>OY728152.1:2005787335-2007130012 GCA_963277665.1 Viscum album
ATTGCCTCACAAACCCATGCAATCCTCATTATGACAAACTCTGAACTCCAAACCTTGTCATAAACTACCTTTGTACCACTCTTTCATGAGACACACCCTCTAAAGGCACCCCCTTTGGGCAAAAAATAAAGGAATAAAGATAATCACCCCCAAAATCATAACTCTAGTAGGCCTCGGGTCGACAACTATCACCGATGGTATAAAAAATAACAAATGGTATTCATTAACATCTATAATAATATGATTGAGAGATAAGATAAATCAACCATAAGAAACTATATGAAATAATATAAAAGAAAACCAAAACCATACCACAATACATATATAAAATGAAATAAATACAGATAACATCTCCAAAGTAAATACCAAAAATAAAATTTAAGGCAACAACACAATAATAGTCTAGATGTCCAGCATAGTAATGTCCAGAACAGTCCATGAAGTCCTATTGGAAACTTGGTAATAGTTTGTATATATATAGGGAGATAATATAAGTATACTCTGTAGAAAAAACCCAAGTATCTTTTGTGCAAGTGAAAAAAGTATACTAATGCACAAGTGAACTAATAGTAGAACCAAAAAAACTTAACCAGATAAAATAAAAAATCCAAATACTTTTCATGACATGATCACCCAATAATACACCCAAGTATAATAACATAATATAAATCATATTGATGAATGATACCCCACATTGATTTCCCACAGATTTTATACTCTCACACCCCAACATTGTACGTCTTGGTGCTCCCACATCTTCTGTATAACATCACATCAAGTCACACCACATCACACCTGAAGAAACCTATCCCATTACATCACACCACATATCATCTTATAACTAGGTTAGTAGGGTATCATGATCCTGAAGGAAATTAACCTCATTCCCTCCTACTACTATGCATGACCACCATCATTATCCATCTCATTACATATCATATCAACACATTTCATCCATAGACACCTGGTCCATCACACCATATCACATAAAAACTCAATAATTCACTTTTTAATTCTATCTATCATAGTTCGTGAATGTTAAAATCACTTAGAAGAGGGAGAGGGGGAGACTAGGTAGCTAACCATCTATCCCCACTAGCCTGATGTGGGAAAAACCCCCCCAAAACATCTGGTTATTGGCATAAGGTTCTATACATGAGTGGGGTGTGTATATAAATAATAAGGAAATACAATTAATATAATATCATTTCAAAACATTCCAACATATGGATTCATAAAAATACACTATCCAACTCACAACATTACTACAAATCCTCACAACACCACCACTTTCACTGCCACCACTAAATGCACAACACCACACAACATTCCATAAGTCATATTTCACATTTCAAAATTATCATTTAATTGAAATTCATTATTACAAAAAACTTTCTACTGCTAATTTGAAAAATATCACAATGAAATACCAAAAAAAACAACCACCCCATTCCAACACACCCACATCATCACTATTACACAACCATAACAACCCCCTCATCACAACCACCACATCAGCACCACTTCTCCATCAAAACCACTCCATTTCACATACACACAACTCATCACATCCTACGCTACAACACAACCACACATAAAAACATTTTTTAAATAACATTCATATATCTCTTTCAGATTTATTAAGGGTTTTTATGAAATTAAACTTCTTTATTTAAGGGAATTCACACACAATGCATAAATCACCTAGGTAAAACATTTTATTAAATAAATATAAGTGGGGATCCAATTATCATTTCTTGGTGATAAAAAACAAAACACAATAAGATTTACATAACCACAACAACCACAAGGCATAGAAACCCCCCAATGAGAACCATTTTCAGTGGGGTATTTATCCCACATAATCATAACATCAATAAGAATATCAAATCAATAAGAATATGAGAATAATTATCCTACCATTTTCAATTTCAATTAAACATTTCATTATTTTTATTAGGATAATGTAAACCATACTACCATTGATAAATAAGAGTAAAACCCCTCCTACCTGTTATGTCTGATGAGAAATTGTGGATCCTCTACCTAAAATAATTATTTTTGATCCACTGAACAAGGTTTAACCAGGAATAAATCCACCCTCAATCCCCAAAAAAGGTGATAACACATATACTATCTTAGAACATGAAATCATCATCACTGTACCATTATAAAAACACAAAAATTAGAGGCTTTTCCCTTGGTAGTAGTCTCTTAACCAAGATAATAGGTGAAAACTGGAAAAAATATGGAAGGAACTCACCTAAACCACCACAGATCAATCATAAAAGTATATGGTCTAAATACCATGAAATAGTGTTGAAAGGGACACTTGGGATCCACTTTATTTTCCCAAGAAATGAGAGGAATAAAAAAAAGTGGTCAGGTCTGAGGGGATTTTATAATTTATATGAAGTTTGAAGAATATTTTACCATGATACTACCTCCATCACTACACCACAACCCTTTTGAAAATAGGGAGGACCATGGTACAACACTCCCCAATAAAATATATCCTATATGGTCAAAGTACCTCTAAGATTCATATATATTCATATTACATAGATCCTATAAAACTGGAAAGGGACTACAACACAACCTAGACCACTATACCACAACCCCTAACAATTTATAAGAGGCTACACTCAAACCCCACATCATTAGCACAAATATGCCATAATTGGAAGTGGCAAACAAAAACCCTCCCCAAGATCCCATATCAAAACAATATAATACTCACCATAGTGTACACCGTTATGTTGTTTCCTCAGGCTCCATGTTTTATACCTTCCAAAATACGTAGTGGGACCCCCTTCACCCCCTGAACACATTGAAACTAATTGGGTTCTCCCCAGACACCACCGTCACAAGAAATCCCAAAAATTAACAAGATGGAAGGTCTAGGCCATTATTGTGACCCCAATTTGTTTTGAAAAAATATATGTATAAGGTGATAAAGATAAGAAAATATATGATATATAGACATGGATAACTCCTTTAGAATAAAAAATTAATTAGCTATTTGAGTTGTTTTAGAATGTTATGGGAATAAATCAAAGAGAATAAATAACACAATAAAAACTAGTACATGAAGATGCCCTAGGTTTAAGAAAATCCATTACCCTGAATAGATTGTGTTTCCATAGGTAATCAATTTTTTCATATTTTTTTCTACAAAATTTGAATCTGGAAGACACTGATACCTTTACTATATTAATATTATATAGGGTGAAAATGATTGTGATTTATATGTATCAGTACCTACTAATAAACTTACAATTAGGGGTACAATGTACAATATATTAAGAGATATTATATACAAAAAAACTTCAAAAAGTTTATGTGAGAGTGGGGATTCACATATCTCACAACATGAGCACTGAGCTACCTGTTCCCCTTAATCATCTAGATGTTCACATAGTCAAAATTGTTATTGAAACTTTATTATAATTACCATTTTATTTGGTAAAATTACATGTTGAAAATGAGGTATTCCTTTTAAATTTATTTTTATTAAAAATCTTTAACAAATAATTAAAAAGGCTTAAACCATGGAATTCTATTAAAAATAGGGAAATGGAAGGAAAAATGTAAGGTCGAGTCAAAACAATATAAAGTATCAACCAATCAATCCAAAATACCTTTAGAAATCACTTTTATCCAACCAGTTCAACTTTTTTATTTACTAATATTACAAGTTCATGTGGATAAAACATTAAAATATGGTGATATAACCATCATTGATTTTGAAGAACAGATATATGAAGAGAAAATTATAGAATTTATTAGTCTTGAGAATTCAAATGAAATCCTTAAGCATGTATTTCTACAAGTCTTAGTTATAAATGTATACATGAAGTGTATTTTCATAATTTGTTTGTCTAATAGGAAATATATTATTTTAATTATTGTTAAATAATATTCCTAGTTTCTTTAGGTGAATATATCAATAGTATTTGAAAGGAAAACACTATAAAGAGAAATTTGGACTCAATAGTCCTCATATGACTTTTACAAAAAAAATATCATTGGAAGATAAGGAATATTCAATAATAGTGGACAACCGACTGAAATGATTGAAAAAAAACTTATAGACAACATACTCTTCTTAATACCCATGATGCAGGGTAAAAACTATATAATTTAATCATATCAAATATATTTTATTTTCCTTAATTAATTGTTCCCTTTTATTTTTTTAGGAATCATTTGTTTCTTCATATAATCAATTTTTATACTCTAAAGATTTCTTTTTTGGATTCAATGCATAGATACCCAAAAAATAAACTACACATGATGATTTTTATCAATTTTAATGCACTATAAGAAACATTTTACAAAGAAAAATGTATCTTATGCATTTTGTATTATGTTATGATGATAATTTTGATATGATAGGGTGGTGTTTATATATGATTAAAACCATGGAATGAGGAAAGTCCATGAGCACAATAATCCTATCAAATTATACAAGTGGATAGGTATTTGAGTACATATAACAATAATTCACTATCAAAAAAATATATGAAACCAAATTGATTATTTTTCTCAATGTTTGTACCGTGTCTAAAAAACAAATTAAAAACATTGTGGTTATTACATTTGAAAATTTATGAAGGATATAATATTCTATCTATAAAATATCATCCCCGAAGTGGTATTTATGATGATAATTAAAATTTAATTTAAAATATTTATTAATCATTGGTTTATTTATATTTTTCTAGTTCTACCAAGACTTTGAATAGTGTATGTATTCAAAATAGAAAATAGATTTGTTTATAAATGAATGAGAAAAATACATGGTGTTAGAATGCATGCAAACATCATAAATATGTGACTTTATACTAATTATTTATTTAATTATCTCATATTTATATCTACTTTATTTTTAGTTATTTTTCATATCATTTTTATCCACTTCTAATTTAGATAATTTTCATAGAGACCCTGAATAGGTGACTATGTCAATAATTTATTATTCTCCATTCATTTTATGCTTTATAAATGGAACAACATGCTTGGAGAACAATCAATTATTGATAAAGTCTTCAATAAATATGAAACACTTTGGTATTATCTATTCTCTTTATAGAGTGTTTTGTCATTTATAAGATATTTTTATGTTTATTATTGTGTTTTTCAATTTAAAAATTGCTAAAAGTGGATGTTTTTAGTTTAAAATTACATTTTAGTATGGAATACATGTGACAAACTCAAAATAAATATATTTTTTGATTATTTTGAAAATTTAATACAGCAATCCCTAAGTAATTTTTGACCTGTTAGAATTAATGATACATCAATTTGATAAACAGTGTGACTGATATGATTTGAAATTAGTTTATTTAGTTTAAAAATGGAATTTTATTTGAAAATATGTATTACTCACTAAAAATAATGAAAATATGAATAGTTTTTCTTGATACTTTAGGAAAATAAATCCATAAGTCATTTTTGACATGTATTAATAAACCACACATAAATCTGACCCATATTACGACTAATATGACTCAAAGTGCATGTTTTTTATTTTAAAATAACATTTTAGTTTAAAAGACACATGAAATAATCAAAATCAATAAAACAAATTCATATTATTTTCATAATTTAGGAATGTAATCAATATTTTGTTTATAGAGTGTATAAATCAAATACATTTCAATCCAACACATGGTGTGATCAGTATGAATCGAAGTGTGTGTTTTTATTTGAAAATTACATTTTTGTTAAAATGATGCATAACATACCCAAAACTAAGAAAACACATTCATATAATTTTTATAATTTATTAAAATGATTCATAATATTTTTTTTGATGTATAAGAATCCGCGATACCTCAATCCGATACACGGTGTGAGTGTTATGACTTGAAATGTGTCTTCATTTTAAAAATGACATTTTAGTTTGAAACATGTTCTACTAAATAAATCCATGAAAACATGCTTAAATTATCACTATAATTTCAAAAAATTATTCATAACTCATTTTTGCTGTGTAGGAGTGAACAACACATTAATCCAACACACAATGTGATTGGTATGAGTCAAAGTTCATGTTTTCAGTATGAAAATGACATTTTAGTTAAAAAACCATTCCACTCACTAAAAAAATAAAAAACATGATTTTATTGTATTTATAATTTTAGAAAATTATCCATAACCAAATTTTTAATGTTTATAAATCAACCATATATTAATATAGGGCATGATGTGGCCGATTTACTCAAAGTGTGGGTTTTTATTTAAAATTGAAATTTTAGTTCAAAACACACGTCACATAATCAATACTAATAAAATATATTCATATTTTTTTGATACTTAATAAAAAATATCCATAATTAATTTTCAACTTTTATGAATTAGTCGCACCACAATCTAATACACATGGTTCCTAGTATGACTCAAAATTCTTGTTTTTAGTTTAAAAATACCATCGTAGTTAAAAAGACGCATGTCATTCTAAAAACCGAGAAAAAACATTTATATTATTTTGATACTTTAAAAAAATAATCCACAATTAATTTTTTATGTGTATGAATTAGTTTTACATCAATCCGATACACAATGTGATCAGTATGACTTGAAATGAGTGTTTTTAGTTTAAAAATGAAATTATAGTAGAAAACACTTGTTACTCATCGAAAACTATGAAAAAATGCTTAGTTTTTCATGATAATTTAGGAAAATGATCCATAAGTCATTTACGATACATAGGAATTATCCACACATCAATCTGATACATGGTGTGTCAAATATGACTCAAAGTGCGTGTTTTTAGTTTAAAAAAGAAATTTTAGTTGAAAACATGTTTCACTCACTAAAAATATAGAAAAGAGACTTATATTATCTTGTAACTTTATAAAAAAAATCCTTAAGTAATTTTCTATGTGTAAGAATCAACCGTACTTTAATCCAACACACGGTGTGAGCGATATGACTCAAAGTGCATGTTTTTACTTAAAATTGATATTTTAGTTTAAAATACATGAAACATACTCAAAACCAAGTAAAAAAATTCAAATTGTGTTGATACTTTATGAAAATAATCCATAAGTTATTTTGGACATGTAGGAATGAACCTCACCCAATCTGATACATGGTGTGACCAGTGTGAATCAAAATGTGCGGTTTAAGTTTAAAAATTGAATTTAGTTAAAAAGATTCATGGAATATGAAAAACTAAGAAAATAAATTCAAATTATTTTGATACATCAAGAAAATGATCCATAAGTAATTTTTTACATATAGAAATCTTCTTTCCTTAATCTGATACATGGTATGATCGATATGACTGAAAATATTTATTTTGAGTTTAAAAATGAATTTTTAGTTAAAAATTTGTTTCACTCATTAAAAATAGTGAAAATACACTAGGATTGTCATTGTAAATTAAGAAATGTTCTATATATCATTTTTAACATGTAGAAATTATCCACATGTCAATTTGATATACAGTTTGAACAATATGAATAAAAGTGTGTTTTTTAGTTTAAAATTGAAATTTTAGTTAAAATCGTGTGTTAGTCATAGAGAAACATGAAAAAAACTTTTAATATCTTGATACTTTGGAAAAATCATCCTTCATTCATTTTCAACATGTTAGAATTTACCACATGTTAATCTGACACACAGTGTGATCGATATGGCTCAAACTGTGTGTTTTGATTTTAAATTTTCATTTTAGTCCAAAAGAGGCGTGACATACTAAAAACTAAGAAAACACTTTTATATTGTTTTTATACTTTATGATAATTATTCCTAATTCTTTTATTGATATGTAGAAATCAACTTCACCTAAATCTAATTCATGGTGTGATTGGTATGAAAAAAATGTGTGGTTTCAATTTAAAAATGACATTTTAGTTAAAAAGTTGTATGGCATACTCCAAACTAATCAAACACATTAATTTTTTTGATATTATAGGGAAAAGATACCTAGGCCATTTTTTATGTGTAAAAATTATTCTCACCTCAATCTGATTCATAGTGTGACAGATATGACTCAAAATGTTCGTTTTTAGTATTAAAATTAATTTTTTGTAAAAACATGTGTCACTCATTAAAAAAAGTAAAACATGAATGGATTATCATGATACTTTAGGAAAATAATCCACAAATCATTTGTGATGTTTATGAATCATCTACACTTCAATCTAACACACAATTGGAATGATTTGACACAAAGGGCATGTTTATAGTTTAAAAGGCGATATTTTAGTAGAAAACATGTGTCACCCACTGAAAACCAAGTAAACACATTCATATTGTCTTGATACTTTATTTTAATGATCCTTAAGTCATTTTTGACAAGTAGGATTCAGCATCACATTAATCCGACACACAGTGTGACCGGTATGAATCAAAGTGTGTTTATATTTAAAATAAACATTTTAGTTTAAAACATATATCACATACTTAAAACTAAGAAAATGAGATCATATTATCTTGATACATCAGGAAAATGATCCCTATATCATTTGTGACAAATAGGAATAAACCACACATTAATCTGACACACGACATGCCCAATATGACTAAAAGTGTATATATTTAGTTTAAAATTGTCACTTTAGTTAAAAACACAAATCACAAACTCAAAAATAAGAAAATTCACTCATATTGTCATAATAATTTAGGAAAATGATCCATAAATCATTTTTATGTGAATAAATTAACAACATATCAATCTAACACATGGTGTGCTTGGTATAACTCAGAGTGTTTGTTTTCAGTTTAAAAGTGAAATTTTATTAATGTATTACTTCATATTTTGGTTTAATTTATTTCATTATAGTATTAATAACATAATAATTGTTTTTTATATAGGCACACACTTTTTCTCGAGTGTGGGTGGTTCATTTAGAAACTGGTAGCATGATCAAGACCTTTTGAGAGGGGGTAGGGGGAGAAAGATAATAGAACTTGATTTTTTTTGAATTTGTTGATGTTTGTGATAAATTATACATACCAATGTAATTTTACAAAGCATTTTTAATATATATTTTTTCATATAGTGTTTTTTCTTGTATTTGTGATGTAAATTTAACTAAAATTAAAATTTTTATTTGCTAGTGTAGTGTTCAGTAATTTTAGTAGAATACTAATATAGCAATAACTTTATCAGTTCTAGGAATAATACTGATAAGATATCACTTTATCAGTGGTAAAAGAATATTTATACAGTGTACTTTTTATAGATTTTGTAGAAATCACTGATAAAGGGCCCCATTTATTAATGATAACTAGCACCGATAAGGGACCCCCTTTATCATATCTAAGATAAAACTGATAAAGTATCCCCTTGATCAGTTCTAAACTAGTATCGATAAAGGACCTCTACAATCAATTCTTTTTTATCACTAATGAAGGACCCTTTTATCAATGATATTTTTAGCTTAGATAAAATTCATTATCTTTTAAAGGTGACTACAAAATTAGTTCTTTTTTAGTACTGATGTAGGCTATTTCTAGTTCTATTAAATCCCATATCCTCAATAGTGTAACACACCCCTTTGGAAGTGAACAATGAGACAATAATGGAGAAAATTTTATCTTGACATATATTGATTTCACATCATACATTATAAACAAGGAAAATAATATTTAATGAAATTACTATAAGATTTTTTAACTATCATCCTTCCTTTTTTCCTTTAAATGTTATAAATTTAATAACACTTTTATCATTTTTTTATGTAACTATTAAAATACCTTTTAAATTAATTGTACGTTACATGCCAATAATGATAATAAATTATGATAGGGTTAAATATTATTTGTAATGACATAGTGAATCTCACCATTTCTTGGTTTTATGGTTTAATGGAAATATAAAAAAATATCCCAATTTAACTAAAGGATCACATGATTTTTGAAAAACTTAACCACTCTTTATGAATCCATCCAAACTCTTTTAGATATTATTATCATACAAATCTTTTCAAATTTTAGATAAACACATTATATAAAAATCAATACTTATTTCATTATAAAATCCCAAGTAATGATAGAATAAGTATTTTTAATATTTATTAATATTTATTAATTAGATAGTAATTTTATCATAAAGGGGATGCTATGTATGAGAGCGTACTCAACACACAAAGATGAGTTTCTTAGAAATCGTGTGTTACACACAAGACTGAGTTATACTGAAAAATAATATTTTGTTAATACTTTTATTTTACATTGTATTTATCACCTAACTATTGTATCAGTAGGAATGGATAGAAAAAACTATATTTTGTTTGCACATTTTTATTCAAATTTTTTACATTCATCCAATAAATTTTATAGGCTCAAAATAAGAATAAATCCATTTTTAAGCATAAAAGCTCTATATTTTTTAAGAGGCAGTTTTACCGTCTTTTAATGGCTAACCCATTTTAAATATAATTTTTGAAACTTTTATAAATTTTATATGAAAAATAAAACAATATAATTTTTTAAATAGAATTATCAAAATTTACTTTGACTGAATTTTCGGTTTTTATAAGAAGTTTCATATTTTGATGATAATGAGTAATACAGAATTTTAGATCAATCTTCTTTTTCATATAATTTATTTTTATAGTTAAATTATGTTTTTATTTGGTTTTAAAGTATATTTAGATCAATTTTATATCATTTAAACCAATTTAGGTAATTTTAAACAATTTTACAATGAATTTAGATATAAAAACATATCAAACTTTTGAACTTTTTCGCTTCCAAAACCCTCTTTGGCATCCCATCCACGAGATTAAATTTTAATATATTTCTACCAGTTATGTGATTGTAATTTGAAAAAATGGATTCCATATTTTGAATTAGGATTAGTTATAACTTATAATAAGTTTATCTTAATTTTTTACTAAAAATATTAGTGAAAGTGATTGAAATTAATTACATCGTTTAAGAGAAAAATTAGGTTAACTAGAGACCAAACCGTAAAATTATGGCCCAAAATGACCTATATACAAGTACAAAACTTATTTTGTGGACATAGTTCTACCTTATCCTCCTTTTTATCTAATTTTCACCACTATTGGATCCACTTTACATGAGAAAACGTGGGTGGAATTCCCTTTTCAAAAATTTACAATAATGCCACTCCTCCAACACTATAAAAAGGCGCTCACCCTTTCCATTTTTTTCACACCTATCAAGAATTTTGAATCTCCAAGCCCCAACCCAAATAAGCTACCAAAATACCTTCCCTCCACCAGTAATCATCACCTTTGGAAGAAAGAAAATCAAGGAAGCTATTTGGTAAAAACCAAATCGAGTTGCCTGAAAAGGACGTAACATCCTTCCACAAGCTCCTTTGTTTTATTTTCATTATCAGCCACCTTAATTATTCTTATTACATGATTATATTATAATATAATTATTATAAATATAATTATATTTTTTATTATAAGGGTTCTACCTACATTTACACACACTTCCATCTAATGGGTGACATAATTATTGTTTGTGTACGACAAACTACCGCCTCACTTAACGATGCCATTCATTTTTTTACTTTACCACCTCTCATGGTTGTGAATTATGATGGAAATAATGTTTTTATGTGATATATATATGTGATATTATATTTATGATTTATTCATACTTATTTAATTTCTATATACACATACCTTCATGCTTTCCATTTTGTGTAAATATGATAAAATCGTTTGTAAACACGTGGACTACCACCTCCTCAAAGCGAAGTGATAAGTTCACAAAATAAATGGAATGTATTACTAATGGTTTTAATTAAAAATATGTGGAATAAATTAAATATATATGATATTAATGATATAGTTACCTTTCTGTAAATATTATATATCATTTTCTTTATTAACCTTTCACATACTAAAAAAAGTGATAACGTCGTTCCTGGACGTGTGGAATACCTCCTCCTCGACACGATGTGATTCATTTTAAATCATATTAATTATATATATAATAATATATGAATAAATAATATGCTATATATATATGATATAATTATGATTCTATAAATATAAATGTTACTTACCTTCTTTCCATAATAATCATTGAAAAATGGGAACGTTACTCATGTGTACGTACAACATACCATCTCCATGATTATAATGCTTGTTAATTTATCATAAAAATATTTCACGATTGGTTTTAAAATTATAATTTATGTATAATTATGATAATTATTTAATGATTATTATTCTTTAGATGTTTATATAATGAACCCTTTGACCATATTTGACCTACCAAAGTGGTTTTTGACACATAAACTGAAATATGATCAAAATGCCTAACATTAAATTAATTATTTAAAAAAAATTAATAAGTGAACTAAAGGTAATTATAATATTGAAATAGTTTCTGAATAAATTAAACAATTAACATTATTTCAATATTCCAGAAGTCAAAGGAACACATGATAAGTCAGACTCAAGGTAAGGGATTTCGTCTCAATATCCTTTCATTGAGACATTTCTTGATGATATAGATATTTATTCTTTTATAAAGTGTATATACAACCCTTTTAAAATTATATGTCTAAATTTTATCTATTATAATTATATTTAATTCCTTTTCAGATTTTATTCTTTTATGGGGATTATTATTTAAATGTTCAATGTTTTATGAGACGTTTTGAATGTTTAAAGATTTAATTTAAAAATCTTTTCTCCATGTAAATATTCTTGATATTATTTAACATATTTATTTATATAGATATAAAAGGGTTATAATTGAAATTTATATCTATTTTTAATTTAATTCAAAGTCTTTCTAAATTAATATCTTTACGTGATTTTATAAAATGTTTTCTAAAAGTTAAAAGGAATATTCCATTCTTATAGTACATGATGATAATGAATTTTCCACTATCATGACTATTATTTGATTTATAGATTCCATTAATAGCTTAAATATTTTCTAAAATGAAAATATTTATTTTCCTTTTGGGTATTTTTTTATAAGAAATTGGTTTTGAAAAAATATTTATTATTTCAATATCTTGAAATGTTTTATTCTAATTAAAAATGAACTTTTTTTGAGTGAAATATTGAAAATTTCAATATTTTATGTGTTATAATTATGTTATGGTACTTGGAAATTTTATGGGTGGTTCTTAAATAAACTAATTATGGATGGTTCCATGATAAACCAATGATTTGTGGGTCCGGGATATCCCTCCAATGCATTAGGAATCGAAGTCAGCCGTATGGATATTCCATTTATAAGAGTGGAATGTGTGGAAGTTGACCTTATGTTTATTCCATTTATAAGAGTGAAATGTATAATGATCTACCAAGTTACCAATATGTTTTATCTATGATTTCCATAGGTTTTATAATAATATTTTGATTTCAAAAAGGGTATGAAATGATATTATTATCAAAGTAAATTATTTACTACTTCTTAAGGGTGAAAAGTATTAATTTATGATATAGTTTTCATGGGTTTTAATATTTATAAATGGAATAATCGTTTACTTATTTTTATATCCCTTACAAATATTTTTATACCCATCCTATGTTTTTGATGTTTATCATAGGACTTGAGGATGATTAAGGGATTGGGAGAATTCATATTGATATTCATGAATATTTTTTATAAAATATATCATGATTTATTTTAAAAGTATTAGACTATTGGAAAATGATTACTCATCAGAAGTGTCCAATTTGTATTTAATATTATTTTATGTATGAGTTATGGCCTAATTATCTAAAAAACTAAACATAAAATATCTTTAATGCGGAAGAAAGTAAATTTCTTGGCTTAACTCAATATTATGTAATGTTTAAGGATGAGTTTTATAGTTGGTTTCAAAGGTTGGTTTAGATAAATTTATAGGTTAGGATAATATTAATAAATTTCCCTTGAAATATTTTACCTTATGTTCAAGTTAAAATGTTATAGAATTTTAATATTTTCATGTTATTTCATATAAATTATTATTTCATAATGGTTTTATTTATAGGAAACAAGGAAGCTATAATGGGAAGGAACCATCGGAAAAATATCCTTCCAAATCAACATCTCGAGATAGTTGGAATTGGAAATGAGTATTTTGTTATAGTGATGGCTTAGTTTACATGGGATATAAACTATGGTGGTTTTTATGCAAGATAGAAACCTGATATACCACAAAATAACATGACTATAGTAGAGAATTTAATGTAAAAACATCCCCCAGCATTCAGGGGATCATATGACCCCATAATAACTGAAGGATGGACTAAATAACTAGAAAAGATATTCAATACCACAGGTTGCTTAGATCACTGAAAAGAAAATCTTTAAATTTATTGATTTGAAGGTGAAGTCGACCATTGGTGGTCAATGAGTAGGAATATCAGTGAAAGTAAAGATATTTATTCCTTGGAATGTGATGGATTTAAGAATATTTTCCATGAGAAATATATTCATAAGGCTATTCAAATTAGGATAGAAAAATAATTCTTGGAATTGAGATAAAAGGAGTAATATTTGGTGGCTACTTACGATGAAAACTTCACTTGATTAGTGAGGTATGTCCTAAATTTTATCCAAGATATTAATAGAAAGATAAATCGGGTTTACTTAGGATTAATGGAAATATATCAAAGGGAATTCTCTTCTTATGAGATTAATAGGTATGAGAAACTTGTTTGATGTACTGGGAAGGTAGAAATGGATCTTTTTGATGATCATGTGTCCCATGACAATAAAAAAAGAAGAGGTATAGTTGGCAGGAAATAGGGAATAATTATTAAAAATATTTTAGAGGTAAGATTTGTTTTTCATATTGTGAGAAGTGTGGTAAAAATAATCACAGGGAATGTATTTAAAAGTTTGGGAAGTGATTTTGATGTGGTATGTTTGGTTATATGGTCTGTAAATTCAAGGAAGATGACCATTCAAGCAATGAAAATTCAGTGGTGAGATGTTTTAGTTGTAATGAGTTAGGAAATTTTTCCAATGTTTGTCCAAAGTTGATTACCCAGGGTGGAAACCAGCAAGATCAAAATAAAAGGGGTTTGATAAAATCTTTTAATACTACTAAAGTTGATATTGGGCCATAGAATGAACTAGTCATCAGTATGTTACTAGTTTATTCAAATTATGCCAATACTCTTTTTAATTTTTGATCTTTATATTCTTTTATCTCTGAGAAATTTTCTTTAAAATTGGGAATGTCAACTTATGAAAGTAAGAGAGAGATATTGGTAAAAACTTAGGGAGATAATATTTTATAAACCAATATTTACAGGGATCTTTCTATTAATATTAGCGGGATAATATTTTCTAAAAATCATGCTGAACTGACCATAGTGGAGTTTAATTTTATTTTGGGTACAGATTGAATTTTAGTTTATCTTGATAAAATAAATTGAAAATACAAGAAAGTTTTATTCAATGATTTCATACATTTGAAAACATACCAATAAGATAAGAAATTTATTAAAGATGATAGTTAAAGTTTTCTATCTTAGGTTGTTGAAAATAAAGTAAGAATTTTAATTAGTAACATACCAATAGTGAATAAATTTACAGATGTTTTTACTGATGAATTTCCTAGTGTTTTTCCTGCTCAGGAAGTTGAATTTAATTTTAATTTTGTGATTTTTGATAAGTCTATTTCTAAAACCCTTTATAAAATGGATCTATTAGAACGTTTGGAATTTAAAAACTAGTTATAAGGATTTTTTGATAAAGGATTCATTCGACCTGGAACTTCAACATGGGGTGATACTATTTTATTTATGAGAAATAAATATGGTCCAATGAGACTTTGAATTGATTATAGAGCCTTGAATAAAATAATTGTTAATACAAATTATCATTCTCATCATATTGATGATTTTTTTGATCAAATCTAGGGAGCTTTGTGTTTTTTGATGATTGATCTGGGGTTTGGGTATCATCAGTTGAAGGTAAAGGAGGATGACATTCCAAATATAGAATTCTAGGCAAGATATGAGCATTATGAGTTTGTAGTTATGCCATTTGGGTTATCTAATGCACCTTATGTATTTAAGAATCTTATGAATTAAATCTTCCATCTATTTTTGGATTAGTTTGTGGTTGTGTTTATAAATGATATTTTCTTATATTCTAAAATTTTTGAGGAACATAAATGGAACTTAAGGATTATTTTCAAAACCTTAAAAGAAAGGAAACTATATGGAATGTTTATTACGAGTGAATTTTTGTTGAAAATAATTTCATTATTTGGATATATTATTTCTAAAGGTGACATAACTATTGACCTTACAAAAACCAAAGTTGTTGAAGAGTGGCCAAGACCTACTAATGTCTCAAAGATTTGTAGTTTTCTTGGATCAGTGGGTTATTGCCGATGGTTTATTGAAAATTTTCTCAGTTATCTATCCCACTAACTAGTTTAATGTGAAATGGAGTTAGGTTTATCTAGATAGAATAATGTAATGTTTGTTTTTAGGATTTCAAAATAATATTGGTGAATACCCCTGTTTTGTGCCTTCATTCCAAAAATGTTGAATTCATCATTTATAGTGATTCTTCATTAAAAATAATTGGTTGTGTCCTGATACAGAATGAAAAGGTAAATGATTTTGCTTTATGTCAATTGAAAACTCAAGAGTTAAATTACTCTACACATGATTTTGAGTTAGCTGCTGTTGTTTTTGATTTAAAAATTTGGAGGCATTATTTTTATGGAGTGAAATGTGAAATATATACCGATCCGATAATTTTTAAGTATATATAAACTTATAATGAATTTAAAATGAGAAAGAGAGTATGGATGGAACTAATCAAGGATTATTATTGCTCGATTCATTATCATCTAGAAAAAACATGGTGGATAATGCTTTGAGTCAAAAAAGTAATGATATATTGTCTGTAATGTTTGGAATGTGACACTTGGTTAATTATTTGATGAATGTTATCTTAGAAGTTATGGATGTATGGGCATCCTATTTTTGTTGTAGGTTTCAGTGTATTCACCTTTATTAGAAATAATTGATACCACTCAGAAGGTGGATCAATACTTTCAAGAAAATGTAGATTCTATTCAGAGTGTTGTGGAAAGATTTGTTGACTGAAGCTCATAATTTTCTACTTTCCATTCATATGACTAGTAATATGATGTATAGAGACCATTGGAAGTATTATTGGTGGGATGGAATGAAAGGTTCCATTTCTGACTTTACCATGAAGTGTCTGACTTATCATCAAGTTAAGGCAAGGAGACAGTTACCGAAGGGGATGCTTCAACCTTCTCTAGTGCCAAAGTGGAAGTGGAAATATATATCAATGTATTTTGTGGTAATATTTCCAAATACTTCTTAAGGTAATAATTTTATTTGAGTTCTTTTTGATTAATTAACCAAATCTGCACATTTCCTTCCCATTCGAGATGTAATGTCTCTAGATCAACCTTCTAGACTGTATCTAAAAGAGTTTTTCAGTTTATATGGAGTGCCTATATCCATTATATCAGACCATGATACCAGGTTGATATCTAATTTTTATAAAGGACTTCAGAAGTTGTAGTGTAATGAATTAAATTTTATTACAATTTTTTTATCATCAATCCGATAGGCAGTCTCAGCGGACGATTCATACATTGGAAGATATGTTTTGTTCTTGCTCAATGGATTACTAGGGAAGATGGGATCAACATCTTTATTTGGTTGAGTTTTCTTATAATAAAATTTTTCATTATAATATACAGATGTCACCTTTTTATGAATTATTTGGAAAGCAATGTTGAACACTAGCTTTTTAGGATGTTGTATGAGAAAGAAAGTTAACGGGACCACAATTGGTAGAGGAGACAACAAAGAAAGTTCAGTTGATTAAATGAAACTTGATAAAAACAAAAAGTTGGTATAAAATTTATTCAGATGACTAGAGAAATGATATTTCATTTGAGGTAGGTTATCATGTATTTTTAAAATTTTCTCTGTGTAAAAGTGTAATGTGTTTTGTTAAGAAGGGGAAGCTATGTCCACATTTTATTGGACTGTATGAAATCCTGAAAAAAGATGGATCAATTTCATATTGAGTGTCTTTAACTTTAAGTTTGTACTAAGTACACAACTTATTTCATGTTTCAATGTTAAGTAAGTATTTAACAGATTCATCTCATGTTTTGAACCCAAAATTAGTTCACCCAAAGAAGAATATTTCTTTTAAGGAACAACTAGTTCAGGTTCTTGACCACAAGGAGAAAGTGCTGTAGAATATGGTAATTCTATCAATTAATGATTTCATAGAAAAACCATATGGTTGAGGAGGTAACATGGGAATCTAAAAATTCTATGAGGGGAAAATATCCCCACTTATTTGATAAGTGAATAAAAATTGGGAGGATTCAACTTCCAAAAGGGGGAAGGATGTAATATCCCATGTAATGATAGAATAAGTCCTTTAAATATTTATTAATATTTATGAATCATATTTTAATTTTACATTAAAATTGATTCTATATCCGATAGAATACCTGACATACAATAATGTGTTTCTACAAAATCTTGCATTGTACGCAAGACAAACTTATACTGAAAAAATACTATATTATTTATATTATTATTTTATGTGGCAGTTATTTCCTAGCCGTTGTATCTATGATAATGAATAGGTCAAACTATATTTTTTTACATGTATTTATTAAAATTTTCAAATTCATCCAATAAATTCGATAGACTTAAAATAATACTAAATCAAAATTTAATCATAGAAAGAAATATATTTTTTAAAAGGTAGTTTTACTGTCTTTTAAGAGAGAACCCATTTTAAATATAAGTTTTGACATTTTAATATTTTTTATAAGACAAAATAATATTCATTTTTTTTAAATAAATATGATAATTTACATTGGATGATTTTTTTGGTATTTTTTGAGAACTTTTATATTTTGATGAATAGTGAATAATACAGAATTTTAGTAAAAAATTGGTTTTTCATATAATTTTTCTATATAGTTAAAATAATTTTTTCTTTGGTTTTAAAGTATAATTATATCTATTTTATATAATTTAAACCAATTTAGGTCATTTAAAATAATTTAACATTGAATTTATATATAAAAACATAGAAAACTTTTGAACCTTTTTACTTTAAAAACCCACTTTGTCATCCCGTCTACGAGATTAAATTTAAACTAACTTCTTCCAATTATGTGATTATAATTTGAAAAAATGGATTCCATATTTGAAATTATAATAATTTATAATATCTAATAAGTTCTACTTAGTTTTTTACCAAAAATATTAGTGAAAGTGATTAAAATTAATTACAGTGATTAAGAGGAAAATTAGCTTAATTGGAGACTAAACCTTAAACTTAAGGCCCAAAATGACATAAAAACATGTAAAATAACTATTTTATGGATATATTTATACCGTATAATCCCTTTTATATAATATTAACCATAATTAGATCCACATGACATGGGAATAACATTGGTGGAATTCCCTTTTCAAACATTTATAAGAATGTCACTTATCCTCCACTATAAAAGGCACTCACCCTTCCCATTTCATAAAACCTATAAAGACTTTTGGATCTCCAAAAATATGATTAAAAAATAATTCAAAATCTATCCCATAAATATATAATCTTCACCTTAGGTATAAATAAAAAAAACCTCTTTGGTGATAACCAAAAGATGTTTTCCGAAAAAGTGGTAACCTCCTTCCACAAGCTATTTCATTTTATTTTCATTATCCAAAACCTAAATTCTTATTATTAAATTATTTTATAATAAAATAATTATTATAAAATTACCATGATATTTTAATTATAAGGGTGAAACCTACAATTACAAACACTTCCATCTACTGGGTAACAAAATTATTATTCGTGTACAGTGAACTACAAACTCACGTAATGATGACATTCATTTTTCATTTACCACCTCTCATTGTTGGGAATTATGATGGAAAAAATGTTTTTATATGATATATATATATATATGATATTTATGATGTATTCATACTTCTGGTATTTATAAATAGCCATACCTTCATGTTTTCCATTTTTTAAAAATATGATAACATCGTTTGTGGACGTGTAGATTACCGCCTCCTCAAAGTGATGTGATACGTTCACACATTACATGGAACACATTAAGGATTATTTTAATTAAAAAAATATTAGACACATGAAATATATATGATATTAATGAAATAATTACCTTTATATAAATATAATATATCATTTTTCTTATTACCCTTTCACAAACTGAAAAAAGTTATAATTTTGTTCATAGATGTGTGGAATTCCACCACCTTGACACGAGGTGATTCTTTTTACATCATAAGAATTATATATAAAAGTATATATTACTAAATGATATGGTATAAATGATATAATGATAATTATTTACAGAAAAATTTTACTTACCTTCTTTCTATAATGATCATTGAAAAATTGTAACATTACTCCTGCTTACGTATTACCTACCATCTCCATAGTTATAATATTGGTTCAATTTTCATAAAAATATTTCATGTTTGGTTTAAAAAGAGTAATTTATGTATAAACATATTAATTATTTAATCATTATTATTCTTTACATGGTTATATAATGATCCCTTTTACTATAGTTGACGTACCAAAGTCGTTTTTGACACAAAAACCGAATATGGTGAAAACACTCGACATAAACTTAATTGTTTAAGTATTTTTTTTTCAAAATTTTAATCAGTGCAATAAAAGTGATGATAAACTTGAAATAAGTTCTTAAGTATGTAAATAATTAATCTTATTTAACTATGTAGGTAGATAAAGGTACACGTGACAAGTCATTCTCAAGGTAAGGGATTTCAACTCAATCTCCTTTAATTGAGACATTTCTTGATGATATGCATATTTATTCTTTCATAAAGTGTATATACATCCCCTTTAAAATTATTTATCCATATTTTATCTATTAAAATTTTATTTAATTCCTTTTAAAATGTTATTAATTCATAGGGATTATGATTTAAATGTTCAAAGTGGTATGAGATGATTTAAATGTTTAAAGATTTAATTTAAATTTTTTCCATATAATCTTCTTAATATTATTTAACATATTTAATTATATGGATATAAAATGATTATAAAGAACATTTACATATTTTTAATTTCATTCAACATTTTTTAAAAGGAATATTTTTACGTTTTTATATGAAATGTTTTCTTAAACGAATAAAGGAATGTTTTATTCTTAACGTACATGACGACAATGACTTTTCCACCATGGTGACTATTATTTTATTTCTAGCTTTCTTTACAATATTAAATGTTTTATAAAATTAAAATAGTTATTATCATTTTTGAGTATTTTATTATTGTAAATAGTTTTTAAAATATATTGATTAATTAAATATCATGAATTTTTTTTGATTGCAAATGAATATTTTTGAGTGAAAATTTTAAAATGTCAATGTTTTATGTGTTATTATTATATAAAAGTACTTGGAAATTTAAATGGTGGCTCCAAAATAAATCCATGAAGGTTGGTTCCATGATATAAAAATTATGGGTGGGTCTGTGATATCCCTCAAATGTATTAGGTATGGAAGTCGGCCATATGGGTATTTTATTTATAAGAGTGTCATGTATAGAAGTTGACCTTATAGTTATTTCATTTATAAGAGTGAAAAGTATAATGATCTCCCAAGATACTAATATATTTTATCTATAATTTAAATGGGTTTTATGGTAATATTTGTATTTCAAAATGGTATTATATGAGCTCATTTTCAAAGTAAATTATTTAATACTTCTTAAGGGTGAAAAGTGTAACTTTATGATAAAGTTTCCAAAGGTTTAAATTGTTATCAATGGACTAATAGTTTCTTTATTTTTTATGCACCTTTATGAGATTTTTATTCTTTTGCTACATTTTTTAATGTTTTTTCATTGGTATTAAAAATGATTAAGGGATTAGGAGAAATCATATTGATAGTCATGAAGAGTTTTTGTAAAATATTTCATGCTTTATTTTAAAAGTTTTAGTTTATGGGAGAAATTAATATTGTTTTAGAAGTGTCAACTTTGTATTTAATGTTTTTTAAATATGAGTTGTGGAATAATTCTCTAAAAATATATACCTAAAAAGATCCTCAATTTGAAATAATGTGAAATTGTTGACTTAACTCAAGATTATTTAATGCTTAAGGTCAGGTCTTTGTATCCATGGAATGAAAGTGTTACCATATGGTCTTTTATAGCAGTAAAATCTAATATAAATTCCCCACTCCATAATTATAAGAAAAGAGAAACCACTTTCAAAATTTCATTTTTATTCTAGCTACAAATGGGACATGCATGATCTAGATAAAATCTATTCATGTCTCTATATGAACA
The DNA here is from genome assembly GCA_963277665.1 of Viscum album. NCBI lineage: Eukaryota > Viridiplantae > Streptophyta > Magnoliopsida > Santalales > Viscaceae > Viscum > Viscum album. The sequence continues at coordinate 2,005,809,629 of OY728152.1, forward strand.
TATACACCATAATATGTGTATCACGATGAGTTTTTATGAGTTACTTTTTTCAAATAAATTAAAATTCATTGATGCATTTAATTGCATGATAAACCAAGTAAAGTTTAATTTATAGAAAATCATGCATTAAACACAACGCTGAGTTTTGATTGTGGTACATGCAAGACTAATGTTGGCTTGTGTAACACACAACAACAAGTTCCCTTGATAGTTTGTATTACACACAAGACCAAGTTTTACAAAATAAACTATATTATTTATTACGATAGTTATCACCTAGATGTTGGAATACCATGGATGAATAGTATTAACTTAATTATAAAAATATTGTTTGAAAATGTTTATAAAAATAATTATTTGGTAACTAAATAATTATAAATAAAGATAAAATCCAATTAAAAATAATGGATGTGTTTTTATGAAAATCTATTTTTTGTTCCCACAAAGGAATTTTGTCTTAGTAAATTTAATTAACCACTTTTAGTGAATAATATTAATGAAATTTATATGTTATATATTTGACTAAATGTTTTTAAATTCATCGAATAATCTTTATAGGCATAAAATAAGAAAAAAATCCATTTTTTAATGTATAAAAAAGCTGTATTTTTATAGGAAGTAGTTTTATTGCATTTTAATGGAAGAATTATTTTTTAAACTAAATTTTTACACTTTTTATAAATTTTATTTCTGAAAATAATATTCTTTTATTGGACACATAATGTTAAAATTATCTTAGGGTAAATTTTTTGGGTTCTTTTTTGAAAAGTTTCATCTTTTAATGAATAGTGAAAATACTGAATTTTAATTAAAAATGGTTTTTTCATCTAAATAAATTATAATCATAAATTATATTTTAAATTTGTTTTAAAGTCAAAATAGTTAAATTATACATTAATTAATCCAATTTAGGTAATTGAAATCATTTTTATTTTGAATTTAGATATATAAACTTTGTAAACTTTTAAATATTTTCACTTTAAAAGCCGGCTTTCTTACCCCATCAACATGATAAATTTTTAATTAATTTTAGGCACTTATATGTTTTGAATTTTTAAAAATGGATTACATATTTTGAGTCACACTTTCTAAATTTAGTAAATATATACCTTTCATTTATGGAAAATATGAATAGTAAACTTAGTAATTTTTATTATCATGGTTAAGGGTAAATCATTTAATTAAGGGTAGATATAATATTATAAATATTATAAATGACCCTAAAACTTTCCCCAATTTTACTAGATGTGTATTTTCTTTAATTAATCGTTATAGGATTAGTTATGTGACCATTTATGTCCATTTTTATAAGATTATAACCTTTATAATATTTTATTCAAAGAAAAGTCAAGCTTGTCATACTCTTGTTTTTAGCTAGTGAAATAATTTTAATATGGGGTTATATAAGGGATATGTTCGACTATAAATATTAATTTGTAATATATAGCATTTATATTAATAATTTAATTTTCTTTTTAATTTTTACTGAAGAAATAAGTATCATAAATAATTACACAATGGCGATGAAATAATTATTCATTTAATGAGAAAATAAATTAAATGATATTATAAATATTAAAACAAATATAATTTGAATTAATTTAGGTGATCCATGAATTTTATAGATGAATATGAAATTTTATGGGGTGTATTAAATGTTTTTATTCAAATATATTTTATTGTATTTATTTTTTTAATGTCAAAGTAATGAATTGTGTCAAAATTGAAACTAATCATTTTTTATGAAAATAATATTTAACTAAATTATTTTAAAATCATAAAACATTAATTAAATACAAGGAGATTATATATAGTCTAAAATATCATAAATTTTCAATTTATTTACCAATTAAAACTTTATAATTAGAAATTACATCCTCTTAATATTGAAACATTTTTTTTACCGTAATTAAAATTAAAATGGGTTAACTAAGGGTTAATAAAAATAACAAGGATTAAAATAAAACTAAAAATTTTCTAAAATATATTTATTGATGAAATTAAAACATTATAATATCTTATATTTTAATAGATGTAATTTTTAAGGTATTTATATTTATATTTAATTTATTATAAATTTTTATTTTGAGAATTTACAAAAGCACCCCTCCTCTCTCTTATAAAAGTGAACCTCTTATTACCTTTTTAATCACACTTAGAAACAAATTTGTTATGGAAAAAACCTATCAAAATATACTACAATAATGCCTAAATTAATATTAGAGGCCTTCCTATGGGCTGAAATCAAACCAATTAAGTCCGTTGGTGAAAACCAAAGTGAGATATCCGAAGAAGAGGTAATGTTCATCAACAAATATTTATGTTTTATCTATTACTTAAACCCATTAAATTATTTTTATTTACTGTTTTTATAATAAAATTAGTATCTTAAATGTATTGAGACATTGTTATATTAAGGTTATAACCTACTACTCTGCACACTTCCATCAAATGGGATACACAATCATCATTCGTGTGTATGGGAGACTACCTCCTCACGAACCAATGTTTTTCACCTTCCATTATGAACTTTAATGGTGGGAAAAAATGATGTATTTTTAGTTTATATATGATATACATTATTTTTATAATTTTATTATGATTATTTAGTTGTTTTATCACATATAACCTCTTGCTTTCTATTTTTTGGAAATACGATAACGTCGTTCATGTGTAAGGAAGACTACCACCTTGCGAAGTGATGTGATTTTTTCATTCATTACAAGGAATGTATTAAGGATGGTTTTAAAAAAAATGTTATATATATATAACATAAAAATTATTCCAGAATTATAATATATCATATACTTTTCTTTTTTTAATATGACAAAAAAATGAAAACAACTTTCATGCATACATATGGTCGACCGTCTCCATGAACAATTTATTTTATTTTATACCGATCACTTTTATTGATCACCATAAATACCTATATAATAAATATATATATTATATTTATATCATGGTTATCATTCTATAGATTATGAAATCATGATCTATGTAAGAAGACCAAGAATAAAAATTCAGAAAATGTATAAAAAATAAAGCGATAACTTTAACATTGATTTGTTAATAAACGAGTAATATAAATCCATAGCTTGTCACGAACCTTCCTCGGGGCCCGTGCCGTGACTACACCAAGCCCGCCTTCCATAGGCCAGGGGCTGGTGACTAGCACCAAAGGCGTAAATCCCGATAACTGGGAATGCATTGCCTTTATAAAAGTAAAAAAACACCACAGAGTACAAGCAGAAGTAAAACACTAAGTAAAACTGAAACAAGCTGTGCTGAAAGTAAAGGGGCCGGAAATACAAGACCAACCATAAAGTACAAGGAAAAATATAAAATAGCCGAAAGGTGACAAGAAGCTCCTCGATCGTCCACCAAGGATCCTACCTGAAGGGTAGGTATAGATAGCGCAGCTCCTGGATCGTCCACCACGGATCCTACATGAAGGGTAGGTACAGATAGCCTCCACAACACTCTCGCCCGTCAACCTCCTCCGAGGGTCATCTCGTCATGAAGTCCACCACCAGATACTGTCTCGTCGTGAGGTCCACCTCCAGGTACCGTCCAATCCTCGAACACTCGGCCTCTGTCTGCGCTGCCCGTTGTCTGCAACCAACACAATGAGGTGCGGACATAGCCCGTGCAGGGGTGAGTATAACGATACTCAGTAGGGACCCTGAGACCCTCAAGGTCTCACTAAATCTAACAAGGATAAACACAAAGAAGATCTCAACAGATAACCTCTACCTAGGTATATGCCCGTACATATACCCAAGTTATCAAGTAACCCATCTCAATCATGAGGAAACACAAAGATTATGAAATCAACGGATAACCACTACCCAGGTAATTGCCCATGCATATACGTAAGTTATCAAGTGACCCATCTCAATCATGAGGTAAACACAAAGGTCATAGACTCAGCTCAAACCATGATTTTTATTATCGAAACCATAACTGCTGAAGAGCCCCGTCTCTGGAGTGTACAGTGGTCCTTTCATGACTCCGAGGTACTGCTCACTAACCTAAGACTGCTGAGGTACTCCTCTTGTAGAGTACCGCGGGTCAGCCACCCAAACACAGTAGTGCTTCCCACCGGGGTATGCCACCGAAACATAGTAGTGCACACCCCCTAATAGCCTGCAGAGGTACTCTTCGGATGAGTACCGCAGGTCTGCACTGTCACATAGGTAGTGCTCCGTCCGCCATGGGTCTGCACCCAAACAAAGTAGTGCTCCATCCATTGGGCTAGTCGACTCACTCCAAGTCGAGTCGGTCAAGCAGTCGTCAGGTCTCAGCCGGCTACACGGTCTCCGTAATCCACACACTCGTCTCTGGGAGGGTCCACTCCATGAGCTACATGTCGATACTCAAAGTATCTCAAATTCCCACGAAGAAGTACCTCAAAGGACCACCTCGTCATAGGGGTCTCAACGCAATAGACGACGCGTTAATCAGACGCCCGATCTGTGAGTCACTAGCTTTTTCATCCCAGGGCCCCGGTTGGTTTCGTGTGCGAACCAACCCGACCGTATCAGAACATTACCCTGAACTCTCATAGGGTATACTCATAGAGACCGTTTCTCAATGTGATTTCCAACGCCGCTGACGGTTCGTCAAACGAACGTCCGGTTTGAATGTTATCGGCTTTTCCGTTCCAGGGGCCCGGTTGGATTTTGGGTACAATCCAACCCGGCCATACTCCAACTGTGTCCAAACCTCAGGTGATGTATGCCAAAAGTTCCGTCTCATCAAGAGGAATCCAAAAAAGTCGACGACACATCAATCGGACGCCCGATCCTTAAGTTATAAGTGTTTCCGCTCGGAGGGCCCGGTTGGTTTTGGGTTCGAACCAACCCAGTCGTACTTCAAATGACACCGGTTAATCAAATCGGTCACACCATTGCGATCCATACGGAAAAACACACGAGATGGACTACCCATTGGTCCAAAACGGATAGCCGCTGAAAAAGTTTCATTTCACCGCAAAACGTGCAAACCGGGCCTCATGTGGCCCGCACCTCGACCTCGACTTAAATATTAAAAATTGTTCTTAAAAAAACCCGTCTTAATTCCAGGTTCGCAACGTCGTAGATAGTTCATAATTCCGACACCGTATGAGAGAGATATGTCCGATACAAGATCCCGTAATAATAATAATAATAATATTATTCGGTGTTTTGTGGGCCCGAGCCACGAACCAGAATTTAATATCCAACATTAGACTTTAATCGACCGTCTTAAAGACAGAGTCACATCGCCACTGACGGCGAGTCAATCGGACGTCGCACGCATGAGTTATGGCGGGTCAAAGATTTAATAATAATATTAAATCTATTATGTACGAGCGTTTCGGGTACCCGATCCAAAAACCCGAAAAGGACATCCAATATTGGGCTCATAAATTTCGTCTTGAAGTTAGGGTTGCACTGCCACTAACGGTTCGTGGAACCGAGGTCGCATGAAGAAGATACCGTCAAAATACGGTTTTCCCAACGAAAATAATAATAACATTATTATATTATTATTATTTTTAATTTAATTTAATTCTTAACATAACACACCCAAGAGCCACGCACCACCACCCAAACTAGCGCCTCCTCTTCATTACGCATGGCCACCACCTTTGGATGCCCGCCAGCTGTGCCTTCAGATCCTTCCGCACTCCATTCTGACTACAATTTAACTCGGAAAAAAGATACGAACGCATATCCTTGATCATCAGGTCGAGATATTCGCGTCCGTATGTTGCGCTCAGGGAAACATTGAGTTTCCAGCTTCAATAAATATTTGGACATTGAAGAATGCACGAAGAACACGTGATGAATAAAAAGAAAAAGGAGAATGGTTTATGTGTGGGATGATGTCTATGTTCATTTGGTCATCATCATCGTGAATTTAAGATATGAAGAATCAATAAAACGAATTCAAACATATATAAAAACCCCTGCAGTTTTCCCCGCAAACAAGAATTCCCAACCCGCAAACATATTCTTCGCGGATAAACTTAATGATGAGTTAATCCGGGTTCTTTGTTTTAGAAGGAACAACCTAGGGAATAATACCATTCTCAAATTAATCCCCCTAAAACTAAATTTCAACCCACATAAAACGCAACCTCAGAATAGGTCTCCTTAAGAGAATATCGATGCTGCGAGTTCATCGGTGCCCTCAGAATTCGATTCCGGGAACCAGTTCAAAAGTTAGAAAAACCCGCTTGTTAGTTCACTGAACGTACCCGAGCCAAACTTTAGAAATTGATTTTGGGCACACCGGGCCTCGGAATCAGGTGCTGTCAGAAACCGCGCTCTTGTAAAATTCTAAAGAAAATTAAGAAAAAAAATCCCTTGAATTTTACGGGTCTTTACATTACTCCCACCTCAGGGCTTTATGTCCCCGTAAAGATACATCAAAACTAGGGAAACAAATGAGGGTACTGAGCATGCATCTGAGCCTCTCGCTCCCAAGTACAACTCAGTCCACACAGGAAAGTATACGTATTCCACACAGGAAAGCAAAACGTAATCCACACAGGATAGTACAACACAATCCACACAGGAAAGAAAACATGATTCAGCTCACACAGGTATACTTCTTCGAGGACGATAGAGATGATCATTGATCCATCTAAGTCGTCGGACCCACAAAGGATCGATAGATACTAACCCCCGCAAAGACCCACACAGGATCAGACCCACACAGGATCTGTAGGCGCTGGTTCACACAGGACCGCCCCCGCACACAGCAAACTCGTTCGGAGGGTCCGCTCCACAAGATGAGAAGCTGATACATCAACTGTCACAAATTCTAGAGTTGATGTATCCCAAAGTTTCGTATCGTCAACAGGAACTCAACGCAACAGATGGCGCGTCAATCGGACGCCCGGTCTGAGAGTTATTGGCTTTTTCGTCCTAGGGGCCCGGTTGGTTTTTAAGGAAAAACCAACCCGACCATACTCCACCTACGTCGAAACCTCGGGCAAAGTATGCCAAAAGATCCGTCTCACTAAGAGGAACTCAACAAAGCTGACGGAACGTCAATCAGACGTCCGTAGCTCAAGATATGAGCGTTTCCGCTCCGAGGGCCCGGTTGGTTTCGTGTACGAACCAACCCGGATGAACTCAAAGTATTTCGAAACCTTGAGTGCGATATACCGAAACGACCGTCTCGATCCAAGGATCGCATTGCCGCTAACGGCGCGTCGTTTGGAGGTCCATAGCCCGACTACCCCAAGCCCGCCTTCTATAGGCCAGGGGCTGGCGACTAGAACCAAAGGCATAAATCCTGGTAACTGGGAAGGCATTGACTTTATAAAAGTAAACAAAACACCACATAGTACAAGCGGAAGAAAAACACTAAGTACAAAATAAAGTGCTGAAAAGTAAATGGGCCAGAATACAAACCCAACTGAAAGTGCATCTACAACTGAACGAAAGTACAACAGAAAAAGACAAACAACTGGAAGAAGGAAGCAGCTCCTGGGTCATCCTCCACGGATCCTACCTGAAGGGTAGGTACAGATAGCGCAGCTCCTGGATCATCCGCCACGGATCCTACCTGAAGGGTAGGTACAGATAGCCTCCTCAACGCTCTCACCCATCAACCTCCTCCGTGTGTCGTCTCGTCATGTAGTCCACCTCCGGGTACTGACTCGTCGTGTAGTCCACCTTCGGGTACCGTCCAGTCCTCGAACACTCGACCTCCGTTAGCACTACCCGTCGTCTACAACCAACACAAAGATGTGCGGGCATAGCCCGTGCAGGGGTGAGTATAACGATACTCAGTAGGGACCCCGAGACCCTCAAGGTCTCACTAAAACCAACAAGGATAACCACATAGAAGATCTCAACAGATAACCTCTACTTAGGTATATGCCCATACATATACCTAAGTTATCAAGTAACTCATATCAATCATGAGAAAATACAAGGATCATGAAATCAATGGATAACCACTACCCAGGTATATGCCCATACATATACCTAAGTTAACAAGTGACCCATCTCAATCATGAGGTAAACACAAAGGTCAAAAGTCTCAGCTCAAACTAGGATTTTCATTATCAAAACCTTAACTGCTGAAGAGCTCCATCTCTGGAGTGTACAGTGGTCCTGTCACGACTCCGAGGTACTGCTCACTAACCTAAGACTGCTGAGGTACTCCTCTTGTCGAGTACCGCGGGCCTGCCACCTCACACAGTAGTGCTTCCCGCCGGGGTCTGCCACCAAAACACAGTAGTGCTCCCCTCTCATAGCCTACAGAGGTACTCCTCCTGTCGAGTACCACAGGTCTGCCACCTCACATAGTAGTGCTCCTCCACTGTGGGTCTGCCACCTCACAAAGTATTGCTCCCCACTGGGCTACGTAAGTCACTCCGAATCGAATCAGACAAGCATTCTTCAGGTCTCTGGCGACTACACGGTCTCCGTACTCCGTACGATCGTCTCTGGGAGGGTCCGCTCCACGAGCTACAATTCGATACTCCAAGTATCTCAAAGTCCCATGAAGAAGTATCTCAAAGTACCTCCTCGTCATAGGGGTCTCAACGCAACAGACAGCGCGTCAATCGGACGCCCGGTCTGTGAGTTATTAGCCTTTTTGTCCCAGGGGCCCGGTTGGTTTCGTAAGCGAACCAACCCAGCCGTATCTCAACTGTACCCCGAACTCTCATAGGGTATACTCATAGGGACCGTCTCTCGATGAGATCAACAATGCCGCTGACGGTTCGTCAAACGGACGTCCTGTCTGAAGATATCATCTTTTTCCGTTTCAGGGGCCCAGTTGGATTTCGGGTACAATCCAACCCGACCACACTCCGTCGGCATCCAAACCTCGAGGGGAGTAAGCCAAAAGATCCGTCTCACTTAGAGGAATCCATAAAAGTCGACGACACATCAATTGGACGTCCAGAACTAAAATTACGAGCGTTTCCACTCCGAGGGCCCGGTTGGTTTCGTGTACGAACCAACCCGGCCGAACCCAACGTAATCCAAAACCTTGAGTGCGATATACCGAAACGACCGTCTCGATCCAAGGATCATGTTGCCGCTGACAGTGAGTCGTTTGGAGGCCCGTAGCTCAAGTTACGAGCATTTGACCGAAAGTGGCCCGAAAACGGGGGTCTGGGCCCGGGGCGACCCGGCCCGACCCCCCTGGGTTGGCCGAACCGGGTCGACCCAACCCGGGTCCGACCCGGCTGGGCCCGGCCCGGCTCGGTCTAGCTCGGTCCAGCCCGACCGGCCGGCCGCGACTCGGCCAGCGTGGCCGAACCGAATCGCGGAGCGGCGGGGTGCGCGGCTTCCCCGCCCTTCGCCGCTGATTGACGCCGACGACAACCGCCGCCGGCAACTTCCGGCGGTGCGCCGCCGCCGCCTTCCGCGGACCCCCGGACGCGCTCCGGTGGTCCGTTTCTCCTACCGTCTTCGCCTATGGTCCTCCCGGGACCCGACCTTCTCTGCGAAGGCCTCAAAATTACCTTACAGCCTCGTTTGTCATCACCCATCAATCCGCACGTCAAAAATGAAACGCGTCGTCTTCGTGGTATTTGAGGTTTCAAGGAAATTGATTCCAGGCACACCGGGCACACCGGGCCTCAGAATCTGGTGCCGTCAGAAACCGCGCTCTTGTAAAATTCTAAAGAAAATTAAGAAAAAAATTTCCTTGAATTTTATGGGTCTTTACATAGATAAATAATATATGGTAATATATATGTGAATATGGTTCTGTGGTATATATATAATAAAGTTATATTTATTATATAATAGGTTTTTACATATATGAAGGATGTCAAGACTTAAGGTAAGGGGATTTCTATTCTCACTTTTATTTCTGCCAGAGTTATTATAAATCACCACATGTTTCTTTAATGTGGTATATATACTATCCATGAATATAATATATGATAATAATATTTAAATTTATGGGTATTTATAATCCTTTTTTATTATATCTCTTTCATGGGGTATACAGTTCATAAGTTACTAAATTAGTATGGTAATTTTGTCTCAATTTTACTTCTTTGAGACATATGTTATGTTATGAACCTATATACTTTTATGAGGTGTATATAATTATCTTGACATGTTTTATCAGGAATATCATTATTTTCATGATATTATAATTTTAATTTAATGTTATTATCTATTTAATCATAAATTTTGTTTAATTAAAGAAGTATGTTTTCTAAAATGTTTTAAAAAAGTTTATTAAGTGATATTTTAATTATTTTATGGGAAAAGGATTTCAATGATGTTTAAAATAGTTTTCAAAGAATAATTTATAAATTTCCAAGGATGTTTTTAATGATTTTTTTTCTAGATGTTTTATTATTTAAAAATAATATTTCAAAGGGGACAGAATATTTTTCTCAAGAAATGTTTTAAAAAGGCATTTCAAAAATTATTTTCCATCTAAGATGAAATCTATTGGTGTTACTCATGATTTAGTGGGGATATTATCCAAATGTGCCTTTCATATTCTTTATTTTAATGGTTTATGTTTTGATGGATTGATTTTAATGAATTTTGTTACTTTTCAATGAGATATGATCTGAGTAATCATTTATGAAAACAATTTCTTTTCGTGATTTCTGATGTGATTAGTGATTTATGATCTTGTGGAATATATATATAGGATTTAATCAGGTGGTGGGTGGAACCTATATCTACCTATAATTCATTTTTTTAAAGATTTATATCTCATGATATATATATGGTTGAAATGGGAAGTGAACCTGATTTAGTAAAGGATTTTTTCTAATAAGATGGTCTTAGGAGTGAACCTTGACTACTAGGATGATCTTGAGAGTGAACCTTGACTACTAATATGGGATTGGGAGTGAACCATGACTGCTAATATAGTTTTTGAAGTGAAACCATTCCACTAAGATAGCCTTGTCTATGGGCCTTTACTACTATTGAAATCATTTTATATATTTATGTGTCTTCCAAAATTCCATGTCTTATTTCTATGTTATGCTTTCATTGTTTATGATTTTGACTCCATTTATTATTCATGGATTATGAAATTCCAATAATTATTCCATGACTTCTGTATATGATCTTTGATATACATGTTACGATCTTTAAATGTTATGGTTACGTTCTCACACACTTATGTTCATGTTATGCTTATGTGTCTCCCTTGTTTACCCTTACTAAGCATCTAATGTCACAATTTATTATATTTATTTTCCATAGGATACAAAAAAATTTATTAAGTGTGATATGTATAAAAGGGTTCTAGTTATGAATAAATAAGTGGGAGAAGATGTAGATGTATTATGAACCAATTGTTTATGTTTCCAAGTTTCAAAATGAACTAAACTAATATGGTCTTTGGGTTTGTGTTTGTGTCATATATGAAATATTCCACAAAAAATGAGGTAATTTCTATGTTTGGAAAGACTGAGTATTTATAGTTGGTATCAAAGCATAAGTTTTTCCAACCTTTGGAAACTAGGATGAAAAAACCTTAGTAAGATTCCAAAGGATAAGTCTTATTATAGGCTACAATCATAGTGTTTTAGTAACGATCATGAATAACCTAGAATTAAACCTAAGGTGTCATAGATAAAATTTTTATAAGCAATTTATCTTGATTATGTTGTTTTATGACTATGATTAGTGTTTCTCATTCTATTCTGTTGAGTTTCAGTCAAAGGATAGAACCCAAAAGAACCATGTTAATGAGGAATACAATGAACGATGAAATGATGTCCCTCCTGAGAAACCGAATGTTAAAGAAGTTGAAATAAAAAACGCTTTACTATGACTGAAAAACCTTTTCAAGATATGAATCATGATGAGATTCCAAATTAACAAATTTGGTAATAATGTTTTCTTGAATCATTATTAAGGTAATGTCCACCTTCTTTTAGTGGAATGACCAATCCACTAGTTTCAAAGATATGGATCTACATAACTGGAAAAATATTTTTCATTATCCATTGTTCAGAATGTGAAAAATTTAAGTTGGGTACTTATAAATTAGAAGATAAAGAAAAGAGTTGGTTTGAAGTTATCTAGGATAAAAGGAAATAAGATAAAATTTACTTCATTTATTGGTATGAGTTCAAAAACTTATTTTTATATAAAAAGCATCCTCATATTCCTCTTACACAAAAGGAGATTGAAGTTTCCCATCAATCTCAGGGTTATTATAAAAAGAAAAGGATATAATTCAAAGTAAAATCTTGAAAACTATATAGAGAAGAAGATTATATTTACTTTATACTTAAAGCATGGAAGGTAACATGGAGGAAATTGTATTAAGGGGACTGAAAAATGTTTTAATCATGGGAAATAAGATCATAAAGAATTTTAATTATGAAGTAATGGGAATAAAGATAAATCTCTAACGATTTCACCTACCACAATTCAGTGTTTCAATTGTATGTAGTTTGGGAATTATGGTAACAAGTGCCCTAACCTAAGTACTAATATTTACGGTAAGCTTCAAAAACCTATTAGGATAAAGGAAAATGGTAAATATTATGCTATCATAATGGATAGAGTGAACCATGATAATTCAGGAATACTTATCCTCTTATTTTTTTTTAGGATTTTCATGTTTTATTTGGAATGAATAAGTTCTAATAAAATATTATTGTTAATCCATTAGTGAAATTTCATGTGATTATCTACTTGGATTATGGAATAATGAAATCACATATTCTATTGATAAAAGCACGAACCCATGCTTCTAATGAAAATGTTTTCATATAAGAAAAGTACTTATATAAATGATGAAGAAGCATATATGTATTCAATACGGTTTTTTAGGTTATTACCATGTTTTAGGATAATACATGATGATGGTATTCATATGTTTTTATGTGATTATTTAGAGCTATATAAATCTGTTTTGGGGATTAATTATAAGTTTATCATGGAAATTTAGTAACATTATTTCATTATTTTTGGATTTTAATATTTTAGAAGGTTCATAAGGGTAACCATTTATGAATTTTTTAAATTGAAATTTGGATTAGGTTTTATATATTAATGTTTTACTTAACCATTTTAATATTTATGCATGTTGGATAACCTATACTAACCATTTTGTTGTGACGATAACTAGAGATAGAAGGAATGACTTATCATCCCATTATGGATCTTATGATTATCTAGTTATTCAATAATTAAAATTTCAACCACATTTATTGGGGTAAAATATGAAGAATAATTTGATAATGACACAACTGATGGATGGTATTGCACTTAAAAAATGGAATGAAATCAAGTTTGTATATATTCTTCAGAAAATTCTTTAACTTCAGGAAAAGTATCTTGAATTTTTTTATACAATTACCTTCATTGCAGATGAATGAAATGGACACTTAGATAATAAAAAATTTATCATTATATGATAGTCAAATTTATAATGAACATGTTAATTATCACTCTCCATCAGAACTTGATAGTTAGTTTTATCTTCCATGTCCATGTTTTCACTTTCCACCTAGGTTCTCTTATATGGAAACCTTGTTATGAGTTACTTTAGGTAATCACTAATTTTATAACTTTTAATTTTTAAAAGAAGTTTTAGAATTAATTTTTTTGATGTGGGTTTCCTAAAAATAAATTATTAAACAAACACCTTTTATTTTCAAAGTTCAATTTCAAATTGTAAGGACATGATTTCCTTTTTTAAATTTGTGATCGTATCAAAATAGTAGCTTAACGATTGGTGATTCCACCAGATATATCTCAAGTTCATGACTTGTTATATATATATATATTATGATAAATTATGTACCTTGTCATTCAAATTTATTAAAATATAGGTTTTACCATTGGGGAATTATTTTTTTATAATTAGAAACTAGTGGAAATTCTGGATTTTTGAGGTAAAGTTTTGCATAACAAAACCACTCACCTGGATAAAGTTTTATAGAGAAACCATATGTTACAAGAATATAAATGGTATCATAAGGATATGATGAGGAAGAGGTATCATAATATATTTTTTATCAGAGTAACAAATTTCCAAAGTGAAATTCATTTTAATGGGGGTAGAATGTAAAACCCTGAGTTTTTATGAATTATTATTTTGAAATAAATTAAAATGCTTCGATGGATTGCATTGAATGCTACAATAATTAAATATTTATTTATAAAAAACCCATAATTACATAAATAATAGAGTTTTTCTCGTTTTTTATGTATTAATAAATTTTTCTTGTGTAATACACTACAATGAGTTCCTTTGATAGCTTGTGTTACGTGCAAGACTGAGTTTTACCAAACAACAACATACTATTTGTTGTGATAGTTGTCACCTAGCCACTAGAATGGTGGGAATGAATATAATTTACTTAATTATGAACATTTTATTAATTTTTTTTATAAAAATAATTATTTTTCAACCAAATAATTAGAAATGAAGATAAAAACCAATTTAAAATAAAGGATGTGTTTTTATGAAAAACTATTTTTATTCCAAAAAAGGTTTTTTTATCTTAGTAAATTAAATTAATCAAATTTATTGAATCATATTAATGAAATTTATATGTTATGTATTCAATTAAATGTTTTTAAAATCATCCAATAAGTTTTATTATCATAAAATAAGAACAAATCCATTTTTTAAAGTATAAAGAACTGTATTTTTCTAAAAAGTAGTTTCATCGTCTTTTAATTGCATATTTTTTTAAAAATAAATTTATATAAATTTATTAATTTAATTTGAAAAAATAAAAAAAATATTTATAATAGTAATTTAAAAATTATATTAGGGAAAATTTTTGGTTTTTGTTTTCGGAAATTTTCATCTTTTAATGAATAGTGAAAATGCTGAATTTCAATTAAAAATGGTATTTTCATCTAAACAATTTATACTATGAAATTATATTTTTAATTGGTTTTTAAGTCAAAATAGTTAAATTATACATCCATTAATCATTTTATTCATTTTAATAATTTTTATATTGAATTTAGATATACAAACTTAGTGAACTTTTAAACATTTTCACTTTAAAAACCCGCTTTCCCTCCCCGTTTACGAGATAAAATTTTAATTAATGTTATCACATTATTTACATGAAATTTTTAAGAATTGATTTTGTATTTGGAATCATAAGTTCCAAATTTACTAAATATATTCCTTTTATTTATGGACAATATAAATATTAAACTTAATAATTTTTATTACGACGGTTATGGGTAAATCGTGTAATTAAGGGTATAAATAATATTATAAACATTAGAAAATGACCCTAACACTTAAGAAATAAATTTATTTTATGAGTAATTTTCATTCATAATCATTAAAGGATTTTTTATGTGACCATTTATAGCTATTTGATTGAGATTATAACCTTTAAAATATTTTAGTCAAAGAAAAGTCAAACTTGTCATACTCTTATTTTTAACAAGTTAAATATTTTTAATATAAGGTTATATAAGGTATATGTTCAAATATAAATATTAATTTTAAGTATAAAACATTTATCTTCATAATGGATTTTTTTTATTTTTAGTGAAGAAATCAGTATCATAAATAATTAAATAATGATGATGTAATAGTTATTTAATTAATGACAAAATCAATCAAATGATATTAGAAGTCTTAAAATAAATATAACTTGAATTAATTAAGGTTATATAATAATTTAATAGATTAATATTAAATTTTATAGGTTTATTAAGTTAGTTTTTTCAAATATATATTATTTTATTGATTTTATTAAAGTTAAAGTAATGAATAGTATCAAAATTGTCACTAATGATATTTTATGAAAATAATATTTTATTAAATTATTTGAAAATCATAAAAACATTAAATAATGACAAGGGGATTATATATGTGCTAAAATATAATAAGTTTTCCATTGATTATATAATTTAAACTTTATATGTAAAAATTACAACCTCTTATTTTTGAAAAATTTGTTACCATAGTTATAATTAAAATGGGTTGACTAAGGGTTAATCAAAATAGAGAGGTTTAAAATAACACAGAAAATTGTATAAAATCTTTTGGTTAATGAAATTAAAACATTATAATGTATTATATTAGAATAAATGGAATTTTTTAGGTATTTAGATTTAGACTGAACTTACTAAAAATTAGTCTTTTAAGAAATTCCAATAGTACCCCCTCTCTTATAAAATGTAACCTCTTTATATTTTTTATTTACACTTAAAAAACATATTTTTATAGAAAAACCCTGAAGTAATATCCTTAAAACTTATATCCCTTAATCCTAGAATCCATTATTTGGGTAGAAGGCCAACCACAAAAGTCTTTCGATTCGAACCAAAATGAGATATTCAAAGAAGAGGTAATGTTCATCAACAAACATTTTTGTTTTATTTATTACTTAAACCAATTTATTATTTTATTTAATGTTTATATAATAAAAAAACTATATTAAATATATTTTTATGTTTTTATATTATAGGAATGACCTAAAACTCCACACACTTCCGTCAAATGGGATACACAATCATCGTTCGTGTGTACAACAGACTATCGCCTTGCGAACCGATGTTATTCGTTCTTCCAATACCACATTTAATGGTTGGAAATAATGATGGATTTATAGATAATAGATTATATATATAATGTTTATGATATTATTATGATTCTTTATTTTTCATATGTCACTTACCTTCATGTTTTCCATTTTGTGGAAATACGATAACGTCGTCTGTGTTTACGACGGACTACTGTGTTGCAAAGTAATGTGATTCATTTATTCTTCACATAGAATTTCTTAGGATAGATTTAATAAAAATATGTGATATATATGACATAAAAAATATTTTTTATTGATAATATATCATATATTTTTATTTCATTTAATATGATTAAAAAATTAAAACAATATTCCTGTGTATTTATGACCTACCATCTCCATGAATGATGTATTTTATTTTCAAACTCTAACATTTATGAATAAAAATAAATAAATACATAATTAATATATATATATAATATTTATATAATTTTTATCATTAAAGATATTATAAAATCATGATCTATACAAGAGGACCAAGAATAACAAGTCAAATCATGTACAAAAATCAAAGCGGTAACTTTAACATGGATTTGTTAATAAAGAAGTAATATAATGTCATAATTTAATCATATATGGTATTATATATATTAATATGGTTATGTGGTATATTTATAATTTAATTATATTTATTATACATGAGGTTTTAACAAGTATGAATTAATTCAAGACTTAAGGTAAGGGGATTTCTAGTATCACTTTTATTTCCACAAGAATTATTCCATATAACCACTTGTTTCTTTTATTTGGTGTATATATTTACAATGAATATAATATATGATAATTATCCTTAAATTTATGGTTTTTTAAATATCGTTTTTATGATATCTCTTTCATGGTGTATACAGTTTAAAAGTTACAAAATCGGTTAGGTAACTGTGTCTCAATTTTCCTTATTTGAGACACATGTTATGTTACACACCTTTATTTTTTTATGATGTGTATATACTAAACTTGAAATTTTGTATCATGAATATAATTATTTTAATGATATTATTAGTTTAATGTAATTTTATTCTCTCTTTATTATGAAATTTATTTTATTCAAGAAACCATGTTTTCAAAAATATTTCAAAAATGTTTTCAAATGATCATTTAAATATTTTCAAGTAAAAGGATTTAAAAGATGTTTAAAATAGTTTTAAAGGAATAATTTATAAATTTTAAAGATTATTTTAAATTAAAATTTTTTCCTTGATGTCTTATTATTTAAAATTAAATTTTCAAAGTAGAAAAGATATTTTTCTCAAGAAATGTTTTAAAAAGATATTTTAGAATTATTTTCCATCTATGATGAAATCCCTTTTTGTTACACATTTTTTCCTGATATTTTATAATGGTACCATTAATATTTTTCTTTTAATGGTTTATGTTTTTATGGTGTGATTTTTATGAATTTCATTAATTTTCAATGAGATATTCTCTTAAGAAATGTTTACAAAAACAATTTATTTTCATTATTTTTTATGGGATGAATGTTTTATGATCTTGTGGAATATATATGTATGATTTAATTAGGTTATTAGTAGGACAAATATATATCTCCAATTAATTGGGTAAATATTTATATATTATGGTATTGACATGGATGAAAAAAAGAGTAACCCGGTTCAGTAAAATACTTTGTCCTATACGATGGTCTTGGGGGTGAACCTTGAAAACTAAGATGGCAACGAGAGTGAAACCTGAATATTAAGATATTATTTAGTGTGAAACATGACTACTAAGATGGTTTGGTTAGTGAACTCATTCTACTAAGATAGACTTGGAAGTGATCCTTGACTACTATGGAAATCATTTTATATATTTATGTGTTTTCCACAATTTTATGTCTTATATCTATGTTATACTTTCATGGTTTATGATTTTGACTCCCTTATGATTCATGTATTTTTAACATCCAATATTTATTCGATGAATCATGCATATATTTTTTGATATGAAGGGTATGATCTTCAAATATTATGCATATGTTCTCATACACTTATGTTCATTTTATGATTTAGTATCTCCTTTATTTACCCTTACTGAGAATATGAGCTCAACCTTTCTTATATTTATTTTTCACTAAGATAATAAGAAAGGTATTAGGTATGATATTACAAAAAAGAATCTATTTTTGAAGAAATATGTGGGAGAATATGTTGATTTATTTTGAACTAGTTGTTCATGTTTCCATGTTTCCAAAGGCACTAAACTAATACAATCTTTGGGAACATATATGTGTAATGTATGAAATATTCTAAAAAAATGATGTAGTGAATATATATGAAAATACTGGGTCATTATATTTGATATCAAACCAAAATTTTAGTCAACATTTGGAAACTATGATGGTAAAACCTTCGTAAGATTCCAATGGATATGTCTATGTATAGGTTACAATCATAGTGTTTTAATAATGATCAGGAATAACCTGTAATTAAATCTAAGGTGCCATGGACTAAAATTTTAAAATAAATTTCACTTGATTATATGGTTTTATAACTATTATTAGTGTTTATCACGCTATGCTCTATGGTTTTAGTCAATGGATAGAACCAAAAGGAACAGTTTTAATAAGGAATACAATTGACAATGAAATTATAAACCTCATGAGAAAGCAAATGTTATGAAAGGTGGAATGAAAAAAATATTTTTTATGACCATAAATCATTATCAAGACATGAATAATACTATGTTTTCCAAATGAAAATATAAGGGAACACCATTTTCTTGAATCATTCTTAAGGAAATTCCCACCTTCTTTTAGTGGAACGACCGATCCACTAGTTTTTGAGAAATAGATCTGTAGAATTGATTTTTTTAAATTATATGTTGTTCAGAATGAGAAAAGATTAACTTAGGAACTTATCATTTAGAAAGTGAAGTGAATCGTGGTGCATCTTTATCATGAATAATAGGAAACAAGATATAATTGACTCCAAGGATTAGGATGAGTTAAAGAACATATTTTTCATTAAGTAAATTCATCACATTCTTCTTAAAAAAAGGAAGATTGAATTTTCCCCTTATTCTCATAGTTATCATAAGAAAATAAGGATATAATTCCAAGGAAACTCTAAAACTATGGATAGAAGAATATTAGGTTTAATTTATCCTCAATGTGTGGAAGGGAACATAGAGGAAATTGTATTAAGAGGACTGATAAATGTTTTAAGTGTGGGAAAGAATGAAATCATTCATTTTAATACCAATGTAATGGAAATTAAAAGAAATTTTCAAAGAGTTCACCTACTACAATTTAGTGTTTCAATTTCTAAGATTTTGGGAATTACACGAACAAGTGATGTAATCGAAAGACTGATGTGGATGGTAAGCCACAAAAACCTCCAAGGAGAAAGTAAAAAGGGAAATATTATACCATCATAATGAATGAAGATAACCATGATAATTAGGGAATAATTTTCCTCCTCTCCTTCAATGGGAATTTAATGTTTTATTTTGGATGACTAATCCATTTGAAAATACTATTATTCATCCATTAGTGAAATTCCCTTTTATTATCTATGTGGATTACAAAATAATTAAATCACATATTATATAGGTACAAGGATGAATCCAAGATTCTAATGAAAATTTTTTCATATAAGAGAATATCTTATATAAGGAATGAATAAGAATGTGTGTATTTAATATTGGTTTTAGGTTATTACCATGTTTTAAGAGAATAAATGATGATGGTCTTCGCATGTTTGGTATGTGATGATTAAGAGCTACATCAATTTGTTTAGGGGATTAATGATAAGTTGATTTTTTAAATTTAGTAAATTTTTTTAAAAAGTTTTGGATTTTAATAGTTTGGAGGGTTCATAAGGGTAACCATTTATGAATTTTTATAAGTTCAACTTTGAATGAGGTTTTAAATATTAATTTTTTACTTAACCATATGAATATTTATGTGTATTGTATAACATGTACTGACCATTTTGATGTGAGGATAATTAGAGATAGAAGGAACGACTTATCATACAATTATGGATCCTATGATTGACTAGTTCTTCGAAAATATAAATTTCAACCTTATTTCTCGGAGTAAGAGATGAATTGGAAATTGGCTAAGGAAAAAATGGATGATATTTTTCATATAAAATATAATGAAATCAAGTTATTATATCTTCTTGTGAAAACTCTTCAACTTTAGGAAAAGCATCTTGAAAAAATGTTATCCTAATACCTTCACTTTCGATGAATCAAATGGTCCCTTAGATCACCATAGATTTTTCATTATTTGATGGTTAAATTTATAATGATCATATTCTCTATCGCTCTTTATCAAAACATGATAGTTATATTTCTCTTCTATGTCAATGTTTTCACTTTCCACCAATGTTCTTCTATGTGGAAACCATGTTATGAGTTAATTTGGGTATCCATTAAGTTTACAACATTCCCTTTTTAAATAAGTTTTAGTATTCATATTTATGATGTGGGTTTCCCAAAAATAAATTATCAAACATCCACCATTTATTTTCTATGTTCAATTTCAAATTTCAAGGACACAATTTCCTTTTTAAATTCTTGATCATTTTGTAATAGTAGCTTATTGAATGGTACTTCCAACCAATATCTCTCAAGTTCATGGTATATTCCATGTATATCTTTTGATGAAGTACACACCTGATACTACACATGTATTAAACTCATAGGTTCTACTATTGGAGCAGGATCTTTCATATAAAGAGAAACCAGTGGAAATTATAGGTTTGTAGAGACAAAGTCCTTTAAAATAGACCACTCACCTAGTAAAGGTTTTATAAAGAAAACACCAGTTTGAATAAGATAAGTAGTAACTTGAGGATATTATGGGTTAGATTTATCATCATTTTTTTATATTTGAGTGATGAATTTAGAGGAATAAAATTCATTTTAAGGTGGGTAGAATGCAACACCCTGAGTTTTTATGATTTTTTTTCAAATAAATTAAAATTATTTGATGGATTGTGTTGAAAACTAAACCTATTAAAGATTGTTTTCTATAAAATATTTTATTATAATAAACACATAGTTTATATTATGGTACATAAAAGACTAATTTTGTCTTGTGTAACACACAACAATGAGTTCTTTTGATAGACTGTGTTACATGCAAGAACGAGTTTTACTAAACAACAATATATTATTTATTATGATACTTATTACCAATATATTATAAAGGTGGGAATTAATATAATTAACTAAATTATGAAAATATTATTTAAATATTTTTATAAAATTAATTATTTGTGAACCAACAAATTTTAAATAAAGATAACAACCAATTGAAAATAAAGGATGTGTTTTTATAAAAAATTATTTCTATTCCCACAAAAGAATTATATCTTAGTAAATTAAATTAATTACTTTTATTGAATGATATTAATGAAATATATATGTTATATATTCAATTAAATGGTTTTAAATTCATTAAATATGTTTTAGAGGCATAAAATAAGAAAAAATCATTTTTTTAAAGTATAAAAAACTGTATTTTTCTAAAAACAAGTTTTATCACCTTTTAATATAAGAAACATTTTAAAACTGTTTTTTATAGTTTTATAGATTTAATTTGAAAAAATTGACTTATTTTTTAATATGAATGTAAAAATTATGTTAGAAAATTTAAAGGGTTTTTTTCAAAAAAGATTCATCTTTTGATGAATAGTGAAAATACTGAATTTTAATTAAATATAGTCTTTTCCTATAAATAATTTATAATGTTAAATTATATTTTAAATTAGTTTAAAATTAAAAATAGTTCAATTATACATATATTAATCCAATTGAGGTAATTTTAATTACTTTATATTAAATTCAGATATACAAACTTAGTGAACTTTTGAACATTTTCACATTAAAAACCAGCTTTCTTGCCCCGCATATGTGGTAAATTTTTATTTAATTTTATCCACTTATGAATTTTCAATTTTTATTAATTAATTAAGTATTTAGAATCATATGGTATGAAATTATTAAATAAGTCTATTTTATTTGTAGATTATATAAATAGTAAACATAGTAATTTTTATTACAATAGTTAAGGGTAAATTAGGTAATTAAGGGTAAAAATAATATTATAAATATTTGAAAATGACCCTAACACTTAAAACTATTTTATTTAATGAGTATTTTTCTTCTATTGTAATTAATGTAACGGTTATGTGACCATTTCTGGAAATTTAGATTAGATAATAACCTTTATAATATATTATTCAAAGAAAAATCAAACTTGTTATACTCTTGTTTTTATCAAGTGAAATATTTTTAATATGAGGTTATATAGGAGGTATTTTAGAATATAAAACTTAACTTTAAATAAAAAACATTTATATTTATCATGTATTTTTTTTTAATTTTTATTGAATAAATAATTATCATAAATAATTATGCAATGATGTTGCAATAATTATTTAATTAATGAAAAAATCAATTAAATGATATTATAAATATTAAAATAAATGTAATTTTAATTAATTAAGGTTATATACAAAATTTATATAAAAATATGAAAATTTTGAGTGTATCTTTTTTTTTCTAAATATGAATCGTTTTTTATTTTTCTTAAAGTCAAAGTAATGAATAGTGTAAATATTGATAATGATGATATTTTATGAAAATAACATTTTAATAAATTATTTAAAGATCATTAAAATATTAAATAATTTCAAAGGGATTATATATGGTCTAAAATATCATATATTGTCCATTTATGGTCAATTTGACACTTTATAAGTAAAAATTACATCCACTTAATATTGGTAAATTTATTACCATAGTTAAAATTAAAATGCGTTAACTAAAGGTTAATCAAAATGATAAGATTTAAATTAATAATAAAAAATATCTGAAGTCTATTGGTTGATGATATTACAAGCTTATTATATCTTATATTTGAATCAATTTCCCTTTGGAGGTATTCAGATTTATATTGAATTTATTATAAATAATCTTTTGAGAAATTCACAAAGTGCCCCTCCCCTCTCTTATAAGATGGAACCTCTTATTCTCTTTTATTCAAACATAAAAACCTATTTGGTTCATCAAAACCCTAAAAAAATATCCTAAATACCTCTCTAACTTCATTATAGAATCCATTCTTTGGGAAAAAATCCAACCAAGGAAGTCCTTTGGTGAAAACCAAAAGAAGACATCCAAAGAATAGGTAACATTCATTAAATAATGTTTTTATTTTATTTATTCATTAAACCAATTAAATTATTTTTATTTAATGATTTTATAATAAAATAAATATATTAAATATATATAGTTGTTTTTATATTAAGGGTATAACCAAAAAATTCACCCGCTTTTATCAAATGGGATATGCAATCATCGTTTTTGTGTACGGCAGACTACTGCCTCACGTACTGATGTCATTTATTCATACATTACCACCTTTAATGGTTGAGAATAATGATGTATTTATAGTTTATATATTATATATATTATTTTTATGATATTATTGTGATTCTAGATTTTTTATATCACACATACCTTCATGCTTTCCATTTTATGGGAATGCGATAATGTCGTTCGTGTGCACGACAGACTACCACCTTGTGAAGCTATGTGATTCCCTCACACTTTACGTGGAATATATTAAGAATGTTTTTAATAAAAATATTCTATATATATGGAATAAAAATGATTATTTAATTATAATATATCACATATTTTTTTATCATTTAATATGACCAAAAAATAAAAATAGCATTTATGCGTACGCACGACCAACCATCTCCATAAACAGTGTATTTTATTTTATACCTCTAAATTTTATGAATAAAATATATATATATATATAAATATTATTTATATCAATTTTATCATTCTATATATGATGAAATCATGATCTATGTAAGAGGACCAAGAATAATAAGTTAGAACATGCACAAAAAAGAAAATGGTAACTTTAACATGGATTTGTTAATAAAATAGAAATATAAAGTCAAAAATAAATAATATATGGTATTATATATATGAATATGGTTATTTTTTATATGTATAATAAACTTATATTTTTTATATTGTAGTTTTTAACATGTACAAAGGAATTCAAAACTTACGGTAAGAGGATTTCTAGTCTCACTTTTATTTCTGCATGACTTTTTTCACATAAAAACTTATTTATTTTGTGTGGTGAATATAATAAACATGAATATAATCAATTATAATTATACTTAAATTTATGTTTATTTACATATACTTTTTATTATATCCATTTCACGGGGTACACAGTTCATAAGTTACCAAATCTGTAAGGAAATTTTGTCTCAATTTTCCTTCTTCGAGACACATGTTATATTATAAACATATATCATTTTATGAGGTTTATATACTAACATTGAAATGTTTTATAATGAATATACTTATTTAAATGATATTAAAAGTTTCATTTAATGTTATTCTCTCTCTGTTTGATTTTTTTATTCAAGAAACCATGTTTTCTGAAATGTTTTCAAAAATGTTTTTAAATGATATTTTAATAACTTTCAAGGAAAATGATTTAAAATATGATTATTATTTTTTAAATATTAATTTATATTATTTTAGATATTATTATAAATTTAAAAGGTTTTATTTGTGTTTTATGATTTTAAAATGATTTTTCATAGAAGGAATTATATTTTACTCATGAAATATTTTAAAAAGACCTTTTAACATTATTTTCCATCTAAGATAAAATCCATTGGTGTTAATCATGATTTAATGGGGATATTATCCTAGGGTACCAAACATATTTTTTCATGAATTTTGTATGTTTTTATGTCTATATGTTTATGAATTTCATTACTTTTGAATGAGACATGTTCTGATGAAATGTTTACGGAAATTTTTTTTTATGATTTATTATGCGATGAATGATTTATGATCTTATAGAACATATATGTATGATTTAATTAGTTTAATGGTGGGACCAATATGTTCCTCAAATTCATTGGGTAAATATTTATATCTCATGGGATAGAAATGGATGAAATGGGGAGTGAACCCAGTCTAGTAAAGGACTTCATCCACTAAGATTCTCTTGGGTGTAAACCTTGATTACGAATATGGTATTGGTAGTGAACATTGACTGATAAGATGGTTTTGGGAGTGAAACTTGACTAAAAATATGGTTTGGGGAGTGAATCCATTACTTTTATATAGCATTTCCATGATGATTGACTACTATGTATTTAATTTTATATATTTACGCATCTACCACAATTCCATCTCTTATTTCAATGTTATGATTTCATGGTTTATTATTTTTAAGACCTTATGATTCACATATTATGAACTTACAATATTTATTCCATGAATCATGTATTTGATCATTGATAGACAGGGTATGATCTTAAAATGTTATTCTTATGTTCGCATACCCTTATATTAATGTTATGCTTATGTATCTCCCTTGTCTACCCTTACTAATCATACAAGGTCACCCTTATATTTATTTCCCCAATATATAAAGAAAGTTATTAAGTTTTATATGTAAAAAATGGTTATAGTAATTAATATATAGGTGGGAAAATATGTAGATATATTATTAACTATTTATTTATGTTTCTAAATTTTTTAAAAAACTAAACTAATATGGTCTTTGGTCATGTGTTTGTGTAATGTATAAAATATTTTATAAAAATGATGTAATGTATATGTATGAAAATCCCCAGTGGTTATAATATGTATCCATATATATCATATTTATTGTTATATAATCCATTTTTATGAGATAATTAAAGACCACTATACATGGAAAATTTTAATCTTGTAGAGGTCATCACCCATGTTCTTGATTTTTTGAGCTGAGTAATCAATCATAAAGATTACATCACATATTAGTCATCCTAGTAGATAATAATATCAAATGTTTCTTATCTATAATGGTCATGAATTTATATTAGTCTCACTAAATCAAGGGATTATATATTATACTTGCCATACTATATAATAAATATCATCTTGGATAAACTCAACTGTCGACATAATCAGCAATAGACACAATTACTCCCTGACTAACATAGTCTCAAGGACAACATAAGAAATGTGTCAATATAGAAGGGCTAATATGATTAGTATCTTGTCAGACTTATGTAATGAGGATTCATTTGAACCATAAACCCCTATATGTATCAATGAACACATGACATTCCCTATGATATACACTGAGAGACTATTTTAGATAATAAGTGTCAAATTATTATATCATGGGTCTAATTTATTTTATATATGAGTATCTACTCATGCTAATATTAATATAAAATCACATTCACATAATTATTTATGATTATAATTTATTTTTACAAATAAAATTCATACTTTGAGAGACCATACAAGTCATCATGTGAAGTACACAACATGCTTGAATGAATTATAAATAGATATTTCCTTTATTATAAAGACAAGACACATTTATATTGAAAAAAACCACCAAATCTATCCTCTTATGTATCTAATTCCTAGAGACTTTACATGTCACTGATGAATCTATTATGTTAATGGTTTTAGAAATATATCTTCTATAATTTATATTGTAAAAACCTAAACAATAATTACATCAACCCTCCTAATTATATCTTTAATTAGACAATATTTGTGAAGGGTGCGTTTAATCCTTTAATGTGAAAATAGTTCCTTGGATTGAGTAGTTACTCTCTTATCATCATAGAAAATATTAATTACCCACAAAATACTATAAATGAAACTGTGTTTAGAGATGAACTTATTTTTCTAAACATAATTCTTCATAACATTTAATGAAATAATATACTTTACCTTGATTTTCAACTTTTCCACGGTGTGTTATTTAGAACTGTTCTAATCAATAAATCCACCATTATTGAAACCCATAAAAATATATTGTGATCCAATATAATCTTTTTAATTTTGGAAACTAGATTCAGTTTAAACCCTTACAGTTAGGCCATACTGATCCCCAAATTCTAATAAAATAATCCATAGTTTCTATCAAGTACTTAAAGATGTCTTTCACAATAATATAATGAATCTCAGTAGGATTGGATTGATATCTAATAGTTATTATCAAATTATAAGAGACACTAAACTTAGAACATAACATGTAATACATGGTAAATCCCATAGTTTATATATAAGTAATCTTATCTATGATTACACTTACTAACACTTTAGAAGGATATTGATCCTTCATAAAACTCACACCATGTAACATCAATAAATACCATTTACTAGATTCATCCAAGATAAATCACTTCCTAAAATTTTGCAATATAAGTTTTTTGACTCATTTCAAGAATAATTTTAGAACCATATCTATAGATATGTATATATAGTATATAGAATGTTTCATCCATGTGTTTCATTGGGAATCACTTTCCCAAATAGACCATTACAAATTTTAAATTCAAGATATTATTTCTAATGAGTAGTGTGTCATTGATTTAAAACATTAGAAATACCAAGAAACACCCACTAACTAGATTTTATACATAATAATCATAATGTTATTAATGAAACCAAACCATTTGATTACATCATCAAACTAGATGTTCCAATTTAAAGAATCTTTCTTAAATCTATAAATGGGTCATTGTAACTTATATATCCTAGAAATAACATTTGGTGCTTCAAAAATCTCAGGTTGTATCTATATATTCCCTAAACTAAATTCTAACTAAAGAAATAAAATTTTACATCCATTTAATATATTTCATAATCATAAATAGCTTCACTGAAAAGATATATTTGAATATACTATATCATTTTAACTGGTAAAAAGGTATTCATAGTCAATATAATAATTTCCTTATACTCTTATACCACCAAATTGGATTTATAGGTAGATATTTTACTATAAAAATCAATATTATTATAAATACTTGATTTATGCTAATGGTTCACACCCCTTCAATCCCATCAACCTTGCTTGAAAATAACTTAGTGTAAGTGGAGTCCATATAAAATTTCATAAACTCTAACAATTTCTTAGAATAAAAAAATCTCAATAGACTATAATTATGTTTTATAACATCCTCTATGAATGTTACCTAATAGTTAAATATTAGAAATATATACCTCTTGGGATATTAATGAATCATATTAGTCCTTTGATATTCTTGTGTAATCTAAGTTGATTTGGTTTCCATAACCTATTATGGAAGAAACTCACTTTATATCTCAATAATGATTCTTGTTTACTAACCTAGAACCTTTCCAAGTTTTAAATTCCTCCCATTGACTCATCAAGTGATGTATTCCATCTTTTAAGAAAATACTTGTATGAACCATAAACAATTTTTTTAATTAGGATTATAAAAATAATATCCCTTAGATTCACTGGGATAATTAAAAAATAAAAACCTTTCTAATTTTGGAAAAATTTATCTGAAAAAATCATTTGTGTGATTCATAATAACAAAAACATATAAAATAAAAAATGATATGCATACTAATTCAAATATGACATAGTGTATTTAAATTTTTTTAACATTGAACATAGTTAAGTATAATTATAGTTGTTTCTATAACATATCCTCAAAATGATATAGGAATCTCACACCGACTCATCATCGATCAAACTGTGTTAAAAAAGGTATGATTCATTCTCCCAAACACATAATTCCACTATAGTGTTCGAGGAGGAAGGAGTTAGAAAATGAAACAATAATCTATTATGCGATTAACAAAATCCCTATATTAATAATTAACCACTTTATATGATTAAGTAATTTCAATACTTTAAACATGATGATTTTATACTTAATTTTGGAAAATGTAGAATCTTTCCAAGGTTTCAAACTTTTGTCTTATAAGAAACACATAATCATAACAAATAAATTCATCATTATAGATTACAAAGTTCATGTGACCCCTACATTATTGTGTACTCATTGTTCAATATACATGAATATGGTTTATATCCAATAATTCATGACCCCTATCTCCTTCTTTACTATAATTTTATTTACTAATTTTTCCAAATAAAAAATATTTTTACTTGTCAAATAATTTATAATTGAATGATTCCAATAATATATATTTATGAATTCCTTTGATGTGTTTCTCATTTATATTACTTAGGAGATAATACTTTATATAAGTGGTATTATAATCCACTACCTTAACCTTTTTATCATTAATGTTATAGATCAAATTATATACATCCAAAATGAATAAAACATGCATTAACTTTTCAATACTATAAAACATTTTATTCCTATATAAAAACTAGTTATTTCTCTTAATTGTGAACAAAAAAATCTTCTTGTACACCAAAAAGGCTAATCCAATCTTACCAAAACCATAATTAAATGTTCAACATGGAATTATATTAGCTCAAAGAACGACAATAATTTAATATTAGAGGGTACATATGAGGATATTATATCCATGGTGTTGTAAGAATCCATAAAATTATGAGAATTTACTCCCATATCACATCTCAAATAAAATGAATAAAATTTATGAAACATTTAGAAAAGATTAATAGGAGGAAAAAAATAAGGAAAATTACTTTTAAATTAATTTTTAACAAGAATAATATGTCAATTTTAGGGTTTATAAATAACCATAGGCCCTAGATGAAAATAATATCAAATGGTTGTACTCACATATTGATAATTTTATTTTCTAGTTGAATGAAAAAATTGTTCCTCATGATATTATGGTGTAAGATTTTATATTTATAAACTTTAAAGACCTATTGTGACTTCTTCTTGTCCTAAATATAAAATATTTTACTTGAAAATATTAGGTTGACCTTGGATCAATCACTGATGATGGTTGTTGATACTATGAAACTCTCTGTATGTTATTTTATTTCATGTTTTTTTTTATTTTGAGTTGGATAGTTTTTTGGTGGGTTCCCACTTAACCCAAACTGTGGAATTTTCAATAATATAAATATTAATATGTAAAATCTTTCATTAAAATTATGTGATTTAAAATTTCTATTTATGAAAAAACATAATAATAAGTTTCAAATTCGAAAATTAACCCACTTATAAAATATAGATCGTGAATTTATACTTACAATGAATAAACTGTTTCCTCATTTAGAAAATATAGATACACTTAAACTTTTATCCATTATCATCTATTTCTAATTAAATGTACATTAATAAAAAAATTTATGTACAATAAGTTTCCAATATCGATGAATCAAAATTAGAGAAATTTATTTCGATAACAATCACATTTATATTCCCAGAATTCTTCCCCATGGGAATAATACTCAAACCTAGATATAAGAAATTAATCTATAGGTCTAATATAAAATATATCTTAAAATAATAATCATGATACAATAAATTTTGTACAATATTATATTTTTATTAGGTGAGTATCTTATTTTATATTAATTTAATAAATACTTTTATTGAATACATTCCTACTAAAAATGATGACCCTATACATCATTACTTATTAGTTTGATACGTTCAATATTTCATTAATTTTTGAGTTATCCTTTTTCATTTCACTTATCTCTTAGATATTTAGGTAGAAAATAATGTTAACCATATCACAAATGATTATTGAATAGTTTAATTGAAAAACTGTTACCCAAACAGATCATACAGATAAACTAAAATGCATTCCTTAGGAATCCTAACTTTTAGGGTTTCCTAGCCACATGTAACCCAAATATCATGTAAATGTATGATTATTTAACTCTTAGGCTATCCAAATTCACAATATATTACATAATATAATCCATGAACTCCCTTCTTTAGAAGAACCTATCTTTTAGGATGATTATGTTCTTTACATGTGTTTTCTTTGGAAGGAATCACACACTTAGTATTTTAAGGGGGGTTCCTTAATTATCACCATTTGAATATTTTATATATTTATATATCATATATAATTATTACATATCATTAAATTTTACATGTCATATAATTTCAATATGTATACATTATTTTAACATTTTAATTTTTGAATCATTATTCCTTCAGCCAAATTAATATTTTATAAAAACTTTAATATATAATAACTTATACTAATCATGATTTGTGTAAGTTATCTAAAAAAAGAATAAAATTGTATTCAAACATATCCAAATGTATCAGATGAATGAGTTACATGAAAACCTTTCATGTATTGATTTAGAATCATATGAAACCAAAATAACTTCAAGAGTAAGTATAGCATGATAGGTAGTCAATACCTACATTTATAGACATAGAATAAGCTTCCAGATCCTTGATAAGACCAACCCAAAGTCCCATTATTCATATATCAATGAATATGAGAAAAATTAATTCCAATAAAACTCTAACACATAATATGTATAAATTATAATCAACTTTTCTTATTTAATTTATAATTAAGATAAAAAATCATTATATTTTACAAATAGAAACTAAATCTTATTTATTTCACTTAACATGTAACATTTATATACATGGTATATAAATTTATAATAAGTAACTTCACATTTTAAAAAAATAATAGAAATATACAAATCATATAAATAATGTATTTAAATTAATATAGTAATTAAAATAAATAAAATGAACATTTCAAAAAATTAAAAATGAGATATACATACTTGTGAACATTTCATAAAGAAACCATTTATAAAAATGTGACAATAATTGTTATTTTTATCAAAACATGAATTATCCTAGCATGTTAATGTTTAACCACAATGTTGTCTTGTAATAATCACATTTTCATTTAGTTAGTAAACATGATTTGTTAATAAATTTTGATGTAACATCCCAACCTGGTTTGGCCACTCAAACCCAAACCGAGTCAAATTAAAATGTTACTCAACCCTTGGAATGACCCCTCAACCACCAAATTATATATTAAAAAAACACTAAATTAAACTATGGGTAATAGTATGGAAACTTGACTCACAAGATAAATTACTCCATATAAAATAGTATATAGAAAAATCTAATGACTAAATAATAGAAACATTAATAAATACAACAATAGTACAAATAATATCCTTGGTATAAATAAAATTTTTTCAATTATCAAGGTGAAAATAAGTAAATAACCTCTAATAGTCTCCATTATACATTCTCCATCACTCCATCCCATCCAAAAAAAAGAAACTATCCCCACAATCCCCAACTCATGTAATATCATCTACATGTGTACCGAAATTCACATCCAGGGAGTGAGTATAAATTCAATAGGTTATCCCTAGTACTTATCATACACCAAATTTATGTGAAACTTAAGTAACCAAAATTAATTTTTATGAAAACATTCCAAATCCACGCTAATGCATATAATCAGAACAAAAATTATTAATCACAAAAAAGTATGAAAAATATTTTATAAACTAATAAAAAATAGTCATTAACATTTAATTTCATATCATTCAACTAATATAAAACATTACCCCTTGAAGCTAAGGTAACGTTAACACTATTTAACTCCCATAATCATCATATCAACAACCACCATGTTGAATTAGTATTTCTAAACTAACCTCCAAGCCCCCACACTCAAGTGGTGTTTCCAAAACCAACCTCACCTAACCGATGAGGCCCCACACTTTAGTGGATTTTACAAAACCAACCTTGTCTTACATAATGAATCCCCAAAACTCAATCTATCAAGACCATCCCCTACTATAACCCCTATTGAACCAATATTAAAGAAAATTATTATCCAAAAGAATTCCTCTAATAGGATATATGATAGTTACTATATATTCCCTAATAAATCCAATGAACATTAGAATAGAACCAGTAATAAACTCCACATAAAATCAAAACCAATATCTTATAATGCTTAAAATTATATATATATATAATAAAATTTACAAAATAAATACCATAATAATACTCATACGACAATAACTCTATGGACAATAACCAAATCTAGAACACGAGATAGTAACATTCATACCAATAAATAAATCCCTCCTAAAAATATAAAAGAAAAGTTTTATCGAATTTTGGGGTGAGCATAAAAGTATACACTATAGGATCCTCCCAAAAATAGCTCATGAAAATGTATAAGAAGTATATTAATGGCTTAGTAAATTAATAGTGAAACTACCTCATTACTTATAACCAATTAAAAAAATACCTATATACCCAATAAGGCTCACTCAATAAAAATGTACACAAGTATAATAATATAATATCTGAAGAATATATTATATGGCACCTTTCACCAGCTTCCCTATTGAACAAGTCACTTTTATTTCCCAATGACATATGTTTTGGTGTAATCATCCTCTCCATATCCATATATTCACACAACCACATATCTACATCACAACCATAACCACATATCCACAATCCCATACCAATTATCATAAATGCAACAATACCATATATTTATATCATGTCACAGTAGAGAAATCAATAAAAAGGACATCAACCTTGTTCCCTCCTCATCCAATTTATGTATCCCCTGTGCACCCATATCATAATGTACCATATAATCAATCCATTATATCCCATAAGTAATGTCCTAACCTAGATAACTCTACAAAAA
Source organism: Viscum album (assembly GCA_963277665.1). Taxonomy (NCBI): domain Eukaryota; kingdom Viridiplantae; phylum Streptophyta; class Magnoliopsida; order Santalales; family Viscaceae; genus Viscum; species Viscum album. The sequence goes on from OY728152.1 coordinate 2,005,843,578, forward strand.
ATAGATCTATGCACCACAAGACCTTAGGCATACTTTCTTATACATCAAAGACCCCCAAATAGTAGTGAGGGTCTATAGAGTGGTATTGGAGAGATAATACCCTCAGAAGATAATTAAAATTAACAACATGAAAACAAAAGAAGAAAACTAAAATAATAGGAAACTATAAGATAAAATATACATAAAAATGAACTTATATAATTCCATTCCAGTCATATAAGTGTCAACAAGATCTCCCACAGGTTGATCACATATGTATATAAAGAACTTAACTAAAATAAACTACCATCTTGATACTATGGAACTAGCTATCCCCTTTGAAAAACTATATAATCCAGCCTATGTACCTTCTGCACATCCATCTATACTAAGATCCTAATGAAGATCCCATACCCTTTCATGTTCTATGAACCAAAAAATCTACACATGTCTTAGAGGGCCCATATTGGGTGTGATTTTGAACTTAGTTGGACACCACCAATGGTGTATCAAGATAATATATATATATATATATGTATGTATATGTGTATGCACAATGTAATAATGAAAACCTAATAAAACCACCAAACCTTATCCACCCATGACCAACCAGTCACATGTGAGCCTTTACCTACCTCATCTGGTTCCAGAGTGGAACAATGAATCTACATTCTTTCATATTAAATGTACCCTCAGTCATCCAACCAATTCCTTATCACATGGAATCATGACTCCACATCAACCATGATGCCCTAAAAACACATCCACATACCATATCATATGTTATATGGTATTCTGAACCCTTTACTAACCACGAGATAAATTTCACCATGAAACCCAAATCTCACACACCACCATACCTTCCAAAGTCCAACTCACTAGCACCACCATATCCCAAATATATAGTGATAATGCATCTCCCATATGGTGGTCTCTCACACCTCAAACCATGGCTGATTTCAAGGCATCTTACTCCATATTGATGAAAAATCACTCGAATCCACCATATGTCTCTTAAATCTATAGTATACCACCCAGAAATTAGTGGTCAAATCCACACAATGAGCCATGTACTATATTCCCATGATCCCAATGGCCTCAACCCATATTGGGAGAATTATCTATAATATCCCATGACAACACAACAAAAAACCTATATCTCCACCCACAATAATGGACAACACTATCCACATCACACCAGAAAACCTCAATCAGAACCCATTCTTGATGAAACACATCACTCAAAATAAAATGCTCTACACCCATAACATTTCCAAATAACCACATCAATAACACCATATCATGATTCACCACTTTAAAATATATGGTATCATGATCATCGAACACTCTAACCACACCACAAAGAACCCCAATCCATATCTAGCCAAAAATATTCACATTCCATATAAGACTACCCTTAGGTATCTCTTAAAGGAAATGAAAACCTCAAGGAGTTACATTTTCTATTACCCACATTACCCTACCCATGTTACTTTATTACATAGTGCATAATCACATGTATAACACATGGAATAGCTAGAAATCAAATACCTAGAGTGTAAAGTATTCTACACGTCGAAGACCAAAATCTGATTCGACTAATATTATATTCACTAAAATATAAATAATGAATTGAGATTAGGTTTTATTAGTAAGATTCAATATAATAGTTATAAATTCAAAATGTATATTAACATGGAATATTAAAATTACCCATTGATACTCCCCAAATTCGATCATTTGATGATCTATAAAGAATTTACAAATATCTCACCAAGAGGTAAGAATAAATAAATAATAGAATATTGGGGTTTAATTTCCACATTTCTTGAAGAAACAACCAAAATCAATATTTTAATTAATTAATATTTTTTTTAAATATTAGATATGTTTTTTCAGAACATAACCCTCCTGGATCATAATATATCACTCCTTCCAAGCATCCCAAGTTATGTTACCCCCTTATCATGATAAGATACACCTCTCTAGAAGCCTCAAATTTTCTACCTATGGACTTACCTTTTAGAAAAAAGACCCAAAAAAATAAATATTCATGGAACATATATTACTTGTGACACCCCCATCATGGAATCACCACACCTATCATGGTGCAACATACCCCTCACTCGACTTTTCAAAAATTAAAAATCACTTACATGTCTCCCAAACCTAATGTATTACCATTATATATAGAGTGAACCTTATATATTTTCACATCATAACATGACCCTTTATCTCAAAACATAACTTCCCTAATCACCCAGTTTTCCACAATGGAAAAAATATTATGCATTTGCATCATGGTGTGAACTACATACTCATGACATGACTTACTCCTTTTACCTATTTGTTTTTCCAAAAACTAAAAAAACCTATATATTAAAGAGAAAATACTGATGTTTCAAGGGCTTATCCATTTTATTACTTTCCCATTTATTCATCACTTGGTGATTCCCCTTGACCATGAAATGATCCTTGATTATCCCCAACACAATATCAGAATACTTTTGATATATTATGCATGTAGTACCCCTTGACCACATTGTGAACTTAAACCCACACCATAATCTCCAAAGTCACGATTAGATACAACCCATTAACCATATTGTGATCCCCTATATCATAGCATGTTATTTTTAATATTTTATAATTACATCCCTGATACTAGACCCACTCTTGAGACCTAATTCCTAACCCACACCAACACTCTCAACACCTTGACAACAAAAAAATTCACATGATTGATCCAATATATAACTTGATTTAACATTCCAAAATACTTGGGACTTTAAAACCTACCCATCATATGATATTTTATTACTGAGCTATCTTATTATACACATTGAACAAACCTTACTGAAACCTGAGTATCCTTCTCAGCACTACCATAACACTGACATGACACATAATACATCTATCTCTTCCTCGTTCTCTATGATTTCCCAATTCAAATAGATGGATTCACTCTGTGGGTACTACCAACCATAGGAATCACTTACCTAGTCTCTCCACAACCAAAATACTCTACACAATTATGGTATCATATGCATCCCACAAAAAACATCTATCTGTACATAACATATATTTATAAACTATCATTATCCTATATCATACTAGTACTCACTATTACCCAATGATAATGAAACCCACATTTACCACACATCATATCCGATACCCATAACAAAACTTGTGTTTGGTTCTTCTACTTATATTATATTAATATCAAAGACTCGTATCTACAATAAAAACCCAAAACCAAATATAGTAATGGAATATATCTGACTATAAATGGAACCTTGATCCAATCTAGGTGAGTTACCTCTATCACAGACAACATACCCAAATCCTAAATAACTGATTCCTATCCTCCCTATGATGTCTTACTCATTGTTGGACATTTCCCCCACTACTGTGTATCACATCCACTACCTCATCCCATATATAAAAATGAATCATGTCTACCATCTCCCATTACTTCTCCATGTCCAACCTCAGATTAATGGGTCTTAAATGATCCATGACCCCTTTTTGAGTACACAATCACCTGAAAATCCTTCTTTAGTTGTCCCATATGGACACATGAAATAAATTCCTTTAATAGTCGATAAAACTAGACCTAAATATGTCTTGTCTTACCACATTTTAAACACCTCACCTATGAACCACTCCATGGGTCATTATCAAAGACCTTTTCTAAATTTATTGCTGGGTCTCCCCATATCCTTGCTTTTGGATAGTAGGAGATCCACTACCTATCTTTCCTAACACCATTTTAAGGATATATATGCCCCCATTCACCAGGTTTTACTATGATATCAACACGTGGTTAACCTCCTCTAAAAATGAGGTAATCCTAAATATTGTTTCCCTAACCATGTTAGTATGCCACAAAAAATACTCAAATAATCACACCATAGTGATCTCATCTCCCAGCAATATCGATGACAACCATAGTAATCATGTGAACTTCCTAGATTAATCTATATGTAAAGTCTCCCCTACACAATTTTCATAAACTCATAGGCTTTATCCGCTATAAATTTCTTAGGAAATAATTTCTTTAGGAACACTTCCTCAAATTACCTCCACATTATCCCCTCACGTGTGCCTAACTATACTTTTATATACCACTGTAAATTCACTAGACCTACGAGTATATAAGAATCCAACTTCACTCTCTACCCTAATGGTGTCTTGATTTGGTTTATGATTATTTATACTAAATAATTTATGCACTCCACTTCTTAGGGTCCACACTCTCCTAATAATAAAGGATAATACTGTGACTAAAATAACCATGTTAGAGACTCCATGGATGGATCATCTCTTTGAGATCCCTAATCCATGCTTTGGATAATATGTACTAGGATTTCCTAGAGCTACTCCTCCAACCACTTCCCTATTTTATTGAGTTGTTGGGGATGAACAACTAATCCTAAAATCTCTATATGTGTCTCATTCTCCCATTTACACTTCCCCACCACCCACAATTATGATACCATATGGCCTCACACTCTCTGGTACCCAAGTTAGGGATATGTAACACACACACACACACACTATGCACACATAGAATCAACATACTTATTCACACTAAGAATCACACACTTGAGCTAGCTAAGTAGAAAACCACTGAGAATCTATATGGGGAAACACCATATAGGTTGTTTTTAATACTTTAAACAACCAAAACCATTTCCATTATAGAACCAGAATGATAATAAAAATTAGAAAAATCATGTCATATTGTCCCTATTTTCCAAAAATGATGCATGAGTATAAGATATTTCCTGTCACACCCACGATTTTGAAAAAAATATCAATAATAAAAAATACCCATTAATCTAAATAAAATAACTCAAATCTAGACTCAAAAATCATAAATCAATACAAGTTTCTTTGGTAACTTGGAATTCAGTCCATACTTGTGCTGAACATCCACACAACATGACATAAATCATAATTTATAATTTTTTTTCTTAACTTTTCAATCTAATAAAACCTAAATAATAACAAACTAACTCGTTAAACACTTCATAACAAACCTGCTCTAATACCACATTCTAATATCCTGACCTATATCTCTCTACAATAACCGAATAGAAGCACCACTAAACCTTAATAATAACTCCTTATATAATAAAGGCTGATGAATAGTAGTGAGGGTATATGGGGTGATAGTGGGGATACTATACAATTAGAGGATAATAAAAGTAAAAATATTAAAATAATGGAAAACATAATTAATTGGAAACCACAAGCCAAAAAAAATATATAATCAGCCAAAATTAACTTATAAAATTCCATTTTAGTCATACAAGAGTCAACATGATCCCCTATAGGTTAATCACAGATGTATATTCACAAAGTAATAAAAACAATTACCATCCCAAAACCGAGGAACCATTTCACTTATATATGAAACAAAATCATCTATATTGTACACCATTTTCACATCCATATATAGTAGGCTCTTGATGAGAATCATTACCCTTACATATTCCAGTAACCATACTGTTTGGACGTGTCTTGGAGGGATCATATAGGGTGTGAGCACGAGATCAGTAGAAAACCACCAACAATGTCCCTAGATAATATCTATACATATAATTTTTTTTGAAAATTAGAATAATAGAAACCAATGAACACCATCCGACCTTCTTTACCCTTGCCCAACCAGCCTCGAGTGATCCTTTACCTACCTCTTCTAGCACTAGAGTATAATGATTTATCTATAGTCTATTATACCGAGAGTTCCCTTGGTCTTCCAACCAATTTAGTGTTACATGGAAACACCATTACAAATAAACTATGATACCCCAATTACATTTCCATATACCATATCACATGATACATGGTCTTCCAAACCCTTTACAAACCACCGGCTCAACAACCTGATGAAACCCAAAGCATAGCCAATTCCATATATTTCCATATCTGGATCACCATCCCCATCATATCCCACATATACGATGAGCATCACAGTTCTATTTTTTGATCTCGCACATGAAAAACCATAGGTAACTGTGGTGTATCATTCTGTATATTAATGAAACCTCATTATCATCAACCCTATGTTTCTTAACTATAGAGGATACCGCCATGAAAATGATGAGATTCATATGATCATATAATGATCATTTTTAGATGAAGGAAACTAATAAAATGGGAGATCTATATTCAATAAATAAACCTATAAATAATCCAAAAAATTGAGTACTTGAAATTGATGATCATAAGAAATTTCCATCTTCCTTTTATAGAGAGTGCTCCAAGAATATCACTTGGAGAAGTGAACAAAAGCAACCTACATCCAAGGTGATACACCTACCAATGTATCCATGATCATATCATGATGATACATGAAAATAAAAGGGGTTTTAGAACCTTATGAAATGAGAAAAAAATGAGTTTTTAGAGGAATATAGTTTAGTAGAGGCTTATACACATCTCACCTCTAAATATGAGAGGATAACATCCTCTTATATAGCTGAAGCACGAGGATCCCACTTCATAATGCATTGTATAAATTTCAGTTTATTGGGTATAATTAATTTAATGTTGTCAATTAATTAATAAAAATACTTTAATCCATTAAAAATGAATTTTAATTGATGAATAAACCATCTAGAATAAATAAATAATATATATATATATCATATATATATATATATATTATATCCATGAATCACATACATGAGAAATACATTCATCATATGTATTTATTAAATATGAACCTATATATATATATTATAATGTTGTATATATATATTATGAATCATATTTATGTGTACATAAATCTCATGTATTTTTATTTTAGTTTACATCCAATAATCTCTGACTTTCACTAAAATCCCATAAAGAATTTTCAAAAAACATCACATTTCATTTTGAATCTATCTAAACTCTTTTGGATAGGATTTTCTTATCAAACTCTCTCCATTTTGAATAAAAACACTGTCCAAAATTAATACTTATCCAAGGAACTAATTGGGTGACCATACGATCCTTAATATCTTTGAAAACAACTATAAAATAATTATTTCATAGATGTAAGCAAATAACATCCTATAGAAAAGTGTCAAAGATATCTAATATACAAAGGGGTATTTTGTGATCTATATTAAATATACTCAAATATCTATAAGAGCATGTACACCATAATATGCATCATATACATCCTATGTATACCTATATAATCATTTTTATATTACATAGAGCAATCATTATACATTAAAGATATAAATCTTGTGTTGGCCTTTCATCATTTCATGATTCTATGAAAAAGACTAACCAAGACAATGAACACATCACATGTCATTCATTTATCTAATAAGTACACAACATATAACTTATCCAAGTGGTTTGCCACATCATATGTGAAACAATGAAGCATGGCCATGCATTTCATCAGTCTAATTCAATTAAGGGATAGACGTTCTAATCTTTTCATACATGTGAAAAAATTTGATCTTGGTTATGCTCAAATCGATGTCATGATTAGTAAAATACCCAACCAACCCCATATTTTCTAAGTCAATATATATATTTTCATAAGTAGGGTATCAAATTATGAAGGTTATTATTCTAGGTATCTCACAAACCTCAGGTAAAAAAGATTGATAATAAGCATACACCCTTAAGTATATAAATGATTGTATGAAATTACATGATATATAATTTAGCTGATCAAACCAGGTAATAAGTCTCTACCTATTACCTCATGAATATATTATTAAAATATCATTTAAAACTATTAAAAAAATACAAAATTCTATTCATGCTGACATTATTATATCATTACAATCCATAATACTCTATAATGATCATCAATTAGTGATAACTCAAAGGAATACATTGAGGGGATATTATAATTTGACTATTAATGTATAATAAAATTACAACACACATGAATGAATGATATTTTAAGATTGAATTTATTATAATAACATGATATATTCACAACCATTATAAAAAATATCTCATTTTTCTAACACCCAGATATTCTATATGACACTCATGTTGTTACTATGATAATGGTTTTGTTAATAGATCTACAAAATTATATTGCATATCCACCCAAATAATCTTGACATCACTCCTCTTAGTGATGTACCATTTGAGATGGTATTTTTACGGATGTTTTTAGTCCTTTGATGTGATTGGGTTTCCTTATCTTGAGAAACAACACCATTTTTATCACAATATAGCTTGATTTCTCCTTTCATGCTTGGAAGCACTCAAAGTTCCCAAATGAACTTCTTGATCCAAATATCTTCCTTCACAACATCTGATGTAGTGACTTATTTTTCATATATTATTGAGTCAACTATAGTGTCTTGTTTGGAACTATTCAAACCGACTTCTCCATCGCTTAGAAATAATATGAATCCAGATTCACATTTTATATATATTTTTTTGGATTAGAAACTAGAATTTGCAAAACCCTATATATAGATCTCATTATCTTTTCCAAAGATGATGACCATATCCTTAGTTCGTTTCAAGTACTTAAGTATATTTCTTATATAAATCTAGTAACTCTCCCCAGATTGGATTGTTATCTACTTGCTATGGTCAAAGCATATGTGATACAAGGTCAAGTAAATAACTTGGCATTCCTAATAGATCCTATAGAAGACGAATAATAAATTCTATCCATCCATTATAACTCTTTATAAGTATCCCAAATCTTCCTAAGATTCATTCCATGTAACACTCGTAACGAATATTTTTGGGAGTTCTCCATGTTTAACCAATTTAACACTTTAACAAAATAAGTATTCTGAATCAATCCAAGAGACTTCTTATGTCTATCTCTACATATCCATATACTGAGTATGTAAGCTATTTCACCCATGTATTTCATTTAAAAACATTACCCAAGATACATATTCATTGAGTGAATTATCACAAATTCATTTTCAATAATAAGTATTACATATAAATATAGTATTAGAAATAATATTGTAATTCTACCAAGCCTCTTGTATACACATTAATCATCTATGTTATTAATGAAACACAACTATTTATTACATCATTAAAAAAGATATTCCAACTCTGAGAAGCATGAATTTGTCCCTAAATTGACTATTGTTACTCAAAAACCTTATCATTATCATTTGGAAATTAAAAACCATAGGAATTTATCATATATATGTCCTTGATTAAATTCCCATTTAGGAATCTAGTTTTGAAACCTATTTGATATATCTCATAACCAAAAAGAGCTTCCTGATCTAGAAAAATTTGAAAGGACTTTATCATCACAACATGTAAAAATATATCTTCATATTAAATACCTTGAACTTTATTATAACCCATTTCCAATAGGCGTGATTTATAAGTAGAAACTATACTATCCATGTGAGTTTTGTTTTGGAAAATCCACTTTCACCCTATAGGTTTTACCCCTTTAGGTGAATCCAACAAGTTTAAAACACAGTTAGTATTCATAGATTCCTTCTCAGATTCCATGAATTTTGAAAATTTATCAAAATAATAACTCTCATTGTAGGTTTATCTTTTATTAATGTTAATTTATCATTATTATTTTTGAGATATCCATATCCCTCAGGATCTTGAAGAATCCTATCAGACCTTCAAGGTTCTTTTGTAACCTGAGTTGGTTCTTCATCCCTAACTATTTTTGTAATCATCTTAACTTCCATATCAGGAAATGTTCATATTTTTTGGTATTAAATTTCCCCAAGTTATACTTTCCTCCCACCATATCCTTGAAATAGATATTAATTCTCAAGAAATACACTTGTTTGATCCAAAAAACATTGATTTCAGTATGGTTGTATAAATAATATACCATATTTTCATTAGGATAAATAACAAATAAGAACTTATCTGGTTTGGGGAAAATATTAATAGATTAAATCATCATAGGAGTGCTTCATATCCATAAAGTTTCCTAAAATAAATTTTAGGTTGTTTTCTAGAGTATATATCATATGGTATCATTATAAATTATTTAGATAGAACATGATTTAGAATGAATACAATAGTATCCAGATCATAACCCCAAAATGATATAGTAAGGTCACATAAAATAATCATTGATTGAACCATGTATAACAAGGTAATATTATGATTTTAAAATATAAACATCTATTATGATGTTTTAGGAGGAGTGGGTTGTGAAACAATCCCCTAATCTCTCAGATGAGATATGAATTCTGGGATCAAGTATTCACCACCCTGATCTGATCAAAGGACTTTAATAATTTTTCCTTGTTGATTCTATACTTTTTTTTCTAAATTTTTTTTAAACTTTTAAAATGTTTCATAATTTTTTTTTCATAAAAAAAACATAACCATACTGAATAAAATTATTTTTAAAAGTAATGAAGTATCTAAAACCACCAATTTATTGAGTACTTATTGGTCCACATAAAACACTATATATGATATCCAATAGTCCACTATCCCTCTCACCTTTTCTCCTAAAAGGTAATTTTTTTCATTTTTACCAATAATAAAGGTTTACATGTTTCAAATGATTCATAATATAATGAGTGTAATAATGCATCTCTATGAAGTATTTGAACATGTTTCTCATTAATATGTCGAAGGAAATAATTAAAAAGGTAGGTTAGATTAGAATCAATCATGGCCTTCTATTTTTGAATTTTTAAAAAATATTATCTATATATAGTTTATATAAACCATTCATTATATTTAAAATTCCATGAAAATTTCATTCTTATATATATATCAACTATTTTTATAAATAATGAATGAAAATACCATTTTTTTGAAATAATATATAGAAAAAAAAGTTTAATTTATAGTAGGAATATAATATTTTTTTTTCAATTCCAGGATCAATCCACTTGGTTAAATCAGATCACAAGTGTTGACCTATAATGCCGAAATAATTTATCCATTATGGATATGAATATATACTTCCCTTTTCATCAATTATCTAATTTCTATGAGTTTGTGTTTGTCAGCACAAATGTATGAAACACACCTAGTATCTAGTACCCATGAGTCAATGCTGGAAAATTTATTTCTATAACATTCACATTTTGTTACATTGAATTTTTCTCCTTGAGAACACACTTAAATAATTCACACTAATATTTAACTATTTTATAGTCCATACCAATTAATTATATTAATTTTATTAGTGTAAAGTATTCCATAATCTACAACAAATACATATCAGTGGGTGAGTATGAGGCATTATATCTTTTTCATTAATGGATTTAAATTAATGTGCTCCCACTAAAAATGATGACCCCATACATCATATCAATTTAGTGGTCCATGATCTATATTTCACTAAGTTTGGGGTTCTTTATCATTTCTCCCATTATTTAACTATTTAGTCAAGGAAACATCTCAATCACAACACTTTTAATTCATAGATAGTTTTGTGAACAACCCCTTATCAAAATCAATCATATGAATTTACTGTATTTTATTCCTCCTATAAACTAATCCTATTAGGGCCTCTTGGATAGTTTAACCCAAAGAAAATACAATTTTTTTTAAAAGGACAATATAGGTGCACCCAATTTTTTCACAACACACCCAAAATAATAACCGAGAGTCACTCATTAAATTCTTTCCATACACAAGATAATCCAAGGGTACCCAACTTTATCATGACCTCCTTGGTTAGATGATTGAGTTTTTTTTAAAGTGTCAATTTGGAAGGAATTTTACACTTAATATTTGAGGGTTTTTTGGTCTCATCAAATTTATATATGTCACATGCATATTAAATTCATATCCATTACATCATATGTGATCATTATCATTTAATTTTTTATTTCCTTTTGTGCATGCATGATTCCAACTATTTAGTTTTTATAAATCCCTATTCAAACTACAAAATAAATTTCTTCACACCATGTTAATGTGAAACTATTTACCCAACCCACAAGTCTTTGTTAATCACCCAAAAATAGAATTCAATTATATGAATACATATCCAAATTAATTATATTCATAAAGCAAATTAATTTTTCATGTAAAGGAATATAATTACATGTGATTTAAAAACTCCACAAGAGAAAGTTCATAGAGATAAATAGCCAACCGCATCCACTTTCCTAGCTAAGGAAAACCTCCAGGAAAGTAGGCAGTTTAAACCCACATCCCTCTATCTAGGGAGAAATGACTAAAGAGACAATTAAATTCATTAAAAAACTAAATCCAAATATGCAAAAACTATGCCCAAAAACTATTCTCGAGATCATAGAAAAAATTACTAACCAAGGTCATGGTAGATGAAAACAAAATTTTGTGATATCAAACCTAATATGATATGAAAGGCTCAATACTCAGAGAATTTTATCATATAAATTCGAATACACAATATTTTTATTTCATAAACAATTTTCTAAACATTAATATTAATGAAATTTCACAAATAAATAAGAAATTTATTTATTTTTCAAAATGTGAGACATTTATGAATTATTAATAAATAAATTATAATTATAACCATTTTATAATTTAGAAAGAATATAAACATTTTATATTAATTTAAATATGAATTCCTTAATATTCTATATTTAATGGGATTTATATGATATTTCATGAATTATAAACATTTTATAATTTAATATTTATTATATAAACATTTTATATAATATAAATATCATATATTTTTTAACTTCTAATCACTTTATAAATTACCTCTTATGATTTCTAAATAAACCATTTATTTTTAAAACATAAGGAATACCATTTAATTCACCAAAAGGAAATTTAAAATATCAACCTTTAATATTTGGTAATAATGTTTCATAAATATTTAATTAAATAATTATAAAAAATTTATAATTAATTAATTAATTTATAAAATAATTATAAATTAAAAAATACTAAAATTAATTCTATTATGATATATTTTTATTTTATAAATCATAACAACCATTTAATATTTTTAAACAATTTAATTGATTTTTTGGTTACCCTTAAAATAGAATCCCAATTCTTTATAAGGGTATCCTCTATTTGACCTTACATAGGTCACGTGAAAGCATTTTTGTTAAGGTAAGTCACTTCTTAGAATTAAAAATCTTATATTTAATGCATTATTTAATGGTAACCTAAATATTACCTTTACATAGCTCATATTTTGTAATGGTATGGAAGATATTACCCTTAGAAGAACACTTCATATAAGGGTAGGTCTCGATTTACCTTTACATGACATTACTGTGTAAGGGTACTACCTTTACAAAACCCAATTTCATTAAGGTAATATTGATATTACCCTTATGAACCTTCTGTGTAAGGGTAATACTATTACATAACTCATTTTTGTAAAGGTAACAAAGAGGATACCCTTACACAAACCTTCTACATAAGGGTATGAATTTTACACAACCAACCTATATAAGGGTAAACAAAATTCACCCTTACTTAGCTCATGTAAGGGTCTATAATCCTCCTCTATTTTTTTGAACGTACTATATTTAATTTTTCGTCAAAACCCAATGATCAAAACTCATTTAATTATTGAAGAACCTACATTTGACACCACTAATGGGATTCCTATGATCATATAATGATCATTTTCAATGCAAGACAACCCAAAACACATGTGATCTATCGTTATGAAATAAATGGGTAAATGATTCAAAAAAATAGAGTACTTGGAATTAATAAACAATAATAGTTTCTATTTTCCCTCCACATAGAGTGTTTGAGGGATATCGTAAAGAGTAGTGAATGAAATCACCATACCTCTAAGGTGATACAAAGGTCAATGGGTATAAAATCATATCATAAGGAAAATCGAAAACTGAAAGGGTTCTAGTAGCTTCCCAAATGAGATAACTGAAGTTTCGAGTGGAACATAGTGTAATAGAGGTTCATAAACATTATACAACCAAACAGGATAGGATCTCATCCTCTTATATTTCTATGTACCGAGGCTACCACTTCATAACACATCATATAAATTTTGGTGGATTTTTTATAATTAATTAAAATTTTTCAATGAATTAATGAAAATCCATTAATCCATTCATAATGGATTTTAACTAATAAATAAACAATTTGGGAGATTTAAATACTCTATATATATATATATATATATATATATATTATCAATGCATCACATGAAAGAAAAATATATGCATCATATAAATTTATTAAATGTACACTAATATATATAATTTTATATTATACATGTATAAATTTCATGCATCATATACATGTGTACACACATCTCATTAATGTATATTTTAGTACACATCCAATAGAAACTAGAGGTCTAAACCACCATACATGATCTTTCGTATGTAAACACTACCCCAATAGACTCACCCCCTATGGTGAGAAGCATCACCAACACCCCATAGATACCGCTTGATGAACCTTTTTCACTAGCTCTGATAGTTGTCAAAACTATCTGCATCACAATAAATAACCTATATTTCCAAAAATTCTCACTGATAAACACCACCCACAATCACATGGGTTACACCTATCATATTCCCAAAGAACCACATCAATAAACACATATCATGAGAATATACTTTATAATACATGATATCATGGCCGTAAAACCACTAGACCACACCACAATGAAATACAATACATACTAGGAGAAAACCCTTCATCTTTCACATGATAGTACCCCTAGGTATCCATTATTAACAATGTAAGTCTCAAGTGGTTACATTTCCAGTATCCCACATGACCTTCTCCATGTGTATTTATTACAAAATTAATAAACACATGTATAAAATAAGAAATAAATGGACACCACTTACAAGGAGTATACATAACTCCAGCCATCAAATAGTTTGATTTGAATCCAAATAACATATGCACCAAAATATAACAAAATCCATGATACTAGGGTTTTTTAGTAATATAAGATTTAATCATGAGAAATAAACAAAATATACCCACACAAAAGTTTATCCATTCCCATATCTTTTCCTAAATTTTGACCATTTAATGATTTAGAAATAATAAACAAAGATATCATAATGAGAGAAGAAGAAAAGAAAAATAGATGATTATGGATAACTCTCCATGTTTCTGGAAACAAATGAACTAAATCCCCATTTGAAATAATTAATTATTTAATTGTTTAATTTTTTTAATAAATTGCACAAGGCAGCTCATGATGTGACCCTCTTGGACCATGATGTGTTTCACTTACCAGGAACTCCTTGTAGTGTGATATACTATATCATATAATGACACACCCCACTTGAAGCCCTAAATTAACAAACTAGGGTCACATAATGGAATGAACCTACCCTTCATATCTTGAAAACCCCATTTAGAGTGATCTTAATGGCATGACTATCACCTTATACACCCCCATCACAGCTCAACCACACCTTTCATAGTGTGAATCCCCCTTTACATATCACCCAAACCTTACACATTAACCTTATATATAGGGTGGATATTTTTTATTAAAGTGTTATGAAATGAACCTCTATCTCATGGATTTACTTCTCACATCACCCAATTTTTCAAAAAGTCAAAAAAATTATTCATCTTCATTATAGTGTAACTTTACCCTTTTATCCCATTTTTCTATATACTTCAAAATAATACATATCAAGGAAAAAATCCTTATGTATCAAGGAAATATATATTGATAAAAATTTCTATACATCCATCACACCATGATTCCTATTTTCCATGATACAATCCTCAATCATCCCCAATACAAAATTAGACCTATGGCCCTCCATAATGTGGTGCCCCTCGGCCATAACCTGACTTTTCTCTAATCTCGTGATTCATTATGTCATGGTCTACTACAACCACTTAGACATTACATGATCCCATATTTTATAGTTTTATATTTTCAATTCTATAAAATTCCTTCCCCAAGATTTATCTTACTCACAAAAGTCAATTCTTGGCCTACACTAGAACCCTTGACACCTCAACTAGGTCAAAATTCACATGATCGATCCAAGATCCGACCTAAAATACCATTCCCAAATAACATGGAATTTACACCATTCTATATATAGAAGATATAGAAGGAAAAGGGTAGTATTTATCCATTCGTATCCTCTACAATATTGATATTAGGGAAAATATATAGAACCCAACACCTTATATGGGAATTAGTTGTATTACCTGACTTGGGTAGTGGTGCATAGATAATAACATGACCTTCTAGACACAAACTCCCAAACCTAGTGTTAACAACATAATATTGCATATTATTATTTGATACCAAAAAATATGACCAAATTGTAGTCATAAAAAACATAAATAATCACTATAAATTATTGGATCACTTACATAACTAAGGACCTTTTAGGTTTGTAATTTTAATAAATTTAGAAAGAATATTGATTTTTTTCATGTTCTCAAGTGATCATTTTTCATACTATACCTAGATTATAATATTTCACAATAAGTCTTCAACATCACCAATAAATTCTTTCATAAATAAACCCTTTTAATACATAATTTATTTAATATCATTCTTCATAACCTGGGGAAAAGGAAAACATAATAAGGGGGAGCTCAAATTCTCAGTAAGGTTAAACATAAACATTAAATGTTGAATGTCATCAGTGAGCATAAGATGCATGTAAGGATATGATTAAATAATCATAGTGCATGATGAGAATATAAGTAATTTATACCCATAAAAACTTGGATCATTAAACATGCAATATGTAATAAAAATTTATCCAAGGAAATAATCATGAGAATCAATAATCATGACTTATGTGATGTCAATATTGATTAAAGGAACCATTACAAACTCACAAAAAACAAAGAGAAATTTTTTTTGTATAATGAAGCATTATGTTCATCACCTATGTTCACTCATGTTAGGAATAATTGTATCCCAATTAAATACATAGGACAAACCTCGTTAGTTAACTCCCTCTTTCTCATGTTTAAAGACAAAAAACATTACCCAATCCATTGTAGAGCTATATCGGGCACACCCTTTATATAGGATATTTTAGGCTCACCTATAATCATGATATTTATCAGGATCCACCATAATTATATATAACTTATAAGTACCATACATGAATATAACACATGTAATATTTCATTTTCATTATAAATGTTTTAAAAAACAACATTCATTCCTTTATAAATTGACGTACCCATTGAAAAGAAATCGATTTCATGATAATATATTTTAAAAAATAATTATAAGAAATATAGAGAAATAATATGGATGTTATCATAATATCATATTACCATTCAAGCATAGGAATCATAAAAAGAAATTAACATAGATTAAAATACATTTAAAAGAACATTTAAAATATTTCTTTGAAAATATGGGAGAATACCCTTTTAAGTAGGTACATTTAAAAAATAAAATTCTAAAAATATTGATAAATTATTTTATTTGAAAATAAGTATGGTAAATTATAAATGAATATTTAAATAAATTAATTTCTATGACATTGGGAAACACTGTTTTTGCGGTATATGTTAAAATAAATATTTCGTTCACACTTCGGTAAAAAGTACCTCATTCAGAAAATAAAAAAATTTTAATTTTAATTTTTTTTATATAAAGTAAAAAATATATAAAAATGAATTTAATAAATCATTTAATAACCCTAAAATTAATATTTTTTCTTTTTTAAAGAAAATATGGATCTGGAAGAAAAAGTTCATCAACCAAAGAGAAAACACGATTGGTTTTTCTTAAAAACATTTTCTCCGTAATTTAAATACGGAAGGAAAAAAATGAAAGAAAAGAATTTAAACACTATAAATAACCATAGGATAAGAATATATATGTGATTCATGAAATTAAGATCATACGATTTTCACCAAATGAACCTTGAAGGTAAACAACCCCAAAAATAAATGAAATTATAACATAAATCCTTTACCGCTTTGGTAAATTTTTAATCAAAAGTCATTAAAATAAAGAATATGTTATAGATCTATAAATACCATTAATTAAATTAATTCATATGACAAAATTAATTCATTGTTAAATACACCATATAAAGGAAACATGATGCACAACATGAAACATTTCTCAATAAAATGAGATCAAGACAAAGAAAACACTTGCAAAGATCATAACATTGTAAGTGATAATTAATCCATTATGTGATTTTGTTCAAAAAATTTAATAAAAAAGTGTAAATAAAACATAATACAATCATAGTTAATTTCTCACATAATCATGGAATAACATAGTTAGTGAAGTAGATGTCTAACCCAATGAATGCAAATTGACTTAAGAAACCCCTTACATTGTGTCCCGAATATCATTGTACTCTCTTCAAATCATGTATAATAAATTTATATTTATTATTAATTTTTTTAATAACATTTTATAGGTTTATTAATTTATCACAAAAAGATTTATTTCATTAATTTCTATGAAATATTTAATTACATAATTGGTTAAGTCTATGTTGGGTGTTTTGAGGAGGTTCAATTCATAATTTTAAAATTACTTTTTAGGTAGAATATGGTCAAAGGGTTAATTATTATATAATATATATAAATATAATCAGGGAATAACTATAATTTTTATACATCATAATGAATTTTATAATCTCCAATGAAAGGCAGACATGAAAAATGAATCACATCGCTTTATGGAGATGGTATTTGAAATGTACACATGAGCAACATTATCATTTTTTAATGGGCATAAGGGTAATAAGGTAAGTAATATATTATATTTTTAGAATGATAATTATATCTTGAAAAACATATTTATTTATTAAGTCCATCAAAATAACCAAACTTGTGTGGTGGTGATGAAATTTGAAACACATCCCTTCATAGAGGTGGTAGTCCATATGTATGCATGAATGATGTTTTTGTTCCACATAGGATTGAAAATGAGATGAATGGGGTTTTTATATTAACATAATAATATCTAAGTATATGTTAGATATTTATTTTTCTATATTTTAGTTGTTAAGATATAATTTAATGATGTATAAGAATAAGAAAAATGAAAAAGCTCGACTGAGGCGATAACCTCCTCTTTAAAGAACCTAATTTGGATATATCCTTAAGGACCCTAGGGATGGTATTTTAAGTATAAAAAAACATATAAAATATATATAATGGATTTAATAAGATTTATTTTAGGGTTTTTTTCAGGATAAGTTTCTCAATAAGTGTGGTGAAGTGAGGAGAGGTGGTGTCCTCATATATGAGAAGAGAGTAGAACCCTTAGAATTACATAAATTATTAAATAAAATATAAATTAATTTTCATCTTAAGGTGGATAAAAATTGATATATTTATAATATAGTTTGAGGATTAGTCAGAATAATCTCATAAAATAAAATTTATATGAGTTTATGTGATGTTTTAACCCTTATATCATAGTTGTAACCCAAGATAACCATTTTTACGATTCCCATGATAACAATGTTTTTTACTCTTTAGGGATCCAGAAAGTTACTATTAAAGGATAAGTGACCAGTAAATGGATAATGGTTGTTATTATAGACCATATGTAACACCCAATATTTCATAGTATGTTAGTTATTCAAAGTAATTCAATAACTTACACTACACGCAACATCGAGTTCAAGTGCAACACGACTTACCAAACTAGCCGTTCAAAAAAGTGGTTTTGAATATTATTAACAAAATTTTGAACAATATATAAACCTTAGAATTTTAGAATACATATTATGGGTTTCTTAGACATAATGTAAGGACAAATTAATTTTTTTCAAATAAAAGAAGTATTTTTCAAAAAATGCAATTTTACCACCTTTTAATGGCGAACCCTTTTTAAATCTAATATTTGAAACTTTTATATATTAAATTTGACAAAATAAACTTCTTCATTGGTATCAGGACATAATAATTTAGTTTCAATAAATTTTTGGTGTTTTCTGATTACTTTCATATTTGGGTGAATAGTGAAAAATAATATATTTTAACTGAAAACAACTTTTTTAATCAAAATAATTTATAGTGTTGAAATAAACATATGAATGGTTTGGATGTATAAACAGATTATATTTTTACCATTTAATCCAATGTTGGTCATTTGAAGTAATTTCCCTTTGAAATTGGACATAAACAAAAGTCAATCTTTTGGTAGTTATTATTTCATAAAAATATGCCTTTTGGTTTTGACAACAATAATTAATTTTAAACTAATAAATGAAATTTCTATGTTTTTAATTTGGTAAAATAGACTTCAATTTTGAATTCATAATATCAAAATTATCTTAGAGTGAATTGTTGGTATGTTTATGAGAACTTTTAAATTTTGATGAATAGTAAAAGACACAGAGTTATAGTTTAAAACCGAATTTTTATTTAAATAATCATTTAAATTTATTTTAGGTCAAAATAGATACATAATACCCATATATGTTCAATGTAATTAATTGGAGTCATTTTTTAATAATATTAGATATATAAAATTTTATTGAACTTTTCACCGTCTTTTACCCACCTCCTAGGAGAATTTGTAAATTCACATAAAACATAATTTTACCGCTTTGGTGAGTTGAATTTTGAAAATCCGAGAGACACGTTAAATATCAAGTAGAAAATGTGGTTCAATAAGATAAAAATAATTTTTGGTGAATAGTAACGTTTTTACTTTTATTTACCACGGTTAAAAGTAAATAGGGTAATTAAGGGTAAAAATGATATTATTATTACCCTAAAACATGTCCTAATTCTATAGGATAAGTATAATTCGACCAAAAAAACCTTAGAAATAAAATAAGAACATCTTTGGTCCACTTGGATTAGATTAGGATGTTTATTATTATCTAATTCAAAGAAGAGTTAAAAGAATTAAAATCAAAGTTTAATATCTAAATCATTTTATTATAGGGTTTGACATAAGATAAATTCGACTATAAATATAAAATAGAAAGATAAAATTATTTCCTACATAATAGTGTTTTATTTATATTTTTTAGACATTAAATAATTTAATTTATTAATGACACAATGATGTTGTAGTAATTACCTAATTAATGAAATATTAAAAGAATTGATATTATAAATATTTAAATAAATGTAATTTGAGACTTTTTATGAATTAAACTAATTTTATAGGTTAATATGATATATTAGGGTTGGTTATATGAATTGTTTTTAAAGTAATAATGCTGTTATGAATTTAGAAAAAAAATCAAATAGTGTCAAAATTGACATAAAAGAGTTTTTAAATAAAATATTATATTATTAATTGATATTATATTCCTAAAAATTTAAGGTTTGTACAAAGGACCTATATAGTGATATTTTTAT
Source organism: Viscum album (assembly GCA_963277665.1). NCBI lineage: Eukaryota > Viridiplantae > Streptophyta > Magnoliopsida > Santalales > Viscaceae > Viscum > Viscum album. The sequence continues at coordinate 2,005,864,773 of OY728152.1, forward strand.
CATTAATTAACCACTTTTGGTTCTCTTGGAAGTATATAGTATGATTATTAACCATATAATATAAAAATACAAAGAGACATGGTAAATGTCAAACTATTTAACTAAGAGTTAAATCTAAAAGTTAAGGTTAATATAGTGACCCAAAACTATCTAAAAACTATTTTTTGAGTGGTTTTCGACCCATACCCACATTATACTTTAAATAATCGACTTTTGAGCCATTAAAAACCGAAAATTATTTTATTATAAAATAATATTTTAAGATTTTCCTAAGGTGCCCCTCACCCCTCTTATAAAAGGGAACTTCCCCTTCTCTAAATTCACACCTTAAAATCCTTTTGTATCAGCCAAACCCAGCCCAAATATCCTCTAAACTTCCATCACTTCATCCTAGAGGCCCTCATTTTGTCACAAAGCCAGCTTAAAGATCCCTTTTGATCAAATCAAAATAAATAACCCGAATAAGTGGTAATAATTTCACCACCCTCTTTCAAGTTCTTTTCTTCTTCCACTTCTTCTTTCTATGTTATTTCCATTCTAAAATAATAACTCCAGTATCTTATATATACTATGATGTTATTATAAATATGGTACAACCATACTCATTATTCTATCCATCTTTTGAATGACATGTCACCATACGTGTGTATATAAAGATTACAGTCTCCACATCGTGGTGTAATTGTTATTCAATACATTATTATTTGGATGGGTATAATAATGATGTGTAATTCATGTAAATAATAAACTATAACATGATAATGATTCTTTATATATGATATACCATCCAATTATATATTTTTTTAAAATGAAAATAATGATATTGTCGCTCATGCGTACATACGGATTACTGTCCCCACGAATGCGATGAGATTCATCCCCCATCATATCCATTCAAGTCTAAATTTCAATTTATGATTAAAAATAATGTTTAGAGACATGGTATAATTTTGTATATGAATATGATACATCCCATAAATAACAAATATTGCTCACATAACAAATAATATAAAGGAAAAAAAATCTGTTAACACCTGAAACGCCGATAATAAAAAGATATTATTAACAAATAAATGATAAAAGATCTATATGATATCATATTAATGTATATGATTCTTTTATAATTCAATAAAAATTATTTAACCATTATAAATGAGTTTAACCTACCCTAGACCAAGGAAAAAGTAAAAGTAATGGGTTTCTTATCTCAAATTTAATTCCATGAGATTTCCATTTTCACCACTTATTTATTGCATGTGGTGTGTGTACTGCCCATGATGGTATTCATTGTGTAATATAAATTAATTTATGGATATTTACATCATAATTGTATGATCCTTATTTCATGGGTGTATGTTTCATAAGTTACCAAATCGTTAAGGGAATTTGAAATTTCAATTTCCACTCATTCGGATTTACACATACTTAATTGATTATTTTACTAGAAGATTATGTGTGGAATCACTATTCATTTGCTTATGTCATAATTTTCACTCCTCTTTCTGTGGATATACTTTTGATACACATAATCACTCCATTTATAAATTCTCAAGTCATCGATATGAACTTGATAAGAGTAATTTTAACTCAATCTCTATTTGTTGAGTTAAATATCTAATTCTTTGGTGTTGTTTTCACAAGAATATGTGTGAATGTCCTATGATCTATTTACACTAAATATCCAATCATATTGAGTGTATTTATATTTTTCACACATAATTATGTCATTGATTTATCCTTAACCTAAGGATACAGTCTTTATAGGAGATTTCATCTCAATTTACATTCCATTGAGACTTTTGTTGTTTTTATACACCAAATAACTTTTATATGGTGTACATAATTTACTTTGACATAGTATATCATGAATCCCTTTATTCTAATTATATTAAAATATAAGGCCCCAACCTTAAACCTTGCTTAATCTTGAGTTATTACAAGATTACACATTGAGGATCTTTTCGGGTTTAGAGTTTTAGAGAATTAGATCATAAAACTTGCAGTACATTCCACATATAAACAAAGTGGTTACATAAAGATAGTATTATTCATTCCCATCAATGGAAACACGTTTAAAATAAAACATGGATTATTTCTTGACACATCCTTGACTCTATCATCTTATCATGTACCTTTCCCTTGACCTGTGAGAAACATTTCAAAAACTTGGGATGAGCATAAAAACTCAGTATGGGTTATAAAAAAAACATGGAAAGGAAACATGATTTCATATATACATAAGAATGAAATCATACTTTACCCATAAAACATAGGCACTTTAACATACCTCATAAAATCATGAATAAATCATAGAAATCATAAGACATAAAGGTAACTTGAGGCATTCATAACATTCTTACGTAGGGAGTAACCCTCTTGGTTACATTTGGAATACCCATCACAGTATATTCCCTAAAAATCTCTTCGGAAAAACCTTAACGTTTCACTCCTTCGCGTTACCCAATGCATTGGAGAGCTATAACGGGCTCACCCGCCCTTAGTTTATCACGGAACCACCCGTTTTCATAATAATGCCCAAGAACCATAACATAATCATATCACATAAAACATGCATAAAGGAAACATAAAATTTCCACATTTCAATCACGAGATATAAATACAACACATTGATATAAAAACATTATGAATACCATTTTCAATACTAAAATAAAAGAAAAGTAATACATGGTATTTATTTTTCTTTTAAAAAGAAGGTATGGCTTGTAGAGGAAGCCGAAACTCAAATAACGGTCACGACGGAGGAGAAGTCGTTGTCGCCGCATACGTACGACAAAAACATTCCCTTTTGTCGTTTAGTAAACGCTTCGTATAAAATAGATTCCTTTTGAATAAACGTAAAAGTCAAAGGGGTTTATACACCATATAAAAGATAGTTGTGTATAAAATAAAATATGCCTCAATGAAAGGAGATTGAGACGAAGTCCCATACCTCGTATCCGACTTGACCCGACCGTTCTTTAATCTCCTGAATAATAAACTTGAGTTAATCTCTACTTTCTTATGAATCTTTTTCAAGTTCATTATTCCTTTTATACCATGTTATGAACATCATGTAATCAGTTAAGTTAATAATGTTCATTTTGTCGGTATTTGGTTCTTAAGTCAAAAATAGACTTCTTACACTTACATGTTGTTAATTTGGTCAAAGGTTCATTATATCCAGAATGGTATTCATGATGTAGATATAATATATGTCATATATATCCAGTACATACTTTCATTTATAATATTACATCACATTTAGAGGTAAGAAATGAAATGCACCGTTCATGGAGACGGTAAGTCGTACGTACGCATGAACGCTACTTTCATTTCTATTTCGTATTTTATAGAATGGAATCATAATGATATAAAGGTATATTATAATTCCAGTATAATATCATATATAATATCATAGTTCCATCCTTTATATGTCCCACATATGGTATTTAATGAATCAAATCACTTTGAGGGGGCGGTAGTCCGCACTTCCTAAAATGAAGATATCGTGTTTACCCATAATGGAAACCATAAAGGTATGCCCAAAATGAAAAAAACAGAAGCTTAAGGAAAACATAAACATATTATATATCATATATAAAAATAGTGACATCATAATGGCCACCTTTTAAGGTGTTAAATGAGTATTGAACAATCATCGTTTCGGGAGGCAGAATTTCGCCATCCACAGAAACCGTATGTTCTTTAACCATTTGATGAAGTTGTGTGAGAGTGTAGCTCAAATAAATCTTATAACAACATCCTAGTATATTTAAGATACTGGTGTTGTTACAAAAGAATTAAATAAAAAGAGTTTAGGGGGTTGGAGAAGCAAAATAAAACAAATGAACATGAGAGAATGAATTACCTTAAAAAGTGTAACTCCTTTTGATTTGAGCCTAAAGGATTCATTTGAAAGGATTATGACCAAAGGTAATCCTCTAGGATGAGGAGAGGGATGTGGAGAGAGCAAATGGGCAGGGTTTGGCCGAGCCAAAGGCTTGAAGAGTGTGTGAAATGAGGTAGAGGTGGGGGCCTTTTATAAGAGGAGAGGAGGGGCACTTTTGGAAAGTAAAGAAATATTACATTATTTGAAAATGTGTTTCGGTTTTAAAAGGTCCCCCATTGATAGAATTCGTGGATAAGGTGATAAGGGTTCTAAATCCACTCATCCAATTGGTTTTGGACATGTGTAGTTCATAGATTTTACATTATCTTTCTATTTTATTTAAATCGTCAAATAATGATGTCATCGCTGCATCAATATTATGTCATAAATAATTAAATTTATTTAATGTCTAAAAATTATAAAAAAAATAATATGATATAGGAAATCTTTTTATATTTCCAATTACTATTTATAATAAAAATTTGGACTTTTATAACCCCACTTAAAAATTGTTTTCGCAAAACATATTATGTTTGTGTCATTTTCACTTTAACATTACATAAAAAGTAATTTATGTCATTTCCCAACAAAAGTGGATCCATGGGGTCCCCAAGTTGACCCATGGCATGTAATGGTCGGCCATGACACAACCAATGAGGTTGGGACATGTGTCTAGATCATTTCATTTTATTAAAGTATTATTTATACCTTAAACTACCCTAATTACCACTAATCGTGATTAAGAACTTAATAAGTTACTATTCACCAAAAAATTATTATAATCTCATTGAACCACATTTTACTTCTTAATGACAACCATCTATGTTGGATTTTCAAAATTCAATACACATTAGTGGTAAACTTTCATTTAACTGAAAAATCAGTTTGCTTGATTATCACTTAGTGGTTTCACTATTCATCAAAAATTGAAGTTTTTCAGAAAATTACCAAAAATTCACCCTAAGCTATATTTGATATTCCGAATTCAAAAATGAAGTCTATTTTACAAAATTCAAAACATATAGGTCACATTAATTAATTTAATAATTAATTCCCGCTGCCAGAGCAAATAGCGTGTTTTTACAAAACAATAAGTATCAAAAGATTGACACCAGTTTAAGTCTAATTTCAAAGTGAAATTGATTCCAATGACCACAATTGGATAAAATGGTAAAAATATATTCTAATTTCACTTCAAAACCAATTCAAAACATAATCTAATCATATAAATAAATTAGATTAAAAAGTAGCGTTGATGTAAAATGCAGTATTTTTCACTATTCATTAAAAAAAATGAACATTGTCAGAAAAATACCAAAAATTCACACAAGGTAAATTTTGATGTCCCAATCATAAAGAATAAGTTTATTTTGAAAAACATAGTTTATAAAATTGTCAAAATATAGATTCAAAAATGGTTTTCCATCAAAAGGCAGTAAAACAATCTTTTAAGAATATTAGTGTATTCCATACATAAGATTGTATTTATTTTCATTTTAAGCCGCTATAACACTATCTTAATCATTAATAGACATAGATAAAAATATCTATTATTCATTAATTACTTGGGATGTTACATCCTTCCCCCCTTTAGAAAATTGCGTCCCCACAATTTATTTACTTATCGAATAAATGGGGGTACTTATCCCTCATTGCATTTTCAGATTCCCATGTTGCCTCTTCAATCATGTGGTTTTTCCACAAAACCTTTACCTGATGAATCACCTTATTCCGTAACACTTTCTCCCTGTGGTCAAGAATCTGGACCGGTTGTTCCTCATAAGATAGGTTCTCTTCCAGCTGAACTACCTCTGGACTCAAAACATGAGATGGATCTGGCATATACTTTCTCAACATCGAAACGTGAAAAACATTGTGTACCTGAGATAAACTCGGAGGTAAAGCCACTCGGTATGCAACTGATCCAACTCTCTCCAGAATTTCGTATGGTCCAACAAACCTTGGACTCAACTTTCCTTTCTTACCAAATCTCATCACGCTTTTCCAAGGAGAAACCTTGAGAAAAACATGATCACCTACCTCGAAAGATAGATCCTTCCTCCGGTTATCCGCATAACTCTTCTGCCTGCTCTGAGCTGTTCTCATGTGTTTCTGAATTAGCTGAACTTTTTCTGCCATCTCTTCTACCAATTCTGGTCCCATCAACTTCCTTTCACCCACTTCATCCCAGAAAGCTGGAGTTCGACACCACTTCCCATATAATGCCTGAAATGGTGCCATCTGTATACTGGAATGAAAACTGTTATTATATGAAAACTCAACCAAATAAATATGTTGGTCCCAACTTCCCTGATAATCCATAGAACAAGCTCGTAGCATATCCTCCAATGTCTGAATTGTTCGTTCTGACTGTCCATCTGATTGAGGATGAAAAGCTGTACTAAAATTTAATTCAGTACCCAACGACTTCTGAAGGCCTTTCCAAAAGTTAGAAGTAAACCTGGGATCACGATCCGATACAATGGAGAGAGGAACTCCATGTAACCTGACTATATCTTTAAGATACAAACGGGAAAGTTGATCAAGAGAGAAAGTATCTCGTATAGCAAGGAAATGAGCAGATTTGGTCAAGCGATCAACAATAACCCAGATTGCATTATTACCTCGAGATGTCTTCGGTAATCCAACAACAAAGTCCATGGATATATTCTCCCATTTCCACTCTGGCACTGGTAAAGACTAAAGCATCCCTTTTGGTAACTGCCGCTCTGCTTTAACCTGCTGACAAGTCAAACACTTCACAGTAAAATCAGCAATATCTCTTTTCATTCCATCCCACCAGTAATACTCCCACAGATCTCTATACATCTTAGTACTGCCCAGATGAACTGAAAACAGAGAACTATGAGCTTCACATAACAGCTCTCTCTTCAACTGTGAATCACAAGGCACACACAATCTCTTCCCAAATCTCAAAACGCAATCATTATCAATGTTGAATTCAGGCAACTTACCTTTCTGAACTAGCTCTACCCTTTTCTGCAACTCACTCTCTTGCTTCTGTGCTTGCTTGATTCTATCTGATAGAGAAGATCTCACTGATACCTGAAACAAAACAGAAGGACTTCCTGCACCAACAACTTCTATGCCAAAGTTCATCAAATCCTTAACCAAAGGATCACGTTCCAAACACAACATTGTTAATGAAGCATTACTTTTTCGACTCAAAGCATCAGCCACTTTATTTGCTTTTCTCGGATGGTAATGAATTGTACAATCATAATCCTTGATTAATTCCAGCCATCTCCTTTGTCTCATGTTTAACTCTTTCTGAGTGAATATATACTTTAAACTTTTGTGATCGGTATATATTTCACACTTTACTCCATACAAATGATGCCTCCAAATTTTTAAAGCAAAAACAACAGCAGCTAGTTCCAAATCATGTGTAGGGTAATTTACCTCATGAGTTTTCAACTGTCGTGAAGCATAAGAAATTACCTGATCATTCTGTATTAGGACGCAACCAAGTCCTTTCAATGAATCATCACTGTATATAACAAACTCACCATTCCTGGAAGGTAGTGCCAAAACTGAAGCATTCACCAATCGTCTTTTCAATTCCTGAAAACAATCATCACATTCTTTTGTCCAGATAAACTTAACACCTTACGAGTTAGCTTAGTCATTGGACTAGATAACCGTGAAAAATTTCTAACAAACCTTCGGTAATAGCCTGCCAAACCAAGGAAGCTATGAATCTCGGTTACATTTGTGGGTCTTGGCCATTCTTCCACAACTTTTGTTTTTGCAGGATCAACAGTTATTCCATCTTTAGAAACAATGTGACCAAGGAAAGAAATTTGTTGTAACCAAAACTCACACTTGCTGAATTTCCCATACAGTTTCTTTTCTTTTAAGGTTTGCAAGATAACCCTTAAATGTTTTTCATGCTCCTATTTACTTTTAGAAAACACCAAAATATCATCAATGAAAACCACCACAAACTTATCCAAGAACTCATGGAAAATTCTATTCATTAAGTCCATGAATACAGCAGGTGCATTGGTTAGCCCAAAAGGCATTACTACAAATTCATAATGGCCATATCTCGTACGGAACGCGGTCTTCGGAATATCTGCCTCCTTAACCTTCAGCTGATGGTACCCCGATCTCAAGTCAATCTTTGAAAAAAACTGAGCTCCCTGGAGGTGATCAAACAAATCATCGATATGAGGCAAATGATATTTGTTCTTAACAGTGATATTATTCAAGGCTCTATAATCAATGCAAAGTCTCATAGAACCATCTTTCTTTTTAACAAATAAAATAGGAGCACCCCATGGTGATGTGCTAGGTCTAATGAAACCTTTCTCTAATAAATCTTCAATTGCTCCTTCAACTCTAAAAGTTCAATTTGTGCCATTCGATAAGGGGGTTTTGAAATTGTCTTAGCATCAGGAACTAAGTCAACAGTAAACTCAACTTCCCGATCTGGTATTATTCCAGGCAACTCATCAGGAAAAACATCAGGATACTCATTTACCACTGGCACATCATTAATCTGAACAGTTCCTTTATTTTCAACGACGTGTGCAAGGTAACATTCATTTCCATCTTTTACAAGTTTCTCGGCCTCTTGATATGTTATCAAAAGTAAGGGTTCATTCTTGTAAACAAACTGAAAGTCTTTCTGAAAAGAAACTTCTTTAGCTCTACAGTCAATCTTAGCATGGTAAATAGAGAGCCAATCCATACCCAGGATAACATCAAACTCTACTAGAGGTAGAAAAATAAGGTTTGCAAGTAGGTTCTTTCCACAGATAAGGATAGGAAGATTCTTATAAATTCTTTTTGCCTCGACACTTCCCCCATGTGTTTTTACCAAAAGTTCAGGAGTCATTTCTTGAGATGGTATTCCCATTTTAATAGAAAAGGTTTCAGAGATGAAAGAATGTGTAGACCCTGAATCAAACAACACACTGGCATAATCTGAAAAAACAAACAAAGTACCTGATACAACTTCATTTGATGGCCCGACATCTGCTGAAGTAGTTGCAAAGGATTTCACCACCCCTTTCTTCTTGTAGTCTAACTGCTTCCCATCACTCAAGCTCCTTGTCGGACACTCGTTTGCATAGTGACCCATCTCATTGCACTTATAACACTTCACTAACTGTAAATCAAATTTGTTCTTACCTTCAGCTTGATCCTTTTCAGTGCAATCACGAGCCTTATGTCCCATCTTACCACATCGGTAGCACTTTCCAGAATTCAGAAGACATTCCCCAGCATGCCTTTTTCCACATTTATCACAAACTGGAAACTTAGTTTTCTTACAATCAGACTTTTTTGAAGAATTCTTACCTTTCTCCTGCCACCTCGGTCTCTTATTCTGCTGGTTGTTATAGAAAACTTGGTCATCGATAAACTCCATTTCCACCTTCTCAGCACATCGAACAAGCTTTTCATAACTTTTAAACTCACGAGAAGCTAATTCCCTTCGATATTTTGGCTTTAATCCTGAGTAAAAACGATTGATTTTACTATCAAGGTCCCGGATAAAATTTGGAGCATACCTTGCCAATCGAGTGAACCTTTCTTCATAGGCAGCCACTGAGTCTTCCTCTTGCCTCAATTCCAAGAATTTCTTTTCCATCCTAAGTCGAACAGCCTTAGGAAAATACTTCTCAAGAAACATACCTTTGAATTCATCCCAGTCAAGAGCATCAATCTCATCGACGTCCCTGATATTTTAACCATAGACCACCACTGATCTGCTTCTCCCTCCAAATGGTAAATAACAAGACTAACCTTTTGATTGTCTGAACACCCCATGACATCAAAAATCTTCTTCAGTGCTTTAATCCACCCTTCAGCTAGCACAGGGTCAGATGATCCTCTGAATGATGGGGGATGTTGCCTCATGAAATGTTCCACCACTGACATGTTCCTCTGCGGTTGATCTTCCTGATCTCGTGCATGGATACCACCACCATTTATCGCTTGAGTCAACTGCTCCATTACTGCAACAAACTGTTCAGTTCCAATTCTGACCATTTCTGGATGCTGATTCGGAAGGTTATTTCCTTCTGTATGCCTTCCTAGCACTGCTTCCCTGTTTCCTCTGCGGAAAACCATTCTGAACAAACATGTCTTAGATGAAGCAACATGGTAATCCGTAAATGCTATATCATTTCAAATTTTTTTTTTGAATAATCATTTAATATAATTCTAACTCTTAATGTTATCTAAACCGACCTCTGATACCAACTATAAGGCCCCAGCCTTAAACCTTGCTTAATCCTGAGTTATTACAAGATTACACATTGAGGATCTTTTCGGGTTTAGAGTTTTAGAGAATTAGATCATAAAACTTGCATTACATTACACATATAAACAAAGTGGTTACATAAAGATAGTATTCTTCATTCCCATCAATGGAAACACATTTAAAATAAAACATGGATTATTTCTTGACACATCCTTGACTCTATCATCTTATCATGTACCTTTCCCTTGACCTGTGAAAAACATTTCAAAAACTTGGGATGAGCATAAAAACTCAGTATGGGTTATAAAAAAAACATGGAAAGGAAACATGAGTTCATATATACATAAGAATGAAATCATACTTTACCCATAAAACATAGGCACTTTAACATACCTCATAAAATCATGAATAAATCATAGAAATCATAAGACATAAAGGTAACTTGAGGCATTCATAACATTCTTACGTAGGGAGTAACCCTCTTGGTTACGTTTGGAATACCCATCATAGTATATTCCCTAAAAATATCTTCGGAGAAACCTTAACGTTTCACTTCTTCGTGTTACCCAATGCATTGGAGAGCTATAACGGGCTCACCCGCCCTTAGTTTATCACGAAACCACCCGTCTTCATAATAATTCCCAAGAACCATAACATAATCATATCACATAAAACATGCATAAAGGAAACATAAAATTTCCACATTTCAATCACGAGATATCAATATAACACATTGATATAAAAACATTATGAAAACCATTTTGAATACTAAAATAAAAGAAAAGTAAAACATGGTATTTATTTTTCTTTTAAAAAGAAGGTATGGCTTGTAGAGGAAGCCGAAACTCAAATAACGGTCACGACGGCGGAGAAGTCGTTGTCGCCGCATACGTACGACAAAAACATTCCCTTTTGTCGTTTAGTAAACGCTTCATATAAAAAATATTCCTTTTGAATAAATGTAATAGTCAAAGGGGTTTATACACTGTATAAAAGATAGTTGTGTATAAAATAAAATATGCCTCAATGAAAGGAGATTGAGACGAAGTCCCATACCTCGTATCCGACTTGACCCGACCGTTATTTAATCTCCTGAATAATAAAATTGAGTTAATCTCTACTTTCTTATGAATCTTTTTCAAGTTCATTATTCCTTTTATACCATGTTATGAACATCATGTAATCAGTTAAGTTAATAATGTTCATTTTGTCGGTATTTGGTTCTTAAGTCAAAAATAGACTTCTTACACTTACATGTTGTTAATTTGGTCAAAGGTTCATTATATCCAGAATGGTATTCATGATGTATATATAATATATGTCATATATATCCAGTACATACTTGCATTTATAATATTACATCACATTTAGAGGTAATAAATGAAATGCACCGTTCATGGAGATGGTAAGTCGTACGTACGCATGAACGCTACTTTCAATTCTATTTCGTATTTTATAGAATGGAATCATAATGATATAAAGGTATATTATAATTACAGTATAATATCATATATAATATCATAGTTCCATCCTTTATATGTCCCACATATGGTATTTAACGAATCAAATCACTTTGAGGGGGCGGTAGTCCGCACTTCCTAAAATGAAGATATCGTGTTTACCCATAATGGAAACCATAAAGGTATGCCAAAAATGAAAAAAACATAAGCTTAAGGAAAACATAAACATATTATATATCATATATAAAAATAGTGACATCATAATGGCCACCTTTGAAGGTGTTAAATGAGTATTGAACAATCATCGTTTCGGGAGGCAGAATTTCACTATCCACGGAAACCGTATGTTCTTTAACCATTTGATGAAGTTGTGTGAGATTGTAGCTCAAATAAATATTATAACAACATCCTAGTATATTGAAGATACTGGTGTTGTTACAAAAGAATTAAATAAAAAGAGTTTAGGGTGTTGGAGAAGCAAAATAAAACAAATGAACATGAGAGAATGAATTACCTTAAAAAGTGTAACTCCTTTTTATTTGAGCGTAAAGGCTTCCTTTGAAAGGATTATGCCCAAAGGGAATCCTCTAGGATGAGGAGAGGGATGTGTAGAGAGCAAATGGGCAGGGGTTGGCCGATCCAATGGCTTGAAGAGTGTGTGAAATGAGGTAGAGGTGGGGGCCTTTTATAAGAGGAGAGGAGGGGCACTTTTGGAAAGTAAAGAAATATTACATTATTTGAAAATGTGTTTCGGTTTTAAAAGGTCCCAAATTTATAGAATTCGTGGATAAGGTGATAAGGGTTCGAAATCCACTAATCCAATTGGTTTTGGACAAGTGTAGTTCATAGATTTTACATTATCTTTCTATTTTATTTAAATCGTCAAATAATGATGTCATCGCTGCATCATTATTATGTCATAAATAATTAAATTTATTTAATGTCTAAAAATTTTAAAAAAAATACTATGATATAGGAAATCTTTTTAGCTTTCCAATGACTATTTTTAATCAAAATGTGGACTTTTATAACCCCACTTAAAAATTGTTTTCTCAAAACATATTATGTTTGTGTCATTTTCACTTTAACATTAAATAAAAAGTAATTTATGTCATTTCCCAACAAAAGTGGATCCATGGGGTCCCCAAGTTGACCCATGTCAAGTCATGGTCGGACATGACACAACCAATGAGGTTGGGACATGTGTCTAGGTCATTTCATTTTATTAAAGTATTATTTATACCTTAAACTACCCTAATTACCACTAATCGTGATTAAGAACTTAATAAGTTACTATTCACGAAAAAATTATTATAATCTCATTGAACCACATTTTACTTCTTAATGACAACCATGTATGTCGGATTTTCAAAATTCAATACACATTAGTGGTAAAATTTCATTTAACTGAAAAATCAGTTTGCTTGATTATCACTTAGTGGTTTCACTATTCATCAAAAATTGAAGTTTTTCAGAAAATTACCAAAAATTCACCCTAAGCTATATTTGATATTCCAAATTCAAAAATGAAGTCTATTTTACAAAATTCAAAACATATAGGTCACATTAATTAATTTAATAATTAATTCCCGCTGCCAGAGCAAATAGCGTGTTTTTACAAAACAATAAGTATCAAAAGATTGACACCAGTTTAAGTCTAATTTCAAAGTGAAATTGATTCCAATGACCACCATTGGGTAAAATGGTAAAAATATATTCTAATTTAACTTCAAAACCAATTCAAAACAGAATATAATCATATAAATAAAATAGATTAAAACGTAGTTTTGATGTAAAATGCAGTATTTTTCACTATTCATTAAAAAAATGAACATTGTCAGAAAAATACCAAAAATTCACACAAGGTAAATTTTTATGTCCCAATCATAAAGAATAGGTTTATTTTGACAAACATAGTTTATAAAATTGTCAAAATATAGATTCAAAAATGGTTTGCCATCAAAAGGCAGTAAAACAATCTTTTAAGAATATTAGTGTATTCCATGCATAAGATTGTATTTATTTTCATTTTAAGCCGCTATAACACTATCTTAATCATTAATATACATAGATAAAAATATCTATTATTCATTACTTACTTGGGATGTTACATAAAATGTTTTGATTATGTCAATTATTTGTATTAAAGTGTCTCTTTTTTGGTTTAGAACTCTAAGTAAAATATCATTTTAAAATGTTTTAATGATTTATTATTCTAAATATTTCTCATTAATGTCCATGTTTTAAAAATGGTTTTAAGGATTTATTTATATGGAAATTAAAGTTTCAAAATTAAAATTCATTTTAAAAGTTTCAAAGTGGAATGGGACACTTTTATTCAAAAATCTATTTTTAATGGCTTCTTGAAAAATAGTGTGACTTTTAAATGATTTCAAGAAAAAGGGGGATATTTCTCTCTAATAGTTTTGATGATTATTTTCATCTATGTCAATATCCTTCATTATTCTCGATTGAGGTTAATTTTACACAATAAAATCTTCCATATTGTATTGAATGAGTTATGTTTTACTATAGATATGCCATTTTTATACCATTGATGGTTTGTGGATAAAGTATTTACATTTCATATGATAGTTTTAATAAGAATGTTTATGTTATGTTTCAAACTTTTCATATGAGGAATGAATTGGACTTAATAAGTGATGGGTGGAGCTTGCTATAGCTCCTTGATGCATCAGTATGTCTCATGAGACAAACTAGTGTCTTGGAATAAGGCCTTGAAAAAATCTTATTTGTAGTCTTGGAACAAGGCCTTGAATATGTGGTTATGATAGTCTGGAATTATGCATTACATCATTATGAAAGTGGTTATTGATATTTCATGTGATTATTTGACTGGTAGAATATCCATGTGAATAAGTAAATGGAATTATTTCATTTTTTCCATATTATGCTGAAGTTCAAGTCTAAAAGGATTTTGTTTTAGTTATACATTTCCTTAAATATTTATGCTTATTTATTAAAGTTTCCGCTATATTTTTATCCTTATTGAGCATATGAGCTCAGCCATTTCTATGTTTTATTTTTTCCAGGATGTTAAGAAGTTAGTTATGAGTGACTTACAGGCATAATATAGGAAGATTGGATGTTTCTAATGGAATAATTTAGTGTTGTTTTTCTTTTCAAGTTGTAATGTTGACCTTATGAATGTATCTACTATTTCTAAGGCTACTAAACTAATTGGTCTTTCGGGACATGACTTCATTGTATCATTCCAATGTTATGTAATAATGCACCGACTCTGGGTAACTGGGTTTGGGGAATTACAGTTGGTATCATAGGGAGTTTAGTACAAACCTTGGAAGCTAGATTTAGATAAACTCAGATTAGAGCACATAGCCCTAAGATAGAATTTGACGATTAGTATAGAAGAACGTCCTAGAATTTTGGTATTGTAGATATTTTGTGATTTTTCCAAGAGATACATCCCTGTCTGGATATGAGCAGGTAGAGGCGGATCTAGAACAGATGTACCAAGGGGTAAAACCCAGAAACACCTCTTTGAGCTAGACTCGAACAGGAACTGGTACACGACAATGGGCCTTTATACACTCTTGGTTACGACACTCCTAGGGGATATTATTAGGATAATTTACATTTTCTTCACAAACTGATTTGAATTATTTTAATGTAAGATGATAATAAATGACCTTGGTTAATCCTAAGGTGTTTCAAATTAAAAATATGGTGTCATGATGTTCTCTAAATGATTTTATGACTACTGTTACTCACACAATTCTTTCTGGTTTTAGTCAATGGCTGGATTCCAAGGAAGTCATAGTAACTTTGAGAATGATGTACAAGGTGGGGATGGTGGTGGAAATGAGCAACAAAATGGAATGTTGATAGGCATAAAATATATCATGTTCATGAGAAATCACTTTTCCAAAAATATGATCAACAATATAAATATTAACCAACTCTCGAACTCAACAAACAAGAGAAAGGTGATGAATGATAAGAGCTCCAGCAGTGGAGACTATGGAGAAATGAATTCTCAATTTCCATCATGCAGGAAATGTGGAAGGAGACACCCAGGAAAGTGTCTCAATGGAACTAAAAAATGCTTTATGTGTGGGAAAGAAGGACATAAAGTGAAGAATCGCTGAGGAAAAATGAAGAGTACTATAGAAGAAAATAAAAATGGTCCCAATAATCCATTTATAGCCATTTTCCGTAAATGTAGGGGACCTGGACATTACCTGAGTGAATTCCCTATCCTATAGGATATTTTATTGGTCAAAGAAGAAGCTATGTGGAAATAAATGGTTGGAGAAATTTTTAAAATTATTAGTGCTCCTGGTTGATGGGATTAATTTTGAATAATTTTCTCTTATATTTGTAACCTTGTAGTTTGTCATGTGAAAATGATATTTGAGGAAGACTTATATTTTCTCTTGTGGATATAGTTATAAATAACCATTTGGTTTTATATGATCATTGGGTTTGAGGAAATTAAAAGTTATTATATTTTGGGATGAAAATGCAAAGTATGAGATAACATTTGTGGTTAAATTATGTTATGGTTATTTTGAAGAATTTATCTCATTTTGGTAATGTTATAAAATATAGTTTTTGAAAAAGGACAACACGTAGACCGTGTGACAACCCGTCGCGTCATACAAAGCTATGGGAATCGAACCCACAACCAGAGTGCGATTGGGATTTATCGCCTACCACTAGACTATGTGAAGTCCCTGGTTAGTGTGAGTAATTATTTTTAGTTAAATGATTTTATTGATCAATAATAAGTTCATTTTGGATCTTATGTCTTATCAAATGAATACCCTTAGTATAGGAAAATGATTTGGTGATTAAGTGATAAATGTTATTTTGGAAGATGTTCACTTTTTTGGGAACACTATATGCACAAGGAAAATATAATACTATGGGATTTCATTTGAGCATTAATGGTGGATTTTAATTTATGTTTTTATTGTGTATTTATAGTGATTGGGGTTATTTATGGAAATGATTAATCTATAATAGAGAATATGTGATTAGGTTAATTACTTTTATGTATGTGACATTAATATTAGTTGATGTCATTTGGAGATACAATTTAATGTGGAAGACTACATAAAAAAATTCATCTAAGTTTTGGGTTTCAATATTAGTTTGGATTATATTGAAGGATTTTAAGGACAATTATTTATTGAATGGTATTTATTTAACTTTGGGGTATTGTTGGTTTAACTCTTGAAATTAAGATTTGTGTTTCTTTCTCTAAAGGAATATCCTTTTGAGGTATCATCAGATCTTGTACTAATATTTTTGGTTTTAATTAATCTCTAAATACAAGGTAAATATATAGTTCATCCTTCATGGATCATGTGATTCTATAGAAGTTTATTCTAGCTCTTTTAGTGTGACCAAGTCTTCTTGAATACTCATCATTTAAAAAAATGAGTTAGTGGTAGAAATTTATTAAAGAATGAAACTCTACATAAAAATTAAATATATCTCTGAAACACATGTCCGATTGTCGCCTATCGATTGGTCAAGGTTCTGGTGCTCTGCTAATGTGTATAGAGACACTCGGGTCGAATCCTCGGCGATGATACTTTGTAATAGTCGGTTGTTTTTAGTTATTTATATTCTGATTGGGGGGGTTTGTTTGCAGAGCTTAAATGAATTGATTGATTGATTAAGATTGATTTAACAATTTGATAAATATTGGGTTGAGTTCATCATTAGGTAGTTAAGCTTGTGATATCCTTGAGCTTTGCTTTATATTGCATTTAAATTAACACCCATGTCACAAGTTGACATTGATTGGAATTCCCAAGTGTTAAGGATTTAATCCAAGCCTTAACTTAACTTAGGGTTCTAATATTGATCATATCTTGTTTATGGTAGTATATTTATGGTTCCAATAATCCATGGAATCCATTTGTTAAACAAAACAAGTCATTAATCCATGACATGCTAAGTCCAACATACACAATGTTAATTTAACGAATACTCATCGAGCAAATGCCTTGAATAGCTTAACATGCCTAAATTATAACTCTCCCCAATGATATATTTACTCAGCCATTAAGATGGTTATTAATCTTGTAATATATGTTTATGGTGATGAATTATAAAGAGAATAAAAATAAAGGGACAAGATAAGAGTGGTACGTCGAACACACACACACAAACAATGATGAGAATTAAAAAAACAAACTTTTGATTGAATAAGGAATAAAAATAAGGGAAGGGAATTAAACAGTATTTAAAATATTTTAAGAACATTAATATTATACTACATAAAGTGGATGAGAATAAGATATATTGAAGAAGAAAATTTCATTAAAACAGAATTACAAAACCCAAAATTTCAAGATTACAAACAAAGAACAACACAAAAGTGAAAGGAAGAAACGAGAGGAGGAAGGGTATCTCAAGTGAAAATATGAGTATAGATGGTCCTCCCAAGCCTTTAGAAGGGCTTTGGTCATTCCAATTTATGCTCCTATATTCTGAAATGCCAACCCCTTGAAATGAGAGGAGGGGGATGTATTTATAGCCCAAGGAAGTGGACTGTTTGCATTCCCAATATGTCCCTCCACTTGGATCGATGATTTGGACATCAACATAGCCGAATCTCGAGATATATCTTTCTTAAAAGTTGAATATAATAATGTTGTCCGACTACTATAAAATTTTGGAGGCATTGGACCTATGGATCCAAAGTTATGGCCGGTTGATTGAACAATTTTAATCTGTCCATTTGCATCCAGCCTTTTTGAAGTTTAAAATGTGAAAGTGTTTTAGAATAGTAATATTCCTTCAACACCGAATTATTTCTTCAAAAAGGTCGGCCACCTATATCTCCTCATTCACACTGAAAAATCTCTTCTTTATTGGATTCTTACATCTTGAGATATGTCATGAATAATGTACTGATTTTATTTCTCGGCCAAAATGGTGAGCAGGACTTCAAAGAAGATGTTGGGCCCCTTGTTTTTGGAGCTGGGTCTTGAAATTTATATCCCGGACTCCTTAAATTTTTCCCTGAACCTTTGAGGATAATGAAGGAATTTTAACTTCTAGATTGATCCCAGTAATTCAATCTTCATGACTAGTCCAGTTTCTTCACATATTCTGTAGGCCCTCTTGTGTGGTCTATATGAGCCTTCAAATAGAAGAATTACCCATGATCCCTTCTAATGAAATGTTTTATATTGAATTAGGAATCCTACAAAACAATAACCACACAATTTGGATCAGCAGGGTGAGAGTTATAAATAAAATATTGAACTGAATCAATTGGACTACTTCTAAAAAATGCTCAAAAATTATACTTAGTATTAAAACATTAATATTTCACACAAATAATGTTCTTCCTTGTTGTAATTTTGTAAGTCCTTTCTTTTTTTATCAATTTGTTAAATCAAACATCATCTCGGTATTCAATATCCAAACATAGAGCTGACTTCGAACTCAATTTAATTATATATGGCCAATCCTATGGGTGTTTAATATTCTGGTTAATATTAGAAGGGATCATGGGATAATTCTTCCATTTGAAGTCTCATATAGACCAACCAAGAGGGCCTACAAAATCTGTGAAGAAACTAGACTAGTCATGAATATTGAATTACTGGGCTCAATATAGAAGTTAAAAATCCTTCATTCTCCTCAAAGGTTCGGGGGACAATGTAAGGAGTCTTGGATAAAAATTTCAAGGCCCAACTCTAAAAACAAGGGGCCCAACATATGCTTTGAAGTCCAGCCCACCATTTTGGCCGAGAAATGAAATCATTATAGTATTCATGACATATCTCATGATGTAATCATCCAATCAAGGTGATATTTTGCAGTTTAAAAGACGTGATATAGGAGGCCGACTTTGTTGAAGAAATCATTCGGTTTTGAAGGCATATTCCTATTCCAAAACCTTTTCACATTTTGGATTTCAAAAAGACTGGATTGAAATGGACAGATTAAAATTGTTTAATCAAATGGATATACCTTTGTCTCCATAGGTCCCAATGCCTCCAAAATTTGAGAGTAGTCGTACAAAATTATGTTCTTCAAATTTGAAGAAGGATATATCTCCAAATTCAGATGTATTAATGTCAAAATCTTCGAGCCAACTGGAGGGACATATTGGGAATGGAAACAGTCCACTTCCTTGGGCTATAAATACATCCCCCTCCTATCCTTTCAAGGGGTTGGCATTTCAGAAGAGAGGAGAATCAATTGGAACGACCAAAGACTTTACAAAGGCTTGGGAGGACCTGACATACTCATGTTTTCACTTGAGATACCCTTCCTCCTCTCTTTGCTTCCTTTTACTTTTGTGTTGTTCTTCATCTGTAATCTTGTAAGTTTGTGATTTGTAATTATGTTTTAATGAAAGTTTCTTTATAAATATCTCTTATTCTCATCCACCTTCTGTATTATAATATTAACGTTCTTAAAATAGTTTAAATACAGTTGAATCCTCTTCCTTTATTTTTCTTCCTTATCTAATCGAACGTATGTTTTTTTAATTCTCATCATTGTTCGTGTGTGTGTGTGTTCAACATACCACTATTATCTTGTCCCTTTAGTTTTCTTATCTTTATAATTAATCACCATAAACATATATTACCATATTAATAACCATTTTAATGACATATTAAATCTCTCATTGGGGGGAGTTATTATTTAGGTATGTTAAGTGATTGAGAGCTTTTGCTCGATGAGTATTCATTGAATTAACATTGTGTACGTTGGACTTAGCATGTTATGGATTAATGACTTGTTTTGTTTAACACGTGGTTTCCATGGATTATTGGAACCATAAATATACTACCATACACATCATATGATCAATATTAGAACCAAAATTTAATTTAAGTATTGGATTAAATCCTTAAGACTCGGGAATTCCAATCAACGTCAACTTCTGACATGAGTGTTAATTTAAATGCAATATAAAGAAAAGATCAAGGATACCACAAGCTTAACTACCTAATGATTAACTCACCCCAATATTTATCAAATTTTTAAATCAATTATATTCAATCAATCATTTCATTTAATCTTTGCAAACAAACCCCCTAATCAAAATACAATCAACTAAAAACAAACGACTATTACAAAGTATCATCGCTGAGGATTCGACCCGAGTGCTGCTATACACATTAGAAGACTACCGGAACTTTGACCGGTCGATAGGAGACAATCGGCCATGCATTTCAAATGGCACCATTTTCAGGGAAACCACATGTTAAAAAAAATATGTCATTAATTAATGACATGTTAAGTCCAACATACACAATGTTAAATTAACGAATACTCACCGAGCAAATACTCTCAATCACATAACATTCCTAAATTTTGACTCACCCCAATGAGATATTTACTTAGCCATTTGGGTGTTTAATATTCTGCTTAAAATGATTATGATGATAAATTAATAATATAATAAAAATAAAGGGATATGAAAAGAGTGTTACATCGACACACACACACGAACAATGAAAAACATAAAAAAATGTGCATTACTTTTTCTATGTTGGTGTTTTACACCTTTTTTCTTTCTTTTGGATATCATCTTCCTACCATCCCATAGACACAAAAATCCCCTAAAAAGTCCTCTTGATTTTTGAGCACTTTGGATTAGGATTGGAAGCTGAGAGCCCTTTCAAACTCTAAGATTTTCACTTTTCGTTGGTGAAAGAGTGAACCTCCACAAATGAATTTTATCATCTTGAGAGGTGTGAGTTTTGAGGGTCCACATTTTCCATTTCTAAATTTGAGCATGAAAAAATGAATTAGTTTTGGAACATTGTTTCTATAAAAACTTGTGGTGGAATTCAAAATGGATGAGTGAAACAGTCTAAACCTCCCCTGATTGGTGGAAACAAAATTTTAATATCTATTGGTGAGTGAAAATGATTTTGTTATGTTTTAATATTTGTTTCACATGAGGACATGCACAAGACTAAGTGTGCGGGAGTTGATTTTATTAATATTTTCATGACTTATTATATACCCCCTTTACTAATTTTATATGATATTTTCATAATTTGTGTGAAATATTATTGTTTTAATACAAAGTACAATTTTTGAGCATTTTTAGAAGTAGTCCAATTGAGTCAGTTTACTATTTTATTTATAAATCTCACCCTACTGATCCAAATTGTGTGGTTCTTATTTTGTAGGATTTATAATTCAATATAAAACTTTTAATTAGAAGGGATAATGTGCTAATTCTTTTATTTTAAGGCTCATATAGACCACACATGGAGGCCTACAGAATCTATGAATAAACTGGATCAGCCATGAAGATTTAATTGTTGGGCTCAATCAGGAAGTCCAAATTCCTTCATTCTCCTCAAAGGTTCTGGGGACAATGTAAGGAGTCATGGATAAAAATTTAAAGGCCCAAAATCCAAAAACAAAGGTCCCAAAATATGCTTTGAATTGGGATTGGAAGCTGATATCTCTTTCAAACTCTAAGATTTTCACTTTTGGTTGGTGAAAGAGTGAACCCCCACAAATAAATTTTATCATATTGAGAGGTGTGAGTTTTGTGTGTCCACATTTTCCATTTCTAAATTTACTTTTATGTTATTAATTGTTGTAATTTTGTAAGTCCTTTCTTTTTTTTATCAATTTTTTTAAATATAGTTGAATCCCCTTCCCTTATTTTGCTTCCTCATTCAATCGAAAGTCTTTTTTTTAATTCTCGTCATTGTTTGTGTGTGTGTATTTGCCACACCACTCTTTTTCTTATCCCTTTATTCTTATTCTATTCTTAATTTATCATCATAATAATTATAACCAGATTATTAAACACCCAAATGGCTGAGTAAATCTCTCATTGGGGTGAGTCAAAATTTAGGTATGTTAAGTGATTGAGAGTATTTGATCGATGCGTATTCATTAATATTAAACTATTTGAAGAAGAACCCCAACAGATCTATCAAAATCATCACACATCAACTCAAAGGGTAAGGACTAATCTGGGGGTTGGATTATTGGGGAAGATGTTAGAGCAGTTTTGAGTTCAACAAAGTCTCTCTTGAAAACCTCATCGAAATGGAAAGTGACATCATTTTGGAGCAAACGAGTGAGTGGGAGGAAATTTTACTAACGTTAGGGATGAATCTCTGATAGAAACTGGCATGACCGAGGAATGAATGGATGTTTTGAACAGAAGTGGGTTCAGGAAGTGATCGGATCACTTCAATTTTGACAGGATCAATTTCAATACCATCTTTTGAAACTATGTTCCCTAGAACAATCCCATTTGTAACCATGAAATGACATTGTTCAAAATTTAACACAAGGTTACACTTGACACACTTTTGGAGGACTAGAGAGAGTAAATTCAAACAAGATTCAAATGATTCACCATAAATGGTGAAGTCATCCATGAAGACTTCCATGCAGTGTTCAATGAATTCAGAAAAGATACTCATCATACACCTCTGGAATGTTGCAGGAGCATTGTAAAGTCCAAAATGCATTCTTCTATATGAATATGTTCCAAAGGGGAATGTGAAAGTAGTCTTTTATTGATCCTGAGGTGCGATTGGGATTTGGAAGTAGCTGGTGTATCCATCAAGAAAGCAACAGTGTGACTTTCTAGTTAATCGTTCGAGCATTTGATCAAGGAATGGAAGTGGGTAGTGATCTTTTCTTGTTTTAACATTAAATTTCCTATAGTCGATGCAAACACGCCATTTGTTTTTCACTCGAGTTGTGACTACCTCTCCATGTTCATTTGTGACAATAGTTATCCCACCCTTCCTAGGTACAACTTGAATTGGACTAACCCATTCACTATAAAAAATTGGGTAGATAATACCAGCTTGAAGAATCTTGGTGATCTCTTCCCTGACTACCTCAAGGATGAGTGGATTGAGTCTTCTTTGTGGTTGTCTAATTGTGTTGGATGACTCCTCAAGATGGATGTGATGCATGCAAAGGGCAGGGTTGATTCCTGGTATGTCATCTATGGTCCACGTTAAGGACTTTGTGTTTTCCTCTAAGACCTGAACAAGTTTGGACTCCTCAATTTCGGTAAGTGAAGAAGAGATAATGACATGATAAGAGTGATCATGGAAAAGGAATGAATATTTTAGGTGTTTAGGAAGAGGTTTCAGATTAGTCTCATCTTTCACTTTTGGACTAGACAACTCAAGAATGGAAGAAGGGACTTCAGTTGCTTCAGATTCATTTTCCTTAATACTGTCCAAGGTGGAGCAGTAGAGATCAGAATTGATGTGGGATTCAAGAGAGTTTTTAAGATCCTTTATATTGATAGAGTCAATGAATGAAATG
This sequence comes from Viscum album, assembly GCA_963277665.1. Lineage (NCBI taxonomy): Eukaryota > Viridiplantae > Streptophyta > Magnoliopsida > Santalales > Viscaceae > Viscum > Viscum album. The sequence continues at coordinate 2,005,888,651 of OY728152.1, forward strand.
TCCACATAAACTTTACTATTTATGAATTGGTTAATCATAGTGCATATTTCACAAAATCCTTTGTTATTAGAACAGGATGAACATGATGGAATGGGGTTTAATTGACTCTTAGAAGTGTCCTCAGAAGCATGGATTGAGAATGCAGAGTGATCCTCAGATGGGTATCACATGGCTTAGAAAATGTTGAACTTGACCAGTTGTTCACCGAATTCCATGGATAATATGCCTGAATGGACATCAATCTTTGTTCTCTCAGTCATGAGGCATGGTCTTCCTATAATTAGGGGAGATCGAGAAGAGTTCGTCTCACCTTCCATGTCAGGGATATAGAAATCATCAGGGAAGATAAGATCATTGACTCGGACAAGGACATCCTAAATTATTCCCTCAGGACTGGCAGTGCTTCAATTAGATAACTGAATGAAAACACCCATTGGATGTAAGTGACCTAGACCAAGGTTGGAGAATATGGATTTGAGAATGACATTAATTGAGGCTCCTAGGTCTATGAGTGCATCATCTAAGTTAGAAATTCCAATTTGGCATGGAACAGTAAAAGTCCTTGGATATTTTCACTTTATGGGAATAGACTGTTGGGTGAAAACATTTTCAAAGGTCATAAGTTGCCTCTTGTGGGTAAAAAACTCCTTGAGAAACTTGGAATACTTAGGAATTTGTTTTATGGCATCTAATAGGGGAATGCTGACTTCAACACGTCTAAACATGTCAAGCATTTTAGGATCAGATTTAAAGGACTTCCTTGGTTTAGACAAATCTTGAGGAAAAGGAATTAGATTCCAAAGTGGAATGGAAGGAGGTGAGGGAATGGATTCAGGTTCCTTTTCAAGTTTCTTTTTATTTTCCTTTTCTAGGTCAACATTCAAAGGAGGGTTAGAGGACTTATGTTGAGGCATAGAAATTTTCTTTCCCGATCTAAGTGCAATTGCACTGACCTTAGCCTTGGGGTTGGGTAATGGTTGAGCTAGAATTTGGGAAGAATTGGATGGTTACTTCTGACTAAGGTGGGATGAAAGTTGACCAATTTGGGTTTCAATGTTCTTGAGGCTTGAACGGGTGGAGGAGGAAAGATCTTCAACTGCACTTTTACATGGTTACTTAGAAGAAGAGGATTGTATCATATTGAGATTACCTAGATTCTGGTTATTGGGAAAGTGATTGTATTGGTTTTGGAATTAGTAAGGCTCACTAGGATAATGTAATCCAAGAGGAGGATTGTTCATTTGAGGTTGGGGAATAAAAAGATAAGGTTGTTGGAAGTTACCAACACCTTGACCATATGGAAACTGGTTTTGGTTTTGAGTAGGGGATTGAGGGGGATGAGAAATGGGATTCCCATATCTCAAGTTAAGGTTATAGGGAGAAGAGAAGGGCTCAGAGTGAGGTTGGTTGAAGTTTCTAACAAACTGACTTGATAGTTGAGGGTTGGTGTACCGATGAGTATATGCTGCATTGAGCTCCATTGGTCCAGATGAATCAGATTGATCCTCTTGAAGTTGTGGACATGTGTCAGTTGGATGAGATGGATAGTTGCAGATTCCACAGTTTATGATAGGTCCAGGAAACATAGATTGCGAAAAAGATGAGGTTGGGGATTTAGTAGCCACAGCTAGTTATCACACAAGACCTATAAGTACACTCATCCAATCGATCATCTTTTTTAGCTCAATTGATTGATTATCTTGGGATTTTTTTACTTGAGCATGTGCTCGAGTATGGAATTGTTGTGTGTTTGCAGCCATGTTACTTATGAGATCTCTTGCAGTTGTAGGAGTTTTATCAACAAGAGCACCACCACTTACGGCATCAATGAGAGTTATCTCCATAGCCAATTACCCGTCATAGAAGTATTGGATCAAGAGTTGGTCAGGAATTTGGTGGTGTGGTCAGGTTGCAACAAGTTTTTGAACCTCTCCCAATATTCATGGAGTGATTCACTTGGGAACTGATGGATACCACTTATTTTCTTTTGGATAGAAGCAGTACGATAAGCAGAAAATAATTTCTCTAAGAAGAGTCGCTTCATGTCATTCCATGTGGTTATGGAACCAGGGGGTAGGTAGTAAATACATGACTTAGAAGAATCAGCTAGGGATAAAGGGAATGATCAGAGTTTTATTTGTTCCTCAGAAACCCCTTGAGGATTCATGGTAGAGTACACTACTTGGAACTCTTTAAGGTGGAGATGTGGATCCTCACCGGCTAGCCTATGGAAATGAGGGAGAAGATGAATCAAACCCAATTTGAGTTCGAAGTCAGCTTCTATGTTTGGATATTGAATACCAAGAGGTTAGTAATTCATATCAGGGGAAGAAGGTTCTTTTAGTGTTTTTTCCCTAGGATTGGCCATATCTAATTCAATTGGTTGGACAAGGACTGATTCTTGAATTATTTGATTATCTCTTATGTTCCTCCTAATTTGGCGAAGTGTTCTCTCAATTTCAGGGTCAAACAAATCTGAGGGATTGTTTGGGGGGCTACAAGGCATTTAGAGAGATATTGGAAGGAAAAAAAGATGGCTTTTTCTTTTTCTTTTTTCTATTTATGATTTTTATGAGAAGACGAGTTTTTCTTTGTGTTTTTTTTTGAATTTTTGATTTTTTTTTGTTTTTTTACAATAACCAGAACTAATGGCTACTTAAAGAACCATACCTAGAAATGGCGCTATTTTAAACGCACGGCCAATTATCGCCTATCGACCGGTCAAGGTTCTGGTTCTCTACTAATGTGTATAGTAGCACTTGGGTCGAATCCTCAGCGATGATACTTTGTAATAGTCGGTTGTTTTTAGTTAATTATATTCTGTTTGGTGGGTTTTTTTGCAGAGCTTAAATGAAATGATTGATTGATTAATATTGTTTTAAAAATTTGATAAATATTGGGGTGAGATCATCATTTGGTAGTTAAGCTTGTGATATCCTTGAGCTTTGCTTTATATTGCATTTAAATTAACACCCATGTCACAAGTTGACATTGATTAGAATTCCCAAGTGTCAAGGCTTTAATCAAAGCCTTAACTTAACTTAGGGTTCTAATATTGATCATATATTGTTTGTGGTAGTATATTTATGGTTCCAATAATCCATGGAAACCACATGTTAAACAAAAAAATTCATTAATCCATGACATGCTAAGTCCAACGTACACAATGTTAATTCAACAAATACTCATCGAGTAAAAGCTGTCAATCGCTTAATATACCTAAATTATAACTCCCCCCAATGAGAGATTTACTCAAACATTTATATGGTTATTAATCTAGTAATATATGTTTATAGTGATGAATTATAAAGAGAATAAAAATAAAGGGACAAGATAAGAGTGGTACGTCGAACACACACACACGAACAATGATGAGAATTAAAAAAAACGGACTTTCGATTGAATAAGGTAGAAAAATAAGGGAAGGAGATTCAACTGTATTTAAAATATTGGAAGAACATTAATATTATACTATATAAGGTAGATGAGAATAAGAGATATTGAAGAAGAAACTTGCATTAAAATAGAAGTTCAAAACACAAACTTACAAGATTACAAACAAAGAACAACACAAAAGTGAAAGGAAGAAAAGAGAAGAGGAAGGTTATCTCAAGTGCAAAATTGAGTATGGAAGGTCCTCCCAAGCCTATGGAAAGGAATTGTTCATGCCAATTGATGCTCCTCTCTTCTAAAATGCCAACCCCTTGCAAAGAGAGGAGGGGGATGTATTTATAGCCCAAGGAAGTGGACTGTTTGCATTCTCAATATGTCCCCCCATTGGATTGACGATCTGGATATCAAGATAGCCGAATCTCGAGATATCACCTTCTTTAAAGTTTAATATAATAATGTTTTATGACTACTCTCAAATTTTGGAGGCATTTGGACCTATGTAGCCAAAGTTATGGCTGGTTGATTAAACCATTTTAATCTGTCCATTTCAATCCAGTCTTTTTAAAGTCCAAAATGTGAAAGGGTTTTGGAATAGTAATATGCCTTCAACACCAAATTATTTCTTCAACAAAGTCAGCCACCTATATCCCCTAATTCACATTGCAAAATCTTAGCTTGATTGGATTCTTACATCATGAGATATGTCATGAATACTGTATGAGCCTTCAAATAGAAGAATTATCCCATGATCCCTTCTAATGAAATGTTGTCTATTGAATTAGGAATCCTACAAAACAAGAACCACACAATTTTGATCAGTAGGGTGAGATTTATAAATAAAATACAAAACTGACTCAATTGGACTACTTCTAAAAAATGCTACAAAATTATACTTATTATTAAAACATTAATATTTCCCACAAATTAGGCACATTTCATATAAAATCAGTAAAGGGGGTATATAATACGTCATGAAAATATTAATAACATCAATCTCTTTATGTTCTTTGTTAATCTCATAAATGAATTTCTCATCTTTATGAAATGTATCTTAAAACAAAAAAATGTTGTCTGTTTACTTTTCCTACTGGGAAACTAATGACCGTTTGTCCCATCACAAGTTTGTGGTTTTTTTATTGGTTACTTTCTCCTGATCATGTTTTCTATCCCTCTCCATCAGAACATAACACTTAGTTTATCTTCCATATCCATGTTTTCCTACATGGAATCCAAGTTTGGGTTATCTTGGGTGACCTTTGTACTTCTCTTTCATTCTTTTAAAGTGATAGTTTTATTGACTCTTTTTCCGATGTGGGACTTTCCATTATATTCCCAAGCCCAATTTTAAAAATTGCAAGGACACAATTTATTGAAGGAGGGAAGAATATAACACCCCAAGAATTCATAGTACGTTAGTTCTTCAAAGTAATTCAATAACTTATACTACACACAATATAGAGTTCAAGCGCAACATGACTGACCAAACTAGCCGTTAAAATGTGGTTATGAATAGTATTAACAGAATTTTGAAATTCATATAACCCTTAAAATTTTAGAATCCATATTATGAGTTTCTTAGACATAATTTAAGGACAAATTAATTGTTTTCAGATAAAAGAAGTATTTATAAAAAAATGCAATTTTACCACCTTTTAATGGAGAACCCTTTTTAAATCCAATTTGTGAACATATTATATATTAAATTTGACAAAATAAACTTCCTATTTGGGATCAGGATATAAAAATTTAGTTTCAATAAATTTTTGGTGTTTTTTAAAAACTTTCATATTTGGGTGAATAGTGAAAAATAATATATTTTAACTGAAAACAAATTTTATAATCAAAATAATTTATAGTGTTCAACTATACATATGAATGGTTTGGATGTATAATCAGATTATATTTTTACCATTTAATCCAATGTTGGTCATTGGAAGTAATTTCACTATGAAATTGGACATAAACAAATGTTAATCTTTTGGTAGTTATGATTTCATAAAAATACGCTTTTTGGTTTTGACAACAGGAATTAATTTTAAACTAATAAATGAAATTTTTATGTTTGTAATTTGGTAAAATAGAATTCATTTTTAAATTCAGAATATCAAAATTATCTTAGGGTGAATTTTTGGTATGTTTCTGAAGACTTTTAATTTTTGATGAATAGTGAAAAACACTGAGTTATAGTTTAAAAAGAAATTTTTATTTAAATTTTTATTTATTTTATTTAAATTTATATTAGGTAAAAATAGAAATATAATACCCATATAAGTTCAATGTAATTCATTGGAGTAATTTTGTAATAATATTAGATATATAAAATTTTATTAAACTTTTCACCGTCTTTTACCTACCTCCTAGGAGAATTTGTAAATTCACATAAAACAAAATTTTACCGCTTCTGTGAGTTGAATTTCGAAAATCCGAGAGGCACGACTAATATCAAGGAGTAAAATGTGGTTCACTAAGATAAAAATAATTTTTGTTGAATAATAACTTTTTACTTTTATTTACCAGGGTTAAAAGTAAATATAGTAATTAAGGGTAAAAATGATATTAGTATTATCCTAACACATGTCATAATTCTATTGGATAAGTATAATTCGACCAAAAACAACCTTAGGAATAAAATATGAACCTCTTTGGTCCACATGGATTAGATTAGGACATTTATTATTGTTTAATTCAAAGAAGAGTTAAAAGAGTTAAAATCGAAGTTTAATAACTAAAACATTTTTCATATGGGGTTACACATGAGATAAATTAAACTATAAATATTAATTATAAATATAAAAAGATTTCCTATATAATTATATTTTATTTATATATTTTAGACATTAAATAATTTAATTTATTAAAGGCACAATGATGATGCAGTAATTACATAATTAATGAAATACTAAAATAATTGATATTATAAATATCCAAATAAATGTAATTTGAGAATTGTTTTTGAATAAAACTAATTTTCTAGTTTAATATGACATATTAGGGTTGGTTAGATGAATTTTTTTCGATGTAATAATGCTGTTATGAATTTAGAAAAATCAAAATACCAAATAGTGTCAAAATTGACATAGAAGAGTTTTAAAATCAAATATTATATTATTAATTGATATTCTATTCCTAAAACTCTAAGTTTTGGAAAAAGGAATTATATAGTGATATTTGTATCATTAATGAACCACTTGTGGTTCTCTTGGAAGTATATAGTAATTTTATTAACCATATAATATAAGAATACAAAAAGACAAGGTAAATTTCAAACTATTTAACTAAGAGTTAAATCTAAAATTTAAGGTTAATATAGTGACCCAAACCTATATAAAACCTATTTTTTTACTGTTTTTGACCCATAACCACCTTAGTATTTAAATAATCCACTTTGGAGTCATTAGAAATGGAAAATTAGTTTATTATAAAATAATATTTTAAGTTTTTCCTAAGATGCCCCTCACCCCTCTTATAAAAGGGAACTTCCCTTTCTCTCAAATTCACACCTTCAAAGCCTTTGGGCTCAGACAAACCCTACCCAAATATCCTCTCAAATTCCCTAAATTCATCCTAGAGGTCCTCTTTTGTTCAGAAATACAACTTAAGGATAACTTTCGATCAAATCAAAAGGAAGAACCTGAAGAAGAGGTAATAATTTCACCAACCTCTTTCAAGTTCTTTTCTTCTTCCACTTCTTCTTTCTTTGTTATTTCCATTCTAAAATAATAACACTGGTATATTATATATAATGTGATGTTATTATAAATATGGTACAACCATATTCATTATTCTATCCATCCTTTTAATGACATGTCAGCATACGTGCGTACATATAGATTACCGTCTCCACGTCGTGGTATAATTGTTATTCAATACATTATTATTTTGATGGGTATAATATTGATGTGTAATTAATGTAAAAAATAAAATATAAAATGATAATGATTATTTATATATGATATACCATTTTATTATATATTTTTTTAATATTAAAAGAATGATATTGTCACTCGTGCGTACGTACGGATTACCATCTCCACGAATGTGATGAGATTCATTCCCCCATCGTATCCATTCAAGAATAAATTTCATTTGATGATTAAAAATAATTTTTAGAGACATGATATAATTTTGGATATAAATAAGATACATCCCATCCATAGAAAATATGGCTCACATAACAAATAATATAAAGGAAAACGAATCCGTTAACACCCAAAATGACGATAATACTAAGATATTATTAAAAAATCAATGTTAAAAGATCATATATGATATCATATTAATTTATATGATTCTTGTATAATTCAATAACAATTATTTTACCATTATACCAGAGGTTAACCTACAATTTATTGAAGAAAAAGTACAAAGTAAGGGGTTTCTTATCTCACTTTTAATTCCGTGAGATTTTCATTCTTCACCACTTATTTATTTAATGTGGTGTGTGTAATGCCCATGATTTTATTCATTGTGTAACATAAATTAATTTATAGATATTTACATCATCATTTTATGATCCTTCTTTCATGGGTGTATGTTTCTTAAGTTACCAAATTGATAAGGGAATTTGAAATTTCAATTTCCACTCATTCGGCTTTACGCATACTTCATTGATTATTTTACTCCAAGATTATGTGTGGAATCACTATTCATTTTCTTATGTCATAATTTACACTCCCCTTTCTGTGTATATACTTTTGGTACACATAATCATTTCGTTGATAAATTCTCAAGTCATCGATATAAACTTGATAAGAGTAATTTTAACTCAATCTCCATTTGTTGAGTTAAATATCTAATTCTTTGGTGTTGTTGTTACAAGAATATGTGCGAATGTACTCTGATTGATTTACAATGAATATCTAATCATATTGAGTGTATTTATATTTGTCACACATAATTATGTCATTGATTTATCCTTAACCTAATGATATAGTCTTTATAAGAGATTTCCTCTTAATTTACATTCAATTGAGACGTATTTGTTGTTATACACCAAAAAACTTTTATATGGTGTATATAATGTACTTTGACATAGTATATCATGAATCCATTTATTCTCATGATATTAAATATTTTTATTACCTCAATTATTTTTATTCAAGGGTATCTCTTTTGGTTAGGAACTCTAACTAAAATATCATTTTAAAATGTTTTAATGATTTATTATTCTAAATCTTTCTCATTAATGTCCATGTTTTAAAAATGGTTTTAAGGATTTATTTATATGGACACTAATTTTTTAAAATTAAAATTCCTTTTAAAAATTTAAAAGTGGTATGGGACAATTTGATTCAAAAATCTATTTTTAAATGGCTTCTTGATAAATAGTGTGACTTTTAAATGATTTCAAGAAAAAGAGGGATATTTCTCTCTAATAGTTTTGATGATTATTTTCATCTATGTCAATATATTTCATTATTCTAGATTGAGGTTAATATGATACAATAAAATCTTCCATATTGTATCGAATGAGTTATGTTTGACTATGGATATGCTATTTTTATACCATTCATGGTTTGTGGATAAAGTATTGACATTTTGTATGCTATTTTAAATACGAATGTTTATGTTATGTTTCAAAATTTTTATATGAGGAATGCATTGGACTTAGTAAGTGGTGGGTGCAGCCCTCTATAGCTCCTCGATGCATCAGAAGGTCTCATGAGACAAACTAGTGTCTTGGAACAAGGCCTTGACAAAATCTTATTTGTAGTCTTGGCCCAAGGCCTTGACTATGTGGTAATGATAGTCTGGCATTATGAATTTCATCATTATGAAAGTGGTTATTGATATTTCATGTGATTATTCAACTAGTAGAATATACATGTGAATAAGTAAATATAATTATTTCATTTTTTCCATATTATGCTGAAGTTCAAGTCTAAAAGGCTTTTGTTTTAGTTATACATTGTCTTAAATGTTTATGCTTATTTATGAAAGTTTTCGCTATATTGTAATCCTTACAGAGCATCTGAGCGCACCCCTTTCTATGTTTTATTTTTTCCAGGATGTGAAGAAGATAGTTATGAGTGACTTGCAGGCATAATCTAGGAAGCTTTAATGTTTATAATGGAATAATTTAGTGTTTTTTTATTTTCAAGTTGTAATGTTGACCTTATGAATGTATCCAGAATTTCCAAGGCTACTAAACTGATCAGTCTTTCGGAACATGATTTCTTTTTATCATGCCAATGTTATGTAATAATGCATTGACTCTGGGTAACTGGGATCGCGGAATTACACCATATAAAATTAAATTTAACAAATATAATATTTTTTTTGATTTTTAAATCATTTCATAAAATATTATTTAACATAAAATACCATTAAGGTCATTTTTAGGACTATTCACATAGTTTGACTTTAAAGAAGTCATGATAATAACAAAATTTGAATATAAAATTTTAACACAACTCTAATATGTTTTATATATCTAAAACATTCATATAACATAATATTTCATTCAAATTGTATTAATTTTAATGTTTTAAATCCCATTCACTTGATTTTTATACTCTTTTCACAAGCACTCTATCATCGTTGCATCAGAATTGAAGATAATTATTTCATTAATAAAACTAAAAAATAATATAAATTGTTAAGAAAATTCATTATTTTTTTAAAAAGTATTTATAAACGAACATAACCTCTTTTTTATCTATATGAATTTTTTTAGAGATATTAAAACAAAGAGGGTGACATTTTATATTTCTTCTATACGTAACATAATATTATGACCGTTATCAAAGAAAAATGGAACTTATTTGAGGTATATTAAAATATTGTACAATGATGGTCAAAATAAAGTCACCCAATAGAAACAAATCAGGTGTTTGATATATATATTTTAAGGCCTTAAAACATTATTTTAACCATAATTCCCCAATTTACCCTTACATAGGTGACACATATTTACCAAAATTCACTACTGGAAAAATACCCTATACCAATGGTTTGGAACCCTTGGTATAGGCCTCCAAATCGTTGGTATAGCTTATACCAAAAGTTTGGAGAACTGTTGCCAAGTAAGACGTGGGGATAAGTCTATACAAACGGTTTTCGAAAAACCATTGGTATAGACCTATACCAATGGTTTTGAAAACTGATGGTATAAGTAATATGAAAATCTATACTAACGGTTCCATAAAATCGTTGGAATATGTAATTCAAAAAATAATCATTCAGTTGGTTTTGATCCCAGCACCTCCCATTTGTGATTGAATAACCTAACCACTAACCTAACTTACTTTTGTGAACATAATATCATAAATATATATATATGTATTGTCTTAAGTATTTTTAATTTTTATTTATTTAATGTCCTTTGTTAGAATATTCCACTAAAAATACATGTACTTATACCAACCGTTCTTTGATTTTGGGACCTATACCAATGGTTTTGGAAAAACTGTTGGTATAGGGGGGACCTATACCATTAGTTTGGCCAAACCGTTGTTATAGGCCCCCTATACCAACAGTTTGTCCAAAACCATTGTTATAGGTAAATATAAGTGACCTATACCAACAGTTTTGGCCAAACCATTGGTATAGGTCCAAATTAGTGAACTATACCAATGGTTTTCCCAAAACCATTGGTATAGATCATATTAAAATAGTGATTATAATTAATTATGAAAAAAAAATTTCAACCATTTTAAAAATTTAGACATGTTTAATATAAATATGTAATAAATTGTATTAAATTCATTCACTATATGTTTTATAAGTTAATTTAAAAATAAACATGTAAAATTTAAAGAAAAATAGTTTTCTTGAAATATTAATTTTTAAGTATAAAAATGTTTTTATACCCAAGTAAAGAATAATATAAATTATGGTGAAATTAACTGGATTATGTTTTATCAAAATTATGTGTTTAAATCTTAAAATAAATTAAAAAATGGTACTTTTTAAATACTTGTATGTAAAAGACAGTTTTCTATAAAATCAACATTTTTTTCATTATTCAATGAAAATTAATCTGTTCAGAAATATCTACAAATATCATTATAAGATAATTTTGATATGATTATTTATGAAATTATATAGTTTTTATGAAATAAAATTTATAAAAGTTGAAGAAATAAATTATAATATTCTATCACAAAGTAAAATAAAAACCGTTTTTGAAGAAAACATATTTTTAAAGAATAAAATACCTTTACTAAAAAGTGAAAGATTATTTTCTTCCAATTAATCAATAAAATTTTATTGAGAATGCCCATTTTATATCTATTTTATTATTTTGACACTTTTATTCATATTCTACAATTAAATGCATAAGTTATAATGGTCATATTTAAATAATAATAGTTCATTGTTTATTTAAGCTCAATGCTACATGTCATATATGCTATCAAACATAGTTTTTTTAAATATCAAGGTATTACATTCTCCCTAACTTAATAAATTTCATCCTCATAATTTTATCTTAAACTCAATAATCAAGGGTTTAACATCTAAAAATACCTTTTTTGAAAACCCAAATCATAAAAATGGTCATTAAGACTTCCATTTGAAAAGAGGGAAAGGGAAATATGAAGGTCATATGAAATAACGCATAACTAGGTTTCTCTATAGGAGAAAACTAGTGGGAGGTTAAAATATAGACATCGAGTTAAAAATTAGTATCCAATTAATTATGGAGAGTTATAAAGAACATCAATCAAAAGAAATTGAATGATTAATATAAATCCAATGACCACAAAACCATGAACCAATGAGGTGTGAAGAAGACCATCAATTCATTAGAAATAGAGGTAATATGATAAATTTTTATTTTAAGAATACTTTCCATGAGTTGATTAATTCCATAAACATATAGAATAAGAATATTATGAGATATAATTATTTTATATTATAAAAATCCATAAATACAATTTCATCCATTAGTTATGTGTTTCAATCAGTTTGTAACTTTATCATATATTTTACTCCAAATGATGAGAATGAATATTTAATTCCTAAATAACTATAATCATCTTCTGATGTACCATGAGGTATATAAAAGGATAAAAAATATTTTATTCCTATATTTATTAAAACCAAAATGGTTATCACAATGTAAGATAATTCATAAAATGAATAAACCATCATATAAAGAAATAATACATTAATCTATAAAATTTAAAAAATAACACTCAAAGTTCAAATTTAATGATTCCATAAATAATTAATCTTATATCCCAAATAACCTTTATAAGAACATATTAACCTCAAAGGTTATCTTATAATTTTTATCCTTATATAATACATATTCTATAAGATTTGTCAGAAATGAAACCATACTAGACATAATTCATTCAATATCATTCTTCATAAACCAGAGAAAAGAAAAATACAAGAAGGGTGAAATCAAATGCTTATTAAGACTAAATATAAGAATTAAAAATTGAATGTTATTAGTGACCATAATATGAGAATAATAGTATGCTTATATAATCAAAGTGCATGATTGAAACATAATAAAATTCATACTAATTAAAACATAGATCAATTAACATGTGACATGGAATAAAGTATTATAAAAGACAAGTGTCATGAGAAATAATAATCATGATCCCTATTATGTAAATATTGATCAAGGTAACCATTAAAAACTCATAAAAAACATATATGAAAATGATTATATCTGGGAACATTATCTTTATCACCCATGTTCACTCTTGTCAGAAATAACCATATCCTAGTTAAAACCATAAGATAAATGTCCCTAGTTAACTTCCTTCTTCATGCTTTTAAAGACAAGGATGATTAACCAATTAATTAGAGATATATATTAGTCTCAACCACATTATAATACATAATAGTATAACTATAAGTCCCCAGCCTTAAACCTTACTTAATCTTGAGTTATTACAAGATTACACATTGAGGATCTTTTCGGGTTTAGAGTTTTAGAGAATTAGATCATAAAACTTGCATTACATTCCACATATAAACTAAGTGGTTACATAAAGATAGTATTCTTCTTTCCCATCAATGGAAACATATTTAAAATAAAACATGGATTCTTTCTTGACACTTCCTTGACACTATCATCATATCATATACCTTTCCCTTGACCTGTGAAAAACATTTCAAAAAAACTTGGGATGAGCATAAAATCTCAGTAAGGGATATAAAAATATGGAAAGGAAACATGGGTACATATATACATAAGAATGAAATCATACTTTACCCATAAAACATAAGCACTTTAACATACCTCATCAAATCATGAATAAATCATAGAAATCATAAGACATAAAGGAAACTTGAGGCATTCATAACATTCTTACGTAGGGAGTAACCCTCTTGGTTATGTTTGGAATACCCATCACAGTATATTCCCTAAATCTCTTCGGATAAACCTTAACGTTTTAATCCTTCGCGTTACCCAATGCATTGGAGAGCTATATCGGGCTCACTTGCCCTTAGTCTATCACGGAACCACCCGTCTTCATAATAATTCCCAAGAACCTCAACATAATCGTATCACATAAAACATGCATAAAGGAAACATAACATTTCCACCTTTCAATCACAAGATATCAATACAACACATTGATATAAAAATATTATGAAAACCATTTTCAATACCAAAATAAAAGAAAAGTAAAACATGGTATTTATTTTTCTTTTAAAAAAAAGGTATGGCTTGTAGAGGAAGCCGATACTCAAATAATGGTCACGGCGGCAGAGAAGTCGTTGTCGCCGCATACGTACGACAAAAACATTCCCTTTTTTCATTTAGTAAATGCTTCGTATAAAAAAGATTCCTTTTGAATAAATGTAAAAGTCAAAGGGGTTTATACACCGTATAAAAGAAGGTTGAGTATAAAAAAATATGCCTCAATGAAAGGAGATTGAGACGAAGTCCCATACCTCGGGTCCAACTTGACTCGATCGTTCATTAATGTACTGAATAATAAACTTGAGTTAATTTCTACTTCCTTAAGAACCTTTTTAAAGTTCATTATTCCTTTTATATCACTTATTTCCATGTCATGAACACTGTGTAATTATTTGAGTTAATAACGGTTGTTTTAACGATCATTGGTACTTGAGTAAAAAATAAGCCCTTTATAATTACAAGTTGTTCATGTATCCATTATATCCAGAATGGTATTCATGATGTAGATATCATATATTTCATATATATCCATTACATGAATGCATTTATAATATTACATAATCATTTAGAGGTAAGAAATGAAATGCACCGTTCATGGAGACGGTAAGCCGTATGTACGCATGAACGCTACTTTCATTTCTATTTAGTATTTTATAGAATGGAATCATAATTATATAAAGGTAAATTATAATTCCAGTATAATATGATATATAATATCATATTTCCATCCTTTATACGTCCCACATATGGTATTTAACGAATCAAATCACTTTGAGGGGGCGGTAGTCCGCACTTCCTTAAATGAAGATATCGCGTTTACCCATAATGGAAACCATAAAGGTATGCCCAAAATGAAAAATACATAAGCTTAAGGAAAACATAAACATATTATATATCATATATAAATATAGTGACATCTTAATGGCCACCTTTGAAGGTGTTAAAAGAATATTGAACAATCATCGTTTCGGGAGGCATAAATTCACCATCCACAGAAACAATATGTTCTTTAACCATTAGATGTATGTGTGTGTATGTGTATCTTGAATACTTATTATAAAAACATCCTAGTATATTTAAGATACTGGATTTGTTACAAAAGAAATGAATAAAAAGAGTTTAGGGGGTTGGAGAAGCAAAATAAAACAAAAGAACACAAGTGAACACATTACCTTAAAATCGGGTAACTCCCATTGGTTTGAGCTCAAAGGCTTCCTTGGGAAGACTTCTGCCCAAAGTGAGGCTTCAAGGAGTAATATAGGGAAGTGTATAGACACAATGGGCAGGGGTTGGCCGAGCCAAAGGCTTTGGGAGTGTAGGTAAGGAGGTAGAGGTGGGGGCCTTTTATAAGAGGAGAGGAGGGGCACTCTTGGAAGGTAAAGAAAAGTCACTTTATTTTAAAATGGTATTCGGATTTAAGAGGTACCACATTGATATAATTCGAGGATAAGGTGATAAGGGTTAGAAATACACTCATACAATAGGTTTTGGACATGTCTAGGTCTAAGATTTTACATTATCTTTCCATTTTATTTAAATCGTTCAATAATGAGGTCATCGCTGCATCATTGTGATGTCATAAATAATTTAATTTATTTAATGTCTAGAAATTATAAAAAAAATACTATGATGTAGGAAATTGTTTTATCTTTCCAATTACTATTTATAGTCAAAAATCGGACTTGTATAACCCCATGTAAAAATTGTTTTAGTAAAACATCTCTTGTTTGTGTCATTTTTACTTTAATATTAAATAAAAAGTTATTTATGTCATTTCCCAACCAAAGTGGCTTCATGGGGTCCCCAAGTTGACCCATGGATTGTCTTGGTCGGCCATGAAACATCCAATGAGGGTAGGATATGTTTCAAGCTCATCTCATATTATTAAAACATTATTTTTACCTTAAACTACACTAATTACCACTAATCGTGATTAAGAACATAAAAGTTACTATTCACCAAAAAATTATTTTAATCTCATTGAATCACATTTTACTTATTAATGACAACCATGTATGTCGGATTTTTTGAAAATCAAATCACAGAAGTGGCAAAGTTTCATTTAAACGAAAAATCAGTTTCTTTAACTACCACTTAGTGGTTTCACTATTCATCAAAAATTGAAGTTTTTCAGAAAGATACCAAAACATCACCCTAATATATATTTGATATTACGAATTCAAAAATTATTTCTATTTTACAAAATTCGAAACATGTAAGTTTCAATAATTAATTTAATAATTAATTCCCGCTGTCATGACAAATAGCGTGTTTTTATGAAACAATAAGTAACAAAAGATTGACATTAGTTTAAGTCCAATTTCAAAGTGAAATTGATTCCAATGACCACCATTGGATTAAATGGTAAAAATATATTATAATTTCACTTTAAAACCAATTAAAAAGATAATCTAATCATATAAATAAATTAGATTAAAAAGAGGTTTTGAATTAGAATACAACATTTTCACTATTCATTAAAAAATGAACTTTATCGGGAAAATACCAAAAATTCACACAAAGTAAATTTTGATGTCCTGATCATAAATAATACGTTTATTTTGACAAACATGGCTTGAAAAATTGTCAAAATATAGATTTAAAAATGGTTTGCCATTAAAAGGCAGTAAAACAATCTTTTAAAAATATTAGTGTATTCCATGGTTAAGATTGGATTTATTTTCATTTTAAGCCTCTAAAACACTATCTAATTCATTAAGAGGCATAGATAAAAATATCTATTACTAATTACTTACTTGGGATGTTACAATAACCTATCATCATGAGTTATATTAGGCTCACCCACCATCATAAATAATTTACAAGAACCATACATGAATATAATAGATGAAAGATTTCCTTTTTTATCATCAAAATTTTAAAAATGACTTTTATTCTATTATAGATAGATTTAACCAAGTAAAATAAATTATTTTCATGATAATAAATTTAAAAAATCACTATAAGAAATCCAAATAAATAATATGGATGGTATTATAAGATCATATACCCAGTGATATAGAGGAATAACTAAAGAATTTTAAAATAGATAAAAATAAATTTAAAAGAACATTGAAAACATTTCTTTAAAAATAGGGTAAAATAACCTTTTCATTTAGTGCCATTAAAAAATAAAAATTCAAAAAATATTTAGAAAATAATTTTCTTTAAAAATAACCATATAAACTTGTAAAGAACGGTTTAATGAAATGAATAGATATGATGATGGGAAAATACATTCATGTTGTATATGCTAAAACAAATATAGAAAAACAAAAATGGGTAAAAATAATTTAACAAATCATTGGATAATTGTTTAAACAATCCTAAGAACATTTTGAATAAAATATGTACATGGAATAAAAAGTTTATCAACCAATGAAGAAATAATGTCATTTTTTCTTAAAAAAAATATTCTAGGTCATTTAAATACCAAAGACATGAAAATAGATTATAAACAACTATAACATAGAAATAAATATATGATAATAATAAATATGTGGTTCTTGAAATCAAGATCACACAATTTCCCCCAAAGGAACCTTGTATATAAAAAAAATCATGCAATGAAATGTGATTGTAACATTAATCTGTTTCTTCTTTGGTATCTTTCGAATCAAAATTACTTGAAATAAAGAAAATTTTTATAGATCTAAAAATACCATTAATTAAATGAATTAATATTAGAAAAATTAATTCTTGGGGAATTAAGTAAACCATTGAAATGAAACATTCTGCACGACATGAAACATGTATCAAGAAAACAAGTTTGAGACACATAAATGAATTTTAAAGATCATAACATTTGAAGAGATAATTAATACATGAAGTGATTATGTTCACATATATAAATCCAAAATAAATTAGGGAATATAAGATAATATAATAATAGGCCATTTCTCACATAATAGTTTCAGAGCATAGTTAATAAAGTAGAAGTATAACCCAATGAATAGAAATAAGGTTAAGAAACCCCTTATCTCGAGTTGAGACTTGCTACATACATTCTTTAACTTCTATATAATAAATTAACATTAATTATTTACTTTATTAATAAACATTTATTGGTTTATTAATTTATTGTTAAACCATTTATTTAATTTATTTCAATGATATAATTAATGAATTTATTTATAAGTCCATGTTAAGCATTTTGAGGATGTTTGGTTCATAATTGAAAAAATACCCTGTTAGGTAGACCATGGTGAAAGGGGTCATTATTCCATCATATCCAAAATAATAATCATGAAATAAAAATAATTTTTATGCATCAATTTTATTATACTCTCCTATGAAATTAAGATGTCAAAAATGAATCACATCGCTTCATAGATGTGGTATTCCACTTGTAAGCATGAGTAAAATTATCATTTTTTAATGTGTGGAAGGGTAATAACGTTAATTAAATATTATATTTTTTATTATCATATTTTTTTCAAGAATATCGTATTTTTTTATTAAATACATCATAATACCCATCCCTATAAGGTGGTGATGAAAAAGGAAACACCTCACTTCGTGGAGGTGGTAGTCTAAATGTGAACAAAAATGGTGTTTTCATTCCCCATTGGATGTAAAAAGAGATGAGATATAGGATCATAAGAGTACATAAATGGATACAAGTGTGTTTGTGTGTGTGTGTGTTGGGGGGGGGGTGGTGAGTTATTGTTTACAAAATAATACTTAACATATCCTTAAACTCTATTTTAATAGATTAAAATAACTTTCTATATAATATATAAATTATTTATCATACATGCTTGATTATGATAATTTTTATAAATATATTAATAAAAAGGTTGGTAAAACATTTAACATTTCCTTATATATTGATAATAGAAATAAAACTAAAAAAAATTAACGTAAAATTTTATAAGGTTATAAATAAAAACTTACAAAAAGTTTATAAAATAATATTAACACTTTAACCTTTAGTATAAAGGAAGTATATAACCTTAAATTAGTGGATCCACGATTAAACCTAATTGTAATTTTTTTATTTATTCAGTAGGAAATATATTGATCAAAATGATCAGGATAACTCTGTCTTCCTATACTAAGAAAACCTTAATCATAATGATTGTAAAAAATAGTCTTCATATCCCTTGAAATCCTCGATCAAACCTCATCAAACACAACCAAAACAATCACATAAAATATTTTAATTCATTTAAAACCATAACATGGATTCCATAAAACAGAAAAATCTCTATATATTATAATGAGTTTACTAGTAATGATATGTTATAATAATTTACAAAGAATCTTCTGATCGATTGAGGTGAAAAAAATTATATAATAATCCTCCTCAAATTCTCCTATATTTATATGAAAATATCCTAAAATCATATTTTTTGATTTTAGAAGTTGGTTTCAAGGGTCTATGAAGAACTCTAAATTCACTTGGAATGTTTTATATAGACTTCATATAATGGTATATTTGGTAGTATCATCAAAACACTATAAAATATTCTTTCCTATAGAGTAATTTTTTATCTAATAGGAAAGATTTTAATCATCCATTGAACTTAAAATAATCATTTGATTGTTTTTACAATGTTTCATCCAGAGAGTATGTGTACCTTTTTCTAATTAATTTATATCAGGTTAACAATGTGAGACTTAATTTAGTGAGACATAGTTATACTATTTAATATAGTAATCATAAAAAATTCATTTTATGACATATAAAATCACCCATTCGATGAAAAAATTACATGATCATTTGATTATAATGTTCCACCTGATTATAAATCTCAACTAATTATAAATATTATTTAGATTTACAGAGATAATTTGACTAAAGAAGATCATTTGATTAGAAAATATCATCCAATTAAAAAAGTATTCTAAATATTTTAAAACTATACGTTTTCCATAAAAACATTTTAAAACCATGGAAAGTTTAAATTTAGTAAAAATTTATATGTAAGAAAGTGTATTGTGACTTTCAAAAAAGGCCCTAAACTATTAAAAGTATAAATTTTGACTCCGCAATCTCCCCCTTTTGAAATTCAAAAAAGACAACCCTTAAAGGGAAATACATATAAAAAAAATTACATTCTCGTTTTTAGTTAAAAACTTAATAACTTTAATATTCATTTATTCTTATTTAAAAAATTATTATTCATTATTTATTTTCTCCCCAATCTATATTTTCCACCATTTTTAGAAATCATTTTTCTGAATGTTTTTATATAAAATTATGTTTTATCAAATTTATTAAGATAAGTTGTGTTCTCAAATTTATCCCCTTGTGGTAAAGAAAACGAGTAGATGAAAATGTACCAAAAATGTTGGAAAAAGAAATTTGTGTGAAAAAATTTAGTATAAATGAATATTCATCTAAAAAATAGAAATAACATTCATCCAATAAAAATAAGAAAACATTAATCTAGAAAGATATGGAGAAAAATTCATTCATTCAAAGTGAAGTTTAATTCTCAAAAAATCATTGACATTTTAGTGAAAAATAAAATTAATGCTTCCTTTTTAATTTATTCACACCGACTTTCAGCTTCTTAATGTGATCCTAGTATTTCTATGAATGTGTGTTAAAAGAATCCATCTTGGAAATATTATCCTCTAGCACTTAAGACTTTATATTTTCTTATTTCAATATCACCACTTGTTCTTCAAGAAACTAAATTTTTCTATTATCAAAATTCAACATTAACACTTATTATTAAAGAGATATAATTATATTCCTATGTTATGAGATTTATTATTATTTTATAAATTAATGATTATTATTATTATCTATATCCTTTGTACATAAGTAATCTTAAGAAGGAAAATATTTGAATGGATTCGTAATAATAAATGTGGATTTACTAAAACCTTTAATTTGATCATCGAGATACTAGATATATTCTTATATTTGTTTTAACTATATCAAAACTTTCTTCAACCTTATTATTTTATCATTTGAACTGTATTTAAGGTATTTAAAATTAAATTCATTTTGAACAACGTTTTCCACAAGTTGTTTTAAGGAATTATAATTTTACCAAACATCCAATCTTCCATGAGTGTACTTTAATCTAGATTCAATCTTTGGAAAATAATGATGAAATTCTTAAAATTTCATCATGAATTCATTAAAATAAGTGAATTTCATCTCAATCTTTTCATAATAATAACTTGATAGAGAATGAGTTGAATCGAATAAAATATTTGGGACTTGGGGGTTATAAGATTCACCTATTTGTTTTAATTTAAAATTTACTATGTCATAAAATTATACCACTTACATACTATTATCATACACATGTTTGTATGAAACCATTGTATTTGAATTATGATCATATTATTGTTATTATTCTAATGTTACTTATCTATCTGATCTTTCAAGATCAAAATACTTTTGAGACTGAGAAAAAAAGAACTATATTCAGTGGAAATTGTAACACCTCAAGCTTCCACGATACGTTTCCCTTTGAATAATGCAATGGCGTGCATTGTACACAACTTCGAGATTCTAACACACCACAACCAATCAAACTAGACATTATGAATAGTAATACCTACTGTATGAAATTTTATAAATTTTATCTTTTGAAATGGACTTCATTTTTGGATTAGTAATATCAAAATTAGCTTAGGGTGAAATTTTGGAACTTTTCGGATAACTTTCATATTTTGATGAATAGTGAAAATTACTAAATTATAATTAAAAACAAATTTTTTAATCGAAATAATTAATAGTGATAAATTATTAATTTGAGTGGTTTTAAAGTATATTTATAATATATTTTTACCATTTAATACAATGTTGGTCATTGGATGTAATTTCACATTTAAACCAGACATAAACAAGTGTCAATCTTTTGATAGTTAATATCTCTTAAAAACACGCTATTTGTTTTGACGACGGGAATTAATTTTTAAATTAAATAATGCAACTGATATTTTTTGAATTTGGTAAAATAGACATCATTTTTGAATTCATAATATCAAATATATCTTAGGCCTAATTTTTGGTATTTTTCTGTAAACATTAATTTTTTGATGAATAGTGAAACCACTAAGTGGTAGTTAAAAAACTGAATTGTTCATAAAACATAATTTTACCGCTTCTGTGAGTGGAATTTTGAAAATCCGAGAGACATGGTTAATATGAAGGAGTAAAATGTGGTTCAATGAGATGAAAATAATTTTTGGTGAATAGTAACTTTTTACTTTTATTTACCACGGTTAAAAGTAAATAGGGTAATTAAGGGTAAAAATGATATTAATATTATTCTAACACGTGTCCTAATTCTATTGGACAAGTTTATATCAACCAAAAAAAACCTTAGGAATAAACTATTATCATTTAGGTCCACTTGTATTAGATTAGGACATTTATTATTATTTAATTCAAAGAAGAGTTAAAAGAGTTAAAATCAAAGTTTATTTACTAATTTTTTTTAATATAGGGTTATACATAAGATAAATTAGATTTTAAATAATCAATAGAAAGCTAAATATATTTCCTAGATAATTGTGTTTTATTTATAATTTTTAGACATTAAATAATCTAATTTATTTATGACGCAATGGTGATGCAGTAAATACCTAATTAATGAAATATTAAAATAATTGATATTATAAATATCAAAATAAATGTAATTTGAGACTTTTTATGAATTAAACTAATTTTCTTGGTTAATATGACTTATTAGGATCGATTATATAAATTTTTTTCGAAGTAATAATGCTGTTATGAATTTATCAAAAACAAAATACCCAATAGTGTCAAAATAGACATAAAAGAGTTTTTAAAACAAATATTATATTATCAGATTATATTCAATTTCTAAAAATCTAAGGATCGTCCAAGAGACTTATATCATTATAGGTGTATCATTAATGGACCACTTGGAGGTCGCTTGGATGTATATAGTATGATTATTAACCATATAATATAAAAATACAAAGAGACATCGTAAAAGTGAAACTAATTAACTAAGAGTTAATACTTAAAAATAAGGTTAATATAATGAACCAAACCTATCTAAATTCTATTGGTTGAGTGGTTTTCGACCCATCCCCACCTTAAACTTTAAATAATCCACTTTGGAGCCATTAGAAACCGAATATGAATTTATTATAAAATAATAATATTATCTTTTCCAAAGGTGCCCCTCACCCCTCTTATAAAAGAGCACTCCCCCTTCTCACTAATTCAAACATTCAAAGCATTTTGGCTCGGCCAAACCTTGCCCAAATACTCCCTCAAATTCCCTAAATACAACCTAGAGGCCTTATTTTTATCAGAAAGCCAACCTAAGGATCCCTTTTGATCAAATCAAAAGGAAGAACCTGAAGAAGAGGTAATGTTTTCACCACCCTCTTTCAAGTTCCATTCTTCTTCAACTTCTTCTTTATTTGTTATTTCTATTCTAAAATAATAACTCCAGTATATTGTATATACTGTTATGTTATTATAAATATGGTACAACCAAATTCAGTATTCTATCCATCCTTTGAATGGCATGTCACCATACGTGCGTACGTACGGCTTACCGTCTCCACGTCGTGGTGTAATTGTCATTCAATAAATTATTATTTGGATGGGTATAATAATGATGTTAAATTCATGTTAATAATAAATATAACATGATAATTATTCTGTATATATGATATACCATACAATTATATATTATTTTAACATCAAAAGAATGATATTGTCGCTCGTGAGTACGTACGGACTACCATCTCCACGAATGCGATGAGATTCATTCTCCATCGTATCCATTCAAGTATAATTCTCATTTGATGATTACAAATAATGTTTAAGGACTTGATATAATTCTGGATATCAATAAGATACAACCTATCCATAACAAACATTACTTATGTATCAAAGAATATAAAGTAAAATGAGTAAGTTAACACCCGGAATGACGATAATACTAAGATATTATTAACAAATCAATGTTAAATGATCATATATGATATCATATTAATGTAAATTATTCTTGTATAATTCAATAAAAATTATTTCAACATTATAAAGGAGGTTAACCTACCACCGACCAAGGAAAATTTACAAAGTAAGGGGTTTTCATCTCACCCTTTATTCCCGTGAGATTCATGCCATATTGCCACTATTACCTTTTGTGTGGTGTATGTACTGCCCATAATTGTATTCTTTCTATAATACACATTAATTTATGTGTATTTATGTATTCATTGTATGATACCTCTTTCAAGGGGTGTATGTTTCGCAAGTTACCAAATTGGTAAGGTTTTATTTCTCAATCTCTTCATTATCCAAGGTTGTTTATACGTAATAATGTACTGGGACTTCTTTATCATCCACATACATGTTTCTTAAAAATGTATTTCAAAACATTTTTTTTACTATTTAATAGAATATGGGTTAAATTCATTTATACCCTTGTTTAATTTTCTAAGTGGTTTATAAAGGAATCTTTCCGTCATTTTCCAAACAAGGTCCTTTTTAACCTTTTCGACAGAATTAAGGTAAGAATGTTTTTTTAACTTATACGGTGGGTGCAACTATTTTCCACCACTATAAAATCGTCGAAGCTTCACTTACAAGCTTATAATAATATTTTCAAAGAAAATGTTTTATTTTATAGATATATGACTCTTAAATGATTTCAAAATAGAAAGATATATTTCTCTAAAAAGAGTTTTGATTTCATCTATGGATTTTAAGCTTATTTGAAGTTGATTTATTATGATACAAAACTTTTATATTGTATTGAAGGTTTTGTGATATGTTTGACTGTGGATGTGTTATTTTTATACCATTCGTGGTTTATGGATGAAGTATTTGCATTTCTTATGATAGTTTTAATACGAATGTTTATGTTATGTTTAAACCTTTTCATATGGGAATGCATTGGACATAATATGTGACGGGTGGAGCCCGCTATAGCTCCTCGATGCATCGGTAGGTCTCATGAGACAAACTAGTGTCTTGGCACGAGGCCTTGACAAAATCTTATTTTTAGTCCTGGCACGAGGCCTTGGCTACATGGTTATGATAGTCTGGCATTATGCATTCTGTCATTATGAAAGTGGTTAATAATATTTTCATGTGATTATTCGACTAGTAGAATATCCTTGTGAATAAGTAAATGGAATTATTTCATTTTATCCTTTCCATATTATGCTGAAGTTCAAGTTTAAAAGGCTTTTGTTTTAGTTATACATTCCCTTAAATTTTTATGTTTATTTATTAAAATTTCCACTATATTGTTATCCTTACTGAGCATCTGAGCTCACCCCTTTCAATGTTTTATTTTTCCCAGGATGTGAAGAAGTATTTTATAAATGACCTGCAGGGATAGTATGAGGGTATATGAAGACAATATGTTGTTGTAGTTTTTCACTTATTGATGTAATGTAAACTTTATGAATATATCTAGTGTTTCCAAGGATACTAAACTAATTGGTCTTTCGAGACTTGATCAATCTTGTGATCATGCCAATGTTATGTAATAATGCACCAAATCTAGGTATCTAGGGTCGGGGCGTTACATAAATTTATTTATCTTCTCCTTCTTATAACTCTTCTTATAAATCTTTAGTTAATTTCTCATCACTTCTCAAATTTTATTTTATATAATTATTTAAAACCTTTAAAACCTTTCATTTTCTAGTATATTGAGATGAATAATTTTCTTTAAGAACTTAATTTATCATTCCATTTATTAACTAATGGTGATAGTTCCGAAATTCCCACTTGATATCCTTTTATAAGAGAGGCCAAATGAATGAACCTAGGATATATTGATTGAATGGATGATAAAGGAGAACCTTAAAATTTTTCTTCTTAAGATGAAATCTGAACATTAACATAATCTTGATCCAAGCCAACTATAAGTATTTTTAAAATCTTTTCTTCTTCAATTTTTTCCGCCTCTTCTTATTTTCCTCTTACCTTATATTTTTGTATTTTTTTCTTTTAAATATAAGGACTGTACCTTATCAAGACCAAAACTCAGGTCTCCTGGCTAATTTTTCTCTTTATACATCATTAATTATTTAAAATCCTCATGTAACTTTGTTTTTTATGTATTTTTTGGATATAGAGGAAAATTATAGATTTCATCTTTTCTATAACTTTTTATTTCAACTATTGTGTTTCAAATTCATATGTAGCCTTGTTTGATTTATATTTAAAATTATTCAACTTTAGAACATAAACCCTATTCATTATATTTATGGATTTTTTCTATGATAAAATAAACATTTTCTCTGACTGCTCTTTCCTTATCATACTATTTTTAATTTCATTAAATTTACTACAGTTAATAAAACTTTGAAACAAAATAATCTTAAATTTGATAGTTTTATTTTTTATATCCTCCACTGATAAAAACAAATACAACACCAAATTGAACTATCACATGTTACAAATTAAATGAATAATATATATATCCTTCACCATTAAATAATATCTATCTCCCTTTTTGGTATAAGATAATTTTACATCCACAAGTTCGCTACCATTGACTCTGGTGATATATTATAAAACTTACTTACTTTATCATAATATGTAAATAAATATGTTTATTACTTTGATATATCAAAATATCCCAACTTATCTGGATGTTTTTGGGTTACGAGAGTTTCTTCTCCTAGAAGTGTATCACCAATCAAGTTTTTAACTTATTGGATAATTATGTTATATTAATATTCAAATAAGTTTAATGTTATAACTTTAAAACCTTATTATTTACTAAAATACACTGAAGAGTAGAATTAACTTACAATAGTTGGATAGTGAAGATCAAAATCTTCCTTTTCAAAAAAATATCTTCTTAACCTAGAAAGATAATAACATTATTTAGCAATGAATAAATCTTATCCATACATTTATATTTTTATTAGCCTTTCCATAATGAATTACCTATTTTCCAAATCTTATAAATTTTCTAATATTATAAATTGGACAGAAGGTTCTTGAATGGACAAATCTAAAATTATCATACAGACAAGAACTTGGGTGGTGAGATCTAGTTGCAGAAAAGAAATAATGAATAAAAGTGGTGAGCCACAATCATATTTATATGTCTCATAGGGGTGAACCTTATACTTTTGATGTTATAACAAATCATAAGGAAACCCTTTATCGATATGATGAAAGATATTATTTGTCACGACCCGTTCCAGTGGGGCCCGTGCCGCAACTCCCCAAGCCCTCCTCCAATAGGACAGGGGCTGGTGACTAACACCGAGTAGGCATGTCACAAACATGGGAGTCATTGCCTATAAAATTGTACACACACACACATCTCCAATCCCACAAAGCTGAAAAGTAAAAACCACTAAAAAAGGAAATGCATGCATACACTAAAAATCCCAACCAACAGAGTACGACAGGAAAGTAAGGCACTGTAAGGTAAAACCATGGGCCAAAAGTACAAGCCTACCAAAAGAGAGTCTGTAACAAAGTCCAACTTGTAATAAAAAGTACTGAGACAATAATCTGTAGCCATAGGAACATACCTTGGCTTGCCTGATCTCATTGAGCACCGTCCGGTCCTAGTCCACCTAGAATCCTATCAAAGGTTCGCTCGTATGCACAAGACCTGACACATACGGGAAAAGCCCATGCAGGGGTGAGTATAACAATACCTAGTAGGACACCTCGAAAACTAAAAAGGAATACATCAAAGGAAAATACCACAAAGGAATGATACAGTCAGCTCTACACAGTATATGTCTATAGAACATATAACAAGAATATCTAGATATACTCATACCTGATGAACCATCGCGAAACCACCACTATGATCCAGCTCGAAGATTCTACTAAGCATATAACAAGGAGAACACACTCCTAGGTCTGAAGAGAGAGATATGAAGTACTCATTCCAGGATAACACACTCCACAAGTACTTGAGAATATGATTCTAAGATGAGGATCAAAACCAATAGCTATGGGGTCATTCTTTTATGGATTCTTATCTTGTTCGAGACCTTGATATTCTAGTTGAGCTGTTGACTCGACCCATACCCTTAGAAACACTGACTGGAAAATATTCAGAGACCATGCACCTTTACAGACAGTGTGACCTGACCCTTGGAGGTGAGAGTTTTGGTTGGAACCTCTTGGTGGTTGCGTCGAGTCCTTACAATTTCATTCTTTGTATGGATTGGCTATCCACAATTAATGCCCAGATTGATTGATTTTGGAGAAGGGTGCAGTGTGTCCACAATGATGGAATGAGGTTCTCCTTCATCGGTGAAAAGGAGACCCATGTAGCATAGGATGGACTTGTGCGTAGGAAGGTAAAACTGATTTCACATCAGTTGGATAGCCTATCCATTGGCACAACATATGTTATGAGTTTCTAGTTTCCAATAGTAGTGGCTGAGTACGAGGAAGTCTTTTTGGAGGATGTCCTCGGACTACCTCCCTGTCAGGAGATATATTTCTGCATTGAGTTGCAACCCAGGACGACACCGATATCAGCATCATAATATCAGATGGCTACTGCAGAGCTTCACAAGCTGAGAGTGCAGCTGGAAGACTTGCAGTGGAAGGCCTTCATGAGACCCAGAGTTTCACCCTGGGCAGCCCCAGTATTGTTTTCCAAGAAGGCAGACGGGATCTTGAGGCTCTGTGTGGATTACCGGCACATGAATCAGGTGACCGTGAAGAACTGGTATCCACTACTGAGGATCGATGACCTCTTCGACTAGTTAAGAGGGGAATTATGGTTCTCGAAGGTTGATCTACGTTCAGGCTATCACCAGTTGTGATTATAGGATGAGGATATACCGAATATGGCTTTCAAATGATGCTACGGTCACAATGAGTACTTGGTTATGCCCTTCGGCGTGACGAACGACCCAGCAGTGTTTATGGGAATCATGAACTGGATATTTCAGCCCTATCTAGATCGGTTTGTAGTGGTCTTCATCGATGATATCCTTGTGTACTCTGTGTATGAGGAGGAGCACACGAGGCACCTAAGTATGATTCTGGACACACTCCAAGAGCACCAGTTGTATGGGAAAATCTCGAAGTGTCAAATCTAGATATAGGAGGTCCACTTTCTGGGACATGTTATCTCAAAAAATGGTGTAGTAGTGGACCCAGCCAAGGTAGAGGCAGTGTTAGCATGGGAGCCACCATGGAGTGTGACAGAGGTGCAGAGTTTCCTTAGGTTGGAAGGCTACTACCAGAGATTCATTCTTGACTTCTACAGGATTTCATCACTCATGAAAGCTTTGACCCAAAAGGGGAGCCTTTCGTGTGGACCAAGAGATGCCAGCAGGCTTTTCAGCAGTTGAGACAGAGTCTGACGAGTGCCCCGATCTTGAGACTACCATAAGAGGGTGTCGAGTACGTGGTGTTCTGTGATGCATCAGGAACTGGGCTTGGTTGTGTCTTGATGCAGAGGAAAGCAGTGATTGCCTATGTCTCGTGTCAATTGAGGCCACATGAGTAGAACTAAGCGACCCATGATCTCGAGTTGTCAGTGGTAGTCTTCACGTTGAAGATGTGGTGGCACTACCTGATAGGAGAGCGGTTTAACGTCTACTCTAATAACAAGAGTCTCAGATATATCTTTTCTCTGAAGTATTTGAATTTGAGAAAGAGGCGGTGGATTGAGTTCCTTTATGACTACGACTTTGATATCATTTATACTCCTAGGAAGGGTAATGTTGTGGCAGATGCTCTCAGCAGAAAATCCAGTTCGTAGTTGCTGGATGAGGCGATGAGGCAGTTGTCCTCTTTATATTTATCCTTCGTGGATGGAGATGAGGGAGCTTACCTTCAGTCGATGGTTATTACCCCTCCACTCTTATAGTGAGTCAGGGAAGCACAACTTGAGGATGCTATCTGTGAGAATTTACATGCTCAGACATTTGCAGACGATGCTGCTGATGGGTATTCAAAAAGTGGGGAGCACATTGTTCTTTTCAAAGGGCGCATAGTAGTACTAGTGACGCTACGGGAGGAGGATCAGAGGGAGTTCCATACATCTACTTTGGAGGTGCATCCAGGCATGGACAAGATGTAACAGGACCTCCGACGTTAGTTCTAGTGTCCAGGAATGAAGAAGAGTGTGGTAGAGTTTGTTTCAAGGTGCCTTACTTGTCAGCAAGTAAAGGCTGAGCACCAGTTTCCAGCAGGCTTGACTTAGCCTCTTGAGGTGCCAGAGTGGAAGTGGGATGGGATATCCATGGACTTCATGATAGTTTTACCATGTACGTCCAGGGGACACGATTCCATATGGGTGATCATTGACCAACTCACCAAGTCAGCCAACTTCCTAGCCATACAGGGGAAGGGATCAGTAGAGAGCTTGAGAAGCCTCTACGTGAAAGAGATAGTTCGGCTTCATGGAGTGCCATTAGAGATCGTCTCAGATCATGATTCTCATTTCACATCCTGGTTGTGGAAGGGATTGCAGGAAGCTTTTGGGACTAAGTTACACTTGAGCACAACGTTTCATCCTCATACTGATGGTCAGACAGAGCAGACCATCTAGGTTCTAGAGGATATGCTATGAGCTTGCATACTTGACTTCGGTCATAGCTGGGAGGATCACCTACCACTGGTTGAATTTTATTATAACAATAGTTATCATTCCACTATTGGTATGGCACTATTCGAGGCTCTGTACGGAAGACCTTTAAGGTCACCACTTTGTTAGACTGACCTAGGAGAGTCAGCACTCATGGGACCAGAGATGGTGTGAGCTAGTACAGAGAAGGTGTAGATCATCCAGGAGAAGATGAAGACAACACAGAGTCGGCAGAAGTCTTATGCCGATAAGAGATGAAGGCCCTTGGAGTTCGAGGAGGGAGACCATGTGTTCTTTCGGGTCTCACCTCAACGGGGATTGTAGAGATTTGGCCGAGGTGGCAAGCTATCTCTGAGGTTCATCTGCCCTTTTTAGATTCTGAGTTGAGTTGGTGAGGTGGCGTACCTCTTGGATCTACCTCCTCAGATAAACCGGGTACACAACGTCTTCCATGTGTCACAGCTGTGGAGGTAAATGCATGATCCATCACACGTTATCGACTTGGGAGAGCTGGAAATCGATGATGGAGTGACCTTTGCTGAGTACCCAGTGGAGATCGAGGATCGGCATGAGAAGATCCTTCGTGGCTGAGCTATTCCCTTGGTGTATGTCCGGTGGCAGCATGAGAATCTCTAGGAGAGGATGTGGGAGTGGGAGGCTCAGATTCGTGTGTAGTACCCACATCTTTTTGAGTAGCCTTTGTTTTGGGTTTTTGGGGATGTAAATCCCTAAGGTGGGTTTGATGTAATGTCCCAGATTTTTCCATGTATTATTTTAATATAATATTGTAATTATTTCGAGACCAGGCTTTGAGAGGGCATGCAGTTCTGAGGCCCGGTGACCCCGGAACAAATGTTTGAATTAATTAAATAATTAAATTACACGCGCGTGTGGTTTTCTTGAAAAATTTTAATAGCACCAGAACGGGTGCTCGGATAAAAAATATGAGGGCAACGTTGCGTTCATAGTAGAAATTTTACCTTATGGCAGGCCTAACATCAGACGGCGTAGGTCGGTGGTGAAATATCATTTTTGGACGTAACTATAATAAAATACATAATAAAAATATTTTATTAAATCTTGTTGCAACAAATATCTTTTAATATTTTTAAATAGATATTTGCACAGTGGTCCAGGGTTACAGACCTCATATCCCTGAAACCCTTGGAGGATCTGAAGGCTCTGGAGGAAACCCCCAACGCGGAGACGACGTTCTTGACGAGTTTCGCCGGCGACGACGATGCGACAACCAGATCTTTGCCAACGAACTCTGCGGATCCAGGTATGATGTTTGGTTTTGGTTTCCATTCCCCGTTCTTGATTCCTATAACAAATGCATACTAATCCACAAATATATTAGCCCATGGATAAATCATATTTTCGGGATGGTATTTTTGAGGGGATTTTGGGGATTGATTCTTGAAGGTTATTTTGGTTTAGTTTAGCCTTCTAACAGTGAAAAACCAAGATCGACACAAACATCGATTGAGGTTCGTCCCTCTCGATTTGTTGTGCCTTTCTTACCCGATTTATCGCGTTCTTCGTGTGTGTTCTACACGTTCTTCATGGAGATATGAACGATGGATCGTTGCACATCCGTTGTGTGACACAAAAATCTCAAATTAAATATTTGGAATTGCTACAACCCCACGGAGGTGCGGCTGCGGTGGTGACAGATAGATCGAAGCGGATCAGAAGATATTGTTCTTTGAACGATTTCCGCATAGGTGACCAGAATCGGATTTTGGAGCTGATCAAAGGCCCGAAACCCACGGATTCGACATCATGACAACGAGGCGACCCATGATCTTGAGTTTCAAGGAAAACGGACAAGAGGAACGTGATCCGAAGATCCGGCCGAGGTGCGCGGAGGAAGAAGATAGTTATGGAAATTTCCCAACTACACGACATGAAGTATGGGCTACACGGCATGTGTTCATCGGCAGACTACCTGGCATGTACTCCGAGAGTACATGAGCACAGGTTGGGTACAAGGCCAAGGACACGACTTCTATACCCTTCCCCAGCCAGACCCGGCCAGATACATGGGATACCCTGTGCACTAGTACACGGGCAAGGTGACACGAACATAGACCCCGTACGGGCACATGGCCAGCGTACACGGAGCAAACCCCAGGTGCTCGGACATGATGTGTAATCTTACTACATTTAGTGTAGTTACTTTTATATAACAAGCCTAGATACATGGGCCGTTTACACGTGCAGTACCCGGAGTCGATGAACACAGTGTGTGATCCTACTACACGCCATGTAGTTGAGTTTTACACAGCTTGGATGAATGACATGAGCCATTTACACAGGTAGTACCCAGGGTCAAGGAACACGGCGTGTAACCATACTAAACGCCATGTAACCTATTTTACATGGCTTGAGCCATTTGTCTTCTGTGACTTGAACTATCTTTCTTAGGTTCTTACCCTTGGTATTTCCCCTGAAGGTTTCTGGAATCATTTCCTATGTAGAGGAGTATGATCCCTTCAGCATGTCTTTCTGAATAGAGTTGTTGGATTCACCTATGTGAGACTTGGAGCAGGATCCTCTATTCATACCTGAAACCCTAAGTAGAGTTCTTGTTATCGACGTGACCAACTTTACTCGAGCACCGATCCTCTTCTTAGCGGATTAGTTCAGATTGAGTTGTTGGAATCACCCCATAGCTATTGGTTGTGATCCTTATCTGAGCATCATATTCTCAAGTACATGTGGAGTGTGTTCTACCAGAACGAGTACTTTGTATCTCTCTCTTAAGACCTAGGAGTGTGTTCTCCTTGTTACGTCCTTAGTGGAATCTTTGAACTAGATCATAGTGGTGGTTTTGCGATGGTCTATCAGGTATGAGTATATCTGGATATTCTTGTTATATATTTTGTAGACATATACTGTGTAGATCGAATTGTATCATTCCTTTGTGGTATTTTCCTTTGTTGTATTCCTTTGAGGTTTTCGGGGTATCCTACTGGGTATTGTTATACTCACCCCTGCACTGGAGTTTCCCATACGTGTCGTGTCTTGTGTAGACAAGCAAGCCTTTGATAGGATTCTAGGTGGACCAGGACCGGACGGTGCTTAGTGAGATCAGGCAGGCCAAGTAAATTTGGTCATGTTGATACCAAGAACTCTACTTAGGGTTCCAGGAATAAATAGAGGATTTGGATCCAAGTCTCATAGAGGGGATTCCAACAACTCTATTCAGGAAGTTCTGCTGAAGGGATTATACTCATGTACATAGGAAATGATACCAGAAACCTTTAGGGGAAAGACCAAGGGTACGAACCCTAAGAAATCTAGTCCAAGTCATAGAAGACAAATGGCTCAATCCATGTAAAACATGTTACAAAAAATGTAGTATGGTTACATGCCGTGTTCCTTGACCCTGGGTACTTCCCATGTAAACGGCCCGTGTCGTCCATCCGAGATGTGTAAAACTCAACTACACAGCGTGTAGTAGGATCACACGCCGTGTTCATCGACTCTGGGTACTACCTGTGTAAAAAGACCATGTCTTTAGGCTTGTTATATATAAGTAACTACACAACTTGTATTAATATTACACGCCATGTCCGAGCACCTGGGGTTCACTCCGTGTACACTGGCCATGAGCCCGTACACGGTATCTGTCCGTGTCACCTTGCTCGTGTACCAGTACACGGGGTATCCTGTGTATCTGGCCGGGGAAGGGTATACATGTTGTGTCCTTGGATGTGTACGCAACCCATGCCCATGTACTCCTGGAGTACATGCTAGGTAGTCCGCTGATGAAAACATGCTGTGTAGCCCATACTACACGCCCTGTAGTCGGAAAAATTCCAGAACCGTCTTCTTCCTCCACGCGCCTCGGTCGGATCACTGGATCATGCTCCTCTTGTCCGTTTTCCGCAGAACTCAAGATCATGGGTCGCCTCGTCATCATGATGCCAAATCCGTGGGTTTTGAGCCTTTGATCGGCTCCTAAATCCGATTCCGATCAATCGTGCAGAAATAGTTCATAGAATGATATCTTCTGATACGCTTCGATCCATACATCGCCACTGCAGCCGCACCTCTATGGGGTTGTACTGATGCCAGATCTTCAATTTGGGATCGTTGCATAGCACAACGGATGCAAAACGATTCTTAATTCATATCTCCGTGAAGAATGCATAGAACACACACAAAGAACACGAGAAATCGAGGAAGAAAGGAACAACAAATTGAGAGGGACGAACCTCGATCGTTGTTTGTGTCAATATTGGTTCGTCACTGTTAGAAGGCTAAACAAAACCAAAATAACCTTCAAGAATCAATCCCCAAAATCCCCGCAAAAAAGCCCATCATGAAAATAAGATCGATCTACGGGCTAATCTGTTTGTGGATTAGTCTGCGTTCATCGTAGGAATCAAGAACAGGGAAAGGAAACCAAAACCAAACATCCTACCTGGATCCACGATGTTCGTTGGCGAAGATCCAGACGCCGGGTCGTCATCGTCGGCGAAACTCGTCAAGAACGTCGTCGCCGCATTGGGGGTTTCCTCTAGAGCCTCCAAGGGTTTCAGGGTTATGAGGTTTGTAACCCTAGACCCCTGCACAAATCTCTATTTAAAAATATTAAAAGATATTTGCTGCAACAAGATTTAATAAAATATTTTTATTAAATATTTTATTACAGTTACGTCCAAAAACTAGATTTCACCACCGACTAGCACCGTCCGATGTTAGGACTCGCTTAAGGTAAAATAGCTTTTATAAACGCAACGGTGCCCTCATATTTCTGATCCGAGCACCCGTTTAGGAGTTATTCCAGTTTTTTCAAGAAAACCACATGTGCACGTAATTTAATTATTTAATTAATTTCAAACATTTGTTCCAAGCTCATCGGGCCTCGGAACTGCACGCCATCTTAAAGAATGATATCTAAATAATTCTCATATTATATTAAAATAATACATGGAAAAATACAGGTCATTACATTATTCATAAAAATATTTAATAAATATTTTTTTTTCTTTTAATGTTTTTTAAATTTTATCAGACATAAAACTTGTAAAAAAAATAATCATTAAAGTTTATAAATTTTTTAAGAAAAATTAAAACTGAAAGTTTATAAATATCATAAAATAGAATAAAACAAAATATAGTAAAGAATACAGATTATAAGTTACATCATACAGGAAAAACTATAATTTTAGTAGAAACATTTTTTTTGTAATATGATCTTATTATTTTTCCAAATAAAATTTTCTATAAATTTTTTTTAACATATACTTTTTCTGGAAAGTTTTTAAAAAAATTTAGATAATTGAAATTTATGAAAAAATAAATATTTAAGGAAACTAAATATTTTAGAAAACTAAAAATTTACAAAAACATAAAATTTAAGAAAACTAAATTATTAATGAAACTAAAAGTAAGGAAAACTAAATATTTAAGAAAACCAAAAAATTATGAAATCTAAAAATTTATGAAAACTAAAAATTAATAATACTAAAAGTTTAAGAAAACCAAAATTTTAAAAGTACTAAAAACTTTAGAAAATAATCAAATAAACAAATTTGTTTTCTAAACTAGAAATTTATAATTTTTTTTTAAGAAATCTAAATTTTTTAGGAAACAAAATACTATGTATGCCCCTATGGAAAGGTATTTATTACTATAAAAATATTGGTAAATGAGAAGAATAAATTAATATTGATTTTTTATTAAACATTCCAAGAATTTATTTAATATTTTCCAATCTTATAAAATTAATAGTTTTGTAGAAATATAAGCAAGTTGTTCTTGCATTAAGATGAATTATAAAATGATATCTGCTTTGTGAGTGTGATCCTGAAGAAAATGGGTTTTTATATCTATGTTCTTAGATCATGAGTGATTTTCATTGTTTTTACTTAATGTTATGGAAATTTTCTTATCACAAAAAATTAGAGTTTTACTAAAATTGAATCCAAAATTAGTGACTGTGTGCTAAATCCACAACACTTGACCACAAAAACATCTAACTACCACATATTATGATTCCTCAGTGGAAAGTGGTATAAAAAGTTTGTTTCTTACAAGGATAATAAACCTAATCCTCTCCTAAGAAATTAAAAGTTTCATATTTACCTATTCTATCCATTTTTCAACTTCCATAATCAAAATTTGAAAACAAATTAACTTCAGAATCACTTCTAGAAGTATAAAATAAGCTAAGATCTATAATTCCCTTAAGAAAATGAAAAATTTTATTTAAATATTTAATATGTGATTCCTTAGGATTTTATTGATATCTTATACATAAAAATATAGAAAACATTAAGTTTGGATAAATATCTATTAAGTATAGTAATATCCCAATCATTCCACTCAAAATACATTGATATGATAGTTTCTTAGATTCATTAATAACTAATGTATTTTAGGTTCTGATAGGAGTAAAAATAATTTTAGTATTTTTATATCCTAACTTTTTAAGAAGTGATTTTATATATTTATTTTGAGATATGAATGTTTCTTCATGTTTTTAAGAAATTTAAAAAGCATGAAAATAAGTTAAGCCATCATACTCATCTCAAACTTAGATTTCATAATATCCAAAAAGTAATATGTAATATATTTTTGAGTTTATCCAAATATAATTTTGAAATAAATTTGAACAATGACAATATACATAAAAACCCATTTTTGATAAAAATAGTTTGATCCACAATTCCCTTAACAAAATGTTTTTGTAAAAAAGACATGGTTAATTTATCATAACCAAATTTAAGGCCCTTTTAACTCCATAAAGGGACCTAGTTTTTCTAAATAATTGATTTTAAGTTAATTTATTTTCAAAACATAGGGGTTTTTCAACATAAACATCCTCTAGTACATATCTATTTAAAAAATCACCCTTTACATCCATTTGAAAAATATTGAAATTTAAAAATGATTCCTATAATAAAAGTATATGAACAAATTAAAGTCTTGAAACTAGAGAATAGTTCTGTTTATAGAATATTTCTTCTTGTTAATTATAACCCTTTATATCAAGTCTATATGAATTTTTAACTATGAATCCATTTTCATCACATTTATTTGGGAGAACCCATTTTACAAAAATTACTGGGGAATATTTATGATTCTTAACCAAAGTCCAAACTTGATTCCACTCAAATTAATCAATTTCATATTTCATATATTTTATCCAATATTCCTCACCTAAATCCTAATTATGAGTATTAGGTTTGCATTGTGATAAGAATGCACAATGTTCAATTTCATTTCTTTAGGAACTTATAGTTCTAAAAAGAAGATCTACATCACAAATAATATTATCCCTAGGATGATTCCCAAGGTTTGACTGATTTCATAGGTTTTAAGAAATCTTTTATTTAGTAACAATTTTAATTTTTTCTTATGTTTTAACATAAAAAGTTTTATTTAGTTATTCTATCATAAGAACATTCCAACATGTGTTGAAAATAATATTTTGAAATAATATCTGAAGATGTGGTTTGAGGATGCTAAAAAAGCATATATTTCATAAAATTTAACATGTATTGATTCTTAAAGAGTACTTGTGTTTTTTATTAAAAACATTGTATTCCTTACTTGTGGTGGAATAATCTAGAAAAATTCATTCATTAGATTTTGGAGAAACTTTTGGCCATTATCTTTAGTATTCATGATGAATAATTTTCATCAAAAAATTATGAACTTTGAATGTTTTAGATTTATTATAGTCCAAAACTCAAAATGAATTTTCTAATAAAATGTCTCAGTAAAAAATTATTTATATTTTAGTAGGTAATACTAACTACTTCAACACATTTTTTTTAGAAATTGAGAATTCACTCAAAAATAGTTCTTGTATTCTCCTGAATAATTCTGTTTTTTCTTTAAACAAAAATATTTTACTGTGGAGTTATAGGTACAGATAATTTTTGTATTATATATTTTTTTACTAAGAAAAGTATCAAATTAATAATTTATATACTCTCCATCACAATAACTTTAAATAGTTACTAAAGGAATTTTTTTTATCATTTTTAACACGGACTACAAAAGTTTTAAAAAAGAAAAAGTATTTCTTTTTTTTTGATAGAAAATAGATCCAAGTGTATCTAGTGTAGTCTTCAACTGAAATATATATATAGTATTTGAAAAAAATAATCCTTGTTTATGTAGGACCAAATAAATCAATGTGAACTAACTATAAATCATTAGAAGTTGGAACTTTACTAATATATTTTAAAAAAAGCTCATGTTTATTTCCAAATTTAAAAGGATCATAAGCATTATACAAATCAAAGTTAAGATCTAGAATATCTTTAGAAAGTCCTTTATACGAATGTTCAGATAAATTTATAACATTATAGTGTCCCAACCTTCTATTCCACAACCAATATTGATATTACATTGTATTGAGGCAATGTATATCTTGGATCTTATGGTATTCTAAGTTAAGAGTGTATACATTCTCTTTCCTATCAGTAGAAAAAATAAATTTAACTTATGAACTATGAATAATACATTTATCATTCCTGAAATTTCTAAGATAACCCTCACTATATAATTTAATTATACTAATAAGGTATTTGTATGGTCTATAACATAAAAGAATTTAAAAGTAATGATTTTTCAAGAAGAAAAATATTACCCATACTAATTATTTCACCTTGATCATTATCACCAAAAGTGATTTTACATAATTTTATCTTAATAATATTCTAGAATAATTTCTTATTTCTTGTCATGTGATGGGAATGACCACTTTCCATGTATCAAGTGTAATTAATATTATCACTCTTCTTATTTTCCAAAATTTAAGAAAATTATGATTTTTGTACCTAGAATTTCTTATGTCCAACATTATTAGATAATGTTTTTAGAAATTCACATAATTAAAACATGTTTATGTTGAAAAATTTCTAATTCTATTGAAAAAACAGTCTCTATTATAATCCTAAATATTCTACTCTATTATAATAAAACTTGTTGTTCCAATGTCCACCACATTAGAACTTATTATAAAAAAATTCACTTTTTGGAATGAAATAGTTATTTTGGAAGTATGGTTTTGATTCTTAAGAACTATTCTCAAAACATTACTATGAGGTTTTATTTTTCTATACATATTATAACTATTTTTTTAACTAGAAGTAAATTTTCATACAAATTTATTTTGACAAAAAAATTGTGAATTTATTTAAACAAAAAAATCTCTATTCTCATTGGATATAATGGATTTGGATTTTTCCAATTCTTTTGAATGATTTTATTTTTCTAAATTAGATTCTTCTAATTATTTATAATGTTTTGAAATTTTAGTTTTATGTAATGAAATTCTCAAACATTCATGGGAAAAATATTCTTTATCACCTTTGACATTTTTTATTATCTTTACTAATTTGTTTCTATAATAAAGTCGAAAACATAGAAACTTATTCAAATAAAGGTAAGTATTATCCTCTTCCAATGAAGTAAATTCTTCATCTAAAGTTAAACAATTATTTTCAATTTTATAATTAATATAACTTTCATGAAGAGTTAGTTTGGTTTAGTTTTCAACAAAAACCTTATCTTTGAAATTTTTTTATTATTCATAATTTCTCCTAGAAAAATAATGTTATTCTGATTATCACTAGAAATTTATGGAAAATTAAATGAAGAAAAGTTTCCTCCACTTTCACTCAACGTGTCAGAAGATTTCATATTTTCTTACTCCTATGTTTGTATAACTTCTTTGAATTTCTAACAAAATTTCATTCCTTATCTTTTCTTTTTTGCTTCGAATAATATGGCCTTATATGAATAGGTTTTTTAAAATCATAACATATCATTTCATAAGAATAATTTTTCTCATTTATGGCTTTAAAATTATTTTTATACTTATATATAAAATCATTTTTTAAGAAAAATATTATTCATATATTCTCACAGAATGTTGGTCATATTAATTCTGAATATATTCAAAAGAAAAAATTTTAATCTCAACTTTATATTTATTATTTTTAGAATATTTAGTTACATTTTATATAGATTTTAATTTCTTAGAAAAATCAAACGTATAATAAAAAGCTACTCCATTTTTCTTTTTCATATTTTCAATATCTTTCTTTAATCTACCCTCATACACTATGTGTGTTCCAATTAGATGATATAAACTCAACTTTTAATTTTATATCTATCTTCAAGAGATGTTGTTTTGTATTACTAATCTCCAGTAATAATCACAATGATATTCTCAACCAAAATCTCCTCAGTAATATCTGTATCATCTAATGATTATAAACTGTTAACAATCATCATAAATTTTTGATGCATCATAGAAAAAGATTGTCTATGTAAAAACTTGAATGCTTTATTGTCATATCATAGTAGATCACTCATGGTCTTAATAACTTTGGTAGTTAAAAAGTGAGTGAATTAAAATTATTTACAAAAACTATTCATAACTACACATGAAGATATATGATTGTATATATTTCTGGCCATAGATCATAATAATTTGTTCCCGACTCTACAATTCAGCTATCTTAGCCCGAATAGACCTAAGGCTTTCTCTTTATTCATTTTTGATAGTCCCCCTTTTATGGGTTGAATGGGAACTATTACATGGACTACAGGCTTTGTGACATTACATGACCCGAAGGTCTTAAAATAATTCATCCTGACTATAACTACTTGAAACTGCCCCTCCCCTGCATTTAAAAGTAGAAAATTCTTTTTAAAGAATTACATAGTTTCTGGTAACCATGAAAAAGTTATTAAATATTGTTT
Organism: Viscum album; assembly: GCA_963277665.1. Taxonomy (NCBI): domain Eukaryota; kingdom Viridiplantae; phylum Streptophyta; class Magnoliopsida; order Santalales; family Viscaceae; genus Viscum; species Viscum album. The sequence continues at coordinate 2,005,929,910 of OY728152.1, forward strand.
TGATACAAAAGTTTTCATCCTATCTCTCCATTATTCATAGTTATCACAATAAAAAATCGGTTGTCTTATAGGATTCATATTCACAAGAGTTCCAATATTAAAACTTTCTATATTTATGAACACAAATATACTCTTTCTACAAATAAACATTAGTGTGAAAACATTTTATAAAAAAAAATTATGTACAAAATTTTTAAACATAGAAAAGTGCATGATATAAAAAAAACTTCTAATCTGAAGTAGTAGAGATTTTAATGATTCAAAATGTAGGCTCAAAAGAGTACATAAATGGATACAAGTGGTGTGGGGGTGAATTTTAGTTTATAAAATAAAACATACAACTTCTTTAAACTACCCTTTCAGTAGATTAGATGAAATTTCTATCCTATGTATAATGTTATTATCAGAAATGCTTGATTTTGATTTTTTTTAAAAGGTCATAAGAAAAATTTGTAATGAATTCAAACTTTCCTTACGTATGCACATCGAAAAAAACAACTTGTAAGAATAGTAATGTCATGAACCGAATATGGTCACCACTATTACCAACACCAAACCCAGCCAGTGGAAATGCCCGAAGGGCGTTCCCTATCCCCACGGGTTGGAAAAGTTCTCGGGTATCATTAATTTAGGTTTGGGAATGATTTACCCAAGTATGAATTCATAAAACATTAAAAACAATCCAAAATATAAATCGGAAATTTTCTAGCCAAACAAGTCTTAAGAAAAAACCAAAACTTAATACATTGGTTTAAAGAATATAAAATTGGTGCAAATACAAATATATAAAATAGAAAGATTTCCCCAAGGACTCCACATGACAACGAATCATCACCCACAAGCTGTCTCTACAACTCCGCACCATGGATGGGAACTAACACCATGAACTGCTATCACCCATAGACTTCCCTTTAACTGATTCAATAATAATAAAGTCTACATACACCCAAGATGTGTAATTATGGTGTGAGAATAATCCCAATAGGATACCAACCATTGATTCAAAATATCATGCAATACAATTTGAAAAATCAAGCAATTTTAATACGCAATGAAAAGCGGTGATACATTTCATGAAATGAAACTTTCAATTGAGAATGGTTTTCAAGATAAAGGTTTTAGAGTGTTCACACATTTAAATAGAAATGTTAGATACTGTAAAGTACAACAAAAAACCCCCCAATAAAACTTCAAATACCAAAATACAATGAGCAACAAAATTGGGAACACCCCTACGCACTAGATTGTATCGAACCTCGTGCACCTCGTACCTCGGTGTAAAGTAACCATAGTGAAATCCGTTCTCATGCATGATCCACTAGTAGGGAACATACCCATAACCTAGTGGTCCCCAATAATAATCCACATAGTTTATATAGAGTTATAGTTATCCAAATGCTAGGTGGAACTGGGACAAAACCCATCGGGTTCACTAGTCGTACTAGTACACATCTGCCCCTCCTAGGTACCCGGGCTTCCCCCTTTGTACTCAAACAATTTAAGCATGAAAAACATATCCATTTTTATGTAAAACACCACTAATGGTCACATACAACTAGTATAGTATCTATCAAATTTTATACCACCTAGAACACACAAAAGACACTTTAAATTTTAATGAAACAATTTCTCAAAATCCTGTATTGTTTTGCACACAAAACCCCTTAAGAACCCCCCTTGTACACTATGTGCACAATTATAAGTTACCAAAATAATAAAGGCATCTAAATAAATTTCAATGAAAACAAAAAAAATTAATTTTAGGGCATCCCCATGCTAAAAAAGAAGTGATAACTTTGTAAAACCTCCATTTTCACAAGAAAGTGGCACCAAAACATCAATTTCTTTACAAACACCCTAAAAACCCATTTTCGAAGCAATAAAAAAAGGTGATAAACATTCAAAAAATTATTTTCATCCCTATTACAGTTTAATAAAATCAAATAAATAATTATATGACAGCCCTTAATGAACTAATTAAGGATTTATATGAAAACCTCCAATTTCACCAAAAATTGGCACTTAAAATTCATTTTCATTATAATTGACTCTAAAACCAATTTTTACAACAAAATTAAAATGAAATAGACCTTAAAATACTATTAAAAGAGCATCTAGGTCACAAATATTTCATACTAAAAGTAATCACCTACCAAATCAAAGGAATCCCGTGAATCACCATTTGAAAATCAAGTCGCACCACAACCGCACTAAGAGAGACTTAGATCAAGCCTAAAACCACAATAATTGACCATGAAAACCCAAGGTTAAACCCTATGTTTAAAATACTACCACCTGGTCATTTGGAACTTCAATTAAATTGAAGTAAAATTCATGGAAAGGGGAGGAACTAAGAAGGAGAGAAACATACTTGATATTCTTTGAAGTTCCTCCACCATATCACCGCTTCAAATTGGGTTCCTAAGAGGTTTTGAGCGACTGGGAGGGATTCCTTGGATATTAGGTTAAAATAGAAAGAAGAACGGTCAAATTTGGAACTGGAATAGAGGAAAAAGAGTAAGAATTGAGAGAGTTAAGAAGGAACGAAGTTACATATTCAAATCTGGTTGATTTGAGAAACTCTATGATGTTCTACACTAAATCGTGATGAATACAAGATCAATAGAGAGGGTAAAGAGGATGGGTGAGAGACTGGGTTCAGTGGTCTTGGGTGACACTTGGAATCACTAAAAAATCATAAAAATTTAATTTGTTATTAAATAAATAATTTTTTAAACTGGAAATGGGCCTTTGGGATGATCAAATTCCTTAAATAAAAACCCAAATCCACCATTATTATGAATTACTAAATGTTCAAAATTTCAATGGTGGAGTTAATAGGTCAAGGGAGGCCATTTAAAAATTGGAATGGGTGAAAAATAATAAAAAATGAAGTAGTTATAAAAAAAGAAAATTGGTTTTTAAATCTGGAAATGGACTCACAGTTTGGATCAAATCATGAAAACTCACCCTCTCGTCAAAAAATGCCTAGGAAACCCCCAAAACAAAGAATGAATAGGAATTAAATGAAATTTAACATTAAAATAATTCATGTATCTGACAATTAAAATTGAAACTTTATAAAGTTATAAAGAAAAAATTACAAAAAATTCATACAAGAATACTAACACTTTAAACCTTGACCTCCAAATTAGAATTTATATTATAGAGTACACTTTTATAGAGAAAGTGTGAAACTATCCAATACAACCCAGAAAATCACCCCATATTGAAGGTGAAAAAATAATAGAAGTCAAAATTCAACATATTAGATGCATCTCCCCTATATAATTTCTAGGAGAGTTCAGTTACCTTTTTATCGGGATGATCTCGGATGCTTTATTCAAATTGATAAGCCAGTTTTTACCCCATATACACGAGCTCCTCCACCATTATTTTCTTGGTAGTGAATACTCTGTTCATGATGAGATGTTTCCAAATGATCCATTCTTCCTGCACCCTATTAAGGTCCACTTGAAATGGTTCACCTTTCAACCTTTCTTCATCCTCTTTATAAGTGTTAAAGATCAGTAACTTCTCTATCATTTCTTCCTTGAAGTGCATAAGAAGATCGCCTAGCTCCTCCATAGATTTTGTAACAACCCACGGAGGGCCCTCTGTAATTCCCATTGGTCCACCCTCTTCAGCCTCCTTACCCGAGATCCCATGATGATCATTGAGAGGGACATCATTCTGGATCCAAGATTGATCATAATTACCATCCTTCTTCTCCATAACCTGCTCCTTATACATAGGTTCATACATTACACGTCCACTCCACATGTTCAAGACAACCTCTTTTGCATGTGATTTTTTATTTTACTTTCCTTACATTATGTTGTTCCCACCCTTTTCAGATGATCTTGTCACCATAGGCTATGGGAGGTATGAGTAGTCCTTGATACCTTTGGATTGCCTCTGCTGGCACACAATGCAGCTACCCAGGTCCCTATTTTCTTTTTTCCCCTTATTATTGCTTGGGATGTGAAGCTCCCTCCTAGAACCTTATTTCTCTCTATCCTTAGAGAGTGGTCCACCACTCTACCCACCCCCAGACTCTATAACTGAAGGAAAATCATCCCCAATTGACACCGGGTCAAGATTTTCTTATCCCAAACCATCAAAACGATTACTGGTGTTAATCGATGCTAGGGGAAAACTCATCCAAGATCTTCCCCCACCCTTCACCCACTATCTCGGTTCACCTTGTACTTACTGTATCTGAAAGTTGTGTCCCCTATTGCCCATTTCCTCAAAACCCTTTCTGGACTGATCCAATTCTGTATAAGATGGAATCCTTGTGGGCTCTCCTATGCTGGTTCCCCCTGAACCCGGAAGGACCTCTGCAAGTCCCTCATCCAAGTGATTTTCCAACTTCACCCCACATATTTAAACACATGCACTTGATTTTCCATAGTGATGGCATCTTGCTGAGCCATTATCTCCTCCCTTGAACTCTTTATCAACATACTACAGGAAGAAGGTCCTACCAGGCCCTGCCTCAACCTACTAATGACTCGAGAGACCATCGGGTTTCTCTAATCCACCAAAGCTTTCTTCACAGTTTATTGGTATTTGCATCCCCATACAGTCTCTGTAGAAACAGTGAAAATCCCTAGGGCACTATCGGAACATGGATCCTCTACCTCCCCACCCGCAATAACACCTTGAAAAATATGACCATAATCATATTGACCTTCAATAAACACTCCAGGTTCTTTGCCACATCCATTACCCCTCCTATACACAAGAAACCAGGAGCCCCTTCGATAGTCTTCCAATGAGTGTCCCAACCATATGAATGCAGAATAGAAGTTAGTCCACATTTCATAAACTAACCTTTATTTTCAACAATATTCCTTACCCACAGTAATCCACATGAAATCTAATGGAGCTTTGGACACATACATTTACACACAAACATGAGGATTGATCGGGTGTCACAATTCCTTAGTGCGACAGTCTGACCACATGTATCTACCAACTATATTCCCTAGAATATGCATAACTGAAGGGTTCTGAAATGGTTGGGGAATATTTGGAAAACTTACCCCCATCGCCATTGTTGTACGATAGCGTTTTATATGTAAGTCAAATGACCATTGGAATAGGTAAAAACTGAATCCATTGACACTGCGAGGTGCACATGACCAGGCTTTGATGTGATCATCATCCAAAGAGAGAAAAAACATCACGTGTCTAATGTCCATCAGACCCACTGTCACCCTATCCTACAAACCCCATGCCTCGAAAATGTTCTTGTTGAATGAATAAGCAGAAGGACATCATTGTTTAAACCTATGAATTAGGGTATTCTTTAGTATATTCGAGGATTATATGAACTCCACAGTCGATAATGGGAGATTGGGGCATCCATCTAGTAGATCAAGAATCTTCAGACTGAACAAGACATGGGGGAAAGGGGGACATAAATTTGGATATGAGAAGGAAGTGAAGGAGGAAGCCGCTTCTTTGATAGAAGGTGAGGGTCCCTCCCCCAATGGAAGTAAATCACATTGACTTAAGGTATCCAAGGATTAATATAAATGGATTCTTATAGGGACAAATCTGTCTTCATAGAACTAAAATACATTGATCACAAAGATCAAACACAACAATATTCCTATCTCTATAATCCTTCATTCAAACATGATCAGAAACAGTGAAAAAATTCATAGAAAATGTTTTAATGAATTTATAATCCTCACATGGATACCAGAAAACAGAAAACACTCTAAATATTACAATGAGTGTACTGGGAAAAATGCTACAAAAATCTACATAGAATCTATAAATAAATTAAGGTACATAAGTATCTATGCCTCATCCATGAATTCAACTATATTTATAGGAAAATATCTATCAGTCATATTCTATAATTTTTAGAGTTAGATGTAATGGCCTTGGACGAACTCTTCCTTTACATGGAATGTTTTTTACAAACTTTGGTTGATGGTCACTTAGGTATAATCATCAAAATTATATAAAATATTATATTAAATATTGTGAATTTTTTTATTTGATAAGATATATTTTATTCACCTGGTGAAATGAAAATCAATATTCTATATGTTTTATAAAGTTTCATCTAGAGTGTATGTCTACCTCTATCTGATGAATGTCTGTCAGGTTAACAAAGTGAAACTTCATTTCGTGAGTCCTAGTTATACATTCTAAGTTAGGCATTATAAAAATTCCATTTGATGAAATATGAAACTATCCATATGATGTAAATATTTCATGTTTTTCTGATTATAAAGTTCTATATGATTATAAAGATTTTATGATTTAAATAATTCATCTGATTAACAAAGATTATTATAATAACAAAGATCACCTGATTAAAAAATGTCATCTGATTACCAACATTTACTAAATATATTAAAATTATATGTTTTCTATAGAAACATTCTAAAACCTTGGGAAGTATAATTTTAGTAAAACATGATATTTAAGAAAGTTTATTGTGATTTTGAAAACAAATGTTAGAAAGTATTGCAAGTATTACCTTATAATAAACATGAATAAGGTTATTAAATGACACAATAATATATCAGTATATGTTAGATACTTCTATTATTATATTCTAATGTATAGGATATAATTTTTGGAGGTAAAAGAAGAAGTAAAATTAAAATTCTTGGTTGAGACGATTACCTCTTCCTTGAAGAACCTCATTTAGATCTCTCCAAAATGACCCTAGGGATGGTCTTTTAAGAATAAAAAACCTATATAATGTATTTAATGAATTTAATAAGTTTTCATGGGGTTTTCAATATAATTTTCGGATGATGTGTGAAGAATATAAGAGAGGACGTGTCCTTATATAAGAGAATAGAGGGTTACCCTTAGAATTACTAAAATTATTAAACTATTATAAATTAAATTTCATTTTTAAGTGGATAAAATTGATATATTTAAACTATACTTTTATTTTTATTCAAAATAACATCATTCAATAAAATTTAGAAAATTTTAGTTGATGTTTTAACCCTTATCTCTTAGTTTTAAACCTCGTTAACCCATTTAATAATTACCACGAAAAAATGTTTTTTGGTATCTATAGAGGTTTAGAATATCACTATAAAAAGTCAAGTGACCCATAACTAGTAAAATTTTGATATTATAAACCATATACCATTATATTATTTAAATATAATGTTTTTATGAATTTTAAATCATTTAATAAAATCTTATTTAAAATAAATACCCTTAAAATCATTTTAAGACTATTCAGTTAGTTTAAATTTAAATACATCAAGATAGTAATGGAATTTGAATATAAACTTTTAAAATGTACCTAATATTTTATATATATCTATTAAATTCATGGGACACCATAATTAATCAAAATTGAAATACTTTTAATGTTCTAAAAAATATTTACTTGATTTTTCAACTTCTTGTACAATGACCTTATTAGCATTGCCTAAGAATTTATTAAAATTACTTCATCTATAAAAATAATAAATAAATTAAAATTTTAAAGAAAATTATTTTTTAAAAAGAATTTATAATTAAAAAAACTTCTCTTTATCCCTTTGAAAATAATATTATAGAAATTAATACAAATTGAGGGACGTTTTGTATTTATTATTTACTTAAAATAATATTAAGTTCATTAATAAAGAGAAATGGTGCCAAGATTCTACAAACTAAAATATTTAATGATGATGGTGAAAATAAAATCATCCCATAAAAATATTTTTTCCATTAAATATATTTATAAATACTTCCCACATTATTTTTAACCTTAATTATTCAATTTATCCTTTTTAAGGTGGAAAATATTTTCCATGATTACTATTTGTTATAAAAAAAATAAAGTTGAAATATTTAACAAATTCATAAATTCTTATTTAAAATATGGTATCTATTTTATCAAATTTAGTCCCTAACAATAATAAATTAATTTTAAAATAAATCCACAAAACATGATGAAAAAAGGTTTTCCAGAAAAATAAATTTTGAATTATAAACATGTTTTTATATGAAAATTAAGAATAATTTCGATTTCAAAGATATTAATTTTATTTATTTAATTAAAAGTAACTAATTAATATATGAAATTTATTCAAAACAAAATTAGAGTTTTTAAATATTTGATTGAAAAATATATTTTTCGACAAAATCGTTATTTTTTCACTATTAACTAAAAATTAATCTTATCTAAAAAAATTGAAAAATATCATCCAAATTTAATTTTAAAATGATTATTTGAAAATATAGTTCATTTTTATAAAATAAAATTTAAAAATGTGAAGAAATTAATTAAAATATTCACTCACAAAAATAAATAGAAACCATTTTTGAAGAATAAAACGAATTTGGTTAAACTTGAATGCTTATTTCATAAGAATTAATAAATAAATTTTTATTGAGTAGGACCATTTTATATATATTTCATAATTTGGTTACTCTTATTCATATCCACCGATTCAATAACTAGGTTATAATGACCATTTTTAAATAATAATATTTCATGGTTTGTTTTGGGTAGATGTTGGATGTCGTATATGATATCGAACATAGTGTTATTTTAAAATATCGAGGTACTTAATATCCAATATTTAATAAATTAAATCTTCAAATTTTATCTTGATCTAGATAAACAAGGGTTTAACATTTTAAAATTCCTTTGTCAAAAACCCTCATTATAAAAGGGGTTAATAAAACTTCCTTTTGAAAGAAGGGAAAGTGAAATATAATGATTATATGGAATAACTCATAACTAGGTTTTGAAATTGGATGATATTATTGGGAAGTGAAAGTATATACCTAGAGGAAAAAATAATGTCTAAATTACAATGGAGATAAAGATTGAATATTACTCATAAGAAAGTTAATGATCATAAGAAATCTAGTAACCACAAAACCAAAAACTAATGAGGTGAGAACAAGACCATCAATTCATAAAATATAAAAGTAATAGGATGACATTTTTATTTCAATATTATATTCCTATTGTTGAGGAATTACTTTACCATATAGACTAAAAACATAAGGAAATATTATTTTTTGATTTTCTTCAAATCCAAAAATGAAATTTCATTATTGGGTTGCATGTTTTAATTTGTTTCCACCTTTATCACATCATTTAATTCAAAAAATGAGTATGAATATTTACATAATGGAGCACTATAATCAACTTATGATTGACCATGAGGTATATAAAAGGATAAAATTATTTTCTTAATATATTTTTTGAAACCAAAATAATAAGCACAAGGTAAGATAATACCCAAAATAAAAAAAACCTTTACATGAATAAATAATAAATTAATATTGAAAATTAAATAATAATACCCAAAGTTAAAATTAAACTATTCCCCAAGTAAATAACCCTAGTTCCTAAATAGCTTCCATAAAAAAATATTAATCTCAAAGGTAATATTGTAACTTTTATCCAACATCTCCAAAATATCATTAATCAATTTAAAATTCCATTGTATAAAATATAAAAATGCGTGTTTATGATTTTTAACATATGATAAAACTAAAACAAATAAACCCTTAAAGGTATCCATAAAAATTAATCTAGAATCACAATAATATATCTTAATCTCAAAATTTATCTTTACCCTTTATTGGATGGCTAATAGAACAACCCCAAACCCACACACCTTGACATAGGGAAAAAATAATTACATTTCTAGATTTGATACTAAAAATCATGACCCAATTTTGGACACACACAATTTAAAACATCATCAAAAAATATTGTATCACTTATGTACTGAAGTACCTTTTAGGTTGATAATTTTTTTGGAATTAGAAAAAGCACTTACATAACAATTATTCATGTACCTAAGTGAAATTTTTTTATACTATACCTAGTTTTTATTATTTTATGAAAATTATTCTACAAATCCAATAAAATTCTTCACAAATGAAACAATTACTGACATAATTAATTTAACAAAATTATTCATAAAATGGGAAAAATTAAAAAATAATAAGGGTGTTGTCAAATTATTAGTATGCTTAAATTTAAGCATTAACAATTGAATGTATTTAGTGTGGAAAATATGTGTATAAGTGTATAATGAAAAAATAAAACTGCATGAGAATAACATAATAAAGTTCACACCCATCAAAACCTATATCATTAAATATGTGACATGGAATAAAACTTTATCAAAGGATGGAGTCATGAGAATCAATAATCATGATCCATTTGATTTCAATATTGATTTAAGAACCCATTAAAAACTCATAGAAAAAAATAGAAAAATTGTTGGAATCTTGGAAATTATTTTCATCACCTGTGTTAACTTGTGTTAAAAATAGAAAGATCTTAGTTAAATCCATAAGAGAAACATCCCAGGTTATCTCTATTATTTTTTTCATTTAAAGGAAGGGAACATTACCTGATGTATTTGAGAGCTACATTTGGCTCAATCATCGCATAAGCTATACCATGATCACCCATTATCATGATATATATCAATATCACCCATCATAATAAAAAATTTAAGAATACCATATATGAATATAACACATGAAATAGTTCATTTTCATCATCAAAATTTTATAAACACATTTCACTCCTTTATAGATTGATATACCCATGGAAAAGAAACACGTTTCATGATAATCTATTTAAAACAATCATCATAAACATTTAGATAAATAATATGGATGGTATCATAATTTCATATTCCTATTGAAATATAGGAATCATTAAATGATGTTTATTGAGCTGAAAATTAATTTAAAAGAACATTTAAAACATTTCTTAAAAAATATGGGAGAATATCCTTTTTATTTGAAACCATTAAAAACTTAAAATTCAAAAAATATTAAGAATATGGTTTTATTTGAAATTAACTATGGAAAATTTTAAATTAATCATAAAATAAATGAATAATTATGGGGATGTGAAATTTTATTCATGCGGTATATGTAAAAAAGATTACCTTGACACCATTGGTAAAAATAACCTCATTAGAAAAATGAAAATAAGATTCATATGAAACCATTTTATGTAAATAAAAATGGGTAAAATGAATGTAAAAAATAATTGGATAAACATTAAGACATTCTTGAAAACATTTTAAAGTAAATATAGACATGAAAGAAAAAGTTCATCTACTAAAGAGGAAATAAAGTCAGGTTTTCTAAAAAAATTATCGTTCATTTAAATAGCAAAGACACAAGAATGAAATAAAAACATTTCAAAAATTAAAATAAATATAGATAATAATTAATACGTGGTTTATTAAATTAATATCACACAATTCCCCCAAAATGAACCTTGAACATAAACAATCCCAAAAATAAATGAGATTGTAACATAGAGCCTTTACCACTTTGGTAAATTTACAATTAAAACTTCATGAATTGAATAATACGATATAGATATATAAATCCCACGGACTAAATTAAGTAATATATCAAAATTCATTTATTTATTAGTAAGTACACTATATATAGGAAACATAGTGCACAATATGAAATAACTCTCAAGAAAATGAGATTGAGGCAAAGAAAACCTTTGCAATGATCATAACAGTTGAAGTGATAATCAATATATAAAGTTATAAAGTGAATATATGTAAATAAAAAAATGTGGATATTCAAAATAATACTACCATAGGTAATTTATCACATAATATTGTTATAACATAGTTAATGAATTAGAAATATAACCTATGAATGAAAATATAGTTAAGAAACTTCTTACCCTAAGTCATGAATCACAATGAACATTATTTCACTCTTGTACAATAAAAATATATTAATTATTGACTTATTTTTATAATATTTTATAGGTTTATTAATTTACCATTAAACCATTTATTTTATTTATTTCATTTACATATTTTATTACGTAATCGGTAAATTCCACATCGGGTGTTTTGAGGATGTTTGGATCTAAGTTTCAAAATGACTTTGATAGGGTAACTATGGTAAAATGGGATATTATTAAATCATATATAGAATATTAGTCATTAAATAATAATTATTTTTATGCATAAAAAACAATTCTAGAATCATCCATGAATGGAGTACATGAAACATGAATCACATCACTTTGTGGAGGTGGTATTCCACATATACGCATGTGTGACATTATCATTTTTAATGGATGAGAGGGTAAGATAGTAATTCATATATTATATTTAAAGAATCATAATTATTACACAAATTTAATATACATTTATTAATTCCTTCATAATAACCATCCTTGTGATGTGGTGATCAAAAAAGAAACACATCACTTCCTCGAGGTGACAGGCCACATGTATACACGAATGATGTTCCACATAGGATGGAAAATGAGAAAAATAAGGTTATTAAATAAACATAACATCTATTTATTTGGGTTATAATGATTTTATTATGTTGGAATCATTAGTGTAGAATTTATAGAGGTATAAAATAGTTTTAATGAAATTTCTCGGTTGAGATGATTACCTCATCTTTGAAGAACCACATTTGGATATCTCCTTATGAAACCTAGGGATGATATTTTAAAAATAAAGGAGTATATATAATGTATTTTAAGAAGTTAATAAGTGTTTTTTTGGATTTTATCCATATATGTGTCTCAAGTAGTGTGATTATGAGAGGATAGGTGGTGACCTTATGTAAGAGAGGAGTGGAGATCCCTTCGAATTTCCAATTGTATTAAATTAATATAAATTAATTTTCATATTCATGTCGCTTGAAATTGATATATTTTTAATATAGTATGAGGATGAGTCAAAATAATCTCATAAAATAAAATTTCCTAAAGTTTAGGTAATGTTTTAACTATTATCTCTTAGTTTTAACCCCCATCAACCCTTTTAATAATTGTAGTGATAACAATGTTGTATACTATTTAGGGGTCAAGAAAGTTACTATAAAAGTACAAGTAACCCATAAATGGTTAATGGTTGATATGATATTCCAATACAATTCAGTTGTCTAAATATAGGATTTTATGAATATTAAATCATTTAATAAAATATTATTTAACATAAAGTACAATTAAATCCATTTCAGAACTATTCACAAAGTTTGTCTTAAAAGGAATAAAGATTGTAATGGAATTAAAATATAAAATTTTAAAACATCACTAATTTTTTATATTTGTCTATTTTTTTGGAATACAATAATTAATCAAAATTTTATTAATTTTAATGTTTAAATAATTATTTACTTGATTCTTATACTACTTGAACAAGAACTTTTTCAACATTACATAACAATTTATAGAAATTATTTCATCACTAAAAAAACTAAAATAAATTGAAAAAAATTCATTCAACTTTCAAAGAACCATTTTTAACTAAACATAACGTTATTTTATCCCTATGGAAAAATATTACAGATATTAAAACAAAGAGGATTGAATGTAGTACTTATTCATTGCTTAAAATAATATTAAGTTCATTATCAAAGAAAAATGGCACTGAATATTGGACGAGGAAGGTCAAAATAAAATCATAAAAAATAAATAAGTTAGGTGTTTAAATATATTTTTAAATCCCTATCAAATTATTTTTAACCTTAATTACATAATTTACCATTACCGAGGTGATAAATATTTACCATAGTAACCATTCATTATAACTAAAAATAAAGTTGAACTATTTTAAATGTTTTTACATGATGATTCCAAATTTGGAATCAATTTTATCAAATTAAATACGTATATTTTTCAAAAATTACTATTAAATAAAATCCTAAAACATGATGAAAAAATGGGTTTCCAAAAAAGTCGATTTTAAGAATAATTTTTTAAAAACAAATATTAAGAATAATTTAAATTCCAATGATATTAATTGGATTCATTTTAATCAATAAGAGATAATTAAATTGTCAAATTAATTCAATACAAAGGTTTACTTTGTGAATTCATGAATAGAAATGACTATTTTCTATAAGATCTGTTTCATTCAGTCCTCACTAAAAAATTAAATTCTTTTTCCATACAAATATCAAAATATAAACCTAAGATAATTTTTATATAATGAATTTGAAAATAATATAAATTTTATCAAATAAAATTTCTAAAAGTGGTAATAATTAATTATAATATTTTCCCATAAAAAGTAATAAAAACAATTTTTTTAAGAAAAAATATTTTTAAAGAATAAAATGACTTTTCTACAAATTGAGTTCTCATTTCCTAAGAATCAATTAATTTTTTTATTGTATATGAACATTTTCATAATACTGGTACTCTTATTAATATATTTCAAGTTGATAACTAGGTTAAAGTGACCATATTTAAATAATAATATTTCATAGTTTATTTAATCTTGGGGTTTCATGTTGTATATTCTTTAGAACATATTTTTATTTTAAAATCTCAAGGTATCACAAATAATAAAAACATAATTAATATATAACAACACACAATACCAACCCAATTTAAACTATATAACACTACTACACTACTATGACTATGACTAATTCCACTACACATCGACATCCATTCCACCTCTAACCTAAATAAAAACCAACTCTATCATCACCAAACACCAACGAAACAGATTTCCTTTACTCATCTCATAATTAATCATGATATTAATCAATTACCATCCAATTTATATTTTATAAATTATTTACATCTTTGATTAATAAATTTCGAATTTCTTTTTTAAAAAATTACGTCATTATATCACATGTGTGTGTGTATTCAACCTTCCCATTACCTTTTAACCACTAGAAATTCTTATAAACACTCCCATATTTACCTTATTAACTCATTTTACCCTATATAATTAATCCAACACTTCATTTATTATCACAATTACTTACTCAATCACATGAGATTACAATATCAATTAATTATTCGATTCATTTAATTATTCCAGCATCATTCCATATTATAATAACCCAACACCATTTATCATTTCATTAATTAAAGACACATCCCTTATTTATAGAAAAATATAACTCAAACACACATCAAACTCCACACTAATACATTAACCAACTCAATATCCTATTCTAGAATCCATAATATCAATTCCACCACATTCACAATATCACTATTTGGGTCCCACATCGACCATAATCACTGCCCCAACAATAACATATAATCACCCAACTTTCCACCATGGAAAATAAAATATACCCAGATCACTTTAAATATAACAAGGGTAACCATAAAACATATAAAACAAAAAATTACTATATAAAAAACCATCAACTAATTATATTCATGTTTCAATACCAATGAAACACTTTATACATTACCAATATCAATACTAATTCTAGATTTATATATCTACCTTTTCTTTACCATATTTATGTGACTTAGAAAATTAAAAATATAATAAATCATATCAATAATAATAATAATTACATGACACCTTAAATATTAACAATCAACACAAGTAATAATAAATAACCAATAACATAGAAATCATATAAAGAACATGTGATACATCTTTACACTTTTAATCACTTAAATCAAGTATACTATCTTCATTAGGTTAATTTTAATCATTTAATTATTGAATAAATAGGGATAAAAATTCCATATTTAAAAAATAAATAATAAGATATATTTTTAATCCTTTAACTCAACCAATGTTTTGAAAATAATTTCATAAGAATGAGACGATATTAACAACTAAACATCACTATGAATCCAAGGAAAAATCCCCAACAGCCTAAGATACATCATGATATATCAAGACCATGAAAAAACAAATCCAAGTCCTAAAACCCCTTCCATGACCTTTCAAGAAGGAAGAAAATAAAAAACTAACTAAATAATAAAGAAAATTTAAAAAACATCAGATTTATCATGTTATATATAAAATAAATTAAACTTAAGAATCCAAGAATTGAAACCTTTCAAGAGATGATAGAAAATCACTAAAATCATACTAAAGGACACCACAGTGTCAATAAAATCTATAGGTAACTAATATATTTTGAGTTAAGATTTGAATTTATATTAAAAATTTGGAAACACATAAATAATATTACAATAAATAGTGTCATGGTGTTATATAGTTCAGACTCGTGAATCATGAATAATTTCACTAGATTTTGAGGGTAAAAACCATTTAAAATTGATAAAAACAAGGAAGGTCACTATATAATGAGAAATCTAATGTCATTGTAAAATAGAGGTGAAAAACTCAACCTTTTCCACATAATAAAAATAATGTATAAAAATTACCATGGTGAAATATGGTTCCCATTATCCAAACATCCAAATTATAGAAAAACCAAAATAATCATGGCTAAAGTCTTTATAGTATAGTGAACCCACCCACACCACAAAACTAAGGATCATGATATAACTAAAAAACCCTGCCCATATAGAGGAAAACCAAAACCACATTACACATTCTTTATAGTATAACATGAAATTTTTTGCTTCAATATGAAGAAACATGGTGTAATCAACTAAATTATAATAACCCTACGTCCATTATCTTTCTTTAAACAGATCCCTAACACCTCGAACACATCAAATCCAAAAAGTAGATGTCTAAGAGAAATTCAGGTCTCTATATAAGTAGAGTTTTGAAAACCAACCTCATCTAACTCAATATGGCCCCCATAATCAAGTGGGGTTTCCAAAAAAAATAAAGCACACAATTCATTTAAAATAAACCTCCAATAATTTAAAAAAATGCACATTCATATAAATATTTCATACAATAATCAATAATAGATAATTAATAAGTTAGAACCACAAAATCCCAATATTTCATATTTTTTCAAAAATACCCAAACATCTAGAAATTCTAATATTATATTCATTGTAATCCCTACATAATAAATGCAAGAATCATAAAATTTTGACCACATTTATGAATAATTTTAAAAATCATTATTAATGATTTATTTAATATCTAATAGGTAAATAAAAAAAATCCACATAATAGAATCAACTTATATCAATAATGATATAGAGACTTAATAAATAATTTAAATTTTTTTATTATTTTTCTCCACCATTAACTAAAATCTAAATAAGAAATCCTTGAATTCAATAAAAAAATAGAAACACAGAATTCATAGATTTATAGTTAATGGTGGAACACTTACCATTCTCTAACATGCAAAAACTTTTCCACTAACCCTATGAAATCAACCCACCATGAACTCCTTTATCATTTATAAGTAGAAAACCAATCATTTGATAGGTATTTTCCTACCTTAGAAAACCACCACAACTAAAACACTATATTTTATTAGAAAAGGAAGAAAGTAAGAATAAGGGATGAATTACCTATAATATTATACCAAAAAATTCAAATATACAATGGAGAAGATATTTATATGGAGATATTAAATAGAATATCCCAAAAAACACACTAGGGTTGAGAGACCTTGATTTAAGGAATGAAATAGTTAAAAACAAAGAAAAATTAGGAAAACAATCTAACTTTTTGTCCCATTTTAAAGTTAATGTATGGCCCAATTGTTGGGTCTAGAGACAATTAAAGTGACCATGAATTTTTTAATGGATAATGTTTTTTTAACATACATGGTAAACATGCATGGTCTCAACAAATATGAATACAACTATTCATTCCTCTATGCCTTCCCATTTTAGTTTTGATTATCCCATGAGGGTGATGTATGATCTTATGAACATATACTATCCCATGCGCACTATCCTAAAAAATAACTAAATTTTATCTTAAAAAATATCTTAATACATTACATGAAAATTATATTCTAGTGGTGTTTGATTCACCATGGTTTTGTATAACCACAGTAAAATATGAAAAAATGATTATTTTACATTTTTATAGATTTATTAGTAGTGGTTTTCTATGAACCATCACTAATTATGTTTTAATGGTATTTAAAAAAAATCCCTAATATAAAACCATAATTTATTTTCCATAACCCCCTTTATTCATCCTCTCATGATTCAACCCTAATTATCCCCCAATATACTCTTACTATTTTCTCTTCTCCCTCATAAATTACCTTAAATATCCTAGTGTAAAATATGGAATAGGTTTCCTACTTTGAAGACAAATCTAAAATTTTTATAGTCATGAATACTACTCTATTACTCCCCCTCTATATTCACATGACTAATTGATCAACATCCAAGCAATGAATATCTTCTATATTTATATTTTATTTTATGTTATGTTCAATAAAATTCATGTTTAAGATTAAAAATTAAAATAAATTTTATTTAATCATAAATTTGGCATATTATTTTATAATTTTAAAAATACAGTGTAATTTGTGTTCATATTGATTTGAAACATGATTTTAATCTTAAAAAAGACATCCACCAAAGTATTAAATTGATGTTTTCAAGCAGTAAGGGGATTTACATAGATATATTAAGAATTGTTTGAATTTATCTCTTTGATAGAAAGTTTTATTATTTATGATATGTTTAGTTTGGTATAAAAAAATGTTTCAATTTTTAAACACTTATTTTAATAATATATTCTAATTTGGTTTAGTAGTTGATTTGTGGATGAAAAACAAGGTTATTTAATCACATTAAATTGTGGTGACTCTATGCCACCCCAAGTTTAGAGACATAAAAATTACATTATGATTCATTGTAAAATTAAAATTGTTCACCAAGACCTTATCATTAGGCATTATAAAATTTACATTTCTATTATTTTTGAACTACCAATTCATAAATAATTTTGAGAAATCATACAGTAGTCCAAATCTCTTAATATTACTATATTTAAAATATCATAATTTATATTTTATTTAAATGATTAAATCATTTTATCTAGTCTCACATATTTTTATTTTGTTACTTATGTTAGTTAAATATTAAAATTTTTTATAGTAGAAAATATATAATGATTTTATATGGAAACATGCCTTCTTATTACAAAACATTTCATTACATTACAAATAGAGGATATTTAATGTTTAGTGTCTTGAAAAAAAGGTACATAATACATGAAAACATATAACGTTATATTAATCCTCTTGAAATTATTATTTAAATGTTCATCCTAACTAAAATTAATACATCTCATAACATAGAGATATACAACAAAGGAAAGGATGAGAAGAAGTCCCAATAAAGTAAAAAGTGAAATGGTTTATATGTGAACTTGAGTGATATCAATAAGAACACAAGGAATATCATAAAGGAATGATGAAGAAGAATATAATAGAAATAATAACATGAATAATAAATTCAAAAATGTGGCTGAAATTTTAATTTATACAGTTATAAGCATATCACCATGGTCCATCCTCAAGGTGTTATAAAAATTACCAAGGTTATTCACGAAGGTGTCACAAAACTTGTCATCTCTAGAGATTAATTTTTTTACCCAATGCATTGGAGAAATATCTAAAATAACCCTTAATATGTATTTATTTTCATGTGATACAAATATATCATAACCAAAAATTTCATAAATAACCCAAATAAAATAAAAGAAATGGGTTTCATATAAAAATTGTGACATTTTAAAAAGTTCTTAAAAACATGATTTTTATGTCATTTTAAACCCACAAAAAAGGAATGTGGGTTTCATGTATTTTATCCCCAGAATGAAATATATCATTTGTAAATATATATGAATACCCATATAGATAAAAAGATTTGGGTATTTACAAAATAAAATGAAATAATTTCTAAAAAAATAATTTTTTAGAGGAAAATTCTACAGCTTAAAGGCTATATAACCTGGTTTTAGAAAATATTGAAAATAGAGGGGACAAGGTTAAACCACTCATAAAAAAATCATAATACAGTATAGATACAGAATAAAATTTAAATAAGACCATGGTATGGATATTTAATGACATACCACATGAAAAAGAAACTTTAAAGAGAAGATGCATTTTCTTTTACAAACATTTGGTAGCCTAACGACATCACTTAAAAATTAAGAAAATCAGTTGATGAGAGAGGAAAGGGTCTCTCATAATTTGGACATAAAATGTAAATTAATAAGGATATAGAAGAACATAAACCAACATTATAAAATTTAAACTAGAAGACATAACATAAAGGGAGTCATGACTAAAAGAGGAGGGTGAAAGGTTCCCTTACCATGAAGAGTAACTTCAAAAACATGAAGGTTGGGACCATGGGGGGCTTGAGGGAACCTTGGTATGACTATTTATGAGGTAACCGAGTATTCTTTGAGGATGAGTTTGGAATTAATGTAATGAATAAATGGGTTGATATTTATAGTAAAAGTGAAGGGATATTTTATTAATTTCTAAGGGACACATCATTAGTGGTATTTGAAAAACCATGGGATTTTCCAATAGTATTGGACACTTGGGAAACCTCATAAAATATTTTATCGTACACAATTCTACCATATTTATTAAATCATTAATACATCATTAATGATGTCGTTAAATACACCAAAACTCAAAACTTTATTTTTACTATTCATCAAAAAACAAACATTTTATAAAAAACTCATAAATTCACCCTAATCGAATATCGATGCTCTAAATTCAAAAATTAACTTCATTTCCTGAAAATAATTTTCTAATTAAGAGATATTTAATTTTTAAGTAAAAACATTATTTTCCTGAAAAAATAATAATACTTAACAAATAATTTCTGAAATAGTTGTTTACTTATTCTATTATATCACATTACCAAAAAAGATTCCTAAATTAAATTTATATTTTCTTAAGTGATGTTACTATTCCATTGGTTAAATTACTATTCATAAGGGTAATATTACTATTCATAATTTACTATTACCCCAAAATTAAGTTGATCTTATTAGAATCTAAATTTATTACTAATAATAACTGTAGAAGAAATTTTTTTGAAAATCATTTCACATTATTTATTAGTTAAAGTATATAAAATTATATATTTTAAAATACCTTTTACTTCCAATATTCATCAACAATATGGAATCTCTATAAATTCATGCTATATTTATTTTAACATTTTTAATTCAAAAATTTTACCATAATAACAATTTTATTTATACAAACGGATTACACAAATTAACTGAGGCCTCATTATATATACCCTTATAACAAACGCATAGAACCTAAGCTTAAGGTGTGTAATGGTGATAGAATCTCAGGGAGGCTCAAACAATATTTTCTGAGTGGTTATTTCTATAAGCTTGAACATCTCCTAAAGGAGATTATGTTCAAGCTTAATATATTGAATCTTGACTAGGGCATGGTCTAGAGAAAATCCCAGTGATGCTACATCCTTCCCAAGATTTGACAGATGGGATTTGTATAGACCAAGTCTACTAGATGAGGCCATTGACTCTTCTTTATGAATTAATTAACCATGATCATTTGTATTTATAAATAATAATCAAAACATTAAGAGTATAGATTAGAATAGTCATATTGACCAACAATCATATAAAATTTGAAATCCAATGGTCTCATTTTAATTATACTAACTACATTAATAAACGGATATAGTTTTGTGGAGTACAAAATAAAATAACACAAAAATTCAGGAAACAAATATTATTTAAAAGTTTGGGTTGTTACATTCTTCCCCCCTTTAGAAATTTCATCCAAAAAATTTCAACTCTTATCCTATGAAAATAAAAGGTGTGGGTACTTCTCCCTCATAGACTCCTCTAGTTCCCACGTAGTTTCTTAGCATTTTTGGTTCCTCCACAACACCTTAACTAGGCGGGTTGTCTTTTTTGCATAGAACCTTGTCTCTATGATCCACGATCTCCACCAGATGCTCCTTATAAGAGAGGTCATGCCCCAATTATACGACCTTTGGATTTAGTACATGTGAAGGGTCAAGTATGTACTTCTTCAAGAGAGATATGTGGAAGATATCATGAACTTGTGCTATATATTGAGTAAGTGTAAGACAATAGGCCACTTCTCCTACGCGATCAAGGATTTCATAGGGGCCAATGTACCTAGAGATTAGATTCCCTTTCTTCCCAAACTTCATGACTCTCTTCCAAGGTAAAAGTTGAAGAAATACATTTTCACCAACATCAAACTCTAAGGCCCTTTTACAATTATCGTCAAAGATTGTTTTTGGACTCTGAGTAGCCTTAATGTGTTGCTGGATAAAATGAACCTTTTCTGTCATCTCTTGCACAAGATCAGACCAAAGAATCTTTCTCTCACCAGCTTCATCCCAACAAGTAGAAGTTCTACATTTCTTTCCATATAGAGCTTCATAGGGTGCCAATTTAATTCTCGAGTGGAAGCTGTTGTGGTAAGAGAACTAAACTAATGGAATATGTTGATCCAATCCACCCATAAATTCAAATAAGCATGTTCTCAGTAATTTCCTCAAGTTCTTGAATAGTCATTTCAAATTTTCCATCAGGTTGGGGTAATTGGTCATACTTAAAATTCAATTTGGTACTCAGATAATGTTAAATAACTCTCTAGAATGTTTATGTGATCCTTGGATCATGATTAGACATGATAGAAAGTGGAACTACATGTATCCTTACTACTTGTTTTATGTAAATCCTTGAAAGTTTATCAAGAGATAAATCTTACTGAATAGAGATAAAATGGGTAGTCTTGGTGAGACGATCCACTATAACCCATATCGCATTGTTCCCTTTGGAAGTTCTTGGGAGACCGGTGACAAAGTCCACTGTGATATTGTTCCACTTCTATGCTGGTATGAGTTGTGGTTGTAATACCCCTTTTGGAAGTTGTCACTCTTCCTTCACTTACTGACATACCAGGTACCATATAGTGTAGTCACCAATCTCCTTTTTCATTTTATCCCACCAATAATGATCACGAAGGTCCCTATACATTTTTGTGCTTCCAGGATGTATAGAGAAAGTATATCTATGGGATTCATCCATAAACTCCTTCTTTATATCCAGAATAAATGGAACACATAGTCATGTATGATATTTCAGTACACCTTCTTGATCAATATTGAACTCAGGAAACATCCCATCTTTCATAGCCACAAACTTCTTCTGTAACAAAGGATCTTCTTTCTGATCTTTCTTGATCTTCTATAGTAATTATGGTTGAGAAATCATTTGGTTTAGGGTTGATGAATTACCTTACCATATAATTCCCATGTCCATATTTACTAGGTCATTGATCAAAGGATCTATTTGAATCCTCATCATGGATAGAACAACTGGGTATTTCCTACTTAATGCATCAACGACTTTGTTTTCTCTTCTGGGATGATAATGATTTGAACAATAGTATTAATTGAGATGTTCCAACCCTCTCCTCTGTCTCATTTTCAATTACATTTTTGTGAAAATATAATTCAAAATTTTATGATCTATGTATATATAACATTTATCCCCATAAAGATTGTGTCTCCATATCTTCAGAGAAAAAAGAACCGAAACCAGCTCTAGATCATGTGTAGGATAGTTCTTCTAATGAATCTTCAACTGTCGAGAGGCATAAGAAATTACCTTGTCATTTTTCATGAGGATTCACCCAAGCCCTTTCAAATATGTATCACTAAAAATAATGAATCCTTCTCCACTTGAGGGAAGTGTTATGATGGGTATGGTAACCAATCTCTTCTTCAGCTCTTGGAAACAGTCCTCACACTCCTTTGTCCAAATGAAATTGTCCCCTTTTTTAGTTAACATTGTTAATGGATTAGAAATTCATGAAATCTTTTTCACAACCCTCCTATTATATCCCACTAATCCAAGTAAACTACGAATATCAGTTATTATTGAAGGCTGAGGCCACTCCTCTACAACATTTGTCTTTACAGGGTTAAATGTGATTTCTTCATTGGTTACAATGTTCCCCAAGAAAGAAACTTGCTGTAACAAAAATTCACATTTAAAAAACTTTCCAAAAAGAATCGCCTTCCATAATGTTTTCAAAATAACCCTTAGATGATCTTCTTGCTCCTCACAAATTTTAGAATATATTAGAATATCATTAATAAAAACTACCACAATATTATCTAGGTATTATTTAAAGACTCTATTCATCAAATCCATAAAAATAGAAGGATTATTAGTCAAGACAAAGGTTATAAAAACAAACTCATAATTCCCATATCTTGATAAGAATGAATTTTTTAGAATATCCTATTTATTCACCTTCAAGTGAGGATAACCAAATATAAGATCAATCTTAGAGAAGAATTGAGCCCCGCAAAGTTGGTTAAATAAGTAATAAATTCTTGGAAGAGGGTATGTTTTCTTCACTGTGATCCTGTTCAGTTCTCTGTTATCACTGCATAGCTATATTGGTCCATCCTTCTTTTTCACAAAGAGAATAGGTGCTCCCCAAGGAGACACACTTGGTCGGATAAACCCCTTTCCAAAAGATCTTGGAGTTGTTTCTTAAATTTATCTAGCTTCACATTTTCCATCATATATGGGGTATTTGATAATAGATGAGATCCAGGTACGTGTTCAATGGAGAACTATACCTCTCTTTCTTTGGGAGGTGTGGGTAACACATTAGAAAAAACATCAATATATTCTTGGACGATGGGGATAATTTCTATAATTAAAGCCACATTTTATTCTAAAAATTCACCAATAAACTCCATAGATTAGGATATACGATGTAATTATAGAGAAATATCAGGTCGAAAAATCTCTCCTTGGAAGATAACTATAGGTTTCCCATTCACGACTATTGAGATTTCTTTACTTCTACATTTGATCTTATAATTATACTTTGAGAGCCAGTCCATCTCTAGTATAATGTCGAATTACAACATGAGAATGGACAATAGATTTGTGATAAGATTATGCTCACTAAAGTAAATAATAGAGTATCTAAACACTGATGATGATTGGATAAACCCACTAAGAGTCTTTATTGATAACTCCATATTTTTAAATTTAGGGGTGGATTCTAAATTTTTTTCAAACATGGAAGAAATAAAGGAATGTAAAAATCTAGAATGAAACAATGTAATTAATAGATTTGATAGAACAATAAGAGTACCTACTATCACATAATTCATAGCTTCAGCATCAGTTGTCACTATTGAAAAGGCATGACCTTTCTTTCTTGGCCTTTGCTGAGGCTGATGGTGATTCCCCTCTACTGCCCTTAGATTCAGACAGTGATCGGAAAAGTTCCCAAGATGTCCTCACTTTGAGCATTGGATTTCAGGTAGGGATTGAACCATCTTTCCTTTGTTTTTATCATTTAAAGTCATGGATTCACCTCACTATGAAAATTACGAGTGATATGGCCATCTCTTCCACACTTGTAGCACTTCCCTCTCCTGTGTAAGAAGTTCCCCAAATGCCTCTTCCAACACTTATTACACATGGGATGTTGCACTTTATTGCCTTCTCTCCCCTAATTAAACTCTTCCCTATGAATGGATTCATCAATATCTTCTTTTTATTGGATTTATGAGACCACTACGTCTCACCGAACTCCAGTTCAGATTTTATAGTACTCTGTACGATCTCCTCATAGCTATCATAGTCTCGGTTGGCTAGATTATTCCATAGATGAGGTCTTAGTCCACCAAATAATATATCAAACTTCCCCTTAGGATCTGTGAAAAAGATTTACATATAAGGGAAAATTCTTGTAAAGTTCATCTCATATCTTACAATAGATTCATTCTCCTTCTACTTTAGCTCTAGAAACTCCTCCATTTTTGTTCTCATGGAAGAAGGGAAATACTTATTGAAGAATATACCTATGAACTCTTCCCACTACATATATTCAACCTCCACTCTTAGCCTTGTGTTTTTAATCATTTCCCACCACTGATCAACTTATACCTCTATGTGGTAAATAACCAAGGTGACCTTCTCTTGTTCTGAATATTGAAGCATAAAAAATATCTTCTTCGATAGAGCTGATCCACTATTCAGCAATCATTGGATCAGTAGATCCACTGATGGTTGGTAGTCGTCGATGCATAAAGGACTCAATAAAATGTTGTTCCATTTGCGATGAAATAGGTCTCTTAGCTTGATTCAAGTTACATCCCATATCTTAAGTCAGTTGGTTCATCATTCTCATGAATGTTTTCATTCCGGCATCCATCGAAGGGCTATTAGTACATGGTCCATTGCGGTCACCATTTTCACGGTTCCTCCAATTTCCCACCATTTTCTAAAATAACAAAACCTTAGTGTGATGATTATTTTATTTATGAATCTTTTAACTACAATGTATTTCTATGTCTTAAAACTTTATGTTCAAACATATTATTCTTTAACAATAATTATATTTCTCTATAAATCCTTCATAATGACTCATAAAAGGATTGTGATTAACCAAACATATCCCCCAGGAGTGACAAACCAAGATTATAGAAATTCCTGTTTCCAGATACCATGATACCCCAGTT
Source organism: Viscum album (assembly GCA_963277665.1). Taxonomy (NCBI): domain Eukaryota; kingdom Viridiplantae; phylum Streptophyta; class Magnoliopsida; order Santalales; family Viscaceae; genus Viscum; species Viscum album. The sequence continues at coordinate 2,005,956,113 of OY728152.1, forward strand.
CAAGCTTGAAACTCCTTGTTAGAGTCTTAACTCCTAGTTAGATCTGTTCCAGATCCACATCTACTTGTTCGTATCCAGACAATGATTTATTTTTTCGCAAACAAATTACTTAATATTTTACCAAAATAACATGAAGTTTTCCTATATTTAAAATTTTTATAGGGTTCTAAGTAAAGTTTTGATAGCCTAATTTCCAAAAATAAATAAACTATCCTTTTATACCAAAAATATAGTCCCTATTTCTTATTACATTACTTTTCATTACATTACAAACAAAGGATCTTTAAATTTTGGTGTCTTGAAAAAAAATACATAATACATGAAAACATATAAAATTATTTTAATCCTCTTGAAATGATTCATTATATTTTCATCATAAGTAAAATTACTGCATCTCATAACCAATAGAAATATATCAAAGGAAAGGGTGAGCTGAAGGCCCAATAAGGAAAACAAGTGAAACAGTTTGCATGTGAAGTTGAGCGATATCAATATAAAAAAGAGGAATATCATAAAGGAATGATAAATAGGCATATTATAGAAATAATAACATGAATAAAAACTTTAAAATTCATATAAAACATTTAATTTAGACATTCATAATCAAATCACCAAGGTCCATCCCCAAGGTGTCATAAAAATTATCACGGTTATTCACCAAAGTATCATAAAACTTGTCATCTCTAGAGATTAATTTTTTTACCCAATGTATGGGAGAAATATCACGTATCACCCTAAATATATCTTTATTTTCATGTGATCCACATAGATCATAAACAAACATTTCATAAATAACCCAAATAGAATAAAAGAAATGGGTTTCATATCAAGATTGTAACGTTTTCAAAAGTTCTTAAAAACATGATTTTTATGTCATTTTAAACCCATGGAAAAGAAAATAAGTTGTCATATATATTATTAATAGAATGAAATAGATCAATTTTAAATCTATATGAATACCCTTAGAGTGAAATAGGTATGGTATTCAAAAAATAAAATGAATGAATTCCTAAAAAAAGATAAGTTTTGACGCGATAATTCTGTAGTATAACAGCTATAATAACCTGGTTTTAGAAAAAATTAAAAAGAGGGGAAAAGGGTCACCCACTCATAAATAAATCATAATATAGTATATGGATAGAATAAAATATGAATAAGATAATGGCACATATATTTTAATGACATACCACAAGAAAAGGAATATTGAAAGAGAAGATGTGATTTATTTTACAAAAATTTGGTAGCCTAACAGCGTCACTTAAAAATTCAGAAAATTATTTGATGAGAGAGGAAAGGGTCTCTCAGAATTTGGATATAAAATGGAAAGAAATAAGTATATTTAAGAACATACCTCAATATAATAAAATGGAAACTATAAGACATAACAAAAAAGAAGTCATGACTAAAAGAGGAGGGTGAATGGTTGAGGGAACATTAGGAGGACTACTTGGGAGGTAAAAAGACCAGATATTCATTGAGGATGAATTTGGAATGAATGTAATGAAAAAATCAGTTGTTTTTTATAGAAAAATTGATGGAATATTTTATTAATTTTCAAGGGACACCTCATTAGTGGTATTTGCAAAACCATGGGCTTTCCCATGGTATTTTCACATGGTATTGGACACTTGGGACACATCATAACATATTTTACTATACAAAAGTCAACAGGAATTATTAAATCATCATTACATAATTAATAATGTCATAAAACAGACCGGATCTCAAAAATGTATTTTTTATTATTCACAAAAAACAAAACATTTTATAGAAAACTGAAAATTCACCCTAAGCTAATATCGATGGTCAGGATTAAAAAATTAACTCCATTTCAGGGAAAAAAAATTTTAATTAGAGGATATTTATTTTTTATGTAAAACACTATTTACCCAAAAAATAATGATACTTAACAAATAATTTCTGAAATAGTTATTTACTTATGCTATTATATCACATTACCAAACAAGATGCCTAAATTATATGTATACATTCTTAAGTGAGGTTACTATTCCATTGATCACATTACTATTCAAAAGGGTAATATTACAATTCATAATTTACTATTCAACAAAAATTAAGTTGATCTTATTAGAATATAAATTTCTTACTGATCATAACTATAGAAGGCCATTTTTTTAAAATCATTTTACATTATTAACAATGTTAAATATATTTATTTTTGTCTTTCATAGATTTTAGATATGTGTTTACATGATGTGTTGTCATGTAAATAATAACTTACATTTGAAGGATATATATTTAATATTTTTCTTATCATATTTTTGTTTATCTATCATTGGAAATATTTTATTTTATCTAATAAAGTCATTATTCATATGTTATGTCTCAAAAAAATTATTTCATTTTAATAATATATTTTCTATTATTTTCTGATTTATTTTTAATTACACTGAAATAAATAAAAGTTTAATAGTTTACATCAAAATATACCTCAAAAACTTAAGGGGTTGGAGAAAGTTTTAGGTTTTTGAATTACAAATCAATATATGGTAGGAACAATTAAATGACCATGCCATACTTATACTTTTAAATGCTGGTTGAAAAGACATGATGTTTAATCAAAGTTGATACTAAAATAATTTATTGTTGGATATGTGTAAAATATTTTACATGAAGAATAAAACATTAAAAAATTTTATAGATTTTTACAATATCATAATCATCAAGTTACTTCCTTGGTAGTAGATAACAAAATCCTGAACTTAATTATTGTTGTTTTGGGCATAGGATCACAACACTAAGAATATTATAACATGTTAGTAGATTATAAAGTCGATAACATAGAGATTAATATAAGGAATATCATAAATTAGAAATTACTAAAATTTATAAATTAATAGAATATGGAAATCAAATGTTGTAAAAATAATGTGAAAAATATTTGAAGATTCCCTTTCTACAAAAGTTATACCATGTGAAGTGTTTATATAGAATTAAAAATAAATAAATTTCCATGATATTAGAGAGTTTTTGTGATTATTTTCACAAATTTAATATCTATAAATCATCTTATGAGATGCATAAAGTTATTAATAATCTATGTCTCAATTATACAAAGATACATTCATGTCCTAATGAATTTGTTTAATCTTGGGGTGATGACTCGAAAGGATAAGTGTGTAAAATATACAATTCTCATAGATGTAAATTGATTAATAATGATTCAAGGATGAATGATCTATAAGTTTATTCCAAGGACACATATCCCCAGTTGTATATCCTGACTTGATAAAAATCATATAGTAGCCCCAGATACATCATGTTCACATGCATACTAGAGTTATTAGTGTATAGTGTCCCTCGAGTGAGCCACTGGATATATGCACTGGCATGGCACATGGCAGTCTGCTCATCAGTGTTTGGGGGTAAATGAGAAAAGTGAATCCCATTCTAGATTATAAATATCAACCCACCATCTGTAGCGTCATCATCACCCAAAATGTTGATACCTAGAAACTTTTGTATAAGCTCAGGCTAGTCTCTATAGGTGGGTCCAATAATAGAACGCCCTCGATAAGAAGGCCAAGATGAATTTTCACATCTTCAAGTGTGATGGCCATCTCTCCCTTAGGCAAGTGGAATGTGTGTGTCTCATGTTTGAATTTCATAGTGAGATAATCAAATATGTGATGATCAATGAATGTAAAATCATATAAAAAAATGCCATAGAATCCATCATGACATATTTATGGTATAATGGTAGTTGGAAGTAGAATGTGATGATAATGGTGTGCTCAACGCATCTCGATCTGTCGAACCTCGTGACCTGGTAGTTCATTTCATGAAACATTTATATACTGCTCAATGAGTAGCACATTATCCTCTATCTATATGTATTAAAGTGAAATAAGTCTTAAGTGTAAAATGTAAATATAACATTATTTTTAGAATAATTTTAAGAATGGTAGAATTTAATACATAACATGTTTATTTTGATTATTTTATAAAGGTTTTCTTACCAAAAGAAAAGGGAATTTCTTCATGTTTCTCAAAACTTATTTCTAATGTGGTTTTAGATATGGGTGTACATTATAAATGTTTTTTTTCTAATATATGGTTTTATATATTTATATATATAACCATTTTTCTTCATTTTACAAAATTTTATTAGAAAATATGTTACAAAATATTTTGTAAAGTGGGGTAAAATGAAGGTAAAACATCAATTAAATTTATTTCTCCATGATAAAATGATAATTACGATCATATAAATTATTGATAAGAAGAAACCCATTAAATAAAACATTAACAATTTAAAATAGAAAAGAAATACCTTATTATTTTTCAACAGAATAGATTTTGGATCAGATGATCCTGAATCCATTAGTGAAGTAAAATACAGTGTAATTTCTATTGGTAGCATAATAACATATTCCAAATGGATTTACTTAACTTTTGAATTTTCAAAATATTTTGGCCTTCTAATTACGTGCCTCCCCATATGAGGAATATTTCATTAGAAGGATAAAAGATTTAGAAAATTAAAAAGATAACTACATCCCTTTGGAAGATGTTATTAAGCTACCACTTGAAAATAAGCTAGATTTTACTTCACTTTCAAAGTCAGGATCATCTCATCCAAACTTTGTTCTATTGAAAAATGTAAAGGTATTTCTTATCTATTTTAAAAAATTGATGTGTTATTTAATGGGATTATTCTTTTCCATTTTCTGTATATGTTCATTATTTTCATTTTATCATGGATAAATCAATTAATTTTATGTTTTATAATCTTTTTAACAAATTTTCTAAAATATTCTCTAACTTATTTTCAAATATTTTTTTTAAAATGGAAAAAAAAATTTATAATCCAACACATCCATAGTATGACGTTAACTAATGTGTTTTTATCTCTTCATACTCCTAGTAATTATATGTATAATTATTTTATGGAAGAAAAAATGTTTTTAAAACTTATTCTTATATCAAAAAATTTGAAAAAAAATGTTTCCTTATACAAATTTTATTCTTCCTAAAGTTTTTTAATAGATTATAATGACAGTATGAATCATCTAAAGAATATCATCTGGGAGTGTCAATACTAGTGTGAAGAAAGCCCCTTTATCATGCACCAGTTCTTGATTGAATCTAACGCAATGCGGTGTTTTCAGGTTTCCCCTAGGTATATTAATTCCATATCCACATCCCCTTGTAATATCTGGATAGGGATTTTATTTCTTAGATAACCACATCATCCTTATTATACCATAATTTTGGAAGGCCTTATTGTATCATAAATTATGACACCAATGTTTTTTAGTACAATTTTTAATCACCCTAAAGTAATGTTCAGTGGTTTATAAAGAAAATATGAATCATCTGAAGCATACCCCTAGTAGTGTCATACTAGGTGTGAAGTAAAGACTGTTGTCGTGCACTAATTCCCAATAGAGTATAACCAAATGCAGTGTTTTTTGGTTTTAACCCTAGGTACATCTGTTCCAGAACCACATCCACTTTTAGTATCCATACATGTATTTTATTGCTTAGATTACCAAGAAATATTTGTTATTCCAAAATTTTAAAACATATTCTTATACACTAAAAGACGACACTAATGTGTTGTAATATAATTTTTAATTTTTCGAAAGGTATGTTTAGTGGGTTATAAAGAGAATGTGATTCATCTAAAACATATCCCTCGAGAGTAACACAATTTGTGTATAATAAGAAATGAATAATCTGAATCATTGGAGTTTCAAATTATGTGTGTAGTTTAGACTCTTTTCCATCTAGTCAGCCATATTTTATCCCTATGTTAATTATATGTTAATCCAAAGTTAATTAGTGGATAATAATTTTTCTGTTATTAGTTAATCATTCTTTAATCATTAATTAATCCAATATTAATAATGTATTAATAATTAATTAATAACTATTTAATCATTAATTCCTCAATAGTTACCAAATAGTTAATTTATATCTAATTATTATTTAATAAATAGTTAATCATTAATTAATTATTATTGAATCATTCTTTATTCATTAGTTAATAATTTTTTATTTATTCGTTAATTTTTAGGTAATAATTATTTATGAATTAGTAAATCATATATTAATTATGTCATAATCATTTATCAATCACTCGTTAATTATTAATTAATTAATGAATAATAATTAGTTACTTTATATTTAATTATTTGTTAATTACTAGTTGATCATTAATTAATTATTAGTTAATCATTCTTTAACCATTACTTAGTCTTGAGTTATTAATTGGTCATTTATTAGCTAATAAATAATCAATATTTAGTTAATCCTAAATTAATTATGCCTTAATCATTCATTAATCACTCATTAAGCCTTACTTAATTTATAGATATTAAGTACTTATTTTATAGTTATTTACTAATTTATCATTAAATAATCATTAGATAATCATTATTTAATCATTAATTAATCAATATTTAATCATTAGTAAATTATTCTTTAATCATTTTTAATCATTCTTTAATCATTAATATACCATTATTTAATTTTTAATTAATCATTCTTTAATCATCAGTTAATAATTATTTAATAATTATTTGATCAATATTTAAGTTAATCATTATTTAATCATTAGTTAATAATTAATAAATAATTATTTAATAATTAGTTAATAATTAGTTAATAATTATTTAATCACTAGTTAATCATTCTTTAATCATTCTGAAATCATTTGTTTAACAATATTTTATCATTAGCTAAATAGTTTTTAATCCTTAATTAATTAGTCCTTATTCATTAGTTAATAATATTTTATTCATTAGATAATTATTTTCTAATAATTTTCTAACATTTCTTTAATCCTAACCTATCCATTAGTTAATCAACACTTAATCATTACTTTAACATTAGTCAATCGTTACTTATTTAGTTGTTTATTATTAGTAAACCATTATTTGATTAAAATTTAATCATTAACTAGTTAATATTATTTTCTAATTATGTGAATAATATTTAAAAACTACTAAGTTATAATAAATAATAAAAATATTATAATAATAAATTTATTACTAATAATAATAATAATATTTTTACTCAAAATTCATAAATAAATAATAATATTTTATTTACTAATAATAACTATTATTTCTTATATAAATAACTTAAATACTACGTAAAAAACATATTTACAACTAACTAAAAATGAATTTATTAATTAAATAAAAACATTTAAAATAAATAATAAAAATACCTATAAATAATACTTCTCAAAATTCTTCACTCCTTTTAGGCCACCGAAACTACTACACACAAAGGAAGAAGCAACAAGAAAATTGTAGAGAGAGAAAGGGAGTTCACTTAAAAAGAAAAAAATAAATTTTGAGTGAACAGGGGTGGGGTTCCCTTTTATGGAAACTTTGGGAAAAGGCATTAAGGGAACTACCACCTTTCACCTTATTTTGGTGAAAATCCGCATCGTGGAAATTGCCTTTCTTCTTATTTTTGAAAAATGGGGGCATCACCCATGCTATATTTTCCATGTCATTGGTCCATGACAAATAGAGGCAAAGGTGGAATTGACTATGCCCTATTTTAATTAAATGTAAAGGTGAAATAACTTTTTCACATTTCTATCTTATAATTAATTTTTTTAACCAAGCATTAATGAAATAATTATTTTTTTAAAAAATATATTAGAAAAACTATTTTTGCAGGCCTTATGGCCATTTTTTACCCATAAATAATGATGACTAGGGATACCCTAATTCACCAAGACATATATATTTTCGATAGATTTGATTTGATATGTGGTAAAGCTCAAATGGAAACTCATATCAAAAGTTATGACTGTTTGAAGTTCGAGTAACATTTTCAACTTATTATATATTTTTTTATAATGTTTTTACTTTTATATCTTCAAATTTTTATTAAATGAATATTACTCAATAAAAATTAGAAAATTATAAATTAATAAAACATTATTAATTATTTTATAATCCATTTTTTACTAAATATCTTATATATTAAGTGTAAATTTATATTTATCCTTATATAAATCATATTTTATAAAATATATTATATTTATATAAATATAACTATATTAATATATTAATATATAATTTCTAATGATAAATAACATTTATTATGAAATTTATCTTTTATCAGTGATAATAAAATTTCTTTAGTGTTGAGAAAAGACATATTTTTATCAACCCTAACAAAAGAACTAATTAAAAGTACCCTTTATCCACGCTAAAAAAGTGCATATAAAGGGTGTACTTTTATTTTCACTAAAAAAAGAACTGATGTAGGCTTACTTTTATCAACACCTTTTTAGCACTGATAAAATTCATACTTTTATCAATGCTAACAAAGCACTAATAATGGGTGTAATTTTATGAGTGCTAAAAAAGCACTAATAATGGGGTACTTTTATCAGCATTTTTAGTGCTCATGAAAGAACATTTTATTAGCAATTTTTGTTAGAATGGATAAAAGTAACCCCTTTATTAGCACATTTTAGCACTGATAAAGGGTATCACTAGATAAAGTTGATTATGTGATAGTGAACTCACTGTATATGATCATTGTCACCCAATTAGTGAGGTTGACGAATATCTGTTAACAATAATAAAAAATTTCCTTTATTGGAACCACCCACCAGAATCACTAAATGATTACGACTGATCCCTTTTTCTTTAAAGATATTCTAACACTACTACATATCACAGGATATTTAATGTTATCCTTTATCAATGATATACAAAAACACTGATGGGAGGAGAATTTTATCAGTACTATTTAAAAATGATGATAAATGTGTCATTTATCAATGCTAAAAAAAGATCAAATAAAAACATGGGTTTGAAAGTGAAAAAAGAATAACAATCACAAAAAGTGCAGGAAATTACAATGGAATATGCCAAAAGAAAAAAATTACTACCCAAGTGATTCACCTATCACTGAAAATAGAAAAAACATCAGTTTGAAAATGTAGAAAACATTATATGATTAATAGGTGAGAAAAACGACTATAAAGAATGGAAAATGCAAAAAAATAAATAATAAATAAATTATATGGGTCATAATAATCATATTTTATTCATTGTTCCTTATTTTCTAACATGTTGTAAGCTAAAAAACTATGTTTTACACACTTGTATTTTTTTGGAAAATAATGGGATGAAATGAATAATGCATGATCATAAACACATGAATAATTGAAAAAATAATACATATTTACAATTAAGTATAAAATAAAAATTTCATTCTACATAATACAGAAATCTCAATATAGAATTATTATAGGAAACTATATGTATTTGTATAGATATAATAATATATATTACAATTTTTACTATATCAAAGGCTCATACCATATCATCTTCACTCAACTTAATGGAACCTAAAATCTATATAAAAAAGAGAGATAATTTCAATTAAAAAATTTCTTATTACATATAAAATAAATAAAGTATTATGATATATATAGTTTCAGGTATCATTTTGTAGCATACTTATAATCATATGCCCATTAATTTTTTAGAAATTATATATATAACATTGAAAGCATTGATATACAGACCCCTTGACCTGTTAGAGGTACTGAAACCAAATACTTTCTTCAGTGAGTCCTATTAGAAGACCTCAAATTAAAGAAACATAGAGGGAAAAATAACTAGGAGAAAAAAAGGAAATTTTAAGAAAATACCAAAGTTTTTTTGATAAATAAATAATGGATCAATTAGAGGAATTTATTCCTAAAAATTAAAATATAAATCAATCATCGATGGAGAATGACCAAGAAATTAATTATTTAAAATTACATACAATAAAATAATATAATAAAACGTACAATGGGGTAAAAAACTAATATGACTTTCTTGATTTCACCAAATGGTCAAACATCACCACTTATGTAGAAAATATCAACCATGTCCATTGATAATGAAATAATGTTAGTCACCATTAACCCCAATTAACTTGATTAAAATATTCACCTGACCCAAAAAAATTGGAACTTCAGATGATCATAATACGGTCTTTATTGAAACCATGAAGAATAATTTCAATTAACATTGTAGAAACAACATTAAAAACTAAGATCAGTGGTCATAAATTAACAAATATTAGCATGTATAATAGAAGGTGTGTTATTTTTATCATGCCTAATTAGAATAGTACACCATTGAAATCCATGATGGAAGATAAGTTAAAAATTTAAAATTATATAAAAAATATTCAATGAAACATGAAATAGGAAAATTTAAAAGAAATATCAACATTATATCATGAGAAGTAATAAAAAATTCAAACTTCAAATGAATTTAACTCGAATGGATAAAAAATATCAGTGATAAATGTAAAAAATACATCAATATTGCAAGATTATAATAATTTGGAGGAATATGTACATAAATATAGTAGGTTTATAAGTTTTCAGATACAAACTATTATGAAAGAGGAGTAATGTGTTTCTATTAATGATGAAAACTCTAATGAATATTTTTGAGGATGTTTGCAGAGAGAGGATAAAGCAATGATAAAATTAGGGGAGTTAGTATTAGAATGGAAACCTAGAATGGGAATAAAAAATGTGATATCTATATTCAGAGGTTGGTAAGAAATAATCATTGTAAAAAATAAGAAATGAAATTAGGGTTTCAAATGAGGAATTCCAATATCATTGAAAACAAAATGGATACTGACCAGAGATTTACAGGGACCAAAGGCTAGTAGAACAAGAGTTAAGGATTGGGGGTGGTGAATCTCAGGTGGAAGAGAAAAGATTGAGGATATTATGAGGAAGAAGATATAGAATTAAGGGAATATGAGGGGGTGGAGGAAGGGAGGATGTGATGCTGTTTGGGGGTAGGGTGGAAAGAAGGGAGCATGGAAATAAGAACCGAGGAGTCGAGGGACATTGAGAATAAGCTGTGATGGTGAGAGGGGGAGTAGGAGTAGGAGACACTGATGAGAAGAGGGGGGGGGGGGGAGCTATAAGAATACCGGGTGAGCGGGAAAGTGTAAAATTAGTTGGGAAACAAAGATAAAGAAATAGAAATGTGAATTCGGGGAGGGGTAAGGCTGATACGGGGAGTGGTGTACCGGGGAAGTGATTAATAAAGAGAAGACATGTTTAATATAAACCATACATTTTATAAGAAATAACATATTTTAATATATTTGTAATATTTTTTAATTTTTAATTTTTCTAATATTCTTGTAATTTATATAATTAATTTATATAAATGCATTTTTTTTAATATTTTTATAATTTAAGTAGCGAGTAAAATTAATTTATTATAATTTTATTATTTATATAATTTATATAATTTATTAATTCATTTTATTCATTTTTTTTTTCAAAACTAGGTCAAGCGTTGATAAAATTATATTTTTTAGTGCAAGAACATAAGTGCTGATAAACAACACTTTTATTAGCTCTTTGTTATCAATGATAAAAGTGATGATTTATTAGCATTATAAAAACACCAAAAAGTGGTATTTCTCAGTTTCGATAAAGAATATTTTTATTAGTTCTTTTTAGTAATCACTGCTAAGACCCATCACCCACTGTATAAAAGAATCCAAGAAGATCACTTCTTCCTCAGTCCACATTCAAGCTCTCATGGAACCAATTGTCTAATGAAGTAGAATTTGATTTCTTTGGACAAATCCAACCTCAAAACTAAAGGTATGAAATTATGGAGTTATTTTTAAGGAATCTTAGTTGATACTTCATATTTTTTGCATGTTTTTTTGGATTTTTTCTTCCCTTACTCATCTACATGCAGCAGATGAAATCATTTTTTAAATTATCAAGTGAAATGAAAATAGAGATATTCCCTTTCTCATATTCATGTAGAAACCATACTCATTTCTATTCCGTAACTCATATTCATGAATTATTTTTTTGAAATCCATGAAGAAAATAATTATTTTTTACAACAGTTGTGTCATATATATCCATCACATGATTTGTACAACAAATAGAAAGTTTTGGTTTTTTCATAGGATTATTCAAAATCTAATATTTTTTGTGAATATTTTTATTCTAATTTTATTTCTATAATAATTTTTAATATACAATCATATATTTTATTGTGTTTTTATACTTATGAATTAATTGGAGAAGAAAAAGATAAATTGTAGATGTATATGATTACAATTGTGAATGAAGATGAAAATCATATTTTGGAAATGAAATCTATAGTTGAAAATAAAATTCATGAATATCCAAAATTATTTTATAAGTTAAAGAGTTATGAAAAGATAACATTTTATTCTTTTTTTACAAAATATTTAACCTTTTCAGCCATGGGAAAGTTATATAATGTAAAAATTGGGAATAGTTGGAGTAACACTAGGTTTACAGAACAACTTTCTCTCTTGAATGATATGACACCAAACTATAATAATCTTCCTTAGTGAATATATGATGGTAAAATAATGCTAATTTGAATGGGTATGATCTATAAAATAGTACATTCCTATCCAAATGATCGTATAATGTTTCCAAAAGTCTATGAATCACTTGAAAAATGGCCAATGTGTGGTTCATGTTAGTACATGAAATATGAATCAAGTAATTCAAAAGTTATATGGTATTTTAAAATCATTCCAAGGTTTTGGAACCTATATTAAAGTGAGGAGGCTGTAAGGAAATTGATGTGGTACAAACCTAAAATAAATCAATATGGGAAACTTTATTACCCAGAAGACTCTCCTAAGTAAATTAAAGTTTATCATGAGTATCCTGGATTTTGAAACAAACCAATAAACCATTATCTTGTACTATATATAAATGGAATGAATAATTTTGTTTTAAAAAGAATCACTCACAGTGGATAGTTATTTATATTAGTAAATTATAACTTTCACCATGGCTATGAATGAAGTGAAAATAAATTATATTTTCTTTGTTGATATTAGGAACAAAATAACCAGGTAATGATATAGATGTTTATTTGGATCCATTGATCCAAGAATTGAAATTAATTTGGGATTCATGTGTTATATTGTATTATTATTATAGAAATGAATATTTCGTGTCGAGAGCCATGTTTCATGGGATGATAAATGACTTTCTAGCTTATTATTGTTTTAGGATATACCATTAAAGTAACTCAAGTGTATCCCATTTTTGAACAAGGTATACACATATTTAGGTTGAAACATTCATCTAAGACCGCGTTTCTAGGACATCACATATTTCAACCCTGATGAAAGAAATACTAATCTTGGATGACATCATCTCATGGAAATTCGAAAAAAGGTAAAACACCATGGAAGTCCTCTAAGATTGTATTTTCTGGTTGTGATTTAATTTTTGAGAGACCTTGAGGTCATGTTTCTAGTGGGGGGATCTCTTACTGGCCCCTTTTCAAAAGATAGTTCATTAAGGGAAATGAATAAAGCTGCCTATTCATCCCTAATAAATACTGTAGTTGTTGGTAATGATAATTGAATAAATTTTTCTCCTATAAAATAATGTTTATCAGATTGTATAATCATGAGGGAAAAAATAGAAACCATTCTTTCTAATCAAGATATGATTACTGAAAGGCTAAATATCTATATGTTTTCTATCATCTCTAGGTTTTTCCTTCCTTTAGGATTGTAACCATAGAGAGTAGAGGATCTATGCCACCAAATCACATAATATTGGGGTTTTGATATCTAGAAATGCATACCTATAGGGTGAGGTTATTTCCATGTTCACTTCCCATACGAGGATCTAAAAATGAGAGCATGATGGTTTGGCATGGTATCTCTAAAGCTAGGTATGCTTTATATTCATGAAATAGATTCCAAGTTTAATTCATTTACTATTATAAATTATAGAAAAAAGTATGTATTTTAGTCTTTAGTCTAAACTAGATATTATAACATCTAAAGATCTTGTATAAGATTACTTTAGTGATAAATGTCCCAATTAAGATGGAGAAGTATACACTGGAGGATAAATTCAGTAATTTTGGGCATGTCCTCATTGAGGTAGATCTCCCTTCTACTTGAATTGAAAAGGTTATTCTATCTAATATAGATGATGATCTTGATATAAAAATTTTACTTAAAAAAGTTCCCATCTTTTTTATTGGATGTAAGGTAATAGGACATTTGAGGAGAATTTTTATATTGATATGGTATATTCTTCCTACTATTTGAAAGGGAATAATGCTGACACTTTCAAGAAATAGGATAAGGGCAGTTGTCCTGACATAACTTTGTTAGGTAACAAATATGGAAAATCTATGGATGATAATGCTTCTCATTTTAAGGATGGTACTTATAATTCAATGAAATAGGAAGTATTGGATGCTAGATATTTAGGGTTATGCAATATCACTTTGGGAATAAGGATAAGTGATAATTTGAAAGAGACTGTACATTTCTCTATATCTATGAAAATTAATACTGATAATGATACACTTGTGGTGGTGGATTTCTATAGATTTCAGTAGGATATGGATGGGATACATACACCAGATACTGATCAACAAATTGGTAAGGAGTTTCATTATGTGGGGAAGGCTTATCATGAGGCTGTCAATCAATTTTCTCAACATGGGAACTTGGGGAAAGGCTGCTCATTGAAACCAGAGCCTACAGATCTCTTAGTAAATATAGATGATAATACTACTATTTTGGTTCCTCAACATGTTGAGACTCATGTTAAACAAAAATATTTCCATCAGTAGATCCAAAATATTTTCAAAACATCAGGAGTCACTGGAAAGTGGGATGATATTTTTGAAGATGAGAATAATTAGGACCAGAAGAATAAGTATTCATAGGAAAAGGATGGAAGAGGGGGCCCTTCCTCCATTAAGGATGTTGTTACATTTGGTATTAATAAGGTGATTGACACTGAAGACTCTACACGTATCCTTACAAATAGAAGATGGTGGAAATATTATTAAAATCATTAAGGGAATGTGTCTACTATAGAATTTTATAAGGCATAAAAAGATTAATTTACTCTAGAGAAGGAAAGTGATAACACAAATATTCTCAATATCTTCAACCAAGGTAATTCTTAGCCTATGTGGGAAACTTTAGATGATAATTTATGATTATGAAAACGAATTTCCATTTTATGATCACTGAATTTTATCTATTTTTAGATGAGAGTAGGTCCCTTCTTATGACCCCGTCTACCTACTTGTTCCATTTATTCTTATTTTTTAATAAAGGTTTGGGAGGTCTTGATCAAAGATATATATTTTTGGTAAATGATTTCACCAATGATTTTGGAATGCCTTCTTTAAAAAACCTTGCGAAAACTTGTTTGAAAAAGAGATCCATTTTTTGATTTACCATACTGGAATAGTTTGTAAATTAGAATTTTACACGATGTTAAGCATATGGAAAAAATTGTATGTGATAGTGACATTAACACATTACTAAATGCACTTGAAGAAAAGGATGGATCTAAGATTTGGTTGGACATGGTTCACATTGGGATATAGGAAGAGTTGACACTAGTGAAGGGTGAAAGAAGAACTTTTCTTCCACTAGTTACACTCTTCGAAGGAAAAAGAGAAATAATTTTTGAAACATCCTCAATGATGTAATGGTTATCAAGTGGTATTCATCAAATATCAGGAGTATCCTGTTAATTACTGATTTAAACTTAAAGGGCCTAAAATTACAAGACTTCCATGTTTTGATGCTATATCTAATGCATGTAGCTTTATATTTATTTTTTCTTAATAATGTTCATCATATATTACACATTTTTTATTTTTTTCAAATATATATATAGTAAATTTATAAAACCATGGAAATCTCCATCTATGGAAAATAAAATATTTTTTATATTATTTGAATTATTGTTGTTCTTCCTTCCTCTATTATTTGATATGATGGTTCAATTGATGGTTCAATTGGTTAGAGAGATTTGACTATATGGCCTTTCATGTTATAGAAGGTTTTCATCCATTGAACCATATATAAAGATTTTAAAATGGAATGTGTTTCAAATGAATTTCACACTCACACTCATTTTGATTTTATGCAGACATTCTTACCAAATTAATGTGATTGGTTGTATTTATCCAATGAGATCTTATAAAACACGTTGTCCAAGAGGATGAGAGGTCAGGTTCATCCCACTCTTTTTGGGGGAGTTATTTCCAACTCAGATACTCTCTAATAGATTTAAGGCATATCCGTGTATCCTTCATTAAATCCCTAATATAAAATATGCTGCCCTTGTATTAACAATCAATTATTAGAATGTATTTATTTTAGAATAATCTATATCTATACAAGGTTCTTCATCAATGGAGACATATGTATGTATATGAGGTTATTCATATATGTTACTATTTTATATGAGGATAAGATATTCTTATGTATTTTATTATTACAATGCTAGTTTTTAGAATTGCAGTGGGGTGATCTAGAAATTATTATCATCCCAAAAGATAATAGATGTTTTGATATTGGGATTGAGACCATGATATGGGCTTCCTATGTATCCTCATGAAAGGAATCAATACCCATATTGTTCAATTCCAATTAATTGGATATGTTTTAATTTTTAAGGTCACATGATGAGGACGAAACCATGTAGTTTAAAATCATATGGCAAGGAAGTCTGAGAAAAAGAAGCCTAAAAATGGGATAGTGTGGGACTTAAGATGAAGTGGCCAAAGGGACATGGAAGCAATGCAGCATCCCATTGTAGATGTGACCCTACTGAGAATATGTACCATAAAAGATTAGGGTGTGTTTTTGGATGTTGGGTTTGGATTTTAGGGATTATTCCAGTGTATCCCATTTTAATGGGAATAAAATCCCATACAGTTTAAAATTTTGGAGTTTACAGCTATAGAGGAGGCCCATTTGGTCATTTCATTAGGAATATGGCCCTTTTAAGGTTTGTCATAAGGGAAATATAGCCATTTTATAGAATGGTAAAACATTAATGGGGATTATAAAAAAATTTAGTTCCATTGGGTGAAGGTGAAATGAAGATCCAAAAAGGAAATATCCTCATGAGATAGGAATTTTATCACATTGATATCACAATTGTGACTAACCCCTAATTCATGTGATTTATACTTGGTGTGATAAATAAGAGAAAGTCAAGTATATGAAAACCCACACAATCTACTTTGTTTTATGGTGGAGTAGGCTGAGAATATGAGAGAGAGAAGGGGATTTGATGTAATCATATCCAATTTTTATTCATAACCTTAGGGTATGGAAGGTAGGATGGGTATGACTTCCTACAAGAACGAATAGAGGATTACTCCAGGAGGGATACCCTAACCCCAATTTTAGAGAATATGAGAGAAGGATCCAACATTTTCCATCATCAATGTTATGGTCAAGTGGTTCCCATAACAATCTAAAATGAAGAGGTCCTTGGCACCACCTGCAAGGTTGGGATCCTCATTACCTAGGGAATTCACAACTATAAATATCCCAAGGGCCTTACCCATTAGGTCAGATAACTGTGGGAAAACTTTTACTGAGGGGATGAACAATCAAATGGGAGACACATCCAAAAACTAACATACAAATTTTAGTACCTCCACCATCCAAACACCTTATGATCCAATAGAAATCTCATCCACCAATTAAATAAGGGGATCCACACATCTATTACCCACCCAAAAACTCCACTAACCAAAAAAACCACACACTGTCCATCCACATCTAAAAAATGAATATCCTCTGGAATTAGTCCATAACAACATGAATAGAATAAAATTATTAAATTATGAGAATGAAATCATATGACTGTATCTATAGAAATAAAATATCCCCACGTGACTGATGTGGCCCCATTATCTGTGTACACTCCCAAAACGCATCAATCAAGTTGGCCATGACTCTGACTAGAGTAGTCAACACTAGGGGAATGAAATGACTATATATGTATTGTCCTAGGTTTAAAACCAGAGTGAGTGAAAAAAGAGTGATAATATCCTAAATCAAACAAAGAAAAAACAAGGGAAGATGATGAACTGATCATACTTTTAACTATCTCCAGTCACTTTGGTGCTACCACCTCAACTGCCTGAAACTAACCATGCCCATATCCTCTTCCTATTTTCTGGTGATCACCTCCACATCTATGCTCAGTTAGAGGTCCCAAAACATGAGGAACATCCTGAGGTTGGTCCCTATCTTCTGCATCCCCTCTTGGTGGATAATAAACCCCATGTCTCTACTACTGAGACAATCTCATCGACAACTGCTACTAAAAATAACAATAAACCTTACCACCCCTACCAAATTGAACTCAAAGAACCACTATTAATTGGTCCTAATAATTACTATGACCAATAAAGAATAAAAAACTATCACAAATCCTCCAAGAAGAGAATAAAAACCACTGTAACTAGAAGTATATAAGGGTATATGTTGAGGTAAACTCCCTGTTGGTAAAAATATCAAAGGCCCTTACACATGATACCTTCCATTAATAACTCTTATCTTCATGTAACATTACTGGTTCCTATATCATAGTAAAAAGCCTCATGAGTGAATCCACTTGATCAAATATACCTTCTTCTAATCATCCAAATACTTTGGTAACATAAAATGAGTAACCATATACTTGATTTAAGGATAAAGTTACTCCTCAAGAAATCTCGCATGGGACTCTACATCCAAAAAGAGGTCTAGGGAGAAATGTAATAGATCATTGAAAATGATTCCCTACTCTTGAAAATACATACTCCACTTATGAAAATATATTATCTCATTCATATTCACTACCTTCATGGTTGATGAAATGAACTTTCATAAAACCTTTTTTGATAGTTGGACCATGAAACATTTTCATCCTTTCACTCACCAAGATACAAATTCCACAACAGACACACAATCCCCCTTATCTAACTAACTTACAAATGGGACCTAATACTCTACATAGGACTAGATCAAACTAAGATAAATCTTGAGATCTTTCAACCATCTATTTGTATCAAGATCAGAAACACCTCCCTCGTACTTACGAAAATCGTTCCACTGAAAGCATGCAATATTATTTAACACTGATCATCTGCCTCAACAGAATCAAACATTCAACTATCAACTAGATTATCCCGATGAACCCCTACTGCCTGAAGTGAATGTGGATGATGACCAGGATATATTTATATAAGGGAATCAATGTTTCATAATCCCAGGTAGTATGGAATTTCATTTTTATTTATTTAATTCATTTCAACTTTTTTAAACTTCCCCATACCACTCAATTTAAAAAAGAACACAAGTCAATCATAATGCATGTACATATATTAGATATCTTCCTTGGAAGTGGAACAACCTCACTTGATTTTTTGGTAGGCTCGAATTCCTTACATCGAATCATGAGGGACCTTAAAATATCATGTCCTAGATAGTCTTCCCTATCCTATGTCATGAACAAAGATCAACTAACACTATTTCCTAAAAAACCCTCGCAATCCTCATTATGCCTAACTCAAAACTCCAACCCATGTCTTAAAATACCTCTGTACCACTCTTTTAGGACCCACACCCTCTAAAGGCACCCCCTTTGGGACAACAATTAAGGAATAAAGAAAATCACCCCCAAAATCATGCCTCTAGTAGGCCTCATGTCAGCAACTATCACCGATGATATAAAAATAACAAATGGGATTCATTAACCTCTATAATAATATGATTGAGAGATAAGATACATCAACCACAAGAAACTCCATGGAATAATATAATATAAAACCAAAACCATACCACAATGCATATATAATATGAAAAAAATACAGATAACGTCTCTAAAGTAAATACTAAAAAAAATTTAAGGCAGCGACACAATAATAGTCTAGATGTCCAAGATAGTAATGTCCAGAATAGTCCATGAAGTCCTCTTGGAAACATGGTAATAGTTTGTATACACATAGGGAGAGAATGTATGTATACTATATAGAAAAAACCCAAGTATCTTTTGTGCATGTGAAAAGGGTATACTAATGTATAAGTGAACAAATAGTAGAACCAAAAAACTTAACCAGATCAAATAAAAAATCAAAATCATTTACATGACTTGATCACCCAATAATACACCCAATTATAATAACATAATATAAATCATATTGATGAATGATACCCCACATTGATTTCCCACTAATTTTATACCCTCACACCCCAACATTGTACATCTTGGTGCTCCCACATCTTCTATATAACATCACATCAAATCACACAACATCACACCTGAAGACACCCATCCCATTACATCACACCATATATCATCTTATAACTATGGTAGTAGGGTATCATGAGCCTGAAGGACATCAACCTCATGCCCTCCTACTACTATGCATGACCACCATTATTATCCATCTCATCACATATCATATCAACACATTTCATCCATATACACCTTGTCCATCACACCATATCACATAAAAACTCAATAGTTCACTTTTGAATTATATCCATCATAGCTCGTGAATGTTAACATCACCTGGAAGAGGGAGAGGGAGAGACAATGTCTCCAACCATCCATCCTCACTATCCTGATGTGGGGAAAACACCCCCAAAACATCTGGCTATTGGTATAAGGTGATATAAATGAGTGGGGTGTGTATAGAAATAATAAGGAAATAAAATGAATATAATATCATTGCACAATATGCCAACGCATGGATTCATAACAATCCACTAACCAACTCACAAAACTACAACAAATCCTCCCAACACCACCACTTTCACTGCCACCACTAAATGCACAACACCACACAACATTCCATAAGCCATATTTAACATTTCAAAATTATCATTTAATTGAAATTCATTATTATAAATAATTTTCCACTGATACTTTGAAAAATATTACAATGAAATATGAAAAAAAACCACCCCATTCCAACACACCCACATCATCACTATTACACAACCATAACCACCCCCATCACAACAACCACATCACCACCACATATCCATAAAAACCACTCCATTTCACACCCACACAACTCATCGCATGCTCCCCTAAAACATATCCACACATAAAATCATTTTTGAAATTATATTCATATATCAATTTTAGATTTTGTAAGGGTTTTTATAAAATTCCACTTCTTTATTTAAGGGAATTCACACACAATACATAAATCAACTAGGTAAACAATTTTATTAAAAAAATATAAGTGGTTAGCCAATTACTATTTCTTCGTGACAAAAAACAAAACACAACAACATTTAAATAACAAAACCCACCAGAAGGAATGGAAACCCCCCAAAGAGAACCATTTTTAGTGGGTTATTTATCCCACATAATCATAACATCAATAATAATATCAAATCAATAAGAACATGAGAATAATTATCCTTCCCATTTCAATTTCAATTAAACATTTCATTATTTTTATTAGACTAATGGAAACCATACTACCATTGATAAACAAGAGTAAACCCCCCTATACATGATATATAGGATGAGAAATTGTGGATCCTCAACCTAAAATGAATATTTTTGATCCACTACACAAGGTTTAACCAAGAATAAGGCCACCCTCAATCACCAGAAAAGGTGATAATGAAGGTCCTGGGTGCAGAGGAAGATTGTGGGTGGATGTGCCCACTTGCCTTTTTTCATTAGAAATGATCAATCTGGGATCAATACGACGATAAAATCCAGACTCCATAGATCAAATCATAAAAATATACAAATAAGAAGAATAGTCCCATAACTAAAAATGAGGATCATCACTGGCTGATTATAATTTATTTTATTAAATGAAAAGAATTACCTTTTATGATGATATTTCTTCGTTGATATTTCTAATCACATTATGATGTGATTTATCATTGTGTCGCAGATTCCAAGTGTAGAATTCCTCTTGTGGTGATCCACACATGCACCACGTATCTATGGACATTGCCAAAGGAATATCTGTGTGCTAGCATGGAGAAGCCTTTTCTTTCGTTGTCTACTAGAGATCGCCTTGATTCGATGGAGGAGGATCTCTCTCGGTCTTGAGAGCGTTCTTGGAGGAAGGAGTTATTTCATCCTTGAGAGAATTCTCTAGAATTTTTTTGCACAATGATTAGGGAGAAGTGTTAGGTTGTGAGGATATTTATAATTGGGTTTGAGGTTATAGAGTTAAGACAATAAATAAATGCATTATGAATTTTATCTAATTCATTAAATTTTATTAAAAACCCCAATGTCGAATCATTAATTCCTTGACATGCGCCCAAGCTGATTATAATAAATATCATTTAATAAAATGATATTATTTCCTCAAAATCATATGTGGAAAAATTACATGTTGAGTAATCATTAATACATGGCATGTACTCATTTTTCATTTACTTTCCAAAATGAAAACTACACTACGTGTACATTCAATGTACACAACGTGTATATCTTGTTTTATTTTTATTCATCCCTGAACATTAAATCGATTTAGGATTCCTTGAATAATTATTAAACCACATATGGGAGTAATATTTATTCTACTTGAGATACTTTGAGATACTTATTGTGTGACCCTCTAGGCCTCTTTTTCATTGGCATTCGGCGGGCTTGCCTAATGTCCATGATTACTATCTAGCAACGGGTCAAGGCATCCAAGAGGAAGAAGTTGACGCTGCATTGACGTGTCACCTCATACAAATGCTTACCATGTAATTTAATCCCTTTGTCTCAATATCTCATCAACCAGGTTTCATTACAGTGTTATAAACCTATATGCACGATCGGTCATTCTTTGACTTCCAGAAATAAACTCGTTGTGACACTGTGGCTACAGAATTTGGGTGACAGTTATATTTAAATCAAACGTCCTGTGATATCTATTTCCATAAATATGGAAGGTAGAAATCCTTCCTCAACTTATCCATTAACAACACATCATTCATGACGCACCCAACATACCCTACTTCCCACCAAATGTCTTCATGAGTCATGACACGAGTTAATGATAATATTCCAGTCTAAGAAACATTACACACACTCATAGATAGCAATGTCTGATGAAACCAAGACATGAAGAATTACTAATGGTGGGTATGTTCTCATAATATCCCATTTTAGAGATTACCAAGTGAGAACTCCATGATAGAAAGTTTCGTCTTCTTACAAGTACTCACACATGAAGGTCTGTATACTATATGTCCTATCATAGTATTTCATCCAACCGTAGAACTTTATTTAATAATATTTTTTTTAGCATTTCAAGGTTCTCATTATAGAGGGGATCTTCCATGACCTTATTAATGAAAAAAATATTCCAGAACATTGTTATATTATATTTATGCCGACCAATGAACAATATATAATAAGTGTACATTGATGTAATCAAAGTATAAACAATTGGTACTTAGGACATCAACTCTAACAAACTACCACTTAGACTAGAGCCAACTGCCTACGACTTTTATTCCGCTAGACCTCACATGATGATCATGTTTCTGTTGAGTCAAAGATTTAGTCAAGGGGTCCGCCAAATTGTCTTCCATGGAAATAATTCTCACTATAACTTCTCCTCTCTGAGAAAAATCCCTCAAGAGATAATACTTCCGAAGTATGTGCTTTGTCCGCTGATGTGACCTTGGCTCTTTTGCAAGTGCCACTGCTGCAGTATTATCACAATAGAGTGTGATAGGATCTTTACTGCTAGGTACTATATCCAGCTCTTAGATGAAGCTTCATATCCATAATGCTTCTTTAGCTACCTCAGAAATTGTGATATACTAAGAATCTGCTGTAGAATATGTGACCACACCTTACTTTGAGATCTTCCAAATCACTGCACCTCCATTCAAAATTATGATGTATCCAGTCTGCGACTTCATGTCATATTGATCAGTCTGGAAACTAGCATCTACATGTCCTATGATGACTAGTTCCTCATCTCCTCTATAAACCAGGAACCTATCCTTAGTACACCTCAGATACTTAAGGATAGTCTTGACTTCCATCCAATGGCGGTCTCCTGGACCATCTTGATATCTACCTACCACACTTAATTCATAAGCAACATCTAGCCTTGTACATAGCATATCATACACGACTGACCCAATCACAGATGTGTAAGGGATAGTTTCCATTTTATTTCATTCCTCATGTGTCTGAGGAGAAATTTTCATGGAAATATGAATTCCATGTGACATTGGAAACAGTCCCCTCTTAGACTGTTCCATACTGAATCTCTTTAGTATCTTTTCGATGTATATAATTTTACTTAGGCCTGACATTCTCTTGGATCAATCATGATGGATCTTGATCCGAACAATATATACTGCCTCACCCAAATCTTTCATAGATAATCATTTATACAACCATTCCTTAACTGACTATAAGACATATACTTCGTTTCCAATTAGTAATATGTCATCAACATATACTATTAGGAAAATGACCGCACTTCCTCTTAACCTTTTGTAGACACAAGGCCCACATTCTTTCTTAACAAATCCAAATTCTATTACGACTTCATCAGAATGAATGTTCCATGACCTTGATGCTTGCATTAATCTATAAATGGATTTCTGCCACTTGCATACCTTGTTTGCATCTTTTGGATTCACAAAACCTTCAGGTTGGGTCATGTAGACATATTCCTGGAGGTTCCCATTTAGGAATAATTTTTTGGCAGCCATTTTCCAAATTTCATAGTCATGGTAAACATCAATGGCCAATAAGATTTTGATGGATTTTAGCATCACAACCGGTGAAAAGGTTTCATCATAGTCAATTCCTTGATGCTGTCTAAAACCTTTTGTAACCGGTCATGCCTTATAGGTGTTTACTTGTCCCTCTATGTCCAATTTCTTCTTGAATACCCATTTATTACCAATAGTATTTACATCAACTGAAGGATCTACCAAAATCCAAACTTGGTTTTGGTACCTGGAATCCATTTTAGAATTCATGGATTCTTGTCACTTGGCCACGTCTGTTCCTTCAACTGCTTCCTTGTAGGTTAGAGGATCTTCATTGTCAACCAATAATGGGTCACCATCCTTGGTGATAATGAACCATATCATTCTAGTTCTCTCACCTCTCTCATGCTCCTACGCAATTCTTGTGTCTCTGGAATAGATAGTTCTTCCACATGGATTTGGGGAATCTGTTCTTGTACCAACTCCTGTGCATCTTGAGCCTCAACTTCATCGATGTCTATCTCGCTCCCACTATCTCTTTTGGAGATGTACTCCATCTCAAGGAATATGGTGTGTCTTTCCACTGTAACCTTTTTATCTGAGGGTTTGTATAGGGAATGTCCCCTTGTTTCCTTGGGATATCATATAAAGGTACACTTTGTGCCTTAGTGTGAAAGTTTGTTACTTGAAGAGGCCTTAAGAAATGATTTTCTACCCCACACATGTAAATTTGTTAACATGGCTTTGCATCCACTCCATAACTCGTATGGAATACCATTTATCGATTTAGTTGGTACTTGGTTTAGTATGTGTGCTGCTATTTGTAATGAATATCCCTAAAAGGATAATGGAAGACTCGTATGAATCATCATTGATCTCACCATGTCCAATAGGGTGTTGTTCCTCCTTTCACTTACACCATTCCACTAAGGCGTGTATGGAGGAGTGAGTTTAGATAGAATCCCAAACTCCCATAAGAAATAAATGAAGTTTTGATTAAGATATTCTCCTCATTTGTCTGAGTGGAGTTACATAATATTCTTACCAAGATGGTTCTCAACTTCATTCTTGTATTCTTTGAACTGATCAAAAGAATATAACTTATACCTCATTAAGTAAATATATCCATATATACTAAAATCATCAGTAAACGTTATGAAGTACAAGAACCCACCCCTTGATTCAACTGAAAATGGTCCACACACATCTATGTGAACTAATTATATAAGCTCTTTATACCTTTCACCTTTCCCGATAAATGGGGCTTTGGTCATTTTGCCTTGTAGACACACATGACATACACCAAGTGGTTTTCGTTCAAAAGAATCTAAATACCCATCTTGATGTAATTTTGTCAAACATTTCTCATTGACATGACCTAGCCAAGGATGCCAAAGTTGGGTTTGGTATGAGTCATGTGAATTAACTTTGTCATCGATTTCCATTACTTGGTTTGTGTAGTCTAACACATAAAGGCCATTATATAAATGTTCCATACCAAAACAAATGATATCTTTATAAAAGTAGAAACATTCATTTACAAACTTGAAGATGAATCCATTAGTATCTAATCTGGATACAGAAATAATGTTTTTGGTTACAGAGGGTACATAATAACATCCTTTTAATACCAAGACCATCTCAGTAGGCAATGTGAGGTGGTAGTCTCTAACAGCTACAACAGCGAGTCTAGCTCCATTGGCTACTCGTGGATCCACCTCACCTCGATCAGTATTTCTGAATCTACTTGGTTCCTATATTTGGATATAGATGTGAGAACCACAAGAAGTATCTAATACCCAATTGTTAGAAATAGATAGATTGCATTTGATAACAAATGCACCAGAAGCTTCCCCATTCTTCCTTGATTGGGTGCAGTTTTTCTTCTAGTGGCCCTTCTTGCCACATGCGAAACAAACAGACTCATGTTCTCTTGACTCCCCTTTGATCTTCCTTTTCTTGGAAGGCCTTGAAAAAGCTTTGGGATTAAATCTCTTCACCTTCCCTTTCCTTTTATTAAACATTAATTATAGAAGGATTTTCACACTTCATATCATTGTCCACTTAGTGAATGAGGATAGGAAGATCAGATAGAGACTTCTCAATGTTGTTCATGTTGAAATTTATAACAAAGTTAGAGAAGCTTTGGGGGAGTGATGAAAGAATGAGATCGGTACCCAGTTCTTTGGGGTGTTTAAACCCTAGAACCTCTAAGCTCTCTATGTATCCAATGATCATTACTGGAAATTCCATCTTTCCCAACGGATTAAAACCATTGGGATATCCACTGAAACCATTGGTATGTGAGGCGTGGCAAAAGCTCTATACCAACGGTT
This sequence comes from Viscum album, assembly GCA_963277665.1. Taxonomy (NCBI): domain Eukaryota; kingdom Viridiplantae; phylum Streptophyta; class Magnoliopsida; order Santalales; family Viscaceae; genus Viscum; species Viscum album. The sequence continues at coordinate 2,005,983,001 of OY728152.1, forward strand.
CATAGAAAACCACTGACATATATGGTCTGAAATTAATCTCTACCAATAGTTCTACTTAAACCGTTGGTATATATATGTACAAAAGTCTGATTAACCGTTGTTACTGGTGAGTATAACAACGGTTTTCAGACCGTTGGTATACATTTTATTCCAACCTGTAGTATACCTACGGTTTCAAAACTGTGGGCATACCTGTATACCAAGGCTTTCAGAACCGTTGGTATACTCTGTCCTATGTACCAACGGTTTTAAAACCATTGGAATACTCTCAGAACCACATCTCTGTATAACAACGGTTTGTAGAACCATTGGTATACATCTTAAATCCCCAAAACTAGACAGCCTGCAAGTGCTTGGAAATCCTGTAAGTGCCTGCAAGTAACTAGCCTGCATCATACATGTGGAGAGCCTGCATCTATTGTGTGGTTTTGGAAATGATAGGTGCGTCTAAAGTTTGATATGTTTCTAACATTTTGGGGGAGTTATCTCTAAAAGGAAAGCATGTATTTAGAAAGATCTGCTAAAAGGGATAAGCTATGAATTCAGTAATGTGTTGGGTTGTCAAAATCTGAAATTTGTTTACAGAAAACTGAAAATATGAAATATGTTTACAAAATTAGGAATTTGTGAACTGTTTTTGTAACCTATGAACTGCTATATAAGTTTTTAGAGCATGGTTATAGGAAATTTGAAATCGGTTTAAAAAATAAAGAACTTGTGAACTACTTTTATAACCTGTGAACTACTTTAAAACCTTTTTGATCACGGTTGTAGAAAATTTAAAATATATTTACAAAATCAAAAAACTTGTTAACTATTTTTGTAACCTGTGAACTACTCCAAAAGTATTCTAAAAATGGTTTCATGAATATGTCATTTACAGGTTCAATGAACGATTTTGAGATTGAAGAATAATTGATTCCCTACTCATCTCTCATGATATTTCAAAGTGGTATCGAGAGATTCAAAGTTTGTGAAGGCATGAATGTTAATCACTATTTTTGAGTGGTGTCAGCCACACCATGCTTCGGATTGAAGCAGGGTTGACTCGTACACGTCACATATGACCCATGGATTGTTTTCTTAAAGTTTCAATAGAATCCGAATGCATTTGGTCATTTTTCGGTATGTCAGTTGTTGTTTTCACTTAAAATTATGTCCATTTTAAACAAAACAAAGACACTTTGTGTGGTGTTGGCCACACCATACCTCAGATTGAGGCGGCGTTGACTCTTACACGTCTCAAATGACCCATGGATCATTTTCCTAAATTATTAACACAATCCGAATGCATTTGGTTGGTTATCCGTATGCCAGTTATTGTTTTAACTTAAAATCCTATCCATTTCAAATAAAAGTGAGACAGTTTGAGTGGTGCCGGACGCACTAGCCCTTAGATTGAGGGGGGTTGACTTGTACAAGTCACATATGACCCATGGATCGTTTTCTAAAAGTTTCAACAGAATCTAAATGCCTTCGGTCAGTTTTTTGTATGTTAGTTGTTGTATTCACTTAAAATGATGTCCTTTTGAAACAAAAGAGAGACCCTTTTAGTGGTGACGGCCACACCGCATCTCGGATTGAGGCGGGGTTGACTTGTACATGTCACATATGACCCATGGACTGTTTTACTAATTTTTCAAAAGAATACGAATGCATTTGGTCAGTTTTCCGTATGTCAATTGTTGTTTTCACTTAAAATGATGTTCATTTTAAACAAATGAGAGACACTTTGATTGGCGTCAGCCACACCGTGCTTCGGATTGCGGCGAGGTTGACTCGTACAAAACACATATGACCCATGGATCGTTTTCCTAAAGTTTCAACATAATTCCAATGCGTTTGGTTGTTTTTCTGTATGTCAGTTGTTGTTTTCACTTAAAATGATGTCCATTTTAAACAAAAGACAGACACTTTTAGTGGTGTCGGCTACACCATGCCTTGGATTGAGGCGGGGTTGACTCGTACACATCAAAAATTACCCATGGATCATTTTCCTAAAGTATCAACACAATCTGAATGCCTTTGGTTGGTTTTCCAAAATGTCAGTTGTTGTTTTCACTTAAAATCCTATCCGTTTCAAATAAAAGTTACAAAGTTTGAGTGGTTTCGGCCACACCGGCCCTCGGATTGAGGCAGGGTTGACTCATAAAAGTCAAATATAACCCATAGATCGTTTTCCTAAAGGTTGAATAGAATCTTAATGCCTTTCATTGGTTTTCTGTTTGTCAGTTGTTGTATTCACTTAAAATGATGTCCTTTTGAAACAAAAGAGAGACACTATGAGTGGTTTCGGCCACACCACACCTCAAATTGAGGTGAGGTTGACTCATACACGTCAAATATGACCCATATATAGTTTTCCTAAATTTTAAATAGAATCTAAATTCATTTGGTTGGTTTTTCGTATGTCGATTGTTGTTTTCACATAAATTGATGTTCATTTTAAACAAAAGAGAGACACTTTGAGTGGTACCAGCCACACTGTGCTTCATATTGAGGTGATGATGACTCATACACATCACATATGATCCATGGATCGTTTTCTTAATGTTTCAATAGAATCAGAAAGTGTTTTGTTGGTTTTCCGTATGTCAGTTGTTGTTTTCACTTAAAATGATGTCCATTTTAAACAAAAGAGAGACACTTTGAGTGGTGTCAGCCAAGCCGCACATCAGATTAAGACAGGGTTGATGCTTAAAAGTCACATATGACCCATGGATCGTTGTCTTAATGTTTCAACAAAATCCTAATGCCTTTGGTCAGTTTTCTGTATATCAGTTGTTGTATTCACTTAAAATGATGTCCTTTTGAAACAAAAGAGAGACTCATTTAGTGGTTCCGGCCACACCGTGCCTTGGATTGAGATTAAGTTGAATCATAAACGTCACATATGACTCATGTATTGTTTTACTAAATTTTTAACAGAATCCGAATGCGTTTGGTCATTTTTCCGTATGTCAATTGTTGTTTTCACTTAAAATGATGTTCATTTTAAACAAAATAGAAACACTTTGTGTTTTTTCGGACACACCGTGCATTGAATTGAGGCGGGGTTGACTCGTACATGTCACATATAACCCATGGATACTTTTCTTAAAGTTTAAACAGAATCTGAATGTGTTTGGTCAGTTTTCCGTATGTTAGTTGTTGTTTTCACTTAAAATGATGTCCATTTTAAACAAAAGAGAGAAACTTTGAGTGGTGTCGGCCACATTGCACCTCGGATTGAGGTAGGGTTGACTCATACATGTCACAAATGACCCATGGATCGTTTTCCTTAATTATCAACACTATATGAATTCTTTTGGTCAGTTTTCCGTATGCCAGTTATTGTTTTCACTTAAAATCCTATCCATTTCAAATAAAATTGAGACGATTTGAGTAGTGCCATCCATACTAACCCTTGTATTGAGGCAATGTTTAATCTTACAAGTCACATATGACCCATGGATTGTTTTTCTAAAGTTTAAACATAATTCGAATGCATTTGGTCGGTTTTCTGTATGTCAGTTGTTGTATTCACTTAAAATGATGTCCTTTTGAAACAAAAGAGATACACTTTTAGTTGTACCGGCCACACCGCACCTCAGATTGAGGCAAGATTGACTTTTACACGTCACATATGACCGATGGATCTTTTACCAAAATTTTCAACATAATACTAATACGTTTGGTCATTTTTCTATAGGTCAATTGTTGTTTTCACTTAAAATGATGTTCATTTTAAACAAAAGAGATACACTTTGAGTTGTGTCAGCCACACCGTGCATCGTATTGAGGCGGGGATCACTCGTACAAGTCACATATTACCCATTTGTTTTTTTCATAAAGTTTCAATAGAATATGAATGCCTTTGGTCGGTTTTCTATATGTCAGTTGAAGTATTCACTTAAAATGATGTCCTTTTGAAACAAAAGAGAGACACTTTGAGTGGTGCCGGCAGAAACATGCCTCATATTGAGGCGACGTTGACTCATAAATGTCACATATATCGCATGGATCGTTTTTATAAATTTTCATCAGAATCCGAATGCGTTTGGTCTATTTTCCATTTGTCAATTGTTGTTTTCACTAAAAATGAAGATCATTTAAAAAAAAGAGAGACACTTTGAGTGGTGTCGGCCACACTGTGCTTCAGATAGAGGAAAGGTTGACTCATACATGTCACATATGACCCATGGATCGTTTTACAAATATTTCAATAGAATCCGAATGCGTTTGGAAATTGTTCCATATGTCAGTTGTCGTTTTCACTTAAAATGATGTCCATTTTAAAGAGAAGAGAGACACTTTGAGTGGTGTCGGCCACACCAATCCTAGTATTGAGGTGGGGTTGACTCGTACATGTCAAAAATTACCCATGTATTGTTGTCCTAATGTCTCAACATAATCCGAATGAATTTGGTTAGTTTTCTGTATGCCAGTTGTTGTTTTCACTTAAAATCCTATCCATTTCAAATAAAAGTGAGACATTTTGAGTGGTGTCGGCCACACCAGACCTCAGATTGAGGATTGGTTGACTTTTACAATTCACATATGAACCATGGATATTTTTCCTAATGTTTAAACAGAATCAGAATTCCTTTGGTCAGTTTTCCGTATGTCAATTGTTGTATTCACAAAAATGATGTCCTTTTGAAACAAAAGAGAGACACTTTGAGTGGTGCCGGCCACACCGCACCTCGGATTGAGGCGGGGTGGACTCTTACACATCACATATGACCCATGGATCGTTTTCCTAAATTTTTAATAGAATTCGAATGCATTTTGTATATATTTCATATGTCAATTGTTTATTTACTTAAAATGTTGTTCATTTTAAACAAAAGAGAGGATCTTTGAGTGGTTCTAGCCACACCGCACTTCGGATTGAGGCGGGGTTAACTCGTACACTTCACATATGACCCATGGATCATTGTCTTAATGTTTCAACCGAATCTGAAAGCATTTGGTCAGTTTTCCGTATGTCAGTTGTTGTTTTCACTTAAAATGATGTCCACTTTAAACAAAAGAGAGACACATTGAGGGGTGTCCGCCAAAAAGAGAATTGGATTGAGGCGGGGTTGACTTGTACACGTCACAAATGACCCATGGATCATTTTCCTAAAGTATCAACACAATCTAAATGTGTTTGATCGGTTTTTTGTATGCCAGTTGTTGTTTTTACTTAAAATCTTGTCCATCTCAAATAAAATTGAGACGGTTTGAGTGGTGCTGGCCACACCGACCCTCGGATTGAGGCCATGTTGACTTGTACAAGTCACATATGACCCATGGATATTTTTTACTAATGTTTCAATAGAATCCTAATGCCTATGGTCCGTTTTTCGTATGTCTGTTGTTGTATTAACTTTAAATGATGTCCTTCTGAAACAAAAGAGAGACACTTTTAGTGGTTCCGGCCACACCGCGTCTCGTATTGAGGTAGGGTTGACTCGTACACATCACATATGACCCATGGATAGTTTTCCTGAATTTTCAATAGAATCCGAATGTGTTTGGTATTTTTTCGTATGTCCATTGTTGTTTTCACATAAAATTATTTTCAATTTAAACAAAAGAGAGACACTTTGAGTTGTGTCGGCCACACCGTGCGTCAGATTGAGGCGGGGTTGACTCTTACAAGTCACATATGACCCATGGATCGTTTTCTGAAAGTTTAAATAGAATCCAAATGCCATTGGTCAGTTTTTCGTATGTCATTTTTTGTATTCACTTAAAATGATGTCCTTTTGAAACAAAAGAGAGGCACTTTTAGTGGTGCCGGCCACAACGTACCTCAGATTGAGGAGGGGTTGAATCGTACATGTCACAAATGAACCATGGATCATTGTGCTAATGTATCAACAAAATATAAATCCGTTTGGTTGGTTTTCCATATGTCATTTTTTGTTTTCATTTAAAATGTTGTCCACTTAAAATAAAAGTGAGACACTTTGAGTGGTACCGGCCACACCGTGCCTCGGTTTGAGGAGGAGTTTACTCATACACGTCACTTGGGCGTTTTGAGTGCTGTCAGGTGCAAATTGAAGATCCGAGTCTAATCCTCTTCTTGCTTCCTATTTTAAATTAGGGGTTTCACACTTCTCTCATCTTATTTCAAAGCTCTAAAACCCTTTTTTCGGTTGGGATTTAGGGGGAATCTTGAAGAGATCTTAGATTGGGATCTGGGGTCTAGGTAGGAGGGTTGGGGGGGCTATCCAGGTGGTTGTTAGGGGTCCAAGGAGGAGGGTGGGGGGGGGGGGGTTGTCTGGGGGGCTGTCCGGGGTCCAGGGAAGAGGGTGGGGGGCTGTCTGGGGTCCAGGAAGGAGGGTGGGTAATTTATATAAAACACTATCTAGGTATCAAATATCGAATTTGGAAAAGACTGTGAACCGTCGCGGGGTGTCATATTGCAGAAGGGATAAATCATGGAATTACCGCGGCGTGACCGGGGCGTGACCGCGACGTGACCGCGGCATGACCATGGCGTGACCACGGCGTGACCGTGGCGTGACCGCGGCGTGTTGGCCCGGTCCAGCAACATCCATGGGGCAGCATCTTCCGGCCAGGAGTGAAGGGAGTGGGAGGATGCGGGGCAACATTCTGGTCATCGCCTCACTCCCCATTAACTATGAGTGGGTTATGTATCTAAAACTCTATCTATTTATCATAAATCGAATTCCGACAGGACTCCGAACTGTCGCGGGGTGTCATCCTAGAGCAGGGCCAAATCACGGCATTACCGCGGCGTGACCGCGGGGTGACAGTGGCGTGACCGTGGTGTGACTGCGGCGTGACCACGACATGTTGGCCCGGTCCGATGTCATCCTCGGGGCAACATCTTCTGGCCAGGAGAAAAGGGAGTGGGAGGAATCAGGGCAACATTTCAGTCGTCGCCTCCCTCCCCATTAACTATGGGTGAGTAATGTATCTAAAACTCTATCTAGGTGTCATACATTGAATTCTGACAGGACTGCGAACCACCATGGGGTGCCATCCTGAAGTAGGGCCAAATCATGGCGTGACTGCGGCATGACTGTGGAGTGATTGTGGCATGACCGCGGTGTGACCCTGACGTGACCGTAGTGTGACCACAACATGTTGTCCTGGTCCAGTGACATCTTCGGGGAAACATCTTCCAGCCTAGAGCGAAGGGAGCGGGAGGAAGCAGGGAAACATTCTAGTCGTCACCTCCCTCTTCATTAACTATGGGTGGGTAATGTATCTAAAACTCTTTATAGGTATCATACATAGAATTCCGATAGGACAACAAACCACCGCAAGGTTTCATCCTAGAGCAGGGCCAAATCACGGCGTGACCGTTGCATGACTACGGTGTGACCGAAACGTGACCGTGGCATGACTGCGGCGTGTTGGCCCAGTCCAGCAACATTCATAGGGCAGCATATTCCAGCCAGGATTCCAAATAAATCCTATGTAGTTTTCCTCAAACATTATAGAAACTGATATTTTTTTATAAAAAACCAGACTGTTGATTCAGGATTGTGGTATGATAAAGATATATATTTTATATTCGTTGTTTCTAAAAGTGGTTTTATTATAAAAACATGACTTTATTTATAAAATTAAACAATTATATTAAAGAAAACTTATTCAAGACATGCAATTCAATATAATTAAGCAGAATTAAGAAAGAATCTAAATTCAATTTAAAGCATTCTTAAATTAAAGAGGCTATGAGAGGGACTCTACCTCAAGGTGGAACCAAGCTATCCACTTCGGCTCTTGGAGCATTCTAACTAAAAGCTGCTGCTCCCCCACTGGGTATACACACCATCACACACATGCAAGGACACCTAGCCCTTATGCACACACCCGCATGGCCATGAGTATGTGAAAGGGGGTCCTTACACATATGCTTATATGCATATACCAGTCTCCACTCACCTGTGTATGCATTTTTATATATATACATGGGCACACCTAGCCCCATACGTGTATAATCATTGCCCTGGTTGACTATACACATAACGTGGGAACCCACATACATATACATACTTACCTATGCACATGCAGGCGAGTCACCCTTGACTTGGTGACTAGAAACTAATGAGAAGGGATCAATGCACTACAAAAAGTATATTAATAACCTTAAAACACATAAAGGACCCTACATAACCAAAGAAAAACCAATCAAAATCATTAAAGCCTTACCTCGATTAGCGAGAACCAAATCCACCAGAACCAACACAAAACGACCAAACGCCCTACCAAAAACATAATATGGAGTCAAAACATTGAAATAACAAAAATATATGTGGTGCGAGACAAGTAGTAATCATTAAATCTTACCTTGGATCAAAGACGGTGGACTGAAACAATCTGAACCCCTTCTGGACTCCTTCGTAGAATATAACTACTCCTTATCCATAGAAACTAGTAAAAGACCTAAGTGGCCAATGTGACAAAGAAAATAAAATAAAAAATAAACTAAAACATACCTGTCTCCTGTGACTATACATGTCACCGCCCAACATATAAGAACCACAGCTCCACATGGGTCAAATCATGTTCCTGAAGCAAGGGGGAATCAAATCCATATTTCAAAATGATACTATCAAAAAGTACATTCCTTTTAATTAACTATTATTCTTCCTATAAATGTTATATAATTTGTTTGGCTCGAGTTTCAACTTAGTTTGGTTTTGTTCGATACAAGTTTGTTTGGGAAATTACATGGCTACACCATTACTAAAGGGTCAAGATAGGTTGTGGTGTAAAGTTATTGTGGAATGGAAGGATGAAAACATTATTAGAAGTGATTCGAACTAATCTTCAATGACCAAAACTTCCTAGATGAGCTTAAACAAGCAAGATCTTGAGATCTCTTAGATATTGAGTAGGAAAAATTGTTAGTGATTGAATATGAATCAACATTCACTAATTTGGTAAGTATATGTCAAATCATATGATTAATATAAGGCTTAAGGCTTGAATATTTGTGATGAATCTATAACTAATGACGTGATCATAGACCAGCCTTCTGATTTTTCTCACCGATATATTTGTGGTTAGTATGATGTCTTTGGAAAATATAGGTTTTACATGAACATGGAAGGGGAGTTATTTAATTCCTTATTCAGGTGGGGGGAATACATCATTTAATAGTTAGAAGATGAAGTTTAAGCACCTCCATGGGTGATCAACCATTACTTAAATTAATTGTTTCTTTAAATAAGTATTATTTTGTATATAAAGATAGTATTAAGAGCCTCGATAGACCCTTAAACAAAAAATTGATTATTAGATCATAGATTTCCAAGGGATTGATTATAACTATGTTCCGTGGGAGTCATGGAGTCTAAGGATGGTAAATGAAAGTAAATAGATTTACATAGTAGACCTATAGATATGGTGTTCACAAGCCTCCAAGGTTTAGATAAATTTTTTTAGTGATTATATGGAAATGAAATCACCCTATCAGTAGGTATCCAAGTGGATAAGACATCGATTAGGATATGAGTGGTCTAACATATGTCTTATAATTTGGATAATATGTGTATGGAATGGATGAGGGTTTAGATCAAGTAAAATATTCCTAAGAGGATTGGGCCTTATGGTGATAGATGTGGCAATTTTATGTCTAGTGTTTGATGAGGAAATAATTATGAGGATGGATTGGGCCTTATCTAGGTATCATACATCGAATTCCGACAGGACTGCGAACCACTGTGGGGTGTCATCCTGGAGCAGGGCCAAATCACGGCGGGACCGCGGCGTGACCGCGGCGTGACCGCGGCGTGACCGCGGCGTGACCGCGGCGTGACCGCGGCGTGACCGCGGCGTGACCGCGGCGTGACCGCGGCGTGTTGGCCTGGTCCAGTGACATCCGTGGGGCAGCATCTTCTAGCCAAGAGCGAAGGGAGCAGGAGAAGGGGGGGGGGGGGGACATTCTGGCCATCACCTCCCTCAAGGGAGGAAACAATTCCATTTAAGAACCACACCGCCCCATGGGTCAAATCATGTTCCTGCAAGCAATGGAGAAACAATTCCATTTAATAATCTCTTCATTTTTCATTATATTATTTATATAGCATGTTGTTGGAAACACCATACTAGTACACTTAGACATTGAAGATTCACCTATGCTACATTAGTTGAGTTGAATATTGTGCACATTACCCTGCTAGAACCCCACCACGTTGCACAACGATCTGAGATTGACTACAAAACCATGCGTATATGTAAGCAGTCAAACATCACAAAATCCCAAACCAAAATTAAGAAACAATTCTGATAGGAGATGAGGTATTGAAGGAATTAGAGGGCCTTATATGAGGTTCTATGTTGTTGGGTTCATCAGTTCCATCACATTCAGTAACAAATGGGGCCAATGAATAAAATGGATTGAAAATAATGACATAGAAGAATTTATTAGATAAAATATTTTTCTGGAAGTTTTTTTAATGAGGGAGTGAAATGACAGATAATGACATCCCAAGTCATCCAATGTCCTATTTCTTTGACCCTCTAAATTAGGGTTGTAAACAACATTGAGTGCTCGCAATCTAATTGTACTCTCTTGACAAATACTTGAATTTGGTTCGGATTTTTTCAAGCTCAAGCTATGAGTAGTGAAGCGGAATTCAGTGTTATAATAACACAATCAAGTTGGTCGCAAAGGCTAATCGAACATCTAATATTTTAACATGTTATTTTTATTCAATATATGTGTATTTAATTTCAAGCTCGAGCTTGAATTCATGCAAGATCTTGTAATTAAAATTATGATAAAACGTTTAATCAAAACAAGTTGAGCCTAATTTAGTAGCTCGATCAAGATCAAGGTCAAGCTGGTAAATTGATGCTCGATCGAGCACTGAGTATAATAAAACCATTTCATTTCACCATAACTCAAAAATTCAATTAAGTTCTATTCCATTTTATAAAATCTCTCAAACATAAATGAAGGTAAGATGGGAGTCATGGAGACATACCCATAAATAGCACCCGACCATCTCCGTGACATGTGAGGAATCTATCCACAACATCCCTGGTGAGTTTAGAGGGTTCTCTCCCATAAGGAACACTATTGAGTTTCTGTAGCATCCAGGAGCTCTGCACACATTATCCCATCTTCAGGGACACCTATCATGGCCTATAATGATCATTGTAGATATAAAAAAAATGATCTTTGTGGATTAAACAACACTAAAACCACAAAAAATTCATTATTTTATAGCGGAAAAAATGTAGATACCAAAAATGTAGGGAAAAGCAGACATTGCACCCATTACAGTAGTACCAATAGAAGAAGAAGCTCCCCAAAGCCAAGGCTGAGACCTCCCAATCAGCTAAAGCTGAAAGCCACCCAGATTAGACTCCATAGTAGCTACTCTAGATCTTGGGGGGAAGGGGTTGTCCCTGACAATATTATTTCCCAGGCGGGAGGAGAGGGAGCCAAGAGAAGTGGACATCCCATGGGGTGTTCGGCCATGGGGGGTCTCGCGGGCGACTGGAGAGGGGGTTGGGGATGTTGGAGGAGGAGATTGAGCTCGGATGTCTCCAAGAGAGGGAGACAAGAGGGGAGGGGGGAAACGTCACCGAGAGCCGAGAGGGGAGGGGGATGTCGTCTTTGGATAAGGAGCCGAGAGGGGAAGGGGAACGTCGCCGGAGGAGAGGGAGGGGGTCGGGAGGCGGAGGTGGAGGCAGAGGCCAGGAGGCGGAGGCTGAGGCTGGGAGGTGGTCAAGGTCGGGGTGGGGAGGAGTGCGTAAGGATGAAATGTATCAATGGAGGGAGCTCTAATTTGGGTCTAATTTTTCCCAACGGTTAATAAAAACCATGGGTAATACATCTATTTCCCAACGGTTTTCTTAAACCATTGGGAAAATCCACCATAAATAGCCTTTTCTAATGATTCTAGTAAACCATTGGCATATGTTCTTTTTCCCAACGGGTTTTCTAAACCATTGGGAACAAAGTGTTGGTGTATGGTCTATTTCTAGTAGTAGATCTTGACTACATGAGGCCCAGCTGGGGAGCCCTCTCCAATATTTCTCTGAAATAGAGCGTTGGAGATCTCAAACCTTTACTATCTTTCTCTCTCTTGGTATAGACCACAGAGGTGCTCGAGCTTGAACTAGGAATCCATGTATTCATGCGGCTTCATGAGCTCACTTGACATTGATGAAAACATTAAACATTTAACATCGAGTGCATTGGTCAAATATTGATCACAGACCAGGAAATCTTCATCACTCTCCCCTTGGGCAGGCGAATCAGGAAGTGGGGACTCCAGTAAGTAAAACTTTCGTTCATGGCATAGGATGAACCAAAGGCGACTAAACCTTTCTTGAAAGTTACTGATGGTGAGGATATTGTCTTTATCTAGAATTGATCATAGAGAAAATGTGGTTGATGTGTTTTTTATATTGATTCTTCAAATTAAAAGAGTAGATTTATCAGTGGCTTTTGATAACATTTTATGAAAAATTATAATTGAATTTATTAATTCTCCCACTATTTTATCATGTCGCAATGGCCCCCTCCATTGAACTTGGAATTCTTAGTTTCTATGACATTCTAGTGGCAAGGATCCATATTACTTTTTGCATAACCCTAACAAGGTTTGTTCAATCTATTTAAATGTATTTAGATAGGCAAGTCTTTGCCAACTGTGAGCTTACAGTTCCTTGATCTATTGAATGGACTCCCCAGTCTTGAAATCCTAAATTGGATTTCCTTAAAACTTGCCTCCATTTTACAACAAGTCTAACAAGGGATACTGCTCTTGATGTAAAATGTTTATGTCTACCCGAAACAATCATAAGAGCTTCCTTTATAAAATTATGTGTCCCAACAAGGGTTAGTCAAACACATAGTTTTATTGAGTCTTGCCCTTAATCAAGTGACCGAAGGATTGGTATGACATAATATGGTATTTGAGGGATTTCAATCCTTTATACGTAGTTTCGAATTATCACAAGATTATTAATATTAAGTGATTCTTGGTAAAGTGATTAACCATGTTTTGATAATGTTTACGCGTAGTCTGATTTTTATTTTATTCCATCTTTGCATGCTTGTTTTTTTTCATTAACTATGTGACCATGATGACACATACATAATAAATAAACCATGAAATCTGAAAGAAATAAAATAATATGGCATGATCATGAGCTTCTATTAGTTATCTTATCTAGAAGTTTTGATAAGCTAACCCTGACTTAAGGAAAAAAACCTTGAACCTGACGGTTCATGTTTTGCAGCTCCCACCTGTCCACCTTTGTATCTTCTTGGGGTGGTTTCACATCAGATTCAGATTTTGAACCATCTCCTATGGCTTGGGAGATCCTCCATTACATGGGGTTTACATTAAAGAATCCACAGGCATTTAGGCCCAACATTTTATTGGAAGAAGGCTCCTAGGCCAACGAATTTAAATTAAATAAATTTAAATGAAAACATACACACAAAAAGGGTATTTGGTCTATCTCATGATCATCCATAGAATGCAACAACATTTACACATATTTAATATTGAAATTATTTTAATCGTTCATTTATTCAAGATAATTCATGCAAGAATTTAATTATTAATTATCTTATAATTAATCAATTATTTATCTAAAATTCATTTTTGAATTTCCTGGAGAATATTCTCCTCCATATTCCTTGTACGAGTCTTTGTACTTTGGAGGAAACCTGATGAAATTCTATTTCTATAAAGTACATGATGTGTAGGATATATTACATGACATCTATTTGTTTTCACTCTTTATCCAAAGTACATGCCGGGGGCTTTGGCGTGTTTTCTATAATTTGGAAATTTTGGAGTACAGGGTGTGTAGATTAATCTAACACAGCATGTACTTCTTTGTTATACAGTTACTGGCCTGGAAATCCAATGTACGTGGTTACAAGACTTCTCTTGGTTCACAGTTTTACCTAGGTCGGATTGGACTACACAATGTGTTGATTCAATATACAGGCCGTGTATTCCTGTTTCCACATTTTATTCAGTTCTGTTCAACACAGTGTATGAAAAAAACTTAGGTACGCTCAATTCACATAGCGTGGTTTGGAGGACTAGTACCGGTATGTTGAACCTAAGTACACTGTGTGTAGATTTCACTATACTCCATGTATTCATGTATTGTATAGACAGAATGAGTGGATCCTCCATATGAGTTCCTTGTTTTTATTTTAATCAAAATTAAAATTAAAAGGTCATTTCTGTGATGTGAATTGAGAAATGAAGGAGGAAGAACAAATCTCGTTCATTCAGTTTTATAGAAAAACTTATCTTTAATTGAATCAAATATAAATGCATAAATTATTAATGAAAATTAAATAACTATAATCAACATTGTGACCCCTTTGATACCACTTAAAGGTCCCGGGCACAAAGGAAGCTCATGGGTGGATGTGCCCACTTGTGTTTTTGTCATTATCAATGATCAATCCCGGATCAATATGACGATAAACACCAGACTCCATGGATCGAATCACAAAAATAGAAAAAGAAGAAGAATAGTCCCGGAACCATAAAGGAGGATCATCACAGGTTTATTATAATTAATTTAATTAAATGAAAGGATGTACCTTTTATGGAATTCATTCTTCATTGATATTTATGATCACGTTCCAATGTGATTTGTTGTTGCCTCACAGAAACCAAGTGTATAATTCCTCTAGTGGTGATCCACACGTGCACCAAGTATATATGGACATCGTCAAAGGAATCTCCGGGTGCTAGCGCGGAGAAGCCTTTGCTTTCATTGTCTACCTTAGATCGCCTTGATCCGATGGAGGAGGATCTCTCTCAGTCTTGAGAGCATTATTGGAGGAAGGAGTTATTTAGACCATGAGAGAATCCTCCAGAATTTTAGAGCACAATGATTAGGGAAAAGTTTTGGGCTATGAGGATATTTTTAATTGGGTTTGATGTTATAGAGTTATGATAATAAATAAATGCGTTAAATGTTTTATTTATTTCATTAACTCTTATTGAAAACCCCCATGTCAAATAATTAATTCCTTGAAATACACCCACACTGATTATAATAAATATTATTTAAAAAATGATATTATTTCCTCAAAATCCTGACTGAAAAAACTATACGATGTGTAATCATTAATACAGGGTGTGTACTCGTTTTTCATTTCCTTTCCCAAATAAAAACTACACTGCGTGTACATTAAATGTACATGACGTGTATATCTTGTTTTCATTTTATTATTCCTCCAACATTAAAATGATTTAGGATTCCTTGAATAATTATTAAACCACATACAAGAATAATCTTTATTCTACTTGAGATACTTGGATACACTTAGTGTGTGACCCTCTAGGCCTCTTTCTCGTTGTCATTAGGCGGGATTTCCTAAATTCCAAGATTACTGTATAGCAATGGGTCAAGGCACCAAAGAGAAAGAAGTTGATGCCGCATTGATGTGTCACATCATACAAATTCTTACCATGTTATTTAATCCATTTTTCTCTATATCTCATCAAGAAGGTTTCATGGTAGTGTCATAAACCTATATGCTTGATCTGTCATTCTTTGACTTCTCGAAATAAACACATCGTGACACCATGGCCATGGAATTTGGGCGATAGTTTTATTTCAATCAAAGGGCCCAAGATATCTACTTCTATAAATATGGAAGGGAAAAATCTTTCCTTGACATATCCATTAACAACATGTCATTGGTGACGCACCCAACGTACCCTATTTCCCACCAACTATCTTCGTGATGGTTTTTCTCAGCAAATATAAGTATGCAAGTCATGACATGAGTTAATGATAATATTCTAGTCTAAAGACCATTACACATGCTCGTAAATAGAAATTTCTGATGACACCAAGACACGAGGAATTACTACTAGTGGGTTTAATCTCATAATCTCCCATCTTGGATATTACCAAGTGTGAAATCCACGAGAGAGAGTCTCGTCTTATTACGAGTACTCACACATGACGGTCAGTATCCTATGTGTCCTAACATAGTGTGCCATCCAATCATATAACATTATTTAAGAATATTTTTATAAAATTTCAAGGTTCTCATCATAACGGGGATCTTCCATGACCTTATTAATGCAACAAATATTCTAGGACATTATTATATTACAGTCATGAAGAACAATGGACAATATATAATAAGTGTACATTGATGTAATCAAAGCATAAAAAGTTCATTCTCAGGACCCCAACTCTAACAGATAACACATCTAAAATCATAGAACATGACAACAACTTCACTGTACCATTATAAGAAGACAAAAATTAGAGGCTTTTCCCTTGGTAGCAGCCTCTCAACCAAGATAACAGGTGAGAACTGGGGAAAATAAGAAAAGAACTCACCTAAACCACCATAGATAAATCATAAAAGTATGTGGTCAAAATACAGTGAAATAGTGTTTAAAGGGACACATAGGACACACTTGATTTTCCCAAGAAATGAGAGGAATAACAAAAAAGTTGTCAGGTCTAAGGGGATTTCAGAATTTATATGAAGTTTGAATAATAGTTTACCATGAAACTGCCTCCAGCACTACACCACAATCCTATTGAAAATAGGTATGACCATGGTACACCACTCCCCCCTAAAATATATCCTAGATGATCAAAGTACCTATAAGATTTATATATATTCATATTACATAGTTCCTATAAAACTAGAAAGGGACATTAACATAGCCTAGACCTCCACACCGTAACCCTTAACAATTGATAAGAGGCTACGCTCAAACCCCACATCATTGGCACAACTATGCCATAATTAGAGGTGGCACACAAAAACCTCCCCAAGCTCCCATATCAAAACTATATCATCCTCACCATAGTGTACACCATTATGGTGTTTCCTTAGGCTCTATGCTGCATACCTTCCAAAATAAGTAGTGGGACCCCCTTCACCCCCTGAACACCTTAAAACTCATTTTGTTCTCCCCAGACACCACTGTCCTAAGAAATCCCAAAAATTAACAAGATGGATAGTCTGGGCCGTTATTGTGACCCCATAGTTTTTGATAAAATATATGCATAAGGTTATAAAGATAAGAAAATGGATGAGATATATACATGGATATCTCCTTTAGAAGAAAAAATTAATTATCTATCTAAGTTTTTAGAGAAAGTTATGGGAATAAATCAAATATAATAAACAACAAAATCCATCCAAAATCATATTTTTTATTTTATTAAATGAGAAAAAAGGAAAATAGAAAAATAGGGAACATTGATGACGCCCCAGGTTTGAGGCAATCTATTCTCTTTAATAGATTGTGTTTCCAGAGGTAATCAATTTTGTCATAATTGTTTCTGCGAAATGTGAATCATGAAGACACTGATAACTTTACTATACTAATATTATATATGGTGAAAATGATTTGGATTTATATGTATCAGTACCTACTAGTAAACATGCAATGAGGGGTATAATGTAAAATATATTAAGAGATATTATATACAAAAACAACTTCGAAATGTTTATATGAGAGTGGGGATTCACATATCTCACAACATGAGAACTGAGCTACCTATTCCCCTTGATCATCTAGATGTTCACATAGTCAAACTTATTATTGGAACATTCTTATAATGACCATTTGATCTGGTAAAAATACATGTTAAAAATGAGGTATTCCTTTCCAATTTTTTTTCATAAAAAACCTTTAACAAATTAATAAAATAGTCTTGAACTAAGGAATTTTATTAAAAATAGGGAAATGGAAGGAGAAATGTAAGGTTGAGTCAAAAAAATCTAATGTATCAACCAATTGATAAAAAATACATTTATAAAGAATTTTTATCCAACCGGTTCAACTTTTTTATTTACTAATATTACAAGTTCATGTGGATACAACAATATAATATGGTGATATAACCATCATTTATTTTCAAGAATAAATATATAGAGAGAAAATTATATAATTTATTAGTCTTGAGAATTCAAATTAAATCCTTAAGCATGGATTTATACAAGTCATAGTTATAAATGTATACATGAAGTGTATTTTCATAATTTGGTTGTCTAATATTCGATATATTATTTTAATTATTGTTAAATTATATTCATATTTTCTTCAGGTGTATATATCAATACTATTTGAAAGGAAAACCCTATGAAAAAAAATTGGACTCAATAGTCCTCATACGACTTTTACAAAAAAATATCATTGGACGATAAGGAATATTCAATAATAGTAAAAAACCGACTGAAATGTTTGAAAACAAACTTACAGACAACATACTCTTTTTAATACCCATGATGGAGGGAAAAGCTATATAATTTAATCATATGAAATATAATTTTTTTTCTTTAATTAGTTATTCCTTTTTATTTTTTTGGAATCATTTTTTTCTTCTTAAAATCAATTTTTATACTCTGAATATTTCTTTTTTGGATTCAATGCATAGATACCCATGAAATCAACTACACATGATGATGTATATCAATTTAAATACACTATAAAAAAAATTTTACAAATAAAATTAAACATATGCATTTTATATTATGTTTTGATGATAATTTTGATATGGTAGGGGGTGTTTATATATGATCAAAATAATTGATTAAGGATAGTCCATGAGTATAATAAGCCTATCAAATTCTACAAGTGGATAGGTATTTGATCACATATAACAATATTTCACTATAAAAAAATATATCAAACCAAATTGATAATTTTTCTCAATGTTTCTATAGTTTCTAAAAAACAAATAAAAAATATTGTGGTTATTACATTAGAAAATTTATGAAGGATATCATATTATATCTATAAATGATCATCCCCGAAGTGGTATTTATGATGATAATTAAAATTTAATTTAAAATATTTATTAATCATTGGTTTATTTATATTTTTCTAGTTCTCCCATGAATTTCAACAGTCTATATATTAAAAAGAGGAAATAGACTTGTTTATAAATAAATGAGAAGAATACATGGTGTCAGAATGTATACAAACATAAAAAATATGTGACTTCATACTACTTATTTATTTAATTATCTCATATTTATATCTACTTAATTTTTATTTAATTTTCATATCATTTTTATCCACTACTAATTTAGATAATTTCTATAGAGACCATGAATAGGTTACTATGTCAATAATTTATTATTCTCCAACCATTTTATGCTCTATAAGTGGAATTACATGCTTGCAGAACAATAAATTATTGATAAATTATTCAATAAAGATCACACACTTTGGTTATATCTATTCTATTCATAGAGTGTTTTGTCATTTATAAGATATTTTTATGTTTATTAGTGTGTTTTTCAATTTAAAAATGGCTGAAAGTGGATGTTATCAGTTTAAAATTACATTTTATTTAGGAATACATGTGGCATGCTCAAAATAAAGACTTTTTTTTGATTATTTTGAAAATTTAATTCAGTAATTTATAAGTCTTTTTTGACATTTAAGAATTAATGATACATCAATTTGATAAATGGTGTGACTGATATGATTTGAAATTAGTTTATTCCATTTAAAAATGGAATTTTAGTTAAAAATATGTATTACTCACTAAAAAAATGAAAATACTAATAGATTTTTTTTGATAATTTAGGAAAATAAATCCATACGTCATTTGTGATGTGTTGTAATAAACCACACATCAATCTAACATGTATTACGACTAATATGACTCAAATTTCATGTTTTTTAGGTTAAAATGACATTTTAGTTAAAAGAGACATGAAATAATAAAAATCAATAAAAAACATTCATATTATTTTTATTTTTTAGGAATATAATCCATAATTTGTTTGTGGAGTGTAGAAATCAAAAAGAGTTCAATCCAACACATGGTGTGATCAGTATGAATCGAAGTGTGTTTTTATTTGAAAATTACATTTTTGTTAAAATGATGCATAACATACCCAAAACTAAGAAAACACATTCATATCATTTTTATAATTTAGTAAAATGATTCATAATCCTTTTTTATGTATATGAATCCCTGACACCTCAATCTGATACACGGTGTGACCATTATGACGTGAAATGTGTGTCTTTAGTTTAAAAATGAAATTTTAGTTAAAAACATGTCACACTAAATAAATCTATGAAAACATGCTCACATTATCTCAATAATTTTGAAAAATGATCCAAAACTCATTTTTGCTGTGTAGGAGTGAACAACCCATTAATCCGATGCACAATGGGATTAGTATGAATTAAAGTGCACATTTTCAGTCTGAAAAAGACATTTTAGTTAAAAAAGCATGCCCCTCACTAAAAAAAGAAAACATGCTTTTATTGTATTGATACTTTTGGAAAATTATCCTTAATTAATTTTTAATTTTTATGAATCAACCATATGTTAATATATGGCATGATGTGGCCAGTTGACTCAAAGAGTGTGTTTTTTTACAATTGAAATTTTAGTTCAAAACGCATGTCACATACTCAATACTAATAAAATATATTCATATTCTTTTGATATATAATAAAAAATATCCATAATTCATTTTTTGATTTTAGGAATCAGTTGTAACACAATCTAATACGCTTGGTTCTTAGTATGACCCAAAATGCGTGTTTTTAGTTTAAAAATGTCACTATAGTTAGAAAGACGGATTTCATACTCAAAACTAAGAAAAAACATTTATATTATATTGATACATTAAAAAATTGATCCATAATTAATTATTTATGTGTAAGATTTAGTTTTACATCAATCTGATACTCAATGTGATCAGTATGACTTGAAATGAGTGTCTTCAGTTTAAAAATGACATTATAGTAGAAAACATTTGTCACTCATTGAAAACTAAGAAAAGATGCATAATTTTTCATGATACTTTAAGAAAATTATCCTTATGTCATTTATGATATGCAGGAATTATCCACACATCAATCTGATACATAGGGTGTCAAATACGACTCAAAGTGTGTGTTTTCAGTTTAAAAATGAAATTTTAGTTGAAAACATGTTTCAATCACTAATAATATATAAAAAAGACTTATATTGTCTTGGAAATTTATAAAAAAAAATTTAAGTAATTTTTATGTGTAAGAATCAACTGCACTTTAGTCCAACACCCTTTGTGAGCGATATGACTCAAAGTGCGTGTTTCTACATAAAATTGATATTTTAGTTTTAAATACATGAAACATACAAAAAAACAGGTAAAAAAATCAAATTTTTTTGATACATTATGAAAATAATCCATAAGTTATTTTGGAAATGTAGGAATGAACCTCACCCAATCTGATACATGGTGTGACCAGTATGAATCAAAATGTGTGGTTTAAGTTTAAAAATGGATTTTAGTTAAAAAGATTTGTGACATATGAAAAAATAAAAAAATGAATTCAAATTATTTTTATACTTCAAGAAAATGATCTATAAGTTATTTTTTACATGTAGGAATGTTCTTCCATGAATCTAATACATGGTTCGATCAGTATGACTCAAAATGTTTATTTTGATTTTAAAAATGAATTGTTAGTTAAAAATTTGTTTAATTCATTGAAAACAGTGAAAATACACTTGGATTGTCTTTGTAAATTAGGAAATAATCTATATGTCACTTTTAACATGTAAGAATTAGCCACATATCAATTTGATATATAGTGTGAACGATATAAATAAAAGTGTGTTTTTTAGTTTAAAATTGAAAATTTAGTTAAAATTGTGTGTTAGTCATAGAGAAACATGAAAAAAAACTTTTACTATCTTGATACTTTGGAAAAATTATCCTTAATTAGTTTGCAACATGTAAGAACTGACAACATGTTAATCTGACACACGGTGTGATCGATATGGCTTAAAGTGTGTTTTTTTTATTTTAAATTGTCATTTTAGTCCAAAAGATGCGTGACTACTAAAAACTGAGAAAATACATTTAGATTGTTTTTATACTTTATGATAATTATTCATAATTCTTTTATTGATATGTAGGAATCGAATTCACCTAAATCTAATTCATGGTGCGATTGGTATGAAAAAAATGTTTGGTTTCAGTTTCAAAATGACATTTTAGTTAAAACGTTCTGTGACATACTCAAATCTAATCAAACACATTCATATTTTTTTGACACTATAAGAAAATGATACCTAGGTTATTTTTTATGTGTAAAAATTATTCTCACCTCAATCTGATTTATAGTGTGATCGATATGACTCAAAATGTTTGTTTTTAGTTTTAAAATGAAATTTTCTAAAAAATATGTGTCACTTATTGAAAAAAATAAAACAAACATGGATTATCATGATACTTTAGGAAAATAATTTAAAAATCATTTGTGATGTGTATGAATCATATTTAGTTCAATCTGACACACAATCTGAATGATATGACTTAAAGGGCATGTTTATAGTTTAAAAGGTGATATTTTAGTAAAAAACACATGTCACCCACTGAAATCCAATTAAACACATTCCTATTGTCTTGATACCTTAGTTTAATGATCCTCAATTCATTTTTGTCATGTAAGATTCCACCTCACATTAATACAACACACAGTATGACTGGTATGAATCATAGTGTGTCTATATTTAAAATAAACATTTTAGTTCAAAACATATATCACATACTTAAAACTAAGAAAATGAGATCATATTATCTTGATACATTAGGAAAATGATCCCTATATCATTGATGACATATATGAATAAACTACACATTAATCTTACACGCGACATGCCCAATATGACTAAAAGTGTATATATTTAGTTTAAAATTGTCACTTTAGTTAAAAAAATCACAAACACAAAAATAAAAAAATGCACACATATTGTCTTAATAATTTAAGAAAATGATCCATAAATCATTTTTATGTGCATAAATTTACAACATATTAATCCAACACATGGTGTTCTTGGTATAAATGAGAGTGTTTATCTTCAATTTAAAATTGACATTTTGTTAATGTATTACTTCATATTTTGATTTAATTTATTTTATTATAGTATTAATATAATAATAATTGTTTTTATCTAGGTTCACACTTTTTCTCAAGCTTGGGGTGGTTCGTTCTGAAACTGGTAGCATGATCAATACCATTTGAGAGAGGGTAGGGGGAGAAATATAATAAAACATCAATTTGTTTAAATTTGTTGATGTTTGTGATAAATTATATATACCAATGTAATTTTACAAACCATTTTTGATATTTTTTTCATTTAGTTATCTTTATTGTATTTTTGATGTAAATTTAATAAAAATTAAATTTTTTATTTTCTAATGTAGTGTTCAGTAATTTTTGTAGCATACTAATTTAGAAAGAACTCTATCAGTTCTAGGAATATTGCTGATGAGATGTCACTTTATCAGTGGTAAAATAATATTTATAAAGTGTACTTTTTATATATTTTGAATAAATCACCGATAAAGGGCCCCATTTATTAATGATAACCAGCACCGATAAGGGATCCCCTTTATTAGATCTAAAATAGCATTGATAAAGGACCTCCTTGATCAGCACTAAACTAGTATCAATAAAGGACCTCCATGACCAATGCTTTTTATCACTAATTAAAGGACCTTTTATCAGTGATATTTTTATCTTAGATAAAATTCATCAGCTTTTAAAGGTGACTACAAAATCAGTTCTTTTTTTATGATAATGTAGCCTATTACTAGTTCCATTAAATTACATATCTATAATAGAGTAACACACCCCTTTGGAAGTAAACGATGAGACAAGAATCAAGAAAATTTTATCTTGACATATATTGATTTTACATCACACATTATAAATAAGGAAAATAATAATTAATGAAATTATTATATGATTTTTTAACTATCATCCTCCCTTTCATTCTTTCAATGTTCTAAATTTAATAACACTTTTCTCATTTTTTTTACTATTAAACACCGTTTAAAATTAATGGTATGTTACATGCTAATATTGATAATAAATTATGATAGAGTTAAATATCATTTCTAATGACATGGTGAATCTCACCATTTCATGGTTTTATGGTGTAGTGGACATATAAATAAATAAACCAATTTAATTAAAGCCTTAGAGGATTTATGAAAAACTTAACTACTATTTATGAATCCGTCCCAACTCCTTTAAATATTATTATCATACAATCTTCTCAAATTTTTGAAAAACACATTATATAAAAATAAACACTTATTTTATTGTAACATCCCAGGTAATGATAGAATAAGTATTTTTAATATATATTAATATTTATTAATTAGATAGTAATTTTATCATAAAGGGGATGCTATGTATGAGAGCGTATTCGACACACAAAAATGAGTTTCTTAGAAATCTTGTGTTGCACACAAGAATGAGTTATACTAAAAAATAATATATTGTTAATACTATTATTTGAAGTTGTCTTTATCACCTAACTATTTTATCCGTAGGAATGGATAGAAAAAACTATATTATGTTTACACATTTTTAATCAATTTTTTTACATTCATCCAACAAATTTTATAGGCTCAAAATAAGAATAAATCCATTTTTAAGCACAGAAAGCTCTATATTTTTTACAAGGAAGTTTTACAATCTTTTAATGGCTAACCCATTTTAAATCTAATTTTTAAAAATTTTATAAATTTTATATGAAAAATAAACCTAATTTTTAAATTCAAATTATTAAAATTTACTTTGACTGAATTTTTGGTATTTATGAGAACTTTCATATTTTGGTGAATACTGAGTAATAATGAATTTTCGTTCAAAATTATTTTCCATATAATTTATTTTTATAGATAAATTATGTTTTTATTTAGTTTTAAATTATATATAGATCAATTTTATATCATTTAAACCAATTTTACAATGAATATAGATATAATAACATAACAAACTTTTGATCTTTTTTACTTTCACAACCATCTTTTTCATCCCATCCATGAGATTAAATTTAAATTAATTCCTACCACTTATGTGATTGGAATTCGAAGAAATGGATTCCATATTGTGAATCAGAATAATTTATAACTTCTAATAATGTTATCTTAATTTTTTACTAAAAATATTAGTGAAAGTGATTGAAATTAATTATATCAATTAAGAGGAAAATTAGCTTAACCAGAGACCAAACCTTAAAATTATGGCCCAAAATGACCTATATACAAGTACAAAACTTATTATGTGGACATATATCAAACTTATACTCCTTTGGATCTATGTTTAACCATTATTGGATCCAAATTACATGAGAAAAACGTGGGTGGAATTCCCTTTTCAAAAATTTACAATAATGCCACTTCTCCTACAATATAAAAAGGCACTCACCCTTTCAATTTTTTAACACCTATCAAGAATTCTGAATCTCAATGACTCTACCCAAATAAGCTCCAAAAATACCTTCCCTCCACCAGTAATCATCACAATTTGGAATAAAGAAAATCAAGGAAGCTCTTTGGTGAAAACCAAATCGAGTTCCCTTAAAAGGACGTAACATCCTTCCACAAGCTCTTTTGTTTTATTTTCATTATAAACCTCCTAAATTATTCTTATTAAATGATTATATTATAATCTAATTATTCTAAATATACTTATATTTTCTATTATAAGGGTCCTACCTACACTTACACAGACTTCCATCTAATGGGTAACATAATTATTATTCGTGTACGACAATCTACCGCCTCACTTAACAATGTCGTTCGTTTTTTTACTTCACCACCTATCATGGTTGTTAATTATGATGGAAATAATGTTTTTATATGATATATATATATATATATATGATATTTATGATTTATTAATACTTATTTAATTTCTATATACACATACCTTCATGCTTTCCATTTTGTGTAAATATGATAAAATCTTATGTAGAGGCATGGATTACCGCCTCCTCAAAGCGAAGTGATAAGTTCACACATTAAATGGAATGTATTACTAATGATTTTAATTAAAAATATGTGGCATAAATTAAATATATATGATATATATGATATAATTATATTTATGGAAATATAATATATCATTTTCTTTATTATCCTTTCACATACTAAAAAAAGTGATAATGTCGTTCGTGGACGTGTGGAATACCTCATCCTCGACACGATGTGATTCATTTTAAATCATATGAATTATATACATAAGTATATATTAATAGATAATATTCTATATATATGATAAAATTATCATTCTATAAATATAAATGTTACTTACCTTCTTTCCATAATAATCATTGAAAAATCGGAATGTTACTCATGTGTACGTTCAACATACCGTCTCCATGATTGTAATGTTGGTTCATTTATCAGAAACATATTACATGATTTGTTTAAAAATTATAATTTATGTATAAATATGATAATAATTTCATGGTTATTATTCTAGAGATGTTTATATAGTGAACCCTTTGACCATATTTGACCTACCAAAGTGGTTTTTGACATATAAACCGAAATATGATCAAAACACCTGCCACAAAATTAATTATTTAAAGAATTGTAATAAGTTAAATAAAAGTAATTATAATATTAAAAAAGTTTATGAATAAAGTAAATAATTAACATTAGTTCAATATTCAAGAAGACAAAGGTACACATGATAAGTCGACTCAAGGTAATGGATTTCGTCTCAATATCCTTTCCTTGACACATTTCTTGATGATATGAATCTTTATTATTTTATAAAGTGTGTATACAACCCTTTTAAAATTATATATCTCTATTTTATCTATTACAATGATATTTAATTCCTTTTCAAATTTTATTCTTTCATGGGGATTATGATTTAAATGTTCAATGTTTTATGAGATTCTTTGAATATTTAAAGATATAATTTAAAAATATTTTCTCAATGTAAATATTCTTGATATTATTTAACATATTTATTTATATAGATATAAAATGATTATAATTGAAATTTATATCTATTTATAATTTAATTCAAAGTCTTTCTAAATTAATATCTTTACATGATTTTACAAAATATTTATTTAAAAGATAAAAGGAATGTTCCATTCTTAAAGTATATGATGATAGTAAATTTTCCATTTTCATGACTATTATTTGATTTATAGATTCCTTTACTAGCTTTGAGGTTTTATAAAATAAAAATCTTTATTTTCCTTTTACGTATTTTTTTGTTGGAAATGGGTTTTTAGAAAATATTTATCATTTCAATATCTTGAAATGTTTTCTTCTTATTAAAAATGAACTTTTTTGAGTGAAATATTGAAAATTGAAATATTTTACTAGTTATGATTATATAATGGTACTTGGAAATTTTATGGGTCGTTCTTAAATAAACCAATTATGGGTGGTTCCATGATAAAACAATGATTTGTGGGTCTGGGATATCCCTCCAATGCATTGGGTATCGAAGTCAGCCGTATGAATATTCCATTTATAAGAGTGGAATGTGTGGAAGTTGGCCTTATGGTTATTCCATTTATAAGAGTGACATGAATAATGTTCTACAAGGTTACTAATATGTTTTATCTATACTTTCCTTCGGTTTTATGGTAATATTTTGATTTCAAAAAGGTTAGGAAATGAGATTATTTTCAAAGTAAAGTATTTACTACTTCTTAAGGGTGAAAAGTATTAATTTATGATAAAGTTTTCATGGGTTTTAATATTTATAAATGGAATAATAGTTTACATATTTTTATATCCCTTACTAATATTTTTATACCCATCCTATGTTTTTGATGTTCATCAGAGGACTTGAGGATGATTAAAGTATTAGGAGAATTAATATTGATATTCATGAAGAGTTTTCATAAAATATATCATGATTTATTTCAAAATCTTTAGACTATTAGAAAATGAATACTCTTCATAAGTGTAAAATTTGTATTTAATATTCTTCTATGTATGAGTTATGGCCTAATTCTCTAAAATAGTAAAACTAAAAGAATCCTCAATGTGGAAGAAAGAAAAATTCTTGGGATAACTCAATATAATGTAATGTTTAAGGATGGGTCTTTATTATTGGTTTCAAAGGATGGTTTAGATAACTTTAGAGGTTAGGATAATATTAATAAATTTCCATTGAAATATTTTACCTCATGTTCAAGTTACAAAGTTATATAATTTGAATATTTTTATGTTATTTCATACAAATTATTTTTTCATAATGGTTCTATTTATAGGAAACAAGGAAGCCATAGTGGGAAGACACCATCAAGAAAATATCCTTCCAAATCAGCATCTCGAGATGGTTGGAATTGGAAATGAGTAGTTTGTTATAGTGATGGATCAGTTGACATGGGATATAAACTATGGGTGTGTGTATGTAAGATAGAAACCAGATCTACCAAAAAAGGACATGACGATAGTAGAGAATTTAATTTCAAAACATCCCATAGAAAACAGGGGATCATCTGACCCCATGATAACTAAAGGATGGACTAAATACCTAGGAAAAATATTTATTGCCACATGGTTCTCAGATCACTGAAAATAAACTCTTTCAATATATTGTTTTGAAGGTGAAGATGACCATTGCTGGTCAATTATTAAGAATATTAGTGAAAGTGAAGATATTGATGCATTGTAATGTGATGTATTTAAGAATATTTTCCATGAGAAATATATTCCTAAGGATATTCAAATTAGGATAGAAAAAAAATTCTTGGAATTGAGATAAAATGAGGAAGCTTTTGAGGCTACATAAGATGAAAAATTCAATTTATTGGTGAGGTATGTCCTAAATTTTTTCCTAGATTTTAATAGTAAGATAAATTAGGTTTACTTAGGATTAAAGCTTACATATCAAATGGAATTGTCTTCTATTGAGATTAATAGGTATGAGGAACTTGTTCGATGTACTAAGAACGTAGATGTAGATATTTCCGATGATCATGTGGCCCATGACAATAAGAAAAAGAATATGTCTAGTTGGCAGGAAATTGGGAATCATTATTAAAAATAGTTTAGTGGTATGAAAACCAAATTTTCATATTGTGAGAAGTGTGGTAAAAATAATCGCAAAGAATGTATTTATAATCATGTGAAGTGATTATGATGTGGTATGTTTGGTAATATGGTCAGTGAATGCAAGGAAGTTGATCATGAAAGTAATGAAAATCTAGTGGTGAGATGTTTTAGTTGCAATGAGTTCAGACATTTTTTCAATGTATGTCCAAAGTTGATTACCCAGGGTGGAAACCAGCAAGATCAAATGAAAAAGGGTTTTCTAAAATCTTTTAATACTACTGAATTTGATATTGGGACATAAAATGAAGAGGTTATCAGTACGTTACTGGTTGCTTCAAATTATGCCAACACTATGTTTGATTTTGGATATTTACATTCTTTTATTTTTGAGAAAATTTTTATAAAATTGGGAATATCAACTCACAAAAGAAAGATAAAGCCTTTTGTAAAAACTCATGGTGATAATATCTTAGAAACCATGATTTATAGGTATCTTTCTATTAATATTATTGGGTTAATATTTTCAAAAAATCATACTGAACTTACCATAGCGGAGTTTAATTTTATTTTGGGAATGGATTGACTTTTAGTTTATCTTGATAAAATAAATTGAAAATCCAAGAGAGTTTTATTCAATGATTTCATACATTTGAAAACATACTAAGAATATAAGAAATTTTTTAAAGATCCTAGTTAAAGTTATCTATCTCAGGTTTTTGAAAATAAAGGAATAATTCTAATTAGTGACATATCGTTAGTGAATGAATCTACAGATGTTTTTAATGATGAATTTCCTAGTGTTGTTCGCAGTCTAGAAGTTGAATTTAATGTTAATTTCGTGATTGATGATAAGTCTATTTCTAAGTCACCTTATCAAATGGATCTATTATAAATTGTGGAATTTAAAAAATATTTATAAGGATTTCTTGAAAAAGGAATCATTCGACCTGGAACATCAGCATGGTGTGATCCAATTTTATTTATGAGAAATAAATATGGTTTAACGGGACGTTAAATTGATTATAAAGACTTTAATAAAATAAATGTTAAGAATAATTATCATTCTCCTCATATTTATGATTTTTTTGATCATATCTAGGGAGCTATGTGTTTTTTGAAGATTGATCTGGGGTTCAGGTATCATCAGTTGAAGGTGAAAGAGGATGACATTCAAAATATAGCATTCTAGGTAAGATATGAGCATTATGAGTTTTTTAGTTATGCCATTTGGGTTATCTAATTCACCTTATGTATTTAGAAATCTTATGAATTGAGTCTTCTATAAATTTTGGGATTAGTTTGTGGTTGTGTTTATAAATGATATTTTTTTATATTCTGAAATCGTTGAGGAACATAAAAGGAACTTAAGAATTATTTTCAAAACCTTAAAAGAAAAGAATCTATATGGAAAGTTTAGTACGTGTGAATTTTGGTTGAAAATAATTTCATTCCTTGGATATATTATTTCTAAAGGTGACATAACTATTGACCCTCTAAAAACCAAAGTTGTTAAAGAGTGTCCAAGACCAACTAATGTCACAAATATTTGTAGTTTTCTTGGATTAGTGGGTTATTCCAAATGTTTTATTGAAAATTTTCTCAGTTATATATCCCACTAACTAGGTTAATTCATAATGGAGTTAGGTTTATCTGGATAGAATAATGTAATGTTTGTTTTTAGGATCTGAAAATACTATTAGTGAATACCCCAGTTTTGTGCCTTCATTCCAAAAATGATGAATTAATCATTTATAGTGATTATTCATTAAAATTAATTGGATGTGTATAGATACATATTGAAAAGGTAAATGATTATGCTTTATGTCAACTGAAAACTCAAGAGTTAAATTACTCTGTAGATGATTTTGAGTTAGCTTTTGTTGTTTTTGATTTAAAAATTAGGAGGCATTATTTGTATGGAGTGAAGTGTGAAATATATAACAATAAGATAATTTTTACGTATATATAAACTTATAATGAATTTAAAATGAGAAATAGAGGATGTTTGGAACTAATCAAGGAATATGATTTCTTGATTCATTATCATACCAAAAAACAAGGTGGATAATGCTTTGAGTTGAAAAAGTAATGCTATATTATCCATGTAATGTTTGGAATTTGAATCTTGGTTAATGATTTGATGAATGTTATCTTAGAAGTTATGGATGTAGGGGCATCCTATTTTTGTTTTCGGTTTCAGTGTATTAAACTTTATTAGAAATAATTAATACAACTTAGAAGGTGGATCAATATTTTAAAGAAATGGTAGATTCTGTTAAGAATGTTGTGGAAAGAGTTATTGAATGAACCTAATAATTTTCTAATTTCAATTCATATTACCAGTACTATGATGTATATAGTCCTTTGGAAGTATTATTGGTTCGATAGAATGAAAATTTACATTGGTGACTTTACTGAGAAGTGTCTGACTAGTTATCAGTTTAAGGCAAGGATATAGTTACCGAAGGGGATGCTTCAACCTTTTCCAGTGCCAAAGTGGAAGTGGAAATATATATCAATGTATTTTGTGGTAATATTTCCAAATATGTTTTAAGGTAATAATTTTATTTGAGTTCATTTTGATCAATTAACCAAATCTGCACATTTCCTTCCCATCTGAGATGCAATGTCTCTAGATCAACTTTCTAGACTATACCAAAATAAGTTTATCAGGTTACATGAAGTACCTATATCCATTTTATCTTACCATGATCCAAAGTTGACATCCAATTTTTGGAAAAGTCTTCATAATTTGTTGTGTAATGAATTAAATTTTATTACAATTTTTTATCCCCAATCTGGTGGGAAGTCTGAGCGGACAATTCATACAATTGAAGATATTTTTTGTTATATCTTAATGGATTACTAGGGAATATGGGATCAACAAATTTATTTGGTTGAGATTTCTTATAATTTTTTTCCATTATAGTATACAAATGGATCCTTTTTATGCATTATACGGAAAGCAGTGTTGAACACTGACTTTTTGGGATGTTGTATGAGAAGAGAAGTTAATGGGACCACAATTGGTAGAGGAAACAACAAAGAAATTTTTGTCGATTAAATGACACATGATAAAAACAAAAAGTTGGTAGAAACGTTATTCAGATAACCAGAGAAAATATACTTCATTTGGGGTATGTTATCATGTATTTTTAAAAGTTTCTTCATGTAAAAGTGTGATGTGTTTTGGTAAAAAGGGGAAGCTATGTCCATGGTTTATTGGACTGTATGAAATCATGAAAAAAGTTAGATTAGTTTCTTATTGAGTGTATTTAACTCAATGTTTGTCCTTGGTACACAACTTATTTTATGTTTCAATTTTAAGGACATATTTAGAAAATTAATCGCATGTTTTAAACCCTGAATTACTTCCCCCAAAGAAGAATATTTCTTATGAAGAACAACCAGTTCAGGTTCTTGACCACAGAGAGAATGTGCTATAGAATATGTTAATTCATCAATTAATGGTTTTATAGAAAAACCATATGGTTAAGGAGGAAACATGGGAATCAAAAAATTCCAAGAGGGATAAATATCTCCACTTATTTGATAAGTGAATAAAAATTGTGAGGATGCGATTTCCAAAAGGGGGAAGGATGTAATATCCCATGTAATGATAAAATATGTCCTTTAAATATTTTTTAATATTTATGAAATAGATTTTAATTTTAAGTTGAAAGTGACGCTATATCAGATAGCATACCCGAACCACAATAACGTATTTCTCCAAAATCTTACATTGCACGCAAGACTGAGTTATACTGAAAAATAATATATTATTAATATTATTATTTTATGTGGCAGTTATTGCATAGACATTGTATCTATGATAATGAATAGGTAAAAATATATTATTTCTACACATGTTTATTAATTTTTTTAAAATTCATCCAATAAATTCTATAGATTTAAAATAATACTAAATCAAAATTTAAGCATAGAAAGATCTATATTTTTTAAAAGGTAGTTTTACTATATTTTAAGGGAGAACCCATTTTAAATATAATTTTTGACATTTCAATATTTTTTATATGAAAAAATAAAATTCATTTATGAAAAATAGATATGAAAATTTACTTTGGATGATTTTTTGGTATTTTTTTGAGAACATTCATATTTTGATAAATAGTGAATAATACTGAATTTTAGTTCAAAATTGGTTTTTTCAGATAATTTATTTATATAGTTAAATTATCATTTTTATTTGTTTTTAAAGTATAATTAGATATATTTTATATAATTTAAACCAATTTAGGTCATTTTAAACAATTTCACCTTTAATTTATATATAAAAACATAGAAAACTTTTGAACCTTTTTACTTTAAGAACCTGCATTGACACCCCGTCTACGAGATTAAATTTAAATTAATTTATTCCACTTATGTTATTGGAATTTGGAAAAATGGATTTCATATTGTAAATTATAATAATATATAACATCTGTTAAGTTTAACATAGTTTTTTACCAAAAATATTAGTGAAAGTGATTAAAATTAATTATAGTGATTAAGAGGAAAATTAGCTTAACAAGAGAGTAAACCTTAAACATAAGGCCCAAAATGACCTAAAAACATGTAAAATACCTATTTTATGGATATATTTATACCATATAATCTCTTTTAAATAGTATTGACCATTATTATATCCTCATGACAAGGTAATAACATGGGTGGATTTCCCCTTTCAAACATTTATAAGAATGCCACTCATCCTCCAATATGAAAAAGCACTCACCCTTCCTATTTCATAACACCTATAAAGAGTTTTGGATCTCCCAAAATATGATTAAATAAGATCCCAAAATATATCCCCTAAATATATAATCTTTACCTTAGGTATAAATCCAACCAAGGAATCCCTTTGGTGAAAACCGAATGATGTTTTCCGAAAAAGTGGATGTTAGTGGTAACATCCTTCCACAAGCTATTTCATTTTATTTTCATTATCAAAACCTAAATTCTTATTATTAAATTATTTAAGGATTACATAATTATTATAAAATTTCAATTATATTTTAATTATAAGGTTGAAACCTAAAATTACAAACACTTCCATCAAATGGGTAACAAAATTATTGTTCGTGTACAATGAACTACTACCGCACGCAATGACGTCATTCATTTTTCTTTTACCACCTCTCATTGTTGGGAATTATGATTTAAAAAATGTTTTTATATGATATATATATATATATGATATTTATTATTTATTTATACTTTTGGTATTTATATATACACATACCTTCATGCTTTCCATTTTTTTGCAAATACGATAACATCGTTTGTGGACGTGTAGACTACTGCCTCCTCTAAGCGATCTGATATGTTCACACATTACATGGAACACATTAAGGATGAGTTTAATTAAAAAAATATTAGATACATGAAATATATATGATATTAATAAAATAATTACCTTTACATTAATATAATATATCATTTTCCTTATTACCCTTTCACACACTGAAAAAAGTGATAATATTGTTCGTGGATCTGTGGACTACCACCTCCTCGACACGATCTGATTATTTTTACATCATAAGAATTATATATATAAGTATATATGACTAAATAATATGCTATAAATGATATAATGATAATTATTTACAGATAAATTTTACTTACCTTCTATTTATAATGATCATTGAAAAATGGTAACATTACTCATGAATGCGTATTACCTACCCTCTCCATGGTTATAACGTTGATTCATTTTTCATAAACATATTTCATGACTGGTTTAAAAAGTGTAATTTATGT
This sequence comes from Viscum album, assembly GCA_963277665.1. NCBI lineage: Eukaryota > Viridiplantae > Streptophyta > Magnoliopsida > Santalales > Viscaceae > Viscum > Viscum album. Next base: position 2,006,017,559 of record OY728152.1, read on the forward strand.
ATAAATATGTTAATTATTTCATCCTTATTATTCTTTACATGGTTATATAATGACCCCTTTTACTATAGTTGACGTACCAAAGTCATTTTTGACACATAAACCGAATATGGCGAAAACACTCGACGTAAACTTAATTGTTTAAATATTTTTAAAAAAAATTTATTCAGTGAAATAAAAGTGATAATAAACATGAAATATGTTCTAATGTATGTAAATAATTGATATTAGTTAACTATTTAGGAAGATAAAGGTACACATGACAATTCATACTCCAGGTAAGGGATTTCGTCTCAATATCTTTTAATTGAGACATTTATTGATGATATGCATCTTTATTATTTCATAAAGTGTATATAAATCCCCTTTAAAATTATATTTCCATATTTTATCTATTAAAATTATATTTAATTCATTTTAAAATTTTATTAATTCACGAGGATTATGATTTAAATGTTAAAAGTGGTATGAGATACTTTAAATGTTTAAAGATTTAATTTAAATTTTTTTCCATATAAATATTCTTAATATTATTTAACATATTTAAATATATGGATATAAAATGATTATAAAGGAAATTTATGTATTTTTAATTTCATTCAATGTTTTTTAAAAGGAATATATTTACATTTTTTATATGAAATGTTTTGTTAAACGAACAAAGGATTGTTTTATTCTTAACGTACATGACGATAATGACTTTTCCACCACGGTGACTATTATTTTATTTCTAGCTTGATTTACAATATTAAATGTTTTCTAAAATTAAAATACATATTCTAATTTTTGGGTATTTTATTATTTTAAATTGTTTTTAAAATATATTGATTATTTTAATATCATGAAATGTTTTTTTGATTGAAAATGAATATTTTTGAGCGAAATGTTTAAAATGTTAGTGTTTTATGTGTTACGATTATATAATGGTACTTGAAAATTTAAATGGTGGTTTCAAAATAAACCCACGAAGGGTGGTTCCATGATCAACCAATGATGGGTGGGTCTGTGATATCCCTCAAATTCATTGGGTACGGAAGTCAGCCATATAGATATTCCATTTGTAAGAGTGTCATGTATGGAAGTTGACCTTATGGTTATTTCATTTATAAGAGTGAAAAGTATAATGATCTCCCAAGATACCGATATGTTTTAACTATGATTTAAATGAGATTTATGTAGATATTATTTTAAAATGGTATTATGTGAGATCATTTTCAATTTTAAGTATTTAATACATCTTATGGGTGAAAAGTGTAACTTTATAATAAAGTTTTCAAGCCTTTTAAGTGTTATAAATGGACTAATAGTTTATTTCTTTTTTATATACCTTTATGAGATTTTTATGCTTATAACACATTTTATAATGTTTTTTCATAGGTATTAAGGATGATTAAGGGATTTGGATAATTCTTGTTGATAGTCACGAAGAGTTTTCGTAAAATATTTCATGCTTTATTTTAAAAGTTTAAGATTATGGGAGAAATTAATATTGTTTCAGAAGTGTCCACTTTTTATTTAATGTTTTTTTCTGTATGAGTTGTGGAATAATTTCCTAAAACTATATACCTAAAAAGATCATCAATTGTAAATAAAGTAAAATTATTTACTTAACTATAGAGTATTTAATGTTTAGGGTCAGGTCTTTATATCCATGGAATGAAAGTGTGACCATATGGTCCTTTATAGCATTTAAATGTTATATAAATTACCCACTCCATAATTATAAGAAAAGAGAAACCACTTTCAAAATTTAATTTTTATTCTCGCTACAAATGGGAAATTTATTATCTAGATAAAACCCATATATGTCTCTATATGAACATATACACCATAATATGTGTATCACCTCAAGTTTTTATAAGTTATTGTTTTTCAAATAAATTAAAATTAATTAATGCCATTAATTAAATGATAAACCAAGTATTGTTTGATTTATAGAAAATAATGCATTAAACACAACACAAAGTTTTGATTGTGGTACATGAAAGAATAATTATGGCATGTGTAACACACAACAACAAGTTCCTTTGATAGCTTGTATTACACACAAGACTGAGTTTTACCAAACAAAACTATACTATTTATTAGGATAATTATCACATAGACATTGGAATGACAAGGCTGAATAGCATTAAATTAACTATAAAAATATTCTTTTAAAATGTTTATAAAAAGAATTATCTTGTAACTAAATAATTATAAATAAAGATAAAGACCAATTAAAAATAAAGGATGCGTTTTAATGAAAATCTATTTTTGTTCCCATAAACACATTTTGTCTTTGTAAATTAAATTAACTAATTTTGGTGTATAATATTAATGAAATTTATATGTTATTTTAATAAATGTTTTTAAATTAATATAATAAATTTTATAGGCATAAAAAAAGAACAAATCCATTTTTTAAAGTATAAAAAGTTGTATTTTTATAAAAAGTTGTTTTATTGCATTTTAATAGAAGAAATGTTTTTCAAACTAAATTTTTACACTTTTAATAAATTTTATTTCAGAAAATAATCCTCCTTTTTTTGGATTCATAATGTTAAAATTATCTTAGGTTAAACGTTTTGGGTTCTTTTCTAAAAAGTTTCATCTTTTTATGAATAGTGAAAATATTGAATTTTAATTAAAAATGGTTTTTTCATCTAAATAATTTATAATCATAAATTATATTTTAAATTAGTTTTAAAGTCAAAACAGTTAAATTATAAGTTAATTAATCCAATTAAGGTCATTTAAATCATTTTTATATTGAATTTAGATATATAAACTTAGTAAACGTTTGATCATTTTCACTTTAAAAACAAGCTTTCTCACCCTGTCAATGGGATAAATTTTTAATTAATTTTAGCCACTTCTATGTTTTGAATTTTTAAAAATTGATTAAATATTTTGAGTCATAATTTCTAAATTTATTAAATATATCCCTTTCATTTATGGAAAATATGAATATTAAACTTAGTAATTTTTATTACCCTGGTTAAGGGTAAATCATTTAATTAAGGCTAGATATAATATTATAAATATTATAAAATGACCCTAAAACTTTCCCCAATTTTACTAGTTGAGTATTTTCATTAATTAATCCATATAGGATCTATTATGTAACCATTTATGTCCATTTAGATGAGATTATAACGTTTATAATGTTCTATTCAAAGAAAAGTCAAGCTTGTCATACTCTTGTTTTTAACTAGTGAAATAATTTTAATATTGGGTTATATAAGGAATATTTTTTACTATAAATATTAATTTGTAATATAAATCATTTATATTAATCATTTAATTTTATTTTTAATTCTTACTGAAGTAATAAGTATCACAAATAATTACCAAATGATGATGAAATAATCATTCATTTTATGAGAAAATAAATTAAATGATATTATGAATATTAAAAGAAATATAATTTGAATTAATTGAGCTGCTCCATGAATTTTATAGATGAATATGAAATTATATGGTGTGTATTAAATGGTTTTCTTCAAATATATTTTATTGTACTTATTATTTTTAAAATCAATGTAATGAATCTTGTCAAAATTTAAACTAATCATATTTTTTGAAAATAATATTTTATTAAATTATTTAAAAATTATAAAACATTAAATAAATACAAGGGGATGATATATGGTCTAAAATATCATAAATGTTCAATTTATTTACCAATTGAAACCTTATAATTAGAAATTACATCCTCTTAATATTGAAACATGTTTTTACCGTAATTAAGATTAAAATAGGTTAACTAAGGGTTAATAAAAATAATAAGGATTAAAATAACCCCAAAAATTGTCTAAAATATATTTTTTTGATGAAATTAAAACCTCATAATATCTTATATTTGAATAAATTTAATTTTTAAAGTATTTATATTTATATTTAATTTATTATAAATTTATATTTTGAGAATTTCCAAAAGCACCCCTCCTCTCTCTTATAAAAGAGAACCTATTATTCCCTTTTTACTCAAATTAAAAACCAATTTGTTTTGGAAAAAACACATCCAAATATCCTACAATAATACCTACCTTAATCTTAGAGGCCTTCCTATGGGAAGAAATCAAACCAAGTAAGTCTGTTGGTGAAAACTGAAATGAGATATCCGAAGAACAGGTAACGTTCATCAACAAATATTTTTGTTTTATTTATTCCTTAAAACCCTTAAATTATTTGTATTTTCTATTTTATAATAAAATTATTGTCTTAAATATATTGAGACATTGTTTTTTTAAGGTTATAACCTACTACTCTTCACACTTCCATCAAATGGGATATACAATCATTATTCGTGTGTATGGCGGACTACCTCTTCTCAAACCAATGTTTTTCATCCATCCATTACAACCTTTGATGGTGGGGAATAATGATGGATTTATAGTTTATATATGAAATAAATTATTTTTATGATTTTTTATTATTATTTAATTGTTTTATCACACATAACTGCATTCTTTCTATTTGTTGGAATATAATAATGTTGTTCATGTGTAAGGAAGACTACCACCTTCCGAAGTGATGTGATTTGTTCATTCATTAAAAGGAATGTATTAAATTTGGTTTTAATAAAAAATTATATATATATAAAATTAAAATTATTCTATAATTATAATATATAATATACTTTTCTTTTTTTAATATAACAAGAAAGTGAAAACAACTTTCATGCATACATGTGGTCAACCGTGTCCATGAACAATGTATTTTATTTTATACCAATCACTTTTATTTATCACCATAAATACATATATAATGAATATATATATTATATTTATATCATGGTTATAATTATATAGATTATTAAATCATGATCTATGTAAGAAGACCAAGAATAAAATGTCAGAAAATGTATAAAAATAAAGTGATAAATTTAACATGGATTTGTTAATAAATGTGTAATATAACATTATAAGTAAATAATATATGGTATTATATATATGAATATGGTTCTATGGTATATATATAATAATTTTATATTTATTATATAATAGGTTTTAATATATATGAAGGATGTCAAGACTTATGGTAAGGGGATTTATAGTCTCACTTTTATTTCTGCCAGAGTTATTCTATATCACCACTTATTTCTTTAGTGTGGTGTATATACTATACATGAATATAATATATGATAACAATATTTAAATTTATGGGTATTTAAATTACCTTTTTAGTATCTATCTTTCATGGGGTATACAGTTCATATGTTTCTAAATTAGTAAGGTAATTTTGTCTCAATTTTCCTTCTTTGAGACACATGTTATGTTATGAACCTATATACTTTAATGAGGTGTATATAATTATCTTTACATGTTTTATCATGAATATCTTTATTTTCATGATATTATAATTTTCAATTAATGTTATTATCTATTTAATCATAAATTTTGTTTTATTAATAAATCCATGTTTTTTAAATTGTTTTCAAAAAAGTTTATTAAATGATATTTTTATTATTTTATAGGAAAAGGATTTAAATTATGTTTAAAATAGTTTTAAAAGAATAATTTATAAGTTTCCAATGTGTTTTAATGAATTTTTTTCTAGATGTTTTATTATTTAAAAATAATCTTTCAAAGGGGAAAGCATATTTTTCTCAAGAAATGTTTTAAAAAGAAATTTAAAAAATTATTTTCCATCTAAGATAAAATCCATTGGTGGTACTCATGATTTACTGGGGATATGATCCAAATGTGCCATTCATATTATTTGTTTTAATAGTTTATGTTTTTATGGATTGATTTTTATGAATTTTGTTACTTTTCAATGAGATATGCTCTCAGTAATCATTTATGAAAAAAATTTCGTTTCATGATTTCTAATGTGATTAATGATTCATGATCTTATGAAACATATATATAAGATTTAATCAGGTGATGGATGGAACCTATATCTCCCGAAAATTCATTGGTTAATGATTTATATCTCATTATATATACATTGTTGAAATGGTAAGTGAACCTGATTTAATAAAGTATTTTTTCTACTAAGATGGTCTTAGGAGTGAACCTTGACTACTAAGATGATCTTGGGAGTGAACCTTGACTACTAATATGGGATTGGGAGTGAACCATGACAACTAATATAGTTTGTGGAGTGAAACCATTCCACTAATATAACCTCGGATATGATCCTTGACTACTATTGAAATCATTTTATATATTTATGTTTCTTCCAAAATTCCATGTCTTATAACTATGTTATGATTTCATGGTTTATAATATTGACTCCATTTATGATTCATATCGTATGAAATTTAAATAATTATTCCATGAGTTATGTATATGATCTATTATATAAAGGGTATGATCTTCAAATGTTATGGTTACGTTCTCACCCACTTATGTTCATGTTATGATTACGTATCTCTCCTGTTTACCCTTACTAAGCATCTAAGGTCCCCATTTATTATATTTATTTTCCCTAGGATACAGAGAAAGGTATCAAGTGTGATATGTCTAAAAGGGTTCTAGTTATGATGAAATAAGTGGGAGAAGATGTAGATGTATTATGAACCAATTGTTTATTTTTCCATGTTTCAAAATAAACTAAACTAATATGGTATTTGGGTTTTTGTTTATCTCGTATATGAAATATTCCACAAAAATAAGGTAATATATATGTTTGTAAAGACTGAGTTGTTATAGTTGGTATCAGAGCATAAGTTTTTCCAACCTTTGGAAACTAGGATGAAAAAACCTTTGTAAAATTCCGAAGGATAAGTCTAATTATTGGATACAATCACAATGTTTTAATAACGATCATAAGTAACCTAGAATTAAACCTAAGGTGTAATAGATTGAAATTTTATAAGAAATTTCTCTTGATTATGTGGTTTTATGACTATGATTAGTGTTTCTCATGCTATTCTGTTGAGTTTCAGTAAAAATATATAACCCAAAGGAACCACGTTAATGAGGAATACAATGAACGATATAATGATGTCCCTCCTGAGACACCGAATGTTAAAGAAGATGAAATAAAAAAACTGTTTACAATGACCAAAAAACCTTTTCAAGAACTGAATCATGATGAGATTACAAATAAAAAAATTAGGGAACAATATTTTTTGAATCCTTATTAAGATAATTTCCACCTTCATTTAGTGGAATGATCAATCCACTAGTTTCAGAGAAATGGATCTATACCAATGAAAAAATATTTTTCATTATCCATTGTTTAGAATGTGAAAAATTTAAGTTGGGTACTTATAAATTAGAAGATAAAGAAAAGCAGTGGTTATAATTTATCAAGGATACAAGAAAAATAAGATAAAATTTACTTCATTTATTGGGATGAGTGCAAAAACATTTTTTTCTATAAAAAGCATCCTCATATTCCTTTTACAAAAAGGGAGATTGAAGTTTCGCATAATTCTCATGGTTATTATAATAATAGAAGGATATAATTCAAAGTAAAATATAAAAACTATGTATAGAAGAAGATTATATTTACTTTATACTCAAAGTGTGGAAGTTAACATGGAAGAAATTGTATTAAGGGGACCAAAAAAAGTTTTAATCATGGGAAATAAAGTCATAAGGAATTTTAATTCTGAAGTAATGGGAATAATGATAAATCTCTAAAGAGTTCACCTCCCAGAATTCAGTGTTTCAATTGTATGTAGTTTGGGAATTACGGTAATAGGGGCCCTAACCTAAGTACTAATGTTGATGGTAAGATGCAAAAACCTATAAGGATAAAGGAAAATGGTAAATATTATGCTATCAAAATGGATAAAGTAATCCATGATAATCCGAGAATACTTATCCTCCTTTTTTTTTTTCTGGGAATTTCATTTTTGATTTAGAATGAGTATGTTCTAATAAAATATTATTGTTAATCCATTAGTGAAATTTCATGTGATTATCTACTTGGATTATGGAATAACAAAATCACATATTCTATTGATAAAATCATGAACCCAAGCTTCTAATGATAATGTTTTTGTATAAGAAAAGTACTTATATAAATAATGAAGACACATGTATGTATTCAATATGGTTGTTTAGGTTATTACCATGTCTCAAGATAATACATGATTATAGTATTTATATTATTTTTATGTGATGATTTATAGCTACATCAATCTGTTTTGGGGATTAATGATATGTTTTTTCTTGGAAATTTAGTAACCTTATTTCGTATTTTTTAGATTTTAATATTTTATAAGGTTTATATGGGTAACCATTTATGAGTTTTTTTTTAAGTTGAAATTTGTATTAGGTTTTATATATTAATGTTTTAATTAAACATATGAATATTTACACATGTTTGATAACCTATACTGTCCATTTTGTTGTGACGATAACTAGAGATAGAAGGAATGACTTATCATCCCATAATGGGTCTTATGATTATATAGTTCTTTAATAATTAAAATTTCACCCTCATTTATTTTGGTAATAGATGAATAATAATTTGATCAAGACACAACTTAGGGATGGTATTTAACTTACAAAATGGAATGAAATCATGTAAGTATATCTTCTTCAGAAAATTATTTAACATTAGGAACAACATCTTGAATTATTTCTACAAGTACCTTCATTCCAGATGAATGAAATTGTCCCTTAGATCATAAAAAATTTATCATTCTATGATGGTTAACTTTATAATGAACATTTTATCTATCACTCTCCATCAGAACTTGATAGCTGGTTTTATCTTCCATGTCTATGTTTTCACATTCCTCCTAGGTTCTCTTATATGGAAAGCTTGTTATGAGTTCCTTTGGGTAACCGTTAAGTTTATAACTTTTCATTTTTAAAAGAAGTTTTAGAATAAATTTTTATGATTTGGGCTTCTTACAAAGAAATTATTAAACAACCTCCTTTTATTTTCAAAGTGCAATTTCAAATTGAAAGGTCATGATTTCCTTTTTTAAATTTGTGATCGTATCGAAATAGTACCTTAACGATTGGTGATTCCACCAGATCTATCTCAAGTTCATGAAATGTTCCATATATATATATTATGAGGAATTATATACCTTATCCTTCAAAATTATTAAATTATGTGTTTTACCATTGGAGAAATATTTTTTTATAATCATAAACTAGTGTAAATTTTGGAATTTAGAGGCAAAGTTTTGCATAAAAAACCACTCACCTTATTAATGTTTTTTGGAGAAAACATACGTTTTAAGAAGCTAAATGGTAACATAAGGATATGATGAGGTAGTGGTATCATAATCTCTTTTTTATTAGAGTAAAAAATTTCTAGAGTGAAAATCATTTTAATGGGGGTAGAATGTAAAACCCTAAGTTTTTATGAATTATTATTTTGAAATAAATTACAATACTTTAATGGATTGCAATGAATGATACAGTGATTAAATATTTATTTATAAAAAACCTACAATTACACCCAACATAGAGTTTTTCTTCTGTTATATGTAATAATAATTTTTTTTCGTGTAATACACTACAACGAGTTCCTTTGATAGCTTGTATTATAAGCAAGACTAAGTTTTACCAAACAACAACATACTATTTATTGGGATAGTTGTCACCTAGCCACATGAATGGTGGGAAAGAATATAATTTACATAATAATGAAAATTTGATTAAATTTTTCTTTTAAAAATAATTATTTTGGATCCAAATAATTAGAAACGAAGATAAAAACCAATTTAAAATAAAGGATGTGTTTTTATAAAAAACTATTTTTATTCCCATAAAGGTTTTTCCACCTTAGTAAATTAAATTAATCACATTTATAGAATCATATAAATAAAATATATTTGTTATATATTCGATTAAATGTTTTTAAAATCATCCAATAATATTTATAGTAATAAAATTAGAAGAAATCTATTTTTTAAAGTAGAAATAACTATATTTTTCTAAAAAGTAGTTTCATCGCCTTTTAATTGCATATTTTTTAAAAATAAATTAATATAGTTTTATTAATTTAATTTGAAAAAATAAAAAACTTATTTAGAATATTAATTTAAAAATTATATTAGGGAAGATTTTTTGGTTTTGTTTTTCTGAAAATTTCATCTTTTGATGAATAGTGAAAATGCTGAATTTTAATTAAAATTGATATTTTCATCTAAATAATTTATACTGTTAAATTATATTTTGAATTGGTTTTTATGCCACAATATTTCAATTATACATCCATCAATCAAATTTTTTTTCATTTTATGAATTTGTATATTGAATTCAGATATACAAACTTAGTGAACTTTTAAACATTTTCACATTAAAAACCCGCTTTCTCACCCTGTTTACGGGATACAATTTTAATTATTGTTATCCAATTATTTGCATGAAATTTCTAAAAATTCATTTTATATTTGGAATAATAAGGTCCAAATTTACTAAATATATTTCTTTTATTTATGGACAATATGAATATTAAAATTAATAATTTTTATTACGATAGTTACGGGTAAATAGCATAATTAAGGGTAAATATAATATTATAAATTTTAGAAAATGAACCTAAAACTTATGAAATAAATTTATATTTTGAAAAATTTTCATCCATAAGCATTAACTGATCTGTTATCTAACCATTTATGGGTATTTGTATGAGATTATAACCATTACAATATTTTAGTCAAAGAAAAGTAAAACTTGTCATACTCTTGTTTTTAACAAGTGAAATATTTTTAATATGAGGTTATATAAGGTATATGTTCAAATATAAATATTAATTTTAATTATAAAACATTTATCTTCATAATGAAATTTTATTTTTTATTTTTAGCGAAGAAATTAGTATCATAAATAATTACATAATGATGATGCAGTAGTTATTTAATTAATGAAAAAATCAATTAAATGATATTAGAAGTATTAAAATAAATATAACTTGAATTAATTAAGGTGATATTAGAATTTAATAGATGAATATTAAATTTTAGTATCATATTAAATTGTTTTTTTGAATATATATTATTTTATTGATTTTATTAAAGTTAATGTAATGAATTGTATCAAAATTGTCACTAATTATATTTTATGAAAATAATATTTTATTAAATTAATTAAAAATAATAAAATTTTTAAATATTGACAAGGGGATTATACATGTGCTAAAATATCATAAATTGTCTATTTATTATATAATTTACAATTTATATGTAAGAATTACAACCTCTTATTTTTGAAAATTTTGTTACCATTGTTAAAATTAAAATGGGTTAACTAAGGGTTGATCAAAATGGTAAGGTTTAAAATGACACCAAAAATTGTCTAAATTCATTGGTTTAATGAAATTAAAACCTTATAATGTATTATATTAGAATAAATGGAATTTTTTAGGTATTTAGATTTAGATTGAACTTACTAAAAATTAATCTTTTATGAAATTCCAATAGTACCCCCTCTCTTTTAAAAGGGAACCTCTTATTATTTTTTATTCACACTTAAAAATTATTTTTCTAGAAAAACCCTGAACGAATATCCTTAAAACTTCTATCCCTTCATCCTAGAATCCATTATTTGGGTAGAAAGCCAACCATAGAAGTCTTTCGGTTCGAACCAAAATGAGATATTCAAAGAAGAGGTAATGTTCCTCAACCAAAATTTTTATTTTATTCATTACTTAAACCCATTTATTCTTTTATTTAATGTTTATATAATAACAAAAGTAAATTAAATATAATTTTATGTTTTTATATTATGGGAATGACCTAAAACTCCACACACTTCCATCAAATGGGATACACAATCATCGTTCGTGTGTATAACAGAGTATCGCCTCACGAATCGATGTAATTCATTCTTCCAATACCACATTTAATGGTTGGTGATAATGATGGATTTATAGTTTATATATTATTTTTTTTTATTATATTATTATTTTTTAATTTTTATATGTCACATACCTTCATGTTTTCTATTTTGTGGGAATATGATAACATCGTTTGTGTTTACAGCGGACTACTGCCTTACAAAGTAATGTAATTAATTTATGCTTTAAATAGAATTTATTAGGATGGATTTAATAAAAATATGTGATATTTTTTAAATACAAATTTTTTTAATGACAATATATCCTATATTTTTATTTCTTTTAATATGATTAGAAAATTAAAACAATATTCATGTGCACATATGACCTACCATCTCCACGAATGATGTATTTTATATTCTACCTATAACATTTATGAATAAACATAACTAAATACATAATTAATATATATATAATATATATATATATATATCATTTTTTCATTACAGATATTATAAAATCATGATCTATGCAAGAGAACCAAGAATAATATGTCAAATCATGTACAAAAATCAAAGCGGTAACTTTAACATGGATATGTTAGTAAAGAAGTAAGATAAAGTCATAATTTAATCATATATGGTATTATATATATAAATATGGTTATGTGGTATATTTATAATTTAATTATATTTATTATACATGATGTTTTAACTTGTATGAAAGAATCCAAGACTTAAGGTAAGGAGCTTTTTAGTCTCACTTTTATTTCCACATGAATTATTCCATATAACCACTTGTTTATTTTTTGTGTGTATATATTTACCATGAATATAATATATGATAATTATCCTTAATGTTATGGATTTTTACATATTCTTTTTATGATCTCTCTTTCATGGTGTATACGGTTCAGATGTTATAAAATCGGTTAGGTAATTGTGTCTCAATTTTCCCTCTTCGAGACACATGTTATGTTACACACCTTTATTATTTTATGATGTGTATATACTAAAATTTAAATGTTTTATCATGAATATCAATATTTTAATGATATTATAAGTATCATGTAATTTTATTCTCTCTTTATTGAGAAATTCATTTTATTCAAGAAACCATGTTTTCTAAAATATTTCAAAAATGTTTTCAAATGATCTTTTAAATATATTCAAGTAAAAGGATTTAAAAGATTTTTAAAATGGTTTTAAAGGCATTTTTTATAAATTTTAAAGTTTATTTTAAATTAAAAATTTTTCCTTGATGTGTTATTATTTAAAATTAATTTTTCAAAGTAGAAAGGAATATTTTACTCAAGAAATGTTTTAAAAATATATTTCAAAATTATTTTCCATCTATGATGAAATACCTTGGTGTTACGCATTCTTTATTGGTGAGATTATCTAATGGTACCATTAATAATTTTTTATTTTAATGGTTTATGTTTTTTGGCATGATGTTTATGAATTTCATTACTTTTCAATGAGATATTCTCTTATGAAATGTTTACAAAGACAATTTTTTTTCATTGTTTTTTATGGGATGAATGTTTTATGATCTTGTGGAATATATATGTATGATTTAATTAGGTTATGAGTGGGGCATATATATCTATCCAATTCATTGGGTAAATATTTCTATATTATGGTATTTAAATTGATGAAATGGAGAGTGAACCTGGTTTAGTAAAATACTTTGTCCTCTATGATGGTCTTAGGAGTGAAACTTGAAAACTAAGATGGCATTGAGAGTGAAACCTAACTTTTAAGAAATTATTTGGAGTAAAACATTACTACTAAGATGGTTTGGTTAGTGAACTAATTCTACTAAGATAGACTTGGACATGAGCCTTGACTATTATGGAAATAATTTTATATATTTTTGTGTTTTTTACAATTTCATGTCTTATATATATGTTATTATTTCATGGTTTATGATTTTTACTCCCTAATGATTCATGTATTTTGAACATATAATAATTATTTGATGAATCATTCATATATTCTTTGATATGAAGGGTATGATCTTCAAATATTATTCTTATGTTCTCATACACTAATGTTCAATTTATGCTTATGTATCTCCCTTGCTTACCCTTAATGAGAATATGAACTCACCATTTCTTATATTTCGTTTCTCCAAGATAGTAATAAAGGTATTAGGTATCATATTGAAAAAAATAATCTAGTTTTGAAGAAACATATGGGAGAATATGCTGATTTATTTTGAACGAGTTATTCATGTTTCCATGTTTCCAAAGGCACTCAACTAATACAATATTTGGGAACAAGTTTTTGTAATGTATGAAATATTCTAAAAAAATGATGTAATGAATATATATGAAAATACTATTTCATTATATTTCATATCAAATAAATATTTTACTCAAAATTTAAAAACTATGATGATAAAACCATAGTAATATTCCAATTGATATGTCCATGTATATGTTAAAATCATAGTGTTTAAATAATGAGCATGAATAACCTATAATTACACCTAAGGTGCCATGGATTAAAATTTTAAAATAAAATTCACTTGATTATATAGTTTTATAAATATTATTACTGTTTCTCATGCTATGTTCTATAGTTTTAGTCAATGGATAGAACTAAAAGGAACCGTTTTAATGCGGAATGTAATTGAAAAAGAAATTATAAACCTCATGAGAAAAAAAATGTTATGGAAGGTGGAATGAAAAAAATATTTTTTTATGACCATAAATCATTATCACGATATGAATAATACTATGTTTCCAAATGAAAATATAAGGGAACACCATTTTTATGAATCATTCTTAAGGAAATGAACACCTTCTTTTAGTGGAACGACTGATCCACTAGTTTTTGGGAAAGGATATGTACCATTGATTTTTTTTCATTCTCTTTTGTTCAGAATGAGAAAAAATTAACTTGGGAACTTATCATTTAGAAGGTGAAGTGAATCGGTGGTTCAACATTATCAAGAATAATAAAAAATAAGATTTAATTGACTCCAAAGATCAAGATGAGTTAAATAAATTAATTTTCATTAATTACCTTCCTCATATTATTATTAAAAAAGGAAGATTAACTTTTCCCATTATTCTCATAGTTATCATAAGAAAATAAGGATATAATTTAAAGGAAACTCTAAAACTATATAGAGAAGAAGATTAGGTTTACTTTATGATCAAAGTGTGGAAGGGTACACAGAGGAAATTGTATTAAGAGGACTAGTAAATGTTTTAAGTGTGGGAAAGAAGGACATCCGAAATTTTAATACCAATGTAATGGAAATGAAAAGAAATTTCTAAAGAGTTCACCTGATATAATTCAGTGTTTCCATTTCAAAGATTTTGGGAATTACACTGACAAGTGACATAATCGAAGGACTGATGTGGATGGTAAGACACAAAAACCTCCAAGGAGAAAGGAAAAAGGGAAATATAATGCTATCATGATGGATGAAGTAAACCATGATAATTTTGGAATAATTTTCTTCCTCTCCCTCATTGGGAATTTCATGTTTGATTTTGAATGACTAATCCATATAAAAATATTATTGTTCATCCATTAGTGAAATTCCATTTGATTATATATGTGGATTATAAAATAATTAAATCACATATTATATAATTACAAGGATGAACCCAATATTCTAATGAAAATTTTTTCATATAAGAAATAATCTTATATAAGGAATGAATAAGAATGTGTGTATTTAATATTGGTTTTAGGTTATTACCATGTTTTAATGGAATAAATGATGATGGTCTTCACATGTTTGGTATGTGATGATTAAGAGCTACATCAATATTTTTAGGGGATTAATGATAAATTGATTTTGTAAATTTTGTAAAATTCATTCAAAAGTTTTTGATTTTAATCATTTGGAAGGTTCACAAGGGTAACAATTTATGAATTTGTATAATTATAAATTTGGATGAGGTTTTAAAGATTAATTTTTTACTTAACCATATAAATATATGTGTATTGGATAACATGTACTGACCATTTTGATCTGAGGAAAATTAGAGATATAAAGAACGACTCATCATAAAATTATGAATCTTATGATCGAATGGTTCTTCGAAAATAAAAATTTCAATCTTATTGATGAATCATGATGTGAGATTATGACTTGGGAGTGGATGAAGTTCATGGATGGGCCAAGGAAGTGATGCCTTAGTGTAGAATTATGTGAAAAAATTTGGTTATAGGTAGGGGCCTTGGTCTAATTTGATACTCTTGTTTAATTAGATATTTTTTGTGTGTGCCAGATTATTAATGGTTTTTATGTTAAATGTGTTGTGTGAATTAACTAAAAATATTTACTTATGGAATAAAAGTGTAGTGGGGATCATGAGTGATGCCAAATACCTCTAGAGGATCCAGGTGGGTCCATGGGACCCTAGTGGATTCTTTCTTGTGGGGCTAATCCTGGCGGCACTTGTGAAGTGATGATGAGTTTGTGAGTTTTGATACTTCCTATACGTCGTATTCTATTTCAATATACTGTGTAACCTTATTCCATGCAGAACACCCTAATTGAGTAGGGGTGAATTGAGGTACTGGTAATTGGTCCTACTAAGAACCTATAGTATGGGTCAATATGATTTGGGAATCCCATGAACAAGTGGTATAGTCTAATGTACTGATTTAGGAATCCCAATAACTGACTGGATAGGTTGAGATAATCCCTTAGTTCTTTCCTTGATGGTTTGGTAGGGTATTATGTTCTTTACTTGATGGTTTGATCAGAATTCATTTATTAAAGCATCTTAATCAATCTTAGTTGAAACTGATAACTTAAATAGTGATTCAAGGTCTTCCTCTTCAAATGAATCTTGGTTCGTGTTCTCTCAAAAGATTCAGCTGCCCTCGACCTCTCTCCATTCTGGTTTTATATGTAATTGCATAGTGGTTTTTTTATTCTTTTGTTCTTCAGAAGATGGGTTCGCATCGAAGAACATATGTTTCTATTTGTAGGTTAGCAGTACATATGATTCACACATTCAGTATGCTCTTCATTGATATTGACTAGGGGTTTTCACTTCTTTGAGTTTGCATTTAAACGGGTTTCTATCTGAGTTTCTAGAATTGACAAGGTTTGTTTATGTTTTGATATCGACTCATAAATATCATTTGGTTTTGACTACGAGGCCTTATTTCTCGTAACATAGTTGATGTTGTTATCTTTGCTAATATTAGTGGTGTATGTGACTGGATCAGGTCTGGAGTTGCCCTCCACAATTAATGTCATATAGAAATGGTATTTGGGCAAGATCTCGTACACCATCAGATGAGGTATGGTAGATCTTCCCATTGACTAACATGGATTTCATATCCCATAACTTCCTGCAATTACAGAACTGCCAGGCTTCAATTACACTGGATCATATCATACAACCTAGCTATGCCTATATTATTTTATTCAATACATAACTTATGTCTCTTAGTTGCAGAATATGCTATTTCTTATTTGTAGATATCATCACACCAACCCCATCTGATAAAAAATAAAAGATAGACAAGGGAACCCCTACATGGAACAAACGATGAAAAACAATTCTTCCTTTTGTAAAAAATAAGGGATCTTCCAAGTACAAAATGGTTCAATAGGACAGAGGATTTGGACTTTAGAAAGGATGGATCCTTAATGTAAGGTGCAAAATTTTTCAAAGTCCATTAAAGACTGATCATGACTATGAAGACATGGATTATGATTCAAAAGAGATTCAGGTTTTTCTGTGATATATACCATTCGAAACAACCCAAAATCTCTCTAAATTTGGCATTTAACTCAATTAACATCAAAGGAAACATCGAAGGGGTGAAACTAGAAAATCTGGGATAAACTAGAAATGACTCATAGATTAGTAAGATGAGTCTGTATAGATTCAATCTCATCTCCATGAATAGTTTAAAAATAGTAGAATGTTTCCACAAACTTAGGCTCCATTTAAAACACTTGCTGAAAACTGCTCGCAGCACTTATCACTTATGATAAGCAATTTGAAAAAATACACAGCATTTGTCATGTTTTGGAAAAAACACTTAAACACAAAATTCCAAAAGAAAACAATCTAGAAAAACTGACATGGGAAAACTTTTTCAATAAGAAATCTTATAACAAAGCACTTATCATAAGTGATAAGTGTTAGAAACCATTTTCAATAAATGAAGCCAAATGGAACCCAACAAAATATTTCCATATTTGAATGTGCAAAAAAATTATCAGATGATGTTGCAGGGTTTAATGTAGTAAAAGCCAAACATATGGAAGCACTTTCCTTGGGGGAATTACATGATGCAGTGATTTCATTGATCCTTCTGTACGAGTGAATATAGGTTCCATAAGCAAGTGCAACCGACATGATAATCAAAGCAGCTATGAGACAATCCAGACAATTCTTAAGCAACTCGGCATATCGGGTTTCCTCCAATTGACTCTTGAACTTCTCAGCACTAAAGTATGCCTTGGATATGCCCAGGGATAATTTAAACCTCTCCAGAAAATTTTAATGAGTGTGGAGAGCCAATTGAGTTTCCTTTAGTTGCAGTTTCTTCACTTGAAGACCGAGCTCATAGGCCTTCAGATCATTGTACCGAGTTTGCTGTATCAAAGACTTCTCGAAAGTACTCAGCACAGACTGTTCAACAAGTGAAGATGAAGAAATGGCTGAGGAATGTTCATCCATTCATTGATGCAGTGTAAGTTCTAGATTCATTGAATCAGTTTGCGCATTCTCACTAATTCTTTCTACCATACTCAACTGGTCATTGGTTTCATTAGTGGGAAAAAACACTTCTTCCTCTAGGTATTCCTACACATTTCTAGATCTCCAAAGCTCACCAAATTAGGTATATCAGGGGTCATCCAATCCTCTAGTCATCACAGATTAGCATTCATTTCTTTAAATCTTCTGAGATAACATCCACTCATGCCATCCATATCATCCTATTTGAAACTAATTGGATGATGTTGCCCCGCGAATGTCGTTGGACCAGGCCTACACATTGTGTTCACGCTGTGGTCACGCTGTGGTCATGCTGCAGTCACGCCGCGGTCACGCCGCGGTCACTCCGCGGTCACGCCGCGGTCACGCCGCAGTCACGCCGTGATTTGGCCCTGCTCCAGGACGACACCATGCAGCGGTTACTCTTCTAGGACGGCACCCTGCGGCGGTCACGTCGCGGTCACGCCGCGGTCACGCCGCGGTCACACCGTGATTTGGCCCTGCTCCAGGACGACACCCTGCGGCGGTTACTCCTCTAGGACGACACCCGGCAGTGGTCACGCCGCGGTCATGCCGCGGTCACGCCGTGGTCACGCCACGGTCACGCCGCGGTCACGCCGCGGTCACGCCGCGGTCACGCCAGGGTCACGCCGCGGTCACGCCGCGGTCACGCCAGGGTCACTCCGCGGTCACGCCGCGGTCACGCCGTGATTTGGCCCTGCTCCAGGACGACACCCTGTGGCGGTTACTCCTCTAGGATGACACCCTGTGGCGGTCACGCCGTGGTCACGCTGCGGTCACACCATGATTTGGCCCTACTCCAGGACGACACCCTGTGGCGGTTACTCCTCTAGGACGACACCCTGCAGCGGTCACGCCACGGTCACGCCGCGATTTGGCCCTGCTCCAGGACGACACCCTGCGGCGATTACTCCTCCAGGACGACACCTTGCTGCGGTCATGCCGCGGTCACGCCGAGGTCACGCTGCGGTCACGCTGCGGTCACGCTGCGGTCACGCCGTGATTTGGCCCTGCTCCAGGAAGACACCCTGTGGTGGTTACTCCTCCAGGACGACACCCTGCGGCGGTCACGCCGCGGTCACGCCGCGGTCACACCGTGATTTGGTCCTGCTCCAGGACGACACCCTGCAGCGATTACTCCTCTAGGATGACACCCTGCGGCGGTCATGCCGTGGTCACGCCGCATGGTGTCGTCCTGGAGGGGTGTCCGGTAGGGGGGGTGTCCAGCCAGGGGGGAGGGGCTGTCCAGCAGGGGGGAGGGCTGTCCAGCAGGGGGGAGGGTTATCCAATAGGGGGGGCTGTCCGGCAGGGGGGAGGGGTGTCCGGCAGGGGGGATGGGTGTCCGGCAGGGGGGAGGGGTGTCCGGCAGGGGGGATGGGCTGTCCAGGCAGGGGGAGGGGTGTCCAGCAGGGGGAGGGGTGTCCAGAAGGGGGAGGGGTGTCCAGCTGGGGGGAGGGGTGTCTAGGCAGGGGGAGGGGTTGTACAGCAGGGGGGAGGGGTGTCCAGGCAGGGGGAGGGGCTGTCTAGCAGGGGGGAGGTCTGTCCAGCAGGGGGGAGGGGTGTCCAGCAGGGGGGGAGGGGTGTCCGGCAGGGGGAGGGGTGTCCGGTAGGGGGGAGGGCTGTCCAGCCGGGGGGCGGGGCTGTCCAGCAGGGGGAGGGCTGTCCTGCAGGGGGAGGGCTGTCCAGCAGGGGGGAGGGCTGTCCAGCAGGGGGGAGGGCTGTCCAGTACGGGGGAGGGGTGTCCAGGCAGGGGGCAGGGCTGTCTAGCAGGGGGGAAGGCTGTCCGGCAGGGGGGCGGGCTGTCAGGCAGGGGGGCGGGCTATCCGGCAGGGGGGAGGGGTGTCCGGCAGGGGACGAGGCTGTTCAGGAATATGTTTTGTTGTCTTTGATTTTGACACCACCTACACACTAGAAGAAGTAGTCTGATCAAGATAATGCTGCCCTAGAAGTATACATACTTCTTCAGAACCAGGTGTAGCAGCTTTTGCATCAACAGAATGGTCATCAGAAGAAGGAATCCCACACTACACTTTCCCAGATTCAAAAAAATGAGAAACTGAGGCAGGCTGGTTTTGTTTATTAACAATATCCGCCTCCTTCACTGTGTATTGTCCATCTTCCTTCAGATTTATGTTTACCTTTGCAGTAGAGGCATCACTAGAGGCAGCAAAAAGTAAATCTTGTGCCATGAGACTTTCATTGGCCCCACCAGCCATGGAGGAAACCTCCTTACTAGTGTCAATCTGAGCAGAATCAGATTGAAACAGTGATGGGGGCTTGGGTTCCTTGCTTTGAGAAACCACTTGAGCATAGGAATGAACAGTAGTAGTAACAGGGAGAGCAGGTGCAGGATCCACAACTTCTTCCACAATGTCAGCCCATGTTTTATGGATGAGCGTACAGACCTTCTCATTATCATTCTTGGAGTCATAAAAAACCATCCCTTGATTAACAGGCTCAGCAAACTGCCTATTAACAGGGTTGTCAGAACCAGAGGTGCAATATTTATTGCTTTGTATTGTTTTCCTCTCCAAATTAAGGTTGGAACATGATTTATGATCATGTCCTCGTTGAGAACAAAGGGTGAAAATAATAGATCTTCTGTAGTTTTTATCCTCATGATCAATGACCTTACAATCTGGGCAAAATTTTGGTATGTTCTCAAATTCCACTAAGTTCCAGCTCCTCTTCATCACTTGATAAACAAAATTTTTCTAATAATGTGGAGCAAAGGTATATTTCAATTAGACATCTAGCATAATGGCCAAATCGAGCTATTTCAGTTTCTCGATCCATCTTAACTGGAACTCCAACAGCTAATGAAATGTCATATAGAATTCTAGGATGCCATAAAACCTAGTTTAAGCCATAGATTTTAACACATACCAGAACTAAGGTCTTACCAATTTCATATGGGTTAAATTTCTGATCCCAGTCATGTATATGTACTGCACCTGGCTTGAGTGAGAGGGAGACAAATCCCCAGTCATGTATATTTACTACAGGGGGTGCAGGTGAAGGGGGTGCTGGGGGGAGGGGGGCCGGGGGGATGGGGCAGGGGGGATGGGGGCAAGGTCAGGGGGGTGCGGGGGGTGGGGGGGGGGTGTTGGGGGTGCAGGGGGCAGGGGGGAAGGGGGGAGGGGGGCAGGGGTGCAGGGGGGCATGGGTGCAGGGGGCAGGGGGCAGGGGTAGGGGGAGGGTGGAGGGGGGCAGGGGGAAGGGGGGGTGCAGGTTCAGGGGGTGCTGGGGGGAGGGGTGGCTGTCCAGCAGGGGGGAGGGCTATCCAGTAGGGGGGAGGTGTGGGGGGAGGGGTGTTCGGTAGGGGGGCTATCCGGCAGGGGGGAGGGCTGTCCAGCCGGGGGGAGGGCTGTCCAGCAGGGGGGGCTGTCCAGTAGGGGGAAATGGTGTCCAGAAGGGGGGAGGGGTGTCCAGCAGGGGGGAGGCGTGTCCAATAGGGGGGAGGGGGAAGGCTGAGGTTGGGGGGCATGCTGGTGTGCAAGGGTGCATGGGGGAGTGAAGTTGGGTGGGGGGTGTCCAGGATCTGGGGGGGTCTGTCCAGGGTGGGGGGATGGCAGTTTGGGGCGGGGGTGTACAGGGTCCGGGGGGGTCTGTCCTGGGGGGTTTGGGGGGGGGGGCAGGACTGGCAGGGGAGAGGGAGGAACTAGCAGGGGAGGGGGGGAAGTAGCAGGGGGGAGGGGACTGGGCAGGGGCATGGGGGTGTTGTGGTTCGGTGTAGGGCTGAAGGGGAGGAGGATGGGTGGTGTGCAGGGGTCAGGTGTAGTGAAAAGAGGGAGGGAGGCCCGGTCTGGTGTGAAGGGGGGAGGAGGGGGGTGGGCTGGTGGTGTGCAGGGGGAGGGGTGTAGGTTGGGTGTGCAGCTACAACCATTTTTGATTGTTCAACCTTGAAAATTTTAAACTGAACAGCACGCTGAACCTTAAAATTCATGTTTCCCGAATCCTCTCTTTTGCTCGTACTACCATGCTTTCTAAAAAATTAACCGCAGTTCCCATTATGAGAAAATAGGCACCACACATAGCTATTTGAACCTTTTTCCATTAAATTTCAGAAGCATTGGAGAAATGTCTATTTGATCAGAAACTTGGGAAATGGTGAGCTTCTTTATTTGTGATTATCAAGTTTTCAGCATTCAAAATGCCCTCCACTTGCTGAACTGAACAACAGCAATCACCCAGCCAGGTACCAAGTAGTGAACAACAGCTCTGTAGAATTTCCATGCAACTACTAACCAAGGAAAAGAACCAGTTTGGAAACTTCGAAGGCACACTTTTGGCATGTTTACTGCAAATAAAAAAGGTTTTCCTCGTCCGTCTCCATACTCAGCCTCTGAATCATCTCCTTTCCTTTGAACTCTAGCACCAAAAAATTCTTGAATCTTCAACACATGGTCTAGGCTCTAGTGATGACTTATTACTAGGCTCCAACCCCATCGAGAGAGTTCGTACGGCTTGGCCACGGAGAGTAGAAGGTAAGACAAACTTCCCCAATCTACGACAATCAATTGTACCTGGCAGCATGATCTGAATTGTCACTTCATCATCAAGTGGAATCAATTGCAGCCCAGGGACATATTGTTCCTTCATGTAAACCCTTCGCTGAAATTTCTTTTTCAGACCGTGCAAAACTGGAATCATTCAGCTCTTTGCCTTACTGTTGTCCTGTGGGGGTGTAAGGGGGCTGTCCGGGGGGGGGGGGGGCTGTCTAGTGAGGTGTAGGAGGGTGTTCAAGGGGGCTGTCCAGGGGGTGCAAGGGGGCTATCCAGGGGGGCATGGGGGTGCAAGGGGGCTGTCCAGGTGGTGCAGGGGGGGGCTGTCCAGCAGGGGGGGGGGGGGTCTTCAATGCAGTTGGGAGGAGGGAAGGGGGGGGGGGGGGTCTGCAGGGCATAGGGTAGGGGTGCAGGAGGTGTCCAGGGGGGTTTCCAGGGTGTGTCCAGGGGGTGTCCAGGGGGTGTCCAGGGGGTGTCCAGGGGGGTGTCCATGGGGTGTCCAGAGGGGTCCCGCGGGGGTTGGGGTGGTATTTGTTTATGGATTTGGACACCCTATAGCCATGGTTTTAAACCGTGGCTATTGGTTTATTGCCATGGTTTTAAACCGTGGCTATAGACCTAAAGCCATGATTTTTATACCGTGGCAATGTAGCCTGTCCGACCTTTAGTATAGCCACAGTTCAAACCGTGGCATTAGGTATACAGCCACGGTTCCAAACCGTGGCTATTACCTATATCCACGGTTTAAGGGCTTATATCCACGGTTTAGAACCATGGCTATAGCCCAAATTTCCAGTAGTGTATCTTCTTGTGAAAACTCTTCAACTACAAGAAAAGAATCTTGAAAAAACATTATCCTAATACCTTCATTTTCGATGAATCAAATGGTCCCTTAAATCACCATAGATTTTTCATTATGTGATGGTTAAATTTATAATGATCATGTTCTCAATCACTCTTTATCAAAACATTATTGTTATATTTCTCTTATATGTCCATGTTTTCGCTTTCCATCTATGTTCTTATATGTGGAAACCAGGTTATGAGTTACATTGGGAAACCATTAAGTTTACAACATTCCCTTTTAAAAGGAAGTTATAATATTCATCTTTTTGACATGGGTTTCCCACAAATAAATTCTCAAACATCCACCATTTATTTTCTAGGTTCAATTTCAAATTTCATGGATACAATTTCCTTTTTAAATTATTGATCATTTTGTAATGGTATCTTATCAAATGGTGCTTCCAACCAATATCTCTTAAGTTCATGGTGTATTCCATGTATATCTTTTGATAAAGTACACACTTGATACTTCACATGTATTAAACTCATAGGTTGTACCATCAGAGAAAGATATTTCTTATGAAGAGAAACTAATGGAAATTTTAGGTTGTAGAGACAAAGTCCTTTAAAAAAAGACCACTCACATAGTAACCCTTTTATAGAGAAACCACCAGTTTGAATAAACTATGTAGTAAATTGAGGATATTATGGTGTTGATTAATCCTCATTTTATTATTAGAGTGATGAATTTAGGGGAAAAATTCATTTTACGGTGGGTAGACTACAACACCTTGAGTTTTTATGATTTTTTTTCAAATAAATTAAAAATATTTGATGGATTGAGTTGAAAAATAAACCTATAAAGATTGTTTTATATGAAATATTTTATTATAAGAAACACATAGTATTTATTTTGGTACATAGAAGACTAATTTTGGATTGTGTAACACACGACAATGAGTTCTTTTGATTTCCTATGTTACTTGCAAGACCGAGTTTTACTAAACAATAATATATTATTTATTATGATATTTATTACGAAGATATTATGATGGTGGGAATTAATAAAATTAACTAAATTATAAAAATATTATTTAAAAATGTTTATAAATATAATTATTTTTGAACCAAATAATTTTAAATGAAGATAACAACCAATTGAAAATAAAGGATGTGTTTTTATAAAAAAATTATTTCTATTGACATAAATGAATTATATCTTAGTAAATTAAATTAATAAATTTTATTGAATGATATTAATGAAATATATATTTTAAATATTCAATGAAATGTTTTTAAATTCATTAAATAAGTTTTATAGGCATATAATAAGAAAAAATCAATTTTTTAAAGTATAAAAAATTGTATTTTCTAAAAAGAAGTTTTATCACCTTTTAATGGAAGGCATGTTTTAAAACTATTTTTTATAGTTTTATATTTTTCATTTGAAAAAATTAACTTAATTTTTAATATGAATGTGAAAATTATAATAGGGAATTTTTTTGTGTCTTTTTTTCAAAAAAGTTTCATCTTTTGATGAATAGTGAAAATACCGAATTTTAATTAAAAATAGTCATTTCCTATAAATAATATATGTTGTTAAATTATATTTTAAATTGGTTTAAAATTAAAAATAGTTAAATTATAAATATATTAATTCAATTTAGGTAATAGTAATTACTTTATATTAAATTTAGATATACAGACTTAGTGAACATTTGAACATTTTCACATTAAAAACCAGCTTTCTCGCCCAACCTATGGAGTAAATTTTTATTTAATTTTATCCACTTATAAATTTACAATTTTTATTAATTAATTAAATATTTATATTCATAAGGTCTGAAATTATTAAATAATTCCATTTTATTTATAGATTATATGAATAGTAAACTTAGTAATTTTTATTACCACATTCAAAGGTAAATCAAGTAATTAAGGGTAAAAAAAATATTATAAATATTCGAAAATGACCCTAACACTTACCCCTAAATTATTTTATGAGTATTTTTCTTCTATAGTAATTAATTCATCGGTTATTTGACCATTTCTAGAAATTTAGATTAGATAATAACTTTTATAATATATTATTCGATGAAAAATCAAACTTGTTATACTATTGTTTTTACCAAGTGTAATATTTTTAATATGAGGTTATATTGGAGGTATGTTAGAATATAAAAATTAACTTGAAATAAAAAACATTTATATTTGTTATGGATTTTTTTAATTTTTGTTGAATAAATAATTATCATAAATAATTATGCAATGATGATGCAGTAATTATTCAATTAATGAAATAATCAATTAATTGATATTATAAATATTAAAATAAATGTAATTTGAATTAATGAAGGTTATATACGAATTTTATATACAAATATGAAAATTTTGGCTTGTATTTTTTTATTAATATAAATTGTTTTTTTTATTTTCATAAAGTCAAAGTAATGAATAGTGTCAAAATTGACAATAATGATATTTTATGAAAATAAAATTTAATAAATTATTTAAAGATCATAAAAATATTAAACAAGTATAAATGGATTATATATGGTCTAAAATATCATATATTGTCTATTTATGGTCAATTTGACACATTATAAGTAAATATTACATCTAATTAATATTGGGAAATTTATTACCATAGTTAAAATAAAAATGCGTTAACTAAAGGTTAATAAAAATGATAAGGTTTAAAATAATAATAAAACTTATCTAAAGTCTATTGGTTGGTGATATTACAGTATTATTATATCTTATATTTGAATCAATTTCCCTTTGGAGGCATTCATATTTATATTGAATTTATTATAAATAATCTTTTGAGAAATTCCAAAAGTACCCCTCCCCTCTCTTATAAAAGTGGACATCTTATTATCTTTTATTAAAACATAAAAACATATTTGGTTCATACAAAACCTATAAAAATATCCTAAATAACTCCCTAAATTCATTATAGAAGCCTTTCTTTGGGAAAAATCCAACCAAGGAAGTCCTTTGGTGAACACTAAAAGAAGACTTCTGAAGAATATGTAACATTCATCAAAGAATTTTTTTGTTTTATTTATTCATTAAACCCATTAATTTTTTTTATTTAATGAACATATAATAAACTATATATATTAAATATATAGAGTTATTTTTATATTAAGTGTATAAACTAAAAAATCACCCGCTTCTATCAAATGGGATATGCAATCATCGTTTTTGTGTACGGCGGACTACTGCCTCACGAACTGATTTCATTCATTCTTACATTACCACCTTAAATGGTTGATAATGATGATGTATTTATAGTTTATATATTATATATATTATGTTTATGATATTATTGTGATTCTAGATTTTTTATATCACACATACCATCATGTTTTCCATTTTACGGGAACACGATAATGTCATTCGTGTGCACGGTGGACTACCGCCTCGTGAAGTAGTGTGATTCATTCACACTATACCTAGAATATATTAAGACTGTTTTTAATAAAAAAATTCTATATATTTCGAACAAAAATTATTATTTAATTATAATATATCATATAATTTTTATCATTTAATATTACCAAAAAATGAAAATAGCATTCAAGCGTATGCATGACCGACCATCTCTGTAAATAGTGTATTTTATTTTATACCTCTAAATTTTATGAATCAAAATAAATAAATAAAAATATTTAATATATATATATATATATTATTTATACCAATTTATCATTCTATATATGATGAAATCATGATCTATGTAAGAGGACCAAGAATAATAAGTTAGAACATGTACAAAAAACAAAACAGTAACTTTAACATGGATTTGTTAATAAAGTAGTTATATAAAGTCATAAATAAATAATATATGGTATTATATAGATTAATATGGTTCTTTGGTAGATTTATAATAAACTTATATTTGTTATAATTTTGTTTTTAACATGTATGAAGGAATTCAAAACTTTAGGTAAGAGGATTTCTAGTACCACTTTTATTTCTGCAAGACTTATTTCATATAAACACTTATTTATTTTAGGTGGTGAATATACTACCCATTAATGTAATCTATTATCATTATCCTTAAATTTATGGGTATTTAAATATCGTTTTTATTATATGGATTTCACTGGGTATACAGTTCATAAGTTACCAAATCTGTAATATAATTTTGTCTCAATTTTCCTTCTTTGAGACACATGTAATATTATGAACATATATCATTTT
Source organism: Viscum album (assembly GCA_963277665.1). Taxonomy (NCBI): domain Eukaryota; kingdom Viridiplantae; phylum Streptophyta; class Magnoliopsida; order Santalales; family Viscaceae; genus Viscum; species Viscum album. Next base: position 2,006,045,486 of record OY728152.1, read on the forward strand.
ATGAGGTTTATATACTAACATTGAAATTTTTTGTCATTAATATATTTATTTACATGATATTAAAAGTTTCATTTAATTTTATTCTCTCTTCGTTTGATTTTTTATTCAAGAAACCCTGTATTCTAAAATGTTTTCAAAAAAGTTTTTAAATGATATTTTAATAAATTTCAAGGAAAATGATTTAAAAGATGATTAAAATGTTTTTTAAAAATTAATTTATATTTTTTATAAATTATTATAAATTAAAAAGGTTTTATTTGTTTTTTATGATTTTAAAATCATTTTTCATAGAAGGAATTATATTTTACTCAAGAAATGTTTTAAAAAGATCTTTAAATATTATTTTCTATATACAATGAAATCCATTAGTGTTAATCATGATTTAATGATGATTTTATCCTAGGGTACCATACATATTTTTTTGGGAATTGTTTTATGTTTTAATGGATTTATGTTTATGAATTTAATTACTTTTAATGAGACATAATCTAATGAAATGTATACGGAAACAATTTTTTATTCATGATTTATAATGTAATGAATGATTTATGATCTTATGGAACATATATGTATGATTTAATTAGTTGAATGGTGGGACCAATATGTCCCTCAAATTTACTGGGTAAGGATTTATATCTCATGGGATAGACATGGATGAAATGGGGAGTGAACCTGATCTAATAAAGGACTTCGTCCACTAAGATGGTCTTAGGTGTAAACCTTGACTATTAAGATGGTGTTGGGAGCGAACATTGACTGTTAAAATGGTTTTGGAAGTGAACCTTGACTAAAAATATGGTTTTGGGAGTGAATATATTCCTTTAATTTAGCCTTTTCATTTATTCTTGACTACTATGTAAATCATTTTTTATATTTATGTGTCTACCACAATTCCATCTCTTATTTCAATGTTATGATTTAATGGTTTATTCTTTTTAAGACCTTATGATTCACATCTTATGAAATCACAATATTTATTCCATGAATCATGTATATTATCTTTGATAGGTAGGGAATGATCTTAAAATTTTATTATTATGTTCTCATACCCTTATATTAATGTTATGCTTATGTATCTCCCTTGTTTACCCTTACTAAGCATATAAGGTCACCGTTTTTTATATTTATTTTCCCTAACATATGAAGAACGGTATTAAGTATGATATGTAAAATTAGTTATAGTAATTAATATATAGGTGGGAGAATATGTAGATATATTATTAACTATTAATTTATGTTTCCATGTTTCTAAAAAAACTAAACTAATATGGTATTTGGGCATGTGTTTGTGAAATGTATAAATTATTCTATAAATATTATTTAACGTATATGTATGAAAATCCTGGGTGGTTATAATATGTATCCATATATATCGTATGTATTATTATATAATCCATTTTTATGAGATAATTAATGACCACTATACATGGAATGTTTTAATCTAGTAGAGGTCGTCACCCATGTTCTTGATTTTTTGAGCTGAGCAATCAAACATAAAGGTTACTTCACATTTTAGTCATCCTAGTAGATAATAATATCAAATGTTTCTTATCTAGAATGGTCATGAATTTATATTAGTCTTACTAAATTAAGGGCTTATATATTATACTTTTCATACTATCTAATAAATATCATCTTGGATAAACTCAATTGTTGACATAATCAACAATACAAACAACTAATCCCTGACTAACATAGGCTTAAGGATAACATAAGAAAGGTGTCAATATATAAGGACTCATATGATTAGTATCTTTTCATACTTATGTAATGAGGATTCATTTGAACCAGAAACCCCTATGTGTATCAATGAACACATGACATTCCCTGTGATATACATTGGAAGACAATTTTAGATAATAAGTCTTAAATTATTATATCATGGGTCTAATTTATATTATATACGATGATCTACTCATGCTAACATTAATATACAATCACATTCACATAATAATTTAGGATTATAATTGATTTTTACAACTAAAATTCATACTTTGAGTGATCCAAAAAGTCATCATGTGAAGTACACAACATGATTGAATGAATTATAAATAGATATTTCCTTTATTATAAAGACAGTACACATTTATATTAAAAAAACCACCACATCTATCCTCTTATGTATTTAATTCCTAGAGACTTTACATGACTCTCAGAAATCTATTATGTTAATGGTTTAAGCATTATATCTTCTATAATTCATATTTTAAAAACCTAAAAAATAATTACATCAAACCTCCTAATGATATCTTTAATGATATGGTATTCCTAAAGGTTGTGTTTAATCCTTTGATGTAAAAATGGTTCCTTGTATTGAGTAATTACTCTCTTATTATCATAGAAAATATTAATTACCCCAAAAATACCATATTTGAACCTATATTTAGAGATGATATGATTTTTCTAAACATCTTTCTTCACAAAATTTAATGTAATAATTTACTTTGCCTTAATTTTTGAGTTTCCCATGGTGTGTTATTTAGAACTATTCCAATCGATAAATTCACCATTATAGAAACCCATGAAAATATATTGGGATCCAATATAATCTTTTTCATTCTTGAAACTAGAATTAGTGTAATCCCTTATAGTTAGGTCATATTTATCCCCAAATTCTAAGAAAATAATCCATAGTTTCTATCAAGTACTCAAAGATGTCCTTCACAATAATATAATGAATCTCACTAGGATTGGATTGATATCCAATAGTTATTATCAAATTATAATAGACACTAAACTCAGACATAACATGGAATACATGGTAAATCCTATATTTTATATATAAGGAATCTTATCCATGATTATCCTTACTAACACTTCAGAAGGATATTGATCCTTCATAAAACTCACACTGTGTAACATCAATAAAGACCATTTACTAGAGTCATCCATGATAAATCACTTCATAAATTTTTCCAATATAAGTGTTTTGACTCATTTCATGAATCATTTTAGAACCATATCTATAGATATGTATATATAGTATATAGAATGTTTCATCCATGTGTTTCATTGGGAACCACTTTCCCAAATATACCATTAAAAATTTAAATTCAAGATATTATTTCTAATTAGTTGTGTGTCATTGATTTAAAACTTTAGAAATACCAAGAAACACCCACTAACTAGCTTTTATACATAATAATCATAATGTTCTTAATGAAACCAAACCATTTGATTACATCATCAAACTAGATGTTCCAATTTTAATTAGCTTTATTAAATATATAAATGGGTCATTGTAACTTATATAACCTAGAAATAACATTTTTTGCTTCAAAAATCTTAGGTTGTATCATATATATTCCCTAAACTAAATTATAACTACGGAAATTAAATTTTACTTCCATTTAATATATTTCATAATCATAAAGAGCTTTAATGACAAGATATATTTGAAGAGACATTATCATTGTAACTAGTAAAAAGGTATTCGTAGTTAATATGATGATTTTTTATACTCTTATACCACCAAATTGGATTTATAGGTAGATATTTTACTATACACATCAATATTATTATAAATACTTGATTGATCCTAATGATTCACACCCCTTCAAGCCCATCGACCTTGTTTTAAAATAAGTAAGTTTAAGTGGAGTCCATATAAAATTTCATAGACTCTAACCATTTCTTAGAATAAAAAAATCTCAATGGACTATAATTAGGTTTTATAACAGCCTCTATGAATGTTAGCTAATAATTAAATATTAGAAATATATATCTCTTGAGTTCTTAATGAATCATACTAGGCATTTGGGGTTCTTGTGTAATCTAAGTTGATTTGGTTTCTATAACCTATTATGGAATAAACTCACTTTATATTTGAATAATTATTCTTTTTTACTGACCAAGAACCTTTCCATGTTTTACATTCCTCACACTGACTCATCAAGTGATGTATTCCATATTCTAAGAAAATACTTGTATGAACCACAAAAAACTTTTGTTGAGTAGGATTATAAAAATAATATCCCTTAGATTCCCTATGATAATTAATAAATAAAAACATTTCTAATTTTGGATATATTTATCTGAAAAAATCATATGTATGATTCATAATAAAAAAAACATATAAAATAAAAAATTATATAAATACTAATTCATATATGACATGGTGTAATTAAAATTATTTCACATTGAACATTGTTAAGTAAAATTATAGTTGTTTTAATAACATATCCTCAAAATTATATAGGAATATCACACCGACTCCTCATCAATCAAATTGTGTTAAAAAGGTATGATTCATTATCCCAGACAAATAATTCCACTATAGTGTTCAAGGAGGACTGAGTTAGAAAATGACACCACAATCTCTTAGATGATTAATAAATCCCTGGATTAATAATTAACCACTTGGCATGATTAAATAATTTCAATACATTAAACTTATTGATTTTATAATTCATTTTAGAAAATGTAGAATCTTTCCAAGGTTTCAAACTGTTCTATCATAAGAAATACATAACCATACCAAATAAATTAAGAAATAAATATTAAAAAGTTTATGTAGCCAGTACATTCTTGTGTACTCATGGTTCAACATACATGAATTTGTTTTATATCCAATAATTCATGATCTCTGTCTCCTTCATTACTATAATTTTATTTACTAGTTTTTCCAAATAAAAAATATTTTTACTTATAAAATAATTCATAATTGAAAGATTCCAGCAATACATATTTATGAATTCCTTTAATGTGTTTCTCATTTATATTACTTAGGAGATAATACCAGATATAAGTGGTATTAGAATCCACTTCCTTAACCTTTTTATCATTAAAGTTATAGATCAAATTATTTATATCCAAAATGTATAAAACATTCATTAAATTTTCAATACTTTAAAACATTTTATTCTTATATATAAAATAGTTATTTCTCTTTATTATGAACAAAAATATCTTCTTATCCACCAAAAATACTAAGAAACTCTTACAAAAAACATAATTAAAAGTTCAACAGGGAATTAGATTAGCTCAAATAACGAAAATAATTTAATCTTAGAGGGGACATGTGAATATATTATATCCATGATGTTGTAAAAATCTATAAAATGTTGAGAATTTACTGCCCTCTCACATATGAAATAAAATGAAAAAAATTTATAAAACATTTAGAAAATATTAGTAGGGGGAATAAAATAAGGGAAAACACATTTAAATTTATTTTTATGAAGAATAAGATGTCAATTTTTTGGTTTAGAAGGAACCATAGGCCCAAGATGAAAGTAATATCAAATGGTTGTACTCACATCTAGACAATTTTATTTTATAGTTGAATGAAAAAAAATTTCTTCATGATATTGTGGTGTATTATTTCATATTTATTAACTTTAAAGGCCTATTATGACTTCTTGTTGTCCTAAATATAAAATTTTTTACTTGAAAATATCAGTTTGACCATGGATAAATCACTGATGATGGTTTTTGATACTATGAAACTCTTTGTATATTCATTTATTTCATGTTTTTTTTTATTTTGAGCTGGATAGTTTTTTTATGGGTTCCCACTTAACCCTAAAAGTGGCCTTTTACATAATTGAAATTTTCATATGTAAAATATTTTATAAAAATTATACAATTTAAAATTTCTATTTATGAAAAAAAACATAATAATAAAATTCCAATTCTAAAATTAACCCACATATAAAATATAGATCGTGCATGTATTCCTACAATGAATAAACTCTTTCCTCATTTCTGAAACATAGATATACATAAAGATTCATCCATTATCATCTATTTCTAATTCAATGTACATTAATAAAAATGTTTGATGTACACTAAGTATCCAAAATCGATGAATCAAAATTAGGGAAATTTATTTCTATAACAATCACATTTATATGCCCTGAATACGTCCCCTTGAGAATAACACACAAACATAGATATAAGAAATTAATCTATAGGTCTAGTCTAAAATAGATCTTGAAATAATATTAATGATACAATCAATTGTTTACAACATTATATTTTTATTTGGTGAGTATCTTTTTTTATATTAATTTAATAAATACTTTTATTGAATACATTCCTACTAAAAATGATGACCATATACATAATTACTTCTTAGTTTGATAAGTCCCATATTTCAATAATTTTTGAGTTATAATTTTTCATTTCACTTATAACATAGATATTTAGGTACACAATAATGTTAATCATATCCCAAATTATTATTTCATGGTTTAATTGAAAAACCATTACCCAAACAGATCATATAGATAAAATAAAATGCATTCCTTAGGTATCCTAACTTGTAGCATTTCCCAGCCATATGTAACCCAAATATAATGTAAATGTATGATTATTTAACTTGTAGGCTATCCAAATTCACCATATATTACATAATATTATCCATGAACACCCTTCTTTAGAAGAACATACCCTATAGGATGATTATGTTCTTAACATGCGTTTTCTTTAGAAAGAATCACACACTTAGTATTTTAATGGGGTTTCATTAATTATCACCATTTAAATATTTATATACGTATATATCATATATAATTTTTACATATCATTAAATTTTACATGTCATATAATTTCAATATGTATACATGATTTTAAGATTTTAATTTTTGAATCATTATTTCTTCAGCCAAATTAATATTTTCTAAAAACATTAATATATAATAACTTATACAAATATTGATTTTTGTTAGTTATTTAAAAACAAAATCAACTTTTATTCAAACATATCCAAATGTATCACATGAATGAGTTACATGAAAACCTTTCATGTAATGATTTAGAATCATATGAAACCAAATTAACTTCAAGAGTAAGTATAGCGTGATAGGTAGCCAATCCCTACATTTATAGACATAACATAAGATTCCAGATCCTTGATAAGACCAACCCACAGTCCCATTATTCATATATCAATGCACAAGATAAAAATTAATTCCAATAAAACTCTAATACATAATATTTATAAATTATAATCAACCTTTATTATTGAATTTATAATCAAGATAACAAATCATTATATTTTAAAAATAGAAAATAATAATAATTTTAATGCACTAACATGTAACATTTATATACACGGTATATAAATTTATAATAATTAATTTCACATTTTAAAAAAATAATACAAATATAAAAATCATATAAATAATGTACTTAAATTAATATATTAATTAAAATAAATAAAATGAACATCTCAAAAAATTAAAAATGAGATATACATACTTGTGAAAATTTCATAAAAACCTCTCAAAAAAATGTGACAATAATTGTTATTTTTATCAAAACAAGACTTATCCAAGCATGTTAATGTTTAACCACAATGTTGTCTTGTAGTAATCATATTTTCATTTAGTTAGTAAACATGATGTGTTAAGAAATTTTGGTGTAACATCTTAACCTGGTTTGGCCTCTCAAACCAAAACCTAGTCAAATTAAAATGTTACTCAACCCTTTGAATGACCCCTCAACCACCAAATTATATATTAAAAAATCACCAATTTAAACTATCAGTAATAGTATGGAAACTTGACTCACAATATAAATTCCTCTTTCAAAAATAGTATATAGAAATATCCAATAACTAAATAATAGAAACATTAATAAATACAACAATAGTACAAATAATATCCTTGGTATAAATAAAAAGTTTTCAATTATCAAGGTGAAACTAAGTAAATAACCTCTACTAGTCTCCATTATACATACTCCACTATTCCATCCCATCCAATAAAGAAACTATCCCCATAATCAATAACTCAAGTAATATCATTTACATGTGTACCGAAATTCACATGTAGGGAGTGAGTACAAATTCCGTAGGTTATCCCTAGTAATTATCATACAAAAAATTTATGTGAAACTTAAGTAACCAAAATTCATTTTTATGAATTTTTTTTAATCCATGCTAATTTATATAATCAAAAAAAATATTAATGAAAAAAAGTATGACATATATTTTATAAACCATTTTCAAAATAGTCAATAACATTTTGATTTCATACCATTCATCTAATATAAACCATTAACCCTTGAAGCTAAGGTAACTTTAAAACCATTTAACTCTCATAATCATCATATCAACAACCACCATGCTGAATTAGGATTTCTAAACTAACCTCCAAGCCCCCACACTCAAGTGGTGTTTCCAAAACCAACCTCACATAACCCGATGAGGCCCCACACTTTAGTGGATTTTACAAAACGAACCTTGTCTTACATAATAAATCCCCAAAACTCAATCTATCAAGACCATCGCCTACTATAACCCCGATCGAACCAGTATTGAAGAAAATTATAATCCCAAAAGAATGACTCTAATATGATATATGAAAGTGACTGTATATTCCCTAATAAATCCAAATAACATTAGAATAGAACCAGTAATAAGCTCCATATAAAATAAAACCAATATCTTATAATTCTTAAAATTTAAAATATATAATAAAATTTAAAAAATAAATACCATAATAATACTCATATGATAACAAATCTATGTACAATAACCAAATCGACAACATGAGGTAGTAACATTCATCCCAATAAATAAATCCCTCCTAAAAATATAAATGAAAAGTTATATCAAATATTGGGGTGAGCATAAAAGTATACACTATAGGATCCTCCCAAAAATAGCTCATGAAAATGTATAAGAATCATATTAATGGATTAGTGAATATATAGTGAAACTACCACATTTCCTATACACAATTAAAAAATACCTATATACCAACTAAGGCACACTCACTAAAAATGTACACAAGTATAATAATATAACATCTGAGGAATATCTTATAAGGTATCTTTCACTAGCTTCACCATTAAACAAGTCACTTTTATTCCCCAATGACATATGTTTTTGTGTAATCATTCCCTCTATATCCATATATTCACATAACCACATATCCACATCGCAACGATAACCACATATCCTCAATCATCTTCAAATTATCCTAAATGCAACAATACCATATATTTATATCATCTCACAGTGGAGAAATTAATTAAAAGGACATCAACCTTTTTGCCTCCTCATCCAATTTATGTATCCCTTATACACCCATATAATCATGTAGCATATCCTCAATCCATTATATAACATAATGAATTTCTTAACCTAGATAACTATACAAAAAATAGATCAATGCACCATTATACCTCAAGAATACATCCCTATACATCAAAGGCCCCCAAATAGTAGTGAGGGTCTATAGAGTGGTAATGGAGAGATAATACCCTTAGAAGATAAATAAAATTAACAATATTAAAATAATGAAAGAAAATTAAAATAACAAGAAACTATAAGAAAAAATAAACATAAAAAATGAACTTATATAATTCCTTTCTAGTCATATAATTGTCAACAAGATCTCCCATAGGCTGATCACATTTGTATATACATGACTTAATTAAAATAAACTTCCATCCTGATACAATGGAACTAGATAAACCCTTTGAAAAACTATATCATCCAGCTTATTTACCTTCTACACATCCATATCTACTATGATCCTAATGAATATCCCTTACCCTTTCATGTACTATGAACCAGAAAATCTACACAAGTCTTAGAGGGCCCTTAAAGGGTGTGATTTTGAACTTATTTGGACACCATGAATAGTGTATCCATGATATATATATTTATATATGTATGTATGTATGTATATGTGTATACACAATGTAATAATGAAAACCAAAGAAAACCACCAAACCTTCTCCACCCATGACTGACCAGACACATGTTATCCTTTACCTACCTCATATGGTTCTAAAGTGGAATAATGAATCTACATTATTTCATATTAAAAGTACCCTCGGTCTTCCAACCAATTCCTTATCACATATAATCATGACTCCACATCAACCAAGATTACCTAAAAACACATCCACATACCATATCATTAGTCCTATGGTATTCTAAAACCTTTACTAACCACTAGATAAATTTTACCATGAAACCCAAATCTCACCCACCACCATACCTTCCTAAGTACAACTCACTAGAACCACCATATCCCAAATATATAGTGAGAATCCCTCTCCCATTTGGTGTTCTCTCACACCTAAAACCATGGACGATTTCTATGAATCTTACTCCATATTGATGAATACTCATCCAAATCCACCATATGTCTCTTAAATCTATAGTATACCACCCAGAAACTAGTGGTCAAATCCACACAATGAGAAATGTCCTATATTACCATGATCCCAATGGACTCAACCCATATTTTGAGAAGTATATATAATATCCCATGACAACAAAAAAAACATGTATCTCCACCCACAATAATGGACAATACTATTCACATCACACCAAAAAACCTCAATCACAACCCATTATCGATGAACCACATCACTAAAAATCAAATGATCTACACCCATAAAATTCCCAAATAACCACATCTATCAACACATATCATGAGTCACCACTTTAAAATAAATGATATCATTCTCATCAAATACCCTAACCACACCACAAAGCTCCTTAATCCATATCTAGCAAAAAATATTCATATTCCACATAAGACTACCCTTAGGTATCTCTTAAGGACAATGAAAACCTCAAGGAATTCCATTTTCTATTACCCACATTACCCTACCCATGTTCCTTTATTACATAGTGCATAAGCACATGTATAACCAATGGAATAGCTAGAAATCACCTACCTAGAGTATAAAGTACTCCACTTGTTGAAGACCACAATCTGATTCGACTCTAAATATTATATTCACAAAAATATAAAAAATGTATTGAGATTATGTTTTTTAGTAAGAGTCAATAAAATAGTGATAAATTAAAAATATACATTAACAAAGACTATTAAAATTACCCATGGATACTTCCAAAATTAGATTATTAGATTATTTATAAATAATTTACAAATATCTCACCAAGAGGTAAGAATAAAATAATGATAGAATATTAGGGTTTAATTTCCACATTTCTAGATGAAAAAACCTAAATCTATCTTTTAATTAGATAATTGTTTTTTTAAAATATTAGATATGGTTTGTCAGAACATAACCCTCCTAGATCATAGTATTTCACTCCTTCCAAGCATCCCAATTGATGTGTCCCCCTTATCATGATATGATACACCTCTCTATAGGCCTCAAATTTTATACCTATTGTCTTACCTTATCGAATAATGTCCCACACAAATAAATATTCATGGAACATATAATAACTGTGACACCCCCATCATAGAATAACCATAGCTATCATGGTGCAACATCCCCCTCACTTGACGTTTCAAAAATTAAAAATCACTTACATGTCTCTCAAACCTAATGTATTACCCTTATATATATAGAAGAGCTTATATATTTTCACATCATAACATGACCCTTTATCTCACAACATAACTTCCCCAATCACCAAATTTTCCACAATGGAAAAAATATTATGCATTTGCATCATGGTGTGAACCACTTACTCATGACATGACTTCCTCCTTTTATCTATTTCTTTTCCAAAAACTAAAAAATCCAATATATTAAGGAGAAAATCCTTATGTTTCATGGAATTATCCATTTTATTACTTTCCCATTTAGTCATCACATGGTGATTCCCATTGACCATGAAATGACCCTTGATCAGCCCCAATACAATATCACAATACTTTCTATCTATTATGCATGTAGTACCCCTATACCAAAATGTGAACTTAAACCCACACCATCATCTCCCAAGTCACGATCATCTACAACCCATTCACCATATTGTGATACCCTATATCATAACATGTTATTTTTACTAGTTTATAATTCCATCCCTGATACTGGACCCACTCTTGAGTCCTAATTCCTAGCCCACACCAACACCCTCAACACCTTGATATCATCCAAATTAACATGATTTATCCATGATATAACTTGATTTACCATTCCAAAATACTTGGGACCTTAAAACATACCCATTATATGATATTTCACCACTGAACTATCTTATTATACACATTGAACAAACCTTACTGAAACCTGAGTATCCTTATCACCACTACCATAACACTAACATGACAGTAAATACATCTATCTCTTCCCCAGTCTCTATGATTTTCAAATTAAAATAGATGGATTCCCTCAGTGGGTACTACCCACCATAGGAATCACTTACTTGGTCTCTCCATAACCAAATTACTCCACACAATTTTGGTATCATAGGCATCCCACAAAAAACTTATATCTATACATAACCTATATTTATCAACTATCATCATCCTATATCATACTAGTACTCACTATTACCCAATGACAATGAAACCCACATTTACCAAACATCATATCCGATACCCATAACAAAACTTGTGTTTGGTTGTTATACTTAAATTATATGAATACCAAAGACTAATATCTACAATAAAAACCCAAAACCAAATACAGTAATGGAATATATCTAACTGTCAATGGATCCTTTATCCACTCTAGGTGAGTTACCTCTATCATGTACAACATACCCAAAACCTAAATACATGGATACTATCATCCCTATGATGTCTTACTCATTGTTGGACATTTCCCCCACTACTGTGTATCTCATTCACTACCTCATCCCGTATATAAAAATGAATCATGTCTACCATCTCCCATTACTTCTCATTGTCAAACTTTAGATTAATGGGTTTAATACGATCCATGTCCCATTTTTGACTACACAGTCACCCAAAAATCCTTTTTTAGTTGTCCCATATGGACACATGAAAGAAATTCTTTTAATAGTCGATCAAACTAGACCTAAATATGTCTTTCCTTACCACATTGTAAACACCTAACCTATGAAACAATCCATGGGGCATTATCAAAGACCTTTTCTAAATTTATTGTGGGGTCTCCTCATGTCCTTGCTTTTGGATAGTAGGAGATCCACTACCTATATTTTTAACACCATTGTAAGGATATATATCCCACCATTCACTAGGTAATATAATGATACCAACACTCAGTTAACCACCTATAAAAATGAGGTAAACCTAAAGATTTTTTCCCTAACCATGTTATTATGCCACAAAAAATACTCAAATAAACCCACCATAGTTATCTCATCTCCCACCAATATAGATGAAAACCGTAATAATCATGTGAACTTCCTAGATTAATCTATACGTAATGTCTCCCCCTACACAATTTTCATAAACTAATAGGCTTTATCCACTATAAATGTCTTAGGAAGGAAGTTCTTAATGAACACTGCCTCAAATTCCCTCGACATTATCACCTCATGTGTGCCTAAATGTACTTTTATATACCACTAGAAATTTACTAGACCTATGAGTATATATGAAGCCAACTTCACTCTCTACCTTTATGGTGTCTTTATTTGGTTTATGATTATTCATAATAAATAATTTATGCACTCCGCTTCCTAGGGTACACTCTCTCCTTGGAATAAAGGATAATATTGTGACTAAAACAACCCTGTTAGATACTCTATGGATGTATCATATCTATGGGATCCCTGATCCATGCTCTAGATAATATGTACTAGGATTTCCTAGAGCTACTCATCCGACCACTTACCTATCTTATTGAGTTTTTGGGGATGAAAAACTTATCCTTAAATCTCTATATGTGTCTCATTCTCCAATTTACACTTCCCTGCCACCCCTAATTATGATACCATATGGCCTCACATTCTCTGGTACCCAAGTTAGGGATAGGTAACACACACACACTATGCACACATAGAATCAACATAATTATTCACACTAATAATCACACACTTGAGCAAGCTAAGTAGAAAACCATAGAGAATATATATGGGAAACACCATATAGGTTGTTGTTGATACTTTAAATAACCAAACCCATTTCCATTCTATAACCAAAATGACAATAAAAATGAGAAAAAATATGTCATATTGTCCCTATTTTCCAAAAATGATGCGTGAGTCTAAGATATTTCCTCTCACACCCATTATTTTTAAACAAATATTAATAACATAAAATACCCATTAATCTAAATAAAATAAATCAAATTTAGACTCAAAAATCACAAAACAATCCAAGTTTCTTTGGTAACTTGGAATTCAATTCATTCTTGTGCTGAACATGCACACAACATGACATTTATCATAATTTATAATTTTTTTCTGAACTTTTCAATCTAATAAAACCCCAATAATAATAAACTCACTCTTTAAACACTTCAATACTACCCTGCTCTAATAACAAATTCTAATATATTGACCTAGATCTCTCTACAATACCTGAATAGAATCACCACTAGACCTTAATCATAACTCCTTATATAATAAAGGCTGATGAATAGTAGTGAGAGTCTATGGGGTGATAGTGGGGATACTATAAAATTAGAGGATAATAAAATTAAAAATATTTAAATAATGGAAAACTTAAATAATTGGAAACCGCAAGCCAAAAAAACATATAATCAGCCTAAATGAACTTATAAAATTCCATTTTAGTCATACAAGAGTCAACATGATCCCCTATAGGTTAATCACATATGTATATTCACAAAGTAATAAAAACAAATTATCATCTCGAAACTGAGGAACCATATCAATTATATATAAAACTAAATCATCTAGATTGTACACCATTTTCACATCCATATATAGTAGGCTCTTGATGACAAGTCATTACCCTTACATATTCTAGGAACCATAATGTTTGGACGTGTCTTGAAGGGATCATGTAGGGTGTGAGAATGATATCAGTATAAAATAACCTACACTGTACCCAGATAATATCTATACATATAAAAAATTATGAAAAGTAGAATAATAGAAACCAAAGAACACCATCCGACCTTCTTCACCCATGCCCAACCAGCCTTGAGTGATCCTTTACCTACCTCTTCTAGTAATAGTGTATAATGATTTATCTATAGTCTGTTATACTGGGAGTTCCCTTGGTCTTCCAACCAATTTAGTGTCAGACGGAAACACCATTACAAATCAACTACAATACCCCAATGATATTTCCATATACCATATCACATTATCCATTGTCTTCCAAATCCTTTACAAACCACCGGCTCAACATCCCGATGAAACCCAAAGCATAGCCACACCCATATATTTCCATATACGGATCACCATACCCTTCATATCCCACATATACGATGAGCATCACACTTTTATTTTTTGATCTCACACATGATAAACCATATATAACTACGGTGTATCATTTTTTATATCAATAAAACCTCATTATCATCAACCCTATGTTGTTTAACTATAGAGGATACCAATATGGAACTGATAGGATTTATATGATCATATAATGATCACTTTTAGATGAAGGAAACCAAAAAAATGGGAGATCTATATTCATGAAATAAACTTATAAATAATCCAAAAAAATGAGTACTTGGAATTCATGATCATCAGCCATTTCCTTCTTCCTTTTATAGACAGTGGTCAAAGAAGATCACTTGGATAAGTGAACGAAAGAAACCTTTCTCCAAGGTGATACACCTACCAATGGATCCATGATCATACCATGATGATATATGAAAATAAAAGGGGTTTTAGAACCTTATGAATTGTGAAAAATAGAGTTTTTAGAGGAAGATAGTTTAGTATAGGCTCATACACTTCTCGCCACTAAATATGAGAGGGTCACATCCTCTTATATAGCAGAAGAAAGAGGTACGCACTTCATAATGAATTGCATACATTTCAGTTTATTGGGTATAATTAATTTAATGTTGTCAATTAATTAATAAAAATCCTTTGATCCATTAATAGTGAATTTTAATTGATGAAAAAACCCTCTAGAATAAATAAATAATATATATATATATATCATATATATATATTATATCCATGAATCACATGCATGAAAAATACATTCATCATATGTATTTATTAAATATACATATATATATATATATTATAATATCATATATATATATATATATTTGATGAATCATATTCATGTGTACATAAATCTCATGTATTTATATTTTAGTGTACATCAAAAAATCTCTGGCATTCTCTGAAATCCCATAAGGACTTGGTACAAAACATCACATTTCATTTTGAATTTATATAAACTCTTTTGGATATGATTTTCTTATCAAACTCTCTCCATTTTGAATAAAAACATTGTCCAAAATTAATCCTTACCCAAGGAACTAATTGGGTGACCATACGATCCTTAATATCTTGGAAAACAACTATAAAATTAAGATCTCAAATATGTAGGAAAATAACATCCTATAGAAAAGCATCAATGATATCTAATCTATTAAGGGGTATTCTGTGATCTATATTAAATATACTCAAATATCTATAAGAACATGCAAACCATAATATGTATCAGATACATCATATGTATACCTATATAATCATTTTTATATTACATAGAGCGACCCTTATACATAAAAGATATCAATCATGTGTTGGCCTCTCATCATTTCATGATTCTCTGAAAAAAGACTAACCAAGCCAATGAACACATCACATGTCATTCATTTATCTAATAAGTGCCCCACATGTAACTTATCCAAGTGGTTGAACACATCATATGTAAAACAATTAAGTATAGACATATATTTCATCATACTAATTCAATTAAGGGATAGATGTTTTAAACATTTCATACTAGTGAAAAAACTTTATCTTGGTTATGCTCAAATCGATGTCATGATTAGTAAAATACACAACCACCCCCATATTGGTTAAGTCAATATATAGATTTACATAAGTTGGGTATCAAATTATTAAGGTCATCATGCTAGGTATCTCACCAACCTCAGGTAAAAAAGATTGATAATAACCATACACCCTTAAGTATATCGATGATTGTATGAAATTTCATGATATATAATTTAGCATATCAATCCAGTTAATAAGTTTATACCTATTACCCAATGAATATAAATTATTAAAATAACATTTAAAACTATTAAAAAAAATACATAATTCTATTCATGATGACATTATCATATCATTACAACCCATAATACTCTGTAATGATCATCAATTAGTGACAACTCAAAGGCACACATTGAGGGGATATTATAATTTTACTATTCATGTATAAAAAAATTACAACACACATGAATGAATGATATTTTATGATTGAATTTATTATAATAACATGATATATTTACATCCATTATAACCAATATCTCATTTTTCTAACACCTAGATATTTTACATGACACTCATGTTGTTATTATGATATTGGTTCTATTAATAGATCTACTACATTCTATTGTATAGCCACCCAAATGATCATTACATAAATCCTCTCAGTGATGTACCATTTTAGATGGTATTTTTAAGGATGTTTTTAGTCCTTTGATGTGATTGGGGTTCCTTGTCTTGTCAAACAACACCATTTTTATCACAATATATCTTGGTTTCTCCTTTCATGCTTGGAACCACTCAAAGTTCCCAAATGAACTTCTTGATCCAAATATCTTCCTTCATAGTTTCTCATGTAGTGACATATTTTTCATCTATTTTTTAGTCTACTATAGTGGGTTGTTTGGAAATATTTAAACTAAATTCTCCATCTCTTAGGAAAAATATTAATCTATATTGACATTTTATATAATTTTTTTGGATTAGAAACTAGAATTTGCGCAACCCTATATATAGATCTCATAATCTTATCCAAATACGATGACCATATCCTTAGTTCCTTTCAAGTACATAAGTATATTTATTATAGAAACCCAGTAACTCTACCCAGGATTGTATTGGTATATACTTCTTATGGACATCGCATATGTGAGACAAGGTCATGTAAATAACTTGGAATACCTAATAGATCCCATGGATGATGAATAATAAATTATATCTATCCATTACAAATCTTTATAAGTATCCAAATTATTCCTAAGATTCATTCCATGTAACACTCGTAACAAATTTTTTTGGGAGTTCTCCATGTTTAACCCCTATAATTATTTAACAATATAAGTATTCTGAATCAGTCTAAGAAACTTCTTATATCTATCTATACAGATCCTCATACAGAGTATGTAAGATCTTTCACCCATGTCTTTCATTTAAAAACCTTAACCAAGATACATATTCATTGAGTGAATTATCAAAAATTCATTTTAAATAATAAGTATTCCATAAAAATATAGTATTAGAAATAATATTGTAATCCCACTAAGCCTCTTGTATACACATGAATCATCTATGTTCTTATTGAAACCAAACTATTTATTGCGACATTAAACAAGATATTACAACTCTGAGAAGAATGAATTTTTCCATAAATTTACTATTGTAACTGTAAAACCTTATCACTATCATTTGGAAATTAAAAACAATAGGAATTTATTATATATATGTCCTTGATTAAATTTCCATTTAGGAATATAGTTTTGACATCCATTTGATATATCTCATAACCATAATGAGCTTCCTGATCTAGAAAAATATGAAATGAATTTATCATCACAACAGGTGAAAATATATCTTCATAGTCAATACCTTGAATTTTTTTATAACCCATTTCCAACAGGCCATATTTATAAGTATAAAATATACCATCCATGTGAGTTTTCTTGTGGAAAATCTAATTTCAACCTATTGGTTTTACCTCTTCAGGTGAATCCACCAAGTTCAAAACATGGTTAGTATACATAGATTCCTTCTTAGGTTCCATGGGTTTTAAAAATTTATCAAAATCATAACTCCCATTATACGTTTATCTTTTATGAATGTTACATTATCGTTATTATTTATGAGATATCCATATCCCTCATATTCTTGATGAATCCTACCAGACCTTAAATTTTCTTATGTAACTTGAGTTGGTTCTACATCCCAAACTATTTTTGAAAACGTCTTAACATCCATATCAGGAAAAGTTTATATTTTTTGGGATTAAATTTCCCCAAGTTGAACATTCCTCCCACTATATCCTTGACTTATATATTACTCCCCAAGAAATATACTTGTTTGATCCAAAAAAAACATTGTGTTCAGTAGGATTTTATAAATAATATACCATATTTTCATTAGGATAAATAAAAAATAGTAACTTATCTGATTTATGGCCAATATTATCATATTAAATCATCATATGAGTGCTTCATAGCCTTAAATTTTCATAAAATAAAATTTAGGATCTTTTATAGTGTAAATATCATATGGTATCATTATGAATTATTTATATAGAACATGATTTAGAAAGAATAAAACAATATCCAGATCATAACCCCAAAATGATGTAGGACGGTCACATAAAATCATCATCAGTTGAACCATGTATAACAATGTAATATTCCTATTTTAAAATACACAATTCTATTATGATGTTTTAGGAGGAGTGAGTTTTGATACAATCCCACAATCTCTCAGATTAGATATGAATTCTTGGATCACGTTTTCACAACCTTGATCTGATCAAAGGACTTTAATAATTTTTCCCTGTTGATTCTATACATTTTTCTAAAATTCCTTATAATTTTAAAATGTTTCATAATTTCTTTTCGTAAAAAACACATAACCATAATGAATAAAATTATTTTTAAAAGTAATTAATTATCTAAAACCTCCAGTTTATTGAGTACTTATTGGTCCAAATAAAACACTATATATGATTTCCAATAGTCCACTAACCCTCTCACCTAATCTCCTAAAATGTGATTTTTATTCATTTTTCCCAATAAAAAAAGGTTTACATGTTTGAAATGATTTCTAATCGAATTAGTGTAATAATACATCTCTATGATGTATTTGAACATGTCTCTCATTTATATGACCAAGGATATAATTAAAAAGGTAGGTTAGATTAGAATCAATCATGGTCGTCTTATTTTGAGTTTTATAAAAAATATTATCTATATCTAGTATATATAAACCATTCATTATATTCAAAATTCCATGAAAATTTCATTCTTATATATAGATCAACTCTTTTTATAAATAATGAATGAAAATACCATTTTTTTAAATAATATATAGAAATAAAATTCTAATTTATCGTAGTAATATAATATTTTTTTTTTCAATTCCAGGATCAATCAGCTTGGTTAAATCAGATCATAAGTGTTGACCTATAATGAAGAAATAATTTATCTATTATGGATATGAATATCTACGTCCCCTATCTTCAATTCTCTAATTTCTATGAGTTTGTGTTTGTCAGCACAAATGTTTGACACACACCTGGTATCTAATACCCATGAGTCAAAGTTGGAGAAATTTATTTCAATAACATTCACATTTTGTTACATTGAATTTTTCTCCTTGGGAGCACACTTAAATCCTTCACACTAATATTCAACTATTTTATAGTCCATATCAATTAATAATCTCAATATGATTAGTGTAATGTATTCCATAATCTACAAAAAATATATATCAATGGGTGACTATGAGGCATTATATCTTTTTCATTAATGGATTTAAATTAATGTGCTCCCACTAAAAATGATGACCCCATACATCATATTAATTTTGTGGTCCAAGATCTATATTTCACTAATTTTGTGGATTATTTATCATTTATCTCATTATTTAACTATTTAGTTAGGGCATCATCTCAATCAAAATAGTTTTGATTTATATATTTTTTTATGGATAAACCCTTATAAAAATCAATCATATGAATTTACTCTACTCAATACCTTCTACAAACTAATCCTATTAGGTCCTCTTGGATAGTTTAACCCAAAAAAATACAAAAAATAATTTAAAAAAGGACAATATAGGTGCACCCCATTTTTTCACAACACACCCAAAAGAATAAGCGAGTGTCACTCATTAAATTCTTTCCATACACAAGATAATCCAAGGGTACACAACTTTATAATGACCTCCTTGGATGGATGATTGAGTTCATTAAAAGTGTCGATTTGGAAGGAATCTTACACTTAATATTTGAGGGGTTTTTAGTCTCATCAAATTTATATATGTCATATGCATATTAAATTCATAGCTATTAAATCATATGTGATCATTATTATTTCATTTTTTATTTCCTTTTTTCCATTAATGATTATAACTATTTAGTTTTTATAAATCCCTATTAAAATCACAAAATAAATGTCTTCACACCATGTTAATGTGAAACTCTTCACACAACCCACAAGTCTTTATTAATCAACCAAAAATAGAATTCAAGTATATGAATACATATCCAAATTAATTATATTCATAAGCCAAATTAATGTTTCATGTAAATGAATATAATTATATGTGATTGAAAAACTCCACAAGAGAAAGTTAATAGAGACAAATAGCCAACCCCATCCACTATCCTAGCTAAAGAAAACCTCCAAGAAACTAGGCAGTTTAAACCAAAGTCCCTCTATCAAGGGAGGCATTACTAAAGATACAATTAAAATAATTAAAAAACTAAAACCATGTATGCAAAAACTGTGCCCAATAACTATTCTTGAGCTCATAGAAAAAATTACAAACCAAGGTCATGGAAGATGAAAACAAAATTTTGTGATATAAAACCTAGTATGATATGAAAGGTTCTATACTAGGAGAATGTTATCATATAAATTAGAATACAAAATATTTTTATTTCATAAATAATTTGATAAACATTAATATTAATGAAATTTCACAAATAAATAAGAAATTTATTTATATTTCAAAATGCGATACATTTATGAATTATTAATAAATATATTATAATTATAACCATTTTATAATTTAGCAAGAATATAAACATTTTATATTCATTTCAATATGAATTCCTTCATATTATATATTTAATAGAATTTTAATGATATTTCAGGAATTATTAACATTTTATAATTTAATATTTATTATATAAACATTTTATATAATATAAATATCATATATTTTTTAACTTCTAATCAGTTTATAAATTACCTCTTATGATTTATAAATAAACCATTTATTTTTAGAACACAAGGCATACCATTTAATTCGTCAAAAAGAAATTTAAAATATCAACCTTTAATATTTGGTAATAATGTTTCATAAAAATTTAATTAAATAATTATAAACAATTTATAATTAATTAATTAATTTATAAAATCATTATAAATTAAAAAATACTGAAATAAATTTTATTACAATTTATTTACATTTTATAAATCATAAAAACCATTTAATATTTTTTAAAAACATTAATTGATTTGTTGGTTACCCTTAAAATAGAATCCCAATTCTTTTTAAGGGTATCCTGTATTTGACCTTACAAAGGTTATATGAAAGCACTTTTGTAAAGGTAAGTCACTTCTTAGCATTGTAAGTCTTATATTTAATGCATTATTTAATGGTAATATAAAGATTACCATCACGTACCTCATTTTTTGTAATGTTATGGAAGATATTACTCTTAGAAGAACACTTCATATAAGGGTAGGTCTCGATTTACCTTTACATTACATTACTATGTAAGGGTATTACCTTTAAAAACCCAATTTCATAAAGGTAATATTGATGTTACCTTTATGAACCTTCTACTCAAGGGTAATACCATTTCTTAACTCATTTTTGTAAAGGTAACAAAGAGGATACCTTAAACAAACCTTCCACATAAGGGTATGAATTTTACATAACAAACCTTTTTAAGGGTAATTAAAATTTATCCTTACTCAGCTCATGTAAGGGTTTGTAACCCTCCTCCATTTTTTTTGAACATACTATATTTAATTATTCTTCAAAAACCAATGATCAAAACTCATTTAATTATTGAAGAACCTACATATGACACCACTGATGGGATTCTTATGATCATCTAATGATTATTTTCAATGAAAGACAACCCAAAACAAATGTTATCTATCTTTAAGAAATAAATGGGTAAATGATAGAAAAAATAGAGTACATGGAATTAATAAAAAATAATAGTTTCCATCTTCCCTCCACATAGAGTGTTTTAAGAATATCATAAGGAGTATTGAATGAAATCATCCTAACTCTAATGTGATACAATGGCTAGTGGGTCCAGAATCATATCATAATGAAACCGAAAAACTGAAAGGGTTCTATTACCTTCCCAAATGAGATAAATGATATTTCGAGTGGAACAAAGTGTAGTAGAGGCTCATAAACATTATAAAACCAAATAGGATATGATCTCATCCTCTTATATTACCAAATACTGAGGCTCCCACTTCATAACACATTATATTAATTTCTCTGGATTTTGTATAATTAATTAAATGTTTTCAATGAATTAATGAAAATCCATTAATCCATTCATAATGTATTTTAACTAATAAATATAAAATTTGGGAGAAATAAATACTCTATATATATGATATATATATATTATATTAAGGCATCACATGCATGAAAATTACATGAATCATATGAATTTATTAAATGTACACTAATATATATAATTTCATATTATATATGTATATATTTCATGCATCATATACATGTGTACATGAATCTCATTAATGTATATTTTAGTAAACATCCAAAAGAAATTAGTGGTCGAAACCACTATATGGGATCTTTTCTTTGTAAACATTAACCCAATAGAATCAGCCCCTATGGTGAGAAGCATCACAAGCATCACACAGATACACCATGATGAACCTTTTTCACTAGCTCTGATAGTGATCAACACCATCTGCATAACACTAAATAACCTATGTTTCCATGAATTCTCAGTGATAAACACCCCCCAAAATAACATGGGTAACACCTATCATATTCCTAAAGAACCCCATCAATCGACACATCTCATGAGAAACTACTTCACAATATATGATATCATGGACATCAAACCACTAGACCACACCACAATGAAATACAATACATACTAGGAGAAAACCCTTCATCTTTCACATGATACCACCCATAGGTATCCATTATGAACAATGTAAGTCTCAAGTGGTTCCATTCCTAGTATCCCACATGATCTTCTCCATGTGTATTTATTACAAAATTAATAAACACAAGTATAACATAAGAAATAAATAGAAACCACTTACAAAGAGTATATAGAACTCCATTCATCATATAGTTTGATTTGAATCCAAATAATATATGCACCAAAATATAAAAAAAATTCTATGATATGAGGGTTTTTAGTAATATAATTGGTAATCATGAGAAATAAACATAATATACCCACACAAACTTTAATCCATTTTTATATCGTATCCTATATTTCGACCATTTAATGATTTAGAAATAATAAACAAAGATATCATAAAGAGAGAAGAAGAAAAGAAAAATAGATGATTATGGATAAATATCTAAGTTTTTTGGAAAAAAATGAACTAAATCCACATTTGAAAAAATTAATTATTTAAATTTTTAAATTTTTTAATAAATTGGACAAGGAAGCTCGTGATGTGACCCTCCTGGCTTAGGATGTGTTTCACTTACCAGGAAAACCTTATAGTTTGATATACCTTATCATATAATGACAAACCTCACTTAAATCCCAAAATTCAACAACTGGGGTCACATAATGGAATGAACCTACCCTTCATATCTTGAAAATCCCATTTAGAGTGATTTTCATGGCATGACTATCGCCCAATACACCCCCATCAATGCTCAACCACACCAGTCATGGTGTGACTACCCCTTTACATATCACCCAACCCTTACATATTACCCTTATATATAGGGTGACCATTTTTTATTATAGTGTTATGAAGTGAACCTATAGCTCATGGACTTATTTCTCAAATCACCCATTTTTTCAAAAAGGAAAAAAACTTCTTCGTATTCATCATTGTGTATCTTTACCCTTTTTCCCATTTTTTCTATATACTCAAAAATACTACATATCAAGGAAAAGATTCTTATATATCAAGGAATTATCTATTAATAAAAATTTCTATACATCCATCACACCACGATTCCTCTTTTTCATGGTACAATACTCAATCATCCCTAATACAAAATTACACCTATGGCCCTCCATAATGTGGTGCCCCTTGGCTATAACCTGACTTTTTTCTAATCTTGTGATTCCTTATGTCATGGTCTAATACAACCCCTTTGACATTACATGATCACATATGATATATTGTGATATTTTTACTACTATAAAATTCTTTCCCCGATCTTAAGCCATTCACAATGCTCAATTCTTGGCCTACGTTAGACCCCTTGACACCTTAACTAGGTCCAAATTCACATGTTCGATCCATGATCTGACCTAAAATACCATTCCCAAATAACATGGAATTTACACCATTATATATATAGAAGATATAGAAGGAAAATGGTAGTAGTTATCCATTCATATCCTCTACGGTATTGATATTAGGGAAAATATATAGAACCCAACACCTAATATGGGAATTACTTGTATTACCTGACTTGGGTAGTGGTGCATAGAAAATAACACGACCTTCTAAACAAAAACTCCCAAACCTAGTGTTAAAAACATAATATTATATATTTTTATTTGATACAAAAAATATGACTATGTTTTAGTCATAAAAAAAATAAAAAAATCACTATAAATTATTGGATCACTTACATAACCAAGGACCTTTTAGGTTTGCAGTTTTAATAAATTTAGAAAAAATATTGATTTTTTTCATGTCCTCAAGTGATCATTTTTCCTACTATACCTAGATTATATTATTTCACAATAAGTCTTCCACATCTACAATAACTTTTTTCCTAAATAAATCTTTTTAATAGATAATTTATTTAATACAATTCTTCATAACCTGTGGAAAAGAAAACATAAAAAGGGGGAGCTGAAATTCAAAATAAGGTTAAATATAAACATTAAAAGTTGAATGTCATCAGTGAGATTAAGATGGTCATAAGGATATGATAAAATAATAAAAGTACATGATGATAATACAAGTAATTTATACCCATAAAAACACGGATCATTAAAAATGAAACACGGAATACAGATTTATCAAAGGAAACAGTCATGAGAATCAATAATCATGACTTATGTGATGTCAATATTGATTAATGGAACCATTAAAAACTCATAGAAAACAAAGAGAAAACATTTTGGTATCATGAAACATTATCCTCATCACCCATGTTTACTCATGTTAGAAATACCTGTAGCCCAATTAAATACATAGGACAAACCTCATTAGTTAACTCCCTCTTTTTAGTGTTTAAAGACAACAAACATTACCCAATACATTGTAGAGCTATATCGGGAACACCCTTCATATAAGATATATCAGGCTCACCCATAATCATGAGATTTATCAGGATCCACCATAATTATCTATAACATATAAATACCATACATGAATATAACACATGGAATCTTTCATTTTCATTATAAATGTTTTAGAAAACAAATTTTATTCCTTTATAGATTAATGTACCCGTAAAAAAGAAATGGATTTCATGATAATATATTTAAAAAAATAATCATAAGAAATATAGAGAAATAAGATGGATGATATCATAATATCATATTCAAATTCCAACAAAGGAACCAAAAAAAATTATTTACATAGATTAAAATACCTTTAAAAGAACATTTAAATTTTTTTTTTGAAAATATGGGAGAATACCATTTTCATTAGGTACATTTAAAAAATTAGAATTCAAAAAAAAATGAAAAAAGATTTCATTTGAAAATAAAAATGGTAAATTATAATGTAATCTTTAAATAAATTAATTTCTATGACATTGGGAAACACTGTTTTTGCGGTATATGTTAAATCAAATATTTCATTCACACATTGATAAAAAGTACCTTATTCAGAAAATAAAAAAATGTTAAATTTAAATTTTTTTAAAGAAATAAATATATGAAAAAGAATTTAATAAATCATTTAGTAACCCAGAAATTAATCTTTTAGCTTTTTTAACGATAATATGGATCTTTAAGAAAAATTTCATAAACCAAAGAGAAAACACGATTGGTTATTCTTAATAAATTTTTCTTGTAAATTTAAATACCAAAGGAAAAAAAACTGAAAGAAAAGAATTTAAATACTATAAATAAACATAATAAAAGAATAAATTTGTGATTTATGAAAGTAAGATCATACAATTTTCCCCAAATGAACCTTTAACTTAAACAACCCCTAAAATAAATTAAATCATAACATAAATCCTTTACCACAATGGTAAATTTTGAATCAAAAGTCATTAAGAAAAGAATATGTTATAAATATTTAAATACCATTAATTAAATTAATTCACATGACAAAATTAATTCATGGGTAAATGCACCATATAATAGAAACATGGTGCACAACATGAAATTTTTTTCAAGAAAATGAGATCGAGATAAATAAAATGCTTGTAAATATCATAACATTAAAAGTAATAATTAATCCATTATGTGATTTTGTTCCCAAATTTAAATTAAAAAAGTTTAAATAAAACATAATACAATCATTGTTAATTTCTCATATAATCGTAGAATAACATAGTTAGAGATGTAGATGTATAACCCAGCGAATGCAAATTGAGTTAAGAAACCCCTTAGATTTTGACCTAAATAGCATTGTACTCTCTTCAAATAATGTATAATAAATTTATACTTATCATTTAATTTATTAATAACATTTTTAAGGGTTTTTAATTTATCATAAAAAATTTATTTCATTAATTTCTATGAAATATTTAATTACTTAATCGGTTAAGTCTATGTCAAGTGTTTTGAGGAGGTTCGACTCATAATTTCAAAATTAGTTTTTTAGGTAGACTATGGTAAAAGGGTTAATTATTACATAATCTATATAAATATAATCATGGAATAATTATAATTTTTATACATCGTAATGAATTTTATAATCACTAATTAAAGGCTGGAATGAAAAATTAATCCCATCACACTATAGAGATGGTATTTGAAATGTACACATAAACGACATTATAAATTTTTAATAGGAATAAGGGTTAGAAGGTAAGTAATATATTATATTTTTAGAATGATAATTATATCATGAAAAACATATTTATTTATTAAATTCATAATAATAACCAAACATGTGTGGTGGTGATGACAAATGAAACACATCCCTTTATAGAGGTGGTAGTCCATACATATGCATGAATGATGTTTTTGTTCCACATAAGATGAAACATTAGATGAATGGGGTTTTTATATTAACATAATAATATTGAAGCATATGTGAGTTATTTATGTTACTATATTTTAGTGGTTAAGATATAATTTAATGATGTAGAAGAATACGAAAAATGAAAATGCTCGGCTGAGGCGATGACCTCCTCTTTAAAGAACCTCATTTGGATATCTCATTAAGGACCCTAGGGATGGTATTTTAAGTATAAAAAATCATATAGAATATAGATAATGGGTTTAATAAGATTTATTTCAGGGTTTTTTCTGGATAAGTTTCTCAAGAAGTGTGATGAAGTGAGGAGAGGGGGTGTCCTCATATTTGAGAAGAGAGGAGAACCCATAGAAATACATAAATTATTAAATAAAATATAAATTAATTTCCATCTTAATGTAGATATAGACTGATATATGTATAATATAGTTTGAGTATGTGTCATAATAAACTCATAAAATAATATTTAGATGAGTTTAGGTGATTATTTAACCCTTATATCATAGTTGTAACCCAAGATAACCATTTTAATGATTCCCACGATAACAATGTTTTTTACTCTTTAGGGGTCCAAAAAGTTACTATAAAAGGATATGTGAACAATAAATGGATAACAGTTGTTATTATAGACCATATAAAATTAAATTTAACAAATATAATATTTTTTTTAATTTTAAATCATTTAATAAAATATTATTTAACATAAAATGCAATTAAGGTCATTTTCAGAACTATTCACATAGTTTGACTTTAAATAAATCTTACGAGTATCCGAATTTGAATATAAAATTTTAGCACAACTCTAATATGTTTTATAAATCTAAAATATTCATGGAACACAATATCTTATCCAAATTGTATTAATTTTAATGTTTTAAATATCATTCACTAGATTTTTATACTCCTTTCAGAAGCACTAAATCAGTGTTACATAAGAATTGAAGATAATTATTTCATTAATAAAATATAAAAATAAATTAAATTGATAAAAAAATTATTAATTTTTCAAAAACTATTTATGCACTAACATAACCTATTTTTTATCTATATGATTTTTTAGAGATATTAAATCAAAGAGAGTGACATTTTATATTTCTTCTATATGTAACAAAATATTATGATCATTATCAATGAAAAATGGAACTAAGTTGATGTATATTAAAATATTGTATGACTATGGTCAAAATAAAGTCACCCAATTGAAACAAATCAGGTGTTTGATATATTTTTAAGGCCTTATCAAATTAGGTTAACCTTAATTCTCAAATTTACCCTTACCGAGGTGACACATATTTACCACAATTATAATTCATTATTAAAAAAAAATTAAATTTCAACCATTTTAGAAATTTAGACATGTTTAATATAAATATTTAATCAATTTTATTAAATTCATTCATTATATGTTTTATAAGTTAATTTTAAAATAAACATGTAAAACGTGAAGAAAAAGGGTTTTCTTGAAAAATTCATTTTTAAGTATAAAAATATTTTTATACCAAAGTAAAGAATAATGTAAATTATAGTGAAATTAAATAGATTATGTTTTATCAAAATTATGTGTTGAAATATTAAAATAAATTAAAAAATAGTACTTTTTAAATACTTGAATGTAAAAGATTGTTTTCTATAAAATCAACATTTTTTCACTATTCAATAAAGATTAATCTTTTCAGAAATATATAAAAATATAATTATAAGATAATTTTGATACAATTATTTAAAAAATTATATAGTTTTTATCAAATAAAATTTGTAAATGTTGAAGAAATTAATTATAATATTCTCTCAAAAAGTGAAATAAAAACATTTTTTTAAGAAAACATATTTTTGAAGAATAATATACCTTTACTAAAAATTGAAAGATTATTTTCTACCAATTAATCAATAAAATTTTATTGAGAAGGAAGATTTTATATATATTTTATTATTTAGCCACTTCTATTCATATTCAACAATTTAATGGCTAGGTTATAATGATTATATTTATATAATAATAGTTCATGGTTTATTTAAGCTCAATGCTGCATGTCATATATTCTATCAAACATATTTTTTTTAATATCAAGGTATTACATTCTCCCTCAACTAATAAATTTCAACCTCATAATTTTATCTTAAACTCAATAATCAAGGGTGTAACAACTGAAAATACCTTTTTTGAAAACCCACAGTATAAAAATGGTCATTAAGACTTCCTTTTAAAAAGAGGGAAAGGGAAATATGAAGGTCATATGAAATAATACATAAATAGGTTTCTAAATAAGAGAAAACTAGTGGGAGGTGGAAATATAGACATCGAGGAAATAATTAGTATCCCAATAATGATTGATAGTGATAAAGAACTTTGATAAGAAAAAATTGAATGATTAATAGAAATAAAATGACCACAAAATCATGAACCAATGAGGTGTAAAGAAGACCATAAATTCATTAGAAATGGAGGTAATATGATAAATTTTTATTTTAAGAATATTTTCAATGAGTTGATGAATTACATTAACATATAGAATTAGAATATTATGAGATATAAATATTTAATATTCTAAAAATCCATAAATACAATATTATACATTAGTTGTTTGTTTCAATCAGTTTGTACCTTTACCATATATTTTACTCAAAATGATGAGAATAAATATTTAATTCTTGAAGAAATATAATCATCTTCTGATTTACCATGAGGTATATAAAGGGATAAAAAATATTTTCCTCATATATTTATTAATTCCAAAATCATTAGCACAATTTAAGATAATTCCTAAAAAAAGTAAACCTTTATATAAAGAAATAATATATTAATATATAAAATTAAAAAAATAACACCCAAAGTTAAAATTAAATCACTCCATAAATAATTAATCCTATATCCCAAATAACCTTAATAATAACATATTAACCTCAAAGGATATATTATAATATTTATACTTATATAATACATATTCCATAAGATTCATTAGAAATGAAACCATACTAGAAAAAATTCATTCAACATCATTCTTCATAAACCAGAGAAAAGAAAAATACAAGAAGGGTGAAATCAAATTCTTATTAAGATTAAATATAAGAATTCAAAATTGAATGTTATTAGTGACCATAATATGAGAATAAGAGTATGCTGATATAATCAAATTTCCTGATTGAAACATAATAAAATTCATACTAATCAAAACATAGATCAATAAACATGTGACATGCAATAAATTATTATAAAAGACAAGAGTACTGAGCACTAATAATCATGATCCTTGTGATGTAAATATTGATTAAGGTAGCCATTAAAAAATCATAGGAAACATATAGGAAAAATTATTATATATATGAACATTATCTTTATCACCCATGTTAACTTTTGTCAGAAATAACTAGATCCTCATTAAAACCATAAGATAAATATCTATAGTTAACTTCATTCTTCATGATTTTAAAGACAAGGATGATTACCCAATTAATTGGAGATATATATTAGGCTCACCCATAGTATAATCTATATTAGTATATCCAATCATCATGAGTTATATCATGCTCACCCATTATCATAAATAATTTACAAGAATCATACATGAATATAACAGATGAAAACTAACCTTTTTTATCAGCAAAATTTTAAAAACAACTTTTATTACATTATAAATAGATTTAACCAAGTAAAATAAATTATTTTTATGATAATAAATTAAAAAAAATCACTATATGAAATCCAAATAAATAATATGGATGGTATTATAAGATCATATACCTAGTGATATAGAGGAATAACTAAAGGATGTTAAAATAGATAAAAATAAATTTAGAAGAACATTGAAAACATTTCTTTGAAAATAGGGTAAAATAACCTTTTCATTTAGTTCCTTTAAAAACTAAATATTCAAAAAATATTTAGAAAATTATTTTCTTTAAAAATAACAATAGAAACTTGTAATGGAATATTTAATGAAATGAATTGGTATAATGATGGGGAAATCCATTCATGCTGTATATACTAAAACAAGGATATAAATAAAAAATGGATAAAAAAGAATTTAAAAAATCATTGGAGAATTGTTAAAACATTCCTAAAAACATTTTAAAGACAATATGTACATTGAATAAAAAGTCCATCAACCAATGTAGAAATAAGGTCATTTTTTCTTTAAAAAATATTCTATGTCATATAAAAACCAAAGACATTAAAATAGAATACAAACAATTCCAACCTAGAAATAAATATATGATAATAATATATATGTGGTTCCTGAAATCATGATCACACAATTTCCCCCAATGAAACCTTGTACATAATAAAATCATGAAATGAAATGTGATTTTAACATAAATCCATTACTTATTTGGTATCTTTCAAATAAAAATTAATTGAAATCAAAAAAATGATATATATCTATAAATACCATTAACTAAATGAATTAAGATTACAAAAATTAATTCTTGGGGAATTAAGTAAACCATACAAATGATACATTTTGCACGACATGAAACATGTCTCAAGAAAATAAGATTGAGACTGAGAAATGAATTTTAAAAATCATAACATTTGAAGAGATAATTAATACATGGAGTGATTATATTCAAATATTTAAATACAAAATAAAATAGGGGATACATGATAATGTAATAATAGGTCATTTCTCACATAATATTGTCATAACATAGTCAATAAAGAAGAATTATAACCCAATGAATAGAAATTATGTTAAGAAACCCCTTACCTTGAGTTGAGACTTGCAATGTACATTCTTTAACTCCAATATAATAAATTTACATTAATTATTTACTTTATTAATAACCATTTATTGGTTTAATAATTTATTATTAAACCATTTATTTAATTTATTTCAGTGATAGAATTAATGAATTAATCAGTAAGTCCATGTTGGGAATTTATAGGGTGTTTGGTTCATAATTGGAAACAATACTCTGGTAGGTAGACCATGGTGAAAGGGGTCATTATTCCATCATATTAAAAATAATAATCACTAAATAAAAATAATTTTTATGCATCAATTTTATTATATTCTCCCATGAAATGATGATGTTAAAAATTAATCACATCGCTTTATAGATATGGTATTCCACTTGTATGCATGAGCAACATTATCATTTTTTAATGCGTGGAAGGCTAACATGGTTTATTAAATATTATATTTTTTATTATCATATTTTTTTCAAGAATATCATATTTATTTATTAAATACATCATAATAACCAGCCCTATGAGGTGGTGATGAAAAATGAAACACCTCTCTTTGTGGAGGTGGTAGTCTAAATGTAAACAAAAATTATATTTGTATTCCCCATTTCATGTAAAAAGAGATAAATTATATGATAATAAGTGTACATAAATTGATACAAGTGTGTGTTTGTGTGTGTGGGGGGGGGGGGTGAATTATTGTTTATACAATAATACTTAACATATCTTTAAACTCCATTTTTATTATATCAAAACAACTTTCTATATAATATATAAATTATTTATCACACATGCTTGATTATGATACTTTTTATAAATATATTATTGGAAAGGTTGGTAAAAAATTTAACATTTCCTTATAAATTTATAACAGAAATAAAACTTAAGAAAAGTAAAGTAAAACTTTATAAAGTTATAAATAAAAAATTAAAAAAAGTTTATAAAATAATATTAACACTATAACATTTAATATAAACGAAGTATATCACCTTAACTTTGTGTATCCATGGTTTAACATAATTGTAATGTTTTTATTTATTTAGAATGAAATATATTGATCAAAATGACCGGGATTACACTGTCTTCCTATACTGAGAATACCTTCATCATAATGATTGTAAAAACTAGTCTTCACATCCCCAGAAATCCTCAATCGAACCTCCCCAGACACAACCAAAACAATCAGATAAAATATTTTAAGTCATTTAAAACCCAAAAATGGATGTCATAAAATAGAAAAATCTCTATACATTATAATGAGTTTACTAGTAATGATATGTTATAATAATTTTCAATGAATCTTCAGATTGATTGAGGTGAAGAAAATTATATAATCATACTCCTAAAATTCTCCTATATTTATAAGAAAATATCCAACAGTCATATTTTGTTATTCTAGAAGTTGGTTTCAATGGTCTTTGAAGAACTCTTAATTCACATAGAATGTTCTATATAGGCTTCATCTGATGGTATCTTTGGTAGTATCATCAAAACATAACAAAATATTCTTTCTTATAAAGTAATTTTTATCTAATAGGATAGATTTTAATCATCCATCGAAATTAAAATCATCATTTGATAGTTTTTACAATGTTTCATCCAGAGAGCATGTCTACCTTTTTCTAATTAATTTCTATCAGGTTAACAATGTGGGACATCATTTAGTGATATATAGTTATACTATTTAAGATAGTAATCATAAAAAATTCATTTTATGAAATATAAATCACGCATTCGTTGTAAAAATTACATGGTCATTTGATTATAAAGTTACACTTGATTATAAAGATAATAAAATTATAAATATTATTTAGATTAACAAAGAAAATTTTACTAAAAAAGATCATTTTATTAGAAAATATAATCCAATTAAAAAAGTATTCAACATATTTTAAAAGTATATGTTTTCTATAACAAAATTCTAAATCCTTGGAAATATTAAATTTAGTAAAAATTTATATGTAAATAGTTTATTGTGACTTTAAAAAAAGGTCAGAAACTATTATAAGTATACATTTTGACTCCATAATCTCCCCATTTTGAAAGTCACAAAACAATACCCATAAAGGGAAATACATATAAAAAAATTACATTCTATTTTTTAGTTAAACACTTAATAACTTTAATATTCATTTATTATTATTAGAAAAATTATTATTCATTTTTTTTCTCCCCTATATATATTTTCCTTCTTTTTGGAAATAATTTTTCTGAAAGTTTTTTTTATAAAATTATATTTTCTCCAAATTATTAAGATAAGTTGTTTTCTCAAATTTATCCTCCTATGTGGTAAAAGAATGAGTGGATGAAAATGGAACAAAAATGATGAAAATATAAATTTGTGTGAAAATATATAGTATAAATGAATATTCAACTAAAAAATAGACATAACATTCATGCAATAAAAAATAGAAAAAATTCATTTAAAAGATATGGAAAAAATTTCATTCATTCAAAGTGAAGTTTGATTATTATAAAATCGTTGATATTTTAAAGAAAAAAACTTAATCTTTGTTTTTTAATTTATTCACAATGACTTTCATCTTCTTAATTTCATCCAAGAATTTCTATTAATTAGTATTAGAAGAATCCATCTTGGAAATATAATCCTCAAGCACTTAAAACATCATATTTTCTTATTTTAATCTCACCACTTCTTCTTTATGAAACTACATTTTTCTATTATCGAAATTCAACTTTAACATTTATTCTTAAAGAGATATAATTATATTCTTATGTTATGAGATTTATTATTATTTAATTAATTAATGATTATTATGATTATCTAAATCTGTTTTTTACTTAATTAATCTTCAGAAGGAAAATATTTTAATTGATTCATAATAACAAAAGTAGATTTCCTAAAACTTTCAATTTGATCATCAAGATACTAGATATCTACTTATATTTATTATAACAATATCAAAACTTTCTTGAGACTTATTATTTTAGCATTTGAACTATATTTAAGGTATTTAAAATTATATTCATTTTGAAAAACTTTTTCCACAAGTTGTTTTAAGAAATTATAATTTTACCAAACATCAACCTTCCTTGAGTGTACTCTAATCCAGATTCTATATTTGGAAAATAATGATGAACTTTTTAAAATTTATTCACGACTTCATTAAAATAAGTGAATTTCATCCCCATACTTTTATAATAATAACTTGAGTGTGAATGAGTTGAATCGAATAAAATATATGGGACTTGGGGTTAAAATATTCACCAATTTGTTTTAATTTAAAATTCACTCCATCATAAAATTATACCACTTAAAAACTCTTATCCGAAACATGTTTGTATGAAACCATTGTGTGCAAATTCTGATCCTATTCTTGTTATTATTCTAGATCTTCTTATCTCTCTGATATTTCAAGATCAAAATACTTTTTTCCATCAGAAAAAAAGTACTAGATTCAATTGAAATTTATTCTTCTTCTCTTTCTTATAACTCTTCTTCTAAATAATTAGTTAATTTCTCATCACTTCTCAACTTTGATTTTATATAATTATTTAAAACTTTTATAACTTTTCAATTTCTATCATATTGAGATAAAGACTTTTCTTTAGTAACTTATTTATCTTTCCATTTCTTAACTAATGCTGACAGTTCAAAAATTCCCACTTGATATCCTTTTAAAAGAGATGCCGAATGAATAAACCTAGGATATATTGATTGAATGGCTGATAAAGGATAACATGAAGAATTTTTTTTTTGAGATGAAACCTGAAAATTAGCATGAGCTTGATCTAAGCCAACCATAAGTATTTTTAAAATCTTTGATTCTTCAATTTTTCTGCCTCTTCTTATTTGCCTCTTATCTTATATTTTTGTATGTTTTTATTTTAAATATAAATATTGTATCATATTAAGACTAAATATCAGATCTCCTAGCTTATTATTCCCTTTATACATCATCAATTATTTGAAATCATCATCCAACTTTGTTTTTTATTTCTTTTTTGGATACAGAGGAAAATTATAAATTTTATATTTTCATTAACGTTTTAATTTCAACTTTTGTGTTTGAAATTCAGATATAGCCTTGTTTGATTTATATTTAAAAAATTTAAACTTTAGAACATAAACTATATTCATTACATTTATGGATTTTTTCTATGATAAAATAAACATTCTCTCTGATTGCTGTTTCCTTATATTAATCTTTTTAATTTTAAAAAAATTACAACTATTAATAAAACTTTGAAAAAAATAATCTTAAATTTGATACTTCTATTTTTCATAGCATACAATGATAAAAAAAAAATACTACACCAAATTTAACTTTCACATATTACTAATAAAATTTATAATATATATATCCTTCACCTTTAAAGAATACCAATCTCCCTTTTTGGTATAAGATAATTTTACATCCACAAGTTTGCTGCCATTGATTCTGGTGATAGATTATAAAACCTTCTTACCGTAACACCCCACGATTTTGTGAGATATATTCTTTTAATGTCTTATATTGTACACTACGCCATGATTAGCTTGTACTATACACAACACCGTATTAGCTAGTAGTATATGCAACACTATTCTTGGCTCATATTACACACAATTTCAAGTTCGTTTTGTAGAAATTATTCTACACAACATTAAGTTTAGATTTTGTTTAATATATAAATGAAATAAGTTTTGATTATGTTATACGCAACACCAAAGGGATCTTTCACTACACGGAGCCCTGACTTGGCTTGCATTATACGTAATCGCGACCTTCCTCGATAGCATGTGTAGTACGCAATACCAGGTTTCAAAAAACTACAATATATTTTTATAATATTATTATGAACTAGAATTTATGAATATTATTACCTTTATTTTTAATTTTATAACATTATTATTAATCTTACACATTTTTTAGAACATGGTATGCGAACAAAATAAATTTTTCGGGTAAAATAAGTATTTTTAAAAAAATGCAGTTTTGCGGCCTTTTGATGGCGCACCCACTTTAAATATTGTTTTTTACATGTTTATAAGTTCAATTTGAAAAAATAAAAAACTTCTTTGGAATCAGGATATAAAAATTTACTTTGGATAAAATTTTTATATTATTCTGATAACATTTATATTTTAATGAATAGTAAAAATACGCTATATTTTAATTAAAAACAAATTTTTTCATTGTAATAATTTATGTGGTTAAATTATAATATTGAATTATTTTAAAGTATAAATAGAATATATTTATACCATTTAATATAACTTACGTCATTAGAATTTATTTTACATTGAATTCATAGGTAAAATCATTTCAATCTTTTGCAATGTTTTAACTTTTAAAAATACTTTTTTTAACATCAGGATTGATTTTAAATTAATTTCTGCAACTTCTGTGATTTGAATTTGGAAAAATGGATTCCATATTTAAAATCATTAGTTCCAAATTATGTTAATATTCTAATTTTTATTTTTGGGCACTATGAATAGTAACTACGGTAAATTTTATTTACCATAGTAAAAGGTAAGTCGGTTAATTAATGGTAAATATAATATTATAAAATTACCCTAACATTTGTATTAATATAATTGGATGATTATATTTCTTCCTAAGGCACATTTGGGTCGAAATTGAATCCATTGGAACCCACTTGGATGTGATTAAGACCTTTAATTTATTTTATTTTAAAGATAGTGAAATATGTCTCACTCAAATGTTAATAATTAAAGTAATTTTAATATAATGTTATACATAATATAAATTCGATTATAAATACTAATTTGAGAGATAATTTTTTTCCTTTGTTATTGTAATTTATTTGTAATTTTTAAGAGATATTAAATTACCTTATTTTCTTATACATTAATGATGCTGAAATTATTTATTTAGTGAAAAATTAGTAATATAGTTTTTATTAAAATAATAATACCCATTAAAAGGCCCAAAAACTGGACCCAAACATATTTTTCGTATATATCTAAACCATAACCATCCAATGGTAGAATTATTTCCCACTTGGAGCTTTATAAAAGTGATTATTACCCTTATATTATTTTATTTTAAATGATGTCAAAGTTGTCACCTTCATAATTTAATAAATATAAAAATTTACATGTTGTGATTTTAAGACGATAAATTCTAGAGAATGTATTCTTTTGAAATATATTAGATTTATCATCATCATATTATGTTAGTTTTAATTTTTATTCAACTAATAAGTACATTAAATGATTATACAAAAATGATGTAGTAATTGTTTTATTAAGAGAATTATCAAATAAATGGTTTTATAAATATTAAAATAAATATTATATGAACTAACTAATGTTCTAAAAAAATTTCTAGATTCATATGTCATTTGAGGAATCTATTAAACATTTTGGTTCGAATATATCCTCTATATGGAATTTATTTAAATTAAAATAAATGAATAGTGTCAAAATTAACACTATTGTTATTTTATAAAAATAACATATTACTAAATTGTTTAAAAATAACATAAATATTTAAAAATTATAAATTTAAATTTATATTGTCTCAAATTTCATAAAGTATCCAATTATGGGAAATTAAAAACACATAATTAATTATTTATAACAATTTAAAATTTAGGATATTATTTCCACAAATAAAATTAAATAGATTAAATAAGGATAAATCAAGTTGATAAAGTTTAAAATAAATTAAAAACTTGTCTAAATTTTATTGGTTGATGAGATTAAAACCATATCTCATATCATATTCTAATTGAGTAATTTTTGGAGGTTTTTATGTGGGTTTGCAATTAATTATAAATTAATATTTCTTATATTTCCAAAGGTGTCCGTCTCGTCCTGTATAAAAGGGCACCTCATCCCTCCCCTCCTCACACCATTTTTATACTTAAATCTTGGCAAAACCCTGACAATTTATCTTCTCCACTATCCTAGAAACATAATAGAGGTCCTGACCTTCTTCAAATAGCAACTTTAGTTCCCTAAGAGGAGGTTTAGAAGAGGCTCGTCGAAGAAGAGGTAATATCCTTTAACGATTCTTTAAAATTCATTTCTTCTTCTAGTTCCTATTATTTTGTTGTTTAATAATAAAGTAATAGCATCAGTATCACTCAGATAAAGATATGTTATTATAAATATGAAACAACCCTATTTCATATTTTATCCATCCTATGGAAGATGAAATCATCACATGTGTGTACATACAGAATACCGTCTCTACACCGTGGTGTAATCGTTTTTCCACCACCACCTTACTTGAATGGGTATAATGGTGTAAAGAATAACTATATATGATTATTATAACATGATACTAATTCTTAGATATTTTATTATCCTCTCCAATACCATTCAATAATTACAGGAATGATATCATCGCTCGTGCGTACGTACGAATTACCATCTCCACGACAGGATGAGATTCATTCTCCATGATTAACCATTCATGTATGATTATAAAGAATATATAATAAATAATCATGAAAAATATGACATCATAATGACACTGGATTTATGTACATATATGTTTCATTTTCTTAATTCCATTCAATTCAATAAGGAAACAAAAACATCATTAATGCATACGTACGACCTATTATCTCCATGAACGGTGTATTTCATTCAATTCATCGATATATCATATATATTTATATTCTGAAAATATATTATATATAAATCATGTTTTACATTTTGAAATTAATTAAATCAGGATATAACTAATAATATCAAGAACAACAAGTCGAAACACGTACGATAAATGAAATGATTTTACCCAAAACACTTCTTTAACATGGAATTGACAAAAGAACGGGTCATATAAATTCATAAGTGAATCATATATGATATCCTAAATATGGTTCTATTACCAGTTAATAATATGTTTAAACCCACTATACAAGAGTTTCTGACACATACAGAAGAAATTGGATCTAAGGTAAGGGATAATTATTCCAATCTCATTCTTATCCAAGATTGTTTCTTTGTATGTATTTACATGGGTTATATTTTTCATCCATGTCCATAATAATGTTTTCATAAAGTATTTAATATTATTATTTTTAGGTTTAAAGTAATGTTTAACCCTTTTTCACTTAAACTTTGTGTTATGGAAGGAATCTTTCTTTTGTTTACCATACGAGGTACTTTTTTGTCTTTTTCGGTAAAAGTACGAGGAGAATGTTTTTTAACATATACTGTATGAATGGAGTTTTACGGTTTCATATCTCCTTTTCTTCATGAAGCTTAATCTACAAGATTTCATGATTATTTTCAATAAAATCCTTTTCTTTTAAAATTGTGTGGCATTTTGTGAAAAAAAATTATTTTGAAGAAGAAATGATATTTTCCTCAAGAATTCATTTCAGGTGTTTTGTCAAAACTATTTTCTATCTAAGATGACATTATTTAGCATGTTAATATTTCAAGTATAATGTCTCTATTATTTACATGTTTTGATTTTTATTATTATTAAATGATATCTATTTGTTTTATATGGATTATGTCACAATGAGATGATGTTTATGAAACCCATTTTATTCATTGGGTTATGATGAATGAATTATGTTTATTTTGTGGCACAAGAAAGAATGATTTAATTATGATATGGGTGGGACCAATATATCCCTCCAATTCATTGGGTAAAAATTTATATCTAATGAGATAGACATTTCTGGAAGGGAAAGTGAATCTGGTTCAGTAATACAGGGTTGGAAGGACAAGTAAACCCAGTTCAGTAATGGACTTTGTCCACTATGATGGTCTTGGATGCAATGCCTTGGATACTATGGAAATAATATCATTTGCTTAATGGTTTTACAAAATTATATGTTTTCTTCCCATGATATTTTATCATGGTTAATGTTCCTTTATGATCTATTCCCTATGTAGTACCAATATTTATGTCATTACTCATGATTTCGATGTTTTATGTTCATGGTTTTACGTTCAAATGTTTAGGGGTTGTTTTATGTTCTTCATGTTTTCCCTTACTGAGCATTTGAGGTCACCCGTTATATGTTTTATTTCCCCATGATTTAAAGAAAGGTTTTAGGTAGGAAAACAAATTGGGAATATCGTTTTGAGATATGTTGAAGATCATTCAACATGATTAGAAGATTATGTTCCGAGTTTCCAAAGACACTAAACTAATATGGTATTTGGGCATCTGTTTTTGTCATGTATTATGTATTCTGCAAAAGTAATGTAATGTCTATGTACATCAGGATTTGGGTCTCTATAGTTGGTATCATAGCGAAGGTTTAGTCAACCTTTGGAAACTAGGATGTGAAAACATTAGTGAGATCCCTAGAGATATTTCTAAGGTACGTCTAGGGATGTCCCTAAGGTTATGTATAATTATAGATTATAGTCCTAGAATTACGGTAATGATCATAGTATTAAACCTAAGATCATAGATATTTAAGGTACACCACCTTTATTATGTTGTTTTCATAGCATGATTTTTTCCTCTCACACTATTTTTTTGGGTTTTAGAAAATGGCTAGAAATAGGAAGATTCATGTTAATGGAGAATATGATGGACAATGGAATGATATTATTCATGAGATACCAAATGAAATTTTATTTGGAAGGTGAAAAATTGTTATTATGCCTAATCAGAAATCTCATAATATGATTAATAATCTCAACTTTGGTAAGATTCCTAACTCAGCTAATAAGAGAAAGATGTAGTTTCATGATGATCATAGAGGAAAAAAAGTTAAATTTTCCTCCTTTATGTCATATGGGAAGAGGCATCAAGGAGAATGTTTCAAAGGAACTAGAAGATGCTTTGGGTGTATAAAAGAAGGACACAATGATAGTAATTGCAAAGGAAAAGGTTCAGTTAACACAATGGACAAGGATAACGGTATTGCTAAGACATCAACAACTGTTAAATGTTTTAAATGTGGAATGTATGGTAATTATGCAAACCAATCCCCTAAGAGAAAATATCATAAAGATAATCAGCATGGTTACATGGGTAGTATTTATTTTGATGATGATTAAGACACTACAAATGATATATGAGATGAAAGAAGTGTTTATGAATAAAATGATGAATCTCAGTCCATGGTTTGAAAAGGTAGTGGAATGATTTCCTGTTTATCAAGAATAATGTATGATACTATGGAATAAATAAAAATCTAAGGATTGTTACACTCTTGTCTTTCCTTTAGTATTTGAAAGTATATGATGAATGGTACCGGTAACCATGAAATGTGATTGAAATATTTTTGTAAAGAATATGATATGCGAATAATGAAGGGATAAGGAGAAAATAATATGTTTGATAGTGTTAATGAGATCATGACTGATAAAAGGAAAATGTGATATCATGGTTTGAGTATATAGAAATTTTGGGATTTTGGTATATAGAAAGAGTTACCTTTTTATAACATTCATGTTTTCACTAAAGTTCTATGGTAATTTATGTTTCAAGAGAATACATGATTAAGGTATTCACATGTTTGGAATGCGATCAACAACATATATCTTATGATATATGAGGGATAAATGATGGTATTCACGTGCTTGTTATGTAAACATTCTAGTAATCATTTTCTTTATACTATGATATTGG
Organism: Viscum album; assembly: GCA_963277665.1. NCBI lineage: Eukaryota > Viridiplantae > Streptophyta > Magnoliopsida > Santalales > Viscaceae > Viscum > Viscum album. Next base: position 2,006,088,608 of record OY728152.1, read on the forward strand.
ACATATGTATTTTGAATATGTCTAAATATTGGAATGGATTATGTTTGGAATTAGATACTATTGTTTAAGGCTAGAAATTTTTGTCAATATTATTTCTGTAATGTTATAATAGTGTAGTTGTAGAAAACAGACAACCTGAAGGACGGGCGACAACCCATCACGTCAGACCATGTTGCGGGAATTGAACCCACAACTGAAGTGCGGTAGGCCTTTATCGCCTACCATTAGCCTACAAGAAGTCCCTGGTTAGTAGAAACTGGTTTTATTTTATTAATCAGGATGATAGATGATGTATAAGTCCATTTTTGGAACCATATAAGATTAATCTAACCAAAGATGGGCTTATGTATATAACTTTTGCTAACCTTATGTTTGAGACAGATTGAATGACCTATCATTCTATCTCCTGATCTACTAACACTTCACAAAAGATGAATTCAACTTCATTTCTTTAAGAGATGAAGTGGAAATTGTTCAAGGGATGAGCAACAGTAAGTTTGTACCAAAATCAAGTAAGTATTTCTTTTAATTCAAAATTTATTCAACATTTGGGAAATGATATTGAAAACCAAAATTTTTGTCCTAGTTCCCTCATATATGATGAATCATATGGTACCTTAGATCATAACAAATTTATGGCTTTTTGATTGTTGTCTTTTTCATAGCCATGTCCTCTACCACTCTTCATCAGAAGTTCATGGTTATATTTATCTTCTTTATCCATATTTTCACCTATGTTCTCCTATGTGGAAGCCCAGTAATGAATTAATTTGGGTAACCATTAAGTTTCTTAATTCACTTTTTAAAATTTAGTTTTAGTATTCCTTTTTACGATGTGGGTTTCTATAAAAGAAACTTTCAAGTAGTAAACGATTTATAACCTCGACGAATTTTGAGGGAGAAATTCATTTTAAGGGGGGTAGAATGTAACAACCCAAGATTTTATGAGATATATTATTTTAATGTCTCATATTGTACACTAAAACAAGATTATCTTGTACTATACGCAACACCGTATTAGCTTGCAGTATACACAACACTATTCTTGGCTCATGTTACACACAATTTAATGTTCGTTTTGAAGAAATTATTCTACGCAATATTAAGTATATATATTTTTTTAATATATAAAGGAAATAAGTTTTGATTATGTTATATGCCACACTAAAGGGAGCTTTCACTAAACTCATCCCTAACTTGGCTTGCATTACATGCAATCACGACCTTCCTCGATAGCGTGTGTAGTACGCAATACTGGGTTTCACTAAACAATGATACGTTGTTATAATATTATTATGAACTATCTATTATGAATAGTATTAACTAAATTTTGAATTTCATAAAATTATTATTCATCTTACACATTTTCTTGAACATGGTATGAGAACAAAATGAATTCTTCGGGTAAAATAAGTATTTTTCAAAAAATGCAGTTTTGTCGCCTATTGATGGCGCACCCACTTTAAATATAGTTTTTGACATGTTTATAAGTTCAATTTGACAAAAGATAATTCTTATTTGGAATAAGGATATAAAAATTTACTTTTGATAAAAGTTTCAAATTATTTTGATAGCTTTCATATTTTAATGAATAGTAAAAACACGATATATTCTAATTAAAAACAACCTTTTTCATCGTTATAATTTATATGGTTAAATTATGATATTTAATGGTTATAAATTATCAATAGAATATATTTTTACCATTTAATATAATTTATGTTATTACTATAGATTTTACAATGAATTCATAGGTAAAATCATTTCAATTTTTTGCAATGTTTTAACTTTTAAAACTCGTTTTCTTAACAACGAGATTAATTTTAAATTAATTTCTGAAACTTCTGTGATTTGAATTTTCAAAAAATTGTTTTCCATATTTGGAATCAGTAGGTACAAATTATGTTAATAGGCTACTTTTTATTTTTGGGCACTGTGAATAGTAACTACGGTAAATTTCATTTACTATAATTAAAGGTAAATCGGGTAATTGAGGGTAAATATAATATTATAAAATTACCCTAACAATTGTCTTAATATAATTAGATGATTATATTTCTTCATAAGTAATATTTTGGGAAGAAATGGATTCCATTGGAACCCACTTGGATGTGATTAAAACCATTAATTTATTTTATTCTAATGAAAGTGAAATATGTCTCACTCAAACTGTAATAATTAAAGTATTTTTTATATAAGGTGATACAGAATATAAATTTGATTATAAATACTAATTTGAAAGATGAAATTTTTTAATTTGTTATGGTAATTTATTTGTAAATTTTATGAGATATTTAATTACCTTAATAGCTTATACATTAATGATGCAGAAATTATTTATTTAGTGAAAAATCAGTAATATAGTTTTTCTTAAAATATTAATACCCATTAAAGGCCCAAAAACCTGACCGAAACTTATTGGTCGTATATATATAAACCATAAACATCCAATGGTCTAATTATTGACCCTTTGGAGCTTTATAAAAGAGACTATGAAACTGATATTATTTTATTTTAAATGATGTCAAAATTGTCACATTCACAATTTAATAAATATAACAATTTAAATGTTGTAATTTTAAGATGATAAATTCAAGAAAAATTATTATTTTGAAATATATTATATTTATAATCATCATAGTAGTTTATATTTAATTTTTATGCAACTAATAAGTATATTAAATGATTATATAAAAATGATGTAGTAATTGTTTTATTAAGAGAAATATCAAATAAATGGTTTTATAAATATTAAAACAAACATTATATGAACTAATTAATGTTCTACACAAACTTTATAGATGAATATGACATTTTAGGAATATATTAAACACTTTGGTTCGAATATATGATCTGTGTGAATTTTATTTAAATTCCAATAAATGAATACTGTCAAAATTAACACTATTCTTATTTTATAAAAATAACATATTATTAAACTATTTAAAAATAAAAAAAATATTTAAAAAATATAAAGTGAAATTTATATGGTATATAATTTTATTAAGTATAAAATTATGGACAAATCACAACATATAAGTAATTATTTATAACAATTTAAATTTTTTAATATTATTTCTACAAATAAAATTAAATAGATTAAATAAGGCTAAATCAAGTTGATAAGGTTTAAAATAAATTACCAACATGTATAAATTTTATTGGTTGATGATATTACAACCATATATCATCTCATATTATAATTGAGTAATTTTTGGAGGTTTTTATGTGGGGTATGAATTTATTATAAATTAATATTTCTTATGTTTCCAGAGGTGCCCCTATTCTCCCATATAAAAGGGCACCTCCTCCCTCTCCTCCTCACACCATTTTGAGCCTTCAGGATCGGCCGAAAACTGCCCATATCTCTTCTCCAATTCCCTAGAAACATACTAGAGGTCTTGGTCTTCTTCAAATACCAACTTTAGTGCCATAAGAGGAGGTTTAGAAGAGGCTCACCGAAGAAGAGGTAATATCCTTTACCGACTCTTTCAAATTCATTTCTTCTTCTACTTCCTCTTATTTTGTTGTTTAATAATAAAGTAATAATATTAGTATCACTAAAATAATAATATGTTATTCTAAATATTAAAAAACTTTATTTCACCTTCTATCCATCCTACGGAAAATGAAATCACCATGCATGCGTACGTACAAAATACCGTCTCCACGCCGTGGTGTAATCTATTTTCCACCACCACCTTACTTGAATGGGTATAATGGTGTAAAGATTAAATATATATGATTATTATAAAATGATACTAATTCTGAGATATTCTATCATCCTCTCCAATACCATTCAATAGTTATGGTAATGATATCATCGCTCGTGTATACATACAGATTATCGTCTCCACGACATGATTAGATTCATTCTCCCTGAATAAACATTCAAGTATGATAATAAAGTATATATAGTAAATAATAATGAAAGATATTAAATAATAATGACAATTTATTTATGTACATATATGTTTCATTCGCTTAATTCCATTCAATTCAATAAGGAAATGAAAACATCGTTCATACGTACGTACGGCCTACCGTCTCCATGAACGGTGTATTTCATTCCATTTATCGGTCTATCATATATATTTATATTATGAATATATATTATATATAAATAATTTTTTTCATTCTGGAATTAAGTAAATCAGGATATAAGTAATAATATCATGAACAAAAAGTTGAAACATGTACGATAAATGAAATGATTTTACCCAAAACGATGCTTTAACATGGAATTGACAAAAGAACGGGTAATATAAAGTCATAAGTGAATCATATATGATATCATAAATATGGATCTGTTACTAGTTAATAATATTTTTAAACCCACTATACATGAGTTTCAGACATGTACAGAATAAATTGGACCTAAAGTAAGGAATAATTATTCCAATCTCATTCTTATCCGAGATTGTTTATTCGTAAGTATTTAATAGGGTTATATTTTTCATCCATTTCCATAAAAATGTTTTCATAAAGTGTTTAATATTATTCCTTGTATTTTTTGATTCATTTTTACCCTTTTTTGACTTTAACTTTGGGTTATGGAAGAAATCTTTCTTTTGTTTACCATATGAGGTACTTTTTTCCTTTTTCGGTAAAAGTACGAGGAGAATGTTTTTTAACCTATACGGCATGAACGGATTTTTACGGTTTCATATCACCATTTCTTCATGAAGATTAATCTACAAAATTTTATGATTATTTTCAATAAAATCATTTTCTTTATAAATTTTGTGGCATTTTTTGAAAAGAAAATGACTTTGATGAAGAAAGGATATTTTCCTCAAGAATTAATTTTAATTGTTTTGTCAAAACTATTTTCCATCTAAGATGACATTATTTAGCATGTTTATTTTTCATCTATAATGTCTCTATTATTTATATGGTTTCATTTTTATTATGATTAAATGATATCCATTTGTTTTATATGGATTATGTAATGATGAGATGATGTTTATGAAACCCATTTTATTCATTGAGTTATGATGAATGATTTATGTTTCTTTTGCGGCACACGAAAGAATGATTTAATTATGAGATGGATGAGACGTATATCTCCCTCCAATGCAATGGGTAAAGATTAATAACTAATAAGATAGACATGGCTGGAATGAAAAGTGAATCCGACATAATAATACAGGGCTGGAATGACAAGTAATCCCAGTTCAGTAGTGGAATTTTTCCACTATGATGGTCTTGGAAGAAATTCCTTGGATAATATGAAAATCATATAATGTGCTTAATGGTTTTCCACAATTACATGTTTTGTTCCCATGCTATTGTATCATGGTTAATGTTCCTTTATGATCTATTCCTGATGTACTTCCAAGATTTATGTCATTACTCATGATTTTTATGTTTTATGTTCATGGTTTTATGTTTAAATGTTTATGGGTTGTTTTATATTCTCCATGTTTTCCCTTACTGAGCATTTGTGATCACCCTTTATATGTTTTCTTTCCCTAGGATTTAAATAATGGTTTTAGTTAGGAAAACAGAAGGGTAAGATTGTTATGGGATATGTTGAAGATCTTTCAATATGATTAGATGATTATGTTTCGAGTTTCCAAAGACAATAAACTAATATAGTCTTTGGGAATCTGTTCTTATCATGTATTAAGTATTCCGAAAAAGTAATGTAATGTCTATGTATGTCAAGCTTTGGGTCTCTACACTCAAAACATGTAAATAATTTTTTTTTATTTCTTTGACATTTCAAAATATCCCAACTTATCTAGATGTTTTGGGTTACGAGAGTTTCTTCTCCAAGAAGTGTATTTCCAATCGAGTTTTCAACTTATTGGATAATTATGTTGTATTAATATTCCAATAAGTTAAATATTATAAATTTAAAACCTTATTTTTACTATACTCCATTTAAGAGTATAATTAACTTACAATAGTTGGATAGTGAAGATCAAAATATTCTTTTTCTAAAAAATTCCTTCTTTACCTAGAAAGATAATAAAATTATTTAGCAATGAATAAATCTTATCAAGCCAATTATTTTTCTTTTATCCTTTCTTTAATGAATTAACTATTTTCCAAATCTTATAAATTTTATAATATTCTAAATTTGATAGAAGGTTCTTGAATGGAAAAAGTTAAAATTATCATGCGGACAGGAACTTGGGTGGTGAGATCTAATAGCAGAAAAGAAATAATGAATAGGAGTTGTAACCCACACTCATATTTATATGTCTTAGAGGGGTGTACCTTATACATATGATGTTCAAATGGAATATAAGGAAACTCTTTATAGATATTATGAGAGATATTATTCATAAAAATATTTAATAAATATTTTGATCTATTATTTTTTTTTCAATTTTATCAGACATAAACCTTGTACAATAAATAAAAGTTAAAGATTATAATTTTTAAAAAAAATTTAAAACTAAAAGGTTATCAATATCATAAAATATAATGATGCAAAATATAGTAAAGAATAAGGATTATAAGTTACATCATAGAGGGAAAATTATAATTTTAGTAGAAAAGTTTTTTTGTAGTATGATCTTCTTATTTTTGAAAATAAAATTTTCTATATAAATTTTTTAACATATAATTTTTTCAGAAATTTTTTAAGAAAATTTAGATAAATAAAATTGAAGAAAAAATTAATATTTAAGGAAAATAAATATTTTTGAAAAATAAAAATTAAAAAAAACATAAAATTTAAGAAAAATAAATTATTAATACATCTAAAAGGAAAGAAAACTAAATATTTAAGAAAACTAAAAAATTAAGAAAACTAGAAATCTATGAAAAATAGAAATTAAAAATACTAAAAGTTTAAGAAAACTAAAAATTTTATACTACATAAAATTTGAGAAAAAAATTAAGTAAAGAAAACATTTATCTAAACTAAAAATTTACAAAAAATAAAAATTTAAGAAATCTAAATATTTTAGGAAACTAAAAATTATATATGCCCCTAAGGAAAGGTTTTTATTACTATAATAAGATATGTAAATGAGAAGAATAAATGAATATTGATTATTTATTAAATATTCCAAGATTCACTTTAATATTTTCAAATCTTTTGGAATTTAGGAGTACTCTTGAAATATCAGCAAGTTGTTCTTGTATTAAGAAGAATTATAAAATGATATCTGATTTTTTAGTGTGATCCTGAAGAAAACGTTGTTTTATATCTTTGTTATTAGATCACGAGTGATGTTATTTGATTTTACTTAATGTTATGGAAATTTTTTTATCACAAAAAAATTATAGTATTACTAAAATTGAATCTAAAATTATTGACGGTGTGTTGAATCCACAACACTTGACCACAAAAAATTCCACCTACGACATATTATGATCCATCAGTGGAAAGTGATATAAAAATTTATTTCTTAAAAGACTAATAAACCTAATCTTCTCTTAAAAAATTAAGAGTTTCATATTTAATTTTTCTATCTATTTTACAACTTCCATAATCAAAATTTGAAAAAAATAACTTCAGAATCACTTCTAGAATTATAAAATAATATATGATCCGTAGTTCCCTTAAGTCAAATAATGTTTTTATTTAAATATTAAATATTTTATTCTTTAGGATTTTATTGATATCATATACATAAAAATAAAAAAAACATTAAGCCTGGATGGCTAGATATTAAGTATAGTAATATGCCAATCATTCCACTCAAAATACATTGATCTTATAGTTTCCTAGATTCATTAATAAATAAAGTATTTTAGGTTGAGATAGTAGTTCTAATACTTTTATTATTTTTATATCCTAACTTTTTGAGAAGTTATTTTATATATTTATGTTGAGTATGAAAGTTTCTTCACGTTTTTATGAAATTTAAAAAGCCTAAAAATAAGTTAACCCATCATACTCATCTCAAACATAGATTTCATAATATCCAAAATGTAATATGTAATATATTTTTGATTTTATCCAAATATAATGTCTGAAATAAATTTGAACAATGAAAATAAAATTAAAAACCCATTTTTGATAAAAAATAGTTTGATCCACAATTCCTTTAATAAAAGATTTTTGTAAACAAATCATGGTTAATTTATCATACCCAGATTTAAGTGCCCTTTTAACTCTATAAAGGGACCTAGTATGTCTAAAAAATTGATTTTAAGTTAATTTATTTTTAGAACAAAGGGTTTTTTCTACATAAATATCCTCTAGTACATATCTATTATGGAAATCACAGTTTACATCCATTTGAAAAAGATTGAAATTTTAAAATGAATCCTATGATAAAAGTATATAAACTACTTAAAGGCTCTAAACTGGAGCATAATTTTTATTATAGTATACTTCTTGTTGATTATTATTACCCTTCACATCATGTCTATATGAATTTTTAACTATGAATCAATTTTCATCACATTTATGTTGGAGAACCCATTTTAAAAAAATTACTGGGGAATATTTATGATGATTAAAAAAAGTCCAAACTTGATTCCTATCAAATTAATTGAGTTCATATGGCATATATTTTATCTAATATTCCTCACCTAAATCCAAATTATGAGTATTAGGCTTGAATTGTGATAAGAATGAAAAATGATCAATTTCATTTCTTTAGGAACTTATAGTTCTAAAATGTTGATCAAAACCACAAATAATATTATCCCTAGGCTGATTCCTATGGTTTAACCAATTTATTAGGTTTTAAAAAATATTTTATTTAATAACCATTTTAATTTTTTTATTATGTTTTAACATAAAAAATATTTATTTATTTATTCTATCATTGAAACATTCCAACATGTGCTGAAAATAATTTTTTGAAATAATATTTGAATATGTGGTTTGTGGATGTTAAAAAAGAATGTATTTCATAAAATTTTACATGTATCAATTCTTAAAGAGTACTTGTTTTTTTCTTGAAAACATTGTAATCCTTACTTGTGGTGGAATAACCTAGAAAAATTCATTCATCCGATTTGGGATAAAATTTAGGCCATTATCTATAGTATTCTTGATGAATACTTTTCATCAAAAAATTTTGAACTAAGAATGTTTTGGATTTATTATAGTCTACAACTCAAAAAGAGTTTTTTTAATATGATGTCTTTGTAAAAAATTATTTTATTTTAGGAGGTAATACTAACTACTTGAGCACAATTTTTTAGAAGTTTAGTATTCACTCAAAAACAGTTCTTGTATTCTCCTAAAGAATTCTATTTTTTTAAAACAAAAATATTTTACTGTGGAGTTATAGGTGCTGATAATTTTTGTATTGTATATTTTTTTACTAAGAAAAGATTCAAATTAATAATTTATATACTCTCCATCACAATCACTAAAAATAGTTACTAAATGTATTTTTTATCATTTTTAACAAGGACTACCAATGTTTTAAAAAAGAAAAAGTATTCCTATTTTTTGAAAGAAAACATATAAAAGTGTATCTAGTGTTGTCTTCAACTGAAATATATACATAGTATTTGAAAAAAATAATCCCAGTTTGTGTAGGACCAAATAAATCATTTTGAACAAACTATAAATCATTTGAAGCCGGAACTTTACTAATATATTTTAAAAAATACTTATTTTTCTTTCCAAATTGAAAAGGATCATAATCATTATAAGAATCAAAGTTAAGATCTAAAATATATTTAGCAAGTCTTTTGTAAGAATTTTTTAATAAATTTATAACATTACAGTGTCCCAAACTTCTATTCCACAACCAATATTGATATTCCATTGTATTGAGGCAAGGTATATCTTAAATCTTAAGGTCTTATAAGTTAAGAGTGTATATATTCTCTTTCCTATTTGCAGAAAGAATAAATTTATCTTATAATCTATGAACAATACATTTATCAATCCTAATTTTCAAAAGATAACATCATTATATAATTTACTTATACTGATAAGGTATTTGTATGTTCTATAACATAGAAGAATTTAAGATTAAAGATTTTTCAAGAAGAAAAACATTACCCATACTAATAATTTCACCATGATCATTATCACCAAAAGTGATTTTACCTCATTTTATCTTAATAATATTATAGAATAATTTCTTATTTGCAGTCATGTGATGGGAATGACCACTATCCATGTATCAAGAGTTATTACTATTGAAACTCTTCTTATTTTCCTGAATTTAAGAAAATTATGATTTTTTTACCTAGATCTTCCAAGGTCCGACATTATTAGATAAATTTGTTTTAGAAATTTACATTTTTCCAACATGTTTATATTGACTACCTTCTAATTCTATAGAAAAAACAGTCCCTATTGTAATCCTAAATATTTTACTCTATTCAAATAAAACATTATCATCCAATGTCCACCACATTGGAACTCATTATAAAAAATCTCACTTTTTGGAATGAAATATTTTTTTGGAAGTATGGTTTTTATTCTTAAGAACTATTCTAGAAACATTCCTACGAGGTTTTATTTTTCTATACATATTATAACTATTTTTCTAACTAGAAGTAAATTTTTATAAAAAATTATTTTGACAAAAAATTTATGAATTTATTAAAACAAATAAATATATATTCTCAGTGGATATAATGGATTTAGATTTTTTCAATTATTTTGAATGATTTTATTTTTCTAAATTTTATTCTTCTAATTATTTATAATGTTTTGAAATTTTAGTTTTTTGTTTTAAAATTCTTCAACATGCTTTGGAAAAATATTCTTTATAACCTTGGACATTTTTTATTATCTTTACTTTTTTGTTTCTATAATAAAGTAAAAAACATAGAAAATAATTCAAATAAAGGTAAAGTACTATCCTCTTCCAATGATGTAGATTCTTCATCTGAAGTTATACAATTATTTTCAATTCTAGAATTAAGATAATTTTTATGAAGAGTTATTTTGGTTTAGTTTTCAACATAAACCTTATCCTTGAATATTGTTATTCTTCAGAATTTATACTAGAAAAATAATGTTATTCTTATTATCACTAAATATTTATGAAAAATTATATGAAATGTGTAAGAATATTTCATAATTTTCTTACCTCTATGTTTATATAAATTATTTGAATTTATATCGAAATTTTATTCCTTATATTATTATTTTTAGCTTCAAAGAATATGTACTTGTATGAATAGTTTTCTTACAATCATAACATATAATTTACTAAGAATAAATTTTATCATTTATGACTTTAAAATTCTTCTTATACTTATATATAAAATCTTCTTTTCAAAAAAATCTTATTCATTCTAAAATAATGTTCGTCAAGTTATTTCTGAATACATTCGAAAGAAAAAATTTCAATCTCAACTTTAAATTTATTATTTTTAGAATATTTAGTAACATTTCCTATAGATTTTACTTTCTAAAAAAAAATATAATGTATAATAAAAAGCTACTCCATTTTTCTTTTTCATATTTTCAATATCTTTCATTAATCTACGCTTATACTGTATGAGTGTTCCAATTAGATCATATAAACTCAACTATGTAATTTTGTATATATCTTCAAGAGATGATATTTTGGATTACCACTCTCCAGTCATAATCTCAATGATATTATAAAAGAAAATATCATCAGTAATATATGTATTATATAATTATTATAATCTATTAACAATTATTATAAATTTTTGATGCATCATAGAAAAATATTGTCTATGTAAAAAGTCGAATGCTTTACCGTCATCTCTAAGTAGATATCTCATGGTCATAATAACTTTGGTAGTTCAAAAGTGACTGGATTCTAATTTTTTACATAAACTATTCATAGATTCACATGAAGATATATGATTTTATATATTTATGACCATAGATAACAATAATTTGTTCCCGACTCTACAATTCAACTATCTTAGCCCGAATGGCCCTAAGGCCTTCTTTTTATTCATTTTTGATAGTCCCCCTTTTATGGGTTGAAGGGGAACAATTACATGGACCAAAAGAATTGTGACATTACATGATCTGAAGCTCTTAAAGGAATTCATCCTGAATATAACTACTTGAGACCGACCCTCCCCTACATTTAAAAGTAGAAACTTATTTTTACAGAATTACATCATTGCTGGTAAGTATGAAAAAGTTATTAACTATTGTTTTGATACAAAAGTTTTTATCCTATCTCTCGAGTATTCATAGTCAGAACCATCACAAATCAGTAGTCTTATATGATTCATATTCTCAAGATTTCCAATGTTTAAACATTCTATATTTATGAACACAAATATACTATTTCTACAAATACACATTAGTGTGAAAACATTTTAAAAAAACAATTATGTAAAAAAAATTTAAACATAGAAAATTGCTTGATATAAAAAATAAAAAATTCTAATTTAAAGTAGTAGAGATTTCTATGATTCCAAATTTAGGATTAGAAGAGTATATAAATAGATTCAAGTGGTGTGTGGGTGAATTTTAGTTTATAAAATAAAACATACAATTTCATTAAACTACCATTTTAGTAGATCAGATGAAATTTATATATGATGTATAAAGTTGTTATCAGGAATGATTTTTTTTGAAAAAGGTCATAAGAAAAGTTTGTAATGAAGTCAAACTTTCTTTACATAAGCATATCGAAAATACAACTTGTAAGAATAGTAATATCCTGAGCCGAATCTGGTCACCACTATTACCAGCACCAGAACTAGCCTGTGGAGTGGCCCGAAGTTCGTTCCCAATCACCACGAGTTGGAACAAGTGACTAGGTATAATTAATTTTTGTTTGGGAATGATTTAGTAAAGTATGAAATCATAAAACATTAAAAACAATCCAGATTATAAATCCGAAATTTATGAGCCAAACAAGTCTCTAGAAAAAACTAGAACAGAATAAATTGGTTTAAAGACAATAAAAGTGGTAAAAATACAAACAAATACAATATTAAGATATCCCCAAGGACTCCACATGACAAGGGATCATCACCCACAAGCTGTATCCACAGCTCCGCACCATGGATGGGAATTAACACAATGAACCACCGTCACCCATAGACTTTCCTTTATCTGATTCAAGCATAATATAGTATAATTACACAAAAGGGGTGTAATTAGGGTGTGAGAATAATCCCAATATGATACCACCCAATTCTTCCAATGATCATTCTATACAATGTGAAAAATCCAGCAGTTTTAATACGCAAAGAAAAGCAGTGAAACATTTCATGAAATGCAACTTTCAGTTGAAAACAGTTTTCAAGATAAAAGTTTTAGAACGTTTACACATTTAAATAGAAATGTTAAATAGTGTAATGTACTTCCAAAAAACCCCCAATAAAAGTTCAAATAGTACAAATACAATGAGAAACAAAACTAGGAACACCCCTAGGCACTAGATAGTCTCAGACCCCATTCACCTCATACCTCGGTGTAAAGTAACCATAGTAAAATTTGTTCTCATGCACAAGCCACTATTATAAAACATACCCTTAACCTAGTGGTCCCTAATAATAATCCACATAGTTTATATAGAGTTATCTTTATTCAAAATCAAGGTGTAACAGGGACAAAACCGATCCGGTTCACTAGCCTTACTTGTACACATCTGCCCCTCCTAGGTACTCGGGCTTCTCCCTTTATGGTCAAACAATTTCAGCATGAAACACATATCAATTTTTATGTAAAACACCACTAATGGTCACATACACCCAGTATAGTAGATTTCACCTTTTATACCACTTATAACACACATCAAACAATTTAATTTTTAATGAAACTATTTTTTGAAATCCTGTATTGTTTTACACAAAAAACCCCTTAAGAACCCCACTTGTACACTACGTGCACACTTGTAATTTACCAAAATAGTAAATTCATCCCAATAAATTTAAATGAAAACAGAAAAAAATAGTTTTATGGAAACCCCATGTTAAACAAGAAGTGATAACTTTGTAAAACCTCCATTTTCACACAAAAGTGGCAAAAAAACTTCACTTTCATTAAAAACACCATTAAAATCCATTTTCGTAGCAATAAAAAGTGGAGATAAACATTAAAAACATTATTTTAATCTCGATTACAGTTCAATAAAATCAACTAAATGATTATATGATAGACCTTAATGAACCAATTAAAAATTTGTTTTAAAACCCCCAATTTCACAAATAATTGCAATTAAAATTAATTTTCTTTATAAGTGAAACTAAAACCAATTTTTACAGTAAAATTAAAATTAAATATACATGAAAATACCATAAACACTAAATCTAGGTAACAAATATTTCATACTAAAAGTAATCACCTTCCAAATCAATGGAAACCCTTGAATCACCGTGTGAAATTCAAGTCACACCACCGCCGCACCAATATGGACTTAGATCGAACCTAAAACAACAAGAATTGACCAAGAAATACCTAGGTTAAACCCTAGGTTCGAAACCCTACCCCCTATTCATTTGTAACTTCAATTAAATTGAATTAAACATCATGGAAAGGGTAGGAACTAAGAAGGAGAGACGATAACTTGATATTTTTTGAAGTTCCTCCACCAAACCCCCCTTCAAATTGGGTTCCAATGAGGGTTTGAGAGACTAGGAGGGATTACCTGGATTTTAGGTTCAAAGGGGAAGGGGAATGGTCAAATTTTGAACTCCAATAGAGGAAAAATATTAATAATTGAGAGAGTTAAAAAGGAGTGACGTTATATCTTCAAATCTAGTTGATTTGAGAAACTCTATGATGTTCTTCACTAAATCGTGATGAATACGAGCTCCATAGAGAGGGGAAAGAGGATGGGTGCGTGGTTGGGTTTAGTGGTCTTGGGTTACACTTATAATCACCAATAAATCATGAAAAATTAATAAATTATTAAATAAACATTTTTCTTGAACCGGAAACGGGCCTTCGGGATGGTCCAATTACTTATATAAAAACACAAATCCGTCATTATTATGAATTACTAAAGGTTCCAAATTTTAATGGAGGAGTTAATAGGTCATGGGAGGCCATTTAAGAATTGTAATGGGAGCAAAATATTAAAAAATTAAATAGTTATAAAAGAAAAATATTAGTTTTTATATCTGTAAATGGGCTAACGATTCGGCCCAAATCATGAAAACTCACCCTTTCCTCCAAAAATTCTTGGTAAACCCCCAAAACAAAGCATGAATGGAAATTAAATGAAATTTACCTTTAAAATAATTCATGGATGTGAAAAATAAAATTTAAAAATTATAAAGTTCAAAATAAAAAATTACAAAAAATTCATAAAAGAATATTAACACTTTAAACCTTGACCTCCAAATTAGCATTTATATTATAGAGTACAATTTTATAGAGAAAGTGTGAAACCATCTAGTACAACCCATAACATCACCCCATATTTTAGGTGAAAAAATCATAGAGTTTGAACTTTAGCATATTAGATGCATCCTCCCTATATAATTTCCAGGAGAGTTCGGTTACCTTTTTATCGGGATGATCTCAGATGCTTTCTTCAAATTGATAGGACATTTTTTCCCACATCTACATGAACTCTTCCACCATTACTTTCTTTGCAGTGAATACTCTGGTCATGATGGGATGCTTCCTAATGATCCAGTCTTCTTGAACACTATTAAGGTCCACTAGAAATGGTTCACCTTTCAACCTTTCTGCATCCTCTTTAGAAGTGTTAAAGATATGTAACTTCTCTATAATTTATTCGTCGAAGTGCATAAGAAGATCACCTAGCTCCTCCATGGATTCTGTAACTACCCGTGGGGGGCCCTCTGTGATTTCCATTGGTCCACCCTCTTTAGCCTCCTTACCTGATAGCCCATGAGGATCATTGGGAGGGCCATCATTCTGGATCCAAGAATGATCATTATTATCATCCTTCTTCTCCATAACCTACTCCTTATATTTAGGTTCATACGTTACACATACACTCCCCAAGTTCAAGCCAACCTCTTTTTCCTATGCTTTTTTATTTTATGTACCTTCCATTAAATTGTTACCACCCTTTTTATATGATTTTTTCTCCATAGGCTTCATGAGGTATTAGTATTCCTTGATACCTTTGGATTGGCTTTGCTGGCGCACAATGTATCTTCCCAGGTCCCTATTTTCTATTTGTCCCTTATTATTCCTTGGGATGTGAAGATCCCTCCTAGAACCTTCTTTTTCACTATACTCCGAGTGTGGTCCATCACTCCAACCACCCCTAGACTTCGGAACTGAAGGACAATCATCCCCAGTTGACACCGGGTCACGATTTTCTGATCCCAAACCATCATAACAATTACTAGTGTTAATTGAGGCTATAGGAAAACACAGCCTAGCTCTCCCCCCACCCTTCACCCACTCTCTCTGTTCAACCTGTACATCCTATATCTGAAATTTGTGTCCCTTGTTGTCTATTGCCTCAAAAACCTTACTGGACTGAGCCACTTCTGCATAGGATGGAATCCTTGTGGGCTCTACTATGCTGGTTCTCCTTGAACATGGAAGTGCCTCTACAAGTCCCTCATCCATGTGATTTTCGAACTACACCCCCACATATTTAATCACATGCACTTGATTTTCCACACTGATGGAATCTTGTGGAGCCATTATCTCCCCCCTCACACTATCTATCAATATGCTATAGGAAGAAGGTCATGTCAGGTCCTGCCTCAACCTGTTAAAGACTCAAGGCACTATTGGGTTTCTCTGATCCACTGAAGCTTTCTTCAAAGGTGATTGGTATTAGCATCACTGTACAGCCTCAGTAGACACAGTGAACATCCCTAGGGCACTATTGGAACATGGATCTTCTACATCCCCACCTGAAATAAGAGCCTGAAAAATACGACCATACTCATGTTGACCTTCAATAAACACTCCAGGTTCATTGCCACAACCATTACCCCTCCTCCGCACAGGCAATTGGGATACCATTCGATAGTCGTCCAATGAGTATACCAACCATTTGCATCCAGAATAAAAGTTTGTCCACATTTTGTAAACTACCCTATAATTTCAACAATATTCCTTTCCCATAGTAATCCACATGAACTCGTATAGAACATTAGACACATCCATTTCCACACAAATACGAGGAGTGGCCCGGTGTCACAATTCCTCAGTGCAGCAGTCTGAGCACATGTATCTACCAATTTTATTCCTGAGCATACGTATAACTGAAGGGTTTTGAAATGGTCGGGGAAGATTTGGAAAACTTACCACCATCGCCATTGTAGGATGATTGAATTTCATATGTAAGTAGAAGAACCATTAGAATTGTTAAAAACTGAATCCATTGACACTATGAGGTGCACATGCCCATGATTTGATGTGATCATCCTCTAAAAAGAAACAAACCGTCATGTTTCTAATGTCCATCAAAAACACTGTCGCCCTATCCTGCAAACCCCACGCCTCGAAAATGTGCATGTCGAACGAATAAATAGAAGGAAATAATTATTTAAACCTAGAAATCTGGGTATTCTTTTGTATATTTGAGGATTCCATGAACTCCATAGTCGATAATGGGAGATTAGGGCATCCATCCAGCAGATCTGGAATCTTCATACTGAGATGGACATGGGGGAAAGGGGGACACAAATTTGGATCCGAGAAGGAGTGAAGGAGGAAGTTGGTCCTTTGATGGAAGGTGAGGGTCCCTCCCCCATCGGAAGTTAATCACATTAACTTAAGGTATCCATGGTTTAATATAACCTGATTCTTATAGGGATAAATCATTCATCATAGAACTAAAATACCTTGATCACAAAGATCAAACACAAAAGTGTTCCTATCCCTCTAATTCCTCAATCAAACATGATCAGAAACAGTGAAAATATTCATAAAAAATGTTTTAATGAATTTATAATCCTCACATGGATACTATAAATCAGAAAAAAACTCTAAATATTACAATAAGTGTACTAATTAAAATATGTTACAAAAATATACATAGAATCTATAAATCGATTAAGGTACATAAGTATGTACGCATCTTCCATGAATTCAACTATATTTATAGGAAAATATCTATCAGTCATATTCTATGATTCTTAGAGTTAGTTTCAATGGCCTTGGATGAACTCTTCCTTCACATGGAATGTTCTTTACAAACATTGGCTGATGTTCACTTAGGTAGCATCATCAAAATGCTATAAAATATTACATTCAACATTGTGATCATTATTTATTTAATAGGATATATTTTCATCACCTCGTGAAATGAAAATTAATATTCTATATTTTTTATAAAGTTCTATCTAGAGAGTATTTCTACCTCTATCTGATGAATGTCAATCAGGTTAACAAAGTGAAACTTCATTTCTTGAGTCCTAGTTATAAATTGTAAGTCAGAAATTATAAAAATTCCATTTGATGAAATATGAAATTATCCATATGATGTAAAATTTACATATTTTTCTGATTATCAAGTTCAATATGATTATAAAGATTTTATGATTTTAACGATTCATCTGATTAACAAATATTATTAGAATAAAAAGGTCACCTGATTAAAAAATATCATATGGTTACCAAAATTTTCTAAATATCTTAAAATTATATGTTTTCTATTGAAACATTCTAAATCCTTGGGAAGTATAATGTAGTAAAACAAGATATTTTAAAAAGTTAGTTGTGATTTTCAAAACCATTGTTAGAAAGTATTGAAAGTAGAACTTTAGAATCAACATGAATAGGGTTATTAAATAACAGAAAAATATATCAGTATATGTTAGATACTTATGTTATTATATTCTAATGTATAAGATAGAATTTTATGAGGTAAAAGAATAAGTAAAATGAAAATGCTTGGTTGAGATGATTACCTCTTCCTTGAAGAACCTCATTTAGATGACTCCACAATGACCCTAGGGAGGGTATTTTAAGAATAAAAAAAACATATATAATGTATCTAAGGAGTTAAATAAGGGTTTTAGGGGGGTTTCAATATAACTTTTTCATGAAGTGTGAAGAACAGAGGATAGTGTAACACCCCAAGATTATACGGTACACTTATCTTTGAATAATGCAATAGCGTGTGTTGTATGCAACATCGAGTTCTAACACACCACAACCAATCAAACTAGCCGTTATGAATAGTACTACCCACTTTTTGAAATTTATAAATTTTATTTTTAAAAATAGACTTCATTTTTGGATTCGGAATATCGAAATTAGCCTAGGCTGAATTTTTGGTTTTTTTCTGAAAAACTACATTTTTTGATGAATAGTGAAACCACTAAGTGGTAGTTAAAAAACTGATTTTTTCATAAAACTTAATTTTACCGCTTTTGTGAGTGGAATTTCGAAAATACGAGAGACACAGTTAATATCCAGGAGTAAAATGTGGTTCAATGAGATGAAAATAATTTTTGGTGAATAGTAACTTTTTACTTTTATTTACCACGGTTAAAAGTAAATAGGCTAATTAAGGGTAAAAATGATATTAATATTTCCCTAACACATGTCCCAATTCTATTTTAAAAGTTTATATGGACCAAAAACAACCTTAGGAATAAAATTTTATCATTTAGGTCCACATGGATTATATTAGGACATTTATTATTATTTAATTCAAAGAAGAGTTAAAAGAGTTAAAATCAAAGTTTATTTACTAAAACATTTTTAATATAGGGTTATACATAAGATAAATTCGATTGTAAATATTACTTATAATGATAAAATGATTTCATACATCTTGGTATTTTATTTATAATTTTTAGACATTAAATAATTTAATTTATTTATGACCCAATGATGATGAAGTAATTACCATAATAGTGAAACATTAAAATAATTGATATTATAAATACCCAAATAAATATAATTTGAGACTTTTTATGAATTACACTAATTCTCTAGGTTAATATCACATGTTATAAATGATTTAATTAACTTTTTTCGAAGTAAAAATTCTGTTATGATTTTCACAAAAATCAGTTTTCCAAATAGCGTCAAAATTGACATAAAAGAGTTTTTTAAACAAATATTATATTATTAATAGATATTCAATTCCTAAAAATATAAGGATCTACCAAGAGACTTATATCATGATTTTTCTATCATTAATGGAACACCTGGGGGTCTCTTGGATGTATATGGTAAGTTTATTAACCATATAATATAAAAATACAAAGACACATTGTAAAAGTGAAACTAATTAACTAAGAGTTAATACTTAAAGATAAGGTTAATATAGTAACCCAAACCTGTCTAAATCTTATTAGTCTAGTAGTTTTCGACCTATCCCCACCTTATCCTTTAAATAATACACTTTGGAGCCATTAGAAACCAAATATGAATTTATTATAATATAATATTTCTAGCTTTTCCAAAGGTGCCCCTCACCCCTCTTATAAAAGGGAACTCCCCCTTCTCATTAATTCACACATTAAAAGACTTTGGTTCGGCCAAAACCTGCCCAAATACTCTCTCAACTTCCCTCACTTCATCCTTGAGGCCTTCATTTAGTCAGAAAGACAACCTAAGGAGCCCTTTTGATCAAATCAAAAGGAAGAACCCGAAGAAGAGGTAATGATTTCACCACCCTTTTTCAAGTTCCTTTCTCCTTCCACTTCTTCATTATTTGTTATTACCATTCTAAAATAATAAATCCAGTATATTATATATACGTTGATGTTATTATAAACATGGTACAACCATATTTCAGTAT
This sequence comes from Viscum album, assembly GCA_963277665.1. Lineage (NCBI taxonomy): Eukaryota > Viridiplantae > Streptophyta > Magnoliopsida > Santalales > Viscaceae > Viscum > Viscum album. The sequence continues at coordinate 2,006,109,145 of OY728152.1, forward strand.
TCTATCTATCCTTTGAATGACATTTCACCATACGTGCGTACGTACGGCTTACCGTCTCCACGTCATGGTGTAATTGTTATTCAAAACATTATTATTTGGATGGGAATAATAATGATGTGTAATTCTTGTAGATAATAAATATAAAATGATAATGATTCTGTATATATGATATACTATCCAATGAAATATTATTTTAATATAAAAAGAATGATATTGTCGCTCGTGCGTATGTACGGACTACTATCTCCACGAACACGATGAGATTCATTCTCCATCGTATCCATTCAAGTATAATTCTCATTTGAAGATTAATGATAATGTTTAAGGACTTAATATAATTCTGTATATGAATAATATACAACCTATCTATAACAAACATGTCTTACATAAAAAAACATATAAAATAAAATGAGTAAGTTAACACCCGAAACGACAATAATATTAAGATATTATTAACAAAGAAATGTTAAAAGATCATATATGATATCATATTAATGTATATGACTATTTTTTAATTTAATAACAATTATTTCACCATTATACAAGAGGTTAACCTACCCCAAACCAAGGAAAAGTACAATGTAAGGGTTTATTTCGCAGTCTCTTCATTATCCGAGGTTGTTTTTACCTAATAATCTACAGAGATTTCTTTATCATCCACATCCATGTTTATTAAAAATGTATTTCAAAAACATTTTTTTACTATTTACTTGAATGTGGGTTAAATTCATTTATATTCTTGTTGACTTTTATAAGTGGTTTATAAAGGAATCTTTCCGTCATTTTCCAAACAAGGTCCTTTTTAACCTTTTCGATAGAATTAAGGTAAGAATGTTTTTTTAACTTATACGGTGGGTGCATATATTTTCCACCATTATAAAATCTTTGAATCTTCCATTACAAGATTATAAGAAAATTTTCAAAGTAAATGTTTTATTTTATAATTATATAACTTTTAAATGATTTAAAAAAAGGGATATTTCTCTCAAATAGTTTTGATTTCATCTATGTCAACATCCTTTGATGGATTTTAAGCTTATTTGAGTTGAATTATTATGATACAAACTTCCATATTGTATTGAAGATTTTGTGATTTTTTTGACTGTGGATGTGTTGTTTTCATACCCTTTATGGTTTATGGATAAAGTATTGACATTTCGTATGCTAGTTTTAATAGGAATGTTTATGTTATGTTTAAACCTGTTCATATGAGGAATTCATTGAACTTAATATGTGACGGGTGGAGCCCACTATAGCTCCTAGATGCATCGGTAAGTCTCATGAGACAAACTAGTGTCTTGGAACAAGGCCTTGACAAAATCTTATTTTTAGTCTTGGCACGAGGCCTTGGATATGTGGTTGTGATTTTCTGGCATTATGCATTCCACCATTATGAAAGTGGTTATTTATATTGCATGTGATTATTAGATTAGTAGAATATCCATGTGAATAAGTAAATGGCATTATTTCATTTTATTTTTTCCATACTATGTTGAAGTTAAAGTTTAAAAGGCTTTTGTTTTAGTTATACATTGCCTTAAATGTTTATTCTTATTTATGAAAGTTTCCGCTATATTATTATCCTTACTGGGCATTTGAGCTCACCCCTTTTCTATGTTTTATTTTTCCAGGATGTGAAGAATTAAATTATGAATGACCTGTAGGGATTGTATGAGGGGATAAGGGTGTGGACTATAGAGACTATGTTGTTGTAGTTTTCATTTTTATGATGTAATGTAAAAATTTATGAATATATCTAGTGTTTCCAAGGCTACTAAATTAATCGGTCTTTAGAGACTTGATCTTTCTTGTGATCAGTCCAATGTTATGTAATAATGCACCGACTCTGGGTAACTGGGGTCGGGGAGTTGTAGTTGGTATCAGAGGAAGTTTAGTACAGACCTTGGAAGCTAGATTTAGATAAACTCTGATTAGAGCACATAGATTTAAGATGGACTTTGAGGACTAGTAGAGAAGAACTCAACATGAGGCAAAGGATATGGCTTTAATTACTCAAGGATTATGATTACACGATACACTACCACATGGGGAAATAAAACAAGGTGGAAGATGATTTGAGTAGAAAAGATCATGGAGTTTTGAACAATATGAGAATTGAAAGGGATCCAATTTTCATAGACCTAGTGAAGATAGACATGGGAATAACCAGGGAAGGTGAAACATAAATTGTTTTTCAAATGGTTTCCAAACTATCTTTACTAGAAAGGATTAAAAGTTCTCAGACTGATGTTGAAGAATTTCAAAAGAAGATTAAATCTGTTAATGATGGGAGATTGAGAGACTTTGTGTATGAAGAAGGAATTTTGAAATTCGGGAAGAGGCTTTGTGTTCTCGATATACCTGATCCAAAAAGGGAATTGGTGGATGATGCTCATAGTTCTAATTTATCTATACACCCTGTGAGCACTAAAATTTATAGTGGTTTGAAAGAAAATTTTTGGTGGGACAACATGAAGAAGAAGATTTCTGATTTTGTGTCAAGATGTATGGTTTGTCCACAAGTGAAAGATGGAAGGAAACATCCTGGAGCAGCCATGGAACCTCTTCCCATACCGGAGTGGAAATGGGACAATATTACAATGGACTTTGTCATGGGGTTACCAAAGACTCCTAGAAGAAAAGATGCAATATGGGTTATTGTTAATCGTCTTACCAAGCCAGCACATTTTCTTGCTATATGAGAATATCTACCACTGGAACGTCTAATAAGACTATATATTGATGAAGTTGTGAGACTTCATGGAGTACCCCTATCGATTGTTTCTGATCGTGATCCCCATTTTACATCATGATTTTGGAAAAGTATTCAGAAATCCTTGGATAATGAACTTCATTTGAGCACTGCCTACCACCCTCAAATAGATGGACAATCAGAATGAACTATTCAAACCTTAGAAGACATGTTGAGATCCTGATCACTTGACTTTCAGGGTATGTGGGATCAATATTTACCTCTGGTAGAATTGTCCTATAACAATAGCTTCTATTCGAATATTCAGATGGCACCATATGAAGCGTTATACAGAAAGAGATGTCGCACACCAACCTGTTGGGATGACGTTGGTGAAAGAAAACTTGTAGTCCCAGAACTGGTGGAGGAAACGATGGAAAAGGTGAAGGTAATCCAAAACCATATCAAAGCATCTCAAAGTAGGCAGAAGAGATATGCCGATAATCGAAAGAAGGATTTGGAATTTCAAGCCATTAATCATGTTTTCCTGAAGGTATCTCCATGGAAGGGAGTCATATGTTTTGGTAAGAAAGGTAAATTGAGTCCCAGGTACATCGGACCTTTTGAAATTCTAGAATGAATTGGGGCTGTAGCTTACCGATTGGAAATGCCGCCAAGTCTATCCAAAGCTCACGATGTGTTCCACATATCACTATTGAGGAAATACATGCCTGACCCAACGCATGTACTCACCTATGAGGAATTAGAACTGGAACCCGATCTGTCTTATTGTGAAGATCCCATTAAGATTCTTGATATGAGAGAACAAGTACTGAGAAACCGGATGACTCATCTGGTAAAAGTCTTGTGGAGAAACCATAAGATGGAAGAGGCAACGTGGGAACCCGAGGAACTTATGCGGATAAACCATCTGAGTATTTTCATGTGGTGGTATTCTAGAAATTTCGAGGATGAAATTATTTGATGGAGGGGAGAATGTAACACCCTAGGCTTCTACGGTACACTTCTCTTTGAATAATGCAATAGCGTGTGTTGTACGCAACATCGAGTTCTAACACACCACAACCAATCAAACTAGCTGTTATAAATAGTGATACCCGCTTTTTGAAATTTATAAATTTTATTTTTCAAAATGGACTTCATTTTTGGATTCGTAATATCGAAATTATCCTAGGGTGAATTTTTGGTTTTTTTTGAAAAACATCATTTTTTGATGAATAGTGAAACCACTAAGTGGTAGTTAAAAAACTGAATTTTTCATAAAAACTAATTTTACCGCTTCTGTGAGTGGAATTTCAAAAATCTGAGAGACACAGCTAATATCAAGGAGTAAAATTTGGTTCAATGAGATGAAAATAATTTTTGGTAAATAGTAACTTTTTACTTTTATTTACCACGGTTAAAAGTAAATAGGGTAATTAAGGGTAAAAATGATATTAATATTACCCAAAAACGTGTTCTAATTCTATTGGACAAGTGTATCTCGACCAAAAACAACATTAGGAATAAAAAATTATCATTTAGGTCCACTTGGATTAGATTAGAACATTTATTATTATTTAATTCAAAGAAGAGTTAAAAGAGTTAAAATCAATTTTTATTTACTAAAACATTTTTCAAATAGGGTTATACATAAGAAAAATTAGAATGTAAATATTCATTAGAAATATAACAATATTTCCTACATAATGGTATTTTATTTATAATTTTTAGACAATAAATAATTTAATTTATTTATGACCTAATGATGATGCAGTAATTAACATAACAGTGAACAATTAAAAGAATAGATATTATAAATACCCAAATAAATATAATTTGAGACTTTTTATGAAATACACTAATTTTATAGGTTAATATGACATGTTAGTAATGATTTAATTAACTTTTTCTGAAGTAATAATTCTGTTATGATTTTCACAAAAATCAATTTTTCAAATAGTGTCAAAATTGACATAAAAGAGTTTGAAAAAAATATATTATATTATTAATTGATATTCAATTCCTAAAAATTCAAGGTTAGGCCAAGAGACTTATATCATGATATTTTTATCATTAATGGACCACTTGGGAGTCTCTTGGATGTATATAGTTTGTTTATTAACCATATAATATAAAAGTACAAAGAGACATTGTGAAAGTGAAACTAATTAACTAAGAGTTAATACTTAAAGATAAGGTTAATATAGTAACCCAAACCTATCTAAATCCTATTGGTTTAGTTGTTCTAGAACTATCCCCACCTTAACCTTTAAATAAAACATTTTGGAGCCATTAGAAACCAAATATTAATTTATTATAAAATTATATTTCTAGCTTTTCCAAAGGTTCCCGTAACCCCTCTTATAAAAGGGAACTCCCCCTTCTCATTAATTCACACCTTAAAAGCCTTTTGGTTTGGCCAAAACCTGTCACAATACTCTATAAACTTCCCTCAATCCATCCTAGAGGCCTTAAGTTTGTCAAAAATCCAACCTAAAGAGCCATTTTGATCATATCAAAAGGAAGAACCCGAAGAAGAGGTAATGATTTCACCACCCTTTCTCAAGTTCCTTTCTTCTTCCACTTCTCATTTCTTTATTATTACCATTATAAAATAATAACTCCATTATATTATATATAATTTGATGTTATTATAAAAATGGTACAACCATATTTCAGTATTCTATCCATCCTTTGAATGACATGTCACCAAACGTGCGTACGTACGGCTTACCGTCTCCACGTCGTGGTGTAATTGTTATTCAAAACATTATTATTTGGATGGGTATAATAATGATGTGTAATTCATGTATATAATAAATATAACATGATAATGATTATTTATAAATTATATACTATCCAATTAAATTTTATTTTAATATCAAAATAATGATATTGTCGCTCGTGCGTATGTACGGACTACCGTCTCCACGAACACGATGAGATTCATTCTCCATCGTATCCATTCAAGTATAATTCTCATTTGAAGATTAATAATAATGTTTGAGGATTTAATATAATTCTGGATATGAATAAGATACAACCTATCCATAACAAAATGTCTTAGATAACAAAACATATAAAAGAAAACGAGTAAGTTAACACCCAAAATGACAATAACATTAAGATATTATTAACAAAGCAATGTTAAAAGATAATATATGATATCATATTAATTTATATGATTCTTTTATAATTTAATAACAATTATTTCACCATTATACAGGAGTTTAACCTACCCCCAACCAAGGAAAAGTACAAGGTAAGGGGTTATTTCGCAATCTCTTCATTATCCGAGGTTGTTTATACGTAATAATCTACTGGGATTTCTTTATCATCCACATACATGTTTCTTAAAAATCTACTTCAAAAACAATTTGTTTTACTATTTACTAGAATATGGGTTAAATTATTTTATACCCTTATTTACTTTTATAAGTGGTTTATAAAGGAATCTTTCCATCATTTTCCAAACAAGGTCCTTTTTATCCTTTTCGACAGAATTAAGGTAAGAATGTTTTTTTAACTTATACGGCGGGTGCAGCTATTTTCAGTCGTTATAAAATCTTCTAAGCATCCCTTACAAGATTATAATAAATTTTTCAAAGTAAATGTTTTATTTTATAATTATGTGAATTTTAAATGATTTCAAAAAAAAGGATATTTCTCTCAAATAGTTTTGATTTCATCTATGTCAACATCCTTTGATGGATTTTAATCTTATTTGAAGTTGATTTATTATGGTACAAACTTCCATATAGTATTGAATATTTTGTGATTTTTTTGACTGTGGATGTGTTATTTTTATACCCTTCATGGTTTATGGAGAAAGTATTGACATTTCGTATGCAAGTTTTAATACGAATGTTTATGTTATGTTTACACCTGTTCAAATGAGGAATGCATTGGACTTAATATGTGATGGGTGGAGCCTGCTATAGCTCCTTGATGCATCGGTAGGTCTCATGAGACAAACTAGTGTCTTGGAACAAATCCTTGACAAAATATTATTTGTAGTCTTGGCATGAGGTCTTGGCTATGTGGTTATGATAGTCTGGCATTATGCATTTCATTATTATGAAAGTGGTTACTGATATTCCATGTGATTATCTGATTAGTAGAATATCCATGTGAATAAGTAAATGGAATTATTTCATTTTATTTTCTCCATACTATGTTGATGTTCACGTTTAAAAGGCTTTTGTTTTAGTTATACATTGCCTTAAATGTTTATTCTTATTTATGAAAATTTCCGCTACATTGTTATCCTTACTGGGCATTTGAGCTCACCCCTTTTCTATGTTTTATTTTTCCCAGGATGTGAAGAATTAAATTATGAATGACCTGTAGGGATATTATGAGGGGATAAGGTTGTGGACTATGGAGACTACGCTGTTGTAGTTTTCATTTTTATGATGTAATGTAAAACTTTTTGAATATATCTAGTGTTTACAAAGCTACTAAACTAATCGGTCTTTCGAGACTTGATCTTTCTTGTGATCATGCCAATGTTATGTAATAATTCACCGACTCTGGGTAACTAGGGTCGGGGCGTTACAGATAGGATGTTTCCTTATATAAGAGAAGAGAGGGTTGCCCTTAGAATTACATAAATTAATAAATTATTATAAATTAATTTTCATGTTCAAGTGGATAAAATTAAAATATTTAAACTATATTATTATTATTATTCAAAATAACATCATTCAATAAAATTTAGACATGTTTAGTTGATGTTTTAACCATTATCTCTTAGTTTTAAACCCTATTAACCCACCTAATAATTACCGCGATAACAATGTTTTTTGTATCTATAGGGGTTTAGAATATCACTAAAAAAATTCAAGTGACCCATAACTGGTAAATTATTGATATTATAAACCATATCACATTAATGTATATAAATATAATATTTTTATGAATTTTAAATCATTTAATAAAATATTATTTAAAATAAATACCCTTAAAATCATTTTTAGACAATCCACTTAGTTTTAATTTAATGACATAAAGATAATAATGGAATTAGAATATAAATTTTTAAAATTTATATAATATGTTATATATATCTATTAAATTCATTTTACACCATAATTAATCAAAATTATAATACTTTTAATGTTCTAAAAGTGATTTACTTGATTTTTCTACTTCTTGTACATGCACCTTATTAGCATTGCCTAAGAATTTAAAAAAATTACATTATCTATAAAAATAATCACTAAATTAAAATTATAAAGAAAATTATTTTTTAAAAAACATTTATAATTAAAAATAACTTCTTTTTATCCCATTGAAAAAATATTAGAGACATTAATACCAATTGAAGGACATTTTTTATTTATTATTTACTTAAAATTATATTAAGTTCATTAATAAAGGGAAATGGTGCCAAGTTTCTATAAATAAAAATATTTTTTGAGGATTTTAAAAATAAAGCCATAAAATATAAATATGTTGTCTTTAAATATATTTATCAATCCTTGTCATATTATTTTAACCTTAATTACCCAATTTATCCTTATTGAGGTGGAAAATATTTTCCATGATTACTAGTTGTTATGAAAAAAAAATAAAGTTGAAATATTTACCTAATTCATAAATTCTTATTTGAAATATGGAATCTATTTTATCAAATTTAGTCCCTAAAAATCATAAATTAATTTTAAAATAAATCCACAAAATACAATGAAAAAAGGTTTTCCAGAAAAATAAATTTTGAATTAAAAAATGTTTTTATATATAAATTAAGCATAATTATGATTTCAAAGACATTAATTGTATTTATTTAATTAAAAGTAAATAATTAATATTTTAAATTTATTGAAAACAAAATTATAGTTTGTGAATATTTGATTGAAAAATATATTTTTCTATAAAATCGTTATTTTTTCACTATTAACTGATAATTAATCTTATCCAAAAAATCGAAAAATATCATCCAAAGTAAATTTTAAAATGATTATTTCAAAATATATTTCATTTTTATAAAATAAAATTTATAAAATGTGAAGAAATTAATTAAAATATTCACTCAAAAAAATAAATAAAACCCATTTTTGATGAATAAAATGAATTTTCTAAAACTTAAATGCTTATTTCTTAAGAATTAATAAATAATTTTTTATTGAGTAGGACCATTTTATATATATTTCATAATTTGGTTACTCTTATTCATATCCACTGATTCAACAACTAGGTTATAGTGAACATGTTTAAATAATAATATTTCAAGGTCTATTTTGGGTTGATGTTGGATGTCATATTCACTATAAAACATAGTGTTATTTTAAAATATCGAGGTACTTCATATCCCCTATTTAATAAATTAAATCCTTGAAATTTTATCTTGATCTAGATAAATAAGGGTTTAACATTTTAAAATACATTTGTCAAAAATCATCATTATAAAAGGGGTTAATAAAACTTCCTTTTGAAAAAAGGGAAAGTGAAATATGATTACTATATTGAATAACTAATAACTAGGTTTTGAAATTGGATGATATTATTGGGAAGAGAAAATATATACCCAGAGGAAAACATTAATGTCCAAATTACAATGGAGAGAAAGATTTAATATTACTCTTAAGAAAGTTAATGATAATGAGAAATCTAATAACCACAAAACCAAAAACTAATGAGGTGTGAACAAGACTATCATTACATAAAAAATAAAAGTAATAGGATAACATTTTTAATTAAATACTATTTTCCTATTGTTGATGAATTACTGTACAATATAGACTAATAACATTTGGAAATATTATTATTTGATTTTCTTCAAATCCAAAAATGAAATTTCATCATTTGGTTTCTTGTTTTTAATTTTTTCCAACTTTATCTCGTCATTTAATTCAAAAAATGAGTATGAATATTTACATTATGGAGCACTATAATCAACTTCTGATTGACCATGTGGTATATAAAAGGATAAAATTATTTTTTATTGTATTGTTTGAAACCAAAAGAGTAATCACAAGGTAAGATAATACCAAAAATGAAAAAACCTTCATATGAATAAATAATTCATTAATATCAAAAATTAAATAATAATACCCAAAGTTAAAATTAAATCATTCCACAAATAAATAACCCTAGTTCCCAAATATCCTCAATAAGAACATATTGATCTCAAAGGTAATATTGTAACATTTATCCAACATCTCCAAAATATCATTAATCAATTTAAAATTTCATTGTATAAAATCTGAAAATGGGTGTTTATGATTTTTAACTTATGATGAAACTTAAACCTATAAACAATTAAATGTATCTATAAAAATTGATCTAGAATCACATTAATCTATCTTAATTTCCAAATTTATCTTTACCCTTTCTTCAATACCTACTAGAACAACCTCAAACCTACACACTTAGACTTTTTGAAAAAAATCATTACATTTATAGATTTGATACTAAAAAACATGACCCAGTTTTGGTCACCCACAATTTAAAACATCATCAGAAAATATTGTATCACTTATGTACTGAAGTAACTTTTAGTTTAATAATTTTATAGAATTAGGAAAAACACTTACATAACAATTATTCATGTCCCTAAGTGAACATTTTTTCTACTATACCTAGGTTTTATTATTTTATGACAATTATTATACATATCCAATAAAATTTTTCACAAATGAAACTATAATTGATATAATTAATTTAACACAATTCTTCATAAAATGGGAAAAAGTAAAAAATAAGAAGGGTGTTTTCAAATTATTAGTATGTTTAAATTTAATCAATAAAAATTGAATGTATTTAGTGAGGAAAATATGACTATAAGTGTATAATGACATATTAAAAGTGCATGATAATAAAATAATAAATTTCACACCCATAAAAACCTATATCATTAAATATGTGACATGGAATAAAACATTATCAAAGGAAGGAGTCATGAGAATCAATAATCTTGATCGATTTGATTTCAATATTGATTTAAGGAACTATTAAAAACTCATAGAAAACATAGCGAAAATTGTTTCTATCTTAGAAATTATTTTCATCACCTGTGTTCACTTGTGTTAGAAATATAAAGATCTCGGTTAAATCCAAAAGAGAAACCTCCCAGGTTATCTCCCTTATTTTTTCCTTTAAAGGAATGAAACATTACCTAATATATTGTAGAGTTATATCTAGCTCAGTTTTCATATAAGCTATACTATGATCACCCATTATCATGATATATATCAAGATAACCCATCATAATAAAAAATTTAAGAATACTATATATGAATATAACACATGAAATAGTTCATTTTCATCATCAAATTTTAAAAACATATTTCACTTCTTTAGAAATTAATATACCCCTAGAAAAGAAACATGTTTCATGATAATCTATTTAAAACAATAATCATAACCACCTAGACAAATAATATGGATGTTGTCATAATTTTTTTTTCCTATTGAAGTATAGGAATCATTAAATTATGTTTATAGAAATAAAAAATCAGTTAATTGAACATTTAAAACATTTATTTAAAAATATGAGAGAATACCCTTTTTATTCGAATCCTTTAAAAACTAAAAATTAGAAAAATATTAAGAAAAGGGTTTTGTTTGAAATTCAACATGCTAAATTTTAAATTAATCTTAAAATAAATGAATAAATATAGTGATGTGAAATTTTATTCATGTGGTATATGTAAAAAATATTAGATTAACACCATTGGTAAAAATCACCTTATTAGAAAAATGAAAATAAGATTCATTTGAAACCATTTTATATAAAATAAATGGGTAAAAATGACTGTAATAAATAATTAGGTACACATTAATACATTCATGAAAACATTTTAAAAAAAATGTAGACATGAAAGAAAAATTTCATCTACCAAAGAGGAAATAAGGTCAGGTTTTCTAAAAAATATTTATCAGTCATTTAAATACCAAAGACACAAGAAGGAAATAAAAACATTTAAAAACAAGAAATAAATATAGGAAAATAATTAATACGTGGTTTATGAAATTATTATCACACAATTCCCCCAAAATGAACCTTGAACATAAACAATCCCAAAATTAAATGAGATTGTAACATAAAGCCTTTACCACTTTGGTAAATTTACAATTAAAACTCCTTGAATTGAATAATATGATATGGATATATAAATCCCATGGATTAAATTAAGTAATATATCAAAATTCATTTATGTATTATTAAGTACACTATATATTGGAAACATATTGCACAATATGAAATATGTCTCAAGAAAATGAGATTAAGGCAAAGAAAACCATTGCAACGATCATAACATTTGAAGTGATAATAAATATATAAAGTTATTAGGTGAATATATGTAAATAAAAAAGGTGGATATAAAAAATAATACATCCAAAGGTAATTTATCACATAATCTTGTTATAACATAGTTAATGAAGTAGAAATATAACATAATAAATGAAAATACAGTTAAGAAACTTATTACCATAAGTCATGAATTACTATGAACATTCTTTAACTATAGTATAATAAAAATATATTAATTATTTAATTATTTTATAATCTTTTATAGGTTTATTAATTTACCATTAAACCATTTATTTTATTTATTTCATTAACATATTTTATTACTTAATCGGTAAATTACACTTTAGGTGTTTTAAGGATGTTTGGCTATTAGTTTCAAAATGACTTTGATAGGTTAACTATGGTAAAATGGGTTATTATTACATCATATATAGAATATTGGTCATTAAATAATTATATTTTTTATGCATAAAAACAATTCTATAATCATCCATGAATGGAGTACACAAAACACGAATCACGTCGCTTTGTGGAGGTGGTATTCTACATATACACATGCGTGACATTATCATTTTAATGGATGGAAGGGTAAGATAGTAATTAATATATTATTTTTAAATAATCATAATTTTTTCACAAATTTCATAAAAATTTATTTATTCCTTCACAATAACCATCCTTGTGATGTGGTGATCAAAAAAGAAACAGATCACTTCATGGAAGTGACAGTCCACATGTATGCAAGAATGATGTTCCACATATGATGGAAAATGAGAGGAATAAGGTTATTAAATAAACATAACATCCCCGTATATGGGTTATAATTATTTTATTATATTGGAATCATTAGTATAGAATTTATAGCGGTATAATAAGAATTAAAATGAAAATTATTGGTTGATATGATTACCTCATCTTTGAAAAACCACATTTGGATCTCTCCTTATGGAACCTAGGGATGATATTTTAAAAATAAAAGAGCATATATAATTTATTTTATGAATTTAATAAGAGTTTTTAGGATTTTTTCCATATATGTGACTCAAGTAGTGCGAGGATGAGAGGATAGGTGGTGTCCTTATATAAGAGAGAAGAGGAGAACCCTTGGAATTGCCAATTGTATTAAATTAATATAAATTTATTTTCATATTCATGTGGCTCTAAATTGATATATTTTTAATCTAGTATGAGGATGAGTTGAAATAATCTCATAAAATAATATTTTGTAAAGTGTAGGCGATGTTTTAACCTTTATCTCTTTGTTTTAACCCCCATCGACCCTTTTAATAATTATAATGATAACAATGTTTTCAACTCTTTGGGGGTCAATAAAGTTACTATAAAAGTAAAAGTAACCCATAAATGGATAATGGTTGATATGATAGACCAACACAATTCAGTTTTTAAAAAATAGGATTTTATGAATTTTAAATCATTTAATGAAATATTATTTAACATAAAATACAATTAAATCCTTTTTCAGAACTATTAACATAGTTTGTCTTTAAAAGAATAAAGATAGTAATGGAATTCAAATATAAAATTTTAAAACATCACTACTTTTTTTATTTGTCTATTTTCACAGAATAAAATAATTAATAAATATTTTATTAATTTTAATGTTTCAATAATAATTTAATTGATTTTTATACTACTTGAACAAGAACTGTGTCAACATTCCACAAGAATTTAAAGAAATTATTTCATCACTAAAAATTTTATAAAATTAAAAAATATTCGTTTACCTTTCAAAGAACCATTTATAAGTAAACAAAACGTCGTTTTATCCCTAAGGAAAAATATAAGTGATATTAAAACAAAGAGGGTTTAATTTTGTAATTACTCTTTGATTTAAATAATATTAAGTTCATCGTCAAAGAAAAATGGCATTGAATATTAGACAAGGAAGGTAAAAATAAAATCATAAAAAATAAATATGTTAGATATTTGATATATTTTTATATCCCTATCAAATTATTTTTAACCTAAATTACATAATTTACCATTACCTAGGTGATAAATATTAACCATAGTAACTAATGATTATGACTAAAAATAAAGATGAACTATTTTAAATGTTTTTCCATGATGATTCCAAATTTGGAGTCAATTTTATCAAATTAAATTCCATTATTTTTCAAAAATTACTTTTAAATAAAATCCAAAAACATGATGAAAAATGGTTTTCCAAAAAAATGGATTTTTAAGAATAAATATTTTTTGTACAAAAATTCAGAATAATTTAAATTCAAATGAGATTAATTGGATTACTTTTAATCAATAAGAGCTAATTAAATTAAAAAATTAATTCAATACAAAGGTTTACTTTGTGAATTCATAGATAGAGATGACTATTTTCTATAAGATTTGTTTCATTCAGTCGTCACTAAAAAATTAAATTTTTTCAGACAAATAACAAAATATCAACCTAATATAATTTTTATATAATGAATTTAAAAATAATATACTTTTTATCAAATAAAATTTCTAAAAGTGGTAGAAATTAATTATAATATTGTCTCATAAAAAGTAATAAAAACCATTTTTTGAAGAAAAACTATTTTTAAAGAATAAAATGAATTTTCTACAAATTGAGTGCTCATTTTATAAGAATTAATTAATTAATTTATATTATATATGACCATTTTCATAATACTATTATTATATACCAAGTTGATAGCTAGGTTTCAGTTACCATATTTAAATAATAATATTTCATAGTTTATTTAAGGTTGGGGTTTCATGTTGTATATTCTAAAGAACATATTTTTATTTTAAAATATCAAGGTATCACAAATAATAAAAACACAATGAATATATAACAACACACATTACCAACCCAATTTAAACTATATAACATTACCACACTACTATGACTATGACTAATGCCACCACAAATCAATATCCATTCTACCTCTATCATTAATAAAAACCAACTCTATCATCACCAAACAACAACCACACGGATTTCCTTTACTCATCCCACAATTAATCATGATATTCATCAATTACTAACCAATTTATTTTTTCACAAATTATTTACATATTTGATTAATCACTTTCGACTTTCTTTTTAACAAAAATTACATCATTATATCAGATGTGTGTGTGTGTGTTTTCACCCTTTTCATTACTTTTAAACCACTAAAAATTCTTAGAAACACTCCCATTTTTACCTTAATAATTCAACTTACCACATATAATCCATCCAAAACTTCATTTATTATCACAATTACTTACTCAACCACGTGTGATTACAATATCAATTAATTATTTGATTCATTTAATTATTCCAGCATCATTCCATATTATCACAAGCCAAAACCATTTATCATTTCATTAATTGAATACACATCCCTTATTTTTAGAAACATATAGCTCAAACACACATCAAACTCCACACTAATACATTAACAAACACACTATCCTATTCTAGAATCCATAATATCAATTCTACCACATTCACAATATCACTATTTGTGTCCCACATCATCCAAAATCACTGCCCCGACAATAATATATCATCACCCCACATTCCACCATGGAAAATAAAACATACTCGGATCACACTAAATATAAAAAGGGTAACCATAAAAAAAATAAAACAAAAAATTACAATATAAAAAAATCATCAATTAATTATACTCATGTTTCAACACCAATGAAACACTTTATACATTACCAATATCAATACTAATTATAGATTTATATATCTACTTTTTCATTACCATATTTATGTGACTTAGAAAATTAAAAATATAATAAATAATATCCATAATAATTATAATTATATGACATTTTAATTATTAACAATCAATATAAGAAATAATACATAACCAATAACATACAAATCATATAATGAACATGTGGTAAACTTCTCCACTTTTAATCACTTTAATCAAGTATACTATCTTCATTAGGTTAATTTTAATCATTTAATTATTGAATAAAGAGAGATAAAAATTCTATATTTAAAAAATAAATAATAATATATAATTTTAATCATTTAACTCAACCAAAGTTTCAAAAATAATTTCATAAGAATGAGAATATATTAACAACTAAAAATTACCATGAATCTAAGCGGAAATCCCCAACCACCTGAGATACATCATGATATATCAAGACCATGAAACAAATTCCAAGTCCTAAAACCCCTTCCATGAACTTTCAAGAAGAAGAACATAAAAACATACTAAATAGTAAAGAGAATATAAAAAACATCAGAAATAACACATTAAATATAAAATTAATTAAACTGAAGAATCCAATAATTGAAACCTTTCAAGATATGATATAAAATCTCTAAAATCACACTAAAGGACACCACACTTTAGATAAAATCTATAGGTAACTAATAGAATTTGTGTTGACATTTGAATTTATATAAAAAATTAAGAAACACATAAACAATAATGTAATAAATAGTGTTAAGGTGTTATATATTTTGGATTTGCGAATCATGGTATGATTTGACTGGATTTTCAGGGTAAAACCATTTAAAATTGATAAAAACAAGGAAGGTCATTGTATAATGAGAACTCCAATGTCCTTGTAAAATAGAGGTGAAAACCACAAACTTTTCCACATAATAAAAATAATGTATATAAATTACCATGGTGAAATATGGTTCCCATGATCCAACCATACGAAATATTGAAAAAAAAATCATTGCCAAAGACTTCATAATATAGTGAACCCACTCAGACCATGAAACTAAGGATCGTGATATAACTAAAAAACCCAATTCATATAGAGGAACACCAAAACCACATTACACATTCTTTATAGTATAACATGAAAATTCATGGTTCAATATGAAAAAACATGGTGTAATCAACAAAATTATAATAACCCCACTTCAATGCGGCTGATAATAGTGTAATAACTATGGTCACAGTGTGATCAATGATTAAAAATGAAATT
This sequence comes from Viscum album, assembly GCA_963277665.1. Taxonomy (NCBI): domain Eukaryota; kingdom Viridiplantae; phylum Streptophyta; class Magnoliopsida; order Santalales; family Viscaceae; genus Viscum; species Viscum album. Next base: position 2,006,126,025 of record OY728152.1, read on the forward strand.
TAAGAATAATCCTTATCTACTCCCGCTATCCTTCTTTTAACATACCCCTAACACCTCTAACACATCAAATCCAAAAAAAGTAGAAGTCCCAGAGAAATTCAGGTCTCTATATAATTAGAGTTTTCAAAACCGACCTCATCTAAGTCAACACGGTCCCCATAATCAAGTGGTGTTTCCAACAAATAATAAAGCACACAACTCATTTACAATAAACCTCCAATCATTTAAAAAATGAAAATTATTAGAAATATTTCATAAAATATTCAATAATAAATAATTAATATGATATAACCACACAATCCCAAAAGTTCATATTTTTTCAAAAATACCAAAATATCTAGAAAATATAATTTTGTATTCAATGTAATCCCTACATACTAAATGCAAGAATCATAAAATGTTGACCACATTTATGAATACTTTTGGAAATAATTATTAATTATTTATTTAATAGATAATTTGAAAATAAAAAAATCCACATAATAGAATCAACTTATATCAATCATGATGTAGAGACCTAATAAATATTTTCAAAGAATTTATTATATTTCTCCACCATTAACTAAAATCTAAATAAAAAATTCCCAAATTCAATCAAAAAATAAAAACACATAATTATTAGATTTATAGTGAATCGAGGATCACTCACCATTCTCTAATATGACAAAAACATTTCCAATATCCCCATGAAATCAACCCACCATTAACTCCTTTATCATTTACAAGTAAAAAACCAATCATTTGATAGGCATTTTCCTACCATAGAAAACCACCACAACTAAAACCCTATATTTTATTAGAAAAGGAAAAAAGGAAGTATAAGGGATGACTTACCTATAATATTATACCAAAAAATTCAAATATACAATGGAGAAGATATTTCTATAGATACATCCAACATAATATCCCAAAAACCACACTAGGGTTGAGAGACATTGATTTAAGAATGAAATAGTTAAAAACAAAGAAAAATTAGGAAAAAAATCTAAATTTTGGGCCCCTTTTAAAGTTAATGTATTGCCCAATTGTAGGGTCCTGAGACAATTCAAGTGACCATGATTTTTTTAATAGATAATGTTTTTTAACATACATTGTTGACATGCATGGTCTCAACAACTGAGAATCCAACTATTCCTTCCTCTATGCCTTCCCATTTTATTTTTGATTATCCCACGCATTTGATGCATGATCTTATGAACATATACTATCCCATTCACACTATCCTCAAAAATCACTAAATTTTACCTTAAAAAATATCTGAATACATTACATGAAAATTATATACTAGTAGAGTTTGATTCCCCATGGTTTGGTATAACCAAAGTAAAATATGAAAAAATGTTTATTTTAAACTTTTATATATTTATTAGTAGTGGTTTACTATGAACCATCACCAATTATTTTTTAAAGGTATTTTAAAAAAATCCATAATATAAAACCATATTTTATTTTCCATAACTCCCTTTCTTCCTCCTCTCATGATTTAACCCTAACTATCCCCCAACATACTATTACTATTTTCCCATCTCCCTAAAAAATTACCTTAGATATCGTAGTGTAAAATATGTATTAGGTTTCATCCTTTGATGAAAAATCTGAAAATTTTCTATTCATGAATAATACTATATTACTCCCCCTCTATATTCTCTTGACAAATTGATCAACACCCAAACAAATAATCTCTTCTATATTTATGTTTTATTTTATGTTAAGTTCAATAAAATTCATGTTTAAGATTATATATTAAAATACATTTTATTTAATAAATAATTTAGTATATTATATTATTATTTAATAAATATAGTGTAATTTGTGTTCATATTGATCTGAATCGTGATTTTAATCTTAAAAAAGACATCCAGTATAGTATTAAATTGAAATCTTCAATTAGTAAGGGGATTTACATAGAGATATTCATAATTGTTTGAGTTTTCTTATTTGATAGAACGTTTTATTATTTATGATATGTTCAATTTGGTATAAAAAACATTTTTCAATTTTTATACTCTTATTTTAATAATTGATTATAATTTGGTTTAGAAGTTTATTTGTGGATGAAAAACAAAGAAATTTAATCGCATTAAATTGTTGTGACTCTATGTCACCTTAAGGTTAGAGACTTAAAAATTACATTATGTTTCATTGTAAAATTAAATTTTTTCACCAAAACCTTATCTTGAGGCATTATAAAATTTATATTTCGATTATTTTTGAACAACCAATTTATTAATAATTCTAAAAAATCATACATTAGTCAAAATATCATAATATTACTATATTTAAAATATCATAATTTATATTGTTTTAAATGATTAAATATTTTTATCCAGTCTCACATATTTTCATTCAATTACTTATGTTAGTTAAATATTTAAATTTCTTATAGTAGAAAATATATAATGATTTTATATGGAATCCTGTCGTCTTATTACAAAACAATTCATTACATTATAAACAGAGGATCTTTAAAGTTTAGTGTCTTGAAAAAGGTACATAATACATGAAAACATATAACATTATATTAATCCTCTTGAAAGGATTATTTAAATGTTAATCCTAAGTAAAATTACTACATCTCATAACTTGGAGACATACATCAAAGGAAAGGGTGGGTATAAGACCCAGTAAGGTAAACAAGTGAAATGGTTTACATGTGACCTTGAGTGATATCAATAAGTACATAAGGAATATCGTAAAGGAATGATAAATAAGAATATAATAGAAATAATAACATGAATAATAACATGAAAATGTTTCTAAAATATTTAATTTATACAGTTATAATTATATCACCATGGTCCATCCCCAAGGTGTTATAAAAATTACCAAGGTTATTCACCAAGGAATCACAAAACTTTTCATCTCTAGAGATTAATTTCTTTGCCAAATGCATTATAGAACTATCAAGTATCACCCTTAATATGTATTTATTTTCATGTGATACACATATATCATAACAAAACATTTCATAAAAACCCCAAATAGAATAAAATAAATGGGTTTCATATCAAAATTGTGACATTTTAAAAAGTTCTTAAAAACATGATTCTTATGTCAATTTGAAACCACAAAAAGGGAAGGTGGGTTTCATGTATTTTATCCCCAGAATGAAATATATCATTTTTAAATATATATTAATACCCATATAGATAAATTGGTTTTGGTATTTACAAAATAAAATGAATGAATTTCTAAAAAAAGATAATTTTTAGAAGGAAATTCTATAGCTTAATGGCTATAAAACCTGGTTTTAGAAAATATTAAAAATAGAGGGGACAAGGTTAAACCACTCATAAATAAATAATAATATAGTATAGAGACAAAATATAATATAAATAATAACATGGTATGGATATTTAATGACACACCACATGAAAAGAAAACATGAAAGAGAGGATGTGATTTCTTTTACAAACATTTGACAGTCTAACGACGTCACTTAAAAATTAAGAAAGTCAGTTGATGAGAGAGGAAAGGGTATCTCATCATTTGTACATAAAATTTAAATCAATAAGGATATAGATGAACATAATGCAACATTATAAAATTTAAATTAGAAGACATTACATTAAGGGAGTCATGACTAATAGAGGAGGGTGAAAGGTTCCCTTACCCTGAGGAGTAACTTCAAAAACATGAAAGCTAGGACCATGAGGGGTATGAGGGAACCTTGGTAAGACTATTTAGGAGGTAACGAGGTATTTTTTGAGGATGAGTTTGGAATGAAAGGAATGAATAAATTTTTTTGTATATTGAGGAAAAGTGAGGGAATATTTTATTAATTTCTAAGGGACACATCATAAGTGGTATTTAAAAAACCATGGGATTTCCCATGGTATTTTCCAATGGTATTGGCCTCTGGGGACACCTCATAACATATTTTATTGTATACAACTCTACCAGATTTATTACATCATTATGGAATCATTAATGATGTCGTTAAATACACCGAAACTCAAAACTGTATTTTTTCTATTCATCAAAAAACAAAAATTTTATGAAAAACTCCTAAATTAATCCTAACCTAATATCAATGCTCTAAATTAAAATATTAACTCCATTTAATGAAAAAAATTTTCTAATTAAGAGATATTTAATTTTTAAGTAAAAACACTATTTACCCAAATATAATAAAAATAATTGACAAATAATTTCTGAAATAGTTATTTACTTATTCTATTATATCACATTACAAAAAAAATCCCAAAATTAAATTTATACGTTCTTAAGTGATGTTACTAATAAATTGGTCACATTACTATTCATAAGGGTAATATTACTATTAATATTATAGATTTCTATAAAAATTAATTTGATCTTATTAGAATCTAAATTTCTTACTAATAATAACTGTATAAGGCAATTTTTTGAAAATCATTTCACATTATTAATTATTTAATGTATATGAAAAAATATATTTTAAAATAAATTTTCTTTCCAATATTCATTAATAATATGGAACTGTTATAAATTCATCCAATATTTATTTTAACATTTTGAATTCACAAATTTTACCACAATGAAAATTTTATTTATAAAAACAGATTGCAAAAAGTAACTAAGGCCTAATTTTATAGCCCCTTATAACACCTTCATAAAAACTAAGCATAAGGTGTGTAATGGTGATAGAATCCTAGAGAGGTTAAGACAACATTTCCTAAATGGTGATTTTTATCAGCTGGAACTTCTCCCGAAGGTGATTATGTTCAAGCATAATATATTGAATCTTGGCTTGGGCATGGTGTAGAGAAAATCCTAGTGATGCTACGTCCTTTCAAAGATCTGATAGATGGGATTAGTATGGGCCGAGTCTACTAGATGAGTCCATTGATTCTTCTTTCTGAATTAATTAACCCTGATCATTTATATTTATAAACAATAATCAAAATGTTAAGATTGTAGTTTCCAACAGTCATATTGACCAATAATCATATAAAAGTTGAAAACCAATGGTCTCAGTTTAATTATACTCACTTAATTAATTAAAGGATATGGTTTTGTTGAGTAGAAAATACAATAACACAAAAATTCAGGAAAAAAATATTATTCAAAAGTTTGAGTTGTTACATTCTTCCCCATTAATAAATTTCATCCCAAAAATTTCAACCCTTATCTTCTGAAAATAAAAGGTGTGGGTACTTCTCCCTCATAGACTCCTCTAGTTCCCACGTGGCTTATTCCCATATTTGGTTCCTCCACAACACCTTAATTAGTTGGGCCGTCTTTTTTTCATAGAACTTTGTCTCTACGATCCAAGATCTCCACCAGATGCTCCTCATAAGAGAGGTCATGTTCTAAATGTACCACCTTTGGATTAATACATGTGAAGGGTCAGGTTTGTACTTCCTTAGAAGAGATATGTGGAAGAAATCACGAACTTGTGCTATATTTGGAGGATGTGTAAGATGATAGGCCCCTGCTCCTACACGATCAAGGATTTCATAGGAGCCAATGTACCTAGGGATGAGATTTCCTTTCTTAACAAACCTCATGACTCTCTTCTATGGTGAAATTGGAAGAAATAATTTTTTACAAACATCAAACACCAAGTCTCTTCGATGATTGTCTGCATAGATATTTTTTCGACTCTGAGTAGCCTTAATGTGATGTTGGATAAAATGAACCTTTTATGTCATCTCTTGCACAAGATTAGACCTAAGAATATTTCTCTCACCAGATTCATCCCAACAAGTAGGAGTTCTACACTGCTTCCCATATAGAGCTTCATAGGGTTCCATTTGAATGCTCGAGTGGAAGTTGTTGTTGTAAGAGAACTAAACTAACGGGAGATGTTGATCCAATCCACCCTTAAATTCCACTAAGCATGTTCTTAGAAAATTCCTCGAGTGTTTGAACAATCCTTTCCAATATTCCATCAGTGTGGGGTGATTGGACATACTTAAAATTCAATTTGGTACTCAAAGTATGTTGAATAACTCTCTATAATTTTGATGTGAACCTTGGATCATGATTAGATATGATAGAAAGTGGAACTACATGCAGTCTTACTACTTCCTTCACATAAATCCTATAAAGTTGATCAAGAGATAAATATTACCTTTTTTTGAATTTAATACCTCCTCCTCCAAATATTTTTTTCTATAAAACCACTTTTTGTGTAATAGTGGGAAACCCAAACATTTTCCAAATCATCACACATTTTGGCAGCCCTGAATTCCAAAATTCAAAAACAAGGGGAACACATACCGCAAATCCTGCAAATCTTGTGATTCGCTCGAAAAACTCTACATCATGGTAAGAAACATCGTGTCAACTGTTTCATCAACGTCGTCACCGCCATCAACAAACCACCATCGTCATCGTCACGTCCCCATCGTCCACTCCTAACATAGTCGTCATTGCCATCACCTGTCGTCGAGCCGAAACATCCTCACACCGACCATCATCTCCACTTCACCGACAAGGAACCACCGATAATTGTCACCATAGCATCACTGAGAAACAAATAACCTTTACTTACCACAGATCACATGAGAACATAGCCATCGTCATTGGGAAACATAACCAGCAGACATCAAAAAACCTTTATCGTCGAAAAGAAAGAATGACCATACCAACACGATATCAACAATCACCAAACCAATGAAAACAAAAAAATATGGAACAGAAAACATCATCAGGGATGAATCACCTAAGCCAAATCAATTAATCATTATAAAACAAGAAGAAACAACAATTCTATCAGAACCCTGAAAAATCGATGCCAACTCAGGCCACGCCTCCTAGTACACCATCGAAAGCTAAACAAGAACATCCCAAAACCCCATAGTAAACTACCAACACCACACTAACCAGGGTAAGTTGTAGAACATGATACAAGAGAAGAGATTGAATTAGGAAATGGTTAACCTAATGATCCATGACCTTCACCAGAGAAAAAACTCTTTCCTTCAAAATGGACATAAATAGAAACAGAACCACCTATAATGCCTTTACGAATGAAGATCAATAGGATAATGAAGACCGCAAAAAACCCAAAACCTCCATCTTCAGAATGAAATTGAGCATCATAGATCCATCACAGGTCGACCCTCATCACCATCCCAATCCATCATAAGAACCCTCACGTTGGACTATAGATGTAGTCGAGCATGAAGGAAAGGACGAAAAGAGCAGATGAAGTGATCGATGATTTCAGCTACGAAGAACAATGTCCAAAAAAGAAAAACAATTCTAGGAGGAAGAAAAATCCAGAGCGGGATAAATGGGAAAATAGTAGATCAAGGAGTGAAAATAGAGGCAAGCATCACAATGAAAAGGAGAGGGGGAGATGATGTTGGAGAGCCACACAATGGCATCCCCCGCTCTGAACCGCCGCTAAAGAGAAACCCTAGAACGAGAGAGAAAAGGGGAGACACTTCTCAGAGGAAATTTCTCCCCATTGAATTGAATCTTACTAAATAAAGATAAAATGGGTAGTATTGGTGAGACGGTCCACTCTAACCCATATCGAATTATTCCCTTCTGAAGTTCCCAGGAGACCAGTGAAAAATTCCACAGTGATATTGTTCCAATTCCATGATAGAATGGGTTGTGGTTGTAATACCCATTTTGGAATTTGTCACTCTGCCTTCACTTACTGACATACCAAGAACCTTGTAGTGTAGTCACCAAACACATTTTTCATTTTATCCCACCAATAATGATCACTAAGGTCCCTATACATTTTTCTGCTTCCAGGATGTATATAGAAAGTAAATCCATGAGATTCATCCATAAACTTATTCTCTATATCCTGAATAAATGGAACACATAGCATTGTATGATATTTAAGTACACCTTCTTGATTAATATTGAAATAATGAAACTTCCCATCTTTCAGAGCATCTAACTTCTTCTATAACAAAGGACATTCTTTCTGATCTTTTTAGATCTTCTCTAGTAATGACAGTTGAGAAATCATTTGGTTTAGGGTTGATGAATTCCCTTCCCTTATTATTCCCAAGTCCATATTTACTAGGTCACTGATCAAAGGATCTATTTGAATCCCCATTAGGGACAGAACAACTGGGTATTTCTTATTTAATGCCTCAATGACTTTGTTTACTCTTCCGGGATGATAATGAATTGAACAATAATAGTCATTAAGAAGTTTCAACCCTCTCCTCTGTCCCATGTTCAATTCTTTTTGTGTGAAAATATACTTCAAACATTGATGGTATGTGTATATATCACATTTATCCCCATAAAGATAGTGTCTTCATATCTCCAGAGAAAAAACAACCGCAACCAGCTCTACATCATGTGTAGGACAGTTCTTATCCTGAATCTTCAACTGTCGAGAGACATAAGTAATCACCTGGTCATTTTTCCGGAGGATTCACCCAAGCCCTTTCAAATATGCATCCCTAAAAATAACAAATCCTTCTCCACTTGAGGGAAGAGTTAATATGGGTACAATAACCAATCTCTTCTTCATCTCTTGGAAACATTCCTCACACTCCTTTTTCCAAATGAAATTGACCCCATTTTGAGTTAACAAGGATAATGGATTATAAATTCATTAAATGTTTTTCACAACCCTCATATTATATCCCGCTAATCCAAGGAATTACAAATCTTAGTTATTGTTGTAGGGTGAGGCCACTCCTCTACAACCTTTGACTTTACAGGGTCAACTGTGACTCCTTCATTGGTTACAATGTTCCCCAAGAAAGAAACTTTTTGTAACCAAAATTAACATTTACTAAACATTCCAAAAAGCATCGCCTTCAATAAAGTTTGCAGAATAACCCTTATATGATCCTCTTTCTTCTCACAACTTTTGGAATATATCAGAATATCATCAATAAAAACTACCACAAAGTTATCGAGGTATTCTTTAAAGAATCTATTCCTAAAATCCATAAAAATAGAAGGAGGATTAGTCATTCCTAGGGTTATAACAACAAAATCATAATTCCCATATCTTGATCGGAATGTAATTTTTATAATATACTATTTATTCACCTTCAATTGATGATAACCAAATCAAAGATCAATATTAGGGAATAATTGAGCCCCAAAAAGTTGGTCAAATAAGCAATCAATTCATGGAAGATGGTATTTTTTCTTTACTGTGATCTTGTTCAGTTCTCTATAATCAATACATAGTTATATTGGTCCATCCTTCTTCTTCACAAAGATAACATGTGCTAACCAAGGAGACACACTCGGTCAGATAAACCCCTTATCCAAAAGATCTTGGAGTTGTTTCTTAAATTCCTCTAGCTTCACATTTTCCATAATATATGGGGTATTAGGTAATAGATGAGATCTAGGTACGAGATCAAAGGGGAACTCTACCTCTCTTTCGGGGGGATGTCTGGGTAACTCCTCAGAAAATACATCAATGTATTCCCAGACGATGGGTATAATTTTTATAATTAAATCCTCATTTAATTCTTATGATTCACCAATCAACTCCTTATAGTAGGCTATAGGATGTAATTCTAGAGAAATATCAGGTTGGAAAATCTCTCCTTGGAAGATAACTATAGGATTCCCATTCACGACTACTGATATTTCCTTACTTCTGCATTTGATCTTATAATTATACTTTGAGAGCAAGTCTATCCCTAGTATAATGTAGAGTTACATCATGGGAATGAATAATAGATTTGTGATAAGATTATGCTCACTAAATTAAATACTAGAGTTTCTAAACACTGATGATGCTTATATACACCCACTAGGAGTCTTTAGGGATAACTCTACCTTTTTAAATTTATGGGTTGATTGTAAATTCCTTTCAAACATGGAGGAAATAAAGGAATGTATATACCAAGAATAAAAAAATGTACTTAATAGATTTGAGAGAACAAAAAGAGTACCTACCACCACATAATTAAGAGATTCAACATCAGTTTTCACTATAGAAAAATCACAATCTTTCTCCATTGGCCTTTACTAAGGTTGATGGTGATTCCCCTCTACTGCCCTCTGATTCAGACAATGATAGGTAAAGTTCCCAAGATGTCCACGCTTGAAGAATTGGACTTTAGGTAGGGATTGCACCATCTTTCCTTTGTTGTTAGTATTGGAAAGTCATGGCTTCACCTCCCTATGAAAATTATGAGTGATATGGCCATATCTTCCACACTTGTAGCACTTCCCACTCCTGTGTAAGAAGTTCCCCAAATGCTTCTTCCCACACTTATTACACATGGGATATTTCACTTTCTTGCCTCCACTTCCCTGATTAAATCTCCTCCCTATGCTTGGATTCATCAATATCTTCTTTTTATTAGATTAATGAGACCACTACATCTCACAGAACTCCATTTAAGCTTTCATAGTACTGCATATGATCTCTTAATACCTACCATAGTCTCGGTAGGATAGATTATTTCGCAGATGAGGTCTTAGTCCACCAAATAACCTATCAACATTAGGATCCATGAAAAAGCTTCAGGTGTAACGGAAGAGTCCTGCGATATTCATCTCATATCTTACAACATATTCATTCTCCTTCTACTTCATCTCAAGAAACAGATCCATTTTTATTCTCATAGAAGAAGGGAAATACTTATTGAAGAATATCCCTCTGAACTCTTTTTACTCCATATATTCAACCTCTACACTTAGCACCATGTTTTAATAATTTCCCACCACTGATAAACTTATCCCTATATGTGGTGAACTACCTAGGTGACTTTCTATTGTTTAGAATAGTGGAGCATAAAAAAGATCTTCTTCGATAGAGCTTATCCACTATTCAACAATCAGTGGATCAGTTGATCCACTAAAGGTTGGTAGTCGTTGATGCATAAAGGACTCAATGTAATGTTGTTCTCCTTTTGGAGAAATAGGTCTTTCTGGTTGATTATAGTTATTTACCATAACTTGAGATAGTTGGTTCATCATTCTCATGAATGTTTTCATTCCGGCATCCATCGGAGGGCTGTTACAACATGGTACTTTGCGGTCACTAATTTCACAGTTCCTCCTATTTCTCTTCATTTTCTAAAATAATAAAACCTTAGTGAGATGATTATTTTACTTTTAAATATTTTAAATATAAAGGATTTCTATGTGTTAAAACTTTATTCTCAAACATATTATTCTTTAACAATAATTATATTTCTCTTTAAATCCTTCATAATGGCCCATGAAAAGATTGTGATTAACAAAACATATCCCCCAAGAGTGTCAAACCAGGAGTGCATAAAAGCCCGTTTTCATGTACCAGGATACCCCAGGTCAAGCCTAAAACTCCTTGTTGGAGTTTTAACTCCTAATTAGATCTGTACCATATCTATATCTACTTGTTCATATCCAGACAATGATTTATTTTTTCGAAAACAAATTACATAATATTTTACTAAAATACCAGGAAGTTTTTCTATATTTAAAATTTTCAATAGGGTTCATACTAATGTTTTTATATCCTAATTACCAAAAAAAACTAAAATATCCTTTGATATCAACAATGGAATCCCTCTTTCTTATTACATTACTTTTCATTACATTACAAACAAATGATCTTTAAAGCTTAGTTTCATGAAAAAAGGTACATAATACACGAAAAAATATAAAATTATTTTAATCCTCTTAAAAGGATTCATTAAATTTTAATCCTAATTAAAATTACTACATATTTTAACCTGGAGACATATATCAAAGGAAAGGGTGAGTCGATGACCCAGTAAGAAAAACAAGTGAAATAGTTTTCATGTGAAGTTGAACGATATCAATAAGAACAAGAGGAATATCATAAAGGAATGATAAAGAGGCATATTATAGAAATAATAAATTAAATAATAACTTGAAATTTATATAAAACATCTAATTTAGAGATTCATAATCATAAAAGCAAGTTCCATTTCCAAGGTGTCATAAAAATTACCAAGGTTATTCACCAAAGTATCATACAACTTTTCATCTCTAGAGATTAATTTTTTTACCCAATGTATTGGAGAACTATAAAGTATCACCCCCAATATATCTTTATTTTCTTGTAATCCACATAGATCATAACTAAAAATTTCTTAAATAAACCAAAGAGAATAAAATAAATGGGTTTCATATCAAAATCGTAATGGGTTAGAAAGTTCTTAAAAACACGATTTTTATTTCATTTTAAACCCATGGAAGAGGAAATAGGTTTTCATATATGTTATTAATATAATAAAATAGATCATTTTTATATATATATGAATACACTTATAGTGAAATATGTATGGTATTCAAAAAATTAAATTAATGTATTTCTAAAATTAGATAAGTTTTGAGACGCGAATTCTACAATATAACATCTATATAACTTGGTTTTAGAAAAAATTAAAAAATAGGGGAAAAGGGTCACCCACTAATATATAAATTATAATATAGTATATAGATTTAATAAAATATAAATAAGATAATGTCATGAATAATTGAATGAGATACCCCATGAAAAGGAATCTTGAAAGAGAAGATGTGATTTCTTTTACAAAAATTTGGCAGCCTAACATCGTCACTTAAAAATTCAAAAAATTAGTTTATGAGAGAGGAAATTATCTCTAATCATTTGGATGTTAAATTTAAATAGATAAGGATATAGAAGAACACACCCAAACATAATAAAATGGAAACTAGAAGACATTACATAAATGAAGTCATGATTAAAATAGGAGGGTGAATAGTTTCCTTACCATGCAGAGTTACTTCAAAAACATGAAGGTTGGGACCTTGGGGGGCATGAGGGAACCTTATGAAGACTCCTTGGGAGTTAAAAAGATTAAATATTCATTTAGGATGAATTTGGAATGAATGTAATGAAAAAATGGGTTGGTATTTTAGCAAAAGTGAGGGAATATTTTTTTAATTTCCAAGGGAAAACTCATTAGTGGTATTTGAAAACCCATTGCTTTTCCATGGTATTTTCACATGGTATTGGACACTTGGGACACCTCATAACATATTTTACTATACACAAGTCATACAGAATTATCACATCATCATTACATCATTAATGATGTCATAAAACAAACCGAATCTTAAAAATGTATTTTTTTACTATTCACCGAAAACAAAACATTTTTTATAAAAAACTAAAAATCCCCCTAACCTAATATCAATGGACTGAATTAAAAAATTAACTCCATTTTAGGAAAATAATTTTTTAATTAGTTTAAATTAATTTTTTATAGAAAAAACACCATTTACCCAAAAAAATACTAATACTTATCTAATAATTTCTGAAATAATTATTTACTTATGCTATTATATCACATTACCAAAAAATATGTCTAAATTATATTTATACTTTCTTAAGTGAGGTTACTATTCCATTAATCACATTACTATTCATAAGGGTAATATTACTATTCATAATTTACTATTCAACAAAAATTAAGTTGATCTTATTAGAATATAAATTTATTACTGATCATAAATATAAAAATCCATTTTTTGAAAATCATTTCACATTTTAATTATTTAAAGTATATAAAAAAATATTATAAAATAATTTTTTCCAATATTTATGAATAATATGGAACTTCTATAAATTCATCCTATATTTATTTTGACATTTTACATTCACAAATTTACCAAAATAACATTTTTATTTACACAATAGGATTACACAAAGTAAGTAAGGCCTCATAACATATCCCCTTATAACACCTATATAGGACCAAAGTGTAAGGTGTAAAATGTTGATATAATCTAAGGATGGCTCAGACAATATTGCATGTGGGTGATTTCTATCAACTTGAACTTCTCTTGAAGGTGATTATATTCAAGCTTAATATGATTAAGCTATACTTGGGTTTGGTCGAATGTAATGCCCATTGATGCTACCTCATTCCCAAGCTCTGATAGATGGGCTTCGTATGACCTGAGTCTACTACATGCAGCCATTGAATATTCTTTCTGTATTAATTATCCATGATCATTTGTATTTATAAACAATATTCATAATGCTAAGAGTATAGTTTCTAATGGTCATATTAATCAACAATCATATAACATTTGAAATCCAATGGTCTCATTTTAATTATTCTCACTTCATTAATAAAATGATATAGTTTTTGTTGAGTATAAAATAAAATAACACATACATTCAAAAAAATATTATTCAAAATTTTGGGTCCTTACATTTTAAATCTTTATTAAAAGTTTTATAATGGTGTTAAATATATTTTTGTTTTTTCTTTCATAGATTTTAAATATGTGTTTACAAGATGTGTTGTCATGTAAATAATAACTTACATGTGAGGGATATATGTTTAATATTTTCTTATGAGATTTTGATTTATCTATCATTGGAAATATTTTATTTTATTTAATAACGTCATTATTCATATGTTATTTCTTAAAAAAATTATTTGATTTTTATAATATATTCTCTATTATTTTTAGATTTATTTTAAATAGTATTGAAATAAATAAAATTTTAATAGTTTACATCAAAATATACTTCAAAAACTTATTATGTTGGAGAATTGTTTATGTTTTTCAATTACAAATCAATATATGGTTGGAATAATAAAATGACCATGTCCTACTTATACTTTTAAATGCTGGTTGAAAATACATGATGTTTAATCCTAATTGATACTAAAATAATTTATTATTGAATATGTGTAAAATATTTTACATTAAGAATAAAACATAATAAAATTTAGATATTTTTACAATATCATAATCATCCAGTTACTTCCTTGATAGTAGAAAATAAAATCTAGAACTTAGTTATTGTTGTTTTGGGCATATGATCACAACACTAAAAAAATTATAACATTTCAGTAGATTATAAATTTTATTAAATAGAGATTAATATAAGAAATATTGTAAATTAGAAATTAATAAATTTTATAAATTTGTAGAATTTGAAAATAAAATGTTGTAAAAATAATTTAAAAAATATTTGATGTTTCCCTTTCTACAGAAGTTATACCATATAAAGAGTTTCTATAGAATTAAAAATATATAAATTTACATGATATTAGAGAGTTTCTGTGATTATTTTCACTAATTAAATATCTATGAGTCATTTTATGAGATGAATAAAGTTATTAATAATCCATGTATCAATTATACAAAGATACATTCATGTCATAATGAATTTTTTTTAATCATGGGGAGATGATTCAAAAGGAGAAGTGTGTAAAATATACAATTCTCATAGATTTGAATTTATTAATAATGATTCAAGGATGAATGACCATAAAACTAAAAATAAGTGGATAAATAAATCTCCATAAAGGGTTTACATTACTTTCCTCTAAAACCATGATTGATAATATTATTCACATTATCTAAAACTCTAGAGAGGATGAAGTGTCAAGATTTGGAAAAATAGTGACAAGCTTATGTATCATCAAAGAGATTAGTGATATGTATTTCCTTAGATTATTTATATGTAAATTACTATTTAGATGCTATGAATTTCCATCTTAGATTGGATACTTATAGATTGAATCCCTTCAAAACATTAAGTACCACTTATAGAATACATATAGTTATTTTGGCCCTTTACAATTTTCCTCCTAGTATATGTATCCAATAAACACCTTTCATTATTTTGAATATTATTTCAAGAAAACATATTCCCAGAAATGATAATGACATGTCAATTTTCCACTAATACAATAATTGCTACAGTTAATGTATAATGGTGTGGATACATATGATAAATCATCTAAATAAATATTTAAAATGTATTAACCTATCATTTAGATCATTAGTAAATTTTGAGGATGATGAAGTTTATCTATTTGGGAAACTCACACTAGTTAGGCATGTCTCATACGTAACTTTGATTTTAAATATGAACATATTCCTCATTGTAGAAAATAGAGTTTTATGTTTCACTATTAATTCCTTTATGCATCTCGTAGAATTTAATTTAAAAATTAATAAATCAATGGATAAACTAAATTATTCCACCCTGTAAATTTTTATATAGATTAGAAGTATTAATAAAATTATCAATAGTTTTTAAATAAATTAGAAAAAACTATCAGTTTATCATCCATGGGAAAATAGTTCATATCATATCATATAGAATTGGAACAAAATAATGGTAGAAAAAAAAAATATTTTCCATATTTACATACTAGGAACTATAGATGTTAGGTCATCCCATTGGAAAAAATATCCTCATTTTCACTAACTCATATGGGGTTCATAAAATTTTAAATATTTTTACTACCAAATAGTGATATAATTTATAATTTCATTGAAAAACTAAAGACACAAATAATGCGATGACTTCTAATTTGAACTCTAAACAAGAAATAGATAACAAAAGTTGTTGAAAAAGATATTATTGATCGGTCTTCACATTATATAAGTTCATAGTTTGTTTCAAATTCATAATATGTTTAAAATTATATTTATAAATAAAAATATTTTTATCAATTTTTAAATATCTCATGTCTTGATAATCTATCTGAATTGTAAGTTTATTGGAAATATTTAGTTTGAGGATAATTAATGTAGTATTATTGATATGATACCTATAAAATAGTGGAATCTTCAAAAAATTAAAAATATTGGGCTATTAAGAAATGTTTATTAACATGATCGATTTAAATTATCATGAATATTTTTTATTGGGTCATTCAAATGAAGGTTGGTGGTTATTTATATGTGTTTAAAGAAAAAAATAATACTATTTTCGGATGTTAATGTAAATTAATTTATTATTGTTGGTAAGTGTGAAGAATATGAACTGTATATTTTTTATTCAAAAGATAAAATTGTATATTTTGTTGATTATGAAGTTGATAAATGATGGCTTGTGGCGGTTTATGTATAAGTGAGATACTTTTATGATATGGGAATTTATGTTTTTATAATAATTTACTATCAGTGAACCCCATCAATAAGAAGTAATTGATCAATTTTTCTATGATGAAATTTAGACATCTACTATTCTAAAAGAGGGTGAAGTGGGAGATATCTTTTTAATTATAACACCTTGAGATTTTATGAAATAAATTTATTCAAATAGATATAATATCATTTATATATTGGGACACACACACTACCAAATTTTAAAAAACCCTAATATAATATTAATCTTATTATTTTGAAATGATCATTATAACCTAGAAATCAAATTTCGAGGTATGAATTGGAATTACCAAAATCTGAAAAATAATTATAATTATTTTATATAAATAAAACATATTGATAAAAAGTTATTAAGTTTTGGTAATGTTTTTATATGCTTCAATTTTATTCTAAATAATTTTTTTATTTCTTTTTATGAATAAATAATATATGTAATTTTTTTTCCAATTTTATGAAATTTATTTTTAGAAATGAAATTAATTATTGAAATTAAAAATTAAACATTATCTTAGAGTAATTTTTTTATATTATTATAAAATTTTTGATTTTCCAATGAATTTTGAAAAATATATACTTTTATTGAAAACATATTTTTTATTTAAAGAATTTATAGAGTTCCATTTTGTTTTGAAATGGTTTTAAATGATAAATTTGTTGATTTATATTATTATTAATCTAATTTAGTTTATTGTAATAAATTTAATGATGGTTTTTTATATCAATATTTTTTATACTTTTGGAAATATATTTTTAGAAAAAAATATTTTTTACATGTATGTGGGTTTAATTTTAAATTAAATTCTACCACTTATGTTAATTGAATTTGAAAGTGTATTTTATATTTGTAATCATAATAAATAATATTATATAATAACTAAAAATTAATTTTTTTTCTTAATGAATATTAATACTTGTAAAAATCAATTACTGCGGTTATGGTTAAATCTTCTTTACCAGGGGTTTAAACTAAAATATAAGGGTTAAAATGACCTATATTTTTGTTCAAATACTATTTTATGGAAATATTTCAACATTATATCATATAATATTTTATTATGATCTATTTTAGAGACTTTTTTATTTTTAATGTGTGGTTGTAACTTTTTATTTTCAATTATTCCATTTGTGTCCTATCTCCAACTTATAAAAGATCACCCCTCTCCTCTACTATTCACACTCCAAAATAAATTTTATTTGGCCAATCAATTCCCAAAAACGTTACTTAATTCCATACCCACTTACTACAATCCTTATTTTGATTAGTATACCCTCCTAGGAAGTCTATAGGTGTAAACCTAAGATGCTCTCCGAAGAAGAGGTATAACCATTGACCATGCATTTTCATTTTATTTATGAATATAAATCATTGAAGTATTATTCAGAAATTATTAAATAAAACACTAATTTCCTCAAATATATCAATATTTAATATTTTTAATTAAATGAACTATATCCATATCCTCTCAAATAAAATGGGAAACGAAACTGTCGATTGTGTGTGTGATAGACTACCTCCTCTCACACCGATGTAATTCATTTTCTATAACTACCTCTCACGGATGAATGTAATGATATATCTAAATTATATATATATATATGAAATGTATGAAATAATTATACTTTTTTTATAATATAACATATACCTTCTTACCTTACAAGTGTTTAGAAAATAATTACGCCGCTCGTGCGTACGTGTGAACTACGACCTCCACAAAGTGATGCTATTTGTTTTTCATTTTATTTTCATATAAATAGTAATAATGATTTATTTAATGAATATATATGATATATATGACTTAAAATTATTCTTAAAATGTGAAATATTATTTACCTTTCTTTCAATCCATCTGTTGATAAAATGGAAATAGCGTTCATGCGTGTGTATGACCTACCATCTCCATGAACTGTCTAATTCCTTTTCTATCTCTAAATTTTATGGATTACAATAAATAAATATATAATGAATATATATTTTATTTAAATAATGTGTAAAATTATATATATTTTTGAACCATAGTCAATGTAAATGGAATGAAAGTACTAAATAAAACCATAAGTGAAATTTAAATAAATTATTACCTAAAACATCTTTATAACAAGTAATTTTAATAAATGGCTAATAAAATTTCATAAGTAAATCATATATATAATGGTATATAATATTATATTATATTAACATATTTATAATAAACCTATATTTATTATATCAGAGGTTCAAACATGTACAATGAAAGTAGATACTTGAGGTAAGGGATTTTCTTCTCACTTTTATTTCCATGAGACACATGACATATTAACCATTTTCTTCTTTTCTATGGTGTATATAATACACATGAATGTATTTTATGTTTATTATCATAAAATTATGGAATATTTATATCCCTATAATGTTATTTATATCACTTGGATTATGATTATATATATACACAAAAGAGGCAATGTTTTAATTATACAATATAATTATTTATCAGGATTGTTTATAATTTTGTTTTTTATGATGAAAAATTATGATCTATCTTTTAAGAAGGTTATAAATTTTCTTCACCTATAGTTATTTCTGGAGAAAACATATTTTCATTCCATTTTCTCTCTATGAACTAAATAATCCTGCTATGTTTTTTAAGGAAAATTGATATTATTTCTCTCTATGATTGAAAATAAATTTTTCTTCTATTTCCATGTTTTATAAATATGTTTTAAATATTTTTTTGTATTATAAAATTATTATATATATTATTTAACTTTTTTTCAATTTTAAAAAAATTCTTCAAAAGTAATCTTCTTATAATTTTCTGAACAAGTCTCTTTGTACTTTTTACCAAAACTATTAAAGAAATATTCATTTTAATATGTATGGAAAGAATTTTATTTTATTCAATCATGAACAATAAATTATTTAAATATTAATTTAAAAATTTCCATATTTATTTTAAAAGAAAAGGTTTCCTTTAATATTTTGGAAATTCTTATATTTTAAATAAGTGATTTCAAAGTGGAAAGGATATTTTACTTCAGAAATGTTCCAAGAAGTCTTTCAAAATTATCTTCTATCTAAGGGGACATAATTTGATGTAACTTATGTTTTATAATAGATATGATCCAAGGATACCATTATTATTCTTTATTTGGATGGTTTATGATTATAATTTTAATATTTTTATGAAACCTATTTTTTCCATTGGTTATGATATGATGAATTGATGAAATGATTATGGAACCCATTTATTTTCTATGGGTTATGCTATGATGAACTATTTGTGGTACCCATTCCCTTTCACTATTTTATTCTATAATTAATGTCTTATGATCCTATCAAACACATCTGTATGTTTTTTATTATTTGATGGGTGGGACCAAAATTATATTCCCCATAATGTGTTGGGTAATGAATGATATATCATGAGATAAATAGGACTAGAATAGGGAGTGAACCAAATATAGTAAGAGACTTTGTCTACATTGATAGTATTTAGAGTGGACCGTTACTATTATGATGGTTTGGGGAGTGAACCCATTCCACTATAATATCTTTTGATGTAATCCTTGACTACTAAGGGGATGATTTTCTATACTTACGTGTATGGAAAAAATTTAAGTCTTATTCCAATGTTATGCTCTCATGACACATATTATTTGATTCCATCATGATTCATGTCTTATAAACAACCAAACCTTAGGCCATGACTCATTATTATGATGTTTGATAGGCTTGGTATGGTTTCCAAATGTTAATATCATGCTCTTATACCCTTATTATCATGTTATGCTTATTTTATCATTGATATCTCCATTGTTTACCCTTACTAGGAATCTAATGTCACCCTTTCTTATGTTTCTTCTCTCTAGATTGTTAAAAAAGGTATTAATTATGATGTATATAATAAGTGTTCTTGGTATAAGGAACTTATTATGAGATGATTTAGTTCTCTTATGAACCAGTTTTTTATGTATCTAAGTTTCTAATGGAACCAGACCAAAATGATTATTATATAGATTGTTATGTTTCATAATGAATATTTATCTATTAATTTTTTATATCTATATACAAAAGATTGGATTGGTATAGTTGGTATAAGAGAATGATTTAGTGAACCATTGAACATTGGGATGAGAAAAATTTAGTAAGAACCATATAGATAATTCAAAGTATAAAAAAATGTCTTATAATTTTTATTAAGGATAGAGTGAGTAGTTTATAAGAAATTACATCCCTGCTTTGATTCTACAAGTGGATGTGGAAATGGAATAGTTATACCGGGGACTATTGGGATTTAACTTGATCATCACATGGTGTACGACAACAGACCTCATTTCACACCAATTTGGAAAATACCAAGGGATATGTTTTATAAATCTATAAACTATTTACAAACCAACATGAAATATTTGAATCGATGATGAACATGAATAACCTATATTAAATCTAAGGTTCCATATATTGAAAATAAGGTTTCCTGATTTAGAAAAACTATAAATCTTTTTTCATGATTATGTTTCTTTTTCACTATGATTATTGTTTCTTCACATGATGCAATTTGGTTTTAGTAGATGGTTAAATCCAAAAGGAATCAGGGTAACACTGAATGCGATGGAAAATGCATTGATTTTCCTTCTGAGAAAAAAATTTAATGTGATATGGAATGGAAAATATCATTTTTATGGTCACACACGTTTCTAAAAATATCTATAAATCTGAACATAAAAATGATAAAAAGTGGGTCAAACATTCTATTGTGTATTTCTTGAGGAAACATCCACCATCTTTCAGTGGTTCCACTGATCCGCTAGTTTCTATGAAATGGATCAGTGCCATTGAAATGTCATTTTTCAGAGCATGAAAATTCATTTTGAATTCCTATCATGTAGAGACCCGAATCTTAACATACATGGAAATTACATTACTTTTGCGGAATACTTAGTACATAACAAAAACACACACACAAGGACCGTAATAGTTTAGTGTCTTTGGAAACTTGGAATATAATCTTCTAATCGTGGTGAAAGATCTTCAACATCTCCCGTAAAGATCTTCCTTTTTTTACCTAAAACCATTCTTTATATCCTGGGGAAAAGAAAACATACAAGGGTGAGCTCAAATGCTCAGTAAGGGTAAAAAAAGAAATATCAATCACATCATATTCATAATAACATACCATTCTGGAAATCTTAACCTGCAAAAGAGATCATAATATTATAACATGGGATAAATCATAGTAGTGAAATGTAATCCCAATAATCATAACTTAAAACATGAAACATTGTGGCATACACATATAATCATTGAGAATCATTTCTTATTAGTCAAGACTCATTGCCAAGACTATCTTAGTGGACAAAGTCCATTTCTGAGCCGAGTCACCCTCGTTTCAGTCCTGTTTCACTGAACCGGTTTAACCTACCATTCCAACCATGTCTATCTCATGAGATATAAAATCTTTATCCACTGCATTGGAGGGAGATATAGGTCCCACCCATCTCACAATGAAATCATTCTTACTTGTGCCACAAAATAAACTTAAAACATTCACCACAACCCAAAGAATAAAATGGGTTTCATAAACATCATCCCACCATTTCATAATCCATATAAAACAAATGGGCATTTAATCATAAGAAAAGTGAAACCATGTAAATCCTAGAGACATTAAACTTGAATCATACACATATGAAATAATTTCATCTTAGATGGAAAATGGTTTTGATAAAATATTTGAAATGAATTCATGAGGAAAATATCCTTTCTTCTTCAAAATCAATTTATTTTCAAAAAATGTCATTCAATTTTAATAGAAAAGGATTTTATTGAAAATAGTCATGAAATCTTTTAGAGGAATCTTCATGAAAATAAGTCTTTATAAAACCATAAAAATCCTTTCATGCCGTATAAGTTAAAAAAACATTCTTTTCGTACTTTTTCCGGAAAAGTAAAAAAGTACCTCGTAACCTAAAAACAAAGATTCCTTACATACAATGTAGTAAAATTAAAAAAAATTTAAAAAGGACTTTAAACATACATGAAAACACTTTTATAAAACATGGACATGGATGATAGAAATAACCCCAGTAAATACTTATGAATATGCAATCTGGGATAAAAATGAGATTTGCAAAATTATCCCTTATCTGGTGTCTGATATGCTTCGTATGTATCCAAACCTCCTATATAATGATTTAAATAATGTCATTTACTTATTAAAAAAATCATATTCATTGTTATGATATCATATATGGTTCACTTATTACTTTATATTACCCTTTCTTTTGTAAATTCCATGTTAAAGAGTGTTTTGGGTAAAATCGTTTCATTTGTCGTCCGTGTTTTGACTTGTAATTATTCATATGATTACTTAGATCATGATTACTTAATTCCAGAATATAAAAAATGATTTATATAAAATATATATTCAGAATATACATATATATAATAGATCGATAAATGGAAAGAAATACACCGTTCATGGAGACGGTAGGTCGTACGTACGTAAGAACGCTGTTTTCGTTTCTTTATTGAGTTGAATGGAATTAAGTAGATGAAATAAATATATAAATAAATCCAGTAGCTTTATAATGTCATATATTTCATTATTATTGCTTACATATACTTTATAATCATTTTTAAATGGTTAACATGGAGAATGAATCTCATCGCGTTGTGGAGACGGTAGTCCGTACGTACGCACAAGCGATGATATCGTTTCCTTAATTATTGAATTGAATTGGAGTGGATGATACAATATATTAGAATCAGTATGATGTTATAATAACTATGTATAGTTATTCTTTACACCATTATACCCATCCATGTAAGGTGTTGGTGGAAAAACTGATTACACCACGGTGTGGAGACGGTATTCTGTACATACACACGCGCGGTGATTTTGTTTTCCGTAGGATGGATAGAAGGTGAAATGGGGTAGTTTCATATTTATAATAACAAATAAGTATATTAGTGATACTGATGTTATTACTTTATAATGAAACAACTAAATAAGAATAAGTCGAAGAAGAAAGAAGCTTGAAAGAATCGGGAGAAGAAATTACCTCTTCTTCGATACGCCTCTTTGAAACCTCCTCTTAGGGCACTATGATTGGTCTTTAAAGTAGACCAGAACCTCTAGGATGTTTCTAGGGAAGTGTAGAAGATAATTTGTCAGGGTTTGTCCGATCTTGAAGGCTCAAATTGGTGTGAGGAGGAGAGGGAGGAGGTGCCCTTTTATAAGGGAGGAGAGGGGCACCTTTGGAATTCTAAAAAATATTAATTTATAATTAATCTAACCCCACTTAAAAACCTCCAAAAATGACTCATATCAAAATCTTAGATGATATATGGTTGTAATACCATCAATAAATCAAATTTAGACATAATCAGTATTTATTTTAAACATTATCAACTTGATTTATCCTTATTTAGTCAATTTTATTTTATTTGTGGTAATAACATTCTAAAACATAAATTATAACAAATAATTACTTATTTGTTGTGAATTGTCCATAATTGGATAATTTATGACATTTTAAACCATATAAATTTAAATTTATAATTTTTAAATATATTTGTGATTTTTAAACAATTTTATAATATATTATTTTTATAAAATAACAATAGTGTCAATTTTGACACTATTCATTTATTTGAATTTAAATAAAATATATACAGAAGATATGTTCAAACCAAAAGATTTAATAGAATAATAAAAGGTCATATGTTTCTATAAAATTAGTGTAGCGCATTAAATAGTTCATATAATATTTATTTTATTATTTTTAAAACCATTTATTTGGTTTATCTCTTAATAAATAAATTACTACAACATTTTTGTGAAATTATTTAATATACTTATTTATTGCATAAAAATTAAAAATAAAATCCTATGATGAAGCTAAATCTATTAAATTTCATAATAATACTTTTACTAGAATTTATCATCTTAAAGTCACAATATTTAAATTGTTATATTTATTAAATTATGAAGGTGACAACTTTGGCATCATTTAAAATAAAATAGTATAAGTGTCATAATAGATTTTATAAGGATCCAAATGGTCCAATATTAGACCATTGGATGATTATGGTTTATATGTACATGAAAAATAAATTTTGGTCAGGGTTTTGGGCATTTTATGGTTACTATTAGTATAATAAAAACTATATTCTTGATTTTTCACTAGATAAACAATTTCTGCATCACTATTGTGTTACAATTAATGATAATTATTTAATCCCTAAAAATTATAAATAAATTTATATGATCTAGATAATTTCATTATATTTATGGAGACTATTCATGTTCTAAGTTTCATGAATTTTATCACTAAATTAAAATTAATATACTAATAAGATTTAAGAGAGTGACATGTTGTCAGTTTCCTTGGTTTTAATAATAATTAAATTATTTTCATGGTCAAAAGTCCATAAAATGAATCTAATCCGACCCTTAGGTTATATGGGTCTACTTTTATCCATAAAATAGAATTTTGGCATGTGTTAGGGTAATTTTATAATATTATATTTACCCTTAATTACACGATTTACCTTTAACAAGGGTAAATAAAATTTACTGTAGTTACTATTCATAATTTCCAAAAATAAAAAGTAGATTATTAACATAATTTGGAGCCACTGATTTCGAGTATAGAATCCATTTTTCAAAATTCAATACACAAAAGTTGCAGAAATTAAATTAAAATTAATCCAGTTTTCGAAAGAAAACGGGTTTTTCTTTAAAACATTGCAAAAGATTGAATTGATTTAACCTACGAATTTAATGTAAAATCAATGCTAATGACATAAATTATATTAAATGGTAAAAATATATTCTATTTATACTTTAAAACAATTCAATATTATAATTTAACCATATAAATTATTGCGATGAAAAAAGTTGTTTTTAATTAAAATATAGCGTGTTTTTACTATTCATCAAAATATGAATGTTACCAGAATAATATGAAAATTTTATCCAAAGTAAATTTTTATTTCATGATTCCAAAGAATAATTTTATTTTGTCAAATTGAACTTATAAACATGTCAAAATCTAGATTTAAAGTGGGTGCGCCATCAAAAGGCGACAAAATTGCATTTTTTGAAAAATACTTATTTTACCCGAAAAATTTATTTTGTTCTTATACCATGTTCTAGAAAATGTGTAAGATGAATAATAATGTTATAAAATTCAGAATTTAGTTAATAATATTCATAACGGAAAGTTCATTATAATATTATAATAACATATCGTTGTTTAGTAAAACCTGGTATTGCGTACAACACACGCTATCAAGGAATGTCGCGATTGCGTGTAATGCAAGCCAAGTCAGGGTTGCGTGTTGTGCAAGAATCCTTAGTTGTTTCGTATAACAGAATCCAAAAATATTTTATTTATACATTGAATATATATATATATATATACTCACTGTTGTGTAGAATAACTATTATCAAAATTGTGTATAACACGATCCAAGAATAGTGTTGCGTATACTGCAAGCAAATATGGTGTTGCGTATAGCGCAAGGTAATCTTGGTGTAGCATACAACACAAGACATTAATGAAATTAAAATAATATTTTTCATATAATCTCTGGGTGTTACATTCTACCCCCCTTAAAATTAATTTCGCCCTCAAAATTCGTCGGGGTAATAAATGGTTTACTACTCGAAAGTTTGTTTAATAGAAACCCACATCGTAAAAAGGAATACCAAAACATGGATTTAAAAACTAAAGTATGAAATGTAACGGTTACCCAAATTAACTCATCACTGGGTTTCCACGTAGGAGAACATTGGTGAAAATATAGATATGGAATAAAAATCTAACCATCATGTTCTGATGGAGAGTGGTAGAGAACATGGCTATGAAAAAGCCAACAATCACAAAGCTATTGATTTGTGATGATCTAAGGTACCATCTGATTCATCGGATATAAGGAAACTAGGACAACATTTTTGGTTTTCAAGAACATTTCCCTAAAGTTGATGAATTAAAAGAAATAATTGGATGATTTTGGTACAATCTCTTTGTTGTTCGTGAATTGAACAATTTCCACTTCATCCCTTAAAGAAATGAAGTTGAATTTGTTATTCGTGATGTGTTAGCAGATCATGTGATAGAATGATGGGTCATTCCATCTCTTTCAAACAAAAGGTTAGGAAAATTTATAAGTCTATCGGATGGTTAGATTAATCATATATGGTTCAAAAAATGAACTTATACTTCATATATCATACCGCTTAATAAAATAAAACTAGTCTCTACTATCCAGGAACTTCCTATAGGCCAGTGGTAGGTGATAAAGGCCAGTCACACTTTGGTTGTGGGTTTGATTCCCACAGCCTTGTCCGATGCGATGGGTCGTCGCCTGTCCTGCAGGTGGTCCTTTTTCTAAAACTATATTACTATAACATCCTATCAATAATATCGAAAAAACTTATATCCTTAAACAATACTAACTTATGTCTAACATAATACATTCCAATCTTTAGGCTTATCCATAATACTGCAATCCACTCTCATAATATAGTGAAAATGATTACCAGAGATTTAATACCATCGTTGGTCCCGATATATCATAAGATATGTCTTGTTGGTCACATTCCAAACATTCAAAGGCCATAATCATGTATTCTCTAGAATACCCATTGAACCTTAGTGAAAACATGAATGTAGTTAAAAGTTAACACTTTCCACATACCAAAATCCTCAAAATTCTATATACTCAAACCATGATATCACTTAGTACTTATATCAATCATGAGCTCATGAATACAATCAAACATCTCATTATCCTCTTATTCCTTCATTATGCGCATATCATCTACTTTACAAAAATATCTAAATAACCTTCCATGGTTACTGGTACCATTCAACATATACTTTCAAATAATTTTAGGAAAAACAATAGTATAACAATCCTTAGATGATTCTTTATTCCATAGTACCATTAACTATACAACATAACTCTCGATAAACATACAATCATTCCACTACCTTCTAAAACAACCAACTGAGCTTCAACACTTCTTTCAGCTCATATATCATTTGTAGTCTCCTCATCATCATCCACATAAATACTACCCATATGACCATGCTGATTCTCTTCATGAGATTTTCTATTATGGAATTGGTTTGCATAATGCCCGTACATTCCACATTTAAAACATCTAATCATTGTTGATGTTGTATAAATACCATTATCCTTGTCCATGGTGTTAACTAAACCTTTTCCTTTTCACTTATTGGATTTGTTTCCATCTTTTCCACACCCAAAGCATCTTCCAGTTCCTTTGAAACAATCTCCCTGATGCCTCTTCCCACATGATTTACATGAGGGAAATTGAACTTTCTTTCCTCTATGATCATCATGAAACTCCATCTTTCTCTTATTATCTGAGTCCAGAAACTTATCAAAGTTGAGATTATTGATCATATTATGAGATTGCTGATTAGGAATAATAACGATGTTTGGACTTCCAGATCCCATTTCATTTGGTTTCTCATGAAGAAAATCATTCCATTGTCTATCATATCCTCCATTATCGTGAATCTTCCTATTTCCAGCCATTTTCTAAAACCCAAAAAGAATAGTGTGAGAGGCGAAAATCATGCTAGGGAAAACAACATAGTAAATGGGGAGTATCCTCAATATCTAACATCTTATGTTAAATTCTATGATCGTTACCGTAGTTCTAGGACTGTATCCTATATGTCTACTTATCCTTCGGGACATCCCTAGACATACCTTAAAAATATCTCTAGGGATCTCACTAACGTTTTCGCATCCCAGTTTCCAAAGTTTGACTAAACCTTTCCTCTGATACCAACTGTAGAGACCCGAATCTTAACGTACATGGACATTACATTACTTTTGCGGAATACTTAGTACATACCAAAAACACACACACACAAAAACCGTAACAGTTTAGTGTCTTTGGAAACTCAGAATATAATCTTCAAATCATGGTGAAAGATCTTCAACATCTCCCATAAAGATCTTCCATTTTTTACCTAAAACCATACTTTATATCCTAGGGAAAAGAAAACATACAAGGGTGAGCTCAAATGCTCAGTAAGGGTAAACAAAAGAAATATCAATCACATCATATTCATAATAACATAACATTTTGGAAATCTTAACCTGCAAAAGAGATCATAATATCATAACATGGGATAAATCATAGAAGTGAAATGTAATCCCAATAATCATAAATTAAAATATGAAACTTTTTGTCATACACACATAATCATAGAGAATCATTTCTTATTAGTCAAGACTCATTGCCAATACTATCTTAGTGGACAAAGTCTATTTCTGAGCCGAGTCACCCTCGTTTTAGTTCTGTTTCACTGAACCTGTTTAACCTACCGTTCCAGCCATGTCTATCTCATGAGATATAAAATCTTTACCCAATTCATTGGAGGGAGATATAGGTCCCACCCATCTCATAATTAAATCATTCTTACTTGTGCCACAAAATAAACTTAAAACATTCACCATAACCCAAAGAATAAAATTGGTTTCATAAAAATCATCCCATCATTACATAATCCATATAAAAAAATGGGCATTTCATCATAAGAAAAGTGAAACCATGTAAATCATAGATACATTAAACTTGAATCATACACATATGAAATAATTTCATCTTAGATGGAAAATGGTTTTGATAAAACATTTGAAATGAATTCTTGAGGAAAATATCCTTTCTTCTTCAAAATCAATTTATTTTCACAAAACGTCATTCAATTTTAAAAGAAAAGGATTTTATTGGAAATAGTCATGAAATATTTTGGAGGAATCTTTATGAAAATAAGTCTTTATAAAACCGTAAAAATCCTTTCATTCCATATAAGCTAAAAAAACATTCTTTTCGTACTTTTTCCGGAAAAGTCAAAAAGTACCTCGTAACGTAAACAAAAGAAAGATTCCTTACATACCATGTAGTAAAAGTAAAAAATGGGTAAAAAGGACTTTAAACATACAGGAAAACATGGACATGGATGATAGAAATAACCCCAGTAAATACTTACGAATATGCAATCTTGGATAAAAATGAGATCTGCAAAATTATCCCTTACCTTATGTCCGATATGCTTCGTATGTATCCGAACCTCCTATATAATGATTTAAATAATGTCATTGACTTATTAAAGAATCATATTCATTGTTATGATATTATATATGGTTCACTTATGACTTTATGTTACCCTTTATTTTGTAAATTCCATGTTAAAGAGTGTTTTGGGTAAAATCGTTTCATTTGTCGTCCGTGTTTTGACTTGTAATTATTCATATGATTACATAGATCATTATTACTTAATTCAAGAATATAAAACATTATTTATATATAATATATATTCATAATATACATATATATAATAGATCCATAAATGGAAATAAATACACCGTTCATGGAGACGGTAGGCCGTACATACGCATGAACGCTGTTTTCATTTTCTTATTGAGTTGAATGGAATTAAGTAGATGACATACATATATACATAAATCCAGTAGATTTATAATGCCATATATTTCATTATTATTGCTTATATATACTTTATAATCATTCTTAAATGGTTAACATGGAGAATGAATCTCATCGCGTCGTGGAGACGGTAGTCCGTACGTACACACGAGCGATGATATCGTTTCCATAATTATTGAATTGAATTGGAGTGGATGATACAATATATCAGAATTATTATTATGTTATAATAACTATGTATAGTTATTCTTTACACCATTATACCCATCCATGTAAGGTGTTGGTGGAAAAATAGATTACACCACGGCGTGGAGACGGTATTCCGTACGTACGCACGCGCGGTGATTTTGTTTTCCGTAGGATGGATAGAAGGTAAAATGTGGTTGTTTCATATTTATAATAACAAATCAGTATATTAGTGATACTGATGTTATTACTTTATAATTAATCAACTAAATAAGAAGAATTTGGAGAAGAAAGAAGCTTGAAAGAATCGGGAGAAGAAATTACCTCTTCTTCGATACGCCTCTTTGAAAACTCCTCTTGGGGCACTAAGATTGGTCTTTAAAGTTGACCAGAACCTCTAGGATGTTTCTAGGGAAGTGGAGAAGATAATTTTTCAGGGGTTGGCCGATCTTTAAGGATCAAATTGGTGTGAGGAGGAGAGGGAGGAGGTGCCCTTTTATAAGGGAGGAGAGGGGCACCTTTGGAATTCTTAAAAATATTAATTTATAATACATCTAACCCCACTTAAAAACCTCCAAAAATGACTCATATCTGGATATTAGATGAGATATGGTTGAAATATCATCAAAAAATCAAATTTATACATGTTAGGTATTTATTTTAAACATTATCAACTTGATTTATCCTTATTTAGTCAATTTAATTTTATTTGTGGAAATAAAATTCTAAAACATAAATTATAACAAATAATTACTTATTTGTTGTGAATTGTCCATAATTGGATACTATATTACATTTTATACCATATAAATTTAAATTTATAATTTTTAAATATATTTGTGATTTTTAAACAATTTTATAATATGTTATTTTTATAAAATAACAATAGTGTCAATTTTGACATGATTCATTTATTTGAATTTAAACAAAATATATACAGAAGATATGTTCGAAACAAAAGCTTTAATAGAATAATAAAATGTCATATGTATCTAGAAAAGTAGTGTAGCGTATTAAATAGTTCATATAATATTTATTTTATTATTTTTAAAACCATTTATTTGGTTTATCTCTTAATAAATAAATTACTACAACATTTTTGGATAATTATTTAATATACTTATTTGTTGCATAAAAATTAAAAATAAAATCCTATGATTAAGCTAAATCTATTAAATTTTATAATAACACTTTTACTTGAATTTATAATCTTAAAATCACAATATTTAAATTGTTATATTTATTAAATTATGAAGGTGTCAACTTTGGCATCATTTAAAATAAAATAGTATAAGTTTCATAATCTCTTTTATAAGGCTCAAAATGGCCCAATATTCGACCATTGGATGATTACGGTTTATATATACATGAAATATAAATTTTGGTCAGGTGTTTGGGGAGTTTATGGTTACTAATAGTTTAATAAAAACTATATTCTTGATTTTTCACTAGATAAACAATTCCTGCATCACTATTGTGTTACAATTAATGATAATTAATTAATCTCTAAAAATTATAAATAAATTCATATCATGTAGATAATTTCATTATCTTTATGGAGACTATTCATGTTTGAATTTTCATGAAGTTTATCACTAAATTAAAATTAATATAGTTATAAGATTTAAGAGAGTGACATGTTGTCACTTTCTTTGGTTTTAATCATAATTAAATTATTTTCATGGTCAAAAGTCAATAAAATGAATCTAATCCAACCCTTAGGTTATATGGGTCTACTTTTATCTATCCAATATAATTTTGGCATGTTTTAGGGTAATTTTATAATATTATATTTACCCTTAATTACCCGATTTACCTTTAACTATGGTAAATAAAATTTACCGTAGTTACTATTCATAATTCCCAAAAATAAAAAGTAGCTTATTAACATAATTTAAACCCACTGATTCCAAATATATAATCCATTTTTCTAAATTAAATACATAAAAGTTTCAGAAATTAAATTAAAATTAATCCCGTTGTCGAAAGAAAATGGGGATTTCTTTAAAACATTGCAAAAGATTGAATTGATTTAACCTACGAATTTAATGTAAAATAAACTCTAATGACATAAATTATATTAAATGGTAAAAATATATTATATTTATACTTTAAAACCATTAAATATTATAATTTAACCATATAAATTATTGCGATGAAAAAAGTTGTTTTTAATTAAAATATAGCGTGTTTTTACTATTCATCAAAATATGAAAGTTACCAGAATATTATGAAAATTTTATCCAAGGTAAATTTTTATTTCTTTATTCCAAAGAAGAATTTTATTTTTTTCAAATTGAACTTATAAACATGTCAAAAACTAGATTTAAATTGGGTGCGCCATCAAAAGGCGGTAAAACTGCATTTTTTGAAAAATACTTATTTTACCTGAAAAAATTATTTTGTTCTTATACAATGTTCTAGAAAATGTGTAAGATAAATAATAGTGTTATAAAATTCAAAATTTAGTTAATACTATTCATAATGGCTAGTTCATAATAATATTACAATAATATATCGTTGTTTAGTAAAACCCGGTATTGCGTACGACACACGCTATCGAGGAAGGTCGCGATTACGTGTAATGCAAGCCAAGTCAGGGTTGCGTGTTGTGCAAGAATCCTTCATTGTTTCGTATAACCGAATCCAACCGTATTTCATTTATACATTAAATATATATATATATATATATATATATTTATATACTCAATGTTGCGTAGAATAACTATTATCAAAATTGTGTATAACACGATCCAAGAATAGTGTTGCGTGTACTGCAAGCTAATATGGTGTTGCGTATAACGCAAGGTAATCTTGGTGTAGCATACAACACAAGACATTAATGAAATTAAAAGAATATTTTTCATATAATCTCGGGGTGTTACATATCATTTGTAAGGTTAAGTGGATCAATGATGGACTCTTAACAACAATACGAGGAAACAAGATGAAATTAACTCCATGTATTGGGATGAGTTTAAGAGATTATTTTTCAATAATTACTTCCATTATTTATTTTAATGAAAATGGTTAAATAATTACTTGAGCTAAAATATAAGGATGAGGAATTTATTGGTACTTATGAGAAAATGTTTACATAATATATGAGGTATTATTTTGGTATTATCAGTCAACATGAAAGTAAGGTTGATCGATTCTTTAGTGGAATAAAACCAAGTATCTTAATGGAATTATCCATACTGGACTTCAGTAGAAATGAAGAAGTAATTTAAGGTGATATAAAGGTAGAAATAGAGATTGGTGTTACCCATTAATCTCAAGGTTTTGATAACAAAGGAAATATGGAATTTATAAGAAAATATAAAAACTTTAGATTTAATATAATGATTTTTACTTGATGCGCTAAGTGTGGAAAGAAATATGGAAGAAATGTTCTTATGGGGACTAGTAAATTTTTTATGTTTATAGAGTAATCTCATCTATAAATTGAATCCCAATGTTATGGGATGAAGTTAGAAAATGATATAAATAAAGATAAAGCTCCATAGAATTCACCACCCACACTCCAGTTCTTGAAATTTAAGGAGTATGCAATTTATACTAACCAATACCTAAATATAAAGGGTTATGATGAAGATCAATGTTATAAACCTATTAAGACAAGATAAAAGTTAAATCTCATGTGATTACTATTTATGATCAGGGGTGAAATAATGATTTGGTGAAAGGTACACGTACCATATGTTGTCCCAGATAATGGCTAACTAAACAATCAAAAGGGGGTGAATTGAGTTCCTATGAAATTTATTTTGTAGAGAACCACCCTCTTCAGGCATGATCATTAAAAATTGTTTCCTTAACAAAAATAGGCTATGGAAAATATAATTTAAGGAAATATATTGAAAATATTATATTTATAATGGTTTCGGGAACAGAAATCCCTTTTCCACTCTATAAAAACTCTACTCCATGAGTTTGGTAATTTTCACTATAACAACCCTTTTTTTGGGACGCATAACTGAGTAAAAGTAGTTTTCAATTAATAAAAATGTCGAAGATATTTCAAATAGAATATCCCTTTATAATTATTATCCATGGTATTAAACACACTCTTACACTGAGTGTAAAAAATATAGAATGAAATAAAAACTTTGAGAGAAATGTTTGCAGCACACAGTTACAAACTACAACTAACAATAGATAAAGATTAATCCTGAGAATATGATAAAATACAAGGTATATAACATGATGACCTTCAGTGAAACTGATAAAATTTATAAGCACAACATTAATTTTTTTTAACTATGTATTGGTATCCATTATTTTTTAAACGTCTATACATTCTCTAAATTGTTACTAACTGTCTCCGCATCTCTTTCATTTATAGTGATTAACTAATATTTTTATATCTCATTTGAACTTAGGTATGATATTATCATAATGGTATATATATCTATTAAATGATATTTATAATATAGGTTATAACATATATACATCTTATCTTTTCAAATATAGGAATTACTTTTGCAGTAGCGATGTTAGAAATATTCTCATTATTCAAATATTTCCATTTATGACAAGTCTTGTCAAAACCCATCTTTATTTAAATGGATAATATCCTTTCTGATGTACTCTAAAATCAATACATGAATTATTGATACAATACAAAAGTAATCATAAAATAATGTAATAGTTATATAATTATAAGATACTAACTGGAAGCATTGTTTATCATAGGATAACTTTCATAAGATAAACCAGATCTTATTTATAAGATAAACTAATGTCAATGACACATAAGATAATTCTTCAATGTAAGATAAATATGTTACTATTATGAAATACTTTTCTTTTTTAACTTCTTAAGGCTCCATATATTATTTTTAGAAGATAATGTCCTTTTATATTTTCACTAGGACTACAACATCTTTCTTGAGAAACTTAGTCATACTTCATATGATAAAGTCATACATAGTAGAATAAATGTTAAACACAATATAATTATAAGAAATATTAATATGTTCTTCAATTTTCATAAGATAAAATTCTTTGGCGCAAATAAAATACTTTACACGCTATAATATAAACACATGGAAACACAAAATAAGATAAATACAATCTGAAATACCTAGGATAAACTTGTTAGAATAAAAGTAGTTATTTTTTGAATCATCAAAACACATAACACAAAGGTATATTTAAATAAGATATTCTTTCCAACAATCTATTCCTTTTTTATGATATAAAACCCATATTGTGGGAAAATATTTCATACAATAATATTTAAACTTTAATAAATATAGAAAATTTCTTTTCTTATCCCATTTTAAAAGATACATTTCATTTGAGAAATTTTTTCTTCTTCAAAATATAAATTTTTGTACTTTCATTTTCTTATCCTCCTTTTTGAAATAAAATATAATATATTATTAAAAATTACTTTGTCTATGTTTTCCTTTTCTTCTCCCCCTTTTGGTGACATCCAAAATAAGTAAAATAAGGATTACAATTTATATTTAAGATAAATATTAGTAAAAAGTTAATGAAACTAATGATGGTCAAACATTTTAATTAAATAGATTTCATAAGGAATCATTAAAATAGTGTAAGATGATTATATAACAACAATATTGAATATATATGAAAAATATATCAGTGTAAAAAATGTAAAAATTTTAGAAAGAAAATTAGAGGCATTAATGATTTAAAAATATTCAACTAAGTAAATTTTAACATAAAATAGACTCAATTTATTTAATAATTCCATAAATTTGGTATGATTAAAATGTTTTTTTGAGAATACCCATCCCACTTCATGAACTAATGAAATAGAGTGTTTCATCTATAAATTGTGAAATGATTTTTCATAGTAGGATTCTTGAAAGAGAAGGGCTGATCATGAGTAAATGTGAATGATGGAAGATGATCATCAATTGTAACACCAACAAAATCACACAAAGTTAGTATATATTCTCCAAGAACAACTTGATATTTGTGAAAAATACTTATGGGTGTTGATTGGATGTTGAGATTAGCGTTTTGTACCCTCTCAAATTCAAATTTATCTATATGGGAAAGGCTATTTTAGAGGAAGGTTTTGCTAAAGGTAAAGATATTTCTTCAGGAAACCCGAGTTATCCCTTTGATAGATCTCAGATGGGTCAAAGATTTCCTTTAAACACTATGAAGTGGATGGATGGAGATCCATAATTATTGAGTTTAGAATATTTCCTCCAGAAATATGAAATAGGGAATCTGTGATAGAATCAATTCCTTTTCACCGCATCATTTTTCCTATAGTCCAAAAGAGTTTTAAATACATTCCACAAATGTTGAGAGAAACTTCATATGAAATTATACATGTATCCATTCTTGGTGCAGCCATATATCATATTTATTAGAACTACAAACCAATTTTCCTTCATACCGGCATCAGAGTCAACTTATTTTCCTTTTGTGAATATGTGTCTTCCAGAATATTCTATAAAAGCCTCAAATTTTACCGCATATTCATCTGTTGAGAAATATGTATTCAGTTTTTTTAAAAAAAATCTATGTTGATCATCAACATACTTTTTTATGAAATCAAAATTATTAACTAGAGAGACAAACATTTTATCTTGTTCTATGATGAAAAAGATTACATCATATTTTACTTGGATTGAATTTTCTCATGCTTCTGACATCTTCGGTTTCAACATAGGGCTAATATTTTTTTTGACTTACAGGATTATTTAGAAATAACATTCAACCATATTAGTTTATCTATCACACGTTTCTGAATATGTTGAAACATCTCTCTTGAGATAATTTCACACTATAAGGAATCAAGAGCTATAATCACCATATCCATAGCCTGAGATAATTCAATTAGCTTTGAATTTTAATTGGATCCATTTTCAAATCCTCTAATGAATTATTTTAATAAATTTTCTATCCTAAATTGAACCAACAACTATACTTCTTGAACACTAGACTTTGATGACATTCGATCATGAATAGTTCTTAGTCATTTACTACAATATGTCACTTATGATTTTATTGATTATACTTTAGAGAGTAACTTTGAGTAGATCTATTGAGATTTTTCAAAGAAACTAATTCTAATTATAGGCTCTTATACATCCCACCCTTCTTCATGTATAGAAGAATTACTTATTATTGGACCTCTATACTTTATTCACCAACTAATTGTTTTTCCACAGAATCTGGTACTTCTTCCATATGATGCAACTCTTGTGATTCGATTCTACAAACCCTTATTGCAGTCAATTTTTCCAATTCCTGCAAGGGTGAATCAAACAGAAGAAGGAAAATTCTGGGTCATAATGAAATTTTCATATCTTTACAAATAAAAATCATGTGATTGATAACCAATGATATCATTTATTCAGGAACTTTTATTATTATAGAAATAGGTGCAAGAGGTGTACTCACCTGAAAAGTAGTTTTTTTAATGATTGAATAAAAAATAATACTATTTTTCACCTTACAATGAGTGTTTATTCATCAATAAAAATTTCTCTCATCTCAGTGTTGTTTTATTGTCCTTCAACTATCACTAGTATTTCTTGTAAGTGAGATGATTCCCCCTGAGTCGATGCAAGTTCTGCTCTAGAAACTGAGGTTTAGGGAACCAAATTTTATAACTAAAAATTCCAACACCTCCCATGTTTTCTTAAAACACTTGAACTTAAGGTCATAAGACCATGAAAAATAGTTTCATTACTCTCATCCAATAAAAATACAATGTTTGTAAAAACAAGGGATAAAATTCATTCGAATGAATAAAAATTCCGAGACCTGTTCTACACATGACACAGTTATTGTAGAATATAAAATTAAATATTCATAGGTTTTTATATCATCAAAAGATAAGGAAAATTTATTTGTTGAAAAATTATTTTCTCAAACTCACCATTTATTTGCGCTATTCCTAATTGTATGAATTTGGTCATCCCTTTTATTTCAGCCTCTAAATTCTTCACTGGATTCTTTTTTACATATTCTATTCTGAAGAGTGAATTCATTATCTCGGGTTGAGTGAATCAATACATTGTAATTAAAGTGGTGTTAAAAAATGGTTAGCCATCATGAGGGATTTTTAAGGATTATACTAATTGAACTGAGGTTATTGAGAGGTTTTTCTGGCTAGCAATTGAATTAACCAAGTCTTTATCATCACCAAAATGAGATACCATTAATTCATAAAACTCACAAAATTCCTTTTAAAATAATAACATGGTTCACATTTAATTTAAGAAGTTCTCTGATCCTTGATGATTGATTACTTTCTTCAGTAACATATCGATATTTTCTATCCATTGAAAATCAATTTCTTTTCCACTTAACACTTTCCTTGAGATCCTTTTTATTTTCATTCTAATTGATGAGGAACCTTTGAATATTTTCATTTTCTCCATTCATAGAGGGTTTGGAAGTTTGGAAGGATAGTGTTTTGTAGGTTTGGGTATAGAGAGATAAGTTCCAAAGGTTTTCAATGAATTTATCATATAGAGTTAATACACAATCATTTTCATTTGCGGTAAATTAGGGGTTCCGTAGTGTTGTGCAGAGTAATTATTACCAAAACTAGGTGACAAGACCAATTTAAAATGACTTGTACTGATAACAGCTGAACAAAAACTAAATTAAATATGGTAAAAACATATTTACATTGAATATTAAAAAGAAGTTATAAAAATATTATTTTATAAAAGTAAACATACCTAATTCTGAATTAATGAAATCAAAATCTATCTGCAGATAAAGGTTTTGTAGAAATGACCTGTAATTGATTTTCTATGAAACAAATTCTAAACAGATATCATTATTTTGTGCATGATATCTCAATAAATGATGTCTTAAATCAATTCTATTCATTCTTGAATTGTTTATTAGATTCTTTGAGATGTTTATATCACTCATCTTATCACATCTTATTAGGACACAACTAAAACAGAATCCAAATATATTAAGGTTTGTTTCATTTACAACACTTGTTCATAAATAATTTCTACTTCAATATATTTAGCTTCTATATTTGATAATACAAGAATGTGTTACTTCTTACATGGCCAAGAAACTAGGTATTTTCCAAAAAAATGACAGGTTCTTAATCTGTATTTTCTGTCCAGTCTACATCTAGAAAAATTACCATATGAGTAAGAAATTAATCTAAAATCAAAGGTTTTTTCACAGGAAGAGAAAACAACATAGTTCCTTTTAAATATTTTAAAATTATTTTGGAATCATTTATATGTGATTGTTTTGTATTAGATTGAACTTTTTTACAAATACATATTGAAAACATGATTTCTATACTTCTTAAAGTAAGATACAATAACCTTACAATGAGTCATCTACAAAACCTATTAGAAACTAGTTTTCTAGTTTCATCCAAGCTAGGTTTAAGATTTCATCTCATAAGAGTTGAGTATGTTTTACTATTTTAGATTCCACCCAATTAGAAAATATTCCTATATCCATGATCCAAAACCATGGATATAGAGGTCAAAACTATTACTGTAAGCTACATATAATTTTAATGTATTGTGGATCCTATTAGTGTGGTTATAAAAAAAATCTATATCTACATTTATAATTGGATATTACCATGGTTTCTATCATGAAAATAGAACCAATATAAATGGTTTTTGTAACCCTGGAAGTAGACCTCCTAGTTTTCCACCATGAATAGCCCCTTTAAACCATGTCCATAGGTGTAAAATTAATTAATTCTAGTATAATTAAATCACCATACCTCTTCTACAGGTAACCAGAAACCTTACCACTACACCACAACTATTTTATGGTATAAATATATATATATTGTTATTTATATCTATAAAAACTATGGAAATTGGAATATTATCTGTGGAAAGAGGTAGTCCCATCAAATTCATGTGTGATTCTTTTCCTGCACTTTTACCGAAAACCTATAGCCACCATTTTCCAAAACCGTGAATATATGTAAAAGTTATATCTATGATTATTTGGAAACTATGCCTATAGCCTTCATAAAAATAACCAATAGCACCAGTTTAGGAAAACTATGGCTATAGGTGACAACTATAACCATGATTTTTTGAAAACCATGGTTATAGACTTCGTAAGAATAACATATAAATGTGGTTATATGAAAACCATGGATATAGATTTCAAAAAAACAACCTATAGAAATTGTTCTATGAAAACCATGGCTGTGGACTTTGAAAAAACTACATATATCCACAGTTCAATGAAACATATGGCTATAGATTCAGGCTCTATCCATGGTTTCTGAGAACCGTGTCTATAGACTTTAAAAAAACTACCTGTAGATACAGTTTAAGAAATATGTGGATATTAGTGCTAGATATAGTGGAAATTCTATAAAAATAATGTATATAACCTTGACATAAACACTTACAACTATAGTTTTGAACGAATATGTCTATAGGTTTGTGTCTATAGCCTGATTTTCTAATATTTCCAAAATTTCTTAATTAGAAAATTTACGTATTTTCTTTAATTTAAATTACTTACAAAATATTTTTGAAAATATATAAATCCAAGAAAAAAGTTTAGTTCACCAATCATACTCATTTAAAATTCTTTTTTCATATGTTTTTAAAACAATATTGTACCTTTTCTTGTTTTTTGATCTGAAAATAACATCATATACATATATTTTTAACAAAAAATATATAATAATGAAACTTTCTGAAATAATGTAGGATATTCCATTCCTACATTAAAACCATTTGATAAAAGAAAAAAAATAACCTTTTATAACATACTCTTTGAGATTTTTTTGGACCATACAGATATTTCGTAAGTTTTTACCAAGAATTTCAAAAATGAGGATCTTCAAAACAAAGAGGTTGTTCCATATAAAATTCCTTGATTAAAAATATATTTATAATATGAGATTTAACAACCATTCGATATAATTTAAAATTCATATATGTTTCATATTCTAGATGGTTTTTAATATCTTTTAACCTTGATATAGGGGAAAAGGTTTCTTCATAACATATTCATTCTTCTTGATTATATCATTTGGAAACTAATATAGCTTTATTTCTAGTTATTACACCATGATCATATTTCTTTTTTTATGAAAACCCATTTTTTCCAATTACATGATAGTTCAAGTGTCATTCAAATAATTTCAATACTTTGTTTATTTTTCATTTATTTAACTTTTCTTTTATAGAGAAGAACCAACTTTCATCTAATAAGGAATCCTCTACAGATTTGGGTTCTATTTTGGATAGAAAGGTAGAGAATTATATGTTCCTTCTAGTTTATAAACCTTCATGTAGGCTTCGTATAACTATTTTTAGAGCATTATCTTTAAGATTTCTAAGTATTCTGGGAAACACACTTTCTAGTTCAATAGCATCCACATTTACATTATTTAGATTAAATTAATCCTATTCCAAATCATCATCTTTATTGTCATTAAAGAGAGGTTATAGTTTCATATTTCTGATTGAATCACTTTGACCATTAATTTTAATCATTTGCGATCAAATGGATCACATTCATTAAACTTCACCTGAGATGATTCTTAAAAATTATTTACATTTTGCTGAAAACTCTTTAAACTATGAAAATAGTACATTGCCCTAGGAAGATATCTTCATCATCCTTTAGATCATACAATCCAATATTATCATTGGTGTTCAAGATATAATCCTTGCATCCAAATACTTTGAAGTATTCTACCTTGGGTTTTATATTTTTCCATAACTCGGAGGGTATTCTCTTTAATATAGGCCTTTTTAGAACCCTGTTAGCGACATAACATGTTGTACTAATAGCCTCATCCTAGAAATGAGTGGGCATATTAAATTCACATAACATTGTCCTAGAAATTTCTTTCAAAGTCCTATTCATCCTTTCAACAATACCGTTTTGTTGAGGATTCTTAGGGGTTAAGAATGTATGTTTAATTCCTTATTAGATTAATAATAATTAAATTAATGATTCTCAAATTTTCCACTATGATCACTTCTTAAATACATGATTTTGGATTTTTTTTCTTTTTTAAAATTTTTATAGAAGTCAATTAAAACAATACATGCTTTAATTTTGAGTTTTACAAATTAAATCCATGTAAATCTTGAAAATTCATCCACTAGTACATACGAAAATGATTTACCTACATGAATTTTAGTTCTAGTAGGTTATAATATATCCCTATGTATAAGATAAAGAGGTCTAGATAATAATCATCTTTAATTGGTTTGAAAATGACTTGTGTTGATTTCCCATTTGACATGCATCACATTGCTTCTTTATATCCAATTTGAGATTCGGAAAATCAATAATAAGATAAATTTTTGACAACTTTCTTAGATAGTTAGCTTTATAATGTCCAATTAATCTATTCCAAGTCCATGATTTTTTAATTTTTTAATTTAAAGAGTTTACATTCTATCTAAAAAAATAGAGATCTAGTGTATTAACACTTTCTGTTCTAGGTGATTTAAACTTTATACACTTCGCTTTAAAAACGAAACATGTATTTTAAGAAAAGTCAAATAGAATTG
The DNA here is from genome assembly GCA_963277665.1 of Viscum album. NCBI lineage: Eukaryota > Viridiplantae > Streptophyta > Magnoliopsida > Santalales > Viscaceae > Viscum > Viscum album. Next base: position 2,006,168,983 of record OY728152.1, read on the forward strand.
ACTTCCCAAAAATTATGATAACTACTTATTAGGTTGTTCAACACGCCTTCAATGTAATGTAATTTGTTGATGAGAGTATATTGGGGATTTGAAACTGATGCAATTCCAACTATTTTTCCTTTTAAATTTTCACAAAATGCGACATGTGACATATGCACCAATTATTTTAGACAGAGAGGGAAAATTGGAGTAATCTCTACTCATATTCCATGAACAACCACTATCCATAAACAATTTTCCACTACTATATAGACGTCTAGTTCCCAACAATGACATATCAAAAAACAGAATTGTAACACCACAAGCTTCCATGGTACGCTCCTCTTTGAATAATAGAGCAGCGTGTGTTGTATGCAACCTCGAGTTCTAACACACCGCGACCAATAAAAGTAGCAGTTATGAATAGTAATACCCACTTTTTGAAATTATATAAATTTTATATTTCAAAATGGACTTCATTTTTGGATTCGGAATATCGAAATTAGCCTATGCTGAATTTCTGGTATTTTTCTGAGAACTTCCAATTTTTGATGAATAGTGAAAAATACTTAAAAACAACTTTTTAAATCAAAATAATTTATAGTAATAAATTATATAATTTAGTGGTTATAAAGTTTAATTATAATATATTTTTACCATTTTATCCAATGGTGGTCATTATAATTAATTTCACTTTTAAATTTGACATAAACAATTGTCAATCTTTTGATTGATATTTTTTCTTAAAAACACGCTATTTGTTGTGACAGTGGGAATTAATTATTAAATTAATTAGTTAAAATTATATGTTCTGAATTTTTTAAAATATACATCATTTTTTAATTAGGAATATCAAATATATCTTAGGGTTAATTTTTGGTGTTGTTCTGAAAAACTTCGATTTTGATGAATAGTGAAACCACTAAGTGGTAGTTAAAAAACTGATTTTTTGTTTAAATGAAATTTTACCACCTCTGTGATTTGAATTTCCAAAATTCGACATACATCATTTTCATTAGGAAGTAAAATGTGGTTCAATGGGATTAAAATAATTTTTGGTGAATAGTAACTTTTAAGTTCTATTAATCGCGATTAAAGGTAATTAGTGCAACTTAAGGTAAATATAATGTTATAATAATATGAAATTACCTTTACACTTGTCCTACCCTTACTGGGTGAGTCATGTCCGACAAGAAATATCCATGGGTCAACTTGGGGACCCCGTGGAGCCACTTGGGTAAGAAAATGACATTAATAACTTTTTATTTAAAGTAAAAATAAAATCGACACAAACATGTGTTGTTTTACTAAAACAATTATTACATGGGGTTATTTAAGTTAACTTTTCGACTATAAATATTCATTGGAAATCTAAAAATATTTCCTACATAATTATAGTTTTTTTATAACTTTTAGACAATAAATAAATTATTTTTTTTATGACACAATGATGATGCAATGATTACCTCATTAATTAATGATTTAAATAAAATGAAAAGATAATGTAAAATCGTAGACTTAAACTTGTCAAAAACCTATTGGATGACTATATTTAGAACCATTATCACCTTATCCTCTCAATATATCATTTTAGGACCTTTAAAATCCGAAAATCATTTCATAATAATGTAACATTTCATTACTTTCCAAGAGTTCCCCTCTTCTCCTCTTATAAAAGGCCCCCACCACTACCACCGTATTAACACCTTCAAAGCCATTTGGCTCAGCCAAACTATGCCAAAATACTCTCTTATCATCCCTATCATACTCCTAGAAGCCTCACATTGGGCATAATTCTTCCCAAGGAAGCCTTTGGCTCAAATCAAAAAGAGTTACCTGATTTTAAGGTAATGTTTTCTCTTATGTTATTTTGTTTTATTTTGCTTATCCAACCCATTAAACTATTTTTATTACATTATTTTGTAACAAAACTAGTATATTCAATATACTAGTATGTGTTTATGAGAATTATTTTATTTACACTTACACACACATTCATCTAATGCTTAAATAACATACTGTTTCTGTGGTTGGAAAATTTCTGCCTCACGAAACAATGATTGTTCAATCTTCTTTTAACACCTATCATGGTGGCCATTAAGATGTAACTATATTTATATATGATATATATTATGTTTATGTTTTCCTTATGCTTCTGTATTTCTCATTTATTTCATACCTTTATGATTTCCATTATGGTTAAACGCGATAATTTCATTTTAGGAAGTGCGGACTACCGCCCCCTCAAAGTTATTTGAATTGTTAATGCCATATGTGGGATGTATAAAGGATGGAGTAAATGATATTATATATGATATTATAATGGAATTATAATATAAATTTATATCATTATGATTTCATTCCATTAAATGCGAAATATAAATGAAAGTAGCGTTCATGCGTACGTACGGCTTACCGTCTCCATGAACGGTGCATTTCATTTCGTACCTATAAATGTTATGTAATATTATAAATTCATGTATATACTGGATATATATGATATATATGATATCTAAATCATGAATATAATTCTATAGATAATGGATATTATACTACATAAACAACTTGTAATTTTAAGAAGTTTATTGTTGACTCAAGTACCAAAGAACGACAAAACGTCTGTTATTAACTTAAATGACTACATAATTTTCGTAAAATTGTAATAAGTGATATAAAAGGGATAATTAACTTGAAAAGGTATCATAATCAAGTAGATATTAACTCTAGTTTATTATTCCAGATATTAATGAACGATCGAGTCAAGTCGGACACGAGGTAAGGGAACTTCTTAACCCAATTTCTGTTCTTTGGGTTAATCTCCTACTTTCAAATTATGTCATGATATTATTATGTTCTATCTTGTATTTGTACTTTCATTATGTGTACTTATAGTTAATACACATAATAGATCTATTTTATTTAAAAATAATGATCTTTGTAAGGGACTTTGTCTCAATCTCCTTTCATTGAGGCATATTTTGTCTTATACACAACTTTCTTTTATATGGTGTATAAACCCCTTTGACTTTTACTTTTATTCAAAAAGAATCCTTTTATACGAATCATTTTACTAAACAACAAAAGGAATGTTTTTTTATTACGTATGCAGCGACAACGACTTCTCCGCCGCCGTGACCATTATTTGAGCTTCATCTTCCTCTACAAGCCATAACTTTTTTTTTGAAATGAAAAATAAATATCATGTTTTACTTTTCTTTTATTTTGGTATTGAAAATGGTTTTATTATATCAATGTGTTGTATTGATATTTTGTGATTGAAATGTGGAAATGTTATGTTTGTTTATGCATGTTTTATGTGATACGATTATGTTATGGTTTATGATATGTTTAAACCTTTTCATATAAGGAATGCATTAGACTTAATAAGTTACTGGCGGAGACCACTATAGCTCCTCGATGCATCAGTAGGTCTCATGAGACAAACTAGTATCTTGGCATGAGGACTTGACAAAATATTATTTGTAGTCTTGGCACGAGGCCTTGGCTATGTGGTTATGATAGTCTGGCATTATGCATTCCATCATTATGAAAGTGGTTATTGATATTGCATTTGATTATTCGACTAGTAGAATATCCATGTGAATAAGTAAATGGTATTATCTCATTTTACTTTTTCTCTATTATGTTAAGTTTAAAAGGATTTTGTTTTCATTATACCTTGCCTTAAATGTTTTTGTTTATTTATGAAAGCTTCCACTATATTGTTATCCTTACTGAGCAACTGATCTCACCCCTTTCAATGTTTTAATTTTTCCTGGATGTGAAGAAGTATTTTATGAATGACTTGCAGGGATAGTCTGAAGGAGATATGAGTGTGGACTATGGATACTATGTTATTGTAGTTTTTATCTTTATTATGTAATGTAACATTTATTAATGTATCTAGTGTTTCCAAGGCTACCAAACTAATCAGTCTTTCGAGACTTGATCTTTTGTGATAATGCCAATGTTACGCAATAACGCACCAACTCTGGGAAACTGGGGTCGGGGTGTTACAATAATTCTTTAGTACCCAAATTTTTTTAGGTCCAAAATTGTTTTCTATAAGAGATATGGGAATCCAAAGTTGTTTTTTACTTTCCATAAAAAATTTAATCTTGTTTTATAGAATTTTTTGAAATAAGAAAAAATTTAAGTACATGAACATGAGGTTTTTCTAGATCACAAATGTTGGCATAGTGATGTACTTCTCCAAAATAAAAAAAAAAGTAACTTTGGGAAGGTGTTTATATTTAGATCAAGGCACAAAATGTTTTCTATAATTTTTTTGCCTTTCACCTTGTATTATAATTCAAAAAATTTCTCTTCTATGTTTATAATTTCCAAGGAATTTATTTAAATAATCTTCCCATTTAGTAAAGACACATGAATCATTATTTATGTATTGAACCTCCTTTTGTAGGTTCTCAATTGTTTTGCCTAGTTTGGTATTTGAAGAAGTTGATTTTTTAATTGATTTTTAAACATTGAAATATAGTTGTTTAGGTTTTCCTCTTTACTAAAACATTAATTATAATAAAATTTAAGGGCTTTATTTTTATTTTTCAACATTTAATACTTGGTTTCCTACATGGTGTAGTACTCATTTAATACTTTTTATGATAAATTTTCATTTTATGATACTTGATAATGCCGAAAAGAGGGCTAAGAATGTACCTTATATAACTATTCCATAAAATATATGTTGTCCTTTTAATTAGTAGCTTCAATTTCTAGTTCCTATGATTTAAATTCCCTAGAATATTTAGAAGCACTCTTAGTGGCATTCAAATCTTATTGAGATTTCTTATAAACATCCTTATTGAATTATTTCTTTTATGTATTCTTATCATATATAATTTTTGGATAGTGAGGATTGATATGTCCCAATTCTTTTTCACTTATATCATCTCAAATCATTAGATTTTTCCTCATAATTCATGTGATTATTGAATGGTATTATGAAACCTCACCACATTTAATATAACTTTTTGAACTTTTGAGTTGGTTGAGAAACCTCATCAATTGATTAATATTTTCTTGAGTAATCTTCTTCTTTAGATGATTTAGATATTTTATGATTTTACTCTTCCTATCATCTTCAGAAGTTCAAATTTTCAAGGAACCATTCTTCTTCTTAATCATCTTATTATATTGAAATATGGTTCCCATCTAAGCTTCATAAATCATGAGTATTATGATGAGATATTTTAACTTGATTTATTTTAAATTTTTTAGATTTTTTGATAGCTGTTGAGATTCTTCTCCACTTGGGTGGTAATACTCTAAGAACATTCCATGCTTTTTCATGTTCAGTGTAGGTGTTACTAGAGTGGAAATATTTTTTACAATCTCAATAATTCTTCCATTTAGTTCATGCACTCTCTCTCCTTCATCTATATTGAACGTGTTGAACTTAAGCTTAACTGTATCATATCTTAGAGATTTTTAACTTATAGTACCATCTTATGAAACTGATACAATGGTTCAGATTTCTTGTACTCTTTAACATTGATAAAACCTGTTAAACTCATATGGTCTGAACCAGTAGATGATAGTGATAATAGATTTAGAGTTCAGATCATAAATTTATTTGGTTTTAGAATCCCATGGTTATTGTTATGTCTTACTAATTTCATAGGGATTTACTACTTTGAGATAGACTTTTAGGACATGATGTTTTACAGAGATGATCATGAAAGCCTTCCAGCAACCATAGTTTTTACAATTGAAGTACTGATATCTTACCATTAACGTAACATATCAGCTACCAGCCATTCTATCCTTTTGGAAAAGGATATTTTTAATTGATCCTTTAATTCCTATGAACTCAAGAGTCAGAAGCTCAGATACAAATTATTTTTCCATATAACAACCTTCTGAACAATCAAGAGGGGGTGGGTAATTGAGTTTCTAAAAAAATTAGTTTGAAGAGAACCACCCTCTTCAATAATGATCATTAAAATCATTTTACTTAATAATAATAGCCAATGGAAAATATAATTTAAGTAAATAGATCAAATACAAGGTATTTATAGTGGTACAGGGAATATAGATCCCCTAGTCCACTCTACAAACACTTTACTCCCCGAGTTGGGTGATTTTCACTTTAACAACCGTTTTTAGGGGTTCCCAGCTGAGTACAAGTAGATATCACTTAATACAATGGTCTAAGATATTTTAACCAAGATCTCTCTTTACAATACCAACCCACAATCTTAAACACACTCTTATACTTAGCGCAAACAAGATATAATGAAACAAAAACATTGAGAGAAACATTTTCAGCACACAGTTACAACCAAAAACTAATATTAAATAAGGATTCATCCTGAGAATATCATATGCTCAGAGGTATAGCTCTGTATAATCTTTAGTGAAAATGATTAAACTAATAATCACATCATGAATGTTTTTTTGAACTATGTATAGGTATCCATTGTTTTAATATGTATATAAATTCTATTAATTTTTTCCAATTATCTCCTCATATTTCTCTTTTGTAGTGACTAACTGATATTTTTATATCTTGTTAGAACTTAACAATTAGATAATTCTAACAGTTCATCATGCCACACAATTATATTTATAAAAAATGTTATTACATTTATGAATCCAATATTTCAAAATATAGGAATTTATTTTGTAGTAGTGATGTCAAAAATCATATCATTCTTCATATTTGTCCATTTAAAACAAGTCTTGTGTAGAGTAATCTTTCTTGAATAGGATAATCTTCTTTTTGACGTCTTCTAAAAGAATGACCTGATTTATCAAGAGATTATCAATGTAATAATGATATTCTACAATAGTTAGTTATTTATATGATACCAACTATTTGTAATTTTAATTGCAACATAACTTTATTAATATCAAGAAGCTCTTATTTATAAGATAAATTAACTTCAATGGTGCTCAATACAACCCTTTAGCTTAAGATAAATATGGAACTATGATGAAAAAATAATCTTCTTCATCTTCTTTTGATAATGAATATTCTTTTTAAAAGATATTTTATTTTTATATTTTCATTCTAACTAAAAAATCTGTATTGAGAAATTTATTTATACTCTCTAATATAATATATTACTTAGTAGAATAAACATTCATCACTTTATAATTCTGATAAAACTGAAGGTGTTCTTAAATTTTTCATAAGATAAAATAATTTGTTGCAAATAAAATACTTTACACACCATAAGATAAAGACTTGGACAAAAAGGGGAATATAAATACAATCTTAATCACTTAGGATAAACTTTTTAGAATAAAAGTATGGATATTGTGAATAATCGAAACACATAACATGGAGGTATATTTGAACAACATATTCTTTCCAACACCATTAAATATATAACTTCTAATGGCTTATTTGAATTTGGATCTAATAAATATTTTATATCTAAGGAACTTTTTATGGTTTCCAAAATGTCACCCCAATGATTAGATGTTTAATTAGAAGTGAAATACAACAATGGAATAATGATCATATCTCAAGTCTACGAATCATCTCTTATTGAAGTTTGTGGGAATGTGCTACCTATAAATCATATTATTCTCCCTCTAGTATCATTTTTTGTTATCTATGTCATGTATTAGATTTCTCTACATAAATCACACATAAATTTTCAAGGAAAACAAGCCATGTTTTATATTCCAAACCAAACAATGATCATCTATCAACATGGAAATAAACATGAACATATGATGGAAATCACATCCATTATATGGGTCTTGATTCAGATTAAAAAATGTGTCTATCTTAGATGATTCGAGAGAAACCCAACATTGATGATATGGATATTGTGTGGGAGTTTTCTGTTGTACTTATAGAATAATTTCCTTGTCTTAGAATTAATTGTGAAATTGAGTTCTCAATATAACTCATTCCTGGTGATACACATATTTCAATGAATTCACATGGAATGGCCCCGATTGAGTTTTTAGATTAAAAGAAATAACATCAAGAAAATTATGACAATGGGTTTTCCCCAAGTACTTCACCTTGGGGTGTACTTATTCTTTTTTTCAATAAGAATGGCAGATAAATGATAATTTTAATTGATTATGGGGAACTAAAAAATATCAAAATCATGAAAAAGTATCCTATACCCAATATTGATGTCTTTTTTGGCCAACTTCATAGAGATTAATACTTTTCGAAGATTGAACTTTATTCTGGATAACATAAATTGAGGGTCAATAAGGAGGGTGCACCCAAGAAAACAATCCATACAAGTTATGGACATAATGAATATGTAGTGATTCCATTTGGTATTACTAATTCCCATAATTAATAGATACATTAGATATTGCCTTGCTAATTTTTAGTAATATTTATAGATGAAATTATTATTCATTCAAAAAGAAAATAAGAGCATGAATATCACTTGGAAATTTTAATGAAGACCCTAAAGATAATTTGTACGAAAAATTTAAAATTTGTGAAATTGGGTTACAAAATATTTCATTCTTGGGTTATATAATCTCATGAGAGGGTATATATGTGGATCCATCAAAGGCCAAAGTTATTTAATGTTAGTCTATACCAACCATTGTGACTGAGATATTAAGTTTTCATGGTTCGGCTAGATATTATCAATCAATTTTGGTGGATTTATCTTGAATATCTAGTAAAAGAAACATGTTAATTTTGAGGGGAGCCATGTTCCTTTGAAAAAATGAATGTGATTAAAATTTCAAGGAACTGAAGAGAAGGATAGTCAGTGCACCAGTGCTTAGTTTACCCTGTAATGGAGATGGGGTTGTTATATATAGTGATACATCAATGAATTGAATGAGATTCATTCTCATGTGTAATGATATGGTTATATCTTATTCCATATGATAATTGAAAGGTTCATATATACAATTATCCAACTTGTGATTTGGTGTTAGCTATGGTAATTTTTTCATTAAATATATAGAGGTATTATATTTATAGATAAAGATGTGATATATATAATAATAATAAAATTTGAAAGTTTATATTCACATAGAAAGAGTTGAATATGCATCATAGAATATGGTGTAAAATTTTAATGTCCAGGGTTTTTAGTGTCGGTAGAATTCCTCACCCATTTGGATTTTTCAATGTTTAGTGGGTAGACTAACTCATTTATTCATCAACAAAACTTAATTACGAGTCGTTCTATGACCCAAGATTGTGTTTTTGGATGAGTCTTGATGCTCGAAAAGTGTATCAGGGGTTCGGTTGGGTTTTAGGGTTATTGAATGTTGAAAAACCATCTTTTTAAAATGCACAGACTAGAGAGAATTTTTTTGAAAAACAGTTCGGCCTCCAAGTAGAAACTATGCATCCCTCTAGGCCTACTAAACTGAATCTGTAAAAACATGTTGGGGGGGATGACATATCATCCATGTCTACAATTTTTGATAGAGGTATCACACATGGTTTGCATATAGTGTTATAAACTGTGCACATGAACCATGGGAGTTTGGATCCTAAGTAGTTGGTACTACATGGTTTGTGCACCATTTTGAAAAAATGTGCAACAAAACCATGTGACCTATTAAAAGCATGAAAAGAACATTTTACCTACTACCCTATTTCTTATTTTCTACCTCTTTCCTCCTCCCTCAGTCTCATATAGTATTGGGGATCCTTTTATTTTATTCCTCCCATATATTTTGAGATCCATTCATCCAAAATCCATTCTTCAAGCTGTCAGGTGCACTGGAACCACATAGGTAATATCTCAAGTACTCTTATCTCTTGTCTCCTTTTCTCTCATTTTATAGAGTGATAAATATATGTGATCCATTTAACCCTATTATTATGGTGTTCATATCAACCACTTTTTTTATTCCAAATTGGATTGAGTTTGAGGCTAAGATTGGATGAGAATATATATACACACAAGAGGTAGGTGGTGCTCATCTTCCTCTGTGATTTTGCTGTTGTTTTGGTGGTGCAGATTTGAGTGATCTATTTGGTTTTATGAGAGAGACCCAAATAATTTAATGATTTACTTTTCATTAATTAATTGAACTCATGAGAAGCCTATGGCCATGCTCAATCAATTCTATAAGTGTTTTGATCATAGCGAGAGACATTAAACCTATGGAAGATTAGTTTGGGGTGTGTTATTCATTATATTGATTTGTTTTAAATTATTTATATTTATTTTTGAGTCCATGGAAACTAGAGGGGATTTTCATGATGATTTAGATAACAATTTCCATATGGGTTGTGGTGACATGATCGTTTGGATTGGATTGTCCTGAAGAATTAGGGTGATGCTTATTGTAGTTTGGGTGACTAGGTTGTCAGGATGAGGTAATGATGTCATCAGGTCACAGGAATTTGCCGATTGATTTCGGATGGTGATGAAAATCAGATTGAGGGACATGGTCACATGTGAATGAGGTTCCAAATGATGTTTCTTAGGAACTTATTTGGTGATTTCCACTCACTCATGTTGGCCAATGCTCCATTTAGAGTCATGTGCACATGTTAAGACTCTAATGATTAGGTGTTGTTGACTGATATTATGGATTAAGACCTCTTTTAGATTTAGTTTAGGGAAATGTTTTGGAGGTTCCTTCCATATAAATCCATAGGGGGTGGAGAGTATCTATAATTTTATGGTGTTGATACCATCAATTGGGGGTTGAGGCTCACCATACTTGAGGCCATTAGGTTGTGGCTATTTGGGAGGATGAAAATCACTGTTCCTTGAGACGTCATCTGTTGACCTGAAAATGTTTTTATTGGAGAATAAGTACCATTGGGGTTCAAACATTGTGATTTGAGCCGACGATGTTTCTTATGAGCTGAGGTTTGTGGGAGAAGGTACTAATTATTTGGAGATGTCTTATGAATGTTTAGTATTTGTTAGACATGAGGTGTTGATTGGAACGAGATGACGAGTGATTGTATTAAAGGTGGAAGTTGAGGGTTCACCTGGTTTTACATACATAAAAGGATGCCTTGGGATGAGGCCAAGGATCCTATCCACTACAATTATACTGGTAATGGCTAAAGTAGGTTATAACTTCCTTGTGTCTATTGATCCCAAGGGATGAAAATTTATTTATTTTATTTACTATATAAAATTATTTTTGTAAAAACCTATGTGTTCATAGATGTAAGATAGACAGAAGTTGGTTGTCGCCTAATAATATTACTTCTCACACCCTACATAGGCCATTCGGGACACATGTAGTCTTTATGGATTTATGCTCGGGTAATGGGTTGGGGTCAAGAGCTAGACCATTGAGATTGAGTTAGCATGGGATGGAAGGAAAGGGACCATGGGTTCTATCCTCAGATAAACTTTCCTTTTTCATTTTATTTTGCTATCAACATGTTATTATTTGTACATAATGAGGTAGGCCATTGGTGACCCTTATTTTTATTGTCTACATGAATTGATGTGTATGCATGTTTTTTTTTCAATAAATAATAATGGTACGTATTCATGTTTATTTATTGTGATACTAATGTTGATTATGTTTCTACTATTGCATGATATTTCTTATTCTTCTACCATGGGTGGGATACTGGTCCAATGTATATTTCACTCTATATTTTCCACAAATATATTTTTATATAGACCATTTTTAATTTATCATCGCCATAGGGTATAGTCTCCCCACTATTGCCTTATTACACCCTCCCCACTAGTTGAAAATTTTAGAATATTGGGAGTCACTCTTAAGTCTAGTAAAATTCGGCCTGCATCACTGTTTTGGTGGATAAATAGGTTGCGACACTACAAATGGTATTAAAGCAGTTCTTTACTAGGAATTCGTAGAATCGTTCAATTTGATACTAATGATAGATACTATTTTTCTTTTTTAATGGTATTCATATTTATTATAGGGTAGACTAGAGATTAGTATGTTGTCAGAATTGGTTTTAGAACTCATGTTAGGTGCATGTTTCCCCATACACGGGGGATAGACCAAGTTTCTATGGGTGGAAATTTATGTTCTACTTTTCTCATTTCATAGTTGATATTATTTCCATTTCGATTGGTGCACTTGGGTGTTACTTTTTATCTGTTGTTATATGTGGCCCTTGACCTGGTATAGTAAGGGAGATGATTTACCCTTATCGCAATATGGAAAGGGGGACTTACTTATATTTTGATAAGAACATAGGAATTTATTTGTATTCATGTTAAGTAATATAATTGCATGTGGTTTTCATTAGGGATTTGTATTTCACTAAGAGGGGATGAGTTTTTTAAAGTGTCAATATGGAAAGCTAAGAAATGTTTTTTTTACATTTTCTCTCTTTGGTGTCATTGTAACCAACTAACCCAGGCATTTGGTTCCAATGAAACTTGTATGTGATAGGATATATATATATGGTCCTCGATCTTATAGGAGTAGACAAAGATGATTATATGTGGTGATGTTGATCACTAGGTTGGAAAAAGAGGTCCCCAGATAGAGGTGACATGGTTCATCGGGATGGGCATGGCCCAAGTAATATGTGATACCTCACTTTTATATGGGAAGGTAAGTGGCTATGAGGCCATATGTTGAGATACATGGTTATAATAGAGGAGGTAAAGGGTAGTGATATTATAATTCATGTTAATTCTTTCCCAATATACTTTATAAATGTTATTATGATTTTCTGACCAATATATTTGTTTTCAGTGGGTTTCCACCTAGACAGAATCTTTTGGAGCATCAGGCGGGCAGTAATTTTTCACCGTAGGAGAAGGCACATTTGGAAAACTATGAGGGTTGGGATGAGGCCCCGAAGGGTTAGGATCAGCATGATACATATGTAAAAGCACATATATAGGCTCAGGTTCTAGTGGGGAAGCCTCTTGGTTTAAAAACTTTTGGTTTATGGCTTGACGAGTAGCTCCGAGTGATTTTGGTACACCTCATCCGGTGGATTGATAGTGGAGCTCTGCGAGAAGAGCCTTACATGGAATAACTAACTCTAGAGTTATAGTCACATCACAAAGCTCAATTTCAAAGTGATGGCGGACTATAAGTTGTAGAGAACTAGATCAAATCGATGCAGATGATATTTGAGCATCTTCAGACACTCCCAACTTGGAGGGTGAAGTTGGATACATACATGGTCAAGGGACTGGATAAGCACTTTGGGGATGCATAGTTTCATGTGGGAAGACATGAGGGACTGGACTAAAATGACTTTGATCTAGGTTCTTCGAACACTTATTTATGGAGATATTGAGGGTAGAGAGAGCTTATGAGTTATTAAGCCTAAAATAAGAAGACATATCCATCATGGGTTATGTGGCCACTTTCACTGAGTTATCTCATTTCACACCGGGTATGGTGGGTAATGACACCTCAATTGTGAGGAGTTTGGAGGATGGTTTATGGAATGTTATTCAATTATAGGTAAACACCATCAGGTTATCCTAATACTTATAGGTGGTGAATCAGGTGCTAATGGATGAGGGAAATTTGATGGATCGGTCTTAATTGAGTTGGGTGATGACATCAAGTGACTATAGTGGAAACACATTAGATTGCAGGAAGTGAGGCTGAGAGGAGTCTCAATAGGGCTTTTAGGCCAAGGACTTGAGAATACCACCTCAGAGGGGGTCTTCAATGATGTAATTACATTGTGGCAATCCAAGTCATTTGTAAACTTACTGTGAAAAGGTTCCAATGGTGTTCCAAACATGCATAAAGGCCAGGAATCTTGAGATTATTTGTAGGAAGCCTTCTCGGATAGCCGAAATTCAGGGACAGAGGTAGACTTAGGGTTCACATATCATATTGGGAGTGGTACTAGGAGTTGGTATGTAGGATTAAGCTACACACAGTGGTCATAGAAGTGACAACAAGAACCAACAGTGGGATAAGTGGCCAGTGGCAGGTGCATCACCTCAAGGAGGTTAGGCTTCAGTTAGTCGAGCTTCAAGCTAGATGCACATTGTGTAACTATTAGGTGTAGATTAGAATGGGGATTAATTTACGGTTTGAGGTACACCATGGGTGTTGACATGGTTCTTTTTATTTATTTTGTAATTCCCCTTATGTAGGATTGTTTTTTGGGTTCTTGAGGTGCATGGAATGTATCTCTAGACTGAACATATAATGGTTATTTGGTGGGAATCAATTCATTTGCATTATATATATATGAGGTGCGTGACCCTAAGTTATTTTATGAGAATAATTGGATGGGTGGCTTGTTAGGTGTGTTGGAATCTATTCATTATTGAGATGTAGGAACTGATTGAGGTGAGAGGAACCATGACAGATTTGAGAATCTGATGAGATGCATGACCTCATAGGTGTCATGTGCTACATAGATATGAGGCATGTATCTATTGAGATGTGGGACATGATGGGTGTAGAGTATGACAGTTGATAACCTAATGAGGTACATGAGTGATGATGCATCACAGGAGGACTATTTATTCCAAGGATGGTTGATGGACCATCAGTTTTATTTGAGTTTTGGGTCAGGAAGCGACCGAGGTTGGTAAATCCCAATGTGCGGAGTGCCTTGAGTTTGTTGACATGTTCCATTTTTACCACAGTAGTCCGGGTTAATTTTAAAAATATGGGTATTTTTTGGGTTCGATCTTGGATTTTTGTTTGATAGCACATGGAAGAGGTATGTTATGTTGGGAATATTTTAATGTGCTAGGTTTGTTGGACCAGGTCGAATTCCTCTACTATTTTTAATTTTAGGAGTTTGGTAGGTAGACCAATACTTTTCTTGATCAACAGAACATAATTAATAGTATTCCATTGACCCAAGAAAATGTTTTTGATGAATTTTGAAGCTCAAAAAATTTCCCAAGGGTTCGATTGTGTCTCATGTTTTTTAATGGTTTAAAACCCATGTTTTCAAAGTGCACAGGCTGAAGAACATGGTTTGTACAATCCATGCAGAATCCAAGGAGAAACAGTGTAGCCATTCAAGTCTATTAGACATAGTTTTTCAAACCATTCTAGAGGGAGTGCATGACCTTTGGACATGTCTACAATTTTTGATTGAGGGATCACACACTGTTTTCACAATGTTTTTCAAACTGTGTAGGATAACCATGAAACCCATTAAAAGTGTGAAAAGACTATTTCCATGATATCATATTTCTTCTTTTCCTCATCCTTTCTCCTCTCTTGGACATGCACAATATTGGGGTTCCTCCCATTTATTCCTCCCCTATCTTTTAAGATCTTTCCTTCATCTGAAATCCATTCTTCAAACTGTCAGGTGAGTTAGAACCGTGTCGGTAAGGTCTCAAGTCCTCTTGTATCTTATCTTGTTTTCTCTTTCCTTAAAGAGTGCTAAATATCCATGATCCGTTTTACCATTTTTAGGGTTTTAATTTAAAAAGAATATTTCTTCCATATCGGATTGAGTTAGAGGCTAAGACTAGATGGGAGGTCATCTACCAACCTATGGTAGTTAGTGCTAATCTCTCTTGGTGATTATCAATTGTATTAGGGGTGAAACATGGAGCTATCCATTGGGTAGTCCATATGAGACACAAATAATTTAATGGTTTTATTTTAATTAAATAATTGAAACCATGAAATTTTTATAGGCATGCTCAATCAAATCTAAAAGTGGTTTGATCCAAGTGAAAGGCTTCAGAGCTTGGGAAGATTAGGTTGGGGTGTTTTATTAATTAAATTGAATTATTGTAACTTAATCATATTAAATGTTTAGTTTTATGGGAACTATATGGTCTTGGAATAAGGATTGAGGTGGTGTTTGACATCTAGTATGAGGAGATACAATCATTAAGACAAGATTGGGATGAGGAATTTGGGTGATGATTATCACAGGTTGGGCGACTTGGTCATGTGGATTAGAAGATGATGTCCTCAGATTGTGGGCATCGCCCAAGTTATTTTGGATGGATATGGATTCAAGTTTGAGGGACACAATTTTAGGGGAATGAGGAGTTGTATGATGTGTATCAGGGACTTATTTATAGAATTCCTATCATTCATATTATCCAATGTTTCAATTGAAGTCATGTGCACGCTGTATTACTCAGATGATAAGGTGGTATTGAACACTCATGTTGATAGAGCCCTTTGTTTGATGCTGATTAGGGAAAAGGTTGAAGGTGATTTCCATCAAAATACAAAAGGTTGGCAAGGATCCATCAGTTGATGGTGTTGATACCATTGGTTTGGGACGGAGTCTTGTAGTACATAAGGAGGTTAGGCTGGGACTATTTAGGAGGAAAAACATCACCGTCCCTCAGGATATCAGTTGGTGTAAAGATGATGTTATTATTGGAGGACATGTATTGTTGTGCCTCATATGTCAGTCATTGATCCAACCAAGATTCTTATGAGCTGATGTTTGTGAGACTAGGTACTAATTATTTGGGTGTTCCTTTGGGATTTCAAATATTGGATGGATCCGAGGTGTTGGTTGGCATGCGGTTTCATATGATTCTATTAGTGGTGGAACTGAAGTGTTCAACTAGTTTGACTTACATCGGAGGATTCCTTGGGATGAGGATAAGGATACTCTTTTCTACCATTATGCCGATTAGAGATGAATTAGTTGATAGATTATTTTCAGCTATTGAGAATAGGGGAAGAATGCTTATTTATATGATGTGTCACTTTAATTTCTTTTGTTCACACCAATGTAATCAGAGATGAAAGATAATAACATGTTGGTAGTGTCCTACTTATATTACCTCTCACACCCTACATGGGCCCTTCAAGTTCCATGTAGAATTTATGGATTTTTACTGAGGTAAAGGTTCAAGATAAGGATATGGATCTCAGAAATTTAATTAGAATGGGATGGAAGGTATGGGACCATGGGTTCCTGCATCAACTTGAGTTTCCTTTTTTTCTTTTATTACCAATGTTCCATTATATGTACATAATGAAGCTGGCCATTGAAGGACCTTATGATTATTATCCATATGAATTGATTAGTTTTCATATTTTGATTTAGTAGAAAAAAATGATATGTATTATTATTTATTTATTCCATTGCTTCTATTTATTATGCTTCCTCTATTGCTTGATATTTCTTATGCTTCCTCCATGGGTGGGTTAATGGTCTTATGTATATTTCCCTCTATATTTTCTACAAAATTACTTTTATATAGACCATTATTAATATATCATCTTTTAAGGGTATAGTTTCTCCACTATAACCTCTTTACATCCTCACTTCTAGTCAGTAGCCTTTGGAATATGGGGAGGTTCTCTTAAATCTATTGGAACTTGGCCTATTTCACTATTATGTTGGATAAACGGGCCAAAGAACTATATCAATGATTAAATATTATGACTACTCAATACATTATCACCCAAGGAAAGAAAAAAAAAAGAGGACCTATGATTTTATTTGAAAGGATCATTCCATCTTATCAATGATGAGGATGAAAAATGTTTCAAATTTGAAAAAGATGGACATGAAAATATTAAAGGAAGGTGAAAAATGTTATCTTTAAAAAATATATTCCAACTATATATGAAAGCGAATATTAAATGGGTGTAAAGAGAATATGTAGATATACAGAAGAAGGCCCAATTTTTTTTAATTTTAACCTTGTTTATGATGGAATGATATGATTTAGGAACTGTGTATGTGTTTAATCCTTACCAGATTTGAAGAAGGATCTGTAATAGGAGGTTCATAGCTCTTTATTCTATATTAAACTTAGATGTAAAAAATTTCATTGAGATTTAAAATACTATTTTTGGTGGGAAGACATAAATAGACATGTTGAAAAGAATGTATCTCAGATCTTGGTATTTATGAATATTAAGGATGAGAGAAAAAATTCTAAGGGTATGTTCCAACCATTACACATACCAGAATAGAAATGGGAAAAAATAAATATGGATTTTTTCATTAGACTCCCCAAAAAAACTAAAGGTCACAATGCTATATGGGTTGTATTTGATCACATTATGAATTTAGTACACTTCATCGCTATTATATATGATTTACACTTGTATTGTCTTTCTAGGATATTCATAAATGAAGTGGTAATGTTATATGGAGTACCACATTCTAATACATCTAATTGGGATCCATGGTTTTCTTTCAAGTTATGTGAAAGTATTCAATAATATCTTGATACAAAATTGAGATTGAACACTACATATCATCCTTAGAAAGATGGTCAGTATGAAAAAACCATTGAAACACTATAGGATATACATATATTTTTTCTATGGATTTTAAAAGGTGGTTGGGATCAACACGATAAAATATTTGAGTTTTCATACAATAATATATTTCATTGAAGCATTAAGATATATCCTTATAAATACCTATATATAAATAAGTGTATAACTATAATGTTCTAGGATGAAGTTAGAGAAAAAAGTTATTGATACATACGCTAGTTGAGAAAATGGAAGATAAAGTCATAACATCATGATCGCTTAGAGTTGACAGAAAAGTTATGATGAAATCATTGGTGTGATCTACATTTTGAAGTTGGTGAGAAGGTTATCCTATGAATTTCTCCAAAAAATAAGGTTATGAGATTTCGGAAGAAAGTAAAAATGATACCTAGGTATATTGGAACTTTTGAGATTTTTTATAGAGTAGGGATGGTTGGTGTTTGATTGTGGATTCCACTAAACCTCTCCCATGACCACGATGCATACCATATTTCTCTCCTGATGAAGTACATTTCTGGTCCTTCATGTGTACTAAACTCATAGGTCATACCTCATAACGTTATTTTTACTATGAATAACAACCTACAGCGATACTAGATCATTGAGATAAATTGATAAAAATAAGACCACTCAAAGGGAAAAAGTTTTGTGGCGAAACCACTAATTTTAGTGAGCTATATGGGAAAATAAGGATATAAATATGTTGACGTATCAATTTTTTTTTATTTAAGTGATATAATTTCAAGGGAGAAATTTATTTTATTGGGGGTATAATGTAACACCATGATATTTTATGAAATATTTTTTTTCGTATTTATTTAATTTATTCAATAGCTTGTGTTACATGCAATATTGAGTTTCAACGAATCAAGATATAATATTAATATTATTATATAAACATGAAAATAAAAACCAACCTATTAAATTTGGTAGTATTAATTGGGATAACCACATTTTGAAAATTGATTAAAATGGTTTTAAATAATGAACACATTTTGATAAAAAATACTTAATTTTTAGTAAATTATTTACATGTCTAAAAAATAATTTTTGTCAAAAGATATATTTTTGTTCTTCTGGTAAATAAATAATAAAAATTATTTATAAAATTCTATAAAATTTATTTGAAAAGATAAACTTAAATTTTAAAATAAACATGTAAAAATTACATTAGGGAAATAATTTTTGATTTTTTTTGAAAAGTGTTATTTTTAATGAATAATGAAAAATGCAGATTTAAATTTAAATCAGCCTTTTCATTTAAAGAATTTTTACAGGTAAATTTTGTTTTAAACTTTTTTTGAAGTATAATTAGATATATTATGCCATTTTAAATAAAATTTATTATCTTTAGAATCAATTTCATACTTTTTTTTATATAAAAACTTTTTACACTTATGACAACTTTTTTTTGGAAAACCTACCTCTTCATCATGTATGTGGGTTTAATTTTAAATTAAATTATTCCACTTATATGAATTGAATTTATTAAAAAGGATTCCATATTTTGAATAAAAAAAAATTAATATTATATAATATAACCAACTTAACGTTTTGTCTTAATCAATAACAAAAATAGGAAAAATTAATTACTATAGTTAAGGATAAAATTAGTTTAATAGGGGGTTAAACTAAAAAGAAAAGAGTTAAAATAAAGAATGTTTCCCAAATCCTATTGGATGGCCATATTTTGTCTTATTATTATCCGAGGTTTGATAATGATCCATTTTTAATACTTTTTTTTATGATTTAAACATTTTTATAACTTTTTATTTTCAAGGATTCTAAGTGTGTCCTCTCCCCCACTTATAAAGGTAACCCCATCTCATCTTATCTTCACACTCCCCATAAATTTTTGTTCAGAAATACCTACTCAAATCCATTAATTAATTCCATTCATATTTCATAGATTCTTTATTTTTATTATTATACCCTCCTAGGATGGATTTAGGTATAAACCTATATAGGTTCTCTGAATAAGAGGTATAGTACATAACAATGCGTTTTCATTTAATTTATTATTACAAATCTAAAAAACATCTTCAACTATATAGATATAATAAAGAAAATATATCCCATATATTTATATTTTTTTATGTTAACTATAAAACCTATATCCATTTCTTACCACATCAAATGGGAAATG
The DNA here is from genome assembly GCA_963277665.1 of Viscum album. NCBI lineage: Eukaryota > Viridiplantae > Streptophyta > Magnoliopsida > Santalales > Viscaceae > Viscum > Viscum album. Next base: position 2,006,189,213 of record OY728152.1, read on the forward strand.
AAACTATCGTTCATGTTTATTGTGGAATACAACCTCACGAACCCATGTAATACATTTTCCATGATTTCCTATCACGGATGTATAGAATGATGGATTAAAATTATATATATATTTGATATTTATTACACAATTAAAATTATTTAATTATAATATCATATCAACATTATTATCTTTTATGCCATTGGAAAATGATATTGTCGCTTGTGCGTACGTCTAGACTACCGTCACAACGATGCAATGAGAATTATTTTCAATTTTATTTTGAAATTGATGGTAATAAGGATATATTTAATCAGTATAAATTATATCTATTACATAAAAAATATTATAGAATGTTGATATATTATTTTCCATTATTCAATTCCTTTTTATGGGAAAATAGAGACATTGTTCATGCATACGTAGGGCATACGATCTCAATTAATGGTGTAATTCATTCTATATCTCTAAATTTTATGGACTAATATAAATAAATATAAAATAAATAATTATGATATTTATAAAGTTTTTAACATTATAGATTTTATGTTACCGTGATCAAATTAAAAGTATTGAAAATACCAAACATAAAAAAACATGAAAAAAGAATTTGTTATTACTTAAAATGTAATTTTAATAATGAATTGTTAAAAAAAGGTAATAAAAGGTCATAAGTAAATCATATATTGTATAATATATATGATTATAGTTATTTTATATTTTTATAAAAAACCAATATTTATTATAAATGAGGCTTGATCATGTACGTTGAAATTCAAGACAAGAGGTAAGGGATTTTGGTCTCGCTTTTATTTCCATGAGACACATGCCATATTCACCAGTAGTTTACTTTATGTGGTGTATATAATGGCTATGAAATTATTATATTATTATTCTCATTAAATTATTGGATATAAATATCCATCTAATATTATTTTTTTCATGGGGATTACGATTCTAAATATGTAAATGTAATAAAGGCTTTATAATACAATCTCATAGTTTATTGGGATTGATTAAGATAGTTATTTTGATGATAAATTATTATAAAATATCTCTCAATAAAATCATAAATTTTCATCTCCTATAGTTATTAATAGAGAATAATTCTTTTCCTTCCATTTTACACACATTAAAAACTGAATATACCAAGATAACAATTTTAAGGAAACCCAAATTTATTAATCTTTTTAGTAGAAAATATTTTTTCTTCTATATAAATGTTTCTAAATTTGATTTAAAGATTTGTTTTAATACTATCAAATTATTTTTAGAACAAAATTTACCCAAGTTTTAATTTTTAAATATTTTTTTGAAAGGATTATTCTGACCATTCTCTAAACTAGGATCTTTTTACTTTTTACTGAAAATGTGAAAGGAATCATCATTTTAACATGTATGGAATGATAATTATTTCCCATAATAAGTATCAATAAATGATTTAATTAATACTTTACATATTTATAAGGTAATTTTAAAATAAAATTCTTTATATAATATTATGGTAATTATTATATTTAGAAAAAGATATTTCAAAGTTTAAAGGATATTTTCTTCATTAAATGTATCAAGAGATCTTTAAAAAATCATTTTCCATCTAAGATGAAATCATTTTATGTAACATAAGATTTACTTAGAATATAATCCAAGAATACCATCATTATTATTTCTTTGGATGGTTTAGGATTATAAAGACATTATTTTTATTAATGTTGTTATTTTTCCTTGGGTTATGATATTATAAATGGGTGAAATGATTATGAAACTCATTTCTTTTCCATATGTTATGGTATGATTAAATGATTATGAAAACCATTTCCTTTTAATGGGTTATGATATGGTTATTTTTTAATAATATTATGTCACACATCTATATTATTTTTATTATATAGAGGGTGAGCTCAGATTTATACATCCTTCGAATTCATTTAGTAAACATTGATATCCCCAGAGATAAACAAGAATGTAATGGGGAGTGAACCAATTTTAGTAATGGAATCTATCCACAATGATAGTCCTAATAGTGAACCTTGGCTACTGTGATAGTTTTGGGAGTGAAACCATTACACTAAAATAGCCTTGGTAGTTCTCCTTTTAAACTAATGAAATTATCTTCTTTGATTATAAGAATGATAAAAAATCTTATTCTTATGCCAATGTTATGATCTCATGGATCATTTTATTTGACTCCATTCTGATTATTATATTATTAACTGATAACATTTATTCCATGACTCAAGATTATTATCTTTTATATGAAGGTAATGGGTTTCAAATGTTATGCTCATGTTCACATACCCTTATTCCCATGTTGTGCTTATATAATCCTTAATATCTCTCTTATTTACTTTCACCGAGAATTCTAGGATCACCATTTCTCTTTTTGTTTCCCCTAGTTATGAATAATATTATTAAGTATGATATATCAATGAAGTATTCCAGTTATGATGAACTTACATGGAGATGTAGTAGTTTACATATGAAAAGGTTGTTTGTGTATACATGTTTCCAAAGGGAAAATACCTAAAAAATTATGGCATGGATTTTTATGTTATCAAATGTAATGTAATGAATATTCATATATTAATATGTGATATCCATGTATGAAAGGTGTGGAATTCTATATTAGTGGTCTATGAAGACAAAATAATGATTAAAACCATTATATGTTCAATCCTACTTTAACTTAATTTAGTAAATATTAGAATTATTTCTCTACTACAAAGGAGTGATTCATTCTTGAATACAGTTTTTATTATAAATATTTTTAGAACATTATTTTTTAAATGATATTCATGTTTAAAGTGAACATTTTTTTACTTGTAAAAGTCACAAAGCCATTATTGACTGTGAATGGTATGGCATAATGTAATTTCCTTTATATATTATAAGTAAAAATTTAATGGTATGGGGGTAAAATATTAATACCTATACTAATGATTATATATAATAATAATTGCATGTTGATAAACTAAATCAATTTTGATGAGAATCTAATGTACTTATTAAATACTTTCATATGATTGGATATTTCTATGTTTGTAATTTTTATTTATAATATATTACCTTGTATCACATGTTCAAATATGTTTCATTATTGTTTATATTTAAATATTAATTCCAAAGAATAATTTTTTAGACCATAGTCAATATATATCTTGATGAAATCCCCACTCCATATTTAATAGTAAATACTATAATTGGAATATTTCCCACAACTATAGTTATGCTTCCCTATAATACATGGATTCTGATGGGTATGATTATCAAGGAATCGGTCCATCCAATAGATGATAAGGATTCAACTACAAATGTTATAACATCGATACCACCATGATGGTATTAATAGTTGGTTTTTATTGGTTTGTTTTTTATTATGACCCAATTATGCATATCACACTTGTACTAACTATTGAATATATTTGTTTAAATGATAAAAATAGTCAAATAATACAAACACACATGGAAATAAAGGATTCTTGGAGGATGAAAATCTTAAATACTTTTTCACCATTTTACATTTTTTGGGTGAAAATAGATGACATTGTAGGAATATACGAGGAATTTTTGGGGAATATTCCATAGGAGTTGATAACCCTACAAATCATGTATCATGATTGGAGGAATATTACAATCAAGTGTAAGAATAATATATTTAATAATAAAATAATGTTAAATGAAAATAATTATTATTACATAGGTATCTTATTTGATATTATTATAAGTTTTTGTTCTAACAATTTCTATATATCTTATTTTTCTGTGGATTTCCATTTTAAGGTGGATGATTCCATTATTTATTTGTAGACATTTAAATGTTGTGGGAAATTGAATGATTTAAATTATAGGATATAACTAAAGTTCAATGAAATCTCATTAATCCTTCAGTAAATGTATGATAAGACACCCTAGAGGATATATATAGAGCAGTAGAAGTCATTTGTGGATATGTTCTCTACCAATTCATACAAGGAAGTATAAAATGTGACATTATGTTGTTATCAATTTCTTAATCATATTAAATTTTATATTAGTATTACTTTATTTTTTTAATAAATTTCTAAGAAAAATGTATCATGTATAAAGATGTTGGTAATCCGACAGACAAAATACTCAAGGATTTTCATAGAGAGAATAACGAACAAGGAAATATATTAATTTTTATAAAATATATGTGTTTCCAATATTAAGAAATTTAGATTTTATAATTGATTTTTATTTATTTTAGGATACAAGAAACAGTGACTTGTTAATAGGTTGGGAAACTGAGATTTAGTTCAATATGCATATGAAGTTGGAAAAGAGTTACATGAATGGACCTATTTAGAGCATTGGGGTGAAATTTTTTATTTATTAATTTATTTTACTAAATAAATATAAATTTATATTCTTTAAATTATAGGTAAAACCATTGAAGTGTGAGATTAAAATACCATATATTCATCATTGATTCCCTAGGGAAATGTAATTTCCTAGGTTTTGGGTAGTGATCATCTGGTTCGTCTATAGATTAATAGGTTTTGGACTATCCCCATCATATGTATTTAGGTGTCCTCTATATAATTTATTAAAACACCATCTCCTTTGAAAAGTATTAGAAGTGGTCATGATGTAATATCATAATATAAAATTTTCATATTAGAGACCATATTACAAGACCATGAGTCATGCAACTAATATTGGCATGAGAAGTTTGATATAATATGGACTACGTTGGATAATTTATTTTAGTACATGACTGGGAGCATTCTCGTACTGATTTAATCCATGATATGATATCCCTGATATGTATAAATTGTTCATGTTTATATTTAATTGAAATTATTTTTTTAATATAATAAAATTTATGATTTTAATTTCTTTAAATGCATGAACTAGAGGATATATGTTATCTGGAAAATAATTAGCATCTATCTTCTTGAGGAATACATAGTAACACATATGAAAATAAAGATTATCTATGATTAATTCTAATTTTTGTTTCTCTACATTCAAAAAATATTATGATGTATATATGTGTAATGATTGGTTGTTTCTTGCATATTTAAAAAATGTTGCATACATTAAATTCATTTGATAAATAAAATAGACCTACTGTTTTTATAGTTTTAAAATGAAACAACCTATTACAATTTTTTTCTTATTTTAGAAATATTTATTGCCATATTATTTTTTTAAATGTGTTTTATTATGTTTTTGTTGTAGTATATTACATTATATGAGATTTTTTTTCATTTATCATTTTCATTAATAACTATGGTTCAAATAATTGTTAATATTTGTAAAATGATACTAATTTATAAATATTAATTTAAATCCCCATTTTTTTAATAATCCATAGATAATTGAGAGGGTACCTACAAAAATTTTCTAAAATAAAATTTTAATGGTTTTAACTATATATAAATATTATATATTTTCTTAAAAAAACCAAAAAACACCAATAATATAAACATTAATAAATATCAATAAATATATTTGGAAAATAAATCATATTTTTATGATTATTAAATGTTTAAAACAACACCAATTTTGGTTTCATAGTTGTTTTTAAAAAAATAATTCCAAATAAATCAGTCTTTTTAATTATTAGCAATGCTAATAATGATTGTTTTTGAAACCAATATAAATCGTTTATTATTGGTTCAAAATGCTATATATACCCATAAAAACATTACTTTTTTTAAAATTTTTTTGTAGTGATACTTCTCTAATACTTAAATACACCTTAAGACACCCCCAAAACTTGATTAACCTAAATAAACCCAAGTGTTTTCCTTTTATAACAACTCAGCTACTCATAAAAATATTTCACAATGTAATATTAGTTTTATAATAAATATATCATGGTTTTTATAATCAACATTATAGATATACTTGATTTTACTCAACACATCTGAGTCTTCCACCATGTATCATAGTTCATGCGTTGAATAATTTTAGCATGTTACTTCACATAGAAATTTATTTCATATTTTCGGATGTTTAATTCTTGAAATATATTTATGATAATTTTACACCACTCATTGAAGATTATAAAAAATTTCTAACTATGGGTTTTTTTATTTGAAACATCATGGATCACAGGGAAATTATTTTTATGGTTAGTAACATTTATAGACCTATAGAAATTACATATGATCAAATTGATAACTTTCTAAAGTTATTTATGAGAAATTTTCAGTCTTAACTATTAGAGATAAATTATTGTAGACTAGATAATTTCAGTATAAATAATTAAGTGAAGGAGTTATGAATAATTATTTTATCAACTAAATAATTGAAAAAAAACACTTCATTACTAATACCAATTAAAAAATTCGTCATGATGTTTGAATTTGTAGATACATAGAAATAATTGGTGTGGAGAAGTGAGAGTTATTGAATAATTGAGAGAAAATTGTTGAAAAATATGTTTATAGATATTATTTCACATTATATTTTCAATATTGTTCATCAGTCCAAGTAAAATATAGAGTTATATACTACTCTAACAATTATTTTTCATTGACCATTATTATTTAAAATTAAATATAATTTTTTTTTATTTTTTAGAGAGGTATATGACCTGTGTGTGATTTTATAGTAGTGGTTCAATAACATTGTAACCTCCCATGATCAAAAACTCTCTCACATTGCCGAAATGTGTGGATTGTGAATCTTAAAGTGTGCCACCCCATATGCCAGAGTTTTTCAAAAACAATCTGTGGAGTGATATGGATAATAGTGAGACTAAAACCTTGGGTTACAGTGTTACAACATTGTATAATAATAATATAAAAATAATAACTAAATATCTGAGTGAAAAAAATTATAGAAAAATACAATATAGTGGAAAACAAAACAATAAAATCCAACCGAATAATCTAATAAAATAAAAAGGGAATAATTTAATGTTATTATGTAATGTTACTACATATTATGAAATAAGTAATAAAAATAAATGAATAAAGGACTCAAATGACCCCATTCCTAAACCCCATGTCGGCTCCATTTCAAAACTCCATATCATTCAACAAGTAACAGTCAACAGAAAGGTCCCTTGATCTTGTCCAATCCTAGGTCCATGTAATCGTATTGGTTACTAAACAATGGCTTGATTAGGGTGAGATTATAACTCACTTGGTCGACATGACCATGTATAATCATTACTAGTCAGATAATAAGATAACGAAATAATTCAATAAACATGTGTATCAATTAATTAAAAAAATTAAATTACTACCATATCAACCTACTTAAATACCATACTAGAATGTCTTTGATCACGTCTCATAGCCATTCCAACCAAAACCATATAAGTATGTTAAAATATAACCTACGCCAGTTCCATACATGAATGTGTCTGAGAATGTATCACAATCATTCCAACTATAACCATATTTCCATGGAATAACTCATAGAAAACTAGTTCAGACCCACTATATATTCATTTCAGCAATAAATTTTGACCACAATAGGTGTATATGAATTTAATCATGTTTCAGGTCCATGAATAGTATATAATCATTTCAGCATGTGTTACTGTGCATAGACCGCTATATAATCATTTCATCACGTGTCACTAGGAATAACCTACTATATAAGAATTTTCGTTTGTTTGAGGGAATATCATGATATATAAGCATTTTATCATATAAACTGGGCCCAAGCCCTATAAAAGATAAATAATCAAGCTGGGAAAACACCCCATATAAGAAGTATAGTTTATCAAACAAGATATGTGTCCTAGAAACATGGATATCACAATATCACCTCATAAGGACCAATGTTTAATTATGAAAATTACCATTCATCTTTCAATTACACATTTCATTTATTATTTGGTCATAATAGAAAAACATGACATCCATTTCAATAACCAATCCAAACCATAGTGAATCTATATCAAGTAATCACCCTAATCCCAAGTCATGCTAATCCCACTTAAGCCATTAATCGATTCATTTATAATCAAGGGTTTTCTCACCATAAAGGTAGCCACAGGCCAGGTCAATAAAAAATTGGATCCAGAACTTTTCAAAGTAATAATATAATTCATTATTTAATTTATTCATGTGCATGTTATATTGGAACGATTGAACTATTTCACATACTTTGCAATTCATTGGACCATAGGATAAAGTTTTAGACCCCAACCATTAACTATGATCAACTGACCCTACCAAATGGAATTGCTAAGAAGAAAGAAGGCATAAATTTCACAACCTGTCCCCCGCGGCCCATGTCGTGACAACCCCAAGCTCACCTTCTATAGGCCAGGGGCTGGCGACTAGCACCAAAGGCGTAAATCCTTAAAATGGTAAGGCATTTCCTTTATAACTGAAAACATACACAAAAAAGTGAACAACTGAATAAAAAACACTAAGAAAAATGTATTACAAGATAGTGCTAAAAAGTAAAGGGGGGAGGAAATAGAATCCCAACTGTAAAGTACAAGTATAACTAAAATGTGACAGAATGACCTAAAGGTGAAAATAGCTCCTGGATCATCCACCACCGATCCTACCTGAAATGTGGGTACAGATAGCCTCCTCAGTACTCCACGTCCATCAATATCCTCCGGGAACCGACTTATTGTGAGGTCCACCTTTGGGTACCATGCAGTCTCATACACTTAGCCCCGGTCAGTGATGTCCGTCGTCTGCATCCAACAAAATGAGGTGTCGGCATAGCCCCTGTAGGGGTGAGTATAACGATACTCAATAGGGACCCCGCGACCCTCAAGGTCTCACAAAATCCATCAAGGATATACCACAAGGTATGAAATCAATATATATCCGTTACTTAGGTATATTCCTAAACATATACCTACGTTATCAAGTAACCCATCTCAATCAAGAGGTAAACACAGAAGTCACTGACTCAGCTCACACAAGTATACAACTTATATAGAGAGAGATGATCATATATAACCACTAAATCATCTAAGTTGTCGGATCCACACATGATCCAGGACAATCAGTTAGAACTATTGGACCCACATAGGATCCAGGAATTGTAGTCGGAGTTATCGGACCCACACAGGATCTAGGACCAGCATTTAGAACTGTCGGACCAACACATGATTTAGGAATAGTTGTCAGAGCTATCCGACCCACACAAGATCGAGGCCCAGCTATTTTTTCTAACACACATATGATCCTGGAACAAAAGCCAGAACTATTGGACCCACACAAGATCCAGTAAAAGTAGTCAGAGCTGTCGGACCCACAAAGGATCCAGGAACTGTCATCAGAGCGCAACTAGCCATAGGGTTTCCATAAAGCATGCTTGATTCCGAGAGGGTCTTCTCCTCAATCCAAGATTCGATACATCAACTACTACAAATTCCCATGAAAAATCATCTCAGAGGTCTGCCTCATCATAGGGGTCTCAATGCCACAGATGGTGTGTCAATCAGAAACCCATTCTCTGATTTATTAGCCTTTTAGTTCCGAGGTCCTGGTTGGATTCGTGCACGATTCAACCTGACCGTATCTCAACTGTACCCCAAACTCTGATGGGGTAAACATAATGAGACAGTCGCGCTCCAAGAATACCAGTGCTGCTGACGGTTCATCAAACAGTCATCCAGTGCCAAAGATATGACCAAAAGAAAGTAAAGGCCGGTAGTGGGACCATCTTCATAGGGTCTGGCCTGGCCCATTGTGTGGACTAGCTTGTTAGGTTCAGGCCGGTCCATTAGGCCCGGCCCAGTGGACTGTGAGGGCGGTTTGGCCCCGTGGTTGCCGCATAGGCGACTCGGTAAGGAGGCCGGGGCCAGTTCAGCCAGCACCACGCGGGGCATGGCTCGGGCGGCTCATGCTGGAAGGTCGATGTGGTTTGGCCAGCGACACCATGTGGGATGCCACGAGCTGGCTTGGGAGGTCGGTGGGCAGCCGAGCAGGGCACCGGGTGGGCCGACGGTAGCCGAGCAGGGCGCAGTAGGCCTCGGGCAATCCTGGTAGGGTGCCGAAGGGTGGGGGCAGTCGTGGCAGGGCACGCGGGGGGCTGCGGACAGGCTGAGTAGGGTGGGGGCAGGCCGACGGGGTGCGCAGGAGGCCATGGGCAGGCCGGGTAGGGTGCAACAGGCCGCGGGCAGGCGGACAGGGCGCACAGGAGGTCGTGGGTTGGCCGGGCTGGGCGCGTGGGAGCCCGCAAGCTGGACGGCAGGGTGCGGGCAGGCCGGTGGGGTACATGCAAGGCCTTTGTGGTTCGTTGGGGTTTAGATGGGGCACGCAGATGGCCAGTGTGGGTTTCAGAGGCCATAGGAAGCACGACCTTTATCGTCACCACCTTCATCACCTCATCGTTTTTATGTTGCCATGCCGAAAAACTCCACAAGAAGGAAAATTGATGGAGGATGTTAGACCATGTTAGGTTGTCCCGTATCCTCCACATTTATGGTGATAGAAAATAGTTCATAAGAATGAATCTCAACAACATTCATTATCCAAAAACGAGGGAAGAACAAGGCACTCAAATGAATTTAATCCTCCAACCTTTGATTTGTCATTCATTGTTCATTGACGGAGTCGCGAGAGTTGGTTGTTGAAGACGTCTCACAACGGTTGAATCTTCGAGGAAGAAGTCGAAGAAGGATTGGCTTCCTTCATTCTTCGTTCTTCTTTGGGAGGGGCGTTCTTCATTGGAGAACTCCTTTTCTACCAAGTTCCCCTCTTTCCAACCTGCACCAATGTGAATATGCCAAAAAAATAATAGATTTTGATCTCCTCTTAATTTGTTGTAAAATTATTCAAATTGACTAATTAATTAGGTAGACCCCATTAATTAATGTGAAAGGTTGGGATAAATTAAATAGAGGGGAGTTGAAGAGGTTCCCCTATATTAATTGGAGCTTGATAGTTTTCTCCACATTAATGGGGAGTTTCAAGGGGTTAAGAGCCCAGATGGTCCCCACCTCATTTATCCTCACATGGGAGGTTGAGTTCAGGTGGGCCCCACCACTATAACCTCTCATGGGAGGTTTAAGGTGTGGTGGCCCCACCTCCTACTTCCAAGAGGAGGTTTTAACCACCCAACACTCACTTGGCGGCTCAAAAAAAATAATGTGACACACACTTTATTTTATTATTTTCCATGAAAACCCAAAATCTAACTTTTAAACTCGACTCAGTATCGTCGAACTGAAAGTATCCTTAAGCGAATACCGGTGCTGCGAGTTCAACGGTGCCCTTCGTATTTTAATTCCGTGCACTGGTTCAAAAGATAAAAAATCCTGCTCATACGTTTACTGAACGTACCCGAAAAAAACATCAGAAATTGATTCTAGGAACACCAGGCCTCAGAATCACGCATCGTCATTTTTTTCAGACATGAAATATTCCCATGTATTTATGAAAAAAAATTCCTTGGCAATTTCAGGTCTTTACATTCTCCCCACCTTAGGGATTTACGTCCCCATAAGCTATAACTCGAACTAAGGGAACAAATGGGGGTACTGAGCATGCATCTGAGCCTCTCACTCCCATGTGCCCTCCTGGAGGTTCCTGTGCTACCATTGTACGCACACCGTAGGTATCAACCATCCACAAAGGACCCGCTCCTGTCAATCCTCAATCCCTACTGGAACATCCCTAAAGGACTCCCCATCATCGACGTCCAGCTCCCCATTGTCGATGATGTTAGAAGGGTCATGCACGTATCTCCTCAGTTTAGATATGGGGAAGACTTCGTGCACCCGGTGCAACTGAGGTGGAAGGGCTAAGTAGTAAGCCACCTCACCAACTCAATTTAAGACCTGAAAAGGTCCAATGAATCATAGATATAACTTTCTGCCTTGGCAAAATCTTCGAAAACCTCATCAGGATGAGACCCATAGAAAGATGCGGTCGATATCCTCACAATTCAGAGGTCTCCGTCTCCTGTCGTCTTATGACTTCTGCCTGCTCTGTGCAGTCTTCATCCACTCCTGGATGATCTGCACCTTCTCTGTGGTAGCCTGTACCATTTTTGGTCCCACTAGTGTAGAATCCCCCGGGTCTGTCCAGCATAGTGGTGATCTGCAATGTCAACCATACAAGGCCTCCAAAGGCGCCATCCTGATGGTGGAGTGATAACTGTTGTTGTATGAAAACTAGACCAAAGGTAAGTGATCCCCATAGCTGCGACCAAAGTCGAGGACAGAAGCACAAGAAAGTCCTTGAGGGTCTGAATGATCCTCTATGTATGACTATCTATCTATGGATGGAAGGTGGTGCTCAGACGAAGCTGTGTCCCGAAAGCCTCCTGCAGCCCCTTCCATAGCCGGGAAGTAAACCGTGTGTCAGGGTCGAAGACAATCATCGAAGGTATACCATGTAAATTCACAATCTCCTACACATAGAGGCATATCAATCTCTCTAAAGAACCATGATCTCTGATCGGTAGGAAGTGGGCCAACTTGGTGATTCGGTCGACGATCAACCAAATCGAGTCATGACACCTAGATTTATGTGGAAGACCCATCACAAAGTCCATGGATATCCCATCCCACATCCACTATGGGACCTCGAAAGGCTGGACCAAGCATCCTGGTACCTAGTGCTCCGTCGTCACTTGTTGACAAGTGAGGAATCGAGGGACAAACTTTGCTATCGCCTTCTTCATACCTAGCCACAAGTGCTATCGCCGAAGGTCTAGCTACATCTTTTCCAATCTTGGATGTACCGCTAGAGGGTAAGTGTGGAACTCCCTCAACACTTCCTCTAGAAGTTCTACTGGTACCAAGGTATGTCCTCTGAAAAGGATTATGTGCTCCCAACCTTTAGAAAATCCATTAGGTGCCTGCCCTATGGATATCTGAGCACGTTGTGTCCCGTAGTCAGCATCCCCATACTATGCCTCCATGACTTGCTGAAGAAGTATAGGATTGACTGTAAGAGACTGAAGGAAACTGCTCCATCTCAATCCACATATGAAATTTGTAAAGTATCTAGTTTCTCTGTCGCCTCTCCTAGAAGATTTATTCTAGATCTCCTGCTGAGCACATTCGCAACAAAGTTCCCCTTCCTAGGAGTATATACTATCTCGAAGTCATAGTCCGGAAGGAACTCAAGCCAACGTCGATGTCTCAGGTTGAGGTCCCCTTGGGAGAATATATACCTAAGACTCTTGTGATCAGAGTATACAGTAAAACTTTCACCCATAAGATAGTGCTGCCACATCTTCATGGTGAAGACAACTGCTACTAACTCTAGGTCATGGGTAGCGTAGTTCTGCTGACGCTGTCTCAGCTGCCGAGAACCATACACGATCACTGCTCACTCCTGCATCAGGACACACTCGAGTCTGGTCCCTGATTCGTTTTAGTAATCTACGTACCCTACACCCTCCTCTGGAAGCCTCAAGATGGGGGCAATAGTCAGCCTCTGCCTCAGCTCTTGAAAGCTCCTATAGCATCTCTCCGACCACAAAAAGGGATTCCCCTTCTTCTTCAATTAATATAGTGGTGCTACAACTCTAGAAAAGTCTGTCACAAACCTCTGGAAGTAACCAGCCAAACCTTGGAAACTCCGTACCTCCGTCACACTCCTGGGTGGCTCCCAATCAAGTCCTGCCTCGATCTTCACTGGATCCACTAAAACTCCAGCCTCTGAGATGACATGTCTCAAAAAGTGAACATCTCATATCCAAAATTAGAACTTCGAGAGCCTACCATAATGCTGGTGCTCTTGAAGTGTGTCCAGTACTACCCACAAATGGTAAGAATTCTCATCCTCAGTAGTCGAGTAGATCAGTATGTCATCGATGGAGACTAAAAAAAGACTTCAAGTTATGGCTGGAAGATCCTGTTCTCGAGTCCCATGAACACTGCTGGAGGATTGGTTATGCCGAAGGGAAATACCAAGAAATCTTAGTGGCCATACTGACACCTGAAGTCCATCTTCCGCACATCCTCATATTGAACTATGAGCTAGTGATAGCCTGATATGAGGTCTATCTTCAAGAACCACCGTGATCCCTTCAGCTGATCAAAGTAGTTGTCAATCCTTGGACGTTGGTAATTGTTCTTCATGGTCACCAGGTTTTGGTGATAGTAGTTGACACAAATCCTCAAGCTCCCATCCGCCTTCTTGGAAAATAGAATCGGGGATGCCCAAAGAGAATCACTAGGCCAAATGAATCCCTTCCTCTGCAAGTCCTCTAGCTGTACTCGGAACTCACGTAGCTTAGCGGGAGCTAGCCAATATGGTGGTGAAGTATTGGTGTCATCCTGGGGTACAGGTCAATGTAGAAGTCCACCTCTCTACGAGGAGGTAGTCCATGAAAATCGTCAGGGAAAACATCTTCATACTAGTCCACCACTACAGGATAACTCGGAATCTCCACACATACTACTCCGAGGGTAAGGCAGACCAACTGATGAGTGATCAGCTGTACCCTCCTCCGAGTAAGTCCGTCCTGCAATGCAAAGGCTCCCTTATCACCAGTGAAGGTGAACCTGGTTCCATCCGTGCAGACACACCGTACTTTGCGCATAATGTAGTTGATCAGAGCATGGACTGTAGATAACCAGTCCATACCCAAGATGACATTGTAAGGCCTCGACGCCACTACGAGGAGATCCCAGCCGAAACTCTCGCCCCCTAGAGTAAGCTCACACTGTTGTAACCAGTGCGTAATCGCCGAGTCTTCTCCTGTAGGAGTCTCTAGCTATAAGGATAAATCCAACGAATCCATCAGAATCTCTGAGCTCCTATTGAGGGTGGTGGAAATGAATGAGTCACTGACACCTGTGTCTATAAGAACTGCATCCAAGGTGGAGTAGACACAGATCTTACCTCGAATCATCTCTGGAGCTCCGTGATTGTAAGCCTCAGCTTCATGGAGCTGAGTTATCCCCTATCCACCTGCTCCCTGTGGTCAGGGTGGACCTCCAGGTGGTGGTGTCAGTAACACCTAGAAACATCACCCATCTCCATCTACTCGACCATCTCCTCTTCCACGTCCTCATGATCCATACAAAACTCCTCGATCAAATCTCTATCTCTAACTGGGAGGTCCTTCACCCATCTGTCGATCATCCGAACGACGGTTCAAATAGTCACGAGCCATGTGACCCTCCCAGCCACATGTGAAACACTGTCTATTCCTCACATAACTGGATCTATCTCGTGTGGCTCGCACAACCGAACCCATTTCCTAAGGTCATCCACTGGATGGTCTAGTCTGCTTAGACCTCTGCAACATCTGTCTGCTGCCAGCTGTATAAGTCTTCACTATGTGATTCCGGGTAGTGGGTCTCATTGTTGGTGACTGATCAGTAAAGAAAATCTCCACTAAGAGGGCTCACTCCAACACCCCTTCTTGCATCGGGATACTGAGGGATATTTTCGAAGCTCTGATCTCTCTCATGATCCCCTGCTAGAAGGTCCGAGCCCTGATGAATGGGTCTTGCACCATATATGTGGAGTAGAATGACAGGTCAGTGAACCTCGCTGCTAACTTGGCCACTTTCATGCTACCCTACTGTAGATGCAGTAGCTCCTGTATCCGTACCGCATGTAGGGTGGTTGGGACAAACTGCGCCCAAAACAGGATCTCGATGTCTGCCCATAGAAGTGTCACCTGGTCATGCACCTAGAGAATTACGCTCCACCATCTTCCTGCTAATTCCTGATAAAGACTCGATGAAAGGATCACCATAATGTTGGTTGGTGTCTTTAATAGTCTGAAGACTCTCACCACAGCCTCCAGCCCATCCTCTACTGCCTGCGGTTTCGTCTCGCCCATGTACCTGGGCATCCTCTGGAACTGGAACCCGTGGAATGCGCTTAGGCAGCGTGCACTCTCTACTGCTGGGTCTGGTGGCATCAGTGGACCAATAGGTAGGGGAACCACTGCTGTCTCCGCTGTGATAGGTCCCTGCATCGAAGCCTCGTCGTTCGGTGGGTTTTCATCTCATACAACTCTCGGAACCCTGGCTGGCTGTCTGCGTAGGGCCATCCTGAAAATATACAACTGCGCCACGGTCAATAAGTTATAACTGATGAGATAACTCCATGAGATCACTAAGAAATATTTTAAAACACACACTCTATCAGTGTTTTCATGAACTGATTTGGAAATCAGAAGTCGGGGTACTAGTGTATGGATACGTTGGTCGCCGCACCAACACTGGACTCCCTAGACTAAAAACCACCCTCAGTACTCTTTACACTATTTCTTCACAGAAAAAAAGATAGGAGTCCTATGTTCTCCGGTAGAACTGACTCCTCTGATACCAATTTTTCACGACCCATCCCCCAGGGCCCGTTCCGTGACAACCCCAAGCCCGCCTTCCATAGGCCATGGGCTGGCGACTAGCACCAAAGGCGTAAATCCCTAAACTGGAAATGCATTGCCTTTATAACTGAAAACATACAGAACAGAGTACACAAATGAATACAAAACACAATGGAAAACTGTATAACAAGAGCATGCTAAAAAGTAAATGGGGTTGGAAATACAAGCCCAACTGTAAAGTACAAGTACAACTAAAAAGGGAAAAACAACTGAATGGTGAAAGCAGCTCCTGGATTTTCCACCATGGATCCTACCTGAAGGGTAGGTATAGATAGAATCCTCAGAACTCCACCTCCACCAGTCTCATCCGGGTACCGACTCATCGTGAGGTCCACCTTTGGGTACCTTCCAGTCCTTGTACACTTAGCCTCGGTTAGTGTTGTATGTCGTCTACATCAAACACAACTCGGTGCTGACATAGCCCGTGCAGGGGTGAGTATAACAATACTTAGTAGGGACCCCGAGACCCTCAAGGTATCACAAAATACAACAAGGATATACCACAAGGTATGAAATCAATGGATAACCATTACTTAGTATATTCCCAAACATATACCTAAGTTATCATGTAACCCATTTCAATCATGAGGAAAACACAAAAGTCACTGACTCAAATCACACAGGTATACAACTTATGTATAGAGAGATGATCAAATATATCCACTGAATCATCTAAGATTTCAGACCCACATGGGATCCAGGACCAGCAGTTAGAACTACAGGATCCAGGAACAGTAGTCGGAGCTGTCAGACCCACACAGGATCCTGAACCAATAGTCGGAGCTGTCAGACCCACACAGGATCTTGGACCATCTATTCTATCGAACTCAGAAAGGATACAGTAATAGAAGTCAGAATTGTCGGACCCACACAGGATCCAGGAATAGTAGTAAGAGTTGTCAGACCCACACAGGATCCAGGAATAGTCGTCAGAGCGCAGCCAGCCACATGGTTTCAACAAAGCATGCTTGATTCCGAGAGGGTCTACTCCTCAAGACAAGAGTTGATATGTAAACTGCCCCAAAGTCCCATGACGATGTATCTCAAAGGTTTGCCTCATCATAGGGGTATCAATGCAATATATGGCGCGTAATCAGATGCCCGGTCTATGAGTTGTTAACCTTTTTGTTCTGGGGGCCCGATATGATTCGTGCATGATCCAACCTGAGCATATCTCAACTGTACCCCATAATCTTATGGGGTAAACATAAAGAGATAGTCGCGCTCCAAGAATACCAGTGCCGCTCACGGTTCATCAAACAGTCGACTGGTGTGAAAGATATGGTCGAAATAAAGTAAAGGCCAGTAGTGGCCCTAGGTCCAGTCTGACCTAGTCGGACAGACTCGACCCATCTTAGTCTGGGCCGACCCGGTATGGGTCGACTCAGTTTGACATATTGGTTATGGCCCAACCAATTGTGTGGACCAACCTGTTAGGTTTGGCCTAGTCCACTGGGCCCGGACCATCGTACTGTGAGGGCGGTTCGGCCCGGAGGTTGCCGCGTAGACGGCTCAGTCCGGAGGCCGGGACTGGTTCAAACAACACCACGTGAGGCATGTATTGAGCGGCTCTGGTTGGCTTGGGGGGCCTGGTGCCTAGCGGGAAGTTGGGAAGGGCACCAGGCGGGCCAGCGGGTAGCCAGGCAGGGCGCGGCTGGCTGCGGGCTAGCCGGGCAGGGCGCGACAAGGGGCGAACAGGCAGGCAAAGGCGTATAAGAGGCCGCAGACATACCAGGTAGGGCTTGGGAGTCCACAGGGAGGTCGGAGGGGTGTTCAGGAGGCTGTAGGTTGGCCGGGTAGGGCACGATGGGCTGACAGGGCACGCAGGAGGCCGCATGCAGGCCGATGGGGAGCCCAGGAGATTGCGGCCAGGTCGAGCAGGCCATCGGGGAACGGTCAGGGCCGGCAGTTCGGCGGGGTTCGGCCAGGGCCTACGGAAGGCCGGTGCGGGTTACGGAGGCTACAGAAAGCATGACCTTTGTCATCACCACCATCGTCGCCTCATCGTTGTCACGTCACCATGCCGAAGAATGCCACAAGAAGGAAAATCAATGGAGGATGTCAGCCCATGTTAGGTAGGCCCGTATCCTCTGCATTTATGGTGATAGAAAATATTTCATAAGAACGAAGCTCAAGAAACATCATTATCCAAAATAAAGAGAAGAATAAGGCACTCAAATGAATTTAATTCCCCTACCTTTGATTCGTTGTTCGCTGTTCATTGACGGAGTCGCGGGAGTTGGTAGTCGAAGATGTCTAACAATGGTTGTAGCTTCAAGGAAGAAGTTGAAGAAGGATCAGCTTCCTTCATTCATCGTTCTTCATTGGGAGGGGTGTTCTTCTTTGGAGAACTCCTTTTCTCCTATGTTCTCCTCTTTCCAACCTCCACCAAAGTGAATATGCCAGCAAAATAATATATTGTAATCTCCTATTAATTTGTTGGAAAATTATTCAAATTGACTAATTAATTAGGTAGGATCCCATTAATTAATGTGAATGGTTGGTAAAAAATAAATTGATGGGAGGTGAAGAGGTTCCCCTATATTAATTGGAGATTGAGAGTTTTCTCCACATTAATGGGGATTTTCAAAAGGATAAGAGCCAGGGTGGTCCCCACCTCATTTATCCTCACATGGGAGGTTGAGTTCGGGCGAGCCCCACCACCATAACCTCTCATTGAAGGTTAAGGTGTGGTGGACCCACATACAACTTCCATGAAGAGCTTTTAAGCACCCACTAATCACTTGGAGGCTCAAATAAAATAAAGTGACACACACTTTATTTTATTATTTTCCCTAAAAACCCAAAATCTAACTTTTAAACTCGACTCACTGTCGTCGGATTGAAAGTCTCCTTAAGAGAATACTAGTGCTGTGATTTCAACGGTGCCCTCAAATTTCAATTCCATGAACCGGTTTAAAAGTAATAAAATCTCGCTCGTAAGTTTACTAAATGTACATGAACAAAACATCAGAAATTGATTCCGGGAACACCGGGCCTCGAAATCACGCACCGTCAGTTTTCACGAACTCATAAAATTCCCATGTATTTATGAAAAAATTTCCCACGAAAATTCCAGGTCACTACAATAAATTTTTACCAAAATTATCCTAGAACATAACCAATTTGGATCATAAATATAAATTGAAATGGTCAAGAAAATTAAACCGAAATGGCCAAAGATCAAAGGGAGAGAATGGAAAACCTAACCAAAACCACCTACTAGGGATAAAATGCATGATTGGGATGTTCATAATCAATATAGGCACTTTGAAATTTCCTCAAAGCACCCCTAGGATTGAGAGAAGGAAGATGCATGTGAGAGAATGAGAATATTCTCACTCATGACCCACATTAATAATCCACATAGGAAATTACTTGGTGTGTAACCTGTTTACTCATCATTTAATTATTTTTAGATAGTTACAACAAAAAAACACCTCCAATTATTATTTAACCCATATCTACTTTTAAACAATGTGAATGGTTTTCACATCGTGTAACCGTTTCATGCCCTATACTGGTTCATGACAAGTCCAACACCAGTCACACATCGTTTAACATGTACATGCCGTGTAATCTCCCAATAGATAGTTTTGAGATCAAATTCTACATAAATACCCAAGAGACCTCCAACAGCTTTTAAATCATGGAAAACCCTTGTAAACATATTTAACATGTTTATATCAAACTCTATTTATTCAAAAATACCTAAATCCCTAGACTTTAATTCATTTTACCCAACAAAGGCTCTCTAACTCCCAATAGGATTTTTCCACCAAGGCTAAAAAAAACTCAAAGATGGACGTACTTGAAAAAAGATGAGATCTTATAACCACCCCACAATATAAATGATTTTACCCTAGCTTCTCCAAAAAGCACTATGCGGTCTTAGAGAACAAGTCTATCCGATATGATTGTATATCATACCCCCTCTCCCAAGTCTTCTCAAAACTATTTCATGCTGCCACTACTATCTATACAAAGGAATCTTCTTACCCTATAGATACTTCTCACTATGGTCCACCATCTGTATCAGATGATAATTAATGGATTCATCAACACTAAGTTTGAAATCTACTATTTCTATCAATGATAAGGCTAGGAATAATATATTCAAATATGCGACATCTGGAATATGTCTTGCATGGAACTGTAGATCTCTGGAATGGATAATCGGTATGCCAATGGACCAATCCAACCCACTATATCAAATGGACCAACAAACCTTTGTTCTATGTTCCCCTATTTCCAGATATGGTGTTGGAATAACCTAGAAAAAATCCAAAGGAAATGCAATGATCAACCTTGGACACTAGAGGCCATCTTTGTTGGTTAGTGGATGATAAATTATAGCTATGTAAAGTCACTAATTGTTTCCTAATCAACTGAAACTACTCAAACATCTCCTTCCCAAGAATAATACCAACAAGTTTTGACTCACCTACCTTCAATAAAAAAAATATTAAAATCGAACTACATACTATATAATTCCTCAAAAGGTTCCATATATATTGATTCATGGAATATTTTAGTATATTAAAACTCCCTAAGTGCCATATGTTTCAACCATGAACCATAAAAATACAACGTAAAAACTCGTAACATATCCCTTATAATCCAAATAGTCCACTCAAATTAACCATCAGCTTAAGGATAATAGGTCGTACTCAAAATAACTTGTGATCTTAGAGCCTTCTGATTACCCTTTTAGAGCTTCTATATGAAACAAGGTTGAATTTCTGTAATGATACTCCTTGGAATAACATGAAACTAAACTACCTCACACATGTAGAGACTACATAGATCATAAACTTTGAAGGGCTCCTTGATAGGTAAAATTTGTGTACCATCATCATTAAATCCACAATCACCCATTAGAAATCATTTTATGGGTTTTACTGGGTAATCCAATCAAAAAATCCATAGTGACATCATCCCATTTCCACTAAATAATGGTAAAAAACTGTAAAAGATGAGATAGCCTTTGATTTTCTACTTTCACCTGCTAATAAGTGAAAAATGTTTCCACAAATCTTGTTACCTACTTCTTTATTCCTGACCACGTATACTATTTAAGGAGATCATAATATATTATCTTCAATATAGGATGTACCACACATCTAGAAGCATGAATCTCTCCCATTATCTCCTGGAACATTCACATAGTAACTCATACTCAGCCATGAAAAATCATATAATTTCCACTACCAAGAGATTATCTGGATGGGTTCTTCCAACCATATAAGAATTCTCTTAGATCTAAGCACTCTGGATTAGATAGCTGCTTGGTCTTGATCTGGTCCAAAATCACAAGTATAACCAGGGAAGAAGATGTGAATACTCATCCATGAGAATCTTAAACATCAACATGCATTTCTGTAAAGAGGACCATCACCCACCACTCAATGAAAGACTCCCATACTACCTCTTCCTATGAATCTTGGATCATTTCTTTAATAATTGTGTTTCCTTTGATTGGTGTATAAGAAAACTCAAAGTCAAATGACTATAGATACTCAACCAAGCTCCTCTGCTAAAGAATCAGGTCCTGTTGAGAAAATATGCACCAGATTCTCTTGTGGTATGTGTATAACACAAACATCTCACCCATTAGATAATGAATGAATCATATCAGGGCATGTATGACTTTTTGTAAAACTAAATAATGAGTAGATAAATTCCTCACTTGTTGTCTCAGCTATTTTGAGCCATAAGAAACCACTTGATAATTTTGCATCAGAATTTCTCCGATTCTAACTCCAGATGAATCAAATTACACAATATATGATTTATTGGTAATAGGTAAACCGAGGATAGGTGCTATGGTCATCATACATTTATGATCCTAAAAATATATCTCACTAGCATCAGAACAAAAAGAATTCACCCCTTTTTTGGTCATTTGAGAAATCAGTGCTTCTAAATTGGAGAATTACTAGATAAATCATTCTTTAATAACCTGCTAAACCCCAAAAATATTTGAATCAAGATGAAATTTTTTAGAAGATTCCATGATACCGTGGATAAACCTTTCTATAGGACTATTGAAATTTTTTCCTTAGTGTAAATCCAATTCTCTCTCAATGTACTCAGGATGTAAAGACCCGGAAATTTCAAGGAAAATTTTTTCTTAATTACTTTGGAATTTTACTAGTCTGTGGATTTTAACGGAACTTGATTATGAGGCCCGGTGGACCGGAATCAATTTCTGAAGATTATCTTGGGTACGTTCAGTAAACAAACTATCGTGTTTTTCTATGTTTTGAACCGTTGCTTGGAATTGAAATCTGAGGTCACTAATGAACTCACAGCGCCAGTAATTACTTAAGGGGACCTTTACCGTAGGTGCGTTTTAAGAGGGATGGGAATTATTATTTGGTGAATTAGTTTAAAATAAATAAAATTGTTGACCAATTTTATTTTGTTGCTTGGATGTTAAACCCTCCCATGGGATGTTTTTGGTGGAGACCACAACCACCCAACCTCCCATGTGTGGTAATATGAGATGTGGGGCCCACACGAGCCCCAACCATTCATTTTCCCCAAACTCCCTTAAACCCCCTTCATTAATTTTTTAACTCCTCTTTAATTGTGTAACTCTTCCTTTCCTCCCTATCCCTCTTTAACTCTTTCCAACACACCTTAATTAATAATTTAAACCTATACAAATAATTAATTAAGTGATTTAAATTTTGAAATTGAAATTGCTAGGGTTAATAAAATAATAGGATTGGACTATTATTTTACATGGGAACTTGTTGGGTTGGGGGATTTTGAGAGAGCTCATGTGAAGAAGAAGAAGAAGAGAATTCCACTTTCGTTGAAAAACAACGCCTCTTAAACGAATAACTCTGGTCCACAAAGATCGACGACACGCTTCCTTTTCTTCCTCCGCATCAAGGGAAGAAATATAATCACGGGGAACTTGCCAATGACGACGGTTCTTTCCTGGCATTGACAGAGCGAAAATGCTTTCCGCGTCTACGATGAACGAACTATAATCAAGGTAGGGGGATTTTTTATATTCTCATTTAAGTGGTTTATACCCTCGAGCATGGAATAATACTCTATTGGGTGTTTATTCAAACTACTAACGTGGTGGGTACAAACTACTGAACAAGTCCGAACCCACCTCCAACTAATTCTTGATGCGTGGATTGCATGGAGATGGGTGAACATAAGTGCAACGATGTTTAGGAGCCATCACAGTAAAGTTTGGGACCCGAGAAGACCATCGGCGCAGACAGAAGCTAAATCGGACCACCGAAGCAACTCTGGTGGCCTGTGGAACCTCAAGGCGGCGTGGGCCTCCTGGAGGCGGCAGCGCCCCAGTCCACCACCGCGGAAATAGACGCGGTGGTGATGCAGAGGATCCCACGGCCGTGCGGGATCTAGGACACCCATGGGGGCGGCGCCAGCTGACGCCGCCGGTGTCAATCAGCGTGGAGGCCACGCCTCTCCCGCTCCGTATAACGCTCGGTCGGGCTGGCCAAGCCGTGGCCAACCACAGGCCAGGCCATGCCAAATGGGCCACACCCTACCGGGTCGGACCCGGACCCAGGTCGGGTCGGCCCGGTTCGGGCTGACCCGGGGGTGTTGGGCCGGGTCGGACAGGGCCCAGAACCCCTATTTTCAGACCTTTTTTAGTTAAACGGCCATATCTTGAGCTACGAACCTCCGATCAACGCACAATCAGTTGCATAGGATTCCTTGGATCAGGACGGTCGTTTCATTATATTACACATAAGGTTTCGGAAAACTTTGGGTATGACCGGGTTGGTTCGAACTCGAAACCAACCCGGCCCTCGGAGCGGAAACACTTATAACTTGAGGACCAGACATCCGATTGGCGTTCCATCGACTATGTTAAATTCCTCTTGAGGAGACGGTTATTTTGGAATACACCACATGAGGTTTGGATGTATATGGAGTATGGTCGGGTTGGTTTAGCTTATACACCAACCAGTCCCCTAGAACGGAAAATCCAATAACTCTAAGACCGGACGTCCGTTTGACGAACCGTCAACTGCGTTGGTAATCTTGTTGAGAAACTGTTCCTTTGAGTATACCCCATTAGAGTTTGGGGTATAGTTGAGATACATTCGGGTTGGTTCGTACACGATACCAACAGGGCCCCTAGGACTAAAAAGCTAATAACTCACAGACCGGGCGTCCGATTGGTGCGCCGTCTGTTGCGTTGAAATCCCTATGATGTGATAGATCTTTGTGATACTTCTTCTTGGGAATTTGTGACACTTGGAGTGTGGACCGGTGGCTCATGGAGCGGATCCTCCCGAACACGAGCATACGGAGTACGGTGACCTTGTAGCTGGCTAAGACATGATGACTACTTGTCCGATTCGATTAGGAGTGACTTGTATAGCCTAGTGGGGAGCCCTAATTTGTGAGGTGGAAGATCCATGGAAGATGATCACTACTTTTTGAGGTGACAGACCTGTAGTACTTGACAGGAGGAGTACCTCTATAGGCTATAAGGGGTAGCAGTACTTTGTGAGGTGGAAGACCCATGGCATAGGAGCACTACTTTGTGAGGTGGAAGACCTGCGGTACTCGACAGGAGGAGTACCTCAGCAGTCTAAGGTTTGTAAGTGGCACCTCGGAGTGGTGGAAGGACTACTGCGCTCAACAGAGGAGGAGTTCTTCAGCAGCCGTGTTTTCGTCATCGTGAATAAAAATCCTGGTTTGATCTGAGTCAATGACCTTTGTGTTTACCTCACGATTGAGATGGGTTACTTGATAACATAGGTATATGTATGGGAATATACCTAGGTAATGTTTATCTACTGAGATATTTTTTTTGGTTTATCCTTGTTGGATTTAGTGATACCTTGAGGGTCTCGGGGTCCTTACGGAGTTTATTTATACTCACCCCTATACGGGCTATGCCCGCACCTCGTTTCATTGGATGCAGACGACGGAAAATGCTGATCGAGGAAGAATGTATGAGGACTGGACGGTACTCGGAGGTGGACCTCACGACGAGTCGGTACCCGGAGGGGACAGATGGACGGATGTGGAGTGCTGAGGTGGACACTTGTACCAACCCTTCAGGTAGGAAACTGGATGACGATTCAGGAGCTGCTTCCATCTTCGAGTTGTTTGTCTTTTCATTTGTACATTTTTTCAGTTGTAGTTGTACCTTTCTGTTGGGCTTGTATTCCTTCCCCTTGTACTTTCCGCACATTTTTTACAATGTTTTATTTAGTGTTTGCTTCCTCTTGTTCTCTGGTGGTGTGAGTTTACATTTTATAAAGGAAATGCCTTCCCAGTTATATGGATTTATGCCTTTGGTGATAGTCGCTAGCCCCTGGCCTATGGAAGGAGGGTTTGGGGTAGTTACGACACGGGCCCCCGAAGGACGGGTCATGAAAAATTGGTATCAGAGGAGTTGGTTCTACCGAATAACTTAGAACTCTGATATTTTCTTTCTGTGAAGCAATAATGTTAAGGGTACTGAGTGTGGTTTTCAGTTCAGGGAGTCCCGTGTTGGTGCAGCGGCCAACATATCCATACACCAAGACCCTGACTACTGATTTCTGACTCGGTGCACGAAAACACTAATTGCGTGTGTATTTTAAAAAGTTTTCTTTAAGTCATCTAAAACCAGGACATCTCACTAGGTATAGTCTTTTGACCGTGTCACATCTATTCAGGATGCCTCCACGCAGACAGTTAGTTGGAGTTTCGAGAGAGTACCTGATGACGACCCATCGAGCGATGAGGCTCCGGTGCAGAGCCCTCTTTCTATAACGGCACAATTGAGTGGTGTACCTGTAGCACCACCACCCGTTGGGCAGTAGATGCCACCATCCATACTAGCAGATGGTGCACGCTGACAGAGCGCGTTGCATGAGTTCCAGCAGAAGAGGCCTCTGAGGTTACGAGGCGAGAGAGATTCCCAGGCAGTAGTGGACTGACTGGAGGTGATTGCTAGATTTCTACACCTATTTTAGACACTAGTAGAGCATATAGAGATCTTAGATACTAGTATTTCCCTGTAAGAAACCATGAGGTTGGTCCGAATAGTGATGAGGCTTCGGTACATGGAATTATTCCTGAGATAGTACCTTCAGGTAGTGTGCCAGCTATATCCCTAACTGTTGGACAACAGTTTCAACCGGTGGTACCGGTAGATGACATATGTTGGTTCAGTACCTTACACGTGTTTCATAATCATATATACCTCAAGTTCTGAGGTGAGCTTGACTCACAGGCGGCTGAGGACTGGCTTGAGGAGGTGGCTGAGAGTTTTTTAGAACTATATAGCTTCGGCAGGATGACATGTCGGTAGCTGAGTAGTCATCGTGGCATACCTATCGTTATTGGTACTCAATGACTATGATAAGATCAGTTCTTTAGGGCTCATACTTCCAAGCAAGGTGTGTTTAAGGACATCCGAGCCAGCACCTTTCTTCTATGCATTCCTACTTGTGTCAGGGTGCTAGAGAGAACCTTTATGGTTGAGAATTCTGTGGCTGAGCGGATACATCCTGTGAAGGTTAGGAGTGGGAAAGCAGGAAACTGGTGCCTGTCTCAGATACTTGGGCGTGTAAAATGTTTTAAGAAGAGGAAGTTTTAAGGATAGATGAATCTGCAAAGAAGCAGACATAGAATCAGAGCTATGAGGGCAGCAGGGGGTGATGTACATTTTGACATGTTACAACCACCCACCTTTGTTGTCCCCGCCAGGCTTAAGGAGCAGGAGGGAAGGGGACGAGAGTAGCTGCATTCAGTAAAGGAGTGTGACCCAAGGGATCTAGGAATGATTTGAGGTACGGTCTGGGTCTACTACTAGCTTTCGTAACAATATACATTGATACGAATCATTCCTTCCTTCCAAGAATCTTGTCCCAGACCTAGAGTGTCTGATTAAGCCATTGACTTGATCCTCACCTCTAGAGATACCTTTGTGAGGAGACTCGATAATCACACTTACGCTGATGGTGTGATCTAACCCTTGAGGTGAAAGTTTATTTGGAACTTCTTGTGGCAGCGTCGATGCCTTACAACGTTAGTTTAGGTATGGACTGGGCAACCATAGTTCATACACAGATTGAATATATTAGGAAGAAGGTTGTGGTTTATCTAGAATGTTGGGATCAGGTTTTTCCCTTGGTCGGTGAAAAGGGAAAACCAGGAAACACAGGATAAACTCATGTATAGGAGGGTGCAACTGATCACTCTTGAGTCAGCCAACCTTACCCTCGTGGCAACAGGAGCTTTGAGTTTTCAGTTCCAAATAGGAAATGAGGGCCTCTAGAGTTCGAGGATGGAAACCACATCTTTATACGGGTCTCACCTTGACGGGATCTATGTAGATTTGGACGGGGCAGAAAGTTATCTCCATGTTTCATCTGGCCTTTACACCTCACATGCACCGGGTGCACGACGTCATTCACTTATCTCAGACGAGGAGATGTGTTCACGACCTATCCATCATCTTCGGCCAGAGATAGCTGGACATCGATGATGGGGCGACATTCACGGGGTTCCAGTAGAGGTTGAGGATCGACCGGAGAGAGTCCTATAGGGACGGTCGATTCCTCTTGTGTGCTTTTGCTGGTAGCACGGGAACCTCTAGGAGATCACATGGGAGCGGGAGGCTTAGACGCGTGCTTGGTACCTTTTTTAGTCTCTCTAGTTTGTGTTGTAGCTTTACAGGGATGTAAATACATGATGTGGGAGTAATGTAAAAACCCAGAAATTTCAACGAATTTTTTTTCTTAACTACTTTGGAATTTTACGAGTCGGTGGCTTCTGACGACACATGATTTCGAGGCCCGGTGTGTCCGGAATCAATTTCTAAATTTTAGCTTGGGTACGTTCAGTAAACGAACGAGTGGGTTTTTCTATATTTTGAACCAGTGCTCGGAATTGAATCTGATGACACTGATGGACTCGCAGCATCGGTAACTGCTTAAGGGGACCTTTACCGCAGTTGTGTTTTAAGCGGGTATGGAATTATTATTTGGGGAATTAGTTTATAATAAATAAAATTATTGAACAGTTTTTTTTTGTATCCTTGGAAGTTAAACCCTCCCATGGGAAGTTTTTGGTGGAGCACACAACCACCCAACTTCCCATGTGTGGTTATATGAGAGGTGGGGCCCACACGAGCCCCAACGTTTCATTTTCCCCAAACTCCCTTAAACCACATTCATTAATTAGTTAACTCCTCTTTAATTGTTTTACTCTTCCTTTCTTCTCTCTCTCCCTCTTTAAATCTTTCCAATAAACCTTAATTAATAATTTTAACCTATTTAAATAATAAATTAAGTGATTTAAATTTTAAAATTTAAATTGCTAGTGTTAATCAAATAATAGGATTAGCCTATTATTTTACTTTGGAACTTTTGGGTAGGGGTATTTTGAGAGTGGTCTTGTGAAGAAGGAGAATAAGAGAATTCCACTTTCGTTGAAGAACGACGCCTCTTCAACGAAAAAACGCCGGTTCCACGAAGATCGACGATGTTCTTCCTTTTCTTCCTCCACATCAAGGGAGGAAATATAATCACGTGGAAATATCCAATGACGATGGTTCTTTCCCAGCGTTGATGGAGAGACAACGCTTTCCACGTCTACGATGAACGAACTATAATCAAGGTAGGGGGATTTTGTATATTTTGGTTTATGTTGTTTATACCCTCGAGCATGGAAGAATATTTTGTTGGGTGTTTATTCGAACTACTAACTTAGTGGGTACAGACTAACGAACAAGTTCGGACCCACTGCCAAGTTATCATTGATGTTTGGATTGCATGGAGACAAGTGAACAGAAGCGTAACAGTGTTTAGGAGCCATCGTAGTAAAGTTTGGGACCCGAGAAGACCGCTGGCACAGACGGAAGCTAAATCGGACCACCGGAGCAACTCCGGTGGCCTGCGGAACCTCAAGGCGGCACGGGTCACCGGCGTGGCGACGCCGGTGACCGGAGGCAGTAGCCGGAGGCTGGCTGGACGCCTGGAGGCAGCGGCGCCCCAGCGCACCGCCGAAGAAGACCCGCAGCGGCAACAGCCGCGACGGCGACGCGGAGGATCCCGCGGCCGCATGGGATCCGGGATGCCCAGGGGGGGCACCGCCAGCTAGCGCTGCCGGTGTCAATTAGCAGGGAGGTCGCGCCTCCCCCTCTCCGTGTAATGCTCGGCTAGGATGGCCAAGCCGAGGCTAGCCGTGGGCAGGGCCACGCCCCGCCAGGCCGAGCCGCACCACCCACGGGCCGGGCCGCACCCCCTGGGCTGGGCCGCGCCCCCCGGCCTGGTCCGCTCCCTACCTGGCCAGACCCGGACCCTGGTCGGGTTGACCCGGTTCGGGCCGCCTCATGGGGTGTTGGGCCGGGTCGGACCGGGCCCAGACCCCCTATTTTCGGATCGTTTTTTGTTAAATAGCCATATCTTGAGCTACGAAGTTCCGATCGATGCACCGTCAGTTTCATAGGATTCCTTGTATCGATATGGTCGTTTTTGTATATTACTCTCAATGTTTCGGCGAAGTTTGGGTACGGCCGGGTTGGTTTGAACTCAAAACCAACTGGGCCCTCGGAGCGGGAATGCTTATAACTTGAGGACCGGACGTCCGATTGAAGTTCCGTCGACTATGTTGGATTTCTATTAATGAGATGGTTCTTTTAGAATACTCCAATTGAGGTTTACATGTAGATGGAGTAAGGTTGGGTTGGTTTAGCTTATAAACAAACCGGGCCCCTAGAACGGAAAAGCCAATAACTCTCAGACCGGACGTCTGTTTGACGAACCGTCAGCTGCATTGGTAATCTCGTTGAGAAACAGTTCATTTGAGTATACTCCATGAGAGTTCGGGGTACTTTTGAGATACAATCGGGATGGTTTGTACACGATACCAACCGGGTCCCAGGACTAAAAGGTTAATAACTCACAGACCGGGCGTCCGATTGACAAGTCGTCTGTTGCATTGAGATTCCTATGATGTGAAAGATATTTGTGATACTTCTTTGTGGGACTTCATGACACATGGAGTGTCGACCGGTGGCTGGTGGAGAAGATTCTCCTGGAGATGAGAATACGGAGTATGGTGACATTGTAGCTGGCTGCGACCTGATGACTACTTGTCCGATTCAATTCGAAGGGACTTGTATAGCCCAGTGGGGAGCACGACTTTGTGAGGTGGTAGACCCATGGTGGAGGAGCACTGATTTGTGAGGTGGCAGACCCACAGTACTCAATAGGAGAAGTACCTCTGTAGTCTATGAGGGGGAGCACTACTTTGTGGGGTGCCAGACCCATGGCAGTGGAGCACTACTTTGTGAGGTGGAAGACCCGCAGTACTCGACAGGAGGAGTACCGCAGCAGTCTAAGGTTAGTGAGTGGCACCTCAGACTCGTGGTAGGAATACTGCGCTCGACAGAGGAGGAGTTCTCTAGAAGACCTATTTTCATCATCGAGAATAAAAACCCTAGTTTGAGCTGAGTCAATGACTTTGTGTTTACCTCATGATTGAGATGAGTTACTTGATAACTTAGGTATATGTATGGGAATATACCTAGGTAAAGGTTATCTGTTGATATCTTTCTTCGTGTTTTATCCTTGTTAGATTTAGTGAGACCTTGAGGGTCTCGGGGTCCCTACTGAGTATCATTATACTCACCCCTACACGGGCTATGCCCGCACCACATTATGTTGGATGCAGACGGCGAACAACGCTGATCGAGGCAGAATGTACGAGGACTAGACGGTACCTAGAGGTGGACCTCATGATGATTTGGTACCCGGAGGAGATGGACAGATGGATGGACGGACATGTAGTGCTGAGGTGGAAACATGTACCTACCCTTCAGGTAGAAACCCAGAGGACGATTCAGGAGCTACTTCCATCTTCGAGCTGTTTGTCTTTTCAGTTGTACTTTATTTTAGTTGTAGCTGTACCTTTCTGTTGGGTTTGTATTCCGGCCCCTTGTACTTTCAGCACGTTTGTTACACTGATTTACTTAGAATTTGATTCCTCTTGTTCTCTGGTTGTGTGAGTTTACATTTTATAAAGGCAATGCCTTCCCAGTTATAGAGATTTATGCCATTGGTGCTAGTCACCAGCCCCTGGCCTATGGAAGGAGGGCTTGGGGTAGTTACGGCATGGGCCCTAGGGGATAGGATGTTACACTGGATGTCTTTAATATGTTGGTAATGATCTTATACTGACTAATAGTATGAAAATATGTACTGAAAAACCACCGAAAACCAATCCTTCATAGAATTAAAGATCTAATTTATCAAGGCCATAAATACTATCAATTCCATTGTCAAACCAGAAAACATCACTACAAACTCATACAATCCATACCCACTTCTAATAAAAAATTGTGGTTTTTTCGATGGTCTCACCCTAAACTTAGAGTATATAGGTATCAGGTTGATCTTGGAGAAGATCTTACAACCTCTCAATTATTCGAAAATATCATCACTATGTGGAAGGCGAAACCGACTCTTGACCATCATTTGGTTCAATCATCAATAATCCATAAACAAGTACAAAGTCCCATCTTCCTACATGGAAAAGATAACTAGAGGACCCCAAGGAGATGTACTAGGCCATATAAAACATTTATTTTTCAAATATTCAAACATAAATTTAAACTATTGAAGCTCTGTTGGTGCCATTATATAAGGTGGGATAGAAATTTGATCTTCTCTTGGCCCCAACTCAATCATAAACATGACATGTCTATTGGGTGGTAATTCGAATAACATTCCAGGAATGTCATCCTAAAAATAGTTTACCACTGGAGGAAAATAATCCTTCTATATCCCACCATAATCTAGAAAAATATCATCCATTTGAGCTGTGAGACAATCCAATTTTCCCTATATTGGCCCTCCAAAACCGGCCTGAAGATACCACTCACCCTGGTGAGAATAGATGCCTCCTTATAGAGATAAAATGGTAACTATCCTCTATTAATAGTTGATATGATATTTGTATAGAACTTTCTAATATATACTAATAATCAAATTAAATCATATCAATTCCATCATGAATGGTTCCCAAAATAAATGGTAACCACCAATATATGGAGAACATGCCTTGTAATGTTTGATATTTTATGACTACACTCCCAATAGTGTGTTGATGGTCAAAACACCATCCATTAATTCCACATACAAGACCAAAAAATTTATAAAACCGGAAAATAAAAATAAATTCCACGAAACTATAAAAAAATAAAAGATAGGGCAGATGATACAAGAATCATAACATTGACATTAGATGATCTTGTATCCATACTAGCTGAAGAAGTCTTTATAGAATGAAGTGAATAGCCCATTTTCCCTGGGATCCATCCAAACTCCCTCGAGCTATATCCTTTTTGTCATACTACCATTATTTCATGGGGGTACCACATACTCTACCTCGACCAAAACATATTGTGGAACTCCTACTACATGTCAACTAAGGAGTAACTGAGTCCTTACCAAACTCTGCTAACTTTCCTGATACCTTTCCACTACTCTACTTCTTCATGCCACTACAAAACCTCTGTAGGTGGAACATTCTTCCACAGGCACGACACTTCAAATCAGGGTACATACACTGAGGTAATTTTGGCCATCTTACCACAATGATAGCACTGAAATATGAGATTGTCCAAAGATTCATTCCCACTACCATAACTACTCTAACCACTACTACCTTGGAAAAAACTATCATAGAGACACTTCTCTCTACTAGAAGGAGAGTTCATAGTTTCCCTACCAAAATAGCCTGACCACTACCTAGAGGATCTCTCAGATTCCATTCTATGATGTGTTCCTAATTCATCACCAATGAAAAACTACTCTAATGGGACACGTTCACCTGAGACTTGATCTTATACAAAATAACATCCTGAAAATGTCTTTCTCGGAAGATCTCATATTCTTTTATATATGGTGAAAAGAGTTGTAGGTTAATGAAATGTTCAAAGTAGTCCATCACTGACATGCCCTCCCAGGTCAGGTGCATGAACTCATGATCATTATCATTACCCAAGGAATCAGGATAAAAATGGTCATTAAATTTGTGTGAAATTTGTTTACGATAACTCCTCGTGATTCTATACCTACTCCATAATATCCCACTAATGATTTTCAGTTCCATAAATCATATACACAACAAGATTCACCCTCCTATATGTTGGTGTCACAAGATGCGTCATGATCTTCTTGACTAACCCAATCCAGAATAAGGTTACCTGGGGGCGTCCCTCCACACTGAACATAGGAGGATGATGTTGCAAGAACTCCCTCATTAGCTGAGAAATTAAAGGCATATTGTAAACAATATCTCTTTCCATGGATCTCATGACCCTCAAGAATATATCGCGATGCTAAATACGCATATAATACTCAAGGCCTAAATACAACTCTAGTTCAACAATGGTAGACTTATGTTGTTTTCCACATTCTTAACACTCACCTTGAAGACAATAAGGAGGTATTTTCTCTACTAGACAAACATACTCCTTAGAACATTAGATATAAAAAATTAATCCACAACTAGTGAAAACAATAAAGAACCACTAAATTCTAGCCTATCTAAACATGTGAATTCAAGTGTTTTAGTATAAAATAATAGTTCTTATATTTCATTTCCCAGATATAATAGGTATCATATATCACAGTTCAAACAATAAAGTATATGTAACATGCTAGAAAAGGTCCATATTGTGAATAATTCATGTCAATATATATCCTTATATTCAGAACATGATTCATACAAATCAACTCATGCCATACCAATCCATGAAAATTAATCTCATGAAATAATAACATCAATAAATAATAACCTCAGATAACATATTGATCTCCCAAGATGATGTAACATCAACTGTAACAAGCATATATTATAAACAAAAACCCCATCCCTGGGCACTCATATTTTCCAACGTTCATAGGTTAGCTACTCCAATTCACAACCACATTACCGAGGCCTGAAACATTCTGTTATCCTTTATACATTTCCAAAATATTAAATAAACAAAAAATAAATATGGTGTCCTCTAATACAACTTTGTGACGTCCACTGATCCGACACACACTCGCATGGCTGAAATGGCTGGGTTACAAGACATTTTAGAACACCTCCTCATACACTAGAGGCTATCGACTAGAAGTACGGGTGTGATAGGGATAGTTGGGAGACAATACCTCTGTTTAAATATTTTTGATAGAAAAAAATAATCATATAATAATAATGAATACATATCAGATTCAAGTGGGTGAAATATACATGAATAATATTTTTAACAAAAATTAATTCTAGTGTTTAAAAATTTGGAATGTTTTAAATGGAATTTAAACACTAATTCTTTAAGAATTTTATTTGTGTCATAAGAATAAATTTAATAGTTTAAATAATTAATGGAATTCCAATAAAAAAGATTGTTTATAATTTTAAAAAAATAAAATAAATATTTATACTGAGAAAATAATTATATTCACTCATTGAAAAAATCCTTATCTTTTGATAATGATAAAGTGATGATTATATCAACAATAATGTAGGGGAAATATTTCTCAATGATGGAGAAGATCATAAGTAATGTGTCTTCCTTTATAATGGTTATAGTATTACAATCCCCTTGTCCCTTCTTTTATTGTCTCACAAAGCCACAAATTTAGGGTATCTCAAATATTACATTAGATTTGAATAGTCAAGACTATTAAATTTTTGCAATAATTTAAACGAATCATATCTATCTCTTTTCTAATGCCTTAGTTGATTAAATATAAACAATAAAAAATCATTAAAATCATTTATAAACATATATATATCTAGTATAAAAATAAATATAAAATGGGACGTATTGAATCCATTTATAATTATATATATTTATATTTAACACACACGCACACACGCACACATATATATATATATAACAAAAGTATAACATAATATAAGTGAATATATGCATCCCATAGATATATAAATTAATGTTATGTTTTATAAAATTATAATATAATTATTTAACATATAGTAATTTATATTGATTAATTTTATTAATGAAAATAAACCATGTAAAATATCTAAAACCATTGGATTAATTATTATATCAATGATAATCTTATTTTTGTGACTCATTTTAACCTTTTAAATTATTAATATAAATTATAAATCAAATTCATAATTATAATAAAACTAATAAAAGGTTTGACCATATTCTATTAACCATATGGATACCAAATCCTGTTATTGTTATCAAATACATCAATTATGAGTATGAGACATGGATTATTCCCACATTGTATCTCCCAAATTTAATATATCAGTCATATAAATAAATTAAATTAACGTATTAATTCATGAAATGTATTATGCATAGGTATAAAATTTCATAGTATAACTCAAATAATGATCGTGATGTCAAACCTATCCCATAGGTGGAAAATTCCAAATTCATTTTCAAGTGACATCCTATCCATGATCTGTAACATATACAGTGACCATCTATTTTGATTTGTTTTTAAAAATCCAAGAGATGTAATTTGAAATATGATATTTTTCATGGAAATCATACATCAAACCATTTAGTTAATTGTTAAAATAATAAAATCTCTCTATAGTTTCACCAAATACATAAATTAGACAACCCATAATGTTTTTTTGTATTTTTGTCACATGAGATTAAAAAAGCATCACCTATAACCCATGTGATCACTCGGTATATCTAAATATATACAAGAAAAATTCACACTAAACTCACATCACAATACTTATATTATATTACTCATTTTGGAATAAAAAATATACATCAAGTGAAAGGATTATTATTATCATGATTATTGTGTTTAATGAAACAAGAAATTTCATAGGTAATGAATTTGTTTCCTTTTTAATAAAGTAATACATGATACAGATGTTCTCTTAAACTATCATCCAATGCTTTTTTGTAGGAAATAATTTATAAAATATCTTATATTTAATATATTGAATCACTTGTGTATAAGATACCTCAAGACCATAAATTCCCCTCATGTTTATTTGGTGATAGTGTTTGAGTAAGTTGATCTGTTATATTATCAGTCATATCACTCTTGAAAACTTGTGTATCACAACATTATATAACCTCATGAAGTATATTATATATATAGTGGATATGGTTGGTTTTATAGTTATATTGTGGCTCTATAGATTGTGAAATTTCCCCATTAGTATCACAAAATATTTCAATGTGATCTATAATTCATCAACGAAGATCTACTTTAGTTATGAACTTTTTAAAAAAAATACCATCCTTTATTGCATCTGATGAAAAAATATAATCTATTTTAGTTGTAAAATCAACCTCTATTTATTTCATATAACATCTAAAACTAATAACACATCTATTTAGGAATAGTGTTTTAAAATGGGTGGGTTATTTTTATTTAAATATAAATCTCACCCAGCATATATTAGGTGGGTGAAGGAAATTTCGACTCATATTCAATATCCAAAGAGGTGGTTTTTTTACAAAACACAAAATAGAGTATTGAAACAGTTTAACGTTTTGGCCAATTTGGGTTAGAAAAAAGGGACAGTAATTCACAATAATAAATATATATATTTTAATTCATTAAAATAAATAATGTTTCAACGTCAATAATTATTTAAAATAACATGCTACAAAATAATATTTTTTAAAAACACCGTACTCTACTTTAATTATTCAAAAATTATATTTTCCCTTGTATAAAATTAGTTATACCTAATTAAATTTTATTAAAAATATTAAAATTGGGAGTATAAAATACTTTTATACATACGGTGGGTGGGTTCAGAAAACCCAACTAAAAAGAATAATAACCCAACCACGTAACCCAATCCAACTCTAAGAAAAAAAATTGACCAACAACATTTGAGGTGGTTTTTTTGGTTTTTTAGTTTTATTGGTGATCCATATTAGGTTTGGGTTTTTTAAAATTTCATGGTTTTTTTCACATCACTAATTTTGTGAATATAGAAATCTTAATTGTGATTAAAATTCACCACCATCAATTTATAGAAATGTATCACTATAACCATATACTAGAATTTTTTCGTCACCTTCATATAATAAAAAATAAATCCTTAGTTATCAAAAGGTACTTAAGGATTTTTTATTGTGATCTAATTTTTTATAATATTGTATTATTATCTACTCATGATACTCACTAAATATAATATATCTTTATGAGTATATATCATGTTATTCATGATGGACCCTATAACTTATTAATAAGGTAATCCATCCTTTTTGTTTCTATTCTTCATTTAAAGACGGTCATCGATCCTTTGAAATATTCCCACCATGAATAATTGGTATATATCCTTTTTTTTGAATCATTTATTTTGAATTTATTTTTTTAACAATATATGCACCCTAACATAATCTAACAATTTTCCTTGATCTATACTTATATATCTTTAATCTGATATGAATGATGCTTCTCATAAGTGTTTTATTGAGAATATTTTTCCAATATAAGAATTTATTGATGATAGATTCAAAAATTTCATTTTCAAAGAGTAATATGACCACAACATATAACACTAAAAAAATTATTCTCGCACCAATCCCTTTATATATAAAAGGTACATCTTTATTATAAACATATTACATCTCCTTGATTGCTTCATTAGAAAAAATATTCCAACTATGAGAAGAATAATAATTTATATAGATGTATATTTTTAGTATACATACAATTATAACTATCAAAATATTGGATGAACCCTTATGATGTATCATAAAAATATCCTCAAGAAAATTTCTAATAGGTAATGTTGTTTTGGAATCCATATGATATATTTTATAATCATAGAATGCTTCAAAGTCTTGGATAATCCTAATCAATTTAATCCTCACAACTGGTGAGAAGGTTTATTTATAATCAGCCCCATAAATTTTATTGATAGATTTTTACACCAACAATACATTAAGATATATAATCTCCCCTTCATGACAATATTCTTCATAGAGATTTATTTTTAACATATAGGTCTAGAACCAATAAGTAAATTAACCAAATTCAAAACCTATTTAGTATACATGCATTAAATCTTATCCTTCAAAGAACTAAGTCATTTATAAAATTCAAAATAAATTGTATCTTCCTCATAGGTGGATGGATCATCATTAATAACCAAAAACACATCATAATTTTTTCATGAGAAGTTAATACATATTATTCACATGGAAACCCCACATGACCTTCTTAGTTGTTGCGTATATTGATTTTTTTATTTTTTATAGTCCATTTAATAAAACCAACTCATCCATTATAGGAAATAAATACTCTTGTTGATCTATTAGTTTCTATATTTCCAGTTCCCTCCCATTATTTTACTAAATAATGAACTCTCTTTTTATCAAAATAGCATGTAATGCCTTAAATTTGTTTCTCAGAGGAGTTATAAAATAATACACCTTTTTTTTGGATAAAAAACAAATATTCACTTATCATATTATCATTCAAATATATATGAAATCATAAAAATAACACATACTTCACAACACCATATCCTTATAAAATATATTTTGAGACTAAAACCATTCTATATATCATATGGTATCTTTTCTATTATCTTATATAGAACCCAATTTAATGTAAAGAGCATTATTTTTTTATAATAATTCAAAAAATATTGAGAATGGTTAAAAAAGAACATCATTGATTAAACCCTCTACAATATGTTTTGATATTTTCCTACCATATACACTATTTCATTAGAGTATTTTTAGAGGAGATATTTATGATATAATACCAAACTCCATGATATTTTTATGAAACATTTATATTATGTATTAAACTCACTAATTTGATCAAAGAGATTTAATACGCTTTCTATGTTGATTATTTTCATTAAATTTGATGTCTTTAAATTTATCAAATTATTCAAAAATTTTTCTTAGAAGAAACACATAACCATACCAATTATAATCAGAAGTAAAGGTAAAAGAGTACAGATAACCTCTCTAAAAACATATGTTTAATGATACATATATAATGGAATGAAATATATCAAATAAATCCTATTATCTATATTATTTTATAAAAAATAATTATTAGTCATATTACCCTATAAAAAATATTCACATAGGACCACATTCATGGTTTTTTTGAAGATTATTCTAGTTAATGTGACCTACGAAAAATAGAAAATCATGAAGGGTTAGAAGTATTCTATTTGGACTATTTCACATCCAGAATATAGAATAAATTTTTAATATTTAAAAAATATTTACCATTTGTTATATTTTCCCAACAATTATACATTACTTGTAAACAAAAGGAATAATTTTTATCTTAAATGAAAAAGAAAAACCCTTTTTATTATAACATTATATAAAATTGTTTTTTCTTATGGTTGGTGATAAATAAAAATTTTATAACTCATGAACTAATCTAAAAATAAGATTTATCTTGTAAACCCCATGTACAAGGCTGTAACTTTAACCCTACTAAATGCATCGATATCCACTTATCCTATCTATAACAATAGATATTTTTCAACTGTTTTTTATTTTAAAAAATTTGAAAATTATAGTTAATATCTAATTATCATGAAGTATTGTTAGAAAGAGTGTCTACCATAATGAAAATACTTGGTTCAGAAACCTCAATTTCAATATGATACCCAATATCTTCTACTTTTTTAAAAACCCCACTTATAATTGTATTTTATTCCATATTGAAAGTATCTTTCTAGTTCAGATATTTTTTATGAGGTATTAGTGCATGGGAAGAACTCTTAATATTTTTTTTTCATAACTTTTCCGTTTACATTATATTTATATATCATAAGAAAAAATTCATAGAGAGACCCATGTAATCTCAGTTCAATAGACCATAAAAAGTTAGAGTGCCTAGGGATATATTTCATTAATATTGTTCATGTTGTAATTAAAAATGAACTGATTAAATTATGAAGGAAATTATTATACGATCAAGTCCAAAATTAATTCATTTTACCATTGACAAGAACATTATAAACTATCAATGTACCCAGTTATACTTAGTACCTAAGATAACATGGGTATACCATTACTAATTATGTATTAAGATAGTGCATTATATCTTTCCTAGCATTGGAATATATCATAATTTTGATATATATACTTCTATTATTCTATAATATTGAAAATGTATATCGATTCACTATTTTGTTTAGTTTTGAATTCACAATATCTAGCATGATACATGATATATCATTACAATACTACCTATTCTTATTATAAGTGATGCAGACGCCTTATTTACCTCTAATATCAAGTTAGATAGGGATTTCATACTCTAAAATATACGTTTTATTCTCATACCCAAGGTTATCCAAAGGTTTTGATGTGATCTAGTTGTTTTTTTCAACTTTTCCCCTTTAAGGATAGACCACAAAAAGAGGATTGAATT
The DNA here is from genome assembly GCA_963277665.1 of Viscum album. Classification (NCBI taxonomy): domain Eukaryota; kingdom Viridiplantae; phylum Streptophyta; class Magnoliopsida; order Santalales; family Viscaceae; genus Viscum; species Viscum album. The sequence goes on from OY728152.1 coordinate 2,006,229,859, forward strand.
CGTGTAATTAGTTTTAATTAATATAATTATATAATATTAAAAAATTATAAATACCTGTTTTTTAATAATATTTAATAAGTAATTTTAATTAACATATTTCATTATCAACACTATCACTACATATGGTGAACCAATTAATAAAAACTATCAAATTGTTTATTAGCTATTGATTTTTCCCAAATAAGGGTAATTTTTGTATGAAATATTTTTCAAATATTAATTCTTGCTACTCAGGATTGGTTCAGTGGTGCATCCCTTGAACTATAAAATCTTCTTAGGAATTTATTCAACAAATTTAATTTAGGTTTTGACATGTATCAAGGATTTGGCCAAGTGATACCTGCATTTCCCAATAAAATATATTACCTCACATCAAATAACAGAAGATAGATTATAGGCGATTGGCTTTTGCATGAACCACTATTTTTGATCGACTAAGGCCTTGTAGTGTGTAAAAAATGGAAGAATTCTATATATTTTATATATTCTTGTCTCACTATTTTAATGTATGAATCCCATGCATATAATTATTGTTAGGATTTATATTAATCCATGCAACCCATGCATATCCACCAAAAAATTCAATATGCATCATGTGTATATTTATATATAGACTATCTATATTCCTATTCTAAATGGAATTCATATTGATATGTTAATTACATATATCCAATAATACTATGAGTTCATATGTTTGAGTGAATACTATGCATTAAATCATGAGGTCAAAGTGGCCAAGAAAACACCAACTTATCAAGTGTCTCATCTTGGGTAAAATTTATTATGATGAATAAAACAATCAATACAAATTTATAAATAAGGATTTTTATATTTACAAATTATTTAGTATATTTTATTAAATTAAAATTTCCACATTGAAAAGTTATAAATAAATAATTAATTTTGTTATTTAATTAAATTATAAAATGTTTGTCTCAAAATGAGAATCGGTTTGAGTATTAATGTTTCCTGTAACTCTTACAATTTGAAATTTATTAATATTTTATATTATTAAAAAAAATTCTCATACATTCAGTAAAGGCACTTTAGAAAGTGGTTTACTATGTATCTATTTAATAAGGTATATATGAGTGAAAGTAAAGAATTACCGATTTTTTGATATGTTATGCTTTATTAAATTATATAAATACACTTAAATGCATATAATTATATGACTACAGTAAATTTATTAAAATACCGTTGTTACTTAAATAAATTTAAACAATTTTTTTAGGAATAAAAATTAAAACATTTAATGTAATCTTTTATTACTTAACATGTTTCCCCTTGGTTAAAAATATATGAAATGTAAATATTATACAATATTTAATTAATATTAAATAATATTTTAACTGCATGAAGCTCTGGTACAGAAATATAGAACTTGTTTTATAGAAAATAATTATATCAATGAAGTTGAATGCGGTCTAAAAAATTTATTACAAGAAATAATAAGACTCATCATACATTAAAAATAATTATTAAATTATATAATTAGTCTGGTAATTACCTCCAATTTTTTTTAGTAAATGTTTTATAAAACCCATTGGGGACCAAGTGAAAAAAATATTAATAATTAAAAAATTAATATTTTCACAACATTTAATTTTTTTAAGACAAAAAATTTAAATTTAATATTTTCATTAAAAATATAAATTTTTATAAATTTTTTTTAAATCTATCATGTATCTGATATAACTATTGAAATTTTATATGTTCTTTAAGATCCATTTTAACATAGTGAAAATAATAAAATGAATTCAAAAAATCCAGGACGTTGAAAATTGAAAAACCATAATTATAAATAAATAATTTTAAAGAGAATATGATGATATCATCTTATAGAAATAATGATCATAATAGTTTATTATTTGTTCTAGGATCATTGAGATGGATAATTTATCAACATTGGAAAAAATGATCGTCATATTTCATTCTTTATTCAAGGAACTTGGAGATAAATAATTTCTCAACATTGGTGGAGGATAAAAGTTACTTAGTGATGGAGAGGATCGTAAGTAATTTGTTTTTATTTTCAATGGGTTTGGTATAAATAGACCATTGTCTCTCAATTTAGAGGCTCCCAAACCCATGGATTAGGATCACGTAAATTATTACATTAAATATCAATAGTTAAGACTGTTAAAATAGTTTATTAAGTTGAACGAATTTCATCTGTTCATTTACCATTAACTCGGTTGGATAAATATCATCCATATAAAATAATTTTTATACATTATAAATATTTATATATATTTTACATATATAAATATTTATAAAATATGATTTATGGAATCCTTTTATATAACAATGCACATTTTTATTCCTTAAATTTCTTAGATAACTTATTTTATAGAAAACACGAGACTGAAATGAACAAATTATATATTTTATTATAATTAAATATTAAAATAAAAGATAAATATTAACAAATTATGATAATTAAATACGAAACATCATTATGAAAATTACAAGTGGAATAGAACCACAAGTAAATAAAAAACCACAAACCAGAAATATTCATCCTTATGGTTTTTCTTAAAGATATTACCACTAATTATAACTATGTTACATAACATTAATGATTTTATTTATTAAAATTAAATGGAAAAGACAGTGAAAATTAAAGAGATTCTAATGTAGTGGAGTCCAATAACATCCTTAGCCACAACCTTATTACTACCCTCTGGCTAGAGATGAGTAAATAATAAGAGGATTGGACTCACTTACTTTAGTTTCTAGAGTATCTTCTACAATATTTACCTTATGTTATCTGTTATGAATGAAATAATAAAGTATATTTTTCTAGAAAAGAATGAAATATTATTCATAATAAAATTTATATAGGTATTAAAGGTTATATATAGGTGTGAAAATGAGTATATTATCATTATATGATCATTGAATATATACACAACCCTTGGGAAAACATATAACTAAGTGGTATATTGAGAATACGATAATTGGTATCTAAATATTTTATCGAAATTTAGAATTTACAATAAAAAAATATATTATTCATGTATAATAAATACTTAACAACTATAAATAAGGGATGATAAGTAAAATTGAATCAATACTTATATAATAATTTTTTAATACAATAAATACTTTTAGAAGTATTTTTAATTTTTTGAAATTTAAATTTCAAATATATAGTGATCTGATATGATTATATGGACTTCATTTTTGAAATTAGGTCATCCAAATCAGGTATGAGGGTAAATTTAATTTTTTGTGGCAAGATAATTAATTGTGGAGAATAGTGGATAACATAAGTAAACTATAAAAATCGTAGATTATATCATATCATTAAAATTATGTATAAACCATATAAAAATTAATTTTGATTATTGAGGTAGTATCTAATATCCTCTTTTTCCCCCCACTTATGGGCCAGTTTTCATTTAAATATGTCATTCATTAATCATTATGTAATGATAAATAGGAAAACGCCACTCAAGATAATCTATAAATGGAACCATTATATACCATTCTAAAACTAGTTTTATTCATTGATTTACTCTTAAATTCCATCACCAATTCCGACTTCAATAGTCCCATTTTATATTTTTTAGCTTCTGGTCCCAATAAAAAATCTAAAATCCATCATTATGATGGAAACCATTATGAGAAGAAGTTATTCTATCTATATAAGGATATAGTTATTATCTATCATATTCAATTAAATCCTCATATCCAATATTCACTAATATAATTATACACTACAATGATGCTATTTTAGAATTAATATTTTATAAGATATTTTTATAGAATATAACTCTACACTCTTACTCATATGTTATTATAACATTTTCTTGTTTGGCTTGCTTCAACCACTTACTTGAACAATGATATACCATCTTCAGAATTTACATCATAAATGGTTATATAATCATAAATTATGGTAATATATGATATTAATTATTAATATATTCTATGATCAATGTACTATAATATTGAAACTAGAATGAATTATCCACATAAAGTATCCCATACCATTGAAAAATTCCGATGAAATATATGAACTGTGAATTATATTCATACAAATTGTAACTGTATCATCCATTAAATGAAAATGGGAATATATCAATCATTTAAAACTTGAAATTATGAACTTATTATAAAATAATTAATATGTACAATACCATATTAATACTAGTGTGAAACAAATAAAACTAATAGCATATAACAATTAAAATAAACTATAACTAACTAATATATATGTAATAATTGAATATAAATTAATATTATAAAATGTAATGGATTTGAATAACATTTTGAAATATGTGATTAATATAGATATTTTTATTATATAGGGTTTGAAGAACATTCATGTAAATCCCGAGTAAAGGTTTGTGTTTCTTATCTCAATCTCTATTCATTGAGATATGGTTCATATTAACCACCATTATTATGTGTTCTATATTTTACCCAAATGTGGTATTTTATCATAATTGTATCATAATTTATGTTATTTAAAAATAAATATATTGTTATTTATCCCATTTTATTTTCATTATAACATTACCAGTGTTTTAAGGGTTTCTTTTCCAATATCTATATGAAATCAAGATTGTTAATGATTAACTTTCTCTTAGTGGACTTTTTTTATCAACTCTCTAAATCACCATTTGTTTTCTTACAATTTATTTTTATTTTTGTCTTATATTCATTTCTATTTTATACCTCTTGATATAAATTTTATTACCCCATTGATTGATTATTCACTAAAAATAGTTTCTGTAACTAGAACCATTTTAATCTCTTTTTTTCATTTCATAATATTTATCCTCCTTACTAATATTCAATATTTTTTCATGGATATCCTTATATATTATTATATTAATTTTAAGAACTTCTTTATTGTTTATTGAAATATTTTAAAAGGTTTTAAATGAATATTTTTATATTTCTATTTCATTCATTTTCTACCTCTATTTTTCTTGATTTTCATTATGAAGATTCATTTCGGTGTTTTCGCAATTCTTTAAAGTAGCTTTTATTTAAATTATTTTTTTTTAAAAATCTTTTTAAAATTATTTATTTAAAAAAGGGATACTAAATTAAAAAGGATATTTATTAATATTTTCTAAATAATTTTTAAATATTATTCTAATTTTTTTCAATGATAATACTTTTTAATGTTTATTATATTTTATTGGGCATTTGTTATAATTTTAATTTTCAACTTTATTTCATTATATGATCCAATTTGATGAATTTTGATGATTCTTAAGAAACAAATTTCATTATCATAGGTTAATTATGTAAGTATAATGTCAAGAATGTTTTCAAGATCATTTTGTACACATACTTAGGGTTTATCATTATGTGAAAAGTGAACCTCAAGATATATAGCACTAAAATGTCTTGGGTAGAGATTTATATATCATGAGATTATTATTTTATGGGGAAAAAGGTTGTTATCTTGGACTGTTATGTTTTTGAACATAGGTTCTTAGCCAATTTTTCCTTGGTGGTTAACAATGACATATCTTAGGATTTTCTATTCTTATGTTTGTACTACATTCCTATATTATATATATAGAGATAACTATTATCTTAAGATTCCACACACCTATATTATACCAGTTGTTTATGATTATTTATATTCTCTTATGGGTATGATTTTATGATTATATTTCTTTTTATATTTGTTCTTTTTATGTTTACTCTTTTAAAAACATTTTCATTATAACATATTTTGAATTGATTGATTTCTATTACATCTTAACTCTTACTGTGAATTTAATATGACCAATTTACCATGTTTCCATTACCTAGGTAATGAATATAAATATAATTTATGACATTTATAAATTCTTATGATGTGTGGAAAATTGATTGAGAGATGTTGAATCATTATTTTTCAATAAGGAAGTTGTGTAACTATTCTCTGAGGATACTGAACTTATACGTTTTGGGGGAGTTATTTATTATGATTTTTTAATTAAAATCATGTGTGAGGATGTAATATATATTTATGTTATGGTTGGGTCATCTTAGTTGGAATCAGAGAAAAAAATAGTTAATTTTGCGGATTAGATAATGAATAATAAAGAGATTTATCTAAAATAAACCTAGGTTATGAAAAGTGGTATAGGTTAAACCCACAGTTTCATAAGATGAAATAATGGTTTCAGGGGTTAATACACTACATGATTAGTTATTATTCTCATATGTTTACTTAATTGGGATATTATTTTCAAATACTCATGCCAACCATTTTGGTTTTAAAAAATAATTATAACTTGAATAGAATGGATACAAGTACAATTAATATAAAAAGTCTTAATTAATTGTAATTTTATCCATTATTTCATACATGAAAAGTTTGATATAGTAATTCATTCAAAACCTTAACAATGGAATATTTAGTTATTTATAAAACACCAAGTGGTATGATGATATCTTTAAAAATATATAACTCTTTTCTGATTGTTATTTATGGAAAGATATGTCATGAGAATAATATCATTCCTCATTAAGTTGAATTTTATGTGATTTTGGGTGTTGATTTGATCACTATAAATATATCCCATATAAATTTTTTAGATAAGGAAATTACATCCTTTTTATGGGTCTTGATACATAATAATGAGAAGTATTTTCACCCAATGGATTGGAGAAATCTTATTACTCAGAATATATTGATTATGAATGAATATTTAGATGTAATTTACAAATAATTTTATAGTATTCCCTAAGATCATGAGATTGTGTTTTGTATAAAATTAATACATAGAGTTATCCCATATTAAAGAGTACATATAAAACACACCCTATTAAATTAGAAGAATTGAAATATCTACTTCAAGAAAATATGAATAAGGTTTTTATATTCCATTGTGCTTCAATATGGGTTGTATCAGTCCTCATTTTTAATATTAAGTATGTATCGAGGCATCTATACATTTATTATTATGAAATTAATAAGATCATGATCATAAAATAATATCCTTTACCTATATTTTTGATTTATTCAGTCAACATTATGGATCTCAATTCTACTCAATGATAGAAATTAAATCCTGATATCGTCAATTTTGGTTGAAAAGAAAGGGTACACCCAATACAACATTTTTAACCAGATACGGACACCACGAATTCATAGTGATGTATTTCAGACTAAAAAAATCCCCCACCATCTTCATTGATTTTATAATTAGATTATTTAGTTATTAACTCACTCAATTTGTTGTATTCATTATATATGATATTTTCATATATCCGAAGATAATGGAAAAACATGAAGAGTATTTAAGGATTTTTCTGAAAACCTGAAGAAAGAAATAATTGTATCCAAAATTTAGAAAATATGAATTCCAAAAATGTAAAGTATAATTCTTGGATAATGTAAACATAAGTTAGTGTATATCTATGGAGCATTTAAAGATAAAGGTCATTAACAAATGGATCAAACAGACCTTAGTAATAGAAATAGATATATTTCATGGATAAATTGGATACACTCAATGCTTTATGATAATTTCTTCAAGATTTTGAAAACCACTAATTAATTTTACTAAGAATGGATTCATGATTCTATAGGTAAATGAATGTGATCAATATTTCATGGATATTATGAGAAGTTTGGTCACAACAACTGTACTCACAAAAACATATAGTAGTTATGGTTTTGTGATATAAAATGAAAAATCAATGAAGGGATTGGTATTTGTCCTTCTTTTTAATAAAAAAATTAGTTTATCATTTAATTTTTTTAAATTTTATGAGGAAATTTATCTAAAACATGATTTGGAGATACAATTAGTAATATTTTTATTTAATATATTGATGTATTATCTCTATAGAAAAAAGTTTGACATGTTTTTTGATCAGACATGATTAATGTATATATTTAAACAAAAGGATTTGAACATATACAAAAGGGGGTGGTTGTAATTGATCACGTGGTATGAATAATTATTATATTATCACTTTAGGAATGAGAACATGGTGGTTGCTACTGGAAAATGGACCTATACCCATGGTTTTGGGGAAACCAAGGGTATAGGTCACCCTATCCCCATAGTTTTGGGAAAACCATGGGTATAAGAGTTTTTTGATATCCTATTCCCACGGTTTCCCCAAACCGTGGGCATAGGCTACCCTATACCCACAGTTTTCTCCAAACCATGAGTATAGGGTATCAAAAAATGACTATGCCCACAGTTTTCCCAAAACTGTGGGGATAGGGTGACCTATACCCATGATTTTCCCCAAAACCGTGGGTATAGTTTTCGGATAAAAAAACATATACCCATGGTTTTGACAAACCTTGGGTATAGGTTTTCCACGTGTGCGCGGGAAATTTATTTTTTCTGTGGGAACAAAAAAAATTGGCAGGAGTTCTATACCCATGGTTTATTCCTCTATGACCATGGTTTAAATAAATATATTTAATAAAATATATATACATACATATATGCAATGATGGGGTTGTGGTAAGGCTGCTCGTGAATGGATAAGTGGTTGCGAGATCGAATCCCACGGGCTGTTATTTTTTCAAATATGTTGTACCTATGGTTTCCAAACTGTGGGTATATTCCATAGACCTATACCGACGCGACCAACGACCACAGTTCCCCAAACCGTAGGTATATCCTTTACCCACAGTTTTGGGGTCTATACCCATGGTTTTGAACCAAGGGTATATGATCATTTTCTAGTAGTGAAACTCTATGAGAAAATGATAATGAAACCTTATCCATGTTGTGGATTGAAAGACACCCAATAATCATGGAATATTAAAGGATGAACCAATAACTCAAATTATAAGGGAATAAATATTATATTTCGCAAATAAATAATCTACAATCCATCGATTTTAAAAATTAGAAGACATAGATGGATGATAGGGAGATACAGAATAAGGCTGGAAACATTCAAAATTTCATCCTGGAAAATTATTGAATTATAAAATTCATAAAATGAATATTTATCCCTTAAATTCCAGAATTGAATAAGGTGATGTAGGAAGATGCACAGATCTAATCATTCTCTGTTAATCCTAGAAGAAAAAAGATTTATATTTTTTTCAAAGTGAATTTATAATGAGACTACATAAAGAGGGAGATTATGGATTATAAATCCTAATGCATGATCTAATAACAAGTTAAGGCTGAATGATAGAAGTTATAAGGATGAGAAACCATTACCCATACACATGGTGAAATGGGATAACATCACCATGTATTTTATTTTAATAATTCATAATACCTTTAATGTCTAAAATACCATTTTGTTTGAAGTTAATTTCCTTAAAAATTCAATTAATTTCATTACTATTTGAGAGGATGTCATGCTCTATTAACCTGAAGAGATATAACTAAACTAAGTTGTAAGGATACATGAGTTACCAATTTTTATTTTATCTAATTGAGATTTGATGATTACCTTGAATTTCTAGTGAATTATTCTATAAGATCTAAATATGATTCTATGATTTATCATAACATATCATCCTTAGACTAATGGTAAATTTAAAAAGACTATTAATTCTTTAAATTATATACCGAGATCCTATTAAATGGATTTAAAATTATGTTCTGATAAACATACTCCTATGGTGTATTTATCATATAAAAAAGTTCCAATCTAGAGTTTAAATGACACTACATAAGGTGATATATTGGAAAAGTGTAGAACTATAATAAACTGGAATAAATATGAATAGTTGAAGCAATTTTGAATGGATACTTTTCAAGAGATATCATAGAATATTAAAACAATATAGTAGTATATTAATGTTATGAAATGTCTATGGTTGTTTTATTCAGGTTATATTCAGTGAGATAATCTTTTTTTTAAATTTTGGATAAGGTATTAATTCAAATAACTTCATAGAAGTGGGTTACTCATATTGTAAGAATCAGATGAAAAATTTACTTGGTAGTATTTCATATCCTATTTAGAAAATAGTAATGCATGATTATCTTACCACTAAAGAATATAAAAGAATAGACTCTCAAAGATATTAATTTTTTTAATTGAATTAAAAAGATTTTAATTCCTTTTATTATGGTCTTGATAGATATTAATTAAATCATTTTTCTTCTTAAAAAAGTACATATGATTTCTTTAAAATAGTATAACTCACACACAGAGGCCAAAATTAAGTTATGAAAATTATATTAGATGTGTTTCATTAAGATTTTTAAATTTTCTCCATGCATAACAATGAATAAATTACATTATTTTTTATTCACTTCACCAACATTTTCCATTCTATAAAATTTATTAGAGATGAATTTTCCATATAAATGATTATAAAGAATCTACTATGGGTTTTACCTTGTTCGTGGTCACCCAAAGTGATACAAATCCATGATTTTAAAGACATAAAATATTTGGTGGTTAATGAAATAATTTGATCCTTAATGGAATATGAAATAATGATGAAATTAAAATTAGTAAAAGAATAAATTGAGGTTAAGTAATATAAGAAGAAAATTACTTTTAATGAAATCAAAGATTACTATTCTTCTGAAAGTGACATCGATGATGAAGGAGAACTTGAAAAAATTGTTAAAATGATGTAAAAATTCCTAAACAAGAGTAAATAAACATGGAATCCAAAAACCATGATATTATTAATGTTCCGAAGGTGAATTTTTAAGAGTGAAAATAAGAGTAATATAAGATCAAATTTTAAAATATTCAAAAAGAGAGTAAAAGAAAAGAACAATTATAAGAAAAGTTAAATATTTTAGAGTTTTATTGATTCATCCTCATTAAATTAAGAAAGTATAAAGTTCATTATGGTATATGTTGACGAATACCTTGATGTTAGTATAACTCTTCATATATGGTCATCTTAATCTTTTTATTTATTCAGTCACTTAAATTAGGAAGAAAACAATATACCCAAGATAAACATGAAAATATATATCATCAACTTGATTATTTATATTTAGATATAAAAAATAAGTACATAAAAGTAATTGAATAATGTGATAAAATTTTAAATTAAAAAGGGATTATTTTAAAATAAAATGATGTCCCGATTTTGAAATAAAAAAAAACAACATGATATTATTTTTTAAAAAATTGAAATCTAGGATTACAAAAGATTTTTTTTAAAACTCACCCAAGGTGAAAATATCTTAACATGATCACTGTGTATCAATGTGTTAAAATAAAAAATCATAATGAATCTTTTTAAAAATTCACTAAATTTTTTTATGGTGGTTCTGAATATTAAATTTTACAAATGTTATTTTAAATAATTTCATATTATATATGAATGTGATTGAAAAAATTATTTATTTGGATGACCCAAATAGACCCATTTTTCTTCTAATATTTTTTAAAAAATATAAGAAAATTTGGGTCCCAAAAAAATTACCTTCCCATGTTTGTGAATATAAACTTATTAACCTTCCTATATATTGTGATAACATTTATGGTCCCTCAAGTGAACTTAAAGGGAGTTTTTTGATATATTATATGGATTCACCATGGACCTTAATTGATTTATAATTTGGTGGAAATAAAAAAAGTATGACATAACTTAGAGAAGGATGATGTCCAAAAAACATTTATGGAGTTTAGATATTGAAAAATCCTTATAGTATATAATTTTTTTTGTATGATTTATATATTTTTATAAATCTGAGTTGTTTTAATGTTATTATTATTTCCTACTATATATTATTAAATAATTTTATCATGTTTTATCTTATGCATAAACATGTGATTTATTGAATTTATATTATAAAAATAAGGTTTTAATATTTATATTTCTTTGGAAAGATATTTTATAATTCTTTATTAATCCTTTCTTAATTCCTTGGAAAATATTTTTGAGTGGTTTGAAAATCATTGTTTTCAAAAGTTATATTTTTAATGATTTTTTAATTTTTTGTTCTTATTTTTGTCTTGAGCCTCAGATTAAATATGTTTATCCAAAGGATTATCAAGCTAAATTGTTTTATATATTTATTTTATGAGTCATGTTTGATTGAAAATAACTATGCTTTAATATGAATTATTTTGTTAAAGGGGTGTTAAATTACCTTCAATTTCTATTATCTTATTATATATATCTAACCTGCATGATTTGTAAGTTCATTTTTGATAATCTAAATGTGGAGAATATTTTAGTGGATGTATGAGATAATATAATGTTTTTTTAAATTCTGTTTCATCAAGGGGAGAACTATATTTCAATGTATTACAAAGGGGGTGATGCAGTTTCATGAATTTGTTTTCTCTTTCCTTTTTATATTTTTCCTTTTACTAATCTTGAATTTTATATAAGGTTTTTATGATCATAAAAAAGAAAAATATTATTTTAACTCTTGGTTGATTTATTTTAATTATCATAAAAACATTAATTTGATTCTAAATCATTTCATTTTTATGTGAATTTTGCGTGTTTAATTTACATTATTATGGTATGGAGTATTCCGGCCATATAAAAACCTCAAAATAGGTTTAAACGTTTACTTTCAAATGATGTGAAATAGTGTAGCAATGAATATCTCATTGTTTATGAAAGAAGAATCAAGACTCCAAAAACACCATCGGTTAGCTGCTGGTGTCCCATTGGCCAGATAGTGGGAGAAGATAGTTTATACAGTACTCTCAGGAATCCCATCAGATACACTATGAAGGTTGTCAGGTAACAGGTGGTGTTAGGACTGCTAATCTAAGGAGGAATTTGTTATGGATATAAAGTTATGTATTCATGTTTTAATATTGTGACATGACCCCTTATAACTTGAAACCTTATGGAGGATATTTTATGAGTCATTATAAATAATGGTTTTTATTGAATTTTTGTTCATATCAAATGAAGGAATCTAGGATATCTAACAAATTAATAACCACATCAAGAGATTCAAAGTTCAATTTTCAACATTTTATATCAAATAATATCAATAATTATACATCTGAGGAGATCAAGTAACTTAATAAATAAGGTTATATTTTTCAATGACTTCATCCAAAGAACCACTAATATCTTATTCTATCATTTTGTTCCTATTTATCTATCATCCCATTGATCCTTTTATCAAACAAATTTTTTATCACCTGTTATACCTCTATCTCTATTTATATATTTTTCAAATTAATTCAAGAGAGATTGGATTATGATCATTCTAAAGGGATTTCAATTAAAAAATTTATCTTTTCACTTCTCCCTTGTGAATTTTTTGTTAGTTATCTGTCCAAAAAAATAATTTTGGTTCCTGAGTCTCTATTCAAATGAAGGGATTTAGGTTCTCTCTATCATGTTAAACTAAAGGGGTTTTGAGTTTTTTTAATCCAATTTTTTAGGCTTCTTTCTTCCCTTTCAAACTAGGGGGTTTATTAATTGACCATCATGACCATTATCATGAGGAGGAGACACAACTGTACCTTCAGGTTTTATTTCCAAACATCTTCACCAAATTCTGCTCATCCTTTTAATTTCCAAACATTTCTTTTCCTAATGATTATATATATACGTTTTTATTTTCACTACACATTACATTGATTAATATTTATTTATTTCTTGATATCACTCTATCTTTTTTAGCATCAATTTATTCTCTTTATATTTTAAGAAATAAATTCAACCCTTTCTTACCATAATTTATGACCCAACATATTATTCATACTATTTAAAAAAGGGAAACAAATTAAATAATAATATAAATATTAAAATATAAATGTAATATTTAGATGAATTAATTTTGGATAAGTATGTAAGGTTATATTGAGGAGTGAAAATGTGTAATATGACTATTATAAACATAAATGACCATTAGGAATTCATATAACTTACTTGTATATTGGAAATTTGATAATGAGAATATAATTGTTTTAGAAAAGTAAAATTTATAATAAAAAATATAATAAAGTTTTTTAATTAATATTTAACATCGTTTAAACAAATAATGATAAATTTATAAAATATAATCTATCATTACAGAAGAAAATATTTTAATCATTTTTTTTACTAAATTATTATCTATTTTATAGAAGTTAAATCTCACATATTTATAGAATGAATTTAATAAATTTGAATCAATTTTTGAAATTAGGGCATTGAAATTGGGTAAGAGGGTTATCTACTTTTTTTTATGAAAAAATAAGTTACTACTATAAATAGTGAAAGACATTGGTAAACAAAAAAAATTAAAATATATTAGATTCTTAAAATAATTTATAAAACATATAAAAAAAATTTAATTGAGTTAATATATACACCCTTTCATTTTTTTACTTATCGGCCACTTTTCAATTAAAAAGGAAATGTTTTAACTATTATGTAATAAAAAATTACAAAAAATCCACTCAAAGTCATCTATAAAATAACCCCTTCTCTACCCCATAAAAAACTTTTCTCCCCTTAGTTTTATTCATGGATCCATATCTAAATACCCTCTCTAGAATCATATTAAATGTTTTTTTAGATTTTGATCCTAATAAGAAGGTCTAAATCCTTCATTATAATTGAACCAATTATGAGGAGTGATTCAATCCAAGTATTTAGTTCTCTCTATATTTTCATTTACATTCTCATATCCACTATTTTGTAATCTCATTATCCTATCTAATTATATTCTATAAACATCATTATTATTCTATAAAAATTAAATTAATTTATTACAACTCTAAACAATTACTCATTCAGTAGTATAATGTGTTCTTGTATGGGTTGGTTTAATCACCCACATGTTTAATTTTTCACTATCTTTAATATTTTTATCTTAAAATGGTATAAAATATAATATTATAACAATATATAATATTAACAATTAAAATATTCTATTATCAAGGTTATTTAATGGTGTAACTTAAATGAATTATCATTATACAGTATCTCTCACTACTAGAAAAATCACTCAAAACATACACATTATAAAGTCCATTACTGAAAAATGTACCTATATCTTCCATATGATGAACATGAGACCCTATGAATTATCAAAAAAATTAGATTAAATAACCTTTAATAATAAATTAATTATGTAATTATTATCAAATAACAAATATTGGAATCTCTATGTGGAAATTAATACAAAACAATTAAAACTAGTATATTCTGATGTTAAAAATAAAAAATAAAAAATATATAAATAATAATTAATATAATTGGATACTAAAAATGATAATTAATATTAATATGGTGTAAATATAAGTTATTAATATGAATATTTTTAAGATAAAGGGTGTTAAAGAACATTCATGTAAGTCTAATGTAATGGTTGGGGTTTCTCATCTCAATTTCCATTCATTTAAATATATTTCATATTCACCACCAATTTTATATTAGAACCTATATATATAGCCCAAATATTTACCTTTATCCTAATTTTCATGTAATTCAAGGGATTAAAAAATCGATATTATGTTCTTTCTTTAATGGATTTTGATTCAAACATTACCAATGCTGTAAGGGTTTCGTTCCCAATCACTCTTCGAAGACAACATTATATATATATAAATTTATTTTAGGGAAATTTATATGTCTGTTATCTCTAAAACCCAATTCATTTTACTATCCAATAGTTTTTATGTGTCTTCTTACTATTTTTCTCCTCCATTGATTGATTATTCCCCTAAAATGATGTTTGTAAGTGAAATCATTTTTATCTCTTCTTTTAGGTAAATAATATTTCTCCTACGTGTCCATATTCACTATATTTTTTAATATATTTCTTTATATCTATATATATAGTTTTGAATTATTCAAACAAGTGTAAAAGATTTTTTATTTATGTTTCCCGTTTGATCATTTTCTCCCATCATTTTCCTCTATTTTTTTTACAATGATTCATTTCCATGTTTTCATGACTCTTAAATGTTTTTTTATATTCTTATTTTTTAAAAACATTTATTTATAAATTATTCCTTTTAAAAAATGGGTAATAAAAATTTAATAGATATGCATTGTTAGTTTCTAAATAACCTCCAAATGTTATTCTAAAGTGTTTTTAATCTATATTAATATATTTACACTTTTATCAGGTTTCACTAGGGATATGTTTTAATTTAATCATCCACTTTATTTCTCTAAATGATTCAATTTTATGCACTGTGATTCTTATTATTAAACCTAGTTCATTATCATGGGATAATTGAGCTATTATTATGTTATTAATATGTTCATGCTCATCTGAAAAACAAATATTTGATTTATCACTATGTGATGGGTAGTTCAAAAATTATATAGCCATTTAATAGAATAGGTAAAGATTTATATCTCATGAGATAACTATTTTATGGGAAATGGGTGGTTATCAATGTCTATTATTTAATGGGACATATATGGATAGCCTTGTAACCTACGCTATGAATGATCTGATGTTTAATCCTAATATATTTCTTGAATTTCAAATTCTTATGTTTATAGAACATTCCTAAATTATGTATCTATAGATCATAAATATTGAATTATGATTCCATAAGATTATTTTATATCGAATATTTATAATTCATTATATACTTCCTTTGGTATGATTTTATGATTATGTTTCCTAGAATACATGTTCTTCTTATGCTTACTCCTTTATAAACATCTTAACGACCACTTGTGACACCCTCGTGTCAGTACTATATTAAATATGATGCAATTTTGGGTTATTTCTAAATTTCTAGAATTTTTAATTGTTTTAGGTTTAAGAGTTTGATAAATTTAGAATGTAAACCAATTGTACAATTAGGGATATTTTGTGTGAACATGCTTCCAGATCAAGCGGGAGAGGGGATGGGTTTCTAGTGAAGTGTGTATTGTTGGAATACAGTTTCTCAAACTATGTAGCCAAACCATGTGAAACAAATTTTGTATAGGATCACAATTCATGGTTTGTGAATGATTAATAATAGTTATGAGGCCAAACTATTCAAGGTTATAACTCTAGTCCAGTGCAAATTTCACAATCGTTGTTTAATTTGGTAAACCCTATGGTCAAATAATGTGAATTACCCAGTTTCATTAAAATATAAAATTTCCATTATTAACTGACTCAGCTTAACTAAATCTTCCTTATCCTCCCAGTATCATTTGGGCAACTAAATGGATATCTCTATGTTTCCTCTCTATTCTCTCATTGAAATTATTAGTGTACTCTCATTCAATTTCTAGTGATTATTACATTTAAAGTCCAATTTTTCTCTTTATTCTCTATTTCCTATTATCCCATCCTCATTTAACCTGATTTTTATTTACTCCCCTAAACCAAACTAATATTTTAAAATAAACATAGGGTTTCAGTTGGACTATTCATGGGGTTGTGGTTGTCTAGGACTTGTAGAGTCTATTTTCTTCATTTTTGTTCTTCCACAATTGAAGGTAAGTTGTTTTTATAAGGATGTGGTAAGAAATTTCAGGATATTCTGTTATTTATCATTTCATGAGACAATTTTTCTTTCTATATTATTTTTATATCATTTTAAAAAAATATTTGATACCCATAAGTGGTTTATAAAATGGTTTCATTTATTTTTTTACTTGGCATAAAGATTTTTTAAAATAATTATTGTATTACTTTAAAACTAAAATGTGGGGCATGCCAAGTGTTTATAAAAACGATTTTGTGTTTATTTTAAAATTAATTTGATGGAAAAAGAAGGGTTTTGGCCCTAATTGTTTTTCTATGGAACATAACCCATGTTTTAATGGTTTTTTCTAATTAAAAATTGTTTTGGTTTTCAAATAAATAATAATGGAGGAAAACCTAATTTTTAATTTTTTTATCCTTGTTTTATTTTAAAATGATGTTTTATAACATGGGCTTCTTAGATTTATAGTAAGGCCCATTGGAATATGATAAAATTGAAAAAAACTTCCATGTGGTTTGAAAAAGATAGCTTATAAACATGGTATTCCAAGTTGTTTTAAGTGATTGGTTAAGGGTTTTTAAAATGATTTTATTGATGTTTTTAATACCCCTGTTGTGATACCATTTTGTATATATTTTATTTAACATATTATATTTATGTTATGTTTATAAATTATTTTCGGTACTTTTGTAAATGTAAAAATAGGATTTTTCAGTTGAGGGTTTTGGAGGTGATATGAGAATTATTAATTATGTATTACCGATGCATGTGATGATATTGTTGCTTATTATTATCAATTACACTTGATTTATTTAATTTTAATCCTATAATCCTGTGGGAGGGATCCAATCGTATGATAAACTAATCAATATTACACATTGGATAACATCCCAAAGTGTATCTTATGTCTTTCTTATAGTAGTGTCCTAATGATACTATAAGAGTGACACATGTGATTATATTTCTTTTGAATAAAACATATTCTAACAGTTTATTTCATGTATTATTATCTTGGATCATCTTATTTTAGGACCTAGTGTTTTTCTAATAATACTTATTTATTTTATAATGATGATATATTAGGTATTTCTATTTCACACTTTATTTTATTCCCCAAATACCACCTTCATTTTTTGAACTATTATTGTGATCTAAATTTATTTCAATAATGATTATTTTATATTATGGTGTCTCCCTAAGTCCCATCTATTTTCTTCTATGTTTAAATTTATTTTACAACTATTTAATAAAATATGATTTGAAAATAAATATTTTATAGGAAGGGGAAATGTTTATTTTGAGTATGGAATTTTGAGAAAGGTGTTTGAAATGATGAGAAATAAATTATTTTGTATTTATAAAATAAAAGTTCCTCATTTTATGGTTAATATTTATTTCTTTACAAAGTGATGTTTCCACTTATTTCATATGAAATGAGGCAATAACTTAATTTGGGAAAAAATAATAATACATAGTTTTATTTATTGTTTCTACTATGGAAAAAATAATTTTAAATTTTATTTTAAACATTCATTAAAAAAATATTTTAATATAATTAATTGCATAAACTACATAATGAAATACTAATGGGAATATTTAGCTCAAAAAATATACCTTTATTTGTCTATGTAGCTCTTTTTCTATCTTTTGGTTCCTAATTTGAGATCCAATGTTGGTTTTTTTCTCTTGGTCGGTTGATGGACATTTTGGATGTGGTGAGTGAGCATGTGTCACATAGAGACTTTTCAGTAATGGGAGGAGTTATTTATTTATTTTTGGGATGTTGTTGTATCAGCCAATTTGGATAACTCTTTATTATATTTTGGTTTCTTTTATTTCATTACCTTATTACATGTTCTTTATATATATTTATAATATTTATATTTATGAAAGTGATCTATGATTGTTTATTGTTTCTTTTTCCATGTTTATTATGTTCATTTATTTTTTTCTATTTATTTTATATGCATGAAATTCTAATGTTTGGATACACAATGTTGGATTCTCGATTAGTTTCTGATACTTATATTATTATTTATAGATTAATAATTCCCATCATTTGTTTCATTTGATACACTAACACTAATTTCTAGCTTGTGGAAATTGGGAATGAGGTATGGGCCTTGTGACCAGATGGATGTGGTGAAGGGTTAGGTCAACTTGGGTTGGATAATGACAAAATTTTATCAAATTACACTCTTGTTATTTAGGAAGGACAAGTATATTAGTGATAGGAATTCTAGAACATTAGTTGTATGTGTCGAGAGTGTCTTACTAGATCTTTCTCATTCATAACCTTAGGTTTCCATAGGTATATGGATTGTGAATTATAGATTTTGGAGCCATTTTTAATTTATTATTTTTTCCCTTATGAAAAAAGTATATTTATCCCCATTTTGTTTTATAAGATATTTTTGGGATTTTCTTGAGTTTTGGAGTGAAAATTTATGACGAACTAGAACAACATGGTTAGCTCGCATAATATATAAAACCCTAAGAAGCCTGTATGTGTTATTAAAAGGGATTATAAGAGGCTACTGAAAGGTAGAAATATGGAAATTCAATCCATACATCCAAACCATGAATAATTCAACATCCCTCTCGGTATTTTTGTCCCACCTCCTTTATATTTCATATTGATTGTCATGATTTTTATCATCAATGTAAGGCTATAAAAGGGAGGTTTTTTATGTTAAACTAATGCCCTTAGGTATAATTTTATTTATTTTTTACATATTTATGTTTGGTTTCATGTTTCAAAATATTATTTAGAGGAAAAAATGATTTTTATTTTTAAAACCTGTTTTGTGGTGGTTATAAATAACATTTTTATGTGGTCCATTTAAAGTATGTGGTCCATTTAAAAGTGAATTTTTATACTCATATTTAAATGTTCATGGTTAAATAAAAAATTCATTTTGTAGCATGATTTGTTTTGTATGATTTGTGATTTTTGGTTTGATTCCTTTAGTTTATATTATAACCTTTTTGATTTAATTTGTGAATCATGAATTGATTGATCATATTTCATGTTATTTAAATTATTTATCATATAAATCTCTTTTAATCATACACATTCCATCTCTAGGGGTGATTCCTCCCATTTATTAGAATTGACCTTTCATGTCATTGACACTACTAAGAATTAGAGTATATTAGTGTTGATAGAATATTTTATTATCTTGGACCATATCTAGGAACTATTCAATCAAAATCGAACATATTTTCATATTTATTTTGATTTTATTATGGTAGTGAATTGGTTGGATAAGATTTTAGAAATATTCAATTCTCTGGAGACCCTTGAATATTTAAGTGTAAAGGATATTGTAGGCTTGTTTAAAGGACTGAGATTAGTGTAGTGTAATATCATGGTCCTTTACCAACTGTATGAGGAAATATATTGGGAATTAATTAAGAAGATGTTTATTTAATGGAATTACCCTAATATAATTAAGGTGGGGAAATCTGTTGAATTATTGATTCTTCATTAGGGTGAACATACGATAAAGGAATACACTGATTATTTCTCAGATTTTTTATTCGTTTCTTCCTATGTAGTTTCCAAAAACTATATATAATTTTTATTTTTTGAAGGTGGTATTCACCCATAACCTGGATTAGCTATTTTTATATTGAACTTGATTTATTATCAGTACATTATTGAAAGGGATGTGTTAATAAAATATGATCAGATAAGGAAACCTATAATGTGTGATTCCTCAGTTCCAAACTATGTGGGTGAAGGTATTTCATTTGGTGTAATGCTCAATCCATATGAACCTAAGTTATAAGTGAAACGTGATGAGTTATGGTCTTCTTATCACCTTTATACTCTTAATGGGAGGAAAACCCATCTGTAGTTTTTCCAATATAGATCACCTAAGTATTCTAAGCCATATTTCATAGAGTCTTAGAGTGCCAATATTTGATGTGGATGTTTGGAAAATATTTAGATATTTTTTATGTCGAATTATCATAATAAAAAAAATAATTTTTAATTGTGATGTGGTTTTGGATGAAAGTAAGTTTTCATGTTCATGCGTGATGAGTTTACAGTAATTTTTTATTTTTAGGTTACTCTTTCTTTGTGTAATATTTGGATATATTCTCTACTTATATGATATGATATTTTATTTTTCTTTGGGTTGTGATCATGCCATTTTGGATGGTTATTCCTAATTAGGTTACTATGTAATGATAACCTTGTAATGAGGCTTGTTTTTTAGACTTCACATGTGGATCCTTGGGTATATGCTTCCGTAATTGGGATAAGCACTACTCCAGCGTAGATTTTGGTTTGGTTGGTGGCCTATTTATTCTATATGGTTACTGTGGGTTGGTATTTTGAGAGTGAGGTTATACTTTATCCTATATTTATATTTCTACTTAAGGTTATATCCGTCATATTATATATTGAGGCATGCATTTTGGATTTTTTCTTTCTTTTATCTTGTTAATGTGTGATGTTACCAGATTGTTTGTCCTTATTTTAAGGTCAAATGGGGGTTATTTTTTTATAAATCCTTTTAGGGATTATGAAATGGTATTTTTTGTAGTTTGTTTCGATTGAAGGAGGATTATTTATCATTTTTAATTTTATAGATTTGTGATCATTTTTTGTGATAATTTTCTAATTAGTGTTTCTAATGTCAGTTTCACCATTTTCGATTAATTCTAAATTTTAGGGAAACCTATTTCATGTATTTATGGTCTTTACAATTTGTAATTTATAATGGTTATTTGGGAAGAAATCAAAGATATTTAGTAATACTCTAGGATTTAGTTCTGTCCATATTTATTAGTTTTGTGGTTTTCTGGTGATCTTCACTTTCATCCCATCTTTCTATTTTCCCATTTACATATTCATTTAGAGATAACTTTATGGGGGCATAAATTGGCATGTTGAGGGGAATTATGAAACTCCCATGATACTTTTGTAATAAATTTGATGTAATTTTTTGGTTTATCTTTTATGTTTTTTGAATATTTTTAGGAGTTTTGGGACTGATTTTTTGTGAAATGGAGAATTTGGACTGATGGTTTGGTTAGTACTAGCTATACAACCAATATATTTGGGAGATATGATGAGTTTCTAGTAATGTGTGCATGTTTTCTTCACTGTTTCTAAAATATAATAGCAAAACCATATGTGAAACCTTATTTATAGTACCACCCAACATATTGAGTGCACGATTGGTACCTTCCATGTAACAAAACCGTGTGAGGTTTAGGCTCTATTCAAGTATGAGTTACATCATTAGTGAATAGTTTTGTAATATATGCGGTCTACCTAGTTTCATAAAAATGTACAATATCTATTTTCTAACGTGATTTATTTTAATTATAATATCCTCTCATCCCTCCCATTTTGTTTGACTAACTATAGAGAGATCCCTCAGAACCTCGTTGCTCCCAATGGGATTTTTATCTCTTTATCCTTCAATTTTAAGGGATTATTGTAGTTAAAGTTACATTTTATTATTCGTTATTCCTATCATCTTCTACCTTCCTCCTTTACCCTTGGTTACATTTTCTTCCCTAAACCTCAATATTTTATTGGTTGAACGTCGGATTAAACTTTGTCTAATCATGGGGATTAAGTTGTTTAGGTATTGTAGAGTTATCCTTCTTCCTGGGTTATTCTTCCCCCACAAAGGTGATAGGTTTACAATGGGATAAGGTAGATGTTTTTTATTAAGTTACTTTATCTAACATTTCATGATATTATTGTTGTATATAAATTTTTTATATCATGTTATTCCTATATCTAATACCCATGATAAGTTTATAAAATGTTTCTGATAGTTTCCATACATAGGATGGATAATTTTTACAGGAATTATTTTATTTTTTATAAAACCAATATTTTGATCATGAAAAGTGTTTTTGAAAATTACCTTATGGTTATTTTAGAATTAATTTGATGAAAATCGAGGAGTTTTGGTTTTTAAGGAATATGTCCCACATTTAATGTGTGTGTTTTTAATTAAAAAATATTTTTGTTTTCAATTGATTCATGAGGGATGTAAAAAATATTTTTAAATTGTTAAATGATGTTTTACTTTTAAATAATGTTTCATTACATGATTTTTATTTTTGGATGAAATTCATATTTAGCACTTTATTAACATGATAAAAGCTTCCTTCGATTGTGATATGGATGGATTATTAACCTAGAATTCAATGTGTTTTTAAAAACTATGTTTTTCACATTGTTAAATAAATTTATTTTTGTTTTTATTAAATTGATAGTGATTTTATTTTTTATGTATTTTATATTTTTTAACCCATTATTGGAATTTATAAGAATTATTTGTGATACTTATAAAAATTTGAAAGGGTTTTTAGTGTGATATTGTTGGAGGTGAAATGAGATTTATATATTATTCCATAATGATATATGTGATAATATTTTTGTTTTTTGTTTTCTTAACATCTCTTGATTAAATTCATGAAAACCCCAGTCTACTAATGGAGAGATCTTGGTTTATTATACTCAATTTAATGTTACACCATTGATAGTGTCTCCCAGTGTATATTATGTCCTTTTTAGGGGAGTTACCCAATGAGTGTTTAAGTGTGATTCAAGTGCTTACATTTTTTAGGAATGCAATATAGGGTAGTAGTTTATTCAATCAAGTATTTTATAGAATCATCTCATGTTATGACCTAGTGAGTTTTATGTGATACTTATTCATTGGATGATGATGGTTTCTTAGTTATTCCTATTAACCACTTTATTATATCCTCATTCTATCACCTTGGTTTGTAGAGCCATTATTGTGATAATAAATTATTTCCATCATTAATCTTTAATATTATGTTGTCTACTTTAGTTTTATCCCATTTATTCTATTTTTTGAATTACATTCCAACTTTTTTATAAAAGTGGATTTGAAAAGGAATATTTCAAAGGAAAAGAAAATATTTATTTTATGTTGGGTATTTTGAGTCATTTTTTTTGAAAATGAGGAGAAAGTATTTTATTATGTTTTTTAAAAAATAAAAGATCCAAAAAATTTAGTTTTAAGAGTTTCCATTACTAAATGATGATTCCATTTGTTTCCTATAAAATTAAGGGATGTTTTATTTATGGTTAAAATAATAAAACATGGTTTGCATTATTCCTTATCATTTAGGAAAACTACTTTCAAATTGTATTACACAGTAGAATTCCTAAAATATTATGGTAAAATGTATTTCACAGACTCTTTAATAAAATACTATTTGTCTCATTTAAATCACACCACAAACAGACACACCTTTATGTGTTTATGTAGCTGTTATATTTTCTTTTAGGTGACCAGTTGGTGATATAATTTGGGTTTCTGTTATTTTAGTCTATTTATGGATGTTGTGGGCATGGTGAGTTCCTATGGGTCACAGGGAGATGTTTGAGTGGTGTATCAAGTTATTTATTTATTTTTTGGGATGTTTTTGTATCATCCAATTAAAACAATTCTTTACTATATCTCATCCTAATTTATGCCAATACCTTGTGATATAGTCCTTATAGATGTTGTATTTCTTAAAAAATATTTATAATTGTTCATTATTATTTATTCCATGTTTTTGGATTGTTCATTTATTTATAATTTTTTATTTTATATGAAGTAAAGATAAATGTGTGGACACACCAAGATATATTATTGGGTAGTTTTTGTTGTTTCTTTATTATTATCCAAGATTGAAACTATACCTGTTGGATGTTTCATTTGATACCCTTATACTAATTACTAAACCATGGTGACCAGGGATGTTCTTCAGCCCTTATGATGGGATAGCACGAGTGATGGGTCACGTCAAACTAGGTTAGTTCATGACACAACCTATGTAGACTTGATTTATTTATCTAATATCTCACTCCTTACTGAGTGTCTAGATCCCCCTTTTCTTATGTTTCCATTCCCCAGGTAATTAAGATGAATATTATGTGTTATTTTTATAGAAGAATGTCATGTATGTATACTTTAGTAGGTGATGTTGAATAATTGTTATTAAATAAGTAATTATAGTAAACAATCAATAAATAAAAAAACTTATAGATTCTAGGGGAATGATTTATTATTGGTTGTAATGGATAATCAAATGCGATGATGTAATATATATGTATGTTATGGTTGGGTCATCTCAATTAATAATTATATATTTAAAACCATTTTTATACCAATATATATCTATATATATCATTCATATATAAGTAAATATAATATTTAAATAATAATTATATCATTATTTAAAACATATTATTTAATGTTAATCAATTATCTTAATCAAAATAAAGCATGTAAAATATATAAAACAATTGGATTAATAAGTACATTAATGGAAAACTTATCCAGGTGACTCATTTTAACCTTTTAAATTAATAATATAAATTATGAATCAAATAAAATATTATAATATACTACGTAAAAGGTTTAGTGAGATCCAATCACCCATGTGCATATTATATAAAGTTATTATTATCCATGAAATCAAGTATTATTATGAGACATGTATTATATAAACATTGTATCCCTAAACATTAATATATCACCCATCTTAATGAATTAAAGTAATATATTTACATATCTAATGTATTGGACATGAACATGCACTTTTTTAGTATAACTCAAATGAGGATCATAATTTCAAACCTATCCCACATGCAAACAATTCCCTATCTGTTCTCAAGGGATGTACAACCCAAGATCCGTAACATACATAACAACCAAAATATGAATTAATAAAAAAATAGATATTAAATTTCTCATAAATATAATACCTTGAACCTATCACATCTCGACAAATAAATAATTGAACTCCCCTAGTCTACATTTAATATACTAGAGGCTAAAGACTAGTACTGAGGTGTCTTCTGAAATTATGGGAGGCATTACCTATAAATATAACCTGAAACTGGATATCATTAAATATAATTGATTATAATATAAATGAATAAATAATCATGAAACAAAAATAATTCTTACATAATAGTAAAAATATTATACAATAAAAGAAAATTTAACTACATCAAACCCATAGTTCAAGATCTAGTGTTAAAAACATAAACATAAAATTTTTTGTGTTGATTCTGATACTTGTGACTCACTTTTTTTTCTACCAAACCTTATAACATAAAAAGAAAATATTGGACCACTTATATACCTAAAGAAATTTTATTTTTATAGTTTTATTGAATTATTAAAATCTCTTACATAAACAACACTCATGATTTCAATATAGTATTTTTCCCACATTACACAACTTTTCATATTCCATATTAAGTTCTCAACATATCCCATAAAATTATTCACATATGAAACATTTCTAAACTCAAATAATTTATCATTATTCTACCAAACATAGGAAAAATGAAACAAAATAATTTTAATATCAAATGCTCAGTAGGGGTAAAGATAGGAATTATCAATTTAATGTTCTCAATGAGCATAATATGAGAATAAGAATATTTTTATATAACCAAAGTTAATGACCATAACATAAGAAAAATTATACCCATAAATACTTGGATCATAAACATAAAACATGGTATAAGTATTTTTCAAAGGCAAGAGTCATTATAATCAATAATCATGATTCATGTGATGTTAATATTGATCAAAGGAAGCATTTACAACCCTTATAAATAATAATGGAACTATATTGGTATATTCAAACATAATATTTATAACCCATTTTAAACCTGTTTCAGAAATAAATGGATCCCAGTAAAATCCATTAGACAAACCCTACACAAACTCCCTCATTGTTTCCTATTAAGAAAAAGAACATGACCCAATGATTTGGAGAGCTATAATGTGCATCACACTTCACATAATCTATATTGGGCTTACTCATTCATCATTATATATAATGTGGATAATATACTAACTAAAATATATTGGGATCACCCATTAATCATGAGATATAATGGGTATCAACCCTTCATATAAGCTATATCAGGATATCAAGTCACCATAAACAATGTCTATGCACTGTTCAAGAATGATGCATTTATAATCCTTCAATTATTGACATAATAATAATCATTTTACTTCTATTATTTGATTCACCTATGGAAATGAAATGGTTTATATATATATATATATCATAATCAATTTAATGATACAATAAGGTTGGTAACATTACAACTTATATCCAGTGAAATGTTAGCAATATCATAGGTAATTGATGTTAATGAATGGAAATAACATTAAAATATAATTAGGAACATTCTTCAAGAAAATAACCATTTTCACTTAAAAACCCACATTTAAAATGAAAATATTTATAAAATATTTTGAGAATCATTTTCTTTGAAAATAACCTTGGAAACATATAAAGTAATATTCAAGGAAAATAATGCTCATGATGGTGGGAAAATCCATTCATGGTGTAAATGATAAAAATAAATATTCTTTTAAAACATTTTGTAAAGGGAGTATAAAGAGAACCATTTGGAAGAAATTAAGAAATTTACCTTTTAAAAGCATTTAATATAACGGTATTGATCATGTGAAATAGATTTAGGAAACAATTTTTATTTATAAACTAATATTTTTTATAATATTCAATGGATTTGGAAGAGGAAGATTCCCAATCTAAAAGAATACACAAGATTGGTATCACATACAAATGACTCTCTTGATGTTACATTGATCAGTAAGGGGAGAAATAAAAATTAAACTTGTAATGTAAATTCATAACCAAAGGAGAATAAAAGATATTTTGGTTAAAAAAATAATAGATTATTAATTTTGACTGAATAAAACATCATACCTAAACATTCATTAAAAAAAGAGATTGTAACATAAATCCTTTCTCGCTTTGGTGAAATTTAAATCATAAGATACATGAATAAATAACTTAAAATGAGACTTTAAATTCATTGAATATTAGAAGATTCATGATATTACATTTCAAAAGGGGTATTATATAATCTTCATAAGAAATATACGTACATATCATTAAATGTATGTCCCAAGGAAAGGAAATTTGGGAAGAATAAACCATACAAAGATCATATAATTGAAATTAGAGTTAATCAATGATGTTATTACATGCAGAAAATTTAAATCCACAAAAAAATTAAAATATGTAACTAAAAAATGTATAGATCAATTCACACATAATCATAGAATAAAAAATTCAATGAAGAAGATTTATAAACCAATGAGAGAAAACATTAATTTAAGAAACCATTTATCACATTGTAAATTTAATATAAAACCCCTTGGATAAAATAATTAAAATTGAAACATAAAATATAATTAAGTATGAAGGATTCATGATATGACATCTAAAATGTGTAGTATATACACCATATAAAATAAATTAGGTTCATAATAATAAAATATTCCTCAATAAAAGTAAATGGAGAAGAAATGCCTTACCTTGAGTCTAGAATCTCCATGTACATCCTATAAATCTTATATAATAAACTCTTAACAAATATTTTATTTCTTCACAAAATTTTCCATATTTAATCCCTTATCCTTAAAAAATCTATTTCATTTATATTAATGAAATCTTTAGTTACATAGTTAGTGTAACATCCCATGATCTGGCACTCTCTAACATGGCCAAATCAAGTTGGTTATTGGACCTCAAGTTAATATCCTTATATAATAGAAGCTATTAAGTGGATGTGTGGGTGTGTAGAAAATAATTAAGGGACTATAACCCCTGGTAAAAAGCTACAGTACAACAAAAATGAACCGATATCAGAGTATCTAAAATAGCAGAAACAATAAATCATTTAACAAAAAGATAAAGGGTGAACCAAGAAACCTAATAAAAATGATCCATGTAATGTGTGGCTGAAATGTAACTAAATAACATGATGAAAATCATACATATAAAAAATTGATCTGAAGAAAATAAAATAAATACTCAGGTCCTGAATCTCTAGCCGGTCCCATCTCCACGTTCCAACACATTTAGCAAGAAAAATTCAACAACAAGGTCCCTTTACATTGTCCAAACCCGTATCCATGTAATCTGATTGGGTACCAAAGGTTGTCTCAAATAGGGTGGGATTATAGCTCAGTAGGTTGACACCACCATGACTAAAAACCCCATTTTACAGTAAGTTCATGCAAAAAAGTGTTAAACAAGAGTATTAATTAATCCATTAATATAATATAATAATCAACCTATTGCGACACCATACCGAGATATTTCTGAGAATATATCATAACTATGCCAACTATGACAACTAGTATATGGTATAATAATATAACTGTCGAAAATCCCTCCATACAATAATTTCAGCAAAACAGAGAAGAGCACTGTAAGCATTGAAACATAACTAGGCTGACCCATTATATAAGTATTTTAGCATAACTAGGATAACCCTTATATATAATAATTTCTATACAATTGGGCCAAGCCATGCATATGTGAATTTTAAAATTAATCATAACATAATTCATAATGACATGAATAACACAACAGAACAACATAAGACAAGATGGTGAATCCGGCTAATTACTATTTGTATTTCAATTACCCTTTCATTAATCAAGTTATATCTTAAAAAATTATCATTCCAATAGACACATTCATATCATATCAAAGTATCAAAAGTCATTTCAATATAAAGAGATCCATTTTTCAATGTGATAATATCACAAGAAATCACCTATGGTCTCAGGGTAAGTTAAAATTTTTTTCAGAAAAAAATCTTGTTCATTATTATTCAATGGTGGGATCAACCTACAGGTATCCAAAAGATAAGTCTCAAAATAATTGGATCCCAATGGATCTAAGGAGTGGCCAAAAAATATGACTATCATCACCTATTTTTTTATTAGTTAATGACCACATTATTTCAATAAAATCACATAATATTTCAAAAACATATTTAATAGAAACAGACCATGGGGATTTATTCTAGAACAACTACCTTTATCCAAAAATAAAATCAACACTCTAAAATGGGAACGTGAATGAATAATGAAGGCGAATGAGATCACAAGGAAAACATAGATCACACAAACATCAAGATCAAACTTGATTTAGTGATGGTTAATAGATCACACAACTTTAATGGAGAATAGTAGAAGAAAAAGTGGAAAACCAATGAAAAGGAACTAACAGAAGATTAAATGCCATACGAAGATGTCCAAAAGGGGAAAATCAATCTAAAATTCTTGGAGTCTCAAAAGGGTCTAATAGAGGAGGCTGAATTGTAGATAAAAATAAAATCATATTAAAAATGTGTTTTATAATCGTCGGTCCTAAGATATTCATGACATGAACTGCTTTCACAATGTGAATTTATCTATTTATAAGTTACTATGAAAAAATGAGTTGACTTAGGTTAAAGTAACCTCGACTAATTATATCACGACGTGAACTGATTTCATGGTGTGTAAAAGTTTTATACATTGAACAAGTTCACAAAAAAATCATACAAATAGGTTCACATCATGTAAACCATTCCTGATGTGAAAGTGTCCAATAGATAGATCTTATCCCAACTTTAATAGAAATAGCTCAAAATAACTCTAAATCTTTATAAACCCATGGGTAATCATTAAAATCCCCCTTAACATATTTATTCCTAGACTCTATTTATTCAAAATAACACACATCCTTGAAATTTAGGTCATTTCACTTAGCATAAGCTCTCCAATTCCAATGAAATGTCTCTACCATGAAGGTTTTAAAAAGAAAAGAAAAAAACTAAAATAGATTCAACCAAAAATCTAGAGGGATGTACTTGTAAAATAAGATATATTATAACCTCCTTGACATATAATACAAGGTCCTTGTGATTCTCCATGTATCATTGTGGGTTCTCTGTGAACAGGTCTAGAAACTCTACTTTCATATCAAATTACCCACCCCAGATCTTTTCTTGATCATGCTCATGTTTCTAATACACTGAAACTAGAGGTATAGTCTTTCCTCTGATATGCATCTTAATATGGTCAATAATCCATATTGTATGCTTCTCAAAGAATGTTGTTTCATCCCTAAAGTTTCCACATAGGGATGGAAGGGCATTTTATATTGATTATGGAACTAACATTATGTAGAACATAGATCCACATCCCATTCGTGCATTTTCCAATGAGTTTATTCATGAAATTGGAAACACCCAATAGTTTTACATCCATAAGGGACCTGGTTTCCAAAGGAAGGTTCTTATTGGGGATTTTGGACAACAATACTTAAGAACTGACATTGGAAGAGAGGATAGGAGGTCATGCTCATCAAACCCTTTATGGTATAATTTTTTACTACTTTGGGAATCACTTATTAACTTAATAGGTTTTTAGAAATCCTTCATTAATTACCAAGTATGATGTGGGTTACCCTTGAATTAAAATTCAATTTGTGGAATGTATAGAATTTAGAATCATATGTATGTATTTGAGGTTATTCATCGTCGGATATATCTTTATGTATCTGAGGTTATCCATCAATGGTATCCTCCTATGTACTAACTATATAGTATTTGGATGTTATTACAATGATTATTTTTTTCATCCACACAATGGTGTGCTATGGATTGTATCGTCATCCAGGGATATGGGATATGTTTTGATGTCTGGATCATACCCATGGAAAGGCTTCCTATATATCAATTTGAAAGGAAGCAAAACCCACATAGTTTAGTGCCACTTAATGAGACACATCATACCTTTTATGGTCATGTTATAAGGAACAAACCATGTATTTTAATTTCATGTGGTAAGGATGTCTAGGAAAAGGTGACTAATAAAATTTTGGTGTGGGACCTACGGATTCTGGAAGGGATATGTGATAACTAGTTGGATATGAACCTATACATAATATGACCATGAAAACAGGGTTGATTTATAGTGTTGGGGTTAGACCTTATAGAGGCTTCTTATGTATCCATTTTGGATGAGAATCAAAGAACATGTCATTAGGTTTTTAGGACCCTCGCATATGGGGTCCCTCTGAACGATTGTCTCATATGAGAGTGTGACCTGTT
Organism: Viscum album; assembly: GCA_963277665.1. Lineage (NCBI taxonomy): Eukaryota > Viridiplantae > Streptophyta > Magnoliopsida > Santalales > Viscaceae > Viscum > Viscum album. Next base: position 2,006,262,101 of record OY728152.1, read on the forward strand.
GAGAGGATTAATATGGGATTACCCCTAAAGAGGACACCCTGGTGATTAATTATTTTTGGTTGGGGCTTATTCTTAAGGAGGAAATATATTTTTGGTTATGGTTGGGGAATACACTGAATAATACGCCCATTTTGGGATTTCATTGTGGCATGGTTGGGGATTATGTTATGTTGGAGGCCCATAGATTAAGTTGGGGATTAAAATTGGAATAATATCAAAGGATAGTGATCATATTGATTCCTTGATCACATCTAACCTCTAAGACCACGTGATTCAAGCTTAGTGTGAGAAACAAGTGGAATCGGTAGATCTGGGGAACCAAACAATCTTCTCTATTCAATGATGTAAAAGATAAAAAACAAAAATGATAGGTAAATAAAGGATATGGTTCCCATTTCCCCATATTGTTGTAACTTAGGACCAAAGGGAGAGAGACAAGTCTTTGAGATACCAGACTCCCCTTTTTATTTTGGTAACTATGATTGTCTCATCTGATTATCCATATAATCATGGACCATTAGTATGGAAAATGAGGTAGTATTGAAGTAGTAGAGGTACTGCAAGAAAGGATAGGGACTTACTCTAGGAAGGATTCCATAAAATTGGATTTGGGGGTAGGTTGGAGGATCTCATTCCTCAAAGAAGGTAAAATAATGCGTGATGCTCACCCTCATCACCTTGAACTGGTGGATCTAGGTCTTAGATACAACTAGGGATGAACATGGTCCTAACCTTAGTACCTAAGACTGAATGTTCCCTAGAACCAACCCTAGGGTTGGGGTCCTTGTGACTGAGGTAATTCACAGACACATGCACCCTGAGTGCCCTACCTATCATGTAGTACAAGTGTGGTATACCTATAAAAAAGGAATTAATACCCAAATGAGATAATTGCTAGAGTGACTCTTTCAATTTTTTTGGTGTCCAGATGATTCAATTGAGTTTCCAATTGGCTCTCTCTCAGACAAGGGTCCTAAATTAAGAGAGTCCCTACCATTGGTGGATTGTATGAGGGCGTGAGAAGTGGATCACACATGGTATGAATGGGTAACCGAGGAGTTATTGATGTAGGTAGACCTATGTGAGAATAAGGTACTTTGGGAGATGGAACACCAGGGAAACAACACTTGGGTGAGGCTTTTCTCAAGGATTCAAGGGTCTCCATAGGTGTTCTTGGAAGTTTCTTGTGTAGGTCTATTATTAGGTATGGGGACCTTGCATTAGTGTTCATAAACTACGGTGGAAAGGCTTACTCTTGTAGGTGTTATGTATTTTAGACCCTGGGAGAACTTTTGTTCAAATACCCACATATTTACTTTTTTATGGAGCGATACGTGGAAGGTTTATAAGGGCCTGTGTAAAGTACTTGGGAGATCATTGTGTTGAGAGTTATTTGAAAATATTCATCCATAAAATTGAAGAGCCATTGGGCCTTATTTATAGGTTGATATGGGACCCTTGGAGAAGGGGATGTCTTGTTAAGGACATTTAGACAAGTTGATGTATAGGTCCACCATGCTAGGACATGTTCAAGGTTGTCGTGAAGGGTCACACGTAGGTACCTTATGCAATAAAACTACTCTATGGGACTTGCATGGAGGGCCTTCAGTGATGTTTTAATCCTTGTATTTATTATCTAATCTTTGTTTCTTATCCTTATGGTATTTTTATTTATGAGATCTTTATCCATTTGATAAAATATAGTGTCAATGAAAACCCCCACTTATAAATGGATCCAAACAAAGGAAGAGTGTATGATATTGAGGTAAAGGGATGTAAATGGCACATGGATTATGGAGGTCATCTTTACTGGTCTCCCAAACTGGTCAACCACATAGGTAAGATGAGTAGGCAAGGCATGAACATGGTATTTTAATATAGTCTCCCACATATATAAATATATTTTTTGGTTTCAACAGATGGTCCTCACACTTTGGTTCCCCTAGTCTTTCCACGCTAGTGTTCCACATAGAACCTCCAATTAAGATTCTTTGATAAAGAGCCATTTTTACAACTAAGGTATGTACCTACCTTTTTGAAACGTACGTCTGGATGAGTGACTTGTGCACGAACTCTTGGGAGAGGGACCTACGTGAGGTCACTTGTGCAGGTACACTATGTGAGCTCTCGCCTTTTACAAATTTCCAAATTTCAGAATTCTTTATGAAAAAAAACTTGTTTCTTATTAAAACCAAGGTTATTATTTCTATGTTCAATGGTCTCTTGAATGAATAGTGTTTCTGATGAACATGATGGAAATCACATTGAGGAGATGGTAAAATCTATAGGGCATGACTACTATGACATGCACAATACTAATATACAATATCTAGTATAGACTCTGAAAAAGTATCTTCATGAATACCTTGAGAGTAGCTATATGCTGCTTTATGGACACATCCATATGAAGGTGGTATTTATACAAATTTCATAGAATTATACTCCACTTTTCTGGTTTCAAGAATACATATACTTCACTAATGATAAAATTTCTAGTATGTTTATATATAATATTAATGGGACATCATGGTCTGTTTCATGCATCATAGACAGTGTGCTCTAGATTTAAAGATTCACATTCTTGAATTATATCCACAGTATTAGATGTTGTCCTTCCTTTATTTGAAGACAAACCACTCAAAGGGTGGGAGGAAAGACTACGATCTGTACCCATGAGGGGTTGTTAGGACCAAGTGGATGTGGGAATACTAGGGATTCTAGACTATTATTGACATTGTATCAGAGTTGAAATTCATGGGAATCTATGAATCCCTCTTGGAGGCCCATAATATGTATATAAGAAAACCAAATTCATCCCTGATCTACATAATCGATGGATCCCTCAATTGAACTCTTTCCACTTGATGCATAGAGAAGTTGTTAAAAATCGGTGGGTTATCAAAAAGATCTTCTAGGCTCAAATACTTGGAGATATGTATGACGAGTTCATCTCCCTGAGAGAAAAATGAGATGACACTGAAAGAAATCCAATTCTGGAGTGTGTTCTATTTAAGATAGAAGAAGAAATTAAGAATAAAGACCCCCACCTAGGGGGGGATATCCATCTTGAAGTAGGAATGAGTGCATTCCTAGAGCCAAAGGGGAAAGGACCCACATGTAAATTTCATACAGGGTGTCCCAATATGGTAAAGCAAGGAACTCCTGGTAAATTCTAGCCTAATTTGTAAAAAGGGGTGTACAACCAATTGGGTTAAAAACCCAAGTTAAGTGTACCTTCAAAGAAATTTCTTTCAATCTTTTTATCTATGTGGATAACTGTGTACCTGTTTCCTATCTATGACTTCAATGGTGGTGTGTGGTAGGGGACATTCATCATTGTGTCCAAGCTAGTTGATAATAAGTACATAGGGTTGGGAATCCCCATCCAAGAGAATATTCACTAATACCTACTATATATTCACAGAGAGAATGACCATTTTAGAATTGATATTTTATTACAGGTAATGTGGGTATGGGTATTAGATCACATTAGATCCTATGCTGTGTCATGTGGTGTTGATATTTTTATGGGCCAGATTCGACCATTTGTTCATTCCATTTTTGGTATTCACCCCTTGTCCATTAAGTACAATGAGACCTACATGAGGATGATCCTATTCAAGGAGTTTAATTTAATCCCATATAGAGACCCACCTACTAGGAGATTTAATGATAATAAAAAGGATGATGGCAAGATAATAACATACATAAGTGAATTTAGGGATGGCATGTTGGTGACCCATATCGATGGTGAGGTTATATGTGAGGCCTATGCTCCATATAGGTTTTCATCCTAATTCATGTGCCTACAAAAATGAACCCTATATCCTCCAGCACATGTCTGATCAGAATAGAACCCAAAGTTATCTCTCTAACTATGGATTGTTACAATGATAGAGCTATGTAAAGTAGTAATAAATCCTCTTACAATGGTTTCATCAATTGGATTAACCTATTAGTATGAAGAGGCTTGGATTTCATCATGTTTGTAGGGGGGTTGATAATAAGAAACCCTTTATTTTGGGTTATAACAACCGTCAAGAATGGAAAGTAAGGTAGAAAGGATATTTCTACTCTAGAAGGTGTTTTGTCTCCCCCTAAGTGTGATTTTTTCCCCTTCATAGGGTGTGGATGATGTGGTATAAAGTTCACCCAAATAAACATGTGAATTAGTTTCAAAAGGGATGTGGTTGATGAGGGTGGTCTTAGGCGGTCTGATTGCCATCATCTGGAGGAGACCCGAGTTAGGTTTTCCCATAATTAAATTATGGAAGAGAGATTCAAGAATCTTTTGAATCCAAAGGTCATCATATTTTCTTTATAGTTAGCTGAGAAAAATAATAAATATGTGTGATTGAAGGAAGTATAATTTTGGTAGGACATTTCTTCTGATCCTAAAGTCGTATGGTCACTTTTTCATACTCGAATGAAGATTCCTGAAACACGAGATGCTCAACCTGCACCTAATATATGTTTTGAGGATACTACCCCTAAGGTGGATATTTATATCTTAGAATTGAAGATTATTATTTATGTAACTGGAAACTAGATCCATTCCCTGAGATGGGTGCAGTACATGTCAAGATAAGGTGATGCTGAAGGGGTTGACCACCCATCTATGGAGGAATGGATTGACTATGTTGATCTCTAGGATATAAGTTCTCATTTTGTCATGTCCGCTTTTATTCTTCATTTCTTTTATATTAGAAAAATAATTATTCTTATGGGTAATATCATCTTAATTTAAAGTGTTCCAGTGGGAAATTAACTGGAATTCCATCACCTAAATATGACAAAATCGGAACCCTACTCCAAATTGATGAATCATCTACTAAACTAGAAGAGATATCATTGGCCCAGAAGGTAATGGAGGTAGAGATGGTGGAAGAAAATCTACTAACACCTCCAATACCTGTTTTTTTGAGGATTCTTGCTCTATCAATTCTCCATCTAAAAAGTACGAACATTGGAGAATAAAACATTTGTCTATGCACCTCATCAGGGATGGTAAGTCTCCATATTACCATTAATATCAGCATTATCCAAAACAAATGACTATCCATTTTTATAGTTCAAGAATATAGTTCTCTCTCCAATTTCAAGGGTATTAGAAATGGGATTCCAATAACTGAGGAGGATGCTCTGAACCAAACATGGATTTTTTACTTGAGAGTCATATCTATTTATACAAGAAGTACGAAGGGTTACAGATACATTATCTTTCTCTGTCACCACTCCTACCACTGTGGATGGGGAGGGGGATTCTAGTAATGTCAAAGGTACATCATAAGGCATCAAATGATAACTGATGAATTTTATTCCTTATGAAATTTTAGATTCATCTCATGCACCAAAGGACCTTTTGATGACTGATGAAAACCCTATGATTGTATATAAGAAATCTATTTGATGTCTTAGGTCATCAAAAGAGGGTATTATTTTGGGTCCCAAGCCAAATGTTCTTGGAATCCCCTTGTATGAGACTACCATGGGGCATGGGACATTAATACAAGTCTGGATAAATAATGGCAAGGAATTGAAAAAAATGCTATTATATATTAATCTTCAACCCACTTTTGTAGAGTTTGAGGAATTTAGTAGGGAATTAAATGGACAAGAGTCTTTATATTTTGTGAAACCAATTTTTATGGTCGATGTTTTGATCATGACTAATTGAATCACGTGTCTTCATCTGTGGAGAATGTGGAAGTGATGATGCACAAATAAGGTGATGAAGTCCATCCCACTCTTATTGATGAGGGTGTACCTATTAAAGGGGATATAAAAGTGTGGTATCATCATGATACTATCTTGGATATCTATAATAAGAATCAAAAGTTTTCCCCTTATCAAGATGTTTAAATCAAACTCATTTGGTTAGGGATGTTAGAGAGGAATCCAACCAATCCACTGATCTATCTCTGGGTGGATGTCACCAACTGATTTGATCCTTCCCTTCATTTTCCATTGTTTTCCTCTTTTGAATAATAATTAGTATTATATTTTTCATGTTCCATAGAATTATATATCTAGGGCTGATAGGGGCTCTTCCATGGAAATGTATGCAATACAGGATGGTGAAGTTGTTAGCATCTTAGAGGGAGTGGGGGTAGGGTCCCTCATTTAGTGCACTGATCCTAGAATAAATTACTCCCTCTGACAGTGGCTCTGAGATAGTTTGGAGGCACAAAATTCCATTTACAAAACATGAAATGAAACTTGGTGGGATATCTAGAAAATAAACTCTAAGGAAAAATTTTAAGACCCACCATCATGATTTTGTCGACCTCCATTCCAATTTGGTATGCTGGGATACAACAGATTAGATCACTGCCTGAATTATGCTGCTATAAAGGTGATCATTTGAAAATGGGAGAGGGAACATGGACTATAATAGAACCTCATAAATTCAAATATTCCATTAAACCAAAATTATCTTCAATCTATATTCTCCATGGTGATGTCCGACCATGAAAAGAAGATGGGAGAATTTAGAAAAATAATAATAATGAGAAGACCGTTGAATATCGTGTCTTCAACAAGAACTAGATTCCACCCAGGGGAGCTTGTACACTTCACCATTCCCTATGTGGATTCCAAATTAAAGGGTAAACTAATATTTCTATTTCATAAGAGAAAATTTTCCAAGATGAGGAGATAAAAGTTTTTTAGTTGGATAGGCTTTGACAGTATGCTGATGGGGCTCAGGTGGTCGTTCAACAAATAAAGAGTTATGCGGTTTGTCTTTCGTAAAGTGTGATAGAGAGATGGTATGTGCGTCGCAGCACGTCCAATTTTCAAATTTTTAAAACCAACTAGCTACTGTAAAAGTGGAAACCAGGGTCAAACCACAAAGAGAATGAAATCTAGCTCAATAAAAATATTTTGTTGGACAATGTTTAGATGGACAAAAGTTGAGTGAATTCCTATTTTTAGTTTCTTATTTTTTTAATTAAAATAAAAGGTGAGTAGAAAAAAGAAATAAAGTAAACTATAATTGAAAATGATGATGGACTCTAAATCAATAAAATGTGTCAGGGATGCTGATGTCATAATTAAGCTCCTACACAGCCATGCAAAGAATTATTTTATGTGATTAAATATTTATTCTTCTTTATTATCTCTAGTTTTGAAAATAAAAGCTTATTTTAGATTCTTGATTTAAATTTGTTAATTAATTTAAGGTCTTGTTCTCTGGTGTCATAAATAAATTAGAAAAATTATTCAAGTGCCGAACAATACAGAGAAATGACAGAACCCGTTTCTCATAAAGTTGGGTCACCTATTTGCACATACAGTCGGTCAACAAGGATTACTTTCTCTGATGGCCGTGTAAACTTATTATTAAAATGGCTATTTTTAATTTCATCTGTTAATTTAGTGAAAAAATAATTTAAATAGATAAACATTCAATTAAAATAAATCTAAATGACAATTAACCACCAAATTAAATCATTACATGGCATGCACAATAACATAAATTACTTGACCAACATCCCAACACTAATAAAATCAGCCTGACATCATGAATGAATGAATAAACACAATAATAAAATGATATGTCATGTGATATAACACTGCATTACTGAATAAATGATCGTATCACTCTTTATTTTCGTCGCGTGCAGCAACCCTCGGCACGTGATGACGTTGTGCACCAACAACATGCCCACTAGAATGGATGATGTTGGTGATGTAGCAGAGGCTGGTCGGCTCCTGGTGTGGCATGACGTAGAGGGAGTTTGAGCGAGGTGATGTATACTTGTGGTGGCTGCTTGGACAGTTGGTGGACGGTTCACTGCAAATGAGAAACGGGGGTGAGATGGTGCGACGGGGGAAGCCGAGAGCGGTATTAGGATGGTGCGAGAGAGTGGGATGGAGGCCAAGGGGAGAGGAAAATCTCGAGGGTCTGGGTGAACACAGGAAGTGGCGGAGTAGTGGGGTGGATCTAGGGAAGTGGGGAGATGGGCTGCGGATGAGAGGAGGGAGCAGCAGGTCCAGCCGAGTTCTGGGTCTTCGGACAGGAGGCGCGCGGCGAGTCCAGCAGGGTGACATGCTGGAGATGGGAGGCGGCAAGATGGGTATTGGAGGTGGCTGGATGGATGTTCTGGATTTTTCAGAGTGGGGCGGTGGGATTATGGGGAGAGAAGATAAGGGGCAGTGGTTTTTGGCAGGGGAGCCCACGAGGGATTGGAGAAATGGGGATTAAAAAAAAAGAAGAAAATGATGTGGCATGGGTCAAGAGGGGAGATAGGAGGGAAAGAAAAAAAAATAAAATTCAAAATTTAAAACTCAAATTCAAACATAAAAATCTAACTATCTAATAGTTTAAATAAAAATATAATAGTAATAATAATAATTAGTAAAAATAATAAGAAGAGTTATATAAAAATTATATTGACAAGTTAAATTAATATAGTTAATTAATAAACTAATAATAACAATCACTAATATTAATTAAACTAAAAATAAAAGCTAAAAAAATAAAAATAATAAAATGTAAAAGTAAATAACTAACATTAATATAAAAATAAATAAAAATATCTAAAATATTAAAATACTACAAAAATAACCTAAAAAACTCAAGAAGCGGTTAGCACATTAATTAAAACTAATTTAAAAATTTTTAGTAACATCCATGTACATCAAATCCCACACACTTAAACTTTTGCACTACTGGAAAAAACAATAATAAATAAAACACAAGTGGACCCATAGACAAATCCAAAAATCAAAAATAAAAGTTCAAAATTTTTCAATCTCTTTTCTCATCGTATATCATACTTCATTTAAAACTTTAGTTTCAAAAAAAAAATTCTTTCACTTTCATTATTTCCAAATCAAGTATGTGCACTCATTTATTATGTGACCTACCTTGCCATTACACTCATCGCTCAAAAAATTTGATCAAAGTTTTTCTCAGTTCTCATACACATGCATGGTTACCATAGGCTTTCCATGAATTTCACATCTCCACTAGTGGAAATAAAAAGAATGCGCCAATCTCAAGGGCTTTACATGAGGTTCAAAAGTCTCTGAGGTTGCGGGACGGTGGGTATAAAAAATTGACATCTTTTTGGTAAAAAGGATGGTTGAATCTTGAAATAAATGCATGATATATGTCAATCCAAATGTCTCCCTCAAATGTCTCCCTCAAACTCTCACTCCCCTGCACTTAAACCATTTCTTGTCCCCAATAATATGATAATCCAATGTTTCGCTGTTTTTTTATCTTTTTTTATGTCACGACCCATCCTCAGGGACCGTGTCGTGACTACCCCAAGCCCGCCTTCCATAGGCCAGGGTCTGGCGACTAGCACCAAAGGTGAAAATCCCGACAAAAAGGGGAAGGCATTGCCTTTGTAATGTAAACAAACACCACAGAGTAAGCCAACATAAGTAAACCCTAAATTAACTGAGTACAAGTAATTGCGGAAAAGTAAGCGGGCCATAATACAAACCCAAAATAAAAGTAAAGTACAACTGGAAAGGAAGTACAACAACTAAAAAGTAAAGCAGCAACGCCGAGCTGTCCACTGGAAATCAAACCTGAAGGGTGGGTACAGATAGCCTCTTCAGCTCCTCGGGTCCTACCATCCGCCCTGTGTACGTTCCGCTCAGTGGTCCACCTCCAGGTATCGACTCGTCGTGATATCCACCTCCGGTCTCCGACTCGTCGTGAGTTCCACCTCCAGGAACCGCCCAGCTATACAAGCCTAAACCTCGTTCAGTGATGTCTGTCATATAAAAACAAAACAATGTAGTGCGGGTGAAGCCCATGCAGGGGTGAGTATACGATACTCAGTAGAGACTCTGAGACCCCCGAAGGTCTCCCAGAATCCACAAAGGATAATCCACAAGGAAAAATACAATCACGAAGTAACATCCAACACTGCTTAGGTATATGCCCATACATATGCCTAAGTCATCAATTATAGTACGTATCCAACATCCGAGCCCAAGTTCGATCATGTCCACACAGGATAGTACAACCCAATCCACACAGAAAAGCACAACTCAATCCACATAGGAAAATAAGTCAATCATATCGAATATAATGATTGAATGTAAAGACTCAGCTCACACAGGTATACTTCTTCGTAAGGTGATAGAGACGATCAGATGTAGCCACTGATTCACCTAAGCTGGGATGCACGCAGGATACAAGTAGTGTAGTCGTCACCACCGAACCCACGTAGGATTCCAGTACGAAATTCATCACCATCGAACCCACATAGGATTCCAATATGAAAGTATTCACCGTCAAACCCATAGCTGCTGGGGAACTCCTCCTCTATCAAGTACAGTGGACCTTCCGCTACAACAAAGCGCTTACCACTAACCTTGGACTGCTGTAGTACTCCACCTGTCTAGTACTATGGGCCTGCTTCTGCAACCAAGCGTTTCCCACCCTGGGTCTGCCGCTACAACCAAGCACTCCCCCTTCAAGTACTGTGGGTCTGCTGCTACAACCAAGCGCTTCCCACCAGTGGCATACCGCTACAACCAAGCGCTTCCCCTCATAGTACTATGGGTCTGCTGCTACAACCAAGCGCTTCCCACCACGAGTCTACTACTACAACCAAGTGCTCCTCCTCATAATACTATGGGCCTGCTACTACAACCAAGTGCTTCCCACCATGGTTCTACAGCTACAACTAAGAGCTCCCCCAAATAGCATACAAAGGTACTACTTCTGTTGAGTACCGTGGGTCTGCTGCTACATCTGAGTGCGCCTCCGCAGTGGGTCTTCCGCTACAACCAAGCGCTCCCCACTGGGATATCGAAACAATCCGAGTCGATCGATCAGCAGTCGTCAAGTCTCAGCCGCCTCTAGGGTTTCCGCACACAGCATGCTCATTTCGAGAGGGTCCGCTCCACGAGCCAAGAGGTCGATACATCAACTATCACGTAGTCCAGAGTTGATGTATCCCAAAGTTCCCTCTCGATAAAGGGAACTCAACGTGACAGACGGTGCGTCAATCAGATGCCTGGTCTGAGAGTTATTGGTTTTTTCATTCCGGGGGCCCGGTTGGTTTTTAAGTCAAAAACAACCCGACCGCACTCCAAATGCATCCAAACCTCAAGAAGAGTAAGCCAAAAGGTCTGTATCACTAAGAGGAATCCAACAAAGTCGATGGCACGTCAATCGGACGTCCAGAGCTCATGTTATAAGTGTTTCCACTCCGAGGGTCTGGTTGGTTTCGTGTTCAAACCAACCTGGACCTACCCAAAGTTCACCGAAACCTCAAGTGTAATATACCAAAACGACTGTCTCAATCCAAGGATCCCAACGCAACTGATGGTTCATCGATCGGAGCTCTGAAGCCCAAGATATGGGTAATTGACTGAAAACAGTCCGAAATGGGGGTCTGGGCCCGGCCCGGCCCAGCCCAACCCCCTTGGGTCGGCCTGAACCGGGTCGACCCAACCCAGGTCTGGGTATGGCCCGGTCTGCGCGACCTACCCCAGCCCGGCCGGGGGGGGGGGGGGGTGCGCGGGCTCGGCCAGCGGCCGAGCAGGGGGGACGCGCTTCCCCCCCTTGCGCCCCACGGACGCGGTTGGTGCTCCGTCCTCCTCCTCGGGATCCCGCGCGGCCGCGAGATCCGGTGGCCTACCGCCGCGGCTGAAGCCGCGGCGGTTCCTCCTAGCAGCATGTCGGGCGCCGCCGTGTCCTGGCATCCGGCTGGTGCGGGCCTCCGCCTCCGTCCACCGTGCCGGCGTGGCGCGCTGGCCGCGTCTTCCGCGGACCACCGGACGCGCTCCGGCGGTCCATTTTGCCCGCTGTCTGCGCCCGCGGCTCTCCATGGACAAGTAGATTACTGCGAAGGGTTCAAAACGCCTTTCCGGTCTGCTTCATCGTCGCCCTTCAATCCACACATCAATAAACAAACTCCGGAGGGTTTTGGGGCCGTGTTTGTTTGGCCTGCGCCCTCCGCGTTAGGTGTTATCAATTGGAAATCAAAAAAACACATGATTTTAATCATTGAAGATGGTATAATTTATTTAAAATAAATTATACAAACACCCTACAATAATAAAATAATCACGCACGAGGGGATAATTCACATATACACATTATTCAAAAACCCCCTACCTCGATGAAGTCATCGAAAGAGGTTCGTCGTGGGAAAAGGACGTCGCGGAAGACGACATCGCGGAAGACGACGTCGCGGAAGACGGCATCAGGGATCGAGAATCCGTAAGCGTCGTCGGCATTCTACCAAAGAAGGGATGTGGCGTGTCTTCGCTTTCTTCGATGCGTGAAGAAGGTGCAAAGAAGGTACGGAGTTCTTCGTCAAATATTCGGCATTCTTTGCCAGGAAGACGAAGTTCTTCATGACCGCGAGAGTTCTCTACATGATTCCGCACAACGAATCCACCCCAAAAAATAAGACCTTGTCTAATTTTATTTACACACATACGTGTCAAATTTAATTTGAAATTCCAAAGGAATTCATCAAATTAATTAACGCACGTTGCCCAATTAATTAGGCGTTTTATAGGCATGTATTTAATGTGGAAGAAAAACTGCTTGAGTTGAATTAACATTAAAACGAGGGAGCGGGTGAGTTACGAAATTAAAAGTGATAGGGTGATTAATGGGGAGCTAGAGAATTTTAAGGTGGGGGCTCATGTGGGCCCCACCCCAACTCCCTCACATGGATGTTATCCACAAGGTAGAGAGAAATTAAGTTGTGACATAACTTAATTTCACTTAAACCGCTTAGTAAAGAAATAAAAATAAATCAATTATATTTTTATTCCTCACTTTTTTTAAAATCACCACCCGAGAAAACGCACCTTCGAAAAAGGTGTTCCTAAGAAATTACCAGCGATGTGGTTTCATCGGTGCCCACAGATTTCAATTCCAAGCACCGGTTCAAAAGTTAGGAAACCCCGCTCGTTCGTTCACTGAACGTACCCAAGCTAAACTTCGGAAATTGATTCTGGGCACACCTGGCCTTAGAATCAGGTGTCGTCAGAAACTACGCACTTGTAAAATCCCAATGAAAATTAAGAAAAAATTTCCCTTGAAATTTACGGGTCTTTACATTACTCCCACCTCAGGGATTTTATCCCCATAAAGCTATAACACAAACTAGGGAAACAAAAGTAGGTACTGAGCATGCAAAAGAGACTCCCCCTCCCATGTGCTCTCCTGGAGGTTCATGTGCTGCCATCTGATGTGCACTAGAGGAATAGACCGCCCACGTAGGACTCGCCCCTGTCGATCCTCGATCTCCACTAGGACCTCCGCAAAAGTCTCCCCATCGTCAAAGTCTAGCTCCCCATGGTCGATGATATGCGTCAGGTCAAGCACGTTTCTCCTCAGTTGAGATACGTGGAAGTGGTCGTGCACCTGGTGCAACTGATGTGGATGGGTCATGCGGTAAACCACCTCGCCTACCCTGTTGAGGACCTAGAAGGGTCCAATGAAGCGTGGAGATAACTTGCCACCCCAGAAAAACTCTGTAATCCACGTCGAGGTGAGACTCTCAAGAAGATGTGGTCACCACCCTCGAAATCTAGTGGTATCCACCTCCTGCCAGCATAAGCCTTTTGTTGGCTCTGATCTGTCCTCATCCACTCCTAGATGACTTGGACCTTTTCTGGTGCTACAAGAGCTGCTAAGATTTCTTCTTTTCTGATAAGAGAAATCTGGTCTCATCCCCTGGATGAACCATGTTCTTTGCCTAATACAGTCAATCCTGACATGGATGATACCAATCCATACCATGGATGACGTCGTAAGGACTCGACGCTACTACCAAGAGATCCAACCGTTACATTCGCCTCCAAGGGTTATGTCACACTGTCGGCATTAGTGTGTGGTCACTGGGTCTCCTCCAGTAGGTATCTCAGAAGTGAGGGTCAAGTCAATGGTTTTTAAACAGGAACCTCTTACTAACAACATAAAGATAGGATAGGAAAGTAAATGCCACAAATAAAGGTTTATTTTATTACTATAGATCAAAGTACAAGACACATACAACCACAAATTCAACAAGAAGAAAGCTTGAAGCACCAACAACAAGGACACCATGCCTGGAACTAGTTTCGCTCCTGTCCGCCATCTTCCAGAGCTCCATAGTCAAAAGCCTCAACTTCCTGAAGCTGAGCTCTCCCATGTCCACCTGTTCTCTGCGGTCGGGGTGGACCTCCTAATGGGGGTGGTGGCAACACCTCGAAGCTTCGTCCACCTCCAGCTGCACGGCCAACTCCCCTGCCTCGGTCTCCTGCTCCTTGCGATCAACCCCGATCGAACCTTTTCCTATGCCTGGGAAGTCCTTCATTTATCCGTTGGTCGTCTGTATGGAGGGTAGGACAGTCACGTGCCATGTGACCAACCCCTCCGTAGGAGTAACACTGTCCGCTCCTAGTAAGTCGTTCTCCACCCCGGGTGCCTCGAACACACGATCTTATGTCATGCGGTCGATCACCTGTAGGACTGGTCCTCTTGGACCTCTGCCTCATCTGTCTAATACCCGCTGCAGAAGACTCCGCCGCATGCCAACTAGTGGTGGGTCCTGCTGTTGGAGACTGCTCAGCAAGGAAACTCTCCACTAAGAGGGCTCGCTCCAACACCACTGCCTGCGTCGGAATGTTGAGGGAGATCGTTGAAGCCCTGATCTCATGCCTCAGTCCCTGCTCGATGGTTTGGGCCCGGAAGAATGGGTCCCATACCATGTCTATCGAATAACACGAGAGATCGGTAAATCTCGCCGAGTACTGGGATACCATCATGTTGCCCTGCCGCAGAAGGGTTGTCTCGTCGTGCACCTGGAGCATCAAGCTCCACCATCTTTCTGCTACCGCGTGCAGGAGTCTTGCTGCAAGGATCACCATGAGGTCAGCTGGTGTCCCTACTAACCTGAAAACTCGAACTATAGCCTCCGGCCAATCCTCGACTGCCTGAGGGTCCATATCCCCACAGAACCTGGGCGGTCTCTAACGCTGAAACTCATGCAGTGCGCTAAGGGGACGTGCACTCTCAGCGGCTGGGGCTGGTGGCATCGGTGGCTCAGCGGGTAGAGGTACCGCTGGTGCCTCCGCTGATAAAGGGACATACACCGACGCCTCATCACTTGGTGGTCTGTCGTCTCGCACAAAGCTCTGAACCCTTGCTAGCTGCCGTCATGGGGCAATCCTGAAAGGAAACAGGTGCGCGACGGTCAAAACAGTATACCTAGTGAGCTGACACAAATTAATCACAAAGAAAACATTGAAACACACATGCAATCAATGTTTTCATGCATTGAGTCAGAAATCAGAAGTTAGGGTCCTGGTGTATGGATACTTCGACCGCCGCACCAACACCAGACCCCTTGGACTGATAACCACACTCAATTCCCTTAACAATATTGCTTCACATAGAAGAAAGATCAGATTTCTGAGTTTTGCGGTAGAACCGAACTCCTCTGATACCAATTTGTCACGACCCATCCTCGGGGCCCGTGTCGTGACTACCCCAAGCCCGCCTTCCAAAGGCCAGGGGCTGGCAACTAGCACTAAAGGCAAAAATCCCCCAAAAAAAGGGAAGGCATTTCCTTTGTAAAGTAAACAAACACCAAAAAGTAATCCAGCAGAAGTAAACATTAATTAAACTGAGTACAAGTATGTGTGGAAATGTAAGCGGGCAAGAATACAAACCCTAATTGAAAGTAAAGTACAACTAGAAAGGAAGTACAACAACTGAAAAGTAAAGCAACAACGCCGAGATGTCCACTATAAATCCCACCTGAAGGGTGGGTAAAGATAGCCTCCTCAGCTCCTCGGGTCCTGCCGTCCGCCCCGTGTATGTTCCGCTCAGTGGTCCACCTCCAGGTACCGACTCGTCGTGATATCCACCTTCGGGCACCGACTCGTCGTGAGTTCCACCTTTGGGAACCACCCAGCTCTACAAGCCTCAACCTCATTTAGTGATGTCCATTTTCTGCAACCAACATAACGTAGTGCGGACAAAGCCCGTACAGGGGTGAGTATACGATACTCAGTAGGGACCCCGAGACCCCCGAAGGTCTCCCAGAATCCACAAAGGATAATCCACAAGGAAAGATATAATCACGAAGTAACATCCAACACTGCTTAGGTATATGCCCCTACATATGCCAAAGTCATCAATTCTAGTACGGATCCAACATCCGAGCCCATGTTCGATCATGTCCACACAGGATAGTACAACCCAATTCACACATGAAAGCACAACTCAATCCACATAGGAAAACAAGTCAATCATATCAAAGATAATGATTGAAAGTCAAGACTCATCTCACACATGTATACTTCTTCGTAAGGTGATAGAGATGATCAGATGTATCCACTGATTCATCTAAGCTAGGACCCACATAGGATACAAGTAGTGTAGTCATCACCGCCGAACCCACGGAGGATTCCAGTACAAAAGTCTTTACCGTCGAACCCACGGAGGATTCCAATACGAAAGTCTTCACCATCGAACCCATAGCTGCTGGGGAAATCCTCCTCTATCGAGTACAGTGGACCTGCCGCTACAACCAAGCACTTCCCACTAACCTTGGACTGCTGTAGTACTCCACCTCTCGAGTACTGTGGGCCTGCTGCTACAACCAAGCGATCCCACCATGGGTCTGCCGCTACAACCAAGCGCTCCCCCTTCAAGTATTGTGGGCCTGCTGCTACAACCAAGTGCTTCCCACCGTTGGTCTGCTGCTACAACCATGCACTCCCCCTCATAGTACTATGGGTCTGCTGCTACAACCAAGTGCTTCCCACTATGGGTCTGCCGCTACAACCAAGCGCTCCCCCTCATAGTACTGTGGACCTACTGCTACAACCAATCGCTTCCCACCATGGGTATGCTGCTACAACCAAGTAATCCCCCTCATAGCCTACAGAGGTACTCCTTCTACTGAGTATTTCGGGTCTGACATTACAACCGAGCGCTCCTCCACTATGGGTCTGCTGCTACTACCAAGCGCTCCCCGCTAGGCTATCGAAACAATCCGAGTCGATCGATCAGCAGTCGTCAAGTCTCAGCCAGCTCTAGGGTTTCCGCACACAGCAAGCTTGTTCCGGGAGGGTCCGCTCCACGAGCCAAGAGGTCGATACATCAACTATCACGTAGTCCGGAGTTGATGTATCTCAAAGTTTGGTCTCGAAAAAGGGAACTCAACATGACAGACGGCGCGTCAATCGGATGCCCGGTCTGAGAGTTATTGGCTTTTTCGTTCCAGGGGCCCGGTTGGTTTTTAAGTCAAAACCAACCCGACCGCACTCCAAATACGCCCAAAACTCGAGCAGAGTAAGCCAAAAGGTCCGTCTCACTAAGAGGATTCCATCAAAGTTGACGGCACATCAATCAGATGTATGGAGCTCAAGTTATAAGTGTTTCCGCTCCAAGGGCCCAGTTGGTTTAATGTTCAAACCAACCCATTCATACCCAATGTTCTCCAAAACCTCGAGTGTAATATATCGAAAAGACGGTCTCGATCCAAGGATCCCAACTAAAATGACGGTGAATCAATCGGAGGTCTGAAGCCCATGATATGGGCAAATGACTAAAAATAGTCCGAAATGGGGGTCTGGGCCCGGCCCGGCCCAGCCCAACCCCCCTGGGTCGGCCCGACCCGGGTTCGGGTCTGGCCTGGCGGGGCGCGGCCCGGCCCGGTCCGTTCGACCTACCCCGGTCCACGCGACCCGCCTCGGCCCGGCCAGGGGGGGTGCGCTGGCTCGGCCAGCGGCCGCGCATGGGGGACGTTCTTCTCCACCTTGCGCCCCACGGACGCGGCGGGTGCCGCGTCCTCCTCCTCCGGATCCCGCGCGGCCACGGGATCCAGTCGCCTACCGTCGCGGCTTCATCTGTGGCGGTTCCTCTTGGCGGCGCGCCTGGCGCCGCTGCCTCCGTCCGGTGCAGGCCACCGCCTCCTTCCGCCGTGTCGGCCGCGTCTTCCGCGGTCCACCGGATGCGCTCCGGTGGTCCGTTTTGCTCGCCGTCTGCGCCTGTGGCTCTCCCAGGACAAGTAGATTACTAAGAAGGGTACAAAACTCCTTTTTGGACCAATTCGTCATCGCTCGTCAATCCGCACATCAATAAACAAACTGCGGAGTGTTGTCGGGCTGTGTTTGTTCGGCCCGCGCCCTCCGCGTTACGTGTTATCAATTGGAAATCATAAAAACACATTCTTTTAATCATTGAAGAGGGTATAATTTATTTCAAATAAATTATAAAAACACCTTAAATAATAATAAAGAACTCATGCTTGAGGGGATAATTCACATATACACTTTATTCGAAAACCCCTACCTCGATGAAGTCGTCGAAAGAGGTTCGTTGCGGGAAAAGGACGTCGTGGAAGACGGTGTCGCGGATCGAGGCTCCGTAAGCGTCGTCGACATTCTCTCGAAAAATTATGTAGCGCATCGTCGCTTTCTTTGATGCGGGAAGAAGGTGCAATGATGTTACTGCATTCTTCGTCGAAGCTTCAGCGTTCTTGGCGAGGAAGACAAAGTTCTTCAACATTGCGAGAGTTCTCTCCTTGATTCTGCACAACGAATCCACCCCAGAAAAATAAGACATTGTCTTATTTTATTCACACACATACATGTCAACTTTAATTTGAAATTCAAAATGAATTCATCAATTTAACTAACGTGCGTTTCCCAATAAATTAGGCATTTTATTGGCATGTATTTAATGTGGAAGAAAAACTGCTTGAGTTGACTTGACATTAAAACGGGGGAGCGGGTGAGTTACGAAATTAAAAGTGATAGGGTGATTAATGGGGAGTTAGATAATTGAAAGGTTGGGGCTTGTGTGGGCCCCACCCCAAGTCCCTCACATGGATGTTATCCACAAGGTAGAGATAAATTATGTTGTGACATAACTTAATTTCACTTAAACCGCTTAGTAAAGAAATAAAAATAAAACAATTATATTTTTATTCCTCACATTTTTTAACATCACCACCCGAGGAAACGCACCTTCCGAAAAGGTGTTCCTATGAAATTACCAGCGCTGTAGTTTCATTAGTGCCCTTGGATTTTGATTCTGAGCACCGGTTCAAAAGTTAGGAAAACACACTCTTTCGTTCACTGAACGTACCCGAGCTAAACTTCGGATATTGATTACGGGCACACCTGGCATTGGAATCTGGTGCCGTCAGAAACTGCGCACTCGTAAAATCCCAATGAAAATTAAGAAACAATTTCCCTTGAAATTTACAGGTCTTTACATTTTAGGACCCAACTCACTTTAATAATATGGTTAGGAAAAATGGGTGAGTATCAACTCAAAAACCCCATGAAATAAATGTCAGACAATAATCCCAAATAATGGTACACAAGTAGCGTAAATGCTGTAACGTCTCAATAAAGGTAGGTTATAAAGAAAATTCTTTTTTTCCTGGAGTAATGGATCATCACTTTTATAGGTATCCTCAAAAGGGAGGGTTACCGCGTAATGATCACCAATATACTCATTGTTGGAACCAAAAAGATTCTATATTCCTATATCAAAATATATGTAATGAATGTGGATACTGTGAAAAAAATAACTCAAATGATTAGGATGGGATAATGGCAATCCATGTACATCAAATGACTCACTGCCCCTTGAAGAACCCTCTCCATGAGTAAATCTCTCCCCACACTTAGATTGAAAAATATCATGCAAAAATTCAAGTAATTGGTAGTGAAGGGTATTGTCTTGGGCTCATCCTAAAAGTATCCTTCATGGTTTCTAAGGGTTATAAGATAGAGAAAATGTATGGGTGGCTCAGTGGGTCAACAGGGCTGAAAAATCAAACAGATTCCTTGATCATTTTAGTGCAACTTTTAAAAATTCCTATCGCTTTGATGAAAAAACATGTAATGTTCTAGAAGACATAACATGGTTGAGATTCCCTCAAGAAAAAGATAAATAAGAGATGATGTAAAACGGGCCAGAGTCCTCACAGGTATGGAAATATAAAGTTGGATAGCACAGATAAGAATGAGTGAAAATAAGTTTCCCAAAAATATACATGTTTTTGAAAAACATTTTCGAAGCATGAAATAATATCAGCAGTCATCTAAGTCCTCAGAGCAAGGATCAAATAATTCCAAAACAAGAATCTGGTGCTCAAACTTCCTAGGGACACAAGTGGTATGTTGCCGACTATGTTTTGAAAAAAACAGCAGCTTTTATGTGGGTTCATCAATGACAAAAATGTTTGTTTTCTTTTCAAAATTTTCTTGTTTTTCTAGTTTACATGGTGTTGTTAAAAGCATAAAATATGTCAAAAATAACACACTTTCCGGTGTATGTGCAGATAGACGCGGAGATGCTATTTTTATCCGATGAAGCTCCAGAAATGATGTACCTATAAAATCTACACATGGAAAACACATACCTACGTCATATCATTAAGATAACACCAAGGATCACATAAATGGAAGCAGATATGCAGGAGATTGACAACTACACACAAATATCATGAGTAGCTAAAAAGAAATTTCACACATGCCATGTTTTATTTTCTCAAACAAACTATAACAGTTAAAAGAATAAAGTGGAAAAAATGAAACTAGTGGTTGTGTCATCGATATCACGGGGTTGCCTCCGAGGAAGTGATAAGTTTTACGTCTTCAGCCAGAAGGATAGACAATATTTAATCATCTTGGTCTATCAGCTCAGAACTTTTCTGCCTCTTGTGAGAACTAGTGGTTGTGTCATCGATATCATGGGGACACTTAGTGGGATTAACCACCTCCGGAGCATAGTGATCATGAATCTGGTGAGGGAGGAATGAAATTTTTTCACTTTGTGGTGGTGCTGGCTGCTGAGCATGAATCTCTAATGAAAGTTCCTCAATCTGGTGCTCGATATCATCCAGATGCTGATTCATTAGTCGTACTAAGTCAGAGGGAGACAGAACAAGCATATCGATGACCACAGAAGAATCAGAAGAGCTAGACATTTTTTTAGGTGCATCCACAAAAGAGATATAGAGATAGAGATTGAGTAAGAAAACAAAGACCAAATAATGAATAAGCAGTCGGGTTGCCTCATGATCAACATTAAGTTTAACGTCGTTAGCCAGATGGATAACTTCTCATTATAAGTGTAGTTCTTCAATGATTCCTATCGTATCCGAAGTGTGGAAAAGTTTAATGTGTTGACCATTAACTTTGAATGGAGGCGTCTTCCCATCAGAAATTTCGATATCACCATGTGGATAAACAATTGTGAGAGTGTAAGGACCCGACCACATCGACTTGAGTTTCCCATCCATGATTCAAAGTCGTGAGTTGAAGAGGAGAACTTTGTCTTGCTGAAAAATTTCTTTGTTGGATCCATTTGTCATGCCAGGCTCGAGTTTTCTTTTTGAAAATCAATGCATTTTCTTATGTTTCTCTCCTCATCTCGTCTAGTTCATTCATCAGTAGAAAACACTTCTCTTGGGCAGTTTTGAAATCAAAATTCAGTTTCTTCATAGCCCAATAAGCTTTATGTTTAAATTCTACAAGTATGTGGCAGGTTTTTCCAAAGACCAATCGATATGGGGACATTCAATTATGTGTCTTGTAGGAGGTTCTGTAGGCCCAAAGTGCGTCATCAAGTTTGATGACCCAATATTTCCTAGATGTATTTACAGTTTTCTCCAAAATAGCCATAATTTCTCGGTTTGAAACCTCAGCTTGGCCATTGGTCTGTGGATGGTATGGGGTGCTCATGTAGTGGTGACATCCATGGCAAGTAATTAGCTTCTGAAACAGTGCATTATTGAAGTGGGTACCATGTTCACTGATGATGAGCCTTGGAATTCCAAACCGGGTAAAAATGTGTTGCTTTAAAAATTTGATGACGACTCGAGTAGTTTTTCCCAAAGTGCTTCAGCTTCAACCCATTTTGACACATATTCCACATAGACAAGTATATAGTATTTTCCAAAAGATTTATAAAAAGGACCCATGAATCAATTCTCCATAAATCAAAAATTTCAATGCCCATGATTGAGTGTTGTGGCTTTTCGCACTTCAAGCATATACCCCCTGTTCTGTGGAATTTATCACAATTCATGAAAAATTCACGAATATCATGATTCATGGTCGTCTAGTACAAACCACATTGTAAAACATTGCTGATTGTTCGATGAATCCCATGGTGTCCCCCAACTTCTCTACTGTGGCACAAGTTCAACACAATATCAACTTCTTCTTCAGGGATGCATATTCTTAACATTCCATCCACACAGTATTTGAAAAATAAAGGATCATCCCAGTAGTAATGTCATGCTTCATTCAAATATATTTCCCTCTGTTCCTTTGATAAATCTGGATGTATCACACTTGAAACTAAGTAGTTCACGAAATCAGCATACCAGGGTGTGAATGTCCCAATGGAATAGAGTTGTTCATCATGAAATGTTTCATTGATTAGTTTGAAATTGATTTCACTTGTGTCATGGTCGAGGCATGATAAATGATCAACAATGACATTCTCTATTCCCTTTTCGTCCCTGACTTCAATGTAAAATTCTTGAAGTAATAGTATCCATCAAATGAGTCTAGGTTTTTCATCCTTTTTGGTCATCAGATACTGAAGTGCAGAGTGATCTGTATAGACAGTGAATTTTCAGAACCACAGATGGGATCAAAATTTGTTGAAAGTAAAGACAACTGCTAGCAGCTATTTTTCAGTTATTGTGTAATTATGTTGAGCCTCATTTAAAGTGCGGCTAGCAGAGTAGATTTCCCTAAATATCCTTTATTTTCATTGTCCCAAGGTAGCTCTAACTTCCCAGTCACTGGCATCACACATTAAGTCGAATGGCTACTCCCAGTCAGGTGAAATCGTTATCAGGGCTTCAAACAAATGCAGACATAATAATTTAAATGCTTCTTAACATTCAAGGCTGAAGTGGAATGTGACATCTTTTCCCAAAATGCTCGTAAGGGGTCGGGAAATAATAGAGAAATCCATAATGAAGTGTCTATAGAATCCAACATTCCCAAGAAAACATCGAATGGAATGAACTGAAGAAGTCATGGGTAACTCAGAGATTTAACTAATCTTTGTGGCGTCAACATCAATTCCATTGTTTGAAATTTGATGACCTAAAACTATTCCAGAAGGCATGAGATTTGCACTAGCTCCAAGGTCTCACAAAGCTCTTCCGAATTGAGATCCTCCAATATTGCAAGGGATAGTGAAACTCTTAGGGTCTCTTAGTTTTGGAGGTATGGATCTGGGTATGACCACTGAACATTCCTCGTGCATTATGACTATTCCCACATCATCTAACTTTATTCTTTTTGATATAAGTTCCTTGAGAAATTTAGCATAGTGGGGCATTTGTGTGATGGCTTCCAAAAAAGGAATATATATTTGAAACCTTTTGAACATCTCCATGAATTTTTAAAATTGGACATCCAACTTCCTTTTGCTTCAGTCTTTGTGGAAATGAAGGAGGTGGTATGTGGGCTTTCACTCTTTCATTGAGGGCCTCGTTTTCCTTTTCCTTTCTTGCCTTTTCATTTTTTGAAAGTTTTTTTGATCATTCTCCTCTTTGGTATCAAGTTGGATTTCATTGTTTGTTGTGTAGCCATTTATAGTGGTAGGTATAGGTGTCTCATCTATTGGTTGAAAATTAGGCATTTGGTGCTCGGGTAACTTTGAACCACTTCGCAATGTGATGGATTTTTCTTCTTCTCTTGGGTTGACTCTTGTGATTCCCAGTAGAGTTCCTTGTTTTCGGTTCTATATTTGTGCAGATATCTGACCGACTTTATTTTCAATGTTACGCATGGAAGCCTATATGTTTTTGGTTGTTGACTGCAGGTTTTGGGTGTTAGCATACAAATTTTGAGTTGTTCTTTGCAAATTTTGGGCTATTGTCAACAAATTTTAAGTATCCATCTCTTGTAACTCAAACCATTATTGATTGGACATCATTAGTTTAGCTATAGTTTCTACCCAATCTTGTTGACCTTGAATTTCAGGAGGGGCCAAGTCTGTTGTTTGATTTTTCTCCATATATTGTTGTTGTTGTTGAATTGGGGGTCGGTATTTCAATTGAGATCCTTGCTCTTGTGATTGTATGGCGGGTCTAAAGGAATATTGAGCCGGAAATCCAGATAGACCCATGTTTTGGTTCATTGGTTGAGTAGTTGATGGCTCCTTCCAACCTTGAATTTGGTTATTTCCTTGCCAGTTTGTGTTGTAGTTGTTTCCATAATTCCCTTTGTTGTAGCTGACAAAGTTAGCTTCAGACATCTTGGTCTCAGATGTGTTATATGAACACATGGGATAATCATGAGGACCACCACAGCGTGGAAAATTCTCATCTTGAACAACATGGACTGGCTTAGGTGGGTTTACTAACAAGATGTCAATCCTCTTGTTGAGAGCTTCAAACTATGCAGCCATGAATGTTTGGGCATTTACTTGATGCACTCCTGCATTTCTTCTCAAAAAATCTTCTGGGAACTGGAAACTGTGATCGGACATGTTTTTAATTAATATGTACATATCCTCAGGATCCATTTCCATGAATGCATTGCCAGAAGCTGTGTTGATTGCAGACATACTCCCGGGTTGAAGTCCATGGTAGAAAGCTTGCAACTGGTTTTCCAACTTCATCCCAGGATGAGGACAACGTCTTAATATGGACTTGAATCTTTCCCAGGCTTCTCCTAATGATTCATATTCAGGTTTATAAAAGGAGTTGAGGTATCTCTTGTTTTTAAAATATTGAGTTGTTTTGTAATATTGATCATGAAGTTTTCTTCTCAGTACTTCCCAAGTGTAAACTGTTTCTGGGTCGAGACTTTCCAACAAGTCATTTTCTTTCCCTTGCAATGAGAATTGAAATAGTCACAGGATCAACAGATCATCCATCACCTCGTTATATTTAAATGTGTCACAGACTTCAAGAAATCTATTCACATGCATATAAGGGTCTTCTCAGCTCAATCCATGAAATTTTGCAAGCTGTTGGAGCAGGTTGATTGTGGATGGCTTCAATTCAAAGTGTGTTTCTTGAATTCTCAGTCTTGTTATGCCTGAGCTAACTCTGACTGTGTTGGGTTGCAACTCTTGTCTCATAGTAGTCTGAGGCCTTTGATTATCGTGATGATTTTAGAAACATGGGTGGACTTATCCACTAGGAAGTGTCGGATTGTGAGTTTCAACTCTTTTCTTTGGTGGATGCATTGCATTTACAGCTGAGGTACCGATTCTTTCTTTCCCCTTTCTTTGATTTTTAAGTTGGAGATCAAGGGATGAGTCGTTCCATGATGGATCTCAATTACGAGGGTTCAGCAATTAGGTGTGCAGTGTCTAAAGAACGGTCTAATTGAAATTTTCTTAATGCTAGACATGCGTGTGCTCCCTGGAAACGGTGCCAGAAATTTGGAACGTGCGTCGCAGCGCATCCAATTTCCCAATTTTTATAACCAACTGGCTATTGTAAAAGTGGACAGCAGGGTCGAACCATAGAGAGCATGGAATCTAGCTCATTAAAAATATTTCGTTGGACAATGTTTATACGGAAAAAAGTTGAATGAATTTTTATTTTGAGTTTCTTATTTTTTTAATTAAACTAAAAGGCAAGAAGACAAAAGAAATAAAGTAAACTGTAATTGAAAATGATGATGGTATCTAAATCAATAAAATGTTTCGGGGATGCTGATGTCGTAATTAAGTTGCTACACAGCCATGCAAAGAATTATTTTATGTGATTAAATATTTATTCTACTTAATTATCGCTAGTTTCGAAAATAAAATAATTTCTTAGTTGTTTGATTTAGATTTCTTAATTTATTTAATGTACCATTCTCTGGTGTCATAAATAAACTAGAAAAATCATCCATGTTCCAAACTATATAGAGACATGATAGAACCCATTTCTCACAAAGTTCTGTCACCAATTTGCACTTACAGTCGGTCAACACAGTTTACCTTCTCAGACTTCCATGTAGACTTATTATTAAAATGGTCAGTTTTAATTTCAGCAGTTAATTTAGTGCAGAAATAATTTAAACATATAAAAATTCAATTAAAATAAATTTAATTGACAATTAACGACCAAATAAAATCATTTCAAGGCATGCGCAATAACTTAAATTACTTGACCAACATTCTGACACTAAGAAAATCACTATAACATCATGACTGAAAGAATAAAAGCAGTAATAAAATGATATGTCATGTGAAATAACACTGCATTGCTGAAGAAATGATCAATTCACTCTTTATTTTCACCGCATGCAGCAACTGTCAGCACGTGATGACGTCATGCACCAAAAACGTGCCCACCAGAATGGATGATGTTGGCGATGTAGCGGAGGCTGGTCGGATCATGGTGTGGTTTGATGTAGAGGTATCTTGAGCAAGGTGATGTAGATTTGTTGTGGCTGCTTGGATGGTTGGTGGACGGTGCACTGCAAATGAGAAACGGGGGTGAGATGGTGTGATGGGGGAAGGTGAGAGTGGTATTAGGATGGTGTGAGAGAGTGGGATGGAGGCCGAGGGGAGAGGGAAATCTTGAGGGGCCGGTTGAACAGGGGAAGCGACAGAGTAGTGGGGTGGAGCTAGGGAAGCGGGGCGTCGGGCTGTGGATGAGAGGAGGGAGCAGCGGGTCCAGTGGGGTGCTGGTTATTCGGACTTGAGGCACGCAGCGGGTCCAGCGGGGTGACGGGCTGGAGATAGGAGGCGGAAGGATGGGTATGGGAGGAGACCGGCTAGATGTGCGGGATTTTACAAAGTGGGGCGGTGGGATGATGGGGAGAGGAGAATAGGGGGTAGTGGTTTTTTGGCAGGAGAGCCCGTGAGGGATTGGATAGAGGGGGTTTAAATAAAGAAGAAAAGGGTGTGGCATGGGTCAATAGGGGAGATAGGAGGGAAAGGAATAAAATAAATAAAATTCAAAATTTAAAACTGAAATTAAAACATAAAAATATAACTATCTAATAGTTTAAATTAAAAGATAATAGTAATAATAATAATTAGTAAAAATAAAAAAAGAGTTATATAAAAATTATATTGACAAGTTAAATTAATATAGTTAATTAATAAACTAATAATAATAGTAACTAATATTAATTAATCTAAAAATAAATTCTAAAAAAATGAAATAACTAATGTAAATATAAAATTAACTAAAAATATCTAAAATATTAAAATACTACAAAAAGAACCTAAAAAATCAAGAAGTGGTTAGAAAAATAATAAAATCTCAATTAAAAAATGTTAGTAACATCCATGTACATCAAGAGAATCCATCATGTGGATGGTCCCCAGAATTTGATTTGTCTCATAAATGAAAATATATTTTTCTTATCATTTATGTCTTCATCAATATTTTCCTTATGTGATCATAAAATAACATCAAAGCTAATTTTCATAATAAGACATTTTTCCATTAGTTAGACATCAAAAATAATGATTGTGATGGGGCGATGTTCTAATTTTTTCCTTATCTACGGGGCCTAGATATCATAGTTTTAGTTTTTCTAGGGTTATAGTGGAAAACCTATAAACATTGCATCTTTTGTGTCATCACCCTAATTTTTCCTAATTCCAATATAAAGAAGACTTAACAGTCAAGAATTTTCTTATTCTTAGGCCACCATTTTTTGGGTTTTCAATATTTCAAGTTTTTTCTTTTTTATTCTGATTTCTTGATTTTTTACATAAACAACATGGTTTGTAGGTCTAGTGAGTTGAGTCTTGAGATTTTTTCCAGATTTTCCTTTATCTATTTTAGTGTGGCAAGTACTCTGCCTCTTTTTGTAGGATGTTTAATGACATTTAAGATGAACTAGTGTGACTACTGTTTTATGTCGAACATATTTGACCATGAGTTTAGGGATGAAGTCCCAAACAAGGATTTTTTCCAAGAACATTTAAACTTTATTTACATACCCAGGGTGAATTTTGAGCTACAATTTTTTGGTTCCTGAATAAAAAATAAGATATTTAGGAATAGAGGAGGTTTCCCAGGAGTATTGAGTTACAACTAGATGAAAAAATATTTTTGTGGGTGACTTTATTTAATACCAACTAGGGAATGTTACAACATAGTCAAATAACAAAAACCTCCAACCAACATGACCTAAAATTTGGTGGGGTATTTATAAAAATCCAACTAGGTTGTGTTATAAAGTAGTCATGGAAATGATTTCACGGTAATTTTGACATTCTATTGTAGATAGATGAAGGAAGACTATGAAGATTCAATTTTCCAAAGAACAGGATTCATGTTTTTTTCAGGGTAATATTTTCGATAATTTAGATAGAATTTGTATTAACATTGGCCATGAATGGAAACCTACTCTTACAAGATTTGGGATTGTGAGAAGGATGGTACATTTTTTAAAATGACCAAATATGGGGGGGGGGACCCTTTTTGACATGAGTTGAAGAATCATGTAGTTTAATGTTGTGCAACCAGAACATTGATGGTATAGTTTAAAATATTATTGTGAGGATATTGTTCTATAGTTTAATGTATTATGACTAGGATGTTATGCTATGTAGTTTAACGTAATACAGTGAGGACATTATGTTTTGCAGTTTAATTTTGTACAACAAGGACACCGGGGAGATATAATTTAAGGTCTTCACCTTTGATCGAAAGGTTAAAAATTCTCCACTTTCAAGGTAATCTATCAATGAATGAGAAATCACTTTCATGTATGAGGAGGAGAATGTTATACGTTTTAATATAGGGATATATGAATCCAAAAATTTGTTATGGGGAAAATGGATTATATTGATATAGGAGGTATCTCATGAGGATGGCACTAGGACTAGTAGAAAAACTTATTTTGTGGGACACGTTATAAAAATCCAACTGGGTCGTGTTACTATATAGTCAAATAGTGGAATCCTATAGCTGAAAGGGCCTGAAAATTTGGGGGTTGCGTATGAATATACAAATAGGGAGTGTTTTAAAATATTCAAAAAAGGAGTTCTCATAAATTCTAACATTCTATTACTGATGGATGAAGGATTTTTTTGTAATTTCATGTTTCCCCAAACCTGGAGTCTAGTTTTTTGGAAGGAAATTACCCAAATACAGAAGGATCATTTCAAGTCAAAGCGATAAGGATTTAAAGATGTATTTGGTACCCATTCCCTTCAATAGTTGTACATTTGGCCTGAAGGGAGGGAGAGGGAGAGAGATAAGACCTTGAGATACCTGCATCTTCTTTTTTGGGTAACTGGGATAGTCAAATTTGATGATATATTTAGTCATGGCCCATGGGTATGGAAAAGGAAGTTGAAATGAATCAGTACATGTCCAACAAGAAAGGACAGGGGATTACTAGAGGACAGATTCCATAAAATTGGTTTTGGTGGAAGATAGGAGGATCTCATTTCTGATCTAAGGGAAAAATAATGTGTGATCCTGCCCTCCCATCCTAGAATTAGAGGATATGGGTCTTAGATACATAAAGTTAAAGACATGGTATTATCCTTATTAAGTAATAATGAAAGCTCTCTAACACTACCCCCAGGGTTAGGGTCTTTTTGACAAAGGGAATGCATAATCACATTCACCCTAAGGACCTAACCCACCACGTTAGACAAGTGTGAGACACCACTGACCAAATGAATAAATAAAAACTGGGAGATTCACTAGTGTGTCATCTTCCATGGTTTTCAAGTCCAGAGGATTCGATAGAGGTTTTAATTTGGTCCCTCTCAGACAAGGGATCCAAAGGAAGAGAGACCATACCATTGGTGGCTTGGAAGAGGGTCTAAGAAGTGGCTCAAACATGGTATGTATGAAAAAATTGGGATTTATTCATGCAGGTCAACCAGTATGATCTAAATTTACTTTGGGAGATATACCACCTAGGAACAAAAAACTTGAGCGATGATTTGATCAAGGATTCAGGGGTCTCCATAGGTGTTCTTGTTAGTGTCATGCATAGGTCCATGGTTTGGGAAGGAGAACTCACGCTAGTGTTCATCAACTATGGGGTAAAGGGTTCCTCACATAAGTGTAATGTATTTTAGACCCTAAGATATTTTTTTAACAAAAACCATTTATTACCTATTTTTCTAGTTTTGGAGGGCTACCTGGAAGGGTTTTGATGTCCTGGTTGAAGTACTAGGGTGAGCATATCATCAAGAGTTCTTTGGGGTTTTCATTTGTGAAAATGATGATCCCCATGGCCCAATTTATAGGTAAATATAAGACCTTGGGAGAAGGGGATGTCTTGTGATGGTCTATCAGATATGCTAATGTGCAGGTCCACTATGCAAGATGATGTGCAGAGCCATTGTTAAGGGTCATGCAAAGGTACCCTATTCATTAAACTTGTTTTGTGGGACTTTCTAGGAGGGCCATCGCGGAAGTTTTGATCCTTGCATTTCTTTTCTTCTCTTCATTTCTTATCCTTATTTTATTTTTCATTAACAATTTTTTATCCATGTGAGAAAATATAATGTCGATAAAATCCCCCACTCTGGAATTGATCTAATCAAAATAAGAGGGTCTGATCCTAAGTTAGAAGGATGAAAATGGCCACTAGCCAGGGATGTAATTTTTAGAGGTCTCCCACGTAGTTCATCCTCACGAGTCAGATGCATAGGTAAGGAAAGCATGTGGTACTTGAATAAGGGATATGACATTTATAAATAGAGTTAATGTTTTCAATAGACGATCCTCACACTTTGGTTACCCTGGTCTTGCTGTGATAGTATTCCGCATAGAACATTCAATTAAGCTTCTTTGATAAAGAACCATTTTCACAAACAAGGTATGCACCAACCATTATGATACATGCATCTAGATGAGTGACCTACGAAATTCCTCTTGGGTAAGGGACCTATGTGAGGTCACTTGCATGGGAACCCTGCACGAGCTCATTCATTTTCTAAACTTCCACAATTCCACAATTCTTTTAAATAGAGTAATTTTTTATTATGAAAATATTGGTGCTTCTTTGCTGGTTAAAAGGCCGATTGAATGTCTAGAGTTTTTTATGAACATGGTTAAAATAACATTAAGGATATGGAAAATGATATAGGGTCTGACTACATTGACGTATGTGACACTACTATATCAAATCTGGTAGGGAATTAGATGAACTATCACAATGAGTACCTCGAGATTATCTATATACTATTCTATGTCCATGACCATCTGAAATAGGTATTCATACCATATTTTTGAGAATTATACATTTCATTCAAGGTTTCAAGAATAAATAAACTTCACTACTGCTAATATTTATATCATGGGAGCATACGTTATTGCTGGGACATCATCAATGGCCTATATCATGCATCAAACCCAATGTTCTCTAGATTTGAACCTACACATTCCTTAGTTAAGGATACCCTATTACCCACCCATCTTCAATGATACCATGATAAACAAATCAAAGGGTTGGAGGAAAAACTAGGACCTCCTCCCAAGAGGGGGTGTTAGGCCCAAGTGAATGTAGGAATACTGGGTGGGCCAGACAACAATTTTCATTGAAACTGAGTTAAAAGTAATAGTAATATATGAATCCATCTAGGTGGCCCATACATACATATACATGAACTCCAAATTCATAACTGAGAGGCTAATCTGATAGATCCTACATTCAAAATAATGCAATTTGATACATGGAGAAATTGGTATCATCTTGTGGGATGTACACAAGATCTTAGAGGATACCATAATTAGATATATGTATGATGAATTCATCCCACTGAGAGAGACATGGGATGATTCTAAAAGGATTCCAATTATGGTGCATGAGTTGTTGAAGATAACATAAGAAATTAAGAATTAAGACCCCATCCTAATGGGGGATATCCATCCTAATGTAGGGTTGAGTGCTTTCCTTGTGCTAAATGGGAAATGACTTACTTGAAAATGTTATATGGGGTGTCCCAAGATGGTGAAGCGGGGTGCTCTTCGTAAATTTTGTCCTAATTTGGAAATGGGGGAGTAAAACCAATGGGGGTACAAAACCAAGTCCAATGTACCTTCAAACACATGTCCTTCATGTTTTTTATCCATGTGGATAAGATTCTACATGTTTCTTATTCATGAATCTAGTGGTGGCATGGGGTCAGGGACATTCTTCATGTCAGCAAAGTCAGAAGAGAGTAAGCATGTAGGGTAGGAAATCCCCATCCTAGAAAATATTCACCAATACCTACTACATATTCACATAGGGATGGCCCCATTCAGAATTTCTGAGTAATTCCAGATACTCCGGGGAAGGGTCCTAGCTCACTTTTGATCATATTATGTATTAAGTGGGTTTGAGATTTCTAGAGGCCAGTTTCGACCATTTTTTCAGGCCATTTATGGTATTCATCTCCTATCCCTAAATCGCAATGAGACCATTATAAGGATGAACCTAATCAAGGAGTTCAATTTAATCCTATATGGTTACCTGCCTACTTGGATATTTAATGATAACATAATGTAAAATTATGAGCTAAGATCGTACATTATTTCCTTTAGGGATGGTATGCTGGAGACCCATTCCAATGGAAAGGTTATATGTGAGGCCTATGCTCTATATTTTGGTTCATGCTAATTCAATTCCCTACAACATACAAATATATATCTTCTAGTGATTGTTTGATAATAAAATCCCCTAATGGTAGCCCGAAAAATGTGGATGCTTACAATAATTGAGATATCTCGAGAAGTAATCAATTTACCTCCAGCGGGTGCATAAATTGGATTGACCTCTCCTTATGAAAGGGATTTTATTTCTTCATGTTCCTTGGGAGTTTTAGGATAAGTCATCCCTCAAGTTAGGGATGAAATAAATTTCAAGAATAGAAAGATAGGTAGAAAGACTCATCCCCCTCCAAAAGGTGTTTCAATTCCCCTAGAGGGTTTCTTCTTCCGATTCAGAGGGTGTGGATGATGAGGTACCAAGTTCTCCCAAATGACCTCATGTATAATTTAGTTTGAAAATTGAGGTCAAAATGGTTGTGACAACTGAGTATGGGCTTTGGATGTCTAGCCTCCCTCATTAGAAGGATACCCATGTTACATTTTACCATCTGTTGTCCATAATAGAATGATTTAGGAGTCATATGAAGCCCATTTTTATCATATCATCTTCACAATTGGATGAGTGGACCTCTAAATATGTGCAACCAAAGGCAATCCAATTTTGGTTGGAAATGTCTTCTGATGATGAATTCGTATGGTATCTTCTTCATGTTGGGATATAGATCCCAAAAATATGAGATTCTTGAGACCCATGTAATATGTGTTTTGAGGATATTACCACTATTAATGGGATTTGTATTCTTGAAATGGAGATTCTTATTTATGAAACTAGCAAGTAGATCCATACCATAATAGGGGTAGAGGATATGTTATGGAAGGGTGCTGGTGGAGGGGTTAAACAACCATATTCTAAGGAATGGATTGATTATGTTGATCCCCAAGATGTAAGTGATACTTTACATATCTCCAATTTTGTTCTTCATTTCTTTTATATCGAATAAAGTGATATTTCTATTTGTATGGTAATCTTAATTTTTAGTGGTTCGGGGGAAATTATCTGAGATTACATCACCAAAATATGATCCATGTGGAACCCCACTCAGAACTGATGAATCATCTCACGAACTGGGAGAGTTATCCCTAGGACCAAAGACAATGGAGGTTGATATGGATGGAAAAATTCAATCCCTCTCCGATACCTATTTTTGAGGGGGAAGTTGCTACCCATTCTTAGTAAAAAAATAATGAATTTATAGAAATAAATTCATTGGGTATGCACCTAATCAGTGATACTAAGTCTCCACGGTACCATTAATAACACTTTTATCGAGAAAAAATTTCTCACTCTGTTTGTTTTTTAACAGTATCTTTCCCTCTCCTTTCTTAATGGGATTGGAAATCAGCTTCCAAGAATTTTGTTGGATGTTCTAAACCAAACACAGATTCCTACTTGTTAGTCATCTCCCTTGATAGAAGAAGTATCAAGGGTTAATGACAGATTGCCTTATTCTATCACCACTCCTAACATTGTGGATAGGGTAGAGGATTCTGGTAATGTCAAAGGTATATCATAAGGTTTCATATGATTATTGTTGAATTTTATTCCTTATGATATTTCAGATTCATCTCATGCACCAGAGGACCCTACAATGACTTATGGTTTCCTTATGACTGTCTCTATGGATGTTGTTTAGGTTCTGGTAACCAGAAGAGGGTATTGTTATGGGTCTCATTCAAAAAATTTCAAGCATCCCCACATATTATACTACCATTTGTGTTGGGACATTAACACAATGCATGATAAACCATGACATGAAATTTGATTAAATGGTAGAATATATTAATATTAAAACCTCTTTATAAGTGTTTAAGGAATTTAATTGGGAATTAAATGGATGTGAATATTTATTTTTTGTGAGACCAATTTTTAAGATTTATTTTTCAATCATGTCTAGTTGGATTGTAATACTTATTTTATGGAGAATTTGGATGTGGTGATTCATGAACAAGGTGATGAAGTTCATCCAACTCCTGTTTTTGAGGGAGTACTAATTCAAGGGGATCTTAAAGTGGGGGATCTTCATGAGATTATCCTAGGGAGCTCTAGAAAGACTCAAGAGAGTGGCCCTTATCAAGAAGTTTCAGATTAAACTAATGAGGTTAGGGATATTAGAGAAGAATCCACCGATTCCACTGACCTATCATTGGGTGAGTGCCACCAATTGCTTTGAACATCCCATTACTCTTACATTTTTGATCCTCTTAAGGCTAAAAATTTGTATTATCTATGTCAAGTTCCATAATTGTCTACAACCAGGCTTGAGTGGGGAGCCTTTATGACAATGTATTCTATACTAGAACTTGATGTTGTCACTGTATCGAATGGAGTAGGTGAGGGTACCTAATTGAGTGCACTGATCCCAGAATACATTTCTACCTCTGAGAGTGGCTCTGATTCAGAATTGAATACAGATAATTCCATTTTCAAAACACCAAGTAAATTTTCTTGGGAATTATAGAAAAGAATATCCAGGACACCTTTTGAAGACCCACCTTTATGATTCCATCAAGCTCCATTTCTTTTAGGTTTTCTGGGATACAATGGATTTCCTTACCACGTGAATCATGATATTGTGAAGGAGGTCATTCACAAATGTGAGAGATAAAAAACTACAATATAATCTCATAATGGAAAATATTCTTATAAACAATGATTATCTTCAAGATGTATTATCCTAGGATAAGTCCAACCCTGATATGAAGATGGAATAATTTTGACAATAGATTAATGAGAAGACAGTTCGAAAATCATGCCTTTAGTAAGAAATAGATGTCCCCTAGGGAGATTTTAAAACATCACCATTAACTAGATGTAGACCAAACAAAATGGTCAAATAATATTGATACTTTGGAGGAGGATTGTTTTGGGATTTGGAGACTACATTTTTTCAGTTGGATTGGATTCAACAAGCTATTGATGGGGCTCGGGTGGATGTTCAAAAATGAAGAGTTATGTTGATGTTATTTTGAAAAGTGTGATGGAGAGACTTCATCTTGAGGATGCTTCTCAAAAAAAATTATCTCATAAATGAAAACATTTTTTTCAAATAATTTATGTATTAATCCCTATTTTCCTTCTGTGAGCATAAAATAAACTTGAAGTTTATTATCATAAAAAGACATCATTCCATCAGCTAGTCATAACTACAGTGATAGGGATGGGAATATGCTCTAATTTTTTCTTAACCTATAGGGCCTAGAGTCCATAGTTTGAGTGTTTATAGGGTTATTGGGTAAACCCTAAAAACATTGTTTGATTTATGTCATCACCCTAATTTTTTCCTTATTACAATATAAGGAAGACTTTGTGGGGGAGACATGGGTTCTGCTTAGGCCACCCTTTTTAGGTTTTCAGCCTATCATGTTTTGTGCCTATTTATTTTCATTTATTAATTTTTTCATAAACAACATAAAGTGTAGGTCTAAAGAGTTGAGAATAAACTTTTTTTATAGAATTCCCTTTATTTTTTTTGCAATATAGTGAGTAATGTGTCTCTTTTAATATCATGAAATCTGAAATAGTTGACTGGTGTTTTAGATCAAACAACATTAACCATTAGTTTTGGGTTGATGGACCAAACAAGGCTTGTCCAATAATGTTACGACATTATTCACATACCTGATTGGTAATTTGGAGACAACATTTTGTGGTTACCAAATATAAAACAAGATATTTGGTAATAGAGGAGCTCCCTCAGGAGGATAGAGTTATAAATGAACAAAAAAACTAGTTTTGAGGGTGACTTTATGTAACTCCAATGAGGGCATGTTACCACATATTTAAATTGCGTAATTCTCTGGCTGACACGATTTGAAATTTGGTGGGATGCCTATAAAAATCCGACTAGGTTGTCATACAATAGATTTAGGGAAATGGGTTCTTAGTAATTTCGAAATTCAATTGCTAATAGATGAAGGATGTTTATGGATAATTATTTTTCTCAATAACATGATTTTTTGTTTTTTCAAGAGAATATGTTTGATAATTTTGAGAGAATTTATATTGGCATTGAACATGACTCGTAAACCCTCTCCTACATAAATTTCTCTTTTGTGATGGAGGGTACATTTTGTTAAATGACTGATGTCGGGGGGGGGGGGCTTTTGGACAAGAATTTAAACATTTAATGTTGTGTGACCAAGACATTGATGGTGTAGTTTAAAATATTATAGAGAGGAAATTTTTGTATAGTTTAATGTCTTATGATAAGGATTTTATGCTATGTAGTTTAATGTCTTACAATGAGAACATTATACTATGATGTTTATGATTTTACAACAAGGACATTGGGGGGATATAACAACCCGAGCCCGCTCTTCCAGACTCGGTGCTTAAAAATTCTGTGTAATTTTTTATATATACAAAAAGTGACATAAA
Source organism: Viscum album (assembly GCA_963277665.1). Classification (NCBI taxonomy): domain Eukaryota; kingdom Viridiplantae; phylum Streptophyta; class Magnoliopsida; order Santalales; family Viscaceae; genus Viscum; species Viscum album. Next base: position 2,006,298,992 of record OY728152.1, read on the forward strand.
ATTTACACAACACTTTAATAAAACGAGGACCTTTTACCGGTCTAGTTTCTAGAAGATTATACATAACCTTACATTTATCAGAGTTTTTAAACAATAATAATAAAAATTTCCACTATGCTTTTGTGCGCATTAACACCATAAGTAGTGACCAATTCTAGATTTCAAGGCAACCTGTAGAAATTTTTTTTTGAAAATTTAGGGTGAGCACAAAAGAAGCCCAGTAAGGGGTTTTTGAAAACCTTTGAAAAATCACTTTCAGAGAAATATCTCTTTCAATAATACATTTAAAAGAAATTCAATTGTAAATTTGTTGGTAAAACAACCTTTACAAAATAATGTAATGCTTTCAAAAAATAATTATACTTTGACAACACTTTTAAACTAATCCAGTGATTTTCCTTAGAGAATATTAAGCAAACTTAATGAAAACAAAACCTCATTTTGAGGCTACTTAATTTGATGAAGGCTGTCTTGGCCCTACCCACTTGGCTAAGGATGGGTTCACTCCCCAATGACCTTCCATTTTACAACGAACAAGCACCGGGGTTTTTCAAAAACGTTTTAAGTTTGCTTTATATATATATATATATATTAGTATTTGTCACTGGATTTTTTTTCTTTAAAATACGTCAATGTATTAAAATGCACATCCATGCTTATATATATATATACATGTATATTTCATCATTTTAATGTTTGGATACTACCAAAACTTTTATCAACTAGACATTACATATAGTTATTCTTTCTTTCTCAAATTATCACAAAACATCTTTGATGCTCGTATAAGCAATTCAATTTTCTTAACCATAATAATTAATAAATTTACCTAAAACAATCTAAAGAAAAACGGTCAAAACAATTTCTATGATATCTATGTCTTTATTAATTTTCAGGGCAAGGCCTAAAACAAAATATTCAATTAATACATGAACTTATTATAAATGAAATGGGTGTCGATATAATGCATAACACATGCCCAGGTATATGTGCAAACATGATGTCCATATGTTGATAAAACGTTGTGACATTTTTTTTGCATGCATATATATATATATATTTTGAAACATGAAAATAAAATTATACATGAAATAATGATATCTATTTCATCCAAACATGTATATATTTATATATTTGACATTGAATTTACAATGCTCATCTTTACAAAAGAGAAAAACAAAAAAATGAACATTTGATCAAAACGTCGATAAATGGAATTATTCATTAGAGGATTTCATATGATATCAATTTAAAACATAAACATAGTTATATATATATTTATGAGTTTAAAAATTTCAAAAACAACTCTTAGTAAATCTTTTCAAGTGTTATATGCATAAAAAAACATATGTTAAATACTGATAACCACCACTTGAAAAATCTAAAACGGATTAGGATTGGAAGCTATGAAAAGCCGTATATATACATAAGTATATGTATAGGGTTTTTTTCATATTAAAACTGAAGCTAATTAAACCCTTAAACAAAAATATAAAATTAAATTCATAATTTTGGAATGAATAAATATAATAGAATTTATATTAGATTTTTAGAATATACTTTAGATCAACATAAACCATACATAAATAAAAATATCCTTACACAGAGTCACATCGCAAAACTTTTAGGTCGGGTCAATGATATTTTCCATTGAGCCATTGTGACACCCCAATATATATCCCTTAAATACCATGAGTCGAGCTACACCTCGTGAGACTCCTAAAACTGCATCAACTTACTTTTATTGAAATTTGATACATAACTCTGTGGAAAATGGAAGGCATAATGTTTCTTACATTTTAGACACACCCTTATCCATCCATAAAAATCTATGTCCCTTGTGATTTTGGATCTTCATAACCCTTGTTGTCCATTGGAAATGGATGGTCAGTGTCCCAAGGAAACCTCTACTTGACTATGAACACAATGCTTCAGTAGCTCTACATACATTTTCCATGATAATGGCCCATTAACCAGAGATAATTTTTTCCTTATTAGAGGCACTTCCTACCTTTATACATCCAAATGTATTCCATTTTTTGTATCACTTCCCCGGATCTAAGATCCCCCCTAATCATGGTTTACAAATTCCTTCCCACTCATTTTCAAGATATTCCAGAACATCCTGACTTGTTATCCTCTAGTTAATATTGGTTTCAATAACAAATATTCATTTTCATATGACCATAAAATACATGATATATCTTTATAAACCTACTTGAACATAAAAAATTTAATTTCAATGTCATACAGACATCTTTAATTGACTATGCATACATTTCCCCAAAGTCTCTCCATACATTACCCACAAAAAAATTCAGTCAACCTGAGACAAATTCATCCTTATGAGAGTCCTTTCCTACCTCCTTATGCCTAAATAAATTCCATACCTCATATAATTTATCCCAACCCTATTATCCTATAGTTAATATTGGATTCAATAACAAGTGGTCCTCGCTGTATGACAATAAAATGCAAGACCCCAATTCATCCTAATGACACAACATTAAACTATGATGTTTTCATCTTGACCAGTTGATGTTAAACTATATGGTATTTCTCCCTACAACATGAAATTAAACTGTAATTCAATCACCCAGGATATATGGATATAAACTATAGTATACCCCATATGAAATACAACATGGAACTTCCACTAAGGTAAGACCTAAGATTTTATTTCAAGAGGTTGAATTAGTGCTCCTCTCTACCTCCGCCCAGGGCATACCAAGATAGGTTAATTTGACTATACTGGGTATGAAAAAAGGGAGGAAATGAACACATTTGGGACTCCTCTATCTCCCCCTTTGTGTTATATTACCATCTTTCAACAGATGATGTGGGACATCTGATCTTCAGATCCACTAACTCCTCTTGTTTCTCACATCAATCATGACTCACATGGGCTTAATGTTTGGAAGTGGTCATGACAACCTCATAACCCCAACATTTAGGCCTCTTAGAAGGTTTAATCCATAATCAATTCATGTTTCCCCAAAATGGGACTCCTCTTAGTAGTATTCCCATTAAAATGAACTACGAGAACTCTGATTCCAGCACCAAAAAAGATATATAGGATTTCTATTTAAGTAGAACTGAACTAATTTGGGTTTGATTCCTCTCATGAGCATACATAAGAATCCCATCTTATGGGTTCAATCCTAATAACAAAATAACTTTTATTCCCCCTTGGATGATGATAAAATCTAGAATTCTTTATCACATGGCTTAAAATAGAATTGTATCAGTAATTCCTAATCCATGTATATCAATGATGGATTTTTAAACCGAGGGTTAATCCATGGAAACATTCTAAGGAAGGAACGAAGGACTCAAAAACATTTGAACATTTCTTAAATCTATGATAGATTCCAAGAATAGTAAATAATTCCTCCCAAAAATTGTGTGATGAGCTCAAACCCCCATCCTTTCGACCAATGGGGCCCTTAAGTGTCATTGGAAAAATCATATAATGAGTTTCTACCTTTAGAAATAGTGTCCACGAATCATTTATAAAAGGGTCTTTGGGTGTTTCTTGGATTTTTAACTAAACCCTTTGGAGACCATCCAAGGACCTCGTACACAACATGAGCCAATTTCACAAACACTTAACCACTTGCAATCACCCACCAGGATCATGAAAATGTGGCACCTCCTTCACCACGTAAAGAAATATACTACCTAGTCCTGGTAGGACCATCTCACCACCACCAAAAATTATTATGAAGAAAATTTGGTTGAAATAGAAATGGTGAACCTAACATGAATCCTTAACCAAGGTTGAAGCTCACACCACCTTAAGCCCCATCTGCATTCAAGATGAAAGAGGGCCATGAAAGATCATTAATTATAAATGTGATCGTCATATTCTTATTTTACATGGTTTTTTTGTTTGTATATGTCATTTCTATTATAGGAATATTGAAAAGATGCCTTTAATAAAATGGAATCACAAAAGTTTACACAGATACACATGTAAGCTACCACATAAGTAGCTAAGTCCCCAATAAATAACTTGACTCTCTTGCCTACCCAACATCTTCAATGCTGGGTTTCAAATGAATTGCTCACAGAGTGCCATAAAAATAGTACTCTTCCCATGGTGGAGGCTATAAGGAAAGCCCTCCAATCAGGAGAATCTCACCAGACATCTCTTCAACCATGAAAAACAATTTAGCACAGGACAATCCCACTAGCCATCTCAAATTTCTTCAGGAGCCTATCCCTAGAACATGACAATGAATAACACCTTATCTTAGGGAGGTGGATGGATTCAACTCCAATTAATTCATCCCAGCTACACAGGAACCCCAGTAGAGGGATCCTACCAAAGGATGTCACCACCAGTGGCGTAAAAACTGATATCTACTCTCTAAAGAAGATCTCTGGACAAGGGAACCTGTAGATTTCCAACAGACATGGGTGCCTTGGGCTTATTTCTAATGGTGTAAAATTAAAAATAAAGAGTAGGTCATTACCCTAGTTGATGAAGAGGAGATCCACCATACTAACACAGTGGTATACCATAGAAAGACATAAAAATATTCCACCTCTTCTAATGCCACCATGGAAATATGGTGACGAACTATGAGAAGATGCATATTCCTGCACCCTCTCACGAATCCCACCACAGATATACGATGGCACAATAAAATATGCTACAAATGAATTCCAACATTCTCTAGTCCCACCATGTAGAAAGAGTAGAAAATTACAGGCAAATTTTAATATCTTCCAATGCACAAGAAGCATGTCATCCAAATATGGCATCAAATAGCTACAAGCCGGTGCCAATTATTATTGACTCCCACCAATTCTGCCATCTAAATAGGTCAGAAAATTGTAGGAAATAATAAAACACTTCCAGTGTATATGAAGCCCACTAGTCAAATATAGTGGCAATAAAATATAAATAGAGTCAAATTCTTTTCTATGAAAACCAATACCGTGGGACAAATAAGAGGAAAATGGGAAGATGCAAAATCATGATCATAAATATAAATTCCACCTATCAAATAAGATGGAAACCAGAGAATGTTATTTGTGTAAACCTGCTATGAGTCAGAGGTAGACTTGTTCCTCTACCTTATTACATGAGAACTTCTAGTACCAACTAAAAACACATAGGGGACCAGAGAAGGCACAAAAATATTGTTCCAACATTAGAAAGGGAGTTTATACCTATTCTAGTCAAATACATATCTCATCACATCTTGGAAATGATGGAGGGTCAAATGTCAATTCAAGACCATATCCTCTAAACTAATCAAGACTTCATCACATCAGTGGAACAAGTAAGGAGTCCGGCCCACAATGCTATCTCCCCAAGTGGGGTAATTCATACCCGAAATAATATGGTTACTACAGAGAAGTCATGCATTAATATTCCAGTTTTGGAGGGTCAACTACAATATTCTGTGATACAAGGACAACCAAATCAGGAACAAACACCCATACCAACTCTCGAACACTGGTCCAATGTGGTGGTTACTCCAGGGTAGGCATATATCCCTACCAAAATACAAGATGCTCATTATCATATCCCAATGACATCATGAGAACCAACAAATGAAGGACCTGTGTATGAAGGTCGTTATCAATAGAAGGCGACCCTAGTTTCCCGCAAGAGAGTGCACAAAAATTAATTGTGCAAGGGTTAACTGGAAAATGACGCCTATATTCACAATTCTGATCTGCTAGAAGTTGGAGTTCTCGATGCTATAAGACATCTATTAATAAAGTCTCAAAATATTATCAATTCATTACCAAATTATAAAAGCATAAATAGTAGTTGCAAAGGTCCTCCCTGAAATTTTTCCACTAGTAACTCTGAAGGTCCACCCTTGAGAACCCATTGGGGCTTAATTTGTGGGATAGAAATGATCAATCATGAGAACCTATATATTGGTGAGTGTAAGGGTAGCCCTCCCGTTCACTAGAATATCGTAATTCAAGAAGGACCTCCCCTTACTGTTGTCTTCCCTGATGGTCCTACCCAAGTATACATTGTAGATATGTTTCCCCCTATAGTCATTCATGAAGCTATCATGGTTGTCCTAACCATGGTTGCAGTCACTGTGAACCCTCCCTAGAGTGACACCATGCAGCAGGAAGGTATTCCCCTTAATACAGTACATCCTCAAGCTCCTACCAAAAATTTACACAATATATATTCTTCTTACAACCAAAGCTATGATGGTTGTAATTTCCATAATTGAAGTCATTGTGAAGGATCTACCATCAATGAAATTTAATAACAAGAAGGTCTTACCCTTGCTACGGTCCACGCTAATGGTCCTCCCCAAGTTATATTCCATAGAGACTCTCTCTATGGTTAGACATTAATCCATGATTCTAGTCCTTGCCATCATGACACTGATTGTGAATTCCCTCCCCATTGTCTAAATTTTCACACGCAAGAAGTTTTTCCCCTCACCGGTCCAAATATAAAAAATCACTCATATCATGAGGGTCTTGGAAGTAGAGTGGTGGATATGATAGAAACTATGTAAATGAAAAGAGACAAACTTTCCCAACTGGGATATGGCTCGGGTCCACACTCATTTTCTGATCCACCCCCGCACCATTAATGCATCAATGAAATCTCTAAGATCCTTTCTACTCAAGATGAAGTCATCACAAAGCATCCAAGTTTTGAATTATAAGTAGGGGAATATCCAGCAGAAGAAAATAATAATATGTTGTTTGTGAGAAGGAATCTAACATGGGATGACATAACAATTATGTTATAGCCCACAATATCTTCCCATTTCAGCATTCCAAATGAGTAATCAGAAGAATGTATGCACAAAATTCTCCTTAATGTCTAGAAAAATCTTCACCAATTGAAAATAAAATGAATACCCGATGATGGGTATGCCGACCGTGTCTGTATATTGGGGGAGCTTTATCAAAAATTTGACCTAGAAGCCCTTTTGTGTACATGATAACCGCAATTAGATAGGAAAAATAAAAAACATGGGTTGGATTGCCTCCGCACACTTTACAAATTTCATTACCACATCAGTGATTCCATGTCTTGTGTTCCTATCTGAGGGTGGGGAGAACATAGAGATCTACACTTCAACCTATGTCACGTCTAATAAAACCCACTAGGAATGGAATCTTATAATTTCATAATTACAAGACAATAACCAAATGATATACCTATTTAGAAGGTATGACATGCTTGGAAAGAACTGACATGGAGTAAGTCCCAAAAGCATCATGCTCGAAGAGAGAAAGCCATACAAAATCCCTTGAAATAGCCCACGAAAAACATTCAACATGATTCTCGCAGAAGGGAATAAAACCAATGAGCATTGATCATTCCCGTAGAATAATGAAATTCACATGCATAACAAAAACCATATCTGACACAATCCCACATGGAATGCATGAGATCTAGAAAGAAGAAATAGTAATTACAACTGATGAAGTAAGGGATCAACCACATCCAATAGGGCTGGAGGCATTTTTAACACAAAAGTTTCCTATAAGACTGAAAAATTAGGGTCATATCATGATGAAAAATGAATAGAGGCAACCCCAGACTATAGGGCTGGGGGATTTTTACCTCAAATTCCTGCCCATCGAACGTCTGTATTCTTCCATCTAGGGAGATTGACAAATAAAGAGGTCACCCATTCTACACCATCTTGTGATTCATAACACATATGAAGAAGGCGTAATGGGAGGTTAGACCGAGGACCCATTCAAGTCACTCTTTGCCAAGAAACCTGAAACTTCCCACATAATGGAAATACAAAATCCATCATAGAATTCAAGAAGATTATGTCACAAAAATTAATACAAATGATGAGGAAGCAAGAGAAGATTGTTGTATCCTAAAGGTGAACTGCATCGATCGTGAAGGTGTGCACACCTAGAACCAAAGAGAGGCCTTAAATTTGGGCACTCCATTAGAAAATACGTCATTGCATACTTCATGAATCAATAATAGGGAGAAGAATAATAGAAAGGTCTATGACACACATCCTCTTCCTAATGGAAGTGCATATCTGATGCTCAAGGATAGATTCACTCAATAGGAGGAAGAAATGATAGATCTAAGGATAATCAATGCTGAGCTTCTTCAAGAAAGTCACCATACATGATATATTCTTAAGGTAGAGAGTTAGAACACAATTCTTGCATAGGAGGCTCCACCACTAGCAGTAATTCTAATAGATTATACAAGGATGTAATGATCATTCAAGACGGTGTCGGGACCATCTGCCTACCTAAACCCATTCTTAGTTGGATATCAATATTTCCTCCATTGGAGAAGCAATCATAATAGATTTAGAAAATTCAATAATGGATACCACGGCTGGGTACCTACTTCTTGTACCAGAAGATCCATCACATCTAATCATTCCCCCTATTGTACCTGGTCATATTCAAGTCCAACAAGATTGGCAGTAAGGGCTTATAAGTATCATTGAGTCACTAATAGATTAATTGGAATCCATGGAAAGAAGAAGCGCTATAATAAAAATAGAACAGAAGACCTACATCGGCTGGGTGAGAATTGTCCTGCCACCACCAAACATTGGGAAACCCTTTATTCCCAGTATTCAATAGCTTAGTTGACCAAGAGAAACATCTGATTCACTACTCATCTTAATGTGATCCCATGAAGGGAAACTCAGAGCAACAACAAGTAGTGAAGATCATATTTTTCATATGAACCCTGTATGTTTCAAACTTTGTGTGGTATATTAGCTTTCCCAATTTTTTGATAACAGGCTAGGAGGACCTCCGATGCCAGTTCCTATTCAAGTTCATTTTTATGTTTCCAAAAACAAAAGTCTGTGACCTCGTGAAATGAAAGAAATGAGAGAATATGATATTTTCAAACATCATTTATAGATGTAAAGTTCTAACTTAATCCCTGAACTAACCACTCTCCCAAGATAAGATGTTATCCATGCAAATCCATAATCTCCATGACGATCTGCGAACACCGCTCATCCCGGTGTAGTATACAAGTGGGTTCAAGGACTTACCCTCTATCACTCAAAGGATCGAATATTCATTCCAATAGACTAATCTGAACTCATAGGAATCCCCATTATCCAGTGTAAAAATATAGAGAAGAGAGGAAGTGGCTATTGGAAAGCTTAATCCACCCCCTGCACCGGCCCCAACTCCAAGGCCCTCACCAATCCATGTGGGGATCCCAAGACGTATGTAGCCTCCCCCTCCTCGATGACCACCCTAACTATTATCCCTTCCACCAAATATTGGGACACAATATCCAAGAGTGGTTTCTCTTCAATGAACTCCTACAAAATATGAAATATTCTCGAGATGTAAAGACGAGACCATCTCTAGTGAAAGTGGTATATGTTTCTACTGCTAACCTGGATGAAGGGGGGGGGGGTGGGGTGGAAAAACGTTTTTTAAAAAATGGACCAAAAGTTAGATAGTTGGATTAATCAGAAAATAATCAACTAATCCCATGGTATCCTCTAAGAATAGTTAATGACACTAATTATGACTCTAATAGCTCATGATGAGACACAACTGATATCCTCGACCCCAAAATCCTCTAATGTTCAACAACCCAAAAATAGTACAATTAGAAGAAAAAAAAGTAAGTGTAGGAAGACGAACATTCTCCAAATCTTAATTTGGATTTGACACACTTAGATTTCATGGAAATAGATTTGAAGATACTGGAACTGCCCCTCCAAATGGAACAACAAGCACCAACCCACCAAATGACACCATCAGAGGTAGATGATCAGGAAAATTCAACCTCAGAAGAGTAGTTTATTTTTGGCTATGTTAATTTCATCCACTTGATGGATCCATTCATGGATGATGAATATGATTATCAAGTAGAATTCACCACACCCAATTGGGGGGCTGGGGTAAGAAGCCACAAAATTTAGGGATATCTAGGGAGATGTACCCATGGTATAAATCATGTTTATGGTCACGCCCCTTATTAAACCGTCAGTGTTGCAAAAACTTGTGGAAGGACCCTCCAGCAAATCCAACAGGGACTAGAAATTTCTCCTACGCCCACAAGAATCCTCCCCGGTCCAATCCTTCTAGAATATCCAATATAAGAAGAAAATATGACTAATTTACCTTGGTAGGAAAGCTGACCTACCTAGCCCAATCCAAAAAGGATGGATGTTCACCCAGTTCTAACCCCATGGGTTGACCCATATTAACCAAATGCTCATTCCTCTGAAGCACCCATGGAAGAGCATCCCTGAGTTGAGAAGTGATGGAGTTTAGATCATAAATATGATATTATGAAGTAGTTATCTTCAGTACTAGGGAATATTTCAATCATGGGCACACTAAATATATCATTAGATCACAAGGAAGCACTCATCAAAGCTTTGGTAAGTCCCCAGGTGTTTGGTGCTGAAGTAGAAGCTGATGAATTCTACCTGATAAAGACCAATTCTAAAAAATTTCTTGTGGTTATCTACATCATAAATCAAGATGAAAGAAAATATTATTAAAGGACATATAATACACTTATATGTTCCTAGAATGATAAATTACTTTGATATCTAATAAGTCTTTATTGATAATGACTCTAGAGTTAAACTCCTCCCAATATGGATACTTCATTGGCTGGGCTTCAATGAGGATGATCTGACACCCTTCACCTTAAAACATTTGGGATATGACAAATTGACCAGAGTCCATTATTCTAGATTAATCTCGAAACCCAATTTGGTGACCTCGTAGCTCACCCATAATTTTTGGTGGCCCAAAATAATATGGCCTTCAATTCCCTGCTAGGAAGGACTAAGCTGCATCCGCATGCAGAAGTCCAATCCTCTTTCCATCAGTGATTCAAATATAGCAGTAATGGTAACATTGAGACACTACATGCTGATAAGGCCCCATTTGACCCTTAATAATAACACTATATTAATGAAGAGTTCTATGAATCCAATGGGAAGTGACTTTCGGTCAATGGTTGTTAGTGCATTACCACCCCAATTGGTTTGTAAACGGTTCCCAATGACCCCTTAAAAGGTTGGTGAAGAATAAATACTTCCCATAAATCACGTTGAGTGAACAATTTTAAATTCATATGCATATTAAACAGACCTTATGATTTTAAACATGACCATCAAGCTTGATAATGTTGAAAAGCTCACTGAACCCCATATAATGTTGAGGGATTAGATAGAAATTCCCCCGAACCATCATCAAAACTCAATAAAATACTTTCCTTTTCCACTGATTTAGGTGGAAGTGACTCTTTAGTAAAACAAGATGAGGAATCTATTTAACCCCTCACTATATCTTCTCCATTTAATCCCTTGCTAATGGATGAGGCAGAAGAGACAACTTCACATCCTAAACAACAAAATTTCAACTCTTCCCTAAAAAATGGTGCTATAGTTTCATGAATTGTTTCCCCATCATAAGAGGAAAAAGGAAGATGATGAGGATTTTAAGGTGGAAGAATAATACCTAATGGATTTCCCTCAAACATTTTTGTAAGATGTCTTGATGAACTCAAGGAAATAAACTTGGGTACGAAGGACGACCCGCGACCTACTCTGAATAGTGCGACTGTTGCTTTTGAAGAGAAAGAGGTATATACCTTCTTCCTAAAATAAAATTGAGCTTTTTTCACCAGGAATTATATTGAAATTTCATGCCTCGATCCAGGGGTGTCTAATCACAACATGGGCCTAGAAGAAGACCATTTTAGTTATAAGCAAGATTCCAGAAGGACACACCCGACCAATGCTTCCGAAATATAGGCTGAAGTTGAAAAGATCCTCGGAGAAAACATCACATGGGAAGTACAATACCCCCTAAATCTAGATAAAATTGTACATATAAAAATAACAATGAACATATCAGATTCTGCATTGTCTTTAGGGATCTCAATCGGCATTTCCCAAAAATTGAATTCTCGGTCCTGATTAGAAAATTGTTAATTGATGAAACAAATCGATATAAGGCCCTCTCTTTCATTGAAGGTTATTAAGGATATAACCAAATATGAATGGCATGATAGGATGATGAATTGACTACCTTCAGGGATCCCCATGGGCTATTTTTCTATAAAGTGATGCCTTTCAGTTTGGAAAATGTTAGCGCCACATATCAGTGTTCCAAGAATCACATTTTCAAATCTATCCTGGGAATGTTTGTTGTATTATAAATGGATGATCTGATGGTTAAGTATCAAGAATTATCAGACCACCCGCAAGATCTTGAAACTGTCTTCAATAATATATGACAACACAGTCAGAAAATGAACCCCCTAAAGTGTTCTTTAGGTGTTACCAAATAAAATTCATCGGCTTCTTTGTATGCCAACATGGCATTAAATTCAAAACTAAGAAGACAAAGGCCATCTATGGAATTTCACAACCACCCAACCTCACTGTGTTGGGTGGAATCCAATGAAACATGGATTACAGTTAGAACTTCGTATCCATCCTAAACGATAAAGGCTATCCCTTCACCAGGTTTATGAAAAAGGGGAAAAATATCAAGGGGATGATGATTTACAGGTTTCATTCAACAATATCAAGAGATATCTCTTAATCCCACCATTGCTAATTCCTCCTATCGAAGGAAGAACAATCATTATATATGTGACATCCTTTTAGTGATTGTTGGGAACCTTACTTTCACTTAAGAATGATTTCGACAACGAGAATAATATATTTTACCTCAGCCAAACCATGATCGATGCTGGGACATGTTATTCGAATATCAAGAAGTACTACCACGGGTTAATATTTGTAGTCCAGAAGATGAGTCATTACTTGAAACAAACAAGGCCCATTTTTTCTCACGTGGCAACCCACTCAAGTATGTTCTCTACTATAATTTGTTAACTGGATGCCTATCATGGTGGGTGGTCATCCTATATCAGTTTTATATATAGTTAATATTTTAGAAAGCTGTCAAAGACCATGAATTAGCTGATTTCCTAGCAGAGAATTCATCAATATAAGTGGCCCCATTTGATGTGGAACAACCTGATGAGTAAGTGTTATCTATTCAAGGAAACATTTTGATGTGGGAAATGAAATTTAATGGTTCATAATTATTATCTTGGTAGGGAAAAGGATCAAAGACCCAATGTTCATAAAAGTGGGGATGGGAGTCATAAACATATCCCCAGAAAATGTAGTTCTTACCTATTCCATCCTATTGTTATAGGGATTAATAAAAAATTATGTGGAATACAAATCCCTCGTCATTGTCTTGGAGCTATCACTCCAAGGTAAAGCTGAACACTTGAAGATAAATGGAAGTCCAGAACTAGTCAGCAAGCAGGTCAATGGTGACAATGCTATCAAGAAAGAGGAGATAATACCTTTGATGAACCATGTTCATAAACTAATCACATAGTTACCATAAGAGATAACATTGACTTATATCCCTTGGTCATAAATCATGATAGCCGATACATTGGAAAATGCGGCCATGACTATAGATAACCCATATTAGAACGAGATAGTCATTAGTAACACCAACCGAAGGATGGTCCTAGCATTTATTCCATTCAACATGTTGGAAATCAACAAAATCAGTCCCATATCCGAGTTGTATGGTCCTACCACATGCTGCATGGATCCCACTGCAGATTACCTTAAAAGGGGGAGCTCCCACTAGATATGGATGAAATCAAACACATCGATAGATGGGAAACAAACTTCCTCCTATATGATTGCACAAAACAACCAAAGTATATCTATAATCAAGGCCCTGATAGAGTCTTTCATAGGTTCATTGATGGATAAGACGCCGCCACCATCATGATGAAAGTGTATGCTAGAGTTTTTGGAGCACATCAATCAACATTCATGCTCTCATAGCATATTCAAAGTCTTGGGTATTATTGGACGACCATGATAAAGGATTGCGCCACATTCACCAAAAAGTGATCGTCCTTCCATTTTCAAGAAAATTTCATCCACCATCACCTAGAGTTATTAACAAAATCCTGTACTCCAAAAAAATTTCCATATGGGGATTGGACGTCATGGGATCATACCCTCCAACCATGGCCAGACAATTACAATATATTCTCACATCAACCAATTTTTTTTCAAATGGGATGAAGTTGTTCCTCTTAATGTGGTTGGGGAAAGAATCATTTTCATCTTTGTGGACGACATCATAATCAACATATTTGGTGGCCTTCAGACAATACTGACGTATAATGGCACTAATTTCTCATCTGTTGAATTAGGAATGCTATATTAAGAGTATGGAATCTCAACCAACCATTCACCCTGCTACTATACTGTGTCCAATGATAAGATAGAGGCCTTTAACAAGGCCCTATCCAATATACTCCAAAAAATGGTATACAAGGAGAAGAAATCATGGATAGATAAAATCCTCCATTCTCTATGGGCTTATCAGACCATGAATCACACCACCACTCATGAAACCCCATACTCATTAGTATGTGGGACAGAGATGGTGTGACCCATTGAAATTCAATGACCATTTCTCCATGTTTCCATTTGTGATCAACTATCTATAGATGAAAAATCCAAAAAATGATTCACCATGTTGAAGTATCTAGATGAGAAAATATTTCATACCTTTCACCATTTGAAAGTTTATTAGAATCGGATCACACAAGCCTTCAACAAAAAGGTCCGCCTTTGATCATTCCTTGAAAGAAAAATGGAATTGGTCCTTAGAACTCCGATGATACTGAGAAAGAAACCTACATAGTTGGAGAAAAAATGAAGAGGGCTATATTTCATTCATAAGGTCTACTCCAATGGATAATATCACTTAATTTCAATGGATGGACATCTCAATACAACTCCAACCAATGTTAAGTTCTTAAAGAAATACTTGGTGTAATTATATAACCTTCATATTAACTGCACAACATTAAACTACATAGAACCACCTACATCCATGCTACTTGATGATAAAATGCTCAGAACCTTCATATTAGTTGCATGATGTTAATCTATATAGATGAATTTATGTCCATGCTACATGATGATAAACCGATCAACACCTTCGACTTAGCTACCTAACATTAAACTGTATAACACCACCTATGTCCATGATACATACAGAATAACTACTTGACACCTTCGTCTTAGCTGAAAGATGTTAAACTTCATAGAACCACCTATGTACATGCTACATGATGATAAAATGATCGAAACTTCTTCTTAGTTGTATGTTGTTAAACTACATAGTGACACCTATATTTATGCTATATGAAGAGAAACTTCGCGGAACCTTCATCTTAGTTGTATGATGTTAAAATGCATAGCGCCACCTATTCCCATGATTCATGACCATAAACTTCTCAGCACATTTATCCTAACCGCACGACATTAAAATACCTAAAAAATTGTGTTGACCACATGAAATTAAGTCGTACGAAGTTCATTGTGTTTCGAATAGTGATTCATTATGCATAAGTCATGTTTTTATAAGGGAATGATAAAATTCCCCCCTTTCTATGTATGGGTCAGACCGGCACTGGGAGGTACCTCAAGAACAACATATGGACTTATTCCTATTCATTAATGGTATACATTTTTACCCATGGATCCTACATCATTATCTATCCAAACACATCCGAAAAAAAATGACAACCTCCCCTATGCACGGCTCAGACCAGTACAAGAATCAAGTTTTATAGAACTATGTGTGGCTTGATTCCTTCCCTTATAGGGTACAAAATGATGCCTAGATCATAAATCTTAAACACACCACCAGTCAAATCCTACAATGGCCCTTTCCCTGCATATAGGCCAGACTTGTGTGGGGGAATCCCTGAAAATTCCTAACCATACGACATTAAAATGAAAGGTATCTTAATAACTATGTACAACTTGATTCATTCCCTCACTATATATATAAAGACACCTTAAAACATAATCTTGGTCTACCCACCACATGATATAAATTCCCCCCACTCCATGAACAGGTCATACTATCAAAAAGTGTTTCCAAGAACTATGTGTGGCTTGATTCCTACCCATGTAGGATACGTAGTGACACCCAGATCATCCCTCTTGGTTTAGCTACAACCAAACTAAATATTACCCTTTCCCCTGTATATGAATCAAACCTATGTAGAGAAGTTGCTTCAATATCTAAATGTCACATAATTCCTTCCCTTCCATGATACATAGTGATGCATGGATACTTCATCCAGGACCAAGCCACCATTCAAAAAACACCCCTCCCCCTACACAGGTCAGACTGGTACAAGGAACATGTTGTTAGAACTATGTTGACTTTGATTCCCAATTAGCTGGGATATGTAGAAAACCTCTCTGTGGTTCATTCCCCATACTTCACCCAACTCATCGTTTTTATTTTTGTTCACTCTTGTACTTACCATATGATGTTAAACTAAATGGGATACCATAACTATGTGTAGCCTGATTCATACCTTTTTTGGATACATATTGACGTCTAGATCCCATATCCTGGTCTATCCACCACTTTAAAAAGTGATTTCCCCATTGTGAAGGTGGGACTTGCATTGGGGAATTCATGAGTCCTAACCTCATGATGTTAAACTTCATGACCAAATAAGTGCTAACCACATGACATTAAAATATATGGTATATCAAGAATCACATTTTTCTTGACTCTCTATATGAATAGATACATCGAAACACACAGACTAGAAATCCTTGGACTAACCACGCAGAATGAAACAAAAAAAATTCCCCCAATCTATTGAATATGAAATCTAAATAGATGTTGGGGATTAAAAATCTTGATTTTTAAATCAAGAATGTTTCAAAAGACTATGATTACCCTTACATATGAATCTGATCTTTGTAGAAGATCTTGTACCTTAAAAATAATCATGATCTGAATATTTCTCACATACCCAGCCATCGCCTTTTCATCCATCAAACTCCAGAACCCATGAAATATTGAATTCATATAATCACCCATGACTACTAGGTATGGGAGGCCACCGTCCTAGGGAACCCTTTATTGAATTATGAACACAATTCCCTAGTGGCTCTGTATATATTGATCAGATAAATTTCCAATGAACCATAGAAAAATTCGACCTTAGGGGAAAAATTTCCTATATATGTATGGAAATTGGATCATAAGCCTCACATCATCCCTCCTTATTTGAGGTCTCCCAGAATCATGGTTTAACCTTTCCTTCCCCACTCACATTTGTGGAGTACTAATGACATCCCATCCTGATTATCGTGTATTTACGCATTATTCCATTAACATTTCATCATTAAAACATGGCGTTAATCTATGCTATCATTGTCTTTTACATAAGAAATAAAACTTCATGTACCCGTAATAGCTATCTCATTCATGTCGAGTCACCCACATCCTCACCACATGATGCTAAACTGCATGGCCCAACAATTCATTCTTCTTTGAACCTATCATCCTCAGGTGGTGGAGTGGAACCCTTGTCACCCTTATATATCACATTGAGCATAGCTCATGTGGGATTAGGAAATTCATTTGGGGATTTTCCATAATTCCAAGGAAAATAAAACCACAATGAATGATCATACTAGCACAAATTTAAAAGGAATAATAGTGTTTTCCCCTCTATACTAGGGAAAAATTCCTAATCGTATGAAATTAAATTTAAATCTATCCTAAATATATCTAAAATTCCATAATCTCTATGGATAGGCCAAAAATATATGAGGAACAAAATTTCGGGACACCCAGATCATCAAAATTAGGCACTCTCCAATTAGGGAATCAAAATGCTTCACCCTACATTGGTTATATATCTCTGTAGAGGAGTTCTGAACTCTATAGATGATCATGGGCTAGATCTTTCTAGAATATACAGAAATGTCTTTTACACCTATCATAAATTGTGCTTTAAGCTACTTATGAACCTCATATACCTCTATAGCCATTAGAAATGGATGACCATTGTCATGTGGGAACCTTTTCTTAACGATGCACCCAATGACTTGGTGGATTTTCATATGTTTTCCTCCAAAAAATGGCCTATCAACCACAAAAAAATTCATCCCCAAGAGAGGATTTCCATATTACCATAAGTTAAATAGATTCCAATCCCTATATCATCTCTCCTGATCCAGGATCCCTTGAAACCGAAACTTACACTTTCCTCCCTACCCACATCCCAGACATGTCACAACATCCTGGCTTGATTAACCTCCAGTTACTCAAGGATTCTTTGTTAATGTACTAATCACATGAAACTTATATTACATGATACTTGATACCCAATATTCACCCTAATGCCATGTCCCATCAAAGGATACTTACCCTTTTTTACCAACACACAAAATGAATCCACATAGGAATGTTTGGTGTAAGCCCAATCGTGGGGAACCCATATCCAAAATAAATATTCCCCACCCATATGCATGAATTAGATCTGTGTACGAGTAAACATTTAAAAGAACTAAATATGGCATGATTACTATCATCACAAGATATATAGTGACATCTGAATATCATATCTCTGGTCCAACCATGAAACAGAACTGCCCCATCCCTACCTACGTAAGGGTCATACCTGTGTAAGAAAACAACTCCTATGGATAGGTTAAAAATTACATCAATTTATCCACTATTCTAGGTAAATGTATACCTGAAAGTACTCATTTTATGTTTGGGAAACCTTCTCCACACACCATACACTATGTCCAGAAAGAACTAAATCCCTATAACCATCTATAGTCATCAAAAATGGATGGCTAGTGACATATGGACACCTTTGTTTGACTATGCACATAATGGACCAATGATTATGCATATCTGCCCCACAACAATAGCCTTTCAACCAAAGGAAAATTCTTCTTCAAGATAGGCTTTTCCTACCTCCTTATACCCCGATGATGTTTACATCTCATCTCATTTTTCAGTTTCAAAAAATCCCCAGATCAGAGTTTACATTCTCTTTCCCTCCTCATTCAAGCTGTTGATATAAATTTTTTTGGACGGACTATTATGAAAATGGAAATTATTGTACCCCCTCTAGTTAGAGTAAAATAGTTTTTAAACCATATGTATCAAAATTCCCAATTGTATGAAGATAAAATACACCATGCATTATAACTACTTTGAACAAGTCAAATTCACATGGAAGTGGTTTCGATATCAAAACCAATGTAAATTCCTCTATACTTTTTGACATTATTCCTCAAAAAGGCCACCCACTGTTTCCATAAACAACAAAACAAGTACAAATTTCCATAAAAGTTCATGTCTATTGAAAATGAGAGGAGGGTGTCTTAATGTTATCTTTGTTTAACTATGCACTCAATTCCCTAGAGGACATGCATAATTGTCCACAAAAAATAGTCTATTATCCAAATGAAAATTCTTCTTTAAAAGAGTATTTCCCAACTTATGTGTTCCAAATGGATTCTATTCCCCTTATCATATTCCATGTCTATGAGTCAAAAAATAAAGGTCATAAAGAATCTTTTATCCATGTCTTAAAGCTATTGGGACATTCTATGTTAACAAGTCCTAAATTGGAACCATTTTCATGAAAATCATGGTCCAAACTATTTGACCTAAAACATCAATCGTGGTCAAAGATGTTTGAGAAAACACATTAGTAATGATAGTTCATTTTTAATGTCTTTGAACTACCCTTGAAAGAGACAAAAATCCCCAGGATGAAAACACTTAAAGGGTGGTCCTTGATAAAAGTCGAGTCCTAGATCAATAAAACTATGATACATATGGTTTATAAAAAATATTGGGTAGTCAATAATCAAAAGAGAAATAAATATTTTTAGGCCAAAAAACCACAAAAGGTAGTCTAAGAAAAAGTCAAGTTATACCTATTAAGCCTATATCATAACATTCGTAAGAATAAATCAGGGTTATAAAATAAAAATAAAGAAAGATAGTGGGGACATTCATATGATGGTATAACTAGTCAAGATATGCTCTCTGAGTTCCCAAGAACAGGAAAAAAACAGAGTTTATTTTATAATTCCAATCGAGACAGCTTCTATATCAAAATAGCCTCCTCTTCATCCTGACCGAAGCCCATTCTGATGGGGGAAATATGTAGGGTCCCAAAAATTTAGAATTAAAGTTGAATAAAATACAATCAAACTCCGAATATGATATAAATAAAATGATGAAGAATATTTAAGAAAGATACT
The DNA here is from genome assembly GCA_963277665.1 of Viscum album. Classification (NCBI taxonomy): domain Eukaryota; kingdom Viridiplantae; phylum Streptophyta; class Magnoliopsida; order Santalales; family Viscaceae; genus Viscum; species Viscum album. Next base: position 2,006,319,115 of record OY728152.1, read on the forward strand.
AAAAGGAAGGGAGTGTGAAAAATGAAAATTCCTTCATGGACTAGCGCTCTGCATGGAGATCTTTGGCTTCACAAAGCCGTCCAAAAATTGAGTAGTTCATGGAATGGAGTCAAAGAATTCCAAACCCACTTATTCTGTCCCATGCGTACAATATCTCCCATGAACTAAGTATTTCATAGGATGAGTTGGCGTACCAGCACCAAGAAATGATGCTTCCTTTCGAAAAAGTCATACAAAGATCAATGGGTTCTCCATGGTGTCCCATAAATGGTGTTACACGGCCCATCGATCTAGTACCCCAGCCTCTCTATAAATTAAACCCATGGGGGAATGAAAAAAGGAGAGAAAAAAACATATCACTGGATGGGAGAATAGAGGACGAAGTAAGAAGAACAATATAAATGATGTGGGAGAAATCACTCCCACACCCAAAGTAGTTTGTTGAAGCCATAACGTGGACCATATGCATGAGGAACTCCATAGAATCCATCCATTTAAGGTTATGTGGGAGATTCTACAAAGAATATAACATGCAGAGGTAGTGTCAATCATGGACATGTGGATCCATTTATGAACCCTACGAATGAATAAAAAAATAATAAGCGGACACTCTTACATGGAAATAGGTTTGTAGAAGACCCTTTGTAAAAACAGTACACAAAATCTCCTATGTGGAAAATGGATTTCATACAATCATATGCAGACAACATAGTACACATATGCTTCTATTCAGAAAATAGAATGCATGTGACCTTTTGTAGATGATGGATCGTGGACTCCACTATGCAGGAAATGGTATCAGGATGCCTCAACGCAGACATCTCCTACGTGACCAAATACCATGTGTCTAGATCCTTCATGAATGATCTTATATAGACATCTACATCATGGATGATCCATCATGACCAATGAGTTTGTGGACCATCTCCTATACAAGAAAAACTGTTCACACCAACCAGTCTATACCGTGAGGGATGAACCCCTACACCCCTGCTTGGGATCACTATTGGGATATGGTCTCGGTCCTCTAGGTTGATCCCTTCCCTACCGTCATTGACCCCCATAAAAAATGGAGAGTCACACTATGATCTTTTCATCCAAGGTCAACAAAATTTTACAATTTTCCCTTATGCTTCCCCAACATCCATCCCTTAAATACCATGAGTTGAGCTACTCTTCATGAGGCTCCTAACACCCCATCACCTACCTCTTATGTAAGGTTGATCCAAAATTCTATGGACCGTCATGGTCTTAGTGTTTCATACACACATAGAAACACCCTTTTCAATACATAAAGCTATGTGTCCTAGGTGATTTTAGATATTCATAAACCTCCCTGTACATCTAAAATGGAAGGTCAGTGTCCTGAGGACACCTTTTCTTGACAATGCACACAATTCCCCAGCGGCTCTGCATACGTTCCCCCAAAAAAACTATAAAGAAGAGATAAATTTGTCTTCAGGATAGGCCTTTCTTATATACACATTCCCAAATAGCTTCCATTCCTCGTATCACTTCTCCTGATCTGAGTATCCCTAGAATCATGCAATACACATTCCTCCACTCTCATGTTCAACAAATTTTTGAACATCCATTCCCAATTATCCTTTATTTAATCACAGTTTCAATATCATTTAGTCATCATCACATGACCTTAAAATACAAGATAGATATTCATAAACCTTCCCATACATTGGAAATGGATGGTTGGTGCCTTAAGGACATCTTTGATTAAATTTGCGCACATTTCCCCAATGGTTCTGCATACATTTCCCATGAAAATCTTCAGTCAACAAGAGACTAATTAATCCTTAGGATAGGCCTTTACTACCACTGTATGCCAAAATGAATTCCATGCCTCATGTAATTTCTCTTAACCAATAATCCTACAGTTAATCATGGATTTAATAACAAGCGGTCCTCATCATATGAGGTTAAAATGCCAGACCCCAATTCGTCCTGACCACACAATGATAAACTGTGATATCCTCATCCCAACAAGATGATGTTAAACTATATGGTATTAGTCCCCAAAACATGAAATTAAACTATGATTCCATCATCCATGCTATATAGTTAAATAATATAGTATACCCCATGTGAAATTCATCATGGCACTTCCACTTAGGTAATCCCTAAGATTTTATTGGAGGAGGTTGAATCAGTGCTCTTATCTACCTCCGCCCAGGGAATACATGGATATGTTGATCTGACTATCTACGGTATTAAAAGGAGGGAGGAAATGGAATCATTTAGGACCCCTATCTCACTCTCTCTCTCTCCCTTTTGGATCCAATACCATATTTCAACAGATGATGTGGGATGTGTGATCTTCAAATTCACTACCTTCTCTTTGTTCACACACTCAGTATGCCTAAAATGGGTATAGAGGTATCTAGTAATCATGACATCTACATAACCCCAATGTGTGGGCCTACTAGACTTTTTATGACCTAATCAATTCATGTTTTCCCTCATTGGGACTCCTCCATGGTTTAAGACCCAAAAAATGAACTACAAGAACTCATATTACTACACCAAACAAGATATGTAGGATGCCTGTCTAAGGCCTAAGCTCAAAGGGGATCCTTTTCAAAGGATAACTCCAATCATGACCCCCTAATTCATCAAGGTATCATTTACGAAATATGTCCAAAATATGGACCAATTTTGGCCTACTCTTAGGTATAAGCTGAAAATGAAAAGAACTATTAGAACTCGAATTCATGTCCCAAACAGGACACATTGGACCCCTATCTAAGGCTTGAGCTCAAAATGACATTCTCCATAGAAGTAAATCCCAATAAAATTCCCCCAAACTTGCTAAGTCATCTATTTTAGGTGTAATCCCCGACTTATTTGTCTCTAATGGGTGGCTCCCACATTTAAGCCTTTGTCATACCCCCCACAAATGGTCCTTCTAGAATTTGTGAGTCCCAAATAAAATCGAAAAATGAAGGATTTTATACCAAAATAATTGGGATATGTAGGAATCCTCCTTTATGTATAAACCTAACACCGAAATCCCCCAAATATTCTCTAGGACATTCCACTAGTATGGTCATATCTACCTAGGAGACCATATTTCTTTTGGGAATCATAGGTCACTTTAGCATAGGTCCCACATTAAATATTGACTAGGAATATTATACCTACTTGTCCTTTTTGAATGATGTTAAACAACATGGATGGGTCCTCATCACATGAGCATAAATGGAAATGTATCTAGTAAAGTGGAACTTAACACTATTGGTTTCAACTCCTCTCATAAGGATAGGTAGGAAGAACATCTTATGGGTTTGATACCAATAGTGAAATAACTTTTATTCCCCCATGGTTAATGATAAACTCTATAACACCTCATCACATGGATTAAACTAGAATTTTCATAGTTATTCCCGATCCATGTATATCCATGATTTATTTTGCAATTGAGGGGCAATCTGTGGACAGATTCTTGGGAAAGAATCAGGGAACCATGAACATATCATCATTTATTAAATCAATAAGTGAGTCCCAGAAAACACAATAATTTCCCCTCAAAAGGGTTTGATGAGATCGAAATCCCATTCTATTGACCAATGGAGTCTTTATGTTCTATTGGAAAAATCATCCAATAAGTGCCTACCTTTGGAATGTAGGTTCATGTATCATGGATAAAATGGAGAATGGGTTTTTTGACTCCATGAATAAACCTGTTGGAGAACCGCTGAGGAAATCATATTGGGAATGGGATTATTGCACAAACACTTAATTGTTTTTCAATTTCCCGCTGAGACCATTCAACTGTAACACATCCTTTGCAACATAAAAAGGACACACAGCCCAACCCCTTGGGACCACCTTCTCACACCACCTCTGTGTAAAGATGATATGGTGCACAGTCAAAACAATCCTCTATAAATATAATGAAAACCCTTATAAGAATCATAGAATATTATAATCACAACCCTTGTTCACTCAAGATTTAAATAATAGGATCATAGTTGAATAAATAGTAGAAAACTCCAAGGTAAAATCCCTTCCACCTTAATTTTAAGATAAAGAACATTACCCAATTCTTTAGAGAGATATATTAGTCTTTAATGCCATATAAGTTATATCGATCTCATCCATGGTATAATTTGTATCAGAATAACATTTTTTATAAGATGTATAGGGATAACCCATTATCCTCTATAATTATTAGTTATTATATCATTTTTTTAATATTCTACCTTCACCACGTAAATCCATTACAAAAATCTTTTGAACCCATAAAAAAATAACTTTACATTTTAATATATAAAATGGAGAAATAACCATTTCCATTAAAAACTATTTATAATGAAGAATTCCCAAATATATTGTGTAAATTATTTAATTTGGAAATTGTAATGATCCTTGTTTTCAACTGAAATAAAATATGATATTTTTTAAACACATTAATTTTTGAATGAGTCGTTTTTAGAATTGTGCTTAATTATTGAGTTACGAGATTTAGGGAGATTCTAAGCGATGTTTTCAGACTTGGTAGAGTCCTGTTAAGTTCCAAGGTGGGTCAAGGAGTTTTTGGAGTGGCAGACCTAGATTTTTTTGAAAGACTATACAGGGCACACAGTTTGTATGAAACCATGCTGCCCACTATAGAAAACTATGCGGCCTTGTTCAAGGGGGGAAGAGTTATCTTAGATGGAAAACACACAGTTGTCCAAACTATGCACCTAGCTCACATGGTGAGTTATCCAAACTATGCACCTAGCTCACATGGTGTGCTTTGTAGGTAGTTGACTGTAACAATATGCACTACAGTTTGTGCATGGTTTACATTGTTTTTTAAAAATGAATTATTTTAAATGAAATTTAAAATAAAATAAAAACAAAACTAAACCTCACCCTCACACTCCCTCAAATCATGATGAAACACCCTGGGGGGTCCCTTTGATGCGTAACCTTCCTCCTCCTCGGCCTACTCTCCGATTATCGATCCACCTAGATTTCTTCACAAAACCCATTCAATCTGTTATGGTTAGGCCTATCCTCCCTTATCCTTCCTCTTTTTGGACGATTTTCAGCCTCTTCATCTTTGTACAGTGTTCTTCTGAATCTATGGTTTGAAGGGTGATTTGATTTTTGGTTTTCCCTTGGATGTAGGTTGTGAAATGGGTGTCTTGGGACCCATTCTTGTGTATCCCGACAACCGCCGCTAAAGTATTATCAGTTCAAGTTGATTAAGTTCATCTCCTCCATCCGAAGTATATTTTTATGCTTGTTTCTTGGTTTCAAAATTATTATATGGAATCCTTTGGGTGTTCTGAGGTTCTTATTAATTGATACACAATGTGTTGAACCCTGCTTTATGGTTTCGAGTCTCCGGGTCTACAGTGAATCACCTATGTATGCATAGGTAAGTATTTATATATATCTATGTTTGTTTTTTGGGTCCCCCGTTATGTGTATATTCAGCCATGATAGTGAATATACATGTATAGGGCTAGGTGATCCTATGTATATAGATTAAAATTCATATATATGTGACTGAAGATGGGTATTTTCATATTAAAATATGTATAAGGATCCTCGTGTATATATTCATGTCCATGAGGATATGTGAATTTGGGCTAGGTGCCTCTATATGTATGCAAAGTATTATATGCACAGTGGGGGAGAAATAGATTCTAGTTAGACCACACCAAGAACATATCGTTAGTTTGGTTTTTACCCTGATGTATGATCCCTTTCCTTTCCCTTTTAATTAATGAATTTATTAATTGATTAATTTAACGTTCTCTACACTATTATTTAATTTGTTTCAATGTATGGTAGATCATTCTAATGTGAATTCTGTGAAATGGTTAATTAAATTATAAAAATTAATGATTGATGGTTTAATAAGAAATGTCATGATTTTATAATAAACCCCCTCCAATGGGGGTGCACAACCTTTAATCTAATAATGTAATGAGTAGAATTTAAGTATTATTTGATTTATTTCATTGGAGTTATCTTTATCCCTAAGGATGTAATTAATAAATGGCATGTTTAGGGGCTTCGACCTTTTTGTTGAGATTTACCATATAGGAAAATTCCCCTTTTCAATGAAATCTCTCTTCTATATATGTGCCCTTGAACTATATTTTCCATGTCTTATTGAGTTATATGAATTGGTTTTGGTAAGTGGGTTTTTATAGGATTAAATAAAAGAGATAATGCCATCATTTTAATGGAATGAACATGAAATATGTTCTTCAAACAAATTTTCCATGTTTAGGAAAATTGAATGAGATAACCTAGTATAGGATTGCTTGACTAAGGAAATGTTTTACATTAGAACATTTCAAATGGGAAAAAATGTGTTAAATTTAATGGAATAAGAGGTTATACCTAAGGTATTGGTTTTTAAAGGATTTTTCCATGTGTGTTGAATTATGAATATAGGATGGATATGAATTGAATAAGAGGTATTTACTTATGAAATACATTATGATTTTGACCATTATTTTAAATGTAATTATATATGGTTAATGAAAAGGATGAGAGGTCTCTCCCTGATGTAATGAATTGAATGTGATCAAGCCAATGATAAATTTTTACTGGAAATTCTAAATACATATTGCCTCAATTATAAATATTCGCATGTTATCTTATGTATATAATTTGAATGGGGAAATGATATGCATGATAGGTTAATGCCTCATGTATTATATATCATGAATTATTACACTTTATATTCATAGAATCTAAGGGACCATGAGACCCTTGGGGAGTAAGACAATGTGAGTTTCCATGATGATCCTCCAGAGACTATGAGAGATAATGGAGTTGAGCCAGTGGATAGACTGTGAGTGATAACCCTATTGATGGATGTCTGTACATTATATACCAATCTATTCAATGATAGTTTTCAAAATATCGTGACAGCCATTGAATAGGAAGACCGTGAGAGCTTCCATGATGGGCCAAGGGTTTGGACCATGAGAACTTCCCTTAGAAGTGGATGGAAAAGGTACATCCCGATCCACCCTAGCCTATATCTCTCTATATCTATATATATACTACTATATATATATATATAAAGTAGACATTATCTGACATACCATCCATGGGATAAAGTAGGTATCGCAGAATGGTGTCCCTTACGAACCTGGATGGGTGTTTGTTTGTTCTTTTAGTTTTATTATTATTTCTCAACACCTTTACATTGTTTAATTAATATTACACTGTCTAGATTGGGATTTAAACTGTGGGTTCTGGCCTATTGAGATTAATATGTCACACCCTGCTCATGATTCCTTGGTAGCCGAGTAGACCCTTATACATCTAGGACCTATGTTTATTGTTGTACAATTGTAACTAATTAATTAAGAGAAAAGGACTAAGTTGAATCTCAGGATGCTCATGGATATCACTTTAGGGATTTTATGTCTTTTATTTATTTGATTCATTTTCTATAGCATGATATATTGTTAATTTTTTTTAGATTATGTATCACAACCATTTCATGGATTCATCTGTGGTATAAACTGGCATTGTCTATTTTTATTTAATTGAATATGTTAGTCTTCAAATGCTGTATTATCTAATTACATACAACTTCCATTATTAACATCTATTTATATACTATAATACCATAGTGAAATCTCTGATATGAGGGTATATTCTCCCCACTGTCACCTCCTGAGACCCTCACTACTAGTCATCATCCTCAGGTGTATGGGGATACACGCTTGAGGCCACGTGACCCACCAATTTAGCTATCTGTTTTATGGTAATCTAGGATAGGATGTTAAAAATTGGTATTAGTGGTGTTTCATTTACTTTTTTTAACAATTCTAGGATGGAAGATAGAATACTAGGGTTGTGTTGGAACATGTTTAATAGACATGCTTGAGACTGATCACCTAACGTATGAGAAATTACCAAGTGTCCAGGGATGAGATTGTTGTTCGCTATTGTTTTCTATTACATTTGATATGATTTGACCTAGAGTGATTGTTTTACTTCCCACAACATACGATTTATGGAGTTTATGGAGTTTTACACTTCTCCTGGTATTGGAAGGAATTTATATTTCATGCATCATGTTACGCACATAGGAATCCACATGCCATGCATAGTTCCATGACGTGTAGTTTCATTTTAGTTTCCTATTGATTCAAATTGTGTTCCTTGAAAGTATTCCATGCCTTATATTTAATATCATGCCTATTTATATATCATGTTTTTGTGATATATTTATCATGCTTAGGTGATAATATGTCATGTTGTCTTTCCTTCTTATGTTTCATGCAACAATTATTTAGCATGCTTCTATGTTTATTTCTTATGATGACACACTTATCATTGTTTATATATGGTTTGTGAATGAAGAAGAATATTTTTTAGATTTTAAGGTGTCTTGGCACATTATATTCATGAAATGATTACTCATACATTCAAACCATCTTGAGAATATATATATATATTGGTGAATTTTTTAACAATATAAGACAGATAAATTAAGATGCTAATGTGAATTGATTTTGACTAAAGGGAGCCAAATACCAAACTATAATGTGTATGTGAACTTTATAGGTTGGTTGGATTCCACTTTTATTACTTGACCATTGTATATGAATGTTTTAAATTCCTATATTTAAGTTTTTTTGATAAATGTGATCAATTTTTAAGTTGTAGAGAGTATGGGTGCTTCATGAATTGGGAAATGAAAACCCATATTAAATGAAATGACCATCTTCTATTTGAAATGGTTATGAATGTAAGTGATTTCTAGTATTATTTTAAAATTTATAGGTCATATTTTAAAATTAAATTGGACCCAAGTAGGTCAGTTGGGGAATGTTCTATGAGATGAACCCATCATATTTTTACTGGCTTTTATAGGTGAGAAACTGCTACTGGGTTTCTTTTTAGAGTACCTAGGTTGGCCTAATGGGACCCTCAGAGGTCTCCTTTATTGTTAATATAATCATTTTATTAATTTACTAAACAAAATGGTATGTCTAGACTTGTTTAATGTATTAAAAAAATGTTTTTTTGAAAATTTCTTGTTTTCCCTCTGGGAATTGGGGTAAAAATAAAGTATATGTGTTGTGTTTTTGAAAAATGTTACTTGATGTATGGACTTAATCTATAGATGACTAAATAATAAATGTAAATAATTATAAAACTAGGCTTTGAAATGGAACCTTTAATGTCACCCACTGTTTGAAACCCTCATGTATAGGTAGTTAGAGTTTTATTTGAGTTTAATTGGAGAAAAACTTTTTGTGTCTTCTATAGTCATTGTTTCTTTAGAATTGTCTTTATGATAAAACTTTGATCCTAGTGAATGCTGTTAGTGTGAACTGTTATTAGGGTCGACACCTTTTCTTCATAAGGGTCTAGCTCGTGGTAGGCAGTTCCCATAGATATTTGAATTCAATTCTTTTTCGTTGATATTTCTAACATTTTGTGTCATTCGGGTGCCATTGTCCCTAGTAGAAAATTCAGTTTCCAATGACACCCTTGTTCGAATGGGTGGTTATGAGTTTCATGAATTTTTTATGGGGTTGAACAATGGGTAATGCTCAGTTTCAGAAGGTTTGACATGAATTGGGCATATTTGGCTACTTCTTTGGTCATTTGACCCCTTTTATATTCCATAGTAGTGGATAACATGGCACATATATGTAGAAATGAATGGTTATATAAGGCAATATGATGTTCTGTTGGATCTTTTATGCTTTTGAGTACAATATTGGGTTACCTTCTCTATAGAGTGCCCCAACGTTAAAGAACTAGTTTCATCCTAATTCTCGTGATGGATTTTGGAGGACTCTGGTGTTTTAACATGATGGTCTCATTTTTTTATCTTCTTTGTATGTTTTGATGTCGTGATCATGGCTTAGAGAAGCTGGACATGTTTATTTGATTTGGTTTGATCTAGAGTTCTTATGAGCGGATAGTTTTCTTTCCTCTTGTGATAAGGACACTTATATGGATGGGAGTGTCATACTGAACCAATTAAATGTCTCCTTCCATATAAAAGGATAACAACCAAGGTGGACCATTTGGAAATGGTTAGACTTGTTTGAATGCCTTTAAGGATTCTGAGTTTTTAATCACGTCAGTGCTTGCTCGACAACATGACGTTCTTGTGGTTGGGTGAGATTGATACCCTTGAGAAAGACCATTATTCATGGATGATATTTTGGGTTTGATCTTGAATGATCATAGATGCCTCAGGTGGTAAAGGCATGTATTCAATTAATTCAAATGAATCGTTATGAAAAGCCAAGCCTCTTCCATAAAATCAGTCAGTTGTGGTTTGACTGTTCTTTTTTCTGGTTGTTGGGTGGTTGACTAAACGAATTTTCAATCCCCTTAGTGTATTCATCTATGTGAAAAGAATGAACCATATCATGACATAATCCTGGATTCACTAAGAGAGTGTCGGTCTTACTTCATGTGAATTATTTGAAATATTTTAATCATGTTGGGTGGTTCTATTTCGGCGATTCACACTTGATGCTTGGTCTCCTTCATGGATTTTTTGGAAACTTCACTATAATTCATGTTTTTACTTCAATGGAACCATTCTTGGTGAATACGATATGCCTTGGGAAAGGGCATCATAGTTCATCTTTTAAAACACTGACCGTCTAAGTTGGGCACCCTCTTAAACTTCATTCTAATTGTCTTGACACCTTATCATCTATTTCTTAATGAAAAGTTTTCTGAAAACCCATTTTAAGGAACATAGATAGGTGGTGATGAGTATGGTTGCTGTTGGCTAAGGATTTTCAGGAAAATTATTCTAAATTTGGGCTATGAGGTCAATGGTGAATCAGAAATTGTTTCGTTTCAAAAATAATGGCATGATCTTCATTGTAACGCTTAGAGACATGATTTAAAGGAAATTATAATGATGGTTGAGTTGTAGTTTGGAATTGACTGGTTATCATTAACACCTATGGTGGGAAGTACCTTTGGATAAATTCTTAAAAAGATGATGAAAAGATCGTGTCTTTGGGTAATTGGGCTTGGGTAAGAGTAGTCCCAATGTTTCAGTTGGAGAACATGTCTTGGTTCGATATTTAATGTCTTAAGTGTAGTGTTCTTAAAGAATGATTCAAGGTGTGATAGCTGTTCATAAATTCAATGTGGAAAATTGAACAAAGATTGATGACCCATATAGGTTGGGTGATGTATTACATTACCCAGAAGGCTTGTCAAGGATGATATATTCTAAGTTGGGAAGGTTGTAACGATCCATTTTTTTCACTAGACTAAAATGTTAAGGTTTTTGGACATTTTTAATTACTGAAAGGGTCATTTTAAAACCAAAATCGAAATTGAATTCATAGAGTTAGATTACTTCAACATGATTTTTTTTTGGAAATGGGTGAAGGACTGTTAGGTTTCCTATGTTTCTCAAGGATATTTCGGAGAACTAGAACAAGAGAAACCATGTTTTGAAAGACTTTATATGGTGAACCATTTGTATGAAACAGGGTGTCCCACTATAAGAAACAATATGGCCCTCTTCAAGGGGGGCAGAAATGTTTCCCATTGGCTATGCACAGTTCTCCAAATTGTGTTCCTAGCCCACATGGTGACCTATGGAGGCAGTAGCTTCACACATTAAACCAAACGGTTTATGAACGGATTGAAAATATAGGTGGGTCAAAACATGTGGTTTACCCAGATTTAAGAAAATGAATTATTTTAAATTAAAAATAAAATAAAAAAATAAAAGTAAAATCCACCCTCACTCTCCCTCAAATCGTGACACAACACCCATAGGGGGGGTCCCCTTTGACGTGTGACACTCATCCTCCTTGGCCTCCTCTCCAATCATCGATCTAACTTGATTTATTTTCAAATACCCTTCAATCCATCATGGTAAACCCTCTCCTCCCTTCGCCTCCCAATATTTGGCCAATTTTCCGCCTCTCTGTTGCCCTACAGATTTTGGCTGAATCCTGGGTTTGAGTGGTGATCTGATTTTTTTTTCTCTTGGTTGATGGTTGTGGGAAGGATATATTGGTACCCATTCAGGTGTATTCTTACAACTGAAACCAGATAAACAGGGGTTCCGATTGATTCAATTTTCCATATCCATCCAAGTTACAATTTTATGCATGCTTCTTGGTTTCATGTTTATTATATGGCATCCTTTGGCTATTTTAAGGTTCTTGTTAATTGTTGTGTAGTTCATTGGACCATAATTTTTGGTTTCGAGTTACTAGGTCTATGGTGACTCACCTGTGTTTCCATAGGTAAATATTTATATATATATATGTATGTTTCCCCATTATGTGTATATTTATCCATGGTACTTCATATACATATATGGGGTAAGGGGTTCCTATATATATATATATATGAAAATGCATATGTAGGTGAGTGGAGATGGGTATATGCATATAAAAATATGTTTAAGGATCTCCTTGCACATGTTCATGGCCATGCAGTTGTGTGCATAGGGTCAAGGTGTCCTTATATGTATGGAAATGTTAATATGCTCAGTGGCAGAGTAGCAGGTTCTAATAAGAATGCATCAAGAGAAAAGAAGGTTCGGTTCAGTTCGACCCTGAGGTAGGATCCATTTCCATTCCCTTTTAATTTATTGAATCATTAATTGATTACTTTTTCATTCTATGTACTATTATATAATGTCTTTACAATTATGGTAGTTTATCCTGATGTCGTTTCTTTGATAATTTTAATTAAATTCTTAAAAGTAATGATTGATGGTTTAAAAAAAAATTTCATGATTTTCTAATAAAACTCCTCCAACAGAGGAGTGATGTCTTCAAGCTAAAAATGTAGTGAGTGGACTTTTAGTCTTGTTTTCTTTATTACCTTGATGTTCTTTTTATACTTGAGGATGAAATTATTAAATTTCATGTTTTGGTTATTGATCCTTTTTGTTTAGATATCCTAAGTGGTTGTAAGCCTTGTTTCTATGACTTCTCGCATCTACATGTGAGCCCGTGAAATGTAGTTTCCATGTCTTATTGATAGATATTAATTGGTTATGTTAAGTGGGTTTGTATAATATGACATAAAGGAGATAGTTCCATACATTTATTAGAATGACCATGGAACTTGATCCTTAAACATATTATCCTTGTTTTAAAAAATTGAGCAAGTTGACATTGTAGAAGACGGATCACCTAATGACATGTGTTCCTTTATAACGTTTTAAATGGGATAAAATGTTTTACATTGAAAGGCATATAAGGTTATACATTAGGTGATGGTTTTTAAAGGATTTTGACTTATTCACTGGACTATGAATATGGTATGTCTATGAAGTGCGTAAGAGGTACTACCTTATGGATTACATTATGATTTTCATAATGATTTTAAATGGAATTAAATGTGGTTAATAAAATGCATGAGACATATATACCTCATATATTTAATTGAATGCGACTGAGCCCAAGGTAATTTTTTAATTTAATTGCTTAAGATGTATTTCTTTAAGTATAAATGCAAACATTTTATCCTATATATATAAATGGAATGGGCTAATGAGATTTCTTAGAGGATAATTCCTCATGCATTATACACCAAAAATGATTATCCTTTATAGATTGGGGAGATAAGGGACTGGGAGATCCCTAGGGGAGTGAGACTCTGAGTGTTTCAATGTTGATCCTCTAGAGACCGTGAGAGCTCATGGAGTTGATCCAGGGGATAAACCATGTGATCTACCCCTGGAGATGGTTTTCCATTCATTACATCACTATCTATCCCATGCTATTTTTTGAAGGACCATAATATATTTTGAATAAGAATATTGTGAGAGCTTCCTTGTTAGGCTAAGGGGTTAGACCACGAGGGATTCCATTGGAAGTGGATGGTTGTGGTACATTCTGATCCACCAAATCATATATCTATCAGTTTCTATATATATACTAATATATAAATACATATATATATATATAAAGTATACAGGATCAGACATACCAGCCGTGGGCTGAATCAGATATCTCTGTCAGGTGTCCCTTAGGATCCAGGATGGCTGTTTGTTTATTCTTTCAGTTATGATGTTATTTCTATATACATTTACATTGTTTAATTAATATTACATTTTATATATTGGCCTAGACACTGTGGGTGCCGGCGTATTTAGATTAATATTTCACACCCTTCTTGGGTAACCATGGTACCCGAGTGGACCATTATACTTGAAGAACCATGGTTGATTATTGTACGCTTGTACAAGGGGAGTTAGGAGAAAAGGAAAGAACTGATGCTCATGATGCTCATGTAGAACACCTTAGGGATTTTCCATCATTTATTTATATGAGTCATGTACTGTAGCATTCTCTATTATGTACTTATTTTAGATTATGTATCATTACCTTAAGATTCATTCATCTATTATATAAACTAGCATTGGTAATTTTTATTAAATTCAATATCATATTCATATGCTACTCTCTTATAACTCTATTTACTAATTCCATTGTTGTATTCTATTTATATACTATAATTCCATTGTGCTATCTATGATATGATGTTATATTCTCTCCACTATCACCTTATAATAACCTCGCTGATAGTGATATGCCTCTAGCGCATGGGAAGATGTGCTTAAGGCCATGTGATCCTCCAGTCCGAACACCATTTTGATGGTAAGATGGGCTCAAATGATTCAAAAATAACTATGGAAAATTCAAAGGATAGTTTAAATGAATGGAAATATATAATAAAGGGAAATTCCATTCATGTAATAATAATTAAAATCATGATTCATTTCACACCTTCAGTAAAAGTACCTCATTCCGAAAACATAAAAATTATTCCTATTTAAATATTTTAGATAAAGTTAAATATTTTTAAAAAAGAACATTGATATTATCTTTATTGTAAACTAGAACATTCTTGAAACATTTTACTGAACATAGATGTGGAGGAAAATTTGGATGAAGTCATTAAAATTTTAAAAATAAGGTTTTAAGGAAAATCCATAACATTAAATACCGTCTAAAAACATACATTTTTAAAATCCCAAATAAGAAAATTTTATTAGTTTTTAAAATTTTTAATAATATTTTTGTTGTTTATTTCATTATTATTATACCTTTTATGTCATTTATGACCATGTTTTATTTAGTTAACAAAACAATTATGTTTACATTAGATGTTTTGAGGGCGTTTGGTTAATTAACCGAAAACAATATTGGTAGGACGACCATTTTCAAAGAGGTCATTATTATATTATATATAGAATTCAAATAAATCAATGATTATCATTTTTATACATTATGTAAAAAAGTATAACCTTCTGTTAATGGTTCACATCAATAATGAATCACATATCTTTGTGGAGGTGGTAGGCCACACACACACATGAATGACATTATCATTTTTCAATTCATAGAAATTTAAAAATGTTGGAGTTATATTATATTTAATATAATTATAGTTATTTAATTAATATCATATTTATTATTAAATCCACCCTAATATCCATACTTGTGAGGTGGTTATGAAAAATGAAACACATCACCTCGTAGAGGTGGTTATCCACACATACACACGATAAATGCCTTCATTTCTCATAGGATATAAAAGGATATAGAAAAGTGTTATACAATAATCATAGTAACACATGAAAAATATTTTATATTTATCTAAAATATTAGTAGAAAAATATATTAATTTAATCTTATTAATATTAATGAATTAAAAAATCATTTACATAATGTTTCTATTACCTGAATAGGCAATGTGTCGGTGTTGCGTAATAACTTAAAACAATTATTCCATAACTAATTTTTTTTTTAAAAATTACATTGTAAAAAAATTCATATATATTTCAAATAGAGATTTTTAAATCAACATAGCCTCTCACCATCCCTATAACATAATTTTATACATATTAAAACAGAGAGGGTGATATTTTATTTTTATTCTTTAGTTAAAATGATATTAAGGTCATTATCAAAGGGAAGAAACAATAAATTTTCACATTTTAGATTTTTATATGTATATGATGGAAAAAAACATAAATAATAAAATAAATAGATGTTTTAGGGATATTGTTTGGCCACATTTCATTATTGGAACCATGTTTTACTCATTTTACCCTTATCGAGGTGACAAATATTTACAATAGTTACTTTTCATTCTGAAAAAAAATTATTGGCGGGGATATTTAACAAATTTTAACCTATAGATTCCAAATATGAAATAATATTTTATGTTTTGAACATTTTATGTGGAAGAAATTAATTCAAGATTAAAATGGAAAACACAGAGAGGAAGAATTTTTTTTAAAAGTGTTTTTAATACGATAAAGGATCTCATACCAATGTGAGGTATAATGATGATTCCTTTTAGATTATCTATAAAAAATAACATTTATTTAAATTTAAGATATAATTTAAATAATAAGAATAATTTTTATATTAATGAAATGATAGTTTTTCAAAAATCGATATTTATTACAATTCACTGAAAACAGTATTTTTAAAATAAACCTTAATTTTTCCCATACAAAATTTTTAATTTATTATGTAAAAAATTGAAGTTCAATTTCCCAAATTAAAATTAAAAAATTTAGATATTAATCTATTAATGAAACCATATAATACATAAAAAATATTTTATTAATAATAAAACTACTTCTTTTCTGATTGAAAATTTACTTTATATTTTGATAATGAACATAAATATACAAAAACTAATTTTTAAATATTTATATGGAATAAAAATGATATATTATCAACATTACTTGGTTATTACATTGTCCCCCATTTGGAAATTAGTTCCTAATAATTGTATCTATTACTTAAATAGGTGGTGATATTTTTTATTTATTGAATTTTAAAATTCTCAAGTTTCTTCTTCAGTTATATAATTTTTACAAAAATCATTACTTATTAATTTAACTTATTTTGAAAAACATTATATTTATGATCAATAATATAAAAATTATATTTCTTACAATAAAGGTTTTCTTCCAACTGAACTAATTCTGGACTCAAAACTTGTGATGAATCTAGCACATAATTTATTAAAAAAGACCCCCAAAACATTATGTATCTATGATAAACTTGGAGGTAAGGCCACTTGGTAAGAAACTAATAAAAATTACTTCATGATTTAAAATGGTCCAATAAACCACAAAGGTAAATTTCTTCTTTTTCTAAAAATCATATAACTTTTCCAGGAAGGTACATTAAGAAAAAATATGATCTAAAACCTCAAATGAAAGTTCCTTACCCTTGTAATCCATATGACTCTTATCCTTACTATGAGATATCCTCATATATTTTTGAATCATGTTGACCATCTCAGTCATCTATTCTACGAACACAGGTCCCAAAAACATCATTTCAACTACTACTTCATTACATGTTGGAGTCTAACACCACTTTCCTTAAAATTCCCAAAAGGTTATATCTATATATTGGAAGAAAACATGTTATTATAAGAAAATACAACTAATGAAATATGTTGATCCCAAATTCATTGAAAATGATTTAATATTTATTAAATAACTTCATCCAATGTATAAATTTTTTACTCTTATTGTCAATCAGATTAAGGATAACAACTATAATTAAATTTAATTTAATACTAAATGACTCCATAATATATTTCAAAAAAATTTAATTAAACAAAAGATTTTAGTAAGATACAACCAAGAGAGGAACATCATGTTACCCAAATATATTATTAATATATAGTTGATAAATATTATATATATTCATAGTATCTCAAAAGAAAAGGTTCTGTATAGATTTAGATAATCAATCAATAATAATATAAATCACATTGTTACCTCATGATGTATTTGGAAATACTACCAACACATCTATGGATATATATTCTCATTTTAACACCTACACTAATAAATGAAGAATCATCCCTTTGAATGATTTTTAATTTTCCTTTATCCTAATAAATATTATAACATTTTAGGTTAATATCTACAATATCTTTATTTATTTTATCCCTCCAATAATACTATCAAAGGGCTCTATAAATCATAGAAATTATGATTTGATCATAAATTGGAGAGTTATGAGCTTCACTAAATAAATCTTTTTTCATCTAGGAGATAGTTGTAACATACAACATTTTTCTAAATTTCAAAATAGAGTCCTTTTAAATGTTAAATTTATGCAACTTGCCTTTTTTTACCAGTTCCACAGTTTCTTTCAAATCATAATATTTATGTTGATCTTACTTAATTCTATATAACAATGACGATAACACTAAAACCAAAAACAATACTGAGGAATACCATACAATAACAATATATTTTCCATCATTTATTAAATCATTTAAAAAAGTATTATATTCCAAATGCTGCAAGGTTAATGATGCATTATCTTTTCAACTCAATGAATTAGCTATATTGTTTTATTTTCCAAGGTTATAATGAATAGTGAAATTAGAATCATTTATCATTTTAATCTCTACCTCATGTTCTAATCATTCTATGTGAATACATATATTTAAATTTTATGATCTATATAAATATAAAAATTTTCAATATTTAAATGACATATATTGTTTTTTAAATCAAAAACTAAAAGAGATAATTATAGATCATTTTTATTAAAATTAATCTCATTAGGTTTCAATTAACATGAACAATAATCAATTCACTGATCAATATGCATCATAACACAACCAAGTCCCTTTAAGGAAGTATTTTTATAGAGGGTAAATTTTCCATTTCTAGAGGGATGCTCCAAAATTAGGTCATTAAGTAATCTTCTTTTTAGATCATGTAAGCCTTTGTCACACTCTTTTTTCGAGGATAATTTAACTCATTTTCGAGCTAACATAGTGGGATAAGCAACACATTATGTTTTCCATAAACCACCATTATTAACCCACTAATATAAGAAAACAATGAATCTCTATGATATTTTTTTGTTTTTAAATTTTTTTACAACTATATATTTAGAAACATCAATAGTTACACCATCTTTAGTACCAATATTATTAAGGAAATAAATTTACAACAACGAAAATTCACATTTACTAAATTTTACTTATAACTTATTTTATATAATTGTTCAAAAAAGAGTCCTCCAAAATATTTCATGATCTTCACGAATTTTAAAATATACCAAAATATCATCAATAAAAACAACCACAAATATTTATAAATAATCAACATAAATTTTATTGAAAATATCCCAAAATAAAATTGGTTCATTAGAAAACCAAATGGAAATAACAATGAACTAATATTTATTATATATACTTCAAAATAACATCATTATGATTTACTTCCCCAATATCTTTAAATGTAGTTTACCTAACATGAGATTAGTCTTTGAAAAATACTATTCTCTAAGATGTTGAACAAAAATATCACCGATGTGAGGTAAATGATATTTTTATATTAATAGGGACGTTATTAAAGTCTATTTAATCAATAAAACCATTTAACAAAATATAGTTTTATCAAATAAAATATAAAAACCTCGTAGTGAAGTTTTTAGTAAAATGAATATTTTATCAAGAAACTCCTACATCTTCCATTTCAATTTAAAAATTTATACTTGTTTACTTTGATGAAGGGGTATAGAAATTATCTTAGAATTAGGAACAAATTCAAGAGGAAAATCAACATCCTGATTTGGAATAAAACAAGGAAAATATTTTAGGAATATACCTATATATTAATTCACTAATATCTCATTTCTAATTCAAACAATTTCATTCTATTCAATAAATGATCCAAAAAACATTCACTATCATATTAAATCAATTTCTTATATTCTTGATATGTCATAAAAGATATAAAATCGTTGAATATAAATTATTTTCTATTTATTTAATCATACCATGATAAACTATAATCCAATAAATACAAAAAATAATCAAACTCTACTTTAGGTAGTTCAATAAGATTTGGAGGAAATTCCATCCTAATTAATATTTTGTGAGGATTCTTATAAATCATCATTAATTTAATACCTGTACTAGTATTTTTTTCTAAATGTTATATCTTATATTCATAATTTACATGAAAATTTCTAATAAATGATTGAATGTAAGGATCCATAGTTAAATATGGTGTCAACACAATTCAAGTAAATAAGTAATGTACTTATTTCCACTTCATTAGATAACCCAACATCCACTGTAGTAGGAGAAAAATATTTTTCCACACTGCTTTGTTTTCAATTTTTATGATTTATATGCTATTTAACTTACTTTGGTAACATGTTAGAATAATACACATACTAATTTAAATAAAAACATTTATCCATTGGATGACTATTTTATTCCCCATTCATGAATTTTTCGTGACTCTTTTTAGTGAAGTTACATGCCTAATGACCAAAAATACCTCACATCCCAGATCTTTTAAAAAATTCTTTAAAATATTTTTTTAGCACACTTGGATCTTTTAATGTTCATAAATATATATTTCTTAGTTGAATGATTCTATATTTATTTCCACCTTGACTGCTTCTTACTTTTGTCATCACAAGGCAAATATGTGTCATAAAACTCCCTCTCAAAGTTCTCATTTTAATGATACATTTTATCATAACGTTTAACTTCATATGGGGACAATAATATTCATGAAAAAGGTATCAATCTTGAGTAAAATAATTTAATTTTAATATTAATATATTGAATAAAATACGGTGTATACCAACCAATATTGTAGAAATATATTTTTATGCCGAAACAAAATCCTTTTCCATTTGGATTAATTGTAATAATTAGTTCACTATTAAAAGTAAAAAAGGCTTAGGTAAATATTTCTTTATGAAAATATTGTTAAATTTGTTCGTTTCTATATCAGAAATCTCTCTTCTTTTTCAATATAATATTAATATTTGATGAACACCATTGATCAATTTGACCATCAAAATGATAAAAAAGGGTCGGATTTTGTTGTTATAGAAATCCCAAGACTTCAAATATATTTTCTAGAGCATTGATTAATAATTTAGGTACCAATGAATCCATGTTCCAAATGAAATTCAATGTTTATGTTTTAAAAAATGTTCAAAAAGAAACATCTTCCTCAATAGTAAATTTTGTTTCTCTCTGACATAGATGGAACAAAAATTTAAATCCAACCTTAATAGATCCTTCATTGAAACAAACTACTCAGTTATAATTCCAAACATTCAATGATGATAATTTATAATGACATTATACACATGATACTTTTCTACTTTAGCTTCCCTATTTCCTACGTAGAAAACTATTCTGAATAGATATTTATTAGATGAATAAATAATGTATTTATAAAATTATATATTATCTTGGAATAAACATAAATTAAAATCATTCAATGGAATATTATCCTAACATGTGAAGTTATATAAACCTATACTATGATACCAACTATAAGTGACCAACCGTAAAACATTATATAATATAGAGTCCTTAGACAATAATTTAATTTAATTCCTTCCAAAATACTATTTATGTTTATGATTATCGAAAATTAGTCTATAAAACTTATATAAAAACCCATATGTTACAAAATGATACTTCCACTCAATATCAATTTTTAATAAAATATAATTATTTTCTAATGATATATGTTTCTTTTTGATGAAAAATTTTCATGAATTTTAACTTATCTTCTTATTTTTATATTACACTCCCTTAAACATGCTGAATAAGATTTAGTATCATGGGATAAACAGAAAGAGCATTGTGAAAAAAATAAAAGAAATAAATTCATTAGTCTAGTGAAAATATGAACACCCAAAAAATGTTTATCTTTTTAAACATATTATCTTAGCATATAAAATAAATCATATCATATTGAAAACACTATTTTCTCTTTAATAAAACATTTAAATCCCAAAAAAAGAAAATTGAAACAATTATAGGAATTTTAGATATTTATATTCATAAATCATGTCGACTAATGTGAAAAATATTTAATACTTGTGAAATACATAGGATAAACCTTGATTAATAATTCTATCCCTATTCACATTTAATATAAGGAACATTATACAATTTATTGTAGAGATATATCGATCTCACCCATCATATAAGAAGTATCAGGCTCACTCACCATATAAGCCATAACTGGATAACCAATTATATAATATATATTAGTCTCACCTATAATCATCTATATTGATCATGTATATATCAAAAAAAATATATTTAGGATTTGACCTTATAATTATAAATCCCTTGAAAGGATCTTTAAAACCACTAAGAAAATCATGTTCTATTTTTGGATAAAAATAAGGAGAAATACTCATTTAATTTGAAAACTATCAAAAAATAAAAAATATCAAAATATTTTGAAAAATATTTCACTGGAAAATTTACACGGAAACTTTTAAATTAATCATTAAAGTAATAAAAATTCATGAAAATAATAAATTCTATTCTTGCTATAAAAGTTAAAAATAATTATTCTTTTCACACCTTCGGTAAAATTACCATGCTTGGAAATGGATTAAAATATTTATTTTGAAACATTCTAATGAATGTAAAAGGTAGTTTTAAATTACCATTGATTGTATGTTATGTGTAAATAATAACATTATTGAATTTTTTTAATGAAAGTGGATATAGTGAAAAAATATAATAAAAACATTAAAAAATTAAAATATAGTTTTAAAGAAAAATAATTTACCTAAAACTAATTGTTTCACCATATGTTATTTATCAAGAGAATATTTTACAATATATTATTTATATATGTTTTTAATAAGTAATTTTATATTCATTTCATTATCAGTAACCCTTTTATTTCATTTCTTATCATGTTTTATTTAGTTACTTAATCAATTAAGTCTGTGTTAGCCATTTTGAGGACGTTCGGTTTATAATGCCAAAACAACTTCACTAGGATGGCCATGGTCATATGGAAAATTTATTAATCATATAAATAATATTAATCATAACCTGATTGAAATTTTTATATATTAAATAAAATTTTATAACCATCTTTGAAGTATGTACATGAAAAATGAATCATATCACTTCATGGATGTGGTAGTCCACACGTATGCACAAACGATACTATCTT
The DNA here is from genome assembly GCA_963277665.1 of Viscum album. Lineage (NCBI taxonomy): Eukaryota > Viridiplantae > Streptophyta > Magnoliopsida > Santalales > Viscaceae > Viscum > Viscum album. Next base: position 2,006,342,096 of record OY728152.1, read on the forward strand.
TTTTCAATTGATATAAAGGTAAGACATTATATGACTTATTATATTTCTAGAATTATAATTATTTCATGAATATGATATATTTTAATGTAATTCTATATAATAACCATCCATATGATGTTGTAATGAAAAAAAATTACACGTATTTTTATGGAGGTGATAATATACACATCGACACAAGCTATGTTTTCATTTCCAATTAGTTGGAGAAAGAGATGGGGATGGCTTGAAAAAAAATCATATTAAAATTTTAGTATATGTAATATAATTGTGTCACTATTTTATCATGGTTAATGAATATTTCATGGATGTATGAGATGAAATAAACTTGAAATAGATCAGTTTGGAATTGTATATTCTCCTAAAATAACCTCTTTGGAGTACACATTAATCTATATAAGTTTGGTATTTTTGTGATACCATTACCTCTATGATGTGTAAAGGTATGTTTGGGAGATATTTGGGCTGGTATTTCATGATATAGATTGTTCAAAATGTGTTGGGAAGGGATGATAGGAGGAGTCGTTTTATATGTAATGGCAGGGGCACCCTTAGAATTACCTAATGTATTAAATTAATATAAATCAATTTTCATGTTAAAGTGGAAAAAATTAGCATATATAGAATATCTGATGAGGATGAGAATAAATACTCACATATAATAAAATATATATATGTTTTTCTGATTTTGTCACCATTATCTCTCAATTTTAACCCCCATTAACCCTTCTGATGATTACCAATATATTAATATTTTTTATCACAATAGGAGTAAATAAAGTTACTATAAAAATAAAATTGATCCATATGTGAAAAATGGTTGATATTATCAACCATATAACATTAAAATTTCAAAATATAATATTTTTAATAATTTTAATTCATTAAATAATATATTATTAAACATAATATATCATGAAAGTATGTTTTTGGACTATTCACACAGTTTTACATAAATGATAAAATTATGGTAATGTTATTCAAATATAAACTTTTAAAACATAAATAATATGTAAAATTTATCTAAAAAATTCATGGAAAGAAAATATCCATCCATGTTTTTTTACTATTAATGTTTTAAAAATAACTTGCATGATTTTTCTATTACATGAACAAGCATTACTTTGGCATTTCATAAGCACTTATGCTAATTAATATATCACTGAAAATTAAAAATAAATTAACAAGATAAAAAAATTCATTATTATTTGAAATAATCATTTATAACTGAAAATAACCTCTTGAAATCCCTATGAAAATATATTAGATATATTAAAAAAGTGAGTGACATTTTATTTTTTATATTTACATAAAATGATATTAAATCCATTATTGAGGGAAATTGGAAAGAAAATTAAAATTCTTTGAACCTTGTATGGTTTTGGTAGTAAAAACACATCCAATAAAATAAATACATGTTTTAGGGTATTTTTTTCCTTCAATAATAATTCTAACCATGTTATACCTTTTTACCTTTACCATGGTGATACATATTTTTTATTATTAATTTTCAAATGAAAAATATAAAAGTGAACTATTTAGAAAATTTAATGATCTTGATTATAAATATGGAATACATTTGTCAGGGTTCAATTTCTATAAGTAGAAAAAATTAATTTATGAAACAATGAAAAACGTAATGAAAAACAATTTGTAGAAAAATAATTTTCAAAGCCCAAAAGTGATGACATTCTAAAATCAGATATAATTTTTATTCCTGTTAGATTATTTCTAAATAATGGAATCTTATATTAATTCATTATAAAATTAAAAATATAATCAGTCTTATAAATGAATACAAATGATTGTTTTTGAAAAATATTTTTTTTCACTTTTCACTGACAATCAATCATTTCTATAAAATCTCAAATTTCACCCTAAAATAATATTTATTTGCGTATTTCATAAATTAAGTTCATTTAAAAAAAATTAAAATTATAAAATTTAGATATTAATTAAATATGTAAAACTATATAATTCATGACAAATAATTCAGTAAGAATAAATATATTTCTTTTTTATTTAGGCATTATATAATATTATTATAACGAATATGTATATATAAAATCTAAGTTTCAAAAATTTACAAGGAATAAAATTGAACTATTATCAGTATTACCTTGGTTGTAATTGTATTATTGTCAGACAACCCTGGTCAAGGAACATTAAAATTGAAATATTTATTTGTAACCTAGAATTTGGATGGAAATATTTAAAAACCACATTATGGAGATCATGATATGTTTTCTACTCAGGGATTTATTAATGGATCATGGAAGGAATGTAGAACCCATTTAAGAAGTTTGAGAGGCCAAAATGAAGGTTCTCTGGTAGTTTGAGTTTTTTCAACTCACCAACTATATCACCATTTTCAATGGTGGTAACCTTTTACATGGGGGACAATAATCCTTTTTCTGATTGAAAAGAAGGGTGGAGAACCTTTTTATAAATCAAGAGTATATATATCAATAATAAATTCCACCACTATTATTTGATATTATTTTAATGTTTTTATAAATTTACATCAATTTAATTGTTTTTGGTTTGATTTCATGCACTTTACTTTCCTTGGGGTGAAAATTTATTTTCTCCTTCAACATGATCTTTCCAATATAAAATGGAATGAGTGTGGGGGTTGTGGTGAAGAATAAAGTTATTTTTAATACTATTGTTGATAGTAGTGGATTATTTTAGTATTTATCAAGAGTACTGTCACACTATTGGGTGTTGGTTGAGTAATTTATGACATACCATTGCTGATCCCAAACTCATAAAAAGGAGGATCAGTCAGTGATGATCACAAATGATTTGAACATAAAACATACTACCACACCGGGATGAGAGATAATCATTTAAGATTATATCATTGATCAAATTAAAATAAGAGTATTAGTCAATTTATAACCTGGATATATATTTTATTAGTAATCCAACTCATGAACAAATAACCTAATCCATCACTTAATTAATAAAATGTTTCCTTATTATTCTGTGGTTTTTTCATTTTCTCAAATAAAATTAAATCAATCCCCTTTTAGTTTTCAAATTTCGACAAAATGATTTTTTACGCCTCCTTAGATACAACCTTTAGTCCCCACTATAATAAATTTTAAGCATGAGTATTAAAATATTTTTTCACCACCCTAAGATATGAGTGTCATGAACGTATATTATTATCCCACCTCAATGAGTTATCATGAAGATTCCTATCCCTCCATAGGTTGTGCACAAAATGTTATCAACCATCTCTGAAGGGTATTCTTATATGGACCCTTAATATCTATTGGATGCACTATAAAGGTAGTGTCATCCTTGATGTTTACCTACCATACTAAATAATTTTTGATGATTCATGTATATATATCATTACTTATGACCTATAGATCATTCAATGTGTCTGATGAAACTCTAGGAGTAACATTAGGCTATATGAAACTATGTGTACCATATTATGGATTTGAAATGGCTTTATGAGACCAAGGGATAGATTAATTCCTTGAACAAACCTTCTATAAACAATGTCATGGTGTCCAAGAACACCTGAACTCCCTCATCTAACTCCAAAGGTCACCATCATCGATTTAAATAATAATTTTTATATCTTGAGTCAATCCTCATATACTCAGGGATCACCTAAATCTTTTCTCTCATTAATGGAAACAATTCTAGGATCATGATAGAATAATCTTCAATCTAAATATAATAATGATGAGATGCATAAGGTCTCCTATAAAAGGCCTTAAAATGTGTCATTATAATAATTGAGTTGTAGTTTTTCATATGAATACAATAATGAGGCTGGCTAATCATCCCATATCTTTTCTAATTCAAGCACATTATCCCTTAATATTTCCTGAAGAACCATAACAACCCTATTTTTATGGTTATCTATCTATTATTCAAATGCTATACTTAAAAGTAACTAAGTCATAAAAGACCTCTGGAATATCTTCCAAAACTGAGACACGAATAGAGAAACCAATTCGTAAATTTCCATCCTATGTTTTCCCTGAGATCTAATGACATCAAATATATATAGGTTTATTAATATCTCCACAAAAATTACTTCTGATATGTTAGGAAGTTGGTTTACTAGTTTAGTCAATATATGATCACCCAAACATTATCATGACCCATCATTGTATATAGAAGTTTCACAAAAAAAGTATATTTATATATGATCACACTTATAATTAGAATCCTTAATGAGTTATCTATAACCCAGAAGAATGGAATGTTCATTCTACACTTATTGGAATGTAAATCACCGAGACACTAACTCTACAACACTCCTCTTCATGTCTAGAAACTAATATAAGTTATTAGATCCCAATAAATATTCATCATTCTAGAGTCAGGGATCATGTTATTCCCACATTATATACATATAGAAGAGTCTGACATACTCCCGAACACTATAGAATATATTATGGGTATTATATGAGAATATATAAATGTAAAAGATCACATAAATTAGTGTCTCTGATTTGAATCTCTATTAATAACTATAAAACTGTGTAGGATACCACCATCAATTAATGATAAAAAATATCTCCCTCTAACAAAAACACTAATTTTATTTGGTATAGCTACTCAGACAACTCTTATATTAGTTGATCACATGATTTCCAATAAAGAGAGTAAACCACCACATTGAAATTACGATTATAGAAAACATCAAGGTTATAATCCTATATGAACTCATTCTATTTCCTCTACCATAGGTCATGATATTTTTTGGAGAAAATATTTTTGATATTTTTATGATACATGTAGACTAAACAATTCTCACAATAACATAATTCCCCTTGATCCTCAAGTAAATCAATACTTCTGGGAACTCAAATAAATAGGTTTCATATTTTCTATTAAGAGTTATTAGATAACTAAAACTATAAGTAATCACTGACTTCATCTAAACCTACACACATCTAGTCCTCATCCACAAAGTTTCACACACATTCTAAAAATCATCCTCTACTAGTTAAAACAGAAGATCACTATTCAAACAATAGTTCAACTGAAAAAAATGAAATATCACTCATAATATGATAGGAATAAAATTTCAGATGAGGGAATTCATAATAGATAGAATCTAATATAATTCCACCTAGAAACACTAGTAATTTATAACAAACGTCTGTAATATATACATCTCAAATATATTTTTAAGTGGAAACCAATTTCTCACTTCCTTACTAATTATATGTTTCAACCACTAATCTATCTTCAGAGATGGAAATCCCTAGAAAAGAAACATATATAATCTACAATTTTCATTTTAGGAGATTATCATAAATCTATTTCACCTAATGTATGTCTAGGAAAATCCTCATATCCTTATAATAAGCATTCTATAGCACCAGATAAATAACGATATCATTGATGAAAATCAACATGAAGTTTTCCAAAAATTGGGGGGAAAATATGTTTCTAGATCCCCATAAACAGAGTTGGTATATTCAACAAACCAAATGTCATCAGTATAAAATTATAATACCCATTTAGAAACTTGAAGACCTTCTTTGAGATGTCCTCCCAATTAAGTCGAATCTTGTTATATATGGAACTATGATATATATATTTGAGAACAAATTTTCTCATATAAGCTTGCTGAAGAGGTAATCAATCATTATTAGATGGTGATTTAAATTAATTTCCATCTATCTTTGCAAAGGATAGTCAACAAAATCACATGGGATCCCATCTAACTTCTGGGAAAATAAAATGTGAGCTTACCTAAGAGATACATAGATCCTGGTAAAAACGTTCTCTATATGTTTATCATGTTTTAACTTCATCCCCAAAGTTCAATTAGGAACCTATGATATACATCTGAATATTTTAGTGTAGTTTTGGGGTGAAAATGATATATGAATCAATATATCTATGGGGTAAAAATCCATGAACACCCCCCAATATAAATAAATTTACTCCTGAAAAACATAAGAAATTTTATCCTTTAAAGAACTGAATGCATAAAAAACTAAACCCCCTAATTGGTATGTTGTCTACATAATCTTCTTTTTATTAGGCTCTACTCATGCTGATTTAATATCTCAATCACCCAAAAAAGTGAACATTGTACAATCTATATGATACAATTCTACTCTCTAATTATTTTACTCAATTTAGTTACATATTGAAGAAAACCATTTAATAATAAGGATGAAATCATTAGGCTTTATCCCTACTTTGATGAGGTCCCACAAAATAAACTTTCTATATAGAGAAATATCTTATATTCAAAGGATGCGTGTGAGAATGTGATCACCTATTATAGGAAGGCATAGAAACATAACAAAATATATTGGTTCTACAATAATTTATATATCAAACTTGCGAAATAAAAAGAAAATAAATCATCAAACTAGTGTAGATATGTTTATGTTCTAGAGAAGAGAATACATAGATCAAATATTGACATATATTGGTTACTATATAATCAATACCCTATCTAGATTCTATCTATCTATGACCCTATCCACTAACTATAAAATCATTGAGAGGACCACCTTAATGTATAGTGGCTGGAAGAGGATCACATAATTTTAACCATATAGCACTTCCAGGTGAAGCACCAACACCACTATTAAAACAAAATCATGGAGAGCTACACTAACATCTATAGGGAGGCCCTTAATTGGGGAAATAGCTTTTATGTAGAGGTCGGTCCCCCATACAACCCCAATTTCCCTTTCTTAGTGATCAAGTGAGGCTTCAAAATCCTTGTTTCTTCATCTTCCATAGGATAAAAAATACTATATACATACATGGTAGATCTTCTAAATCACTCTCCCATCACCTCTAGGATTGGGATCATGCATGCAAGTGCATCTAATTTTAGGTACGTGATACCTATCATCATCCAACAACAACTAATTTAGACACTCTAGGGAAACCAAAATCTACTCGAGAATTTCTCTATGCTTCCCTTAATAAGATATAGACCACTAAATATCCCTCAAAACTCAATAATAGTTGGGGATTTATAAATGTACAACCCCAACTAGAATATCTCAAAGAAGGAATCACTTGAACTTCGAAGATCATAAGAATCCATCAGATACTGTGCTGAAAATGTACCTTGTTAGTTTAGAAAACCGTTATGTGTACTCAACCAAAAATATACTACCTTGATGAATGTCTAACATCTTTTGAACTTGAAACATCATCAAAATTTATATATATTATTTCTAAGAGATACTCAAACTCTTACCAAGGTATATTAACCTTATCCTCAGTCTTGATAGTCAGTTAACACTAAGAACATATCACACTTTAATTAATACTATGTTCTAATAGAAAAATCTGATCAAGAAGTGTTTTAACCAAGAAGAACAGCGAAATCACCACCTGTGGATCGTCATTAAATACCTATGGGTTAGGATTTAATTAGAACATGGGTGGTCCTTGCTACTAAAAGTCAAGTAGTTCTCTTAATCAATAGATATCCTTAGCTTTATCAACTAAAATCACCATATACTCAGTAGGTGGAGGATCATTTTTCTTTATAATGGGAGAATGGTATACTATTTTCACAATAAGATAATGATATTTTAACTATTCTGTCGGTGTGGAAATTTATCAATTGGGTGCTTGAATAGAGTAATTTTCATTGAATTGATAGGTGGTAGGAGTATTTAAATCTAGAATTTGAATTCCATTACCGAACTTTACAATCATAGTTGGATGTTGGTGGGGTTTCATCCATTATTTGGAAAGGTGAACTCCCACTCATTAAAGTATATAAGGATGAACTGACTCAATAGGGACATAAATATCAACAACTGAATGCTACATGATTCATGCACAATCGTATTTATACCCCATAAATAATGCCTCAGGGTTTTGAGACATTTAAAATTTTATCATTGTGCAAGAAAGATAATATGTTAGGTTCACATTAATCTAAAAAAATCTTGAGAACCATCCAAATATTTTACTTAAATCATTAATCCAAACTCATAATACTCATAATACGAAACCAATCCTCAAGTCACTGTCCAATTTGATACAACTCTGACATGACCAAAATCACTAGGACCCCGCCTGTGTTGGATATTAGGTTATGTGTGACACAAAAAACAATCCTCCAATAGGCAATGGTTTGGTGATGAACATAATGATGGAATATCACATACATGGAAGGTATTATTCTAATAAACCATCATATGACCACATACATCAAGACTGAAATATAATAGTGAAACACTAGATATAATAACCAACTATAATATAATACAAAAATGAAAAATTCTTAATATATATGATGGTTTCAAAAATGAATTTCAAGAAATAATGGAAATATAAGATCCCAACACCCAAAAATAGTGATCAATATCTAATTAATATAATCATAAGTATTATAGAGAATTTATTTATTTTGTTTCCATCAATCATCAATCATTATATCATTAATGAAAAACAATTTTTAACTACTTTATTTTAAAGAAAAAAAATACCACCAATTTAATCCTTAAGTATTTTTGTGATTCCTTACCCATTATCATCAATAAATGTTTCTCTACTCATCCATTCAATTCATTATTATACATTGATTCACTTTTTCATTGAGTAGACAATTAATTATCATAAGTAACTCAAGATCCTCACTTAATTATGTACAACATCTAATGAAATTACTAATTTTAATTTTATCAAGTATTCTTGATATAAAATATTATTATAAATTAATAATAATAATCTTCATTTTTATCAAAAAGTAAATTGACACGCAGTCTTTGTAATTCACCAAATCAATTTTTAGATCACAATTTAATTAAATATAATTCTAATTTTTTGAGTGTAACTACTTCTTTAAAATACTAGGTTATATGATAAATATATTTTTTATTTTAATAAAAGTAATTTTTTTTAATTAGTTAACATTTATTTCTTAAATAATCTATCGAACATATCAAATATAACCCAAATAAGGGACTATTAGGTTTGGGGTGTCAGTACGAGTCCAATTTAAATTTAAATTTTCAAATATCTCAACAAACATTCACCCACACACATTCATACCATAAGGGGTGCCACATGGAACCCACACACACCCACCCAATTTAACCCCACGTCCGAAATCTCTATCCAATAGTTTTTTCAGATCCATGCATTTCATGTATTGGATAAAGGTTGTCCACATGGGACAACTAAGCTAAGTAACATTGTAATGACCAAGACATTTTGTAAGTAAATATCACATAATAGTAGATGAATATTCCATACATGACATAATAATCCAAACTATAATCATTCTTGTCCAGGTCCTTTAGAAATTTTGATATATAAACAATAGGTTTATAACTTAACTATATCATCTCCCTCTATGTTCTTCATAATTAAATCCCATCTTATAAATTTAAAACATATTAAATTTTTTCATATCCTAGGGAAATGAAACATAAGAAAGGGTGTTCTAAAATTCTTAGTAAGGGTAAACAAGTTATATATCAACATAACATGATTGTAAGGTTATGAGAACATGATAAAAACATTTGAAAAACATAAACAAAAAAACATAGATAAAAAAATGAGTCATGGAAACAATCTTGGAAGTTAATAAGACATGAATCATAAAGGAATAACATAACATGAGCCAAATGAACATAACATTTTCATAACACATAGATTTGTGTCACGGGCACAGGCATAGAAAATCATTTCCTTAGTTATCATGACTCATTTCTATGATTATCGATGTTAGTTGGGTTTACTATCCAACCCATTACAATAGTCATGATTCACTTCCCAGACTGTCATAGTAGATTAGGATAACTCAAACATAATATTAATAATGGATCACTCCCAAGACTATCATTGTGAACAATATCCATTATTGAACTGGGTTCACTTTCTATTCTAGTCATGTTTATCTCCTAATATCTCAATCATTACCTAATGCATTGGAGTGAGATATAGGTCCAACCCATCATTAGTAATAATATAACAACCTCCCTTAGTGATAACATAACCGCCATTAATTAATGAAAACCATATATAAATGTTCCGAAAGATCATAAAACATTTAACTATATAATACCTAATGAAAAAGAAAAGGGTATCATAAATATTTCATCATAGCATTATCCATCAAAATGAAATGGGTCACATAATCATCTCATAAATGCATCATAGCATAAGCCATTTAAATGGATAAGGTTTAATAAATATATATTTACCATAATTATACACCATATTGTGAAAGAACAAGAATAGTAAACATAGATTATATCCCCAATAAAGTATAAGTAACAACAAATGATGTTATCTTATATAGAAAATTATTTTTAATGACCTCTTATAAGATTCCTTAAGAAAATATACTTTACACTTTTAAAATCTATTTTAAAAAATAAAATTTCACAATTCATTTTAAAAATATATTTATTAGAAAATAAACTTATAACAACATATAGGAAGATTTAAATCGTTTATTTTCATCACATCATTAAATTCCATTATTGTTTTACATGTTAAAATAAATATTCCCATCATATTTTGGTAAAATATGTAAGGGTATTGTTTATAAAATGAAAAGAAGATTAATTTTAAACAATCTTTTTTAAAAAAATCATGGGTAAAAATTTGTTTAAATGAAATTGGATAATAGTAATGAATTTCTTTAAATTTTTTTAGAAAACATGGATATGGAATAAAAATATTTTTGACTAAAAAGAGAAAGAAAAAAAATATTAATAAAAAATATTTATAAATATTTAATCCTTTAAGAGTAAGAAATGGAATTAAAAAAGTTATTTTCATGAAATAAATGTAGTGGAATAAATAAATGTGTTTCTTGAGAGTTATATCATAATATCTCATCATTTTAAGCATATGAAACACAATATTGATAAACAATGAGATTAAAATGATATAACTTTACCACTTTGGTGTATTTTAAATTATTACCCCATGAAAAAAAGAAAATTATATGGATATATATAAATGTATGTATCCAATTATTATAATGATTAGGATCATAATGTACATTCATGTGTAGTATATACACCACAAAAAATAAATAAGTGTTATATATGTTACGTGACCCATAAAAAGTGATGTGAAAATCCATTACCACTATGGAAAACATTGAATCATAATCCCCATTATAGATTAAATCCAATTGAAAATTTTATTACCATGAATATAATTATATTCATGATATATAATGTCATAGGGTATGTATATACATCCCATAAAATAATATAGGTGCACAACATAACATTTTTTCCAAAGAAGATAATTTGAGATGAAATTCCCTTACCTTAAGCCTCGATTTACTTAGTACACATTATAATACCATATATAATAAATATAAGTTTATTATAAATCTATCACAGGCCCATAATCATATGTATCATATGATATATTATTTATTTATGACCTTTTATTTCCCTTTTGTTGACAAATCTTTGTCAAATTCACATTTTGGGTAATCACTACTTCATTTTTCATATATGCTTTGGTTTTGTATTTTTGGTCATTTTATTTTGATAATTATTAAAAAATATTCAAAATTTTTACCTTTTTATAAATTTCATAAATATTCCTTATACACAAATTTATATTAATCTATTAATGTTAGACATAGAAAATGAATTACACCTTTCATAGAGATGATATGTGAAACATATGCATGAACACTTTTTTCATTTTTTTGAAGGATGAATTCAAATAATGGAAAATAATTTATTACCTTTATATAATAATATTATGTTATATATGTATATAATAGTTTCATTAATCTATTAATTTTTAACTTTCATGTAATTCATATGTGAAGAATAAATCATATCGCTATGTGAGGTGGTAGTCAGCTGTACCCATGGCGATATTATCATATTCTAACAGAATGTAAAATAAGAATGAATATGTTATATTATATTTGAATAAATATAATTATGTCTGAAATATCATATATATATGTTATGTACGTCATTATATATAACCATGAGAGATGGTGATGGAAAATAAATCACATCAGTTCGTGAGGTGGTAGTCCACCATACACATGAATGACCATATCATTTCCCATTTTGTGGAAGAGGAGATGGATATATGTTATTACATAAAGATAATTAAATATAATTATATGTTAGATACTGATTTTATTATTTTCTAATTATTACGACATGAATGAATGTGGTACGAGGAGAAGTAAAAAATTAAGTGCAGACTGAAGAAAATTACATTTTCTTAATAAACCTTTTTGGTCTTTTATTAAGGACACCAGTGTTGGTATTTTAGGAAGACCAGAATTTATATAATATGTATAAGGATTTAGAGGAGATATTTTTTGTGGTATTTTTGAGGAAAATGGATTGAGAGGCATGAAGAAGTGAGGGGAGGAGCTTGTGTTTTATAATTGAGAAGGAGTATGAATTTTGTAAATACATAAACCTATAGAATAATGGGGAGTCACTATAAAACCAAATTCATAAAAAAATTGATAAATAATTGATTTAAGGGATGATATAGTTTAGGCACACCTCCACCACATACAAACATGATTGTTATTATATAATTTGTTCCTTAAATTCTATGTTTCCTCACTTTTACTACTTTAGTTTTCACTACGGTAACAAGAATTTTTATCAAGGTATTTTATCAATTAAGACTGGAAATAAAATGATTGTTATTATATAATTTGTACCCACTATTTATAAGTATTAAATTATATTTACAAAATAAAATTCCTCCATGTGTGGAAAATAAATTTTAACCCAATTTCATGAAATATAAAAAAACCCATTTACCCTATACCAAGGTGACCAAGCTATTAGTATTTAGGGGACAATATATTTTAGAAATATAATTGGTACATGAATGTAAAATTATTTATAATTTTGACCATATACCAATTACATGCAAGAGGATATGAATCTTAGTAATTTTAAATCATTTAATAAAATATATTTTGTTATAAAATAAAATTAATGTCAATTTGGAACAATTCATTTAATATGATTGCAAGGAACATAAATTCATCAGTGTAATTTTAATATATTATTTTTACACCATTATATCCTGATATATTTACATAAAAAATTCATGGAATTCAATTATTCATTGAATTTATTTAATTTTTTATATTTTTCGTATCATTTATTTAATTTTTATGTTAATTAAAAATTACTTCATTGGAGTTTCTTAAGAATTTAAGGTAATTATATATTTAATAAAAAATTAAAAAGAAACTACATGAATGAAATTCATTTCATTATTCCCAAAATTACACAAAATATCTGTGCACATGATTTTTTTCCAATAAGAACACACAATGGAAATTTCAAAGCAAGAGGGTGACATTTTATCTTTTTCTTTACATAAATAATTATTTTGGTCACTATCATGGAATAAATTTTAAAAAGAACATAAAAGAGATAATAAGGTAAAAAGGTTCGAAATATGGAAATCCAGTATAAATTGAATAAGTTTTTAAGTCATTTTAACCCTTATGTTTTTAGTTTAACCCTGGTAGATTTATTTTTTCCTTAAATGTGGTAATTTGTTTTACTATTCTTACCATTAAATTTTATGAGAAATTGATTTTAAATTATTATACAGCATTAATTATGGTGATTAAAAATATTAAAGAATATTTTTATAATTACATTCATTTAAATGGAAAAATTAAATATAAAATAAAACTCAAGAACGTGGTGAAAATGGTTTTTCAAAGAGAAAATTTTCATAATTATAAAATGTTTTAATATGAAAATACATTTCAAAATTATTTCACATAATTTAAATTGGATTAATAAATATATAATTGAACAAATTTTATTTTTGATAAAATTTTAATCAATATTTAACTTTGTTATTTATTTAAATGAAAATAAGGTTCTTCATAAAAAACAATATTTTTCTCTATTCACTAAAGAATTATTCCTCTTAGAAAATTCTAAAAAAATTAACCCAAAGATATTTTTGATAACTATTTCCAAAATTCAAGATATTTTTTCAAATAAATTTTTAAAAAATTCAAACAAACTAGTTTAATGAATTTTTCATAAAAATAGAATAATTGTTTTAGAAAATGTTATCTCTAAATGATTTACAGACTTTACTAAAAAACAAGTACTTATTTATAAATATATATCAGTTGTATAAAAAATTTATACATAATTTCCAAAACATGGTTATTCCTATTCATAGTACCACATTTAATGGATAGGTTATAATAGTCATGTTTATATAATAAAATTTACAACATATTGGGATTCGTTAAAACATGTTGTTATGTGTAATAGAAGATATCAAATAAATTAAATATATTTTAAAGTTTTTTTATAAAATCTCCTAGTGTTACACAATTCAAAAAAATCCCCCTATACATCATAACACAATGATCAGATGAACTATTATTTCCTTAGTATTCCACCCACAAACCCACATGTACATCCATGATAGGGTTTTATGGCCCACCACACAGTCATTTGATCAGATACTGTATGACTATGATTTTATCACAAAATCAATTTTTCATCATTCAAAGCTTGTCTTCATCATTCACCAATGTGTTCTCCCAAAAAAATGAGAGAGAAAAATCTAAATCTCTATATCAAAATTATTTGAAACCATGAAATCGTCAATGGGATTTCTGAAATAAAGTGTCAATCTATGAATAACAAATTTACAACACCAAAAGTTAGATAGAATGAGAAAATGTGATAAAATTATATCTCCAAATAATTTTTATACATATATAGATTTATTGTGTTCTTTATATCACTATCTTTTTTTATTTCACAACCTTTATAGTGATATATCATTTTTATCACAATTTTTTATATTTCCAAGTAAATATCAATTATTTGGAAAAAAAATCTTATCCTTTAAATATAGACTAAAAATACTACTTTTTTATATGAAATTTAGTTCATTAGACCCCTAATAAGAATAGGATTAAAATAAATAAACCATTATTTGGGAAATTTAGTTCCCCGCCTTCCAAATATAGAAATAAATTTTAGAGACTGAAACTTCTCCTTGTGTTTAATCAATATCCATATATTGAATTTTATCAAATCCAATTCTATTATCATAATTTTGAATAAAAAAAATATATAAATTCCATTTCAAGAATAAAATTTTATGATATTAATCCTAAAAATAGATATTTGAACTCTTTAAAATTATCCCAAAGAATCATTAGAATTAAATAACTATACTTTTTCTGTGTTGAATATATGATTTCCATCAAATTATTGATCTTTTGTGGTGGCTTCCATTATGATAGATTTTTCTAATGCTAACCTATGTCTCTCATTCCACCTAATATATGAATACATAGTGAAAATTCCAGTTAACATATTAGTTTTAATGAATATTATTTATTTTAAAACTTTCGCCACTGATATCATAAATTTTACCCGAGAAAAAAATTTACCAAAACACTGACCCTAAGGAAATGTGTTTTTTTAAACTAAATGGAGAATTTTTTTTTAATTTAGATATTTTTTAAAATAAAATATTTTTCTAATTTGTTCAACTAAATAATGATATTTTTCATCAAAACATTCAATGGAATTTTATTCAAGCACTAGAATACTTATTTTACTAAAAATGATTGATAATGATGTAATGAAAACTAAAATGAGTACACAATAAAAAGTATAAGGAAATTTTCTCAAATATAAAAACTCATCCTATTATAGTATATATCAAATAAAAATATTAGTAGTATCCCAATAAAGATAAACTAAATAAATGAAATGGTATAATCCATTGGATGTTTCTCAAGTTGATTCATACATAATTTAACCATGATTACTCATAATATTTGTTGAATCTCTATATATACAAATCGATAAAAAAATATCTATGCTAACCACAAATAATAATAATTACATATGTGAAGGTTCTTAGATTGAGATAAAATTTGGACCATAATTACCAAGATGATTATTGTTATAATTAGTATTTTTGAAGAATCACAACATTAAAAATGAAAATCGAAGCATATTATTCCTTATTAATAATGTAATATATGATACATACATTATCTTAAACCACCATACCATGATTCACCATATTTTAGAGGTCCATTTGAATCCAAAAAATCATTAATTTATATTAGAGCACCAGTTTCTTCCTTAATGATCTATAAGATAATATTTACTGTTGTTTTTGAGATCATATTTTATTAACGAACATAATAATTTTTGTTAACACCGAAGGAATTCAAGACTAAGTTTGGTTTAACAACAACCCCTTATTCTACATTAAATAAAGAAGGAAAATAAATTCGTGAGATTGAATATAAAATCATTTTCACATAAATATTATCAAAACCCAAATGTATCATAGCCTTACAATAGAACAATTTAACCCAATCAGTTCTCTTACTCAAGTATAAAATAATCTTCACTCAAACACACACAAAAACAAACAAACACATTTTTTCAACTTATAAATTTTTTAAAACAAATTATGGAGGGTTTCTTAGATTCAATTAACACTTAATAAATGTAGTGTAAAAATCAATAAACCTAAGATCCCAAGATTTAACATGCTTGAAAACCATTATCTTGAATAATAAAATGATGAAAAATATCTATGTGTAACTCACACCAAGGAAGAATCAACAATAGTATTCATTCTGGTGATTGATTAGGAATAATAAGAGGTACCCAAATGACAATACTCCTCTATAGTGTAACCATGAGTTGACCCAAAATCCCATGATACTGTGGAGAGATATCTTTTTCATCCATGATATGATAGTATCTTGAGTGGAAATGGATGATGGATAAAGAGATATTTAATGGGGAGAGAGGTTTATCTATATCATTATATGAACTAGAACGCACATCATATGGGAATTTACTATATATAGATTCCTCAAGTATGATCTGTGAGTGAATAATAATTAACTCACTCAAAACAAGTCATTTTATATTGTTACATCGATTGAAACTATTGAAAAAAAATCAATATTCTAGGTGTTTCATCTTATGAAAAATCCATTATAAATGATATATTATGTGATATATTGATCAAAATGTTCACTATTAATATTTTCCTTGAAGTATAATAACATCATATTTTTAAGATTTATGATATTTCCAACAATAATGAATACAACATACTTATTAATTAATGTGATTATAACAGTAAAACATGTCCTAACATATGCTATGAAACATAATATTTAATGAAAATCTATTTCAATCCTCCAATTATAAAAAATATTTATAAAATTTTTTCAATATAGGATTATATTGTATTATATAAAATAAATTATGATATATTATCCAAAAAACCATTCTCTATATCCCACAAAAAACTTTGGTAATGTTTTCATTACATCACCATATATCATATAATATGTAATTACTTAGGAATACCCATCCAAAAAACCCTTTTTATTTAACTCTAAATCAATATTAGAGAAGCTCTAAGGGTCCATCATAATCTACATTTAGTGGAAAACTATGTGAATCCTTCATGTCATTATTAAGATATTTTATATAATTTTTCATTATTTGGAACCTTTAAATGGGTTTGAGTGCCAATTTTTTGTATTGTATTCTATTTTACACTATTACTGAACATTTACCCCATGATTTTTGGAAGCTGTATAAACTATTCCTACATAGTGATTCACATTAAATTATAAATTCATTATTAGTGAAAAATTAAAAAAATCTACGATTACTAACAATATATATAGATCCTTAATATTAATAACAATGTGGATTAATATTATGTATATGAATTTTAATTTATTAGTGGCACATGATTACCACATGTTTTAGAGTAAATATATACATTCACCTTACCTAGGGTGAGTTTCTTAGTAAATTTTTCATGGTTTGAAAATTGTTATTAGATTTGTTTCCATGGTTTTCATGGTTTTTATAATTGGAATATAGTTTACTTAATAATGTGACCAAATTGTATGATCTATAGAGAATTTTTTTTGAAATTAAATTTTCCCTTGGTAAAATTATAACTAATTAGCCACCCTATCCCATTATTATTTTCCATATAATCATGGATGATCCCTTGAAATTTACCATATTATATATCTGAGATTTTAAGCCATTATGTCTAGGATTTATTGTTATTTTATATAGTAAACCCCTCATTTATCCTTATTCATATTCTTATCCTATAATTTCTTTTAATATTTCTTATTGGATTCTTATTCTTCTAATAACCCTATTGAAAGAGTGGGTTATCCTAGGGTTTAAATTTTTTAATATTGTGTATTTGGTTGTATAGGGTTTGGTCAGTCTATTTTTTTCTTATCATGGCCTACTCTCGTGAAGTTTAATTTATTATAGCAATTTAAGGTAGGTTTTTTCCATAAGTTCCATTTATTAGATATATCATATGATTCTTGGGTATGATAAATTAATTTTATATCATTTTATACCTATATATGATATCTTTGGCGTATTTTAAATATTTTTTACAATTTTAATAATAGGATTTCATGGATTTCTAGTTATTAGATTATAAAACCATTTCTTTTGCAAGACAAGTATCTTTTAAAATACCTAATAGGATATTTTTAATGATTCTAAATAAAAAAGTGATATTTTGAATCTATTTTGATTGTAAAACAGGGTGACCCATGTTTCTAAATGGTTATTTTTTGAAATAAAGTAGTGTGTTTGGATTTTAATAAATTGCCCTTTATATTTCATAGTCAATGTTGTTTTTATGAAGTTTACATATTAATTGGTTATCATATTTACTTATATGATTTTTAAGGGAATTTATTCTTTCTAAATGATTTCCTAATATATTTTTGATAGTTTAGGTATCAAGGATTGGTTTTATATCTTATTTTCCATGTTTGATCTAACGGCTCGAATAACACATTATAAAAATTGTTTTCTTGATAATTCTGACATTCTTATTTTGAGTCCCTTTAGGTTAAGTCTTATATGATATTTTCCCTACTTAAAATTAATTGAAATTTTATTTTATGAATTTATAAATTTAAAATGGGTTATTTATTTGAAGGGTAATTGGAGGCGAAATGAGGATTTAATTATTTATTTCCTCATACCCACTTGAAGTATTTTAGGGAAACACAAGGTATCTAATTGGGGTATCTAGGTTTTGGATATGTACTACAACTAGATATATCATATTGTAAGATATATGTGGTTCATAGACTAAGATATACATATGATCCATATCATAGACATGAGAATATAATATCAAGCCCATGCCTACTACAAGGTCATTGTAACATCTTCAAAATGACATATTATCGATTTTTAATCAATGGGTTGATTACGATAAAGATATAAAACATATAATAATCATCAAAGTGTTAAAAAATTATTTAACCCCCAAAATCATATATTATCACTGGGTATTTCAACATTCATGTGATGATAGTTAACCCAAAAATATTTGATTACATTTATAAGCCAACATAAAGGATAAGGTCGTTCTATTAGAAATTGTTGACGACTGCCAAATGAGAGTTGAAAAATTCAAAATGGGAGAAACACTTAAATATGGGTATAATTTTTCATAAAAAAGAAATGGAAGAAGAAGAAGGGTTATATTTTCAGATCATGTGGGCCTTCAACGAAATCACGATCGAATAACCATTGTGAGGTTATGTGAAGAATCCATGAAATTGGATAATATGTAGAGGATCCCACAGAACCACATTTTGAAAAACCTTGCAACTATTGTGAGTGAACTCCAAACAAATAACGGATACGCAGTGTCTGCCGAATAAGATCCCACATGCCACGTGGTTCATCAGTAGCAAGAACCAGAATATCCAACAAAATGTTATTTGAAAATGGGAAGGAAGATATCAAAAGACGGAGACACTTAGTGAATGAAAAGTGCATTAAATATATCCCCAAAGGAATGGATAATTTTCCTTCACAATATCCATAAAATATTAATGAATTATAGCTTTTGTGAAATAAAACAAAGAAAATAAATGTTGATGAGGCGAGATCTACTCGTGGTCATAAAAGTTACATGAATTCCCTCGAGCAATCTAAAAGATGTTGTGAGACCTTGATGTCATGTCTACCTCATCTCAGAAAATTCCCTTGGCTCAACTGCCTCATCATGTTAAAGGAATT
The DNA here is from genome assembly GCA_963277665.1 of Viscum album. Classification (NCBI taxonomy): domain Eukaryota; kingdom Viridiplantae; phylum Streptophyta; class Magnoliopsida; order Santalales; family Viscaceae; genus Viscum; species Viscum album. Next base: position 2,006,362,180 of record OY728152.1, read on the forward strand.
AGGCTTGTCTAGAACCCCATATGTCCTCCCTTCGGCTCCCAAATGATAGATGGATATATTTTTACACAAAATGTTTTTCCTCCCTCATATGACCCATATTGGTCATGTGGCACATCATAAAAAAATAGCAATTGTATTATAAATTAATCATGTAATCTCACATGATTCCCCAACCATTTTAGAATAAAACAAAGGGATAATAATGGGAGGAGTAAGAAACTACTAGTGGTCATAAAGTGTTTAAACTCACTAAGAAAGTCCACAGCATGACCCCATGAGGCTCTTGGAAAAGAATATTTGATCTCAGAAAAACCCTTAAATGGGCCGCCCTTGCCTCAAAAAATGTCTTACACAAGGAATCAAGCATCTTGAGAAGGCCTTTCCGTAGGAGCATTCATCTCATAGAATTCGTTGGATATGTCAAATATGACAATATATAATTCCTTCAAAATAACCACATAATTCAACAAGTCTCTATTGATTAGAGATAATCCAATAAAGTAGAAATTGATGGAGGGACCCACAGTTGCTGAAAATTAGGCGACACCATCAAAAGCAATCCATGACAAAGGATCGCCAAGTCGCATGGTGCTCATATTCTTCCCCGACTGTAGTATATATTTGTGCTAGATATATCGTAAAAATTTATGAACTAAAAAGCTGGAGAGGCCCATAAATTCACCATGACTCCATGAAAAATTGACCATGACTAAACATGGTTAAATTTAAACCGTAATTGACCCAATTACAAGAGTATATTTCTCACAGCATTTGATATCTCCAATGGTAATTCTTCCATCAGGTAATACATCGATAGATGGATTGAGTGATCAGGTTTCATGCATAAGACACATAACATTATCATTTATAGATCACATGAAGGACCATTGGAAATATGTGTGACGAACAAACAACACATATTCCAAATCATAGGAGACTAAAAATAGACAAATGCATAACAATGATGAGGCATATACAATACAAGGGATAAAGAAAAATATTAAAATTGAAGGACTTAAACAAAATAAATGTGTGATGTTCTTTATGTTTTTCAAATGAACCTTATAATACATGAAACAGGACAAGGAAATGTAATATATATCTCATTATATTTCTTTAATGTGCGACTTGGGTCATGGGAAGTCCTTTAGAAATTTTAGAGAAAGTCACATGGTTCCCCCCTTGGCATGCCCTTTTATTCTCACAAGTCTCTCTAGGATCAATGTAAAAACCTTGAGAAGTCATTCAAATAAATCACCTAACTCATATAACATCACCATTTCATGTCATCTAAGTCTAACTATCACATTTGTGCATGTTTATCAGCTCATGTGATACCCTCTGAAAGTTTCATCTGAGGATTGTGAAACCCTCTAGATATGTTGGCCAGGGTTCATGATGCCCTCCAGAATTGTTGGCCAGAACTCACACTACCCTTTAAGGATGTTATCGAAGACATGTTACACCATCTGAGATTTTTCATACCTTCTCCCATGTCATCACTCCATTTTTGTCTTCCAACTCTTCCAATAATACCAAGTCAAGTTGGCTAAATCATGTGACACCCTCTTGATATGTCAGCTATGCTATGAAATGACCTTAGAAAAACACCACCTAGATCTTGAAAATGTCTCTTGGATGAGCTTCATAGGTCATGAGACACCCATTAGATAAGAAAACCAGGTCAAGAGGATCTCCTGGGACTTGATGACATTGTCCATCCTCAGTCTGTACACCCAAATAAATAGGAAAACCTCAGAGTGACATCCCCAATCAAGGGGAAAATGATGACTTTGATTCCATCCATATATTGGATACACATGACACCTCTTCAAGGTTTGGGATTCATATCAATAATTCAAGGCCTCACTTTATTTGATTACATCTTCCTTCCTCGTTGTATAAGCCATGATCAATAGGGAAACCGTAGAGTGAAATCCTCAATCAAGGGAACTACATTGACTCATATTTTTTTCATAACCAAGATATGTAGGACACCTCCCTGGGGCATGAACTCAATGTTAAACATCTTAAAGGGTGTCCTGGTATATAATCCCCTATATTAATATTCAATGAGATTGATTATGTGATATAACTTATTTCTCACACTGAACATAGATCACATAGGCTTAGAGGATTTTCAATAGTCATGACAATAACATCACAACTACTCACAAGCTAGGGAATTTTCAATATGTAAGCATCAATGAATGGAGTGATATGTTAGCCACTATATAAAATAATCTTTTTTTTGTCAGTCCTAAGGTTGTGACTGAACTACATGAACTCTGATTCCTATGATAACTTGTAAACCAAGGATACCTTTCTAAGGCCCAATCTTGAACACATTGTGTCTAAGAGAACCTTTAATAGTCATTTCCACATGATATTAAACTATATAGGTCATGAAAACTACATGGGTTTTTATTCCTGTAATGAATATGATACATAGGATTCTTTATAATGGATCTATCCCCTCATCAGAGTATTAACTAAATCTTTTCATGGCATAGCATTCTTAAAAACATGGTTACATGGATTTAACACAAAAACCACTTCCCATTATTGGATAATTATGGAGAAGCTCAAATATATAAATATGGTTTTACTAAATGAACCATACAATTTTTTACAAGGAAGATAATTAACCCATAACCGTTTGGTCAGGGGAACCAGTCCCATATCGATATTAGGAGGATATTATAGAACATATCATCAAAATATAAGAGAGTCTCAAAGTTGGAAATAATTCCCCCCATATTGGTACAATGATACCAACATCCCATCCTCTTAACTAGTCTGATTCCCCAAGATTCATTGGTCTTAATAATCCAAATGACCGCAAACCTTTGGAAAGAAGGTTTGTACCCAACTACAGATAAGGGAATCAAAATGTTTTCTAAGGGAGGCTGAAGGAATGGAAGAAATTATGTGAGCGATTGAGCAAGGCATAAAACCCCCCACAATCACACGATTTTTAGAATCCCATTCCATGCCCCATAATCCCAAAGAAAAAAATGGTGAAACTAGAATGAAACTCTTTAACAACCAAATGAATAGTTATTATCCATAAAATCATTTTGTTTTCACCATATATATAAAAAATTGACATCTTGATGTGAATATCTCAAATGATGGGATGGTTTAATGATCATGTGTTAGGGCACTGTAACACCCCGAGATTTTATGAGAAATATTCTTTTTAATTTCATTAATGTCTTGTGTTGTACTCTACACCTAAAGGAGCTTGCACAACACACATCCTTGACTTGGCTTGCATTACATGCAATCACGACCTTCCTCGATAGCGTGTGTAGTACGCAATACCGAGTTTCACTAAATGAATTATTATTATAATATTATTATGAACTAGCCGTTATGAATAGTAATACACACTTTTCAAAATTTTATAAATTTTATCTTTCAAAATGGACTTCATTTTTGGATTCAGAATATCGAAATTATCCTAGGGTGAAATTTTGGTATTTTTCAAAAAACTTTCAATTTTTGATGAATAGTGAAAACACTATGTTACAATTCAAAAACTGACTTTTTGTTTACATAATTATTTATTTTATTTAAATTAATTTTAGATAAAAATTGATACATAATACCTATATGAGTTCAATTTAAGTCATTGGAGTCATTTTATAACAATTTTAGATATATAAATTTTTTATTTAACTTTTCACTGTCTTTTACCAACCTCCTAAGAGAATTTGCAGATTCACATAAAAATTAATTTTACCGCTTCTGTGAGTGGAATTTCTAAAATCCGAGAGAAACGGTCAATATCAAGGACTAAAATGTGGTTCAATGAGATGAAAATAATTTTTGGTGAATAGTAACTTTTTACTTTTTTTACCACGGTTTAAAGTAAATAGGGTAATTAAGGGTAAAAATGATATTATTATTACTATAACACATGTACTAATTCTATTGGATAAGTGTAATTCGACCAAAAACAACCTTAGGAATAAAATATGAGCATTTATGCCCACTTGGATTAGATTAGGACATTTATTATAATTTTATATAAAGAAGGGTTAAAATAGTTAAAATCAATGTTTAATAACAAAATCATTTTTAATATAGGGTAATACATAAGATAAATTAGACTATAAATATTCATTAGAAAGATAAAAATATTTCCTACATAATGGTGTTTTATTTATAATTTTTAGACATTAAATAATTTAATTTATTTATGACACAATGATGATGCAGTAATTATCTTATTAATGAAATATTTGCATAATTGATGTTATAAATACACAAATAATTGTAATTTGAGACTTTTTATGAATTAAACTAATTTTATAGGTTAATATGACATGTTAGTATTTCTTTAGTTAACGTTTTTCGTACTAATAATGTTGTTATGATTTTCACATAAATCAAATACAAAATAGTGTCAAAATTGACATAAAATAGTTTTTAAAAAAACTATTATATTATTAATTTTTATCTTATTCCAAAAAATATAAGGTTCGGCGAAATGACTTAGCTAAGGTCATATATATTAATAATAAACAATTTGGGGTTCGTTTGGCTTGTTATAATAAGTATATTAACCTTATAGTGTAAGAAAACAAGAAGACATGGTAAAAGTTAAATTATCTAACTTAAAGTTAAATCTAAATGATAAGGTTAAAATAGAAACCTAAACTTGTCTAAATTATATTTTATGAGAGGCTTTCGACCCATCCCAACCTTATCTTCGAAATAACTCAATTTTGAGCAATTAAAAACTGAATATGACTTTATAATAAAATAATATTTTTAGTTATTCGAAAGGTGCCCCTCTCCTCCCTTATAAAAGGGCACCTCCTCCCTCTCTTCCTCACACCACATTGAGCCTTCAAGATCGGCCAAAACCTGTCCATTTCTCTTATCCACTTCCCTAGAAACATCCTAGAGGTTATGGTCTTATTCAAAGACCAATTTTAGTGCCCTAATAGGAGGTTTCAAAAAGGCGTGTCGAAAGAATAGTTAATATCTGTTACCGATTCTTTCAACTTTATTTCTTATTCTACTTCTTCTTATTTAGTTGTTTCATTATGAAGTAATAACATCAGTATCACTAATATACTGATATGTTATCATAAGTATTAAACAACCCTATTTCACCATCTATCCATCCTACGGAAAATGAAATAACCGCGTGTGCGTACGTACGGAATACCGTCTCCACGCCGTGGTGTAATCTGTTTTTGACAACCACCTTACTTGGATGGGTATAATGGTTTAAATAAATAACTATATATTAGTATTGCAAAGTGATATTGATTCTGAAATACTATACATACACTTAAATGAAATTCCACGATCATGGGAATGATATCATTGCTCGTGCGCACGTACGGACTACCGTCTCCAGGACGCGATGAGATTCATTCTCCATGTTAACAATTCATGAATGATTATAAAGTATATATAAAAAGTAATCATGAAATATATGTCATAATAATTATACTGGATTTATGTGTATATATATGTATTTCATCTACTTAATTTCATTCAATTCAATAAGGAAACGAAAACAGTGTTCATGCGTACGTACGGCCTACCGTCTCCATGAACGATGTATTTCTTTCCATTTATTGATCTATTATATATATGTATATTCTGAATATATATTATATATGAATCATGATTTACATTCTATATGTAAGTAATCATGATCTAAGTAATCATATGAATAATTACAAGTTAAAACACGAACGACAAATGAAATGATATTACCCAAAACACTACTTTAACATGAATTTACAAAAGAACGGGTAATATAAAGTCATAAGTGAAACATATATGATTTAATAACAGTGAATATTATTCTTTAATAAGTCAATTACATTATTTAAAGCATTATACATGGGGTTTGGATACGTATGAATCATATCGGAGCTAAGGTAAGGGATAATTATTCCAATCTCATTCTTATCCGAGATTGTTTATTCGTAAGTATTTACTGTGTTAATATTTATCATCCATGTCCAAGTTTTATAAAAATGTTTTCATGTATGTTTAAAGTCCTTTTTTCCCATTTTTTAATTTTACTACATGGTATGTAAGGAATTTTTTTTGAGTACCATACGAGGTACCTTTTGACTTTTCCAACAAAAGTACGAGAAGAATGTTATTTTTAACTTATACGACATGAACGGATTTTTACAGTTTCAGAATGCCTCATTTTCTTGAGGCTTACTATACAAGCTTTTATGACAATTTTAAACAAAATACTTTTATTTTAGAAGTGCATGGCATTTTTTTGAGAAGAAAATGATTTTGAAGAAGAATGGATATTTTCCTCAAGAATTCATTTCAAATGTTTTATCAAAACTATTTTCCATCTAAGATGACATTATTTCATATATGTATGTTTAAAGTTTAATGTCTCTATGATTAACATGGTTTTAGTTTTCTTAGGATGAAATTTTCATTTGTTTTATATGGATTATGAGATTATGGGATGATGTTTATGAAACCCATTTTATTCTTTGGGTTATGATGAATGTTTTTAGTTTATTTTGTGGCACAAGTAAGAATGATTTAATTATGAGATGGGTGGGACCTATATCTCCCTCCAATGAATAGGGTAAAGATTTATATATCCTGAGATAGCCATGGCTGGAATGATAAGTTAATCTGGTTCAGTGTTATAGGACTGAAACAAGGAGTAAACTCAATTCAGAAAGGGACTTTGTCCACTAAGATGGTCTTGGCAGCAATCCCTTAGCTACTACGTAAATCATGACATGTGCTGAATGGTTTCTACAATTACATGTTTTATTCCCATTATATTTTATCATGATTTATGTTCCATTATGATATATCCCTTACTTACTTCTACGATTTATGTCTTTTCTCAAGATTTTAATGTTTAAATTTTGTTCATGTTTTTTCTTTCAAATGTTTATGGATTGTTTTATGTTCACTATGTTTTCCCTTACTGAGCATTTCAGCTCACCATTTTTATGATTTCTTTTCCCAGGATATAAGGAAAGGTATTAGGTAAGAAAAAAGGATGATCTTTATGGGAGATGTTGACGATCTTTCACCAATATTAGAAGATTATTTTCCATTTTTCAAAGGCACTAAACTATTACGGTCCTTTGGTGTCTGTTTTTGTTATGTATTAAGTATTCCACAAAAGTAATGTAATGTCCATGTACGTCAAGCTTTGGGTCTCTACAGACACTTTGTTTTGAAAACCCTATAAAAACAAATTAGTAAAATCATAATGATATAATAGATGATCCTCTATAACTAGGTTCTCATAATTCCATCCCCATTTTGACATGTCCAAACATACAAAATGGTCAAATCAGGAATATAATATCAAATTTTTTTACCATGAATAACTAATTGAGCCTACCGTGCCTATGATATTTTACTAATTGGTAACCATGTTCTTTTTCATGTGTAATTATATATACTACTCTTAGAATCTCAACTCGATAGTATTTAATCATCATCATCCAGTGCTTGCTTTAGTAAATCACATGTGGCTACAATCCCTATGGGATGAAAAAAATATCACCTACTCAAAAGATCCAACGACAGGTGGTGAACATGATGTTTTAGGAGTACCAAGCACATGGTATGATCCCAACCATATAATATTTTCATGATGTTCTCTAAGCATGGAAACCAGTGAGTTCGCGTCTCTAAAGATAGGCTATTAATAATCCAGTATCCCTTATTGATACAACTAATTGAATTGGGGGCTTATCTATGGAGAGTGAAAACAACCACCTTAAATATCTATTTAAGGTGGACCAGGAAGCCAAATAAAACTCCCTTTTATTTTAGGTTCCACTGAGGAGGGAACCTATCAACCACCATCACCAACACTATCTCACCAGAACCCCATAATTGTCTTATGAGGGTACCAAAAAACACACCACTTTCTCTAAAACCCACGTATGGGAAATAAGGAACAATCATCAGAGGAGGAAGGCATTAGATATACAAGATAGGGCTCATAGCCCCACTCCTATTGATGATGATTTACCTAATATTCGGATAGGAACCAATAAAAAGTCTTATATATCTGTTTGGTCAAAAAAATCACATAGTCATATTCCCACAACATGAAAGGGGGAGGCTTATATCCCTACCTAGGAGCATAAATCCCATCAGCATATCTCCGTGGTACTTGGTGGATAGAAGTGGGCGCATATCCCCGCTTCAATAGGAGATATATTCATATCTATAATTGAGACATAAAATGTGTAAGATTATATTACATTACATACTTTGATAAAATGAAAATATATTTTACCAATTGTTGAATGAATCCATCATCACATTTCAGTGCTATTATAGATAAAAGATAAAACACATATTTATATCCCTACAGAAAGGGAAACTCAACACTCTGATCATTGCAAACAAGTGGTTATATTTGAGCTAGTGAACATTCTTGCACTCTATCAAGAGTATTATTGACATATTCAAGTAAAGAGAGAGGACTCGGACCGATATCATATTCCCATTCAAACAATGTCTCACCCAGTGATAGTGGAACATCCCCGAGGACAAGGGAACATGCTTGTCGATAATGTATGGTGACATATTCCAAAGGCCTAGGATCCAGATCATATCCTCATTCTAGATGAGGATCACCATGTCAGAGAAGAACATGCCTCAATATGGGGTCATATTGCTATCAAAAAATCCCATTGGAATACCCCAAAGTCCCTGGATTAGGCATATATCACTATTATTGTCAAGGATGACCAAGTGGGAATGGGACAAGGCTTTAGATAGGTTCACATTTCTATCATTGGATATTTTTATCATATTCCAGTAGATCACAGATTCTGGGCACATATCCCTACTACTATCGATGAAAAACTATGCTAAAATCATTATGAGGAAATATTAGAGGTGAATCATATATCTTTTCCCATTTCAGAGGACTGTCAACATATTCCAATGGGGAATTAATATTTAGACCGAGTTCATATTCCTAATCCAACAGGGGTTCACTATGTGAGATTGGCACACACCTCAGGGAAGGCTCATACTATTTCCAAGAAATACGAGTGAAATATCTCAAAGGCTCAGGATTAGTCACATACTATCGTACTGACTAAGGCTCAGAAAGTGATAAGGAAACATGCCTCATGAAAGTATCATATTCTAATAAATAGTGATACAACTTGTTGGAACACTCAAGAATATTCTCAGAAGATGGCGTATATTTCCATAACCCAAGATGGTTATATTAAAATTTCATCAACCATCATACAACATGCTTATATCACTGCACAATTATTAAAGGATGGTCATCATATTCAAACCCCGACGTAGAATATGGCTCATATTTCTAATTTCCCTAATGAAAGTGTCCTTGAGATAGTTCAAGACATATTATCAACACCAAAAGATTTTGTTGACTCTTCTATTAAAGACGAAGTAGAATTCACCAATTAATGTGATATTCCTCCTCATGGTAGTGTACATATGGATCATTGTGACTTTACTCCTAACATCCACCATTGTCAACCTCCTCCTGGTGATTTCTCCACTACAAATAGAAATATTATCCTTTCCTAGAAGCCCCTTTAAAGAGTGGTTTCCTATAATCTAACACCTTCCTATATAGAGTTTCTCAAAACATCAGGGTCAACTATATATGGTTACCGATAAACTTTTAATAGCACTTAACTCCCATCAGAAGGAAACCATCAGAATAAACTTCTTTGGTATGACCAGATGGAGGCAAGCATGTTTGATGAGGAGGAGGCCCACATTAACATATGGAGAGAGTTATCTGGAAACAATTGTCCCATCATGTTCCGGTCCCTCAATAATACAAACTATGAGACCCCATATGAGCTATAAAAGGGTTTCATGACTTATCTATGCCAAAATACATGGGATAGTAATCAGTGGTTAAAGGATCAACATCTCACTTATCCATGATATGAGTTTAACCTTCAGACCATCATGGTAGTTTGTTTTTATCTTTTTTGGGATGTTATATCCATGGATCAGGATCCAAAATTAGAAAATCAAAACACAAATTTGCAACTTGATTTCCGCTATTACATTGAAAATATATGGAAACAGATCTCAAAATCCACATAATTTGTCCATATTTGAGGATGGGGATAGTATGATGCATTACACTTTTCCACTCCCCTGGGACCCCTAAGATTTTTAAACCTATAATGGTATATACTCTAGAGAAATTTGGTGATTGGGTAACACTTAGGGAAATTTGTCACTACAATAGAAATATCTTGAATCAATGGTGCCTAGAAAACATGAAAAAATAGAGTGGATAGCCAACATGATTCCAAACTGGGCCTCTCAAACTAATTATAATTCATTACGGAGGTAGAGACCAAAGTTATTATCATATGGACAAATTCTCATAAATAATGGTTCTCATCATGGGATTATGTCACCCCAAAATCCAAATCGATCACAACTGCACCACATCAAATGAGTTGCGGTATCAGCTTATATATGAGCTGTCCAAGAGAGGAACCAACTCACTAGGATGGGGGAATATCTACAACCACCTACACCCCTCAGACCATCAATTATTGAGATGATTCAGGACATACAAGTAGTAGATATGAACAAACACCACCCCCTAGGATGTGGGCATTTATACATCAATATATATTATCAGGATCATCACCCCCGAAAAAAATATGTGGACATAAATAGTGATTCATGATCAACCTTATCCCACAGGGATGAGGGAATTTATATCTTGTTTCCTATCATGGGAATCATAAAATCCCAGATCGGAGAAATTGGATCCTCAACAACAGGACTAATTAGTTCCGATTTCATCCCCATATGACCACCACCCCACATGGCTGGGAGAAATTTCATCATCATTATCACTACATATTGAATTAGTCTTCTTCATATTGGGAGAGGAAAATAAACAGTTAACATCCCTCCTTTTACTCCAATTGCAAGATAATCCTCTACTAGTCGGGTCCTATTATACAATATTTACTGGAAATTCCCTCATGTTCACTATTCAAATATCAAGATGGGAAGAGCATACTATGAAGTTAATAAGACCTCAATAGGGTTTCATGACAAAATAACCCAAAATGTCCAAGGGTTCAGATAAAGACCCCAAAATGATGGTGAAGAATCATCTTGTTGCTTCAAGAGTAATTGAACAAACACTATTGTTTGATATGCCTCTGAAAATTTCATCACTATTAAAATTGATGATTTTGTGGATAGATGCAAAAATAGAAAAGGCTATAACCCAGAAAACATACGTCTGTAGGATGGTGATTTTGATGCAGCAAATGAGGCTTCACCCACCCAGAATCAATGTAAAGTCTAAAATATGGAACCTCCAAAAATCCATTTCCACTTCTATGAAAAAAATTTACAAAGGGGAATGATATGGCTACATCATAATCGTTTCCCAGAATAATTGAAGTTCCCTCCCCAAAGGAAGAGTTGTCGCAATATCAGAGAGTCATAAAAACTATCCAACAACTCATAAAGGATCTACTCAGGGGAAATATTCATACTGCAGATCATCTTCAACTTGAGATGAATAATCTCCCTCCCATGGATGATTCACCTCTGAGAGTGGTATCGAAGAATTAGATTAAGTCTTGATTGAAGAATCCAGTCTATATAGATGAGGAACTTTAAAATGATCACGAATTCTCTCCATTGATGTGATAACCTCCCCCTCTCCATGGAAATCATTCAATCTTGGGATAAATTGAGAATAGATGGGAGATAAAGGCATGACCACCTCATCACCATGGCCAGCTCCCTATGGTTAGGAGACGTCCAAAAAAGTAGTCTCCCATGAATTAAATAACATCATCGAGTCCCCGATTACTCGGATGGAAGGCATGGGAAGGGAGATGTGGGTCTGTATAGCCTGAGAGGAATCTATATCCCAAATGGGTGGATGATACAACTTATACAACCAAAATTGGAAGCCCTAATTTCTCATCCTTTGATGGTGTAGAATACCTTTAACATCAACTCACATACTTTATATCCCAACGCGGGCTGATGATAGGCTCTCAATACCAACAAGAAGAAATAATGCTGAGGTGTTTCATATAAACTCTAGTAGAGTCAGCTTTTGTTTGGTACAACAGTCTACCAACATGATTTGTTTTAGGATGGTAAGACCTTCTTAATTTGTTTTATTATCATTTTAGTTTCACAATGATTAAAATGATGATCGTTGACCTAACTAACCAAAAGAAACTTAAATATGATAAGTTTTCCTACTTCAAAGTGAGGTGGAAAGGATTAACCTACCCACTAAACATACCTATCTAGTAAGAGAAACTACTAGAACTATTTGTAGAAAAAATTAGGGATTAATTTCAGTAACATGTAATCCAAAATGACATATCCATGTGAATTCCATGAGTTCATAGAAACATACCAATTTTTGGAAGAGTCTATTCTGTGAATATAATCCAAATCTCAATTAATACCCTTAGAATAGTGAAAATGGATAGTCCAAGTTGAAGCTACATTTATCACTCTCAAGAAAGAAAAACTTTCCATCCATGAAAGAAAATAGGGTATGAACCATCCAACAACTTTGGTCGAGTAGTGACAACTAAAGAATATACCTCTTCTAGAAGCACAATGAAATCGAGGTAACATAGGATTGGTAGAACAGATGAACAAGGCATACTACTTTTGAAATGAAAAATTCCTCGAATATTTCCTAGTATCCATGATCAATAATCTTCTTAAGTTTCCACATCTTAGAAATCCTATGGGGCTCAATCTCACCGACCATCCCAACTACTACGCTTACCAAAGAATGATGGGTCATACACATCTAGGATTGTTTCATCTTCAAAGATACCATTCATGGCATGGTGTATTATGGATAGGTAGAGTTAGAAAACTCCCCATAGAAGGTGGCATGTATAACCATTTCTTTTTTAAAAGAGGAAAAATGTTGGAATGATGTTTCGGCCAGGCATGGAGAATAGTTTTAAAACTGGATGACTCTATAAATAGTCGACCGAGCTCATGACACACTAAAAGAAAAGTTGTGCAGACCTAAAATAGATCCACCACCTAAGAAAGATACATTAGATGTGCCTCTAAATAGTGGATTAAACCACCACAATAACAAATAAATATAAGGGGAAGAGTCACACTTCTCTCCAACATGAGCCTTAACTCAAACATATTTCTTCCCTACAACATCCAAAGCCTGGAAACCACCCTACCAAACCATATCTTTATTAGAAGAAGTGATAATCAATGGGTATGTCAACATGATACACATGACAAAAACCTTCTATGATGGAGAAAAATTCCCCTAGATATGAATTTCCAACACATGAATTGGGAAAAGGAGGCCACATACGTAGGAACCGAGGATACATGGGACATCATGGGCATGGTCAGACCCAATATTCCAGTCATGTCCCCATGGATAATAAATATGTAGCTAAGAATCATGGAAAAGAACTCCAATGTGCCCATAAAGCATAAAAGGTTTCTCATAACCCTCTAGTAGTTGTCTACATCCAATTGTCTTGCATGACCAACAAGAAGGAGTTTATCCCAATCAAACCAGGAAAAGTGAAGTATGACATGACCAGTATCACTAGAATCATATGTTCCCTAAAAATTTTCACAAGCACTAGGCAAGTCTACTTCAAATGTTTCTGCTCTTAAACCGAATTCTCAAGAGAAACCCAATATCAGGAAGTGATGAAAGTTGGGACATGGGTATAATGTTTTTAAATAGTTGGACCTTGTCTTAGAAAAACTCTCAATCTTTGATGAAATATGTATTTTAAAATAAATTAGGGAGGCAGTTATTGAATCCTTGTAGACCCCACATGAGTTTGAGACATAATTCACTGTAACTAAGGTCTATCGAGTGGAGACCATATCCATAGAATGTCATGTAACTATCTCATATACTAACTAGGATCATGAAAAGGTCATCCAAGGGAACATCATACCCTTATATTTCATGGGAATTCTCAATAATATCAACATATAGAGGGCTATGATTGATAATGGTTCCTAGATCAATCTCATTCCAGATAAACACATATGACTTACGAGATAGGGTGAAGGGGACCTATCTCCCTTTATGTTGGCCATTCCAGGGTATGATATGTTTGAGAAATGACCTCTCTAGAGCATCAATCTTGAATCTTGATTTGGGGAGCTAACATATGATGCTATGTTTATGCTTATCCCACAAGAAAATAGATACAATGTTATACTAAGAATTACCAAACTCCATAGTCACATTAAAGTACCATTAATATTTCATTAATGTTTGAAGTACCCCCTCAATAGAAGAGTCAACATACTTCATTCTGATAATGCACCAATTTATACTTGCAGTGCCACATATGATGAAGCATATTTCTATAAGAACAGAGGAAAGAAACCATTAGAAGATGATAATATGTAGGTTTCAACCCCCAATAAATTGGGGACTTCACCTATGAATCCTTAGATTATGCTTGACAATGGTTATGTGCTCTCCATAAATCTGGTTGATATAATAGATCTGGTCCTAGAGGTCCAAGCCCCTCCTATCCTCAGTGAATGTGTATCAATCAATCACCTCTGACATCTCTCTGCAATGACTTAGGTGGTAGGGCATGATAATGTATATTCTAATAGCCTTCTGTTGCATGATAGTGACAAAAAATCTCCCAAATTACTAGTGTTGTATGAACGTTACTCCATAGGATCAAAATTGGTGGAAGATGAGGATGATCTCAAGAACGTCCCTCCAACATTCAATGAAGGTGTCTCTACTATCATAAATGAGATTCGGAAAATAAATTTGGAAATAGCACAAGTCCATTGGCCTACTCTAATTCGAGACACCATGCCCTTAAGAAATAAGGAGTTGTACATTTCATTTCTAAAGAAACATCGATATGTGTTCACATGGAACTATACATAAATGCCCAGACTAAATTCAGATGCTCCTACACACCATCTCAGACTTCCCGATGAGAATATAAGCTTCAAGAAGCCATCTTGGAGAATTAAACCCTCCAATTCCACCAATTTAGTGGAGTAATTTGACAAGTTGATTAAATAAAACCTCATTTGTGATGTGAAATAACCATAATGGCTTTCCAACATCACCTCTGTTAAAAAATGGGATGAATAGGGTATTCATTGATTTTAAGGACCTTAATTCTCATTTCATGAAGGATTAATTCCCATTTCTGGTCACAGAACTATCAATTGAGGAAAATTATAGCTTCCATGAACCTTCCTTTATGGATGGGTACTTGGAGTAAAATAAATTTAAAATAGACATCTATGAAGAATAATCCACTTCCTTCAGAGTGCCTCAGGGGATCTTCTGCTACCAGGTCTTTCCCTTTGGGTTAAAAAATTCCCAAACTACATATTAGCGCACAATGCATCATATATTTAATATATTATTGGGAAGTATTTTTTATTTTTATGTTGATGACCTAGTTCTAAAATCCTCACAAAAAAGTGATCACTAAATGGATCTCTAGAGAAACTTTGAGAATATACGATAGCATAGTCTGAAGAAGAATCTACTAAAATGTTCTTTCGAGGAAACATCTGTAATATTCCTTGGATTTGTAGTACACCATCATGGAATCAAGGTAAATCCATAAAATACTAGTTCTGTTTTAGCAATTCCACCCCCATTAAACCTCTAAGAACTGAGGCGGATTTAAGGGAACATCACATATATTCCGAGATTCTTAGAAAACCTAGCTTGAAAAGATCTTCATATCACAAGGATAATGAAGAAGGAAATCACCTACCTATGGGATGATGAATGCCAAAAATCCATCAAATGTCCCAAGTAGTGCCGGCTTCACCCACCAGTTACGATGCATCGGGTGGATGTAACTCCAATCATAATATTTTTTCTAGGATGGAATTCTCACTAGGTGTCCTCATCACATAGAAGAATGATTCTAGGAGTGAGAATAGTCTCTACTATGTCATATGAACAATGCTAGGTATTCAGACTTGATACTATGATGTCAATAATAACTACATTTCACTCATATTCCAAGTGAAAAAGATGAGGCGCTAATTTCCACACCATTAAGTGAATGTGGTCTCTCATATTGATCCACTCATGTATATAATTGGCCATCCTATGTTGACTAGGAACTTGGCCTGATGGGAGGTCATTCCTCAACAACAAGACATTTAGATTGTGTCATAAATGTTAATGAAAGGGATACCCCAAGATAATTTCTTCATAGCACATTCTTCCCCATAAAATACACTGGAAGAAATTGAGATTCCAGATGAGGTGGCCTTCGATTTCCATGAAACCCACCAGACATGGGAGATATAATTTGATGGAACCTCCAAGAGACCTATCTTCCCAATGATTTAAAACCCAAACCGTAATCGATTTGGTTTTGGGATTTTATTTGTCTCAAAAAAAATTTCAACATTCTCCTACACTTTATCATGATTTGAATTCTACATAAATAATTATGATGAATATCAAGGCATAATCACTAGGTTAGTACTAGACTTACCGCTACACATAGCCTACCTCAATATCAAAGGTGACTCAAATTGGTGATAAAGGATATCAGTGGAAAATATTCCATCATAAAGGATGAACTATCCCCCCATAACTGGATATGATAAGTGATTCATTGAAGAATTCCATTTCGATCTCACATTGCATCATGTTCCTCGATCAAAGAATGCTCACACTGACGAATTGGATAACATAGCTACCATCATGTCTAACCCTGATCAAGAGGATGTAATATTCTATATAATGCATCGAATAATGGTGTTATAGATCATTGTATCTAATATGAAATAGATCAATTAGTTAAAACCCGCCACATATCATGATTAAACACTGACCACCGATGGATATTTGGAACCAATAATCATTTATATCCCAAATGAGATTCTCCCAGTAGTCCAAGCCATAAGGGAACATATTTAGAGACGAGTGGGAAATTTCACTCAATAGGATTAGCCTAATGAGTGGATGTCCCTATACAAAGGATGACTTGATAGAATCCTCCTCAAACACATCAAATAAGTATAAATTCTCACGACCATGAGATAAGTACATGTAGTATATTTTGGTGCCCTCCTGTCTAGAACCAGGATCTCCCATAAAATCAGAAGGTTGGGATATTAATAAAAAAACATGATTCATGATTGTGTGGAATTCACCAAGAAATTTCATTCATTATAATTCATAAAAAATCATATATCATCCCTTATTTCTACCACAATGTTTGAAGTATTCCTTGGAATTTTTTGTTTGAGGAATGGATGTTGTGAGGTCATATCCCCCACCCACAGCTAAGATGTTCAAGTACATCCTTACTACTACTAACTTATTTTCTAAATGGTTTAAGACAATACCCTCAAAGAATTCCAGATGAAAATTATTATCAACTCTGTGATGTCCCATATCATCATTAGGTTTGGTGTCCCGCACACGGTATTCAAGGAAAATGACACCAAATTCTATTCTACAAGGATGAAGAGATTGTATCAAGAGTAAAATATCTATTCAAACCACCTATCTCAATATTTTTAAGTGGAAAATGGAAAGAAATATTCCTTTAATAAGACTCTATTAAATATACTCCAAAATATTGAGAATAAGGATAACAAGTATTTCTTGGACAAGCTCTTCCATGCTATGTGGGCCTACCGTAGCACCAAACGTACCACCAAATAGGTGACACTATACTTCTTTGTGTTTGAGACTGAGGTAGTGTTACCTATAAATGTTCAACAAACTTTTCTCTTAATATTCTTTGCAGACAACTCTCTAATGATGAACAATAATGAGTGCAACTGAATGAATTGGAATTTCTAGATGAGAGCATATTCCACACACTACAGAATCCTGAGGTCCATCAGAATCGGATAGCACCACCCTTCAATAAGAAGAAATAACTGCATTAATTCCTTCATAGAGAAATAGTTCTAGCTCTACAAACCTTGATGATATGGAGAATCAAGCACCTAAAGCTGTAACCCAAGTGGGATGGTCCCTATTTAATACATAATTTTTATCAGAATGGAGCCCACACAATCGACCCCATTTATGGGGAGTGTGACACACCACCCAGCAATGCGATATATCTTAATAAAGTCTTAACCAAACTATAATTGGAAGGGAATCCATATCAGAGTGAGCCTTGTCATCATCCTAACTATGTGATGTTAAATTATAAAATGTTCATTGTAACCACATGATGATAAACTATATGGATCCCATTACGGGTACATGAGGTTAAAGTGTACAACCATTTCTTTACCATAAGGCATTAATCTGTACAGATCCATAACATCCTTCCCCATTCACATCAAGTCACCCACATATTTACCACATGATGTTAAACTACACAAACACTAAAGAACTACGTGAGGCTTGATTCTCAATTTTTGTGAGATATGTACAGACACCTTGACACTATATCTTTATTGAGCCAGTACATGATACAAAATTCCCCTATTGTACCATTAAATGCCTCTGAAATGTGAGATAAACCCTCTCTATTAATTTTTTCTCACACCAAGCATGGATCATCTGAGAATATGAATTATAGTAAGGGATTACACTCACATGAAAAGACTGAAAGTGCATGAAAGATCCACCACAGTCCAGAATCCAAGACCATAAAAGGCATACCATGAATCTTTGAGGTAGGACGTCAAAATGCAAGCTCGATTCCCTTATCACATGACATTAAACATCATAGTTCTCAAGAACCATGTGTGACTTTATTTTCATTTTCATGAGACACATAGTGAAGCCCATACTTCCACCCTTAGGCCTACATTCAACAACACCACTCTTTCACATTTCATTATCCACTTCCTTGTCACATAATGATAAACTGCACGATCCCTTAAGAACTATGTGTCTCGTGATTCCTGACATCACAATATACATAGTGATGTATTGATCTATAATCCTAGGCTCTAATATAATCATCAATGGAAACAATAACTACATATCTATATGGTCCAAACCAATTAAGAGAGAGTTTCTCATTCAATAACTACACACGACTTGATTCCTATCCTCATAGGATACGTAGTGATGTCCAAATTTCCAACACTGGACCCACTTAAAAAAATAAATATAAAAATGCATCATTATATTCATATGGTTCAGACCATTAAAATCAAATACCTTCAAAACCATTGATATATAGTTCACCCATAATTCCATTCATGGTGCCATCTTTAATACAACCATTTCATGTGGGGGGATCCACATCCTCTCTGCATGATGTTAAACTGAATGCCTCTTTATAACTACATGGGATTTGATTATCATTTTCATGAGATACATACTGACATCCAAACATCCATCCTTGGGAAAAACGAGAAAATCTGCATCCAATCATGTTGGATCCCACATCCTTTCAGTATGATGTTAAACTGCATGAGAGCATGTCCTTACCGTATGATGCTAAAATTCAATGAAAACGTATTTGTTTCATGGAATTAAAACATAAAAACATATACATCCTTACTAAATGATGTTAAAATACAAGGAAAAAATCTTGGTCACATGACATTAAAACTGTACAACAAATGTCCCAACTAAATGATGATAAACATTACAAACCCTCACCCATTTTCATCGCCTATCAAGGGACCACAAGAGCCTTACCTTCGCCAACCACAGTACCAGGTTATTTCGAAATCTTTAAGAGAACCCCAATCAATATACCATAGTTCTAGAATTGGTAATGTCAGGTTTACACAAACCATTCATTTCCCTTTAAATGAAAAAATAGTTCCCTCTATTGGCCATGATATTGATGGAGAATGGATTTAGACCCACCAACCAGTGACATATTGGTCTGATATTAAGGACTTTATAATTATTTTGAGCACGACATCACTGAGGTGGAACCAAACAACATAGGGTGGAATATGACATACCATATATGACTATTAAATAAAATTTCACATGACCCAAGGAACTCAATCCATGATTTAAAACATCTACATCCACCTCTCAGAAGAATGTTAGAGTGCTATTGAGATTGGAAATCTTAATTAGGCTATTCTGTGAAATCTACCATATCAGGTTCACATGAGTCAAGAAATTAAACATATTGCACATTTTTCAAATCTATATGATTATAAACTCTAAAATATAATGGTCAAAACCATAAGACCCTTATATGCTTGAAAAAGAGATGCAAACTTTTCAGGGTGAAAACCTATAAAGGGAGACCTGAGAAAAGTCGAGTCTTCACTCACTAAACACTTCATCTCCAAATTTTATAAAAAATTAAGGCAATAATAAATAAGTAATAATTTAAATAGGGTTAAATTTTTTTCCCTAGTAAAATCAATGATCCTCTTAATGGACCCCCTGGTCTAGAAAAAAGTTATAGTAATGTTTTTTCACACCCAATAATCGTGAGAATATGTTTTCTATTCATTGACAAAAAAATTATGGTGATCGAACCTTTCTTTGATATTACACATTTCAAAAACGGCACTTCCTGATTTATGTACCTCGGATCACCATAAATATTTCATGGTATGTGGAGATGATATACAGATTCAATGGAACCTTTTCTAGACTTTTCATGCATACCTATGGCTCATGAATATGAACCTATGGTCATCAGCATAATACAAAACTTTATTTTCTAAAATTATTGTGAAATCACAAAACACCTAATTATGTCTAAATTACTCTGGGTATGACATTATGATATAATCCACCTAACCAAAGTAAATTAAACTGTGACTTATAGTCTCCGTACCAATCTATCAAAGTTGATTCAACATCCTCGATGTTGTGTTGCCATGTTTTGTTCCATTTTTTAAGGTCGTAATGTGACAATCCATTCTTAAACCATTTTATGGAACACACATCCAAATTCAAAACCATAGGGCATAGGGATCGAGCTTCACATTAGGAGATAAATCTCCAAAGGGTGCTATAGCCCTTCTTGAATAGCTTTCTTTTCACACCCAACTTCACAGTTCTGACACTTGAGTATTCAAAAAGCATTCATGACAAATGTAAATATGTATTGATCATCATTTTTTGGACATGATATCGACACATATGGGATTTGACCCAAAAACTAATGGAATATCCTATTTTCAAGAAAAGAACTTCTAATCCGTGTAAGCCCCAACAACACTAAGGTGGAATGAAACATCTCACAATGTTTCAGGGCATACCCATCATGTCTGCCCCATACCATTTCACAAAATCTTGATTTTGGGTTATGATTTATATCACCCATATTAGAAATTTCCAGAATCACATAGTATCCCTTTTATTTCTCAATCACCCCATATTTCCTTCCATGTACCTTCTATGATCCTTGGAAAAGAAATGAGATATCTTTGTTTGGCCTTGGTATTAATGAAGAAGGGATTTAGACCCACCATCTAGTGACATCTTGGCTTAATATAAAGGTCTTTCAAATCCCTTTGAGACCTTGAAACACCATGATAGAACCTAGAACCTTAATGTGTATTAGGTCATTACTGGCATGTATGCACCATATTTCATGGTTTTCAATATACAAGGCTTGAGATAGAAGACCCTAAAAGAATGTGATATCATGTCTGAACTAAAATCCCCTAAAATAAACCTATATCATGTCCGATCTAAAATACCCAAAACCAAATTCATACCGAGTTTGATCTAAAATACCCTAAAATAAAGAAATATCAAGGACTAAGATAAAATACCATAAACTAATGTAATATTTGGTCTGAGCTAGAAGAACTTAAACTAAAAAAATAATAAGGTCTATTCTATACGAACCTAAACTATAGAAATCAGAAGGCCCCAGCTCAAAGTCATTAAATTATAGCACACCAAATGTCCGAGCTAGAGGAACCTAAACTAAAACCCACTAAATGTACAATATGAAAGAACCTAAATTAAACGAAAATTAAGGTTTAATCTCAAGGAACTTAAATTACAACATAGTGATGTTCTATGATTAAAGACCCTAAAGTACAACCCCAAAAATACGTAAGACCAAAAACCCAAAACTATAACACAATGAAGGCCCAAAATAGAAGACCATAAAAAACAATATAGTGGGTAATTAGTCTAAAAAATCTTGTAAGGGATACTATATGGCCCTGGGATAATAAATACAATCCTTCCAAAATTATTATCTTTGGATAAAAAGAGCACTCTACCACTGAGACATGAATTCTACCAGACTGTCCTTCTATAAATCAGGTAATCTCATGATAGATGAAACTTGATATCAACAAAGGATATATTTTTTGAGGGAAATCATAAGCATATATCAAAGAGAATCTACCATAATTTTAGTATTATACTCTAGGAATTCATATTTATATTATATAAAGGAAAAAATGAGTGTCATTAGAGATTCTTATAATATCGATGAAATAAAAGTTATGTGTATAATGAGTGATAGAAAACTATATAGAATCATGGAATGTTTAGAAAATTCATCCATTTAAATTATGTAATTTTTTTTTTGCAGGAAGATCCACATTTTGGAGTTTCTCCGTAGTCCTGAAAATGGAATTCATTTTAGGGGTCAATCTTGAGCTAAGATAAAAGTAGATAAACAATACATAAAAGGTCTGTGAGAGTGTGATAGGAAGCATAAATGGATTTCTAGAGTGTCTATCTACCAGCTTCATCAACTTCCACTCTATGATAAATAGTATTGACTAGAGGTTTCAACTCCTTAACCCTCATTAGGGCAGTATTAAATGAAGATAACAATGTTGAAAGATCATAATTAAGATGGGATTTGATTTCTGGACATCACCATAGTTGTGCAGTCCAAGCATCCACATGATCATGTTATTTGGATACCAATTGATGACCATCATCCAATTCTTCAAACATCTCCCACATATTCCTAGAAAGAGAAACCTCATCTATAAGATCAGGAAAATACTTATTTTTCATGGCCATATCTCATCTGGTTAGGATGATTTTTTTGCATAATTTCATACATAGGATGTCGGTCATAAGAACCTACCCCCAAGTCAAGAAATAATTGATGAAGTTGACCCCCTTGGTCGTGGAATAATTCATGGGGGGTCTCAGTTATCAAGGTATGAATATTTTCCAGTTAAACCTGCATTGTGCTTGGTCCTCTATAATTGATAGAGTCAAAATAGTCAGAGGATGACCAGCTTGTTGAACCAGTGAAAAAATTATAGAAAATCCCCATATTGACTTCCCTCAATAGGAATTTTAATCCATAGCCTATGCTGGAGGATTAATTACCTCAATAAGTTTTGTTTCACAATTGGAGTATTCATCACCTGAGTGAGGTAACTTTCTTGACGTCTCACCTAGGTCTTTGATCAATTCCATCGTTGCCTCTAACAACAGAGTTGGAGAAGAAAAAAGTATATCCCCATGACAACCCAACTAGATTAGAACAACATTTATATAGGCTTCTAACCAACCCTAGGAATAATACTAGTATAGAAATGTGGAAGAAGTGTTCGTAGGAGGAATTATGTTATCAATATCAATGTCTTCACAGATAAGAATCTTCCAGAATTGGTGCATGACCCCAGGATGTCTCTCCCGTCGAACATTTACCCAAGGATGAGGGAAAACCTATTTAATACAACCAAATTATAGTGAAAAAGGGGCATATAGTTCACATATAACAATATCATCTACTATATCCACAAGAACATCATCCTGAAGAGAGACTACATACAACCTTTCTTCAAGGGAACTACAAATATCATCAATAATCGATCCATCTGTTGTATAAAAACAAGTAAAATCAATGTCTTCAGATTGAATCAACACATCATTTACCTCAATGGGGATTAGTGACATATCCCAACCCTAGATATATTTAGAAATCTTTGGTGAGATGGATCATTGGGGATCTATGTGGTGTTATAATTTTTATAACAAAATAAGTGATCCATTATTCATATGAACCTAAAATATAGACTACTAATGATCCGATAAGGTGTATTACCTTGTTAAATATGACCCAGTAACTATTAAAGGTTCATAAGTACTGATTCTACTAGATTAAGATGCCATCCTTCTATAAGTTTCATCTTCATCACTAATGTACTTACTCAGATCCCTGAGCATGAATCCTCTACCCATAAGATCCACTAAATAAAAACCATGGCTATTAAACCTAGAAACCTATGGTATGAATAGATCTCTAAATTCACTTTCTAACCCCATGAGGTGTAATCCCCAACTTCCAAGAGAGCATAAAATGTTCTGGTTCTATAACTGACTTGATATGAATGGAATCAATGAGGATTTATAATAGTTGTCCTATCTTCAGTGAAACAAAGAAGGAATTGATACAATACATAAAATAAATGAGAGAACACATTTTCATATACTTTCAACTTATCCTATATAATAATAAGCATATCTCTCTCCAAAATGGGGATCTACATAGTATCATCCCATACATCCACAGTAGTGAGAAATTCATCATACATCTCTCCAAGGGGGGGATGCCTCCCAATTGGTAGAAATTCCATATGTATATTGACACATAACCATGGGATAAAGGAAATGTGTTTGGTATTGGACACCAATGACTAATAATCTCTTGAAGAAAGTCATATTGGAGGTAAAAGATGATCTATGAAATCCATACAACTTCATAAAAATGAAATCTGTATAGCTGATCAAAAAACTATATATAGCTTTACATAACCCTAAAGGGCCATTCCCATTCACCAGAGAAGTTATGGTAGGGATGACGATCCCACATTGAACCCCATATGGAATCGTGATAATTTTTATAGGTTGAGAACATAGTTTAATTGATCCAGGAAATAGGTTGATGGGAAAATTCACAACTATCCGGACTAGATGTAGTGTTTTTTGTTATATAAGATAGCTTATGAGACTGAGCTATAATCAGTAGAATTTCCAAAGAGATTTTCATTTGGAAATAGTCAAGAGAAGGTGTCACCCAATGAGATAAAATATTAGAGTCTGGAGGAGGGATGAGAGAGTCATCTAGAAGACCAAACCCTTATAGAGGATGTTGTGGAGATAAAGGATAGTCCAAAATCTTCGATGAGAGGAGCCTATTCAAGCTCTAATTATCTATATACACATGGTAGTGGTGATCAAAATTGTGGTTTCTAGTGATAATATACCTTTGATTCACTCTAAATAAGGAACCTTGAAAGAACTATAATCTATATGAATAATATTAAGTGCATTTTTCTGGTAGATGAAATGATAATCTTGTAAAAACAAAATGCATGACAAATCGGAATCATCAGGAACATCACATGAGTCAGCAAGGAATTCATGAAATGTATAAAGTGTATGAAAATATTATGAACCCTAGAGGATTCAGGGGTTTCATAACCCAAAAAGGGAATCATGAAATCACATGAACCCTTTGAGGACTCACAATCACGTGACCTAGACAAGGTCACATGAACCACATCATTCATTTAATAGAACTAATGAAACCTATGATACCCTCAATGAAAATCACACTCCCCATATAAAAATTTGAAATAATTAAGTATATATGGTTAATATTTGGATCAGATAGGTGCATGAGGAAAAAATAATCCTATAGAAGAGCTCCAGCATAATGAAATCATGGAGAAGGCTCAAGAATAGGGATCATGATCTGGGTTTGTGGAATGGTATTGCGATGGAGGCATGTGATGTAAGTAAAGATGGGAAAACCCTAGATAAGTGGTTATAAATGAAATGAATTTCTCTATAGCCATATATATAGGGTATTTCGTGGAATACCAGTCATTGCTTCGTTGAACAAACATTTTCCTAGACACTGATTTGTGACAACATCATCGTCTCATGTGGGTAATTTATTTTCCTCATAATCAAGTCCTTGTCCATGTGGATCTTTATCATAAGGGAGGAATTTCTTAAATCTCTCCAAATGAGCATAAGAAAATTCACAATGCACGAAATAACTTAATATGAATATTATTTTCCCTATAAAAGAAATAGAAGATGAATACGGTAGAGATTTGTGGATCACGTGGGCCTTCAAAGGACTCACAATCACATGACCATTTTGGGGTTATACAAAGACTCCATGAAAAAAAATAATCTACTATAGATCATTATAAAACCCTTTTCAAGAATCCTTCAAGAACTTGTGATATCGCATTGGAAAAATAATTAATGCAAAACAATAGTCGAATAATATCCCCCAGACCGTTCGGTTTGTCAACATTGAGCACATGATAATCCACCTGAAAATCCTTTTCCAATAGGGAGGAATATATCCAAATATAAAGGCCCTTAGAGAAGAAAAATAGAATGTGATATATCATTGATGTAAAGGATAATTTTCCCACATAATATCCAACAAGGTCCTCATAACCCCTGAGACATTATAGAATAAAAAAATTGAAATAAGGGGGGTGAGGGAGTGAATCACGGTTGAAAAAGGCACATAACCTACTTCCTGTTATCTGAAATACACCACAAGAACAAAATGATACGTATGACTCATCTCATGATAGACCTTCAGCTTGAAATCCATGTCATGCAAAAGTACTTGGGCATGTACATGAAACCATGCATCCCCCCTTTGGATATGCAAGAAATGACAGATGGATTTGACCACGAAATGCTTGCACACTCCCATAAGACGCATATTGGTTGTGTAACACATCATCCAAAAATAGAGTAATTTTATTAGACATCTCTCATGTAATATCTCATTATTCCACATCATATTTAGAATAAAAAATGTGATAAAAATAGAGTAGGTGGAAGCTACATAGAGTTGTAAAGTGCATGTGACATGTAAGGAAGTCCACATGACAGTCCCACAAGGCTCTTAGAAACGTTTCCCTAATCACGCATAGAGCCCTCGAATATCCACCCTTACCTCATGAAATTTCTCAAAAAGGCATTAAGAATCTCACAATGTTAATTTAATAGTCACTTTGATCTCACAGAAGTCCATAGAGAAGTTAAATCTGTATAATTTAAAAAGTCAGTATTGGATGGAAATAATCCAATAAATGAGACATTGATGGAAAAACGTTCCATCACTAAACATTGGGAAACACCCTCAATAGTGATCCATGAAAAAGGATCACAAATGTGTGAGGATAAAAACTCATATGTAGACTCCACCATTGATTCACATTAGATACGCCACATAAAATGATAAACAAATAGTTGGACAGGTTAATAAATTCCCCACCCAAGCATAAAAATTTACCTCTACTACGTATTGGAAATTATCAACTAAAAAGGTCCAATATAATAAAGCAGATTTCTCATTGTGAATGCTCTCACCATCGAAAATTCTTCTATCAGGTAATACACCAGTGGATGTCCAGAGAGATCTTGTTCCATACCTAAGGAGATTTGTGTGTTCATTTATAGATCACAAGAATGTCCCTTGGTAGGATGTGTGAATAACATAACAAACATCTTATAGATCATTTTAGACTAAAAATTTGCTGAAATTGTATAAAGATGAGGCATCTGCAATACAAGGGATATAGAAAAAATATTAAAAGTCATGGTTTTAAACAAAATACATGTCCACTGATCCTTAGGTGCTTAAATTTTTCCATCCAAGAAACATTAAAACACCATAAAAATTCATCTAGATCTCATGAAACTCCTTCAATAGATGATTTGGGTGATGTGAAATCATTTTTTCATGTCAGAGAAAGTCAAACAATTTACCATATGCATGCCATTTTAGTCTCACAATGCTCTCTAGGTCATTGAACTAACCATGAAATGTCTTTCAGACACATTTCTTGAATCATATAATGGTTCCAGTTCATATAATCTAAGTCTCATCGTTGCATTTGGGCATGTTGATCATCTCATATGATACCCTCTGAGCGATTCAGGTGAGGCTCGTGACACCCTCTAGATATATTGGACAGGGTTCTTGACACACTCAAGATATTTTTTTCATGACTCACAATTCCCGCCAAGGATATCAACAAAGACATGATACAACCTATGATACATGTCATACATTCTCCCATGACATTACTCTATATTTCTCCGTAAACTCTTTTGATAATACCAAGACTAGTCGGCTGAATTATGTGACACCCTCTGGATATGTCAGCCAAGCTAGGAAGACACCTCCTGAAAAAACCACCCAGATCATGAAAATATACTCTAGATGAGTTAACTAGGTCACATGATTTACTTTAGACAGGCATACCAGGTCAATATGGCTTCCCAGAACATTATAACATTGTTATTCCTCAATGTGTATGCCTCGATAAATTGGGAAACCATAGCGTTCAAGCCTCAATAATGGGAACGATGAAAACTATGATTCCTACCATATTAAAGATATTTAGGTGACCAATTCAATGTTCAAGATCCATATATATCATTCAAGGCCTCCCAGGAATTGATAACATCATATTTCATGTTGTGTAATCCCCGATAAATTGGAAAACCAACGAGTGCAATCCCCAATCATGGGAACTACTAAGACTCTATTTTTTTGATAACTAGGATACATATGATGCCTCCCTAAGGCATGAGATCCATGTTAAAAATCTTAAGGGGTGTCTTTGTACAAAATCCCCTATATCCATATGTAATGAGACTACCTATGTAAAATCATGTATTTATCACATTGATCATAGATAATGTGGGCATAGGGAGTTTCAATAGTCATGACACTCACATCACAAATACTCACCATACAACAAAACTTCAATATGTAGTCCCTTATGAATAGAGTGATTTATTATCCACTATATAAGATAATCTTACCTCGGGTATTTCCCATGGGCATGACATAAATACATGAACTATGATTCTTGTGGTAACCAAGATCTGTAGAACGCCATTATAAGGTCCAATCTTGAACACCTAGGGTCCTAGAGCACCTATAAATGGTCTTTTTGCTTGATGTTAAAATGCATGGATCTAAAAAACTACATGGGTATTGATTACTATAATGATAAGGATATAATGGATGCCTCATAAAGGATAAATCCCATCCTCTTAATATTAAACACCTACTTTACTGGAAACACATTCTAAAACACCTGGTTACATGGATTTAACACATAAACCACAACCCATTATTCGAAAATGATGGAGAACCTCAGAAACATACAGATAGATTCACTAAAGAAACCCTAGTTCTTTTTACAACAAAGATAATTATCCCATTAAAATTTTGTTATGGTAACCAGACCCATATACAGATTAGGAAGATATTAGAAAACATATATTTAATATCTAAGAGTGTCCCAAATTAAAAAATAGCTCCCCCCAAAAGGGTCAAATGAGCATAACCTCCCATAATCTTGACCAATGCATCTCCCTAAGATTCATTAGTCCAGAAAATCCATATAATCTCTTACCTTTGGAAATAATGTAGAAACCCATCTATAGATAAGGTTAACCTTGGGTGTTTCTAGGGGATTCTAAAAAAATTGAAAACCTTATAAGATCAATTGAAAAGGCTTAAAACCCCCCACAATCAAAACTATTATGGAAATCCTAGTCCAAACACCATAATCCTAAATAATAAGGATATATGATGTTGATAAAAAACTTACTAATATCTTGAGACATGATATTCATTTATCACTAAGGAGAAATTGTTATTAAAAAATCAGATTATGGGGGTCCGCTCCTTATGAATGAGGTTTTTAGTGGCATGTGACATCTATATAGAGGTGAGAGTATTTTGATTTTCACATGTTAATCACTATCAAAATAATTTCTTCAATTTTGGAAAGATTTAGTGTGATTTAATTTATGTACACCAATTTATAATATTGTTTTTTCACAATATGTTGATTTGATTTTGAAATGTTGTGAAAAAAGGCTTTCTTCCACCATAATGATCAGGAAATGATCCTATAAAACTCATCAGTGGTATAAGATCCATGTTCTAATTTCAGTTAATATATTTTCTAATATTTTATAAAGAACATAAATATCATATTATATTTCTGGTGGAATTGTTATGTACAATATTACATGAACTAATTTTGGTCACTGGATCACATTTCATGAAATTATATTATAGGATAACATAATTTAGTGTTTCATAGTTGTTGGGAAAGGATTGATTATATCATATAGTGTGATACATTTAATAGTCATTGTGTTTTTCTATCCTGTAATATGTTATACATGTAGTAACACCTTGAATCCAATAATCTAGAGTCTATAGTAATTATATTATACTATTATAGAATACAATAGATGTCATTACATAGGATCTAACCATTTAGTACACATTTTATACTAGATACATACATTAACCTTACATTAAATTTGAGAACTTAAAATTCATCCTTAAAATTAAATAAAAACAAGGTTATTCTTTATAAAATTTCATTCTATCAATCATAATATACATATTTGTTCCCTAGGAAAAATGAAATCAAAATAATGGGGTATCTTTAATGAATAGTACTAGGATGTATACAATAGAAGCTATCATGGAATAAAATTATATTACATAATATGGTAGGAATAAATAACAATAAACTAACTCCAAATAACAGATAACATGATCATAAATCATATATTTGGATTATATAACAATATAAATAATCATATTCGAAAATACATAAATCAATCAAAAATCACATAAATAATATTAAATTCAATCACTGGGAAGGAATGCATAATTTCAAACATCATACACATACCATTAAGGTCTCGTGACAAGATATCATACCTAAATGTGTAAAGCGTACATCAAATACCCAAACAAGTTTGTGTCATGATACCTACTAATTAGTTGAGGAGATATATAATTTTGGACCATCCCATCACATAATAATTCTTATGAATCCAAAATATGTAGTATTAAGGAACAAAATATAACAATGATCCAAAAGTAACCACATTTCTTATTAGTAAATACTAGTCTATATAGAAGTAATATAGATATAAATTGAAAAGGATTCACCTTTCAATTTAAATAAATAGATATCTCTCTTAATATCCATAAATCTAGTATGAATTATATGATATTCACAATGTAATTGAAATTATCCCTAATAATCAGGTAACTGAGTGGGATACTTTCACTATATATGTGTGTTAATAGGTATCAAAGAAATGAATGGTTGGATACCAAATAAATGAAAGAAAAATATTCTCCAGGAATTAAAATAAATTCTATAGAAAATAAATCTATTATGAGGGTTTTATAATAAGAGGAAATAGATAATTATTATTCAAAATATAACAATTCATTTGTAGTAATACAAAAAAATATCATTAAATTGTAAAAGTAATTAAATTAAAACAAAATTTGAAAGATAAATGAAGAAAAACTTATTGAAAACCATACATTTATATGTCCTTTACAAATTACTGAGAATTTACTCCTTAGATCATTAGAGTTTGTTATCTCAAAATAGAAAAATAGATATGATCTTTGGAACCCATACCCTAACAAACCTCTTGAGAAAAACACTTGTGAAAAACTCTTTGGAATGATATTAAGAGAGAAGTGGATATTGAGTTGGAAAACATTATTTACCTAATTCACATCCAAATGCTTTAGGAGAAGTAAAATAAGAGAAAAAATGTGCTCAATGGTTTTATAGTTGAGATAAATGGTAGGATGTTTTTGTATTTTTAAATATTGAGGGGGGTTGTTCATTAATTTAAAAACATAACAATTGGACTTTCGGTTGCGAAAAATTGAAAACAAATCACCATACCTTGTTTTTACCCCTTGGTATCTGACATTTAATTCCGGGTTTTTTTTAAATGTTCTAATTAGTATGATTTAATAATTCTCACCACATATTCATTCCATATTTTAAATTTTACCAAAAAAAATCTACCGCCTCAAATTTTTTAAAAAAATTCACTATTGGATAATTTTTACATGATGATTCCAAATATGAAGTCTTTTTTATGAAAATAATTTTCTATATAAGTGAAATTTATCTATAAAAAAAGAACATATGTTCTTTTAAAAATCATTTATTTGGATCAAAAAATGAAAAAGTCACTCCTAAAGAATATTTATATTGTTATATTGTTATTTATTTATAAATATATATTTTTAATAATTTTTAATTATACTTTTAAGAGTTTATTTTATATATATTATTAGAATATTATATTTATAATAGTTACTTTACATATACCATGATTACATAGTGAAATTACTTTTCTAATGGTCTTATTTACAATTATCATATACTAAGGGTCACTATACTCCTCCCAAAGTCACATTACTACTTATATATATACTTTATTATAAAATCTAAAAAAATCTATATCATTCTATATTTACTATAATATATTTATTCCATTACTAATTTTTTTCTTCATAATTACAATATATCTTGTATACTAGCCATTTTCTTAGAGTATGATCCTACAAATTTCATGATTATGGTGATACAACAAATTTTTACATGTTTTGTAATACATTTTATAGTTTTTATATTGAATGGAATTTTTTAGTTTTATATTGTAAAATTATGAAGAAATTATAGAATGTTAATTTTTTTAATATTTTTTGCAATGATGTGTTTATTTACTTTAGTAAAATCCCAGGTTATAAATTCTTGACTATTAAATAAATTAATCTTTTAAAATTTTGATATATGTTAGTACATAAATATTTTTGTGTATTTTTTCATATTTGATTAATTTTTATTTAACAATGATTCCTAAATTTTTTGATTCCTCTAAGTTACTTTCTCAAGATGATGATTTCAATTTCACAACACTTTCTCTCTGATATGATGAATATTAAATGGTACTTCATTAAAAAAATTATATTCCAAATCAATTTCATTAGTGGTGATTATTCTCATTGGATCACGTATATGCTTCCTTAATAGCAATACGTTTAAGATATCATATACATTAGATATTTTGTGTGGAACTTCTAAATTGTATTACATGAATCCAAATAGCCCTAAAATTTTCAGATCCCCAATGTACTATTGGATTAGAATCCTCTTATTAAAAAACCTTATAACCCCTTCCATATAAATACCACCAACAAGACATGACCCCATAATTTAAATTCCATTTACTTCCAATGATTATCAGTATAATTCTTATGTCTTCTTTGAGGTGTCTTTATTTGATTGTGTATGGATAAAAATTTATCAATTTAATCCTCAATGAGTTTTGTAATAACTAGTTTTATTTCAAAAAAATAATCATTGTAAGTTGGGGTAAGACATATTTCCCATAAAAGGATTCATATGGTGTCATTTGAATGCTTGAATAAAAGTGATTATTGTATAAAAATTCCAACATTGAATCATAATAGTCCCATGTTACTTGTATGTAAATTGAGCATGACTTTATCATACACTCTAATATTTGGATAGTTATTTTATACTTCAAATCAGTTTGGGGGAGATGAGGGGTGATTAAATGTGTCTTAGTGTTTAAAAACTTTTAAATATGTCTAGAGAAGTTAAATTTAAAATTAGGGTCATGATCAAATACAAGTTATCGTTTTGATCCATGAAGCCTCATAAAATCATCAATATATAACAATGAATGATACCCAAGGCATATATCTTCTCTTATTTCTAGGAAATGTACTAACTTGGTATAGTTATCCAAAATGACCCATATACCATCGTTACTACATGGAGCCTTGAAGATTCTAGTAAATAAAATTAAATTGTGATATTAACCCACTTCTAGATTTGTATAGGGATAATTTACATGAAACCGTTAAGATGTTTCCTTCGAATAATTACTTATTGAAACACTAATATTATTTACACATAGTCAAAAATTTACCAATTCTACTTTTCCAAATAAAAATGTTCTCTTAAATCCCTATAAATCTTAGTTCGAAAATGGTGTATAGATAAATTTGATCTATGAGTCCCATTTATCAATTCCATATTAATATTTCAGCCTAATATAATACATATTATCTTTCTAAACATTAATACACTATATTTACAGGCGATGTCTTTTACTTTTCCATCCTTTATCGGCTAATATTAATTTTTAAAATTTTATAATATTGTTGGTAAATATTTATCGTCTTTAGTAAAGATAGTTTGAAAGTCAATTTGAAAGAGAATTAATATTCTCTTTCCCTAATAATTTCCAAATACAACTTTACTATATAACTAAATATAGTATCTTTGTTTATCCTCATCAGGTATAAAACTCCATGGTATTTCCTACTTAATGAATTGACAATTGTGTTTACCTTTACATGGTGGAAGTGTATCAAGAATTCATAGTCTATGAGTATGTACAACAATCTCCATTTTCTTATATTGATCTCTTTTTATATTTATACATACTTAAATATTTTGTTATCCATAAATATAAAACAAATTTCATTGTAGAGATAATGTCCATATGTCTTCATTGAGATTATTATATCGTCCCAATAAATATCATGAGTTCAGTAGTTTTGTTCATGGAAAATTAATCTTATTGATTCATAAGCAATAAATTTATAGTTATTACACCAAATTTATTTTCTAGGAATTTGTTTTCAATATGTCAATATGAGTTTACGAGGGATGTTACATGGAAATGTTAAAGAGGTGAGTCATTTATTAGTTTAGAGAAACCTTATTAAGTGAGAAGATTATTTAATTATCCTCAAGATTTCATACATCTTTATTTCTCCATGATGTTTAGGATTCTAGATGAGTTTTTTAAAACAATGAATGTTGAAAAAAAACTAGGTTACAAGAATTAGGTTATGAGAATTAGTTTTTTAGATTGATAATTTAATGATATCCTTATATGAAGTTACTGTAGTATATAAATTTTGAGTTATAAATTTTAGTTGCATAATGTTAAAGCTATAAAGTTGAGTTTCACAATATTTGATTTATAAATATGGGTTAAAATTTTTTGAGTTATAAATTTTAGGTTCACAATGAGTGAGTTTTAAAGTTGATATGTACAAATATCATGTTATAAATTTGGGCTATTTAATGTTTGAGTTGAAAATTTGGGAATCATAAAGTTTGATTTATAAAGTTTAACTATAAAAAAGTTTATTATTAATGTCGATCTATACAAAGGTTGAGTTATAAATAAAATTTATTCAATTTTTGTCTTATAATGTCTAGATTTAAAATGTTTATGTTATATAGTTGATATATAGAAAATCAATTTATAAATATGATCTAAACAATTTTGTAATTTTGAAGTGATGAATTTGTGGTTATAATATTTTTTTATATGATGTTATTATTTTATGATCAAACAAAGAAATGTTCAAAATAGAAGAATGTTTCAAGATCATTACAAAAACCTTTTAAATTCATACATTATGATGATGATGATCTCAAAAGAAGATGATCCTTTTAAAATAGTATAACTCATTAATATCCTTAATCTAATTCATTTTTTAAACTATCTATTATTTGTTAAAAATGATTTATTTAACAAGAATGTACATTGTATATAAAAAGGTGAATCATAATGAAGATTTCTGGATATATTTGTTCTGAATGGAGATGTTCTGGATAGACACACATCACATATAGGCATACAGGATACACCAAACTAAATAGAGGATTTATAGAAAGATATTTTGTAAAGATGATAATTTCATGGAAATTTTTTGTAATGTTGATGTTTGATTATATTTTTGTATTTCAAGATCTACTAAACGTTTATAAACTAGTGTTTTTTCAATTATATTAATGATCATTAATAAGTTATAAAAAAAGATGATTCAACTTTCGTACGGAGAAAGACCATATGATGAAGTAGATATGACAATATTGGATCAACACTAAAGAAGGTGCATTTGAATGGGGTATAATGAATATCTTG
Source organism: Viscum album (assembly GCA_963277665.1). Classification (NCBI taxonomy): domain Eukaryota; kingdom Viridiplantae; phylum Streptophyta; class Magnoliopsida; order Santalales; family Viscaceae; genus Viscum; species Viscum album. The sequence goes on from OY728152.1 coordinate 2,006,397,953, forward strand.
AGCCTTGTGATTGAGGGGTATAACCAATCACTGAAGAAGTTTGTAACTAAGTGGTGTAACTTATTTATGATATTTTTGATTGGTGTTGTAACCAATTAATGTTGAATTTATTAGTGAATCCATGTTGTGATACATAACAAAATAGAAATAATTAGTTTATCACATTATTTCTAATCCACGTAAATATAATTTATTGATTTATATCATTATATTTACTACATATGAGGTGAATTTTTGAGATATCATTTAGCTAAGATAAAACTTTAACAAGTTATAGAGGTTTTTTTAGAATAATTAATTAAAATAAAGTGATTAATGTTTCAAAACCCCTTTTGGGATACTGTGATGATCTGGGTAGTTAATAATTTTCAATAAAAAACAAATACATTATTTGATACAAATAATATATATCACAAATATTTCCTTCCTTATATGTAAATTTAATACCATTACTTTGATCAGTCCCTTCTACAGTTCCTTAATAATTTCATAACATTATATTGAATAGGGGAATTTGACCAATTTACTTGTTAACTTATTAAATGGGTTGGATAATATCAGAAAATTTTGAACAAATAACTAATAATATAGAGGTAAACCAAGTAAAATATGTATCTTTGTTATATTCTTTGATGTGGGGAATTATTTTACTATCATGTAATTTGAAGGGTTACTAAATAATATATCATTGGATAATATATGATAATGAAAATATACTTTTTAAGGATAAAATCCACAGTTACTAAATTTCCCTTATAAATATTTTTTATGAATCTCTCTTAAAAAATTTATATGTTGTTTTAATGCTCTTGATAAATTATAGAGTATATTAATATATTATCAACAACTAACACATCATATTTATAAATATAATCCTTGAAAACACTATTAATCAAATCCATAAACATTTGATTTGCATTAGCTAATACAAATGTCATTACTACATACATAAAACATCCAATCCTAGTATTAAATTTAATCTCATGTATATCATTCTTATTTACTCTTAATTGATGAAAAAATGAAGATTAATCATTGATAATTTTATATCTCTTTGATGTTGATTAAAAAATTAATCATTATACAATTAATGATACTTATTTTTTATAACAGTGGATTTTATTTATACATAATCAAGGAAAATACTTAGAGACCCATTCTTTTTTTTACAAATATGGTAAGTACTCCACCCGGTGAGGCAGTAGGGCATATGAATCACAAATCACATTGCTCTAGTAGTTCTTTCTTTACCTCCACCAATTAAATTAGGTATATTATATATAGATTTATAGATATGGTTTTTTTTATTAGATTAGTTTTCAACATGAAGTTCATTTACAAGTTTAGGTGAATGTCCAAGTAAATATATAATAATTACATCAATTTATTCTTGAAAAATGGGGTTTCCTTCTATTATTATGATAACCATCCCATATATAGATTTTTTTTGTTCTTATTATTCCCCTAAAATTTTATTATGATGATCTACATGGGGTCTTTCCTTAAAAACATAGATAATTAAGCCTCTACTCTAAAAAAATGCATCATTCCTCCTTAAAAAATCATTATATTAATCTATAGGTAGTAAATTATGTCAATACAAACGGACCAAAATCCATACAACAGATTTTGATAAAATTTAAAATTTTTATACCAATAAAATTTAGAACTAGAGATTTTATATAAATTTTAAAAGAAACCACAAAATATATTCTCATTATAATTAGATGACACTATATATTTAATTGACAACACCTTAATTTGTTAAGGGATGATTCAATGTTCCTATTAAAAATACTGGATACAATAGTGTGTGTAGATCTATAATAAAATAAAGAATTAGGTGAATTTTATTTTATTATAATAGTATATTCAATCGACTATTGGGGATGGGCCCGTAAGGGGAACAGTGTCGCTCCACTAGGGTTCTCACGCCACCTTCCCCTTCCCGGATCTGCGCTCCCTCACCTTCCTGGTTTGACAGGTCAGAGTGGTAGTTATCTGTTGCAACAGACTTGTTTGACTCGTTATGTGTGCACTGGTGTCATTATCTTTGAAATAGTGTTGAATCTGCGCCTGAGTTCCTGGCCTGGTGGTCCGAGTCCGTCCCTTCGTCCAGATTTGGGCGTTTTTTTGGTAGAGCATTGTTTCTATGGAGTTTTCGGATGGGGGCATTGGGATTTGGTTTTCTTTGAGCGGATGAGGTGCATTTTCTTCCATTGATTCTTCTCTTTTATTTTTGAGTATGGTTTCTTGATGCTTGTTGGGATGCGGTTTTGAGGTTGAGTTGGTTTTGTTGGTTTGGGGAAGTCTTTTTCGTGTTGTTTTGTTTCGATCTGGTGGTGGTTTTTTTGCTCTCCGAGTTCAGCTTGGTTGTTCATGCCCCCTGAAGGCTTTATTATTGTTCTGGAAATTCGTTGGTGTTGTCAATGTATGATGGTGAAGCTCAATAGTGCTATGGTTGAAGAGGATGAACCGTTTTGCTGTTCATTCGAGACATGACATGGATCGTGCATCATGGTTTGTTCTCCAGTGGACAGGATAAAGGTGGTGGTCTGACAGTGCTTCGGTGACATCGTCCGCTGATGGTTTCGGCGTCTTCCTACGGTGAACAGTGGTGTGTGGTGATGGATCTCAGAATTCCGGTGATGACGCTTCCGACAGTCTCACCGGCGACCGACATGGATGATGTACATGATATGATGCAGTGTGACGGTTCGACCTCCAATGATGGCAATAAAGGGAAGGAGACATGTGATGATGGGTTAAAGTCTCAAGGTGTGGATTGTGGATTTTAATGGATGTGTTTGGGTTTGAATTTGAAATTTGAATTCTGGATTTTTGGGATTGTTTGTACGGGTACCGGGAACCCATAAACCAGCTATTGAAAAATGAGAAAAAAAATGTTTCGTCGATAATAGTATATTCAATCAAATCATTAGAGACTTTAACTTCTGTTTTTGTAATTATGTAATCCTAATCATGATCCCTTGGCCTCTTATGAGGTAAATTATCTTGACACATGAGTAATTAAATGAAATAGTTCATTATCTCTTGGTAGATGAATAATTTATCATGGGTAGCTTATATTTTTCCTTTTAATTCCTCTGATCTATGACCTTTATCTTCACACATATAAAAAATCTCCAATTTCTTCAAGTAATTCCTAAAGCGTTTCTTTTAATAGTTATTACATATTCGAAATTTCACCCTTCATTTATTCCACTTTTCTATTATTCCCTTTATGTAGTGATCCATGATTCTATTGTTATTTTATTTTCATTTTATAATAAAATAATTATAGAATTATTTCTATATATTAATAGATCATTACATTATATCCAATTATTTTTAAATTTATTAAGAGGAAAATTCCCTCTAAATTCATGGATTTTTCCCGTCAATAAATAAATAAATATTTCTCTCTAGATTATGTATGTAGTTTGTATTATTTACTAATAACCATTTAAATCTATCTTCAATATCAAAAGTATTTTACTATTCTACTTTTATTAAATTTAGTAATTGACATTCCATATCAGTTCATTTCTAAAATCTAAATTACTTTTTTGATCAATATCACCTTAAACAACTTCCATTTAATTCTCTATTTCCTTAAAAACATCTTAGTGTTTTTAATCAATGACCAAAATTCATCAAAATATACTCGTAGATGATATATACCCAAAAAATATTCTCCCTTTCAATACTTCTCCAGGTAAGGAATATATTCTTGGTGGACCTGGTCCATTGATCATTAGTAATGGATTAGTGGTTCCATTAACATATAAAGGCTACTGTTTCACAAAGTGATTCAATATTGTTATATGATATTGTGAAGAAATATGTAGTTCTTTATAGGAAGGGTTACTCGTAATAACATGATTCAACTACTCAAATATAGTTATACTTTTCTTATCTTTAACACCAATCTCATTGACTTGGTCTAGAAGGAAATCCATACATTTATTATGAGCGTTAACATGGTTTCCATTCCTTCACTATGGTGGAATTTACGAATGAAATAATATAAAAAATTAGATTATAAAACTATGACTATTGAATAAAAATATAAAATTCCCACATTATAAAATTATAATTGAAAAATTTCTTCATACACTAAGCGTAAATAATAATATTTTTGTTTTATAACTATGTTATTAAAAATATTGTCCATAAAATTACCATTAAGTATTCTATAATACCAACTGTTCCACCCCAACTACTAGAATAGAAAGATAACAGTCATTATAATAATTTAGTATAAAATTAAAAAGATCACATTTCCCAAGATCTATTAGTATTTTCATCTTAGTAGACTAGGTAAATTCATGATCCATATATTATATTTTAAAACATAAAATTAACTAGATATATTTAATGAAAACATTATTATTAATTCAGGAAATTAATTAGATATTTTACTATACTCATCTTTTCTACCCCTAGAAAATGTAAAAAAATATTGGGTTGGTCTCACTCATTATAGAGTAGTTTGAAACAAAAACTATCATGGAAAAAAATAGAATTTTATATTTTTGTAGGTATATAAAATAATAAATTATTAAATATAATTATTAAAATGGTAATGAAATATATCTTTGGATAAAAAACCTTAAAAATAACCACATTAATAATAACAAATAATTTTATACCGATGAAATGAAAAATTCTGGACATCATAAACATAACATTAAATCATTGGGCCAATATATCATATATAAATGGGTAAAGAATTAAACAAATAAAAAAATAACTTTTCTCATGAGACCTACTAATTTATATAGATGCTATATTTTTCTTTTTTCCATTAGTCACATAATAAGCCTAATGAGTACATCATATAAAATTGTTTTGATAATAATAAATATTAAAATGTTCTAAATGGAAAGAAATATCATAGTAATATATATATATATATATATGATTAGTGGGAATAAGTATTATAATAGTTTTATTGGTCAATATAAATACATTGATATCAAGGTGAATATACATCATTATAGCAGGAATTATAATATTTTCACAATGTCATGTAATGTATCCTTGATAATTGTGTAATTGGATGAGATACATTCTTCCTAGAGGTGTGTTAATAGGTACTATTGAATGTAATTGTTTGAGACAAAAGCAATGATAAAAATATTATATTTTAATAAAAAAGAAATTTAATGTAAATTTAATGGATTATGAAGGTGGTATTATAATAGTTAATGTAAAATTATTATTCAAAATCCAATAATGTTTTTTTAAAAATGAAACATAACATAATTATAGCTGGAAATGTAAATTAATTAAATTGATTTTCTATATAGAAATAATGAAAATGTTTTAGAAACCATTCCTTTCTATATCCCTTTTAAAAAATTAATATTGAACTTATTATATAAACATATATTGGGATTTTGAAATAAAATACAAATAAGGATTTATTATCCATTGCCCTATTAAGTCTCTTAGGAACATTTTCCCCCAAAATAACTATGGTATATTCACTACAAGAGGGGGTTGGGGGTAAATTGTGATTTAAAAACCAATTTGGAATTTTTCAATGATCTTACGTTTTATATTGACCAGAAATATGACCTTCCAATCATGTTAAAAATTATTACAATTTTGGTAAATGAAGTAGAAGTTAATAATATTAAAACTTCGAAAAATTATATCGACGTAAATAAACAAATGTGAAAACAATGTATAAAAATAGTTTGAAAAGAACAAAAAATATAGTATAAGAACTTATAAAAATGATATTATTAAACCTAATTTCATTAACCTTAATAAGTAATGAATTTTTCAAACAATACATTTGGTATCCATGATTTAAAACCTATTAGATGTTATATATTTGTACCCTTGAAATACTTTAAATTAAACACATAGAATGGTTTAATATCTTTATATCATTGGAATCCCTTGAAGTTTACTTATTCTATAAAATTTATTCTCATAAATCTGTACCTTACTTTTCATAATCCCTTAATCACCTAAATTGTGAACTCAACTAATTATATGAAAAAAAAAATTTATAATGAAAACCACACACAGTGGTAGTTAACAACTAAATTGAACTGAAATAAATTCTATATTGACAATAAGTGAGCTAAAAGAACCGAGATATTGAAATTTTTAAAAATTTCCAGAGGATATCTCAGAGATAAGTAACATATATTCTTGTCACATAAGTTCCTTTTATGGTCTCATTTATCATAATGTTTTGGGTATATTTATAGTTATTATTGTAAAAAATAATAATTTTTATATTCAAATTTCTTTGGTATCAAATGTAACTACATCAAAATATTTATATTCAGAAATAAAAAAATTTATCTTAGCATTTCATCTTTGGATGAAGTTATTTCAGCACTGTTACTATGATTTTATATTCAGTGAATGTAATTTATCATGGGATGTATGATCCCAATATTTTCATATTTAGTGATTCTAAATCTCATTAATTAGAAATATAGTTTGTTTGAAAAGAAAAACTAGATCAATAATACATCTTAAATTATATTATAATAATGGGTATTTTGATTTTCGAAACTAAATTAGCATCTGATTCATTGAATCAACACAAAACTCTTAGTACTAGATTCAAATGAAAAAAATAGTTAAATTTGGAAACACTTATATACCCGGGTCCTGCCTAAATATTATTTAGAGAAACAATTAGAGCACAATTATGCTCAATGTTTTTTGAGAAAATAGAAATGTTGGTATGGAATGGTATTTATATAAAATGAAAGGGGATTTTTTATTAATTTCTATACCTAAGCCTTATACATTTCTTTATGGAATAAATTCAAACTTTTGGCCTTACCATGGGTTTATTCCATAAAATTTTATATCTAGTCCCTATTTTTCCAAATTTAAAACATTATGAACAAAACTAATATAACATATTTTATTTGAGTGATTTAAATTTTTTTATTCTTATTGATTTTTTTAAATCATAGAATATACTTTAAGAATTTCAAATGTCATTATTGATTTTTTAAAATAAAATTTATTATTTTAAAATATATTATTTAATGAATGAACATATTTTTGGTTGATAAATCCAATATATTGTTTATTAAGTCAATTTTAAATCAATATTCTATCAGAATACTTACTGTATATTCATACCCTATATTACTTTCCACCAAAAATTTCAATTGTTCTAGAATATTATCAAAAATTCATCATTCACTATTTTTGACATGATGATTACATATTTGATGTCATTTCTATGAAAATAATTTTCTCTATATAAATTTTTTCATTATTAATTAATAAAACTTATATATATTTCAAAATTAAGTAATAAGATCCAAAAAATATAAACACCTTACCAAATCATATGTATACAATTACACTATTATTTACTAATAAATATAAATTTTCTATAACATATAATTAGATTATTAGAAAATACGTTTATGTAATTTATTGGAAACTTATCTGTATATGTCTTGCACTAATATTACAAAAATCATATAAAGAAGTTAATATTTTAAATGTATGATTCCTTATTGTTATATTCTAAATGTCATCTTTCCTTTCCATACCCATATATATACACTTCATTACAGCATCTAAAACCACTCTTATCCTTATCTTGGTTCTTATATCATTTCTATTAATTTTCTAATTATTTTCTTCATAATAGAAATATATATTATATACTTATAATTTTTTAGGAGTATGATCCTCTGAGGTTCAAGATTATATTTTTACCCAATATGGTTTTTTGTTTTATATAACTAGTTTTAATTATCAAAATAATTTAAATATTATAGTTTTATGTTATATTATAATGATGAAATAATAGAATATTAATTATGCAATATATAATCTTAATAAGTGTGTATTTACTATCATTGAATATTAGGTATCACATAGGTGACACCATAGGCTTCAATGTGAACATTAGTTTCATAAAAAAATATAGTATTGTATCATAGTTACAATATAGTGTTTATCATCGATTATGAATGTGATATGCATAAGAATATATTTATTCATCTATGTAATGATTTATAATCACTAAATATAAGTGTATTCTTAGTTTTCTTCTATAATATGGCCATAATGTTTGGATAAGTAAGTGATACATTTTTAATTAAAATAATAATTTTGGTTTATATCTCGAAATTGTGGTAGGTACCATGTATGAAGTACTGGTACTTGTGTTTTATTACTATATAAGGAATTCTGACATCGTTATTACATAAGTATGTTAGATTAATTATCATGGATTATGTTTGATTATAGACCTGCTAGTATAATAATAAGAGATATCATTTAAAATGAGGAAAATTATTTTTTTATGGAAAATGCTTATGGTCAATAAATAGTTTATAAAGGATATTTTTTATGAATTATAAATAAAATAGATTCATGACAATTTTAAATTTGAGATTTTTATATTAATGTATTAGGTATGAAAAATAAATAAAATGTGTATCGATTGATTGATTAATTCATTAATTTTAATTATTCAACTTTATAAATTGTTTATAGAATGATAGTATTGTTTATGGTTTATTTTATACGATAAATTTATTATTATAAAATTTTAATGCTAGGTATTACATTATAGGTATGACAATATATAATTTATTTTTCCACTACCTTAACTTTGATTTGTAATTATATTTATTTTATTGAATTTAGTTGAATAATGTTTATAAATATTAGGTATTAAAGTTATGATAAAATTTTAATTTCTCTTCAGTAATGTATCCCTATGTAGAATGACCTTGGGTCAAACATCCCACTAGCCTAGAGGATTAATAAATGATCTATAAATTTCTAGGTTAACAAAATATGGCCCTTGGAAAAATCTTGTGAGAATTTTTGATTTCATATAATTCTAAACCATTACATGAATAGTTTGTGCAATTTATCCATATAATGAATTCAGATATGTGTAAATATATTTAGATTCATTCTCTGGGATAGTAACACAAAATATGGTTTATATAAAGAGTAACACATTAATGTGTTTTGAACAAATTAATTTCATCGGTGTAATATAGATTCTGAAAATAAATATTTATAAGAATGAATACATAATGGATTAAAAGATGAGATAATAATGATTATAAGGGATACACTAATTATTAAACTAATATGAAGGTTCTATATATTAAATTGGTGATTATTTAATGTAAACCCCATTAAATAATAAGTGGGATATTTCTTACAAATCAAACACATTTCAAGACCTTAACCATTCGAACGAGTAGGTTATTCCATAACAGGGTTCCCATGGATTATTTATTGTAATGTATAACAAAAATTTCTTACACTAAGTGTAATGTAACCAAATAAATTAAGGGATATTTTTGTATCAACTAGCGAAGAAAACATAAGAGTTTTAATACTATAGGAATATAGTTGATTTTAAATCTATATAATTGTTTTGTATAAATAGTTTCCCATTCAAATATCTAAGATTCATATGTAAAATTATTACTAATGTTTCATTCCAAAGTAACTATATGATGAGAGTAATTCTATTAAAAACCCATTACTTAATGAAATATGGATTTATGACTAATAATGATAATTACATATAAGGAAATGTTTTTAATGGGTTTACAATAATTAAATTAATTGATGAAAATATATGAAACATGATATTTTCCTATATATATGATTTTATCGCAGATTATGGAATTCATATTATTTACCATTTTGAGGTATATTATAGGTATGGCCTATAAAATTATTAATGATTAGAATCTAATGAAGATAAGTATTCTCAAAGTGAATCCTCTGGATCCTTTATTATAAATGTCATAGACATTAATTTATCCAACTCTATCTCATTGGTTATAGATAATTGGTGTGCATCACACATTTTGGTTGATAAAAAGAGACTCAAATATGACAGATAATTAAATAAAGGGGAAGTAGATCTATATATTTGTAATATTTTATGATTTATTTCTTTATTATTTGTAACTTTGATCTATTATTACATAGTGGATTTTTTTTTAGAAATTGGAAAAAATGAATTTTTATTCAGACATAGACATAAAAAATTTATATGTTTTTTTGGATAATATAGTTTTCTTTATTCATGATTAGGGACAAGAGTTATTATATATAATATTATTAAATTTTCTATTTATTTGGGAATATGGTAAATGGTTTATACATTTTTACTGTAGATAATAACATCTATAACATTTTGAATAAGAAGGTCAAGGTCGATTCTAGACCTAATTATGTTTGGTAGTGTCTCATTATACATATAATTGAGAAACATATTCAAATATTTCATATTGATGGATCGTTGGAATCATCATATTATAAATCATTTGACATATAAAAATATGTTTTATCATGCTAGACGAAAAAATAAATGTTTAGTAGAAAATGTGAAAGGTCTAGTGGACTATTGAATCATATACATAGTGACATATGTGGACCAATGAGTACCGAAAAAATTTATGGGTTTAGGTAACTATGAACCTTTACAGGTGACTTTAGATGGCATGGTTATGATTTTACGGTGAGGCACAAATTTTGAAACTTTTAGAAAGTTCAATGAGTTTTTAAAAACAGTAAAGTATGAACTATGAAAAAGAATTAATATTCTCTAATAATATTAGGAAAATGGATATTTAATCCTAGAATTCATTGATCATTTAAGATATTGTGGAATTGTATAAAAACTTACTCCTCTTTGAAAAATATAGTAGAATTGTGTGTCTAAGAAGAGGAAATAAAATCTTGTCAATCTAGTTGTGTTGGATGTCGATTCAGTCAAAAAATTCTATTTTTTTATGTGGATATGATTTTAAGATAGATACATTCCATTTTAATTTTACTCTATATAAAGTATTTTTTAATAAAAAATATGATATACGGTATGGGAAGCATAAAAATTTGTATTTTTTAATGATTTATGTTTTTGAAGCATATGTTGGATTATTGGATTCCAAAATAAAATTTTAAATGTGATAAGAGATCATTCATTGTCTATACCATTGAATCTAAGGGATATAAAATCTATAGTCATGTTGTTCATTTTTTTGAAATAGCTAGGAATGGGTTGAGATATGATCCAATTTAATTTTTTTAACTAATATCCAATCTTATTTTAAATTTTCCCTAAAATAAATATATTTATTTTTTTGGGATTTTATGTATAGTTTGGTATTATATGCTATTCAATTCAATCGAATGATTGAATGACTAGGTGTGTTGGGTGTTGGTAGTTGTGTTGGAGGTGTTGGTATTATTTGGAAATTAAGGATTTGGAATTAACTCAAGTTAGGGGAAGATTTAAAAATATTTTTTTAGAGACTAGTGCATTAGGGGATGGTAAAAAGGGTAGAAATTTTATTAGGTGAATTTGGATTGAATTTAGTTATTTTTTTTAATTTTAGTATATTTTTTGAATATTTTCTATCTAAAATCATATGAGTAGGTATAAATTCATACAAATTTATTTTCTGCCTATTGAAAAACAAATATCTATTAAAAATATACTACATATGGGATTTTTATCTAAGTATAAATATTTACATAATGAATGAAATCCTTATGTATATGGTTTTCCACAAAATATATTTTTTATATTTTATGGATAAACCCAAATTTATTGGTCAAGTGGGAACAATTACAAATCAACTACAACAAAAAATAACATAAATAGTTAAACTCTATATTATATATTCCATAGGTGATCTATGATGGTTTGAGACTCAGATTATGATTTCAACCAATGAAAAAGGATTAGGCTATATCATCAATTATTGAAAATAAAGAAAAAACACCATATTTGGGTAGACACCTTCTATATGCATTTGACAGCTTCAAACAGTAAGGGACTTTTAGATAAATAACATAAAACATGAACTGATCATCCAACTACTAAACATTGTGGAAAAATGAAAGCTTGACAATACCAAAAACTTTGATAAACATAAAATTAATACTAATAAATTATAATTAAAATGAAATATACAATCAAGGAAACTGTAAAAATGAATGAGTACTAATACAAGGGAAAATAACCATAATCAATCATGAAATTTAAAATAAAGTGAATGAAATCACCCCATATAGCCTCAAAATATGAAACAATAAATATAACCTCCACCATTTCCTTCATTATACTAGTATCCATATTTATTAAACAGAGTAGACCACACTAGACACCAAAAGATTCTAGTCCTAGGATAGTCCTATTTCATAAAATGTAATTTAAAATTGAATTCATTTTGAATAAAACAACTTTGTAGAAAACTGAAAAAGTGTTTAGTTACAAGATTATCCCATAATCTAAAATGAAGTTCCATCCCAATGCAATATAAATGTGTTAAAATCTTCTGATCATTGAGGAATAAAAATGATAGGGAATTTTTCTTATATAAGATCATCACATAACAATTCTTAATTAATGAATCTATAATAACCCATCTCTAAATAAAATCCTCTATAACAATACTTCTTTTGTTAAATACCTAATGTAAAATGTGGTCCTGAATAATAATATATTTCATTTATTCCTTGGTTCCATATTTGAAATCTATAGCCTTTATTCAAATTTGATATTCTATGAATGATTGAATAATGAAGTTGTCTTCAACCATTTTCTCGTTACAGTGCATGAGGAGGATCATAGTAGGAGACTTTATAATCACTTGTTAATATAAAGATTGATGTTCCATTCCAGTATTTATTTTGTCAAAATTGTTGCCTTCTTTTTTAGCAGTGCCTTCTAGGTTCAATCCATATATTGCTTCCACCTATTTTTTCCCACAGATTCTTCCTATGAAGCCTATAACACATGATAAGTTGGAGTGTTGTTATGACATAAGCTATCTATAAGACATTTTTTGAAAAATAAAATGGTTTCTAAAAAAAATATGCTTAAAACTAGATCCAGTTACCGTAGGTTTCATAAGATATGTGTAATTGTTATGTGCCTTACTTTTATTTCATTTTCAATTAGAATATCACAATCTCCAGTTTCCCTTTTGTTTCCTTTATTCCATTAATTTTATATGATCATTGTAGGATGTTCATCATATTCATAATCTATTGATGTATGTGAAGTATGGGAAGGTTTAATAAAACCTACCTAGAAAAATATAGATTTTCCCTCTATAGAAATCCATAGATTCATATACTTCCCACGACCAACCCTTTTCCATCACTTGAAACCTCAGTATCTGATGTTGCATCAGCTAAATCTGATAATCTGTTCTAGTGAGGAACTACTTTAGAACACCTAGATTTTAGAGGTCAAGAAAACCACTAAATCATAATAATTGAACAAACATTTTTGAGAAATCAAGCTTTCAGAAGATGCAGGGTGTCTTGAGCCTCGGTAAACTATACCTATTCCTATTTTTTCTTCTTATTATGGTAGGGTTATAGAAATGAACTAATTCCCCAAAAACACCCATCACCCATTACGATCATATGATAGAGAGGGATGACTTCCATTATAGGGAAGTATTGTATGATCTCTATGATTCTTCCCATATGATACATTATATTTAACCTAATATAATACATCTTCATCAGGTATCTCTGATATAGAATCCAAAATATTTGTGTAGGACCTATTCCCTTATGAAGATTGGCCAAAAGAGGGAACCTTTTTTTGAGTATAGTTTGTTTCAAAAAACCCTAATTTAATGGATCTATTAACATTACCCTCCTTCTCGAACTCTGCTTATTCCAAGATCTAAATGTCTTTATGAGGAAAATATTTTACTATGAGATATAGGATAGAGTTATCATTGACATGGGTCATAGAAGAAGGAATAGATTGTTGGTCCAATAGTTTATCACTACAAGAAAGATAATGGTGGCATAGATGATGACAACAAGATTATAAGACCACTAAAGTTTAAAATACAACTGACTTCTTGAATTTATACTCATTTTCAATCTAAATACACACAAGAATCACCAAAGGTTTCATAATTTAAATTTAATATAGACTTAGGGAGAAATCAAATGGGAGAGGGAATGAATGACTGAATTTTTTTATTATTATATCATATACCCCTTTTAAGGGCTGAAGGGGAACATGACATGACTTCGAGGACATAAGTCTTAAAACTATGCTCCATAGGATCGAAATCCATAAAACCAAATCAAATCAACAGTGACAGCCCCTCCACAGGATAAAACAATCAGTCCAGCTTCCACCTTCTCATCGTTATTAATCTAGTTGTCTCGTGCAGTGATGCATGGGCCTGGTACCAATGGAAAAATCCATACACTCTCAAACATCCGATTCCAAATACCCATGATCAGATGAAAACATAAGCTGTAAACCTCAATTTTATATAAGGGCTTTAAAAAACAAAATTAATCCAAGAAATCTAACATAAATTTGAGGTATCATAGGACCCTAATACGAATGAAAATCGAAAGACCCCTAGAAGAGGGATAACTGGAAGCTGTTGAAGGACAACTTATCAGTAGACTATGAAAAGATCATATATTTTATGGACTCGAAGAAAATGATGAGATATCTTGGATCTAGGATGATGATGATAAAAAGTTTCTTTAAACCCCATAATTTAGGGACTAACTTGTAATAGATTTTAATAGAAGGATGATTTCAACCAAAACACACCAACAGAGAGAACCACAAGCCGAAGCCAAAGATAACTTTTGAAGGAAAATTGGGAGTGAGGGAGAACCTTAGTGAGAGGAGGGGACTTTAAGACATAGATTTGGGATAGGTAAGGGTGAATTATTGGACTAGATTTTAAGGGTAGATAAATATTTAGGGCTAGAGAAACACCTCCCAATCTCAGGAGGGGGATGGATAGTGTTCGACACTTCCTTTATCAAGACATGAGAAACCTACATGATACAAAAGAGGCTATTTGGGAATCTATGATTGAAAAAAGAATGAGATTATAGGTTTTTTACTCAAAGGAAAAAACCTTATATAAGAAAAAAAACCTTACATGTTTGTTTTTACTCAGTCGAAGACCTATATGCTTAGAAAAAACCTTTGGAAGTTTTTTTTATCTATGGAAAAAACAATAAATATGATATAAAATAATTTTTACATGTTTTTGGAAAAGGAATGAACCTAACATATTTTAACAAAAACATAAGAATGAAAATAAAATCTCACACATCAAATTTTTCCATGTGATGAACGTTATATATTTCATATATATATATAAATATATTATATGTAAGTATTTTTGTATATAGGGTTTTCATTTTTTGATGCATATGGATTTTAGAAATTACATTATTTTCTAATTTTTTTTGAATATGAAAGGTTTTTATAGAATTTTTCAAAATAATAATATAATTATAAAATGATATATAAAGGATAGAAGAGGTATTTTATACCAAAACACTATAAATAATGCCAAAATATTTCTCTCCAAATATATTTTATCTCAAAGTATAATTTTCTATGTTTTTCACTATGCTAAAGTATTTTTTATTCTAGGTGATAGATAAAGGTCATATATCACTCCATATAAAACCACACTCAAATTTTCTATGTAATTGTTAGTCTTATATGAATTATGGATTCTTATTCATAAATATATTGTTTTAGTTATATTTTATGATTCATCCAATTTGATATCTAATTTTTTCCAATGATATTGAACATGAAGCTTATTTCAAGAATAAGGTAGGTGGAACATACGTTCTTAATAATAAAAAATCTAATTTCCCATGTGTTTATGATGTATTTTTGCATTTACCTAATGTTATAATGACCTAAAAACTCAATAAAATAAAAGATTATTGTGTTATTTCAAAGATCCCATGTCGTGATCATCAATAGTCTATTTTTAACTGTAGAACCTAAAATTATGGCTACCAAAAGAGGCATTCTGTAAAAAAAATAAATAGAAAATAATTAGTGGAACTTAAGGGGTTCCTTAAATTAAATTTGGACCCTCTTGAAATAAAAAATGGAATGAAAATCAACGAAATTGATACGATTTGACTTATTGATAAAATAGGAAAAAGTTTATGGTGTGTTTAATTTTTTTATTTCTAAGTGATGATGTATATTTTGAGAATGGTGATATTCCAATTATCCTCAATGTGAGTTGATTTTTTATAGTTGAGTAATAAAGTTACCAGAAATAAGAAACATTTGGTATTGGTACTCTTACATAATGATATGGTGATAGTTCACTCAAAACCTGGATTCCAAAACAAAGAAGTGAAATTGGTGGTTCAAGTTACAGTAGATGAGTTTTAAATTCTTACCCTGATGCACAGTTCTCTGGGAGGTCTAGTTGAGGTGGATATTTCCTTTCACTGAGAAATTGGGATCCAATGAGGATTAGATACACAAGGAGTTGAATCAAGGATTTTTTCATGGTGGTTTAGTTAAAATTACCAAAAACATAACTACTATATATATATTAGTATAGTGTAATTTTTTATTAGAAACAATTAGTGAGGGATTAATCAATGATTCTATTAACATGTACTTTATTTTTTATTTCCATTATAATAACATGTTTAATATTATCATTAATGTTTTTTCTCATGTATTCATAATTAATTTGAATTATGTATTCCCTTGTGTTCCAAAATAGTATTAATTTACTTTAATTTCATTACATGTTCCACTTAAAGAGTCTTTATTAGAGGGTTCATGGACATGATGTTTGGATGGTTTACAAAAAATAATTATTTGAGATGAAAATTCCTGTGATAGTAAATATCTTATACACATTATGTTATCCTTGATATGAACTTGAGTCCTGAAGGTTAGTTTATTTCAATGATACTTAATTTAGGGAATAATAAGTGGTATAAAATATTGAATTTTAATTCTGAAGGGTATCTCAAACAATATCTTTATGCAAAGCTAGTGTACTTTTAATTTACCCTATATCAAATTTAGTGGGAGTTTTTTATCTTTAACTGATAGAATCATAAGAGGGAATGTCGAGGGTATACAATTTCAATGGTTAAACTTTTAATTTTATATGTTAAAGATAAAATATATTCCAAATAGACCTTTGTGTGATAACATATTTTTCTTAGTATGTCTCTATCATGTTTTGGTTGATCCTCATTTTTTATGATTTTCATTCTTCATTAATCCTTTATGGTAGTAAGTTTTCATTGTGGGTGGGGAGATTTTATTTAGGGCAATGACTTTAACTTTGAGGATTTATAATATGTTGAATTAATGGATATTGTTAATCAATGTGTCAAATGGGATTATTATGGTTATCTTCGGGTTTGGAAAGCTTCAAGGTTGTTTGGGATCTTTCTGCAGATGCTGAGTTGAGAGTTGTATGCTTGAACATTTTACTTTGTGAATGGTTTACATGATATGTAACTATTTCTTTGAAGATTTTGTGAAATGGATTAGATCATGAACAGTTTACATGATGTTAAAATATTTAAAATCATTAACTGGTTGATAAGTGTTATTTTAACCTCTGGTGACATGTTTTTCATTATATCTTATAAATTGAGAAATTTATGTCATGAAATGGGATCACACTATGAATATCTTAGGACCAGTAGTTTTAAATATTGTCATGTATTTTATTTTATTTATATCCACCATTAATCCTTCTCTATTGAACCATTGGGAGACTCCATATGACTTTTAATTTATTCCTTCCCTTTTGGTCATCACAACCTAGAGTTTAATCTTAGGTGAGTTCCTTCCCTTTCAGTTTCCCCTTTTCCTTCCACTATTATCCATTAAACTGGTGTGATATCTTGACCACAATTGAACAAAATTTTAATCTCGATGTTTGTGTGATCTAGGCTGTCCTTGTAATCTCCATCATATTCAGTTTTCATTTGTGTTACCTATTGATTTTATTTCCTTGATCACTAGATAAAGGTAGGCAGTCTAGAACAAATCTCTATAGTCAATTTTAATTTGTTTAATTGTGTAAAATGTTATGTAATTGAACTAACACAAATTATTTTTTAAGCAACTAAAAAATGGGCGATGGTAACATGTGTTTGGACTACTCCTTTCATCCATTTGGATACAATAGTATTGAGTCATAGATTGTGACTACTTATAGGGTGTTCCTACCATTGAGCAAAAATGAATTGGATTTTGGATTAAAATATGTTTTATCATGACATGGGACCTCCGTTATTTGTTATGATAAATTTAGCATGGAAAACGGAATACTTATTTATTGAAATTACTAGTGATGATTTTATATGATATCGGTGTGTATACTGGAATAACAATGAAAAAATATTTACTTTGATAAATGAACGGGTATTTAAAAGAGAAAGGGTAGTTAGATGGATTGACCAATGCGGCTTATAATCTTTTGTTGATTTATTCCATCTATTATGACTTATATTGTGTTTCATTCTATAATACATACACAGAGGGATGGATCCAATTTCATTATATTAAGGTTATATTGAGGGATTTCTCTAGTTTCAAGTTGTAATGATTATATAGAGTTATGTGACCATTTGAATGCTAAAATTCATAAATATAGGCCATGTAACAATTATTCTATAATTATTATATATAAGGCTTGGAAAAATTTCAGGACGTAATGCTTATATAGAAGGATTGGCAGATTTTTATACTGAAATGCTTATATATAGGACTTGTTCTAGTTAATATCTAATTATTATATAGAGGTCATGGCATGGTTATGTTGTGATTATTATAGGTCCTAGTGTAGATATAAAAAATTGATAATATAGAGGTCTTGGACAGGATATGCTATAATGTTTATAGGGTTTGGTCCATTTTTTATGGAATTCCTATAAAGTGGGATTTTTCATAGTTATGTGATTTTTCCATGGAGTTTTGGTTATAGTTGGAATGGTTTTGGTACATGTTGATAGATATCCCAGCATGGTAAAGAAAAATTTTGATTGTTATAATGTATTAATTGACTGATTAATAGTTTTCTTTTTTTCCTTTATTGAATGAACTTACTATTAGACATGTTATGTTTATACATGGTGGTGTTGACAAAATGAGTTATAATCACACACTATTTAGTACGTCATTTGGTACCCAAATAGATTACATGGATGTAGGATTGTAAAAGGTAAATGAATGTTGCTATTGATTTTTTCTTTCTTGATGGTTTGGAACTTGGTGACATGGCCAACTAGGGATTCAAGAAGAAAGTATCTTGTGTTTATTAATGTCAACTCGGTATTTTATCTATATGATTTCAATCATGAAATTTAGTTTCATTTTTTATTGAAAATACATGGCATATTATTATTTGGTTTACTTATTTCACCCTTTATCTTCATGTTTAATGTTGTAATGCTTCCATTATTTATATTACATATAAATTCCTCAGGATATATTCTCCCAACTATGTTATCTACCCCCCCCACTACCACATGGAAGACTCTGGTTTATGAGGAGGCACACTTAAGGTCTAGTAACCACAGTTTTTTGGCCATGTGATATGGTGTCAGAATGGGGGATGTTTTAAAGTGGTATCTAAAGAGACACGTTGGTATACATTTTCTATTGATTAACTATTTGGGAAAGGTAAAAAGGATCCTATGATATTTTTTTACTTTTTAATGAGCTTGTACATGATAGTATCTAACCCATATATGGTAGAAAATAAATGTTCCATGGTATGGGATTTTTGTTCATGATGTTCACTTGTTACATTTAATATTATTTAAATTTTGGTGATTCAAATATTAAGTGATATTATTTTTTCAAGATACTTATACTGGTATCTGGTATGGTGAGACATGAGTATGCATGCATCATGATAAGAAGTTGTGGATATATATTGTAATGCATTGTTCATGATAGGAACATCTTGATTACATGTGATATATTTACCTATATGAACTACCAATTGTGATACATATTATATCTAATGAAAAATGGAATAAATGAACTATTTTTTCATGCTAATTCAATTCATAAGACATTTTTAAGAGACTTTGAGCTATTGGTTGTATATTGTTGTTACATTTGGATGTTGACCATGTTGTTATCCAGTGTTTTGAGATGTATGTTTGTCTTGTAGAGAAAATTCTTCCTCTTCATCGAATTGAGAGTCTAGAGAGAAGCAACTTGAATGATTTTAATACAAATGAACCAGAGATTCTTGTTGTTCCTAATGATCAGATGGATGTTCAACTTCATGAAAACTTCTTATGGTTTATTTTTTCCTTGTAAAGGGATAATGTTTTCATTGTACCATCAATGTCTAAGTTGAATAGAGAGATTTAGTTGTAGCACTCTCTTACACTCAAAAGGTAAGGATGCCTTGGTAGTTTAGTTATAGATCATTTCATTATAGAATATATGTATGAATCTTGAGAAAACTACAAATAATAGGGAAAATCTTTTTTCATACGTACTTCATGGGACAACCATGAATTAGTGGGATAGATTAGAGAAATATGGGTGACATGAGGAGTTATCCTTGAAGGAATTTTAGGAAAAAAATTAAGACACTTCTATCCATAGTTGTTTAGGGATGGGAAGAATCATGAGTTCATTCACCTAACATAGAATGGAATGTCATTGATGGGCTAATCTAAACATGTCACTAACTTATAGTGATTTGCGAAATCTTTAGGATATTATGAGATATTAAGGGAATTGTGTTTCAATGATTGGTTTATCTATGAGATCATGTCATAGGTGAATGTTTATAAAAATATTAGTATTTAGGGGAAGAGAGATTAGCCTCCCATAACATAGGGGAATCTAAGAGAGGCCAAAATTAATGGTCTAGTTGTTTCAGGATGGTGAATAGGGTGCACTTTTTCTGGTCGAAATAAGCTCCACTATGGTAGTTGTCACTAAGGAAACTATGTGGAGATTAATCAGGGAAGTGGGTATCCATCTTAGGATTGTGTTCTATTTCTATGGTATTATTGTGAAAAGTTTTTCTATTAGATTCCTTTGTGTTTTTACCCAAATATAGAGTTCCATTATTGTGGTGAGATGAAAATCTTATTGAGGTTTTGTAGGGTAATGCAATATCAAAGAATTATAGGTTATGTGGTTAGGATCCAAAGTATGGGAAGGAGTTAGCTACCATCAACATAATAGTATATGATGTTCCCATGGACATTCTGGTTAAGGTAAGGGATGAGGTACCCCAGTGTAGGAGTGGATTTACCATCTAGAGGAATTATCGCAAAAATGTCAGACTTGATCCCATGGAAGAAGGTAAATTCAACTACATGCTCTGCAGGCTACTCTAGTACGTTTTGAGGTAAGAACCTATAATATCAGAGGTATGATTCTTATATCATCTACCCTTTATTATGATTTGTTTGATATAGTTTTATTATATTTATTTATATGTGAACATTTTTAAAACTATTAGGTCTTTATTTTGGAAGGATTGGATGGTGTCTCAACCATTGTCACAAAATTGGGAGTGTGTTATGGAAGGATGAAATGTTCTAAGGCATGTTCCCTAGAAAATGGTGGTTACCTTTTATTGGGAATTTTTTATGTTGTAAATGATTGATTTTTATTTTATTCTAGGTATGGGTTTGGTATTTATATTCTAGAATCATATCAACTATTATTGGAGGAGAGTTACCTTTTTAAATTTAAAAGGAGGATGTTATTTTCACTATGATGAGTGAGATCTCTAGGCTAGTCTTGCAAGACCAATTAAGTGTTGATTGGATTGTATCAAGGCTTAGATAGAAGGTCATTCTATAGAATATTGTCGAATGTATAAGTTTAATTTCCCTCTAGTGGTAGACCATTTTTAAGATGTATTTTCAAAAGTTTCTATAGATTACCACCCAAGTGGGAGATCAAGTTCATGATCGAGTAAGTGATGGGAGAATACCTAGTTTCCGTTCTACCTTATAGGATGGAACCGGTAGAGATTTAGTAATTTAAGGTTCAATTGATAGATATGGATGTGATGGTCAACATATAACCTAGTATATCACCTAGGGTTTATTCCATTATTTTTGTAAATAAGGCTTATGGTTGATTACATTTATTAGTGGACTATCAAATATTAAACCATATGAAAGTAATGAACCAATATCCCCTCTCGGACATCAATGATCTCTTCGATCAGCTGAGAGGTGCCTAGTTTTTCTCTAATATTGACCTGATATTAGGGAATCATTGACTAATAATGATATTATCAGACATACCTTGGACTTCTTTTAATATAAGGTATGGCCTGTAGAAGTTCATGGTGATGTTTTTTGGTATAAAAAACACACTGATGATATTCAAAGCCTTAATTTTTTCGATCTTTCATCCATTCATGTATCATTATGTAGTGGATTCCATCAATGAAATTACAATGTACTCGTAGTCAGTAGATGATAATTCAGAACATATACCCATCATATTTATTATATTTATAGTGTATATATTATACATAAATATATTTAAATGTAGTTTGTAGATTTAACAGTTCACTTCATAGGCCATGTATCTCAGAGTAAAGAGTGTATATATACCCAGATATGTCTGTATCCATGTTATCTTAAGAATGAACCATGAATATATTTGATATTTTTATTTTTATAGGTTTAGTAGTTTATTACTGAGACTTCATCTAGGACTTCTCCCATCTGATATCACCAATATCCTGGATGTCCAAGAAAGGGGTGAGGTTATCTAATACTTTTGGGAGATCGTTTCAAGAGTTGAATGGAAGGATGAACACATCTTTGATCACTATATTACCTATTATATTTAAGGAATATATTGTGTATTGTGATGCATTCAGAGTTGGATTTTGAGATATAAGAGGATATTTTGGTTGCTTATGGATATATACGAATAAGGATTTATGAGAGGAATTATCCAACTCATGATATAGAGTTAATTGTGGTAGTAAACACTCTTAGATAGTAGGGAAAATATATTTTTGGTGAGAGTATTTTTGTGTACTTTGACCACAAGAGGCTTTGGTACATCCTTTCTAAGTGGGACCGAAACCATTAGTAAGGGAGGTGGGTTGACTATCTATAGTATTTTTACTTTGATCAAGCTTATAAACTATGAAATGGAAACATCATTACTAATTATTTAAGCCAGAAGATGCATATTGGGGTAGTGTGGGAGTCCTGTGAGCAGTGTAGGATGATAGCACTATTTGAAAACATGCATCTTGATACTCAAGAGTCCATGTGATGAGTATCTCTGACTTTGGCATTTGTTATACTATAACTTTTGGATTGGATTAAAGTCAATTAGTTATATGATCCAAATGTATTATCTCTAATTGATAACATATATTGAAAGGATCCACCATTAGTATGGTCTCAGGGTAGTGTAAATACCATTCTTTTATATGGATGAGTATGGGTTCTTATAGGCTTTCACGAGGAGTTGACGCAAGGGTTTCATAATTTTATATGGAAAGTACATCCAATTTTTACAAATATATATCAAGATCTTCCTAAATAGTAAATTTTTGTTGGAATAATGAATAATGTATATGGTTTGATGATTAGATGTTTCAGCTATTAGCAACTGAAGACCAGGAATTAGAGGCCTTTTGGGTTATTACAACATCTTCCCATTGCGGAGTCAATGTGGGATGATGTTAATATGGATTTTTTTGACAATATTAACTAAGAAAAAACACAATAATGATTCATTATAGTTGATCATAGATAAACTTATGAAAGTAATAAAAATCATGCCTATTAGGGGTACCTTCAATTTTGATGATCCTAGTAGTCTTTATGTATGAGAGATAGTTCAGTTTCATGGTGTTATGATGAGTACCATTTATAATAGAGATAAATGTTTCATATATCTATTTTGAAAGGGTCTTCCAAATGATATGGGATAATAGGTTCTTCAAAACATAACATATCATCCTTAGATATATAGCCAATCTAAATTTACTATTTATATTATGAAGGATATGGTAGAGCTTGTGTTTTTTATTTTTTGGGTTTTTTGGGAGCATAATAAGATACACATAGAGTTTTTGTATAATAAAATCTTCCAATATTCTATCCAGATAGTAAATTTCTTGGACTTTTATGGTAGTATATTTCATTCCCCTATTTGTTTCTTGGAGGAAGGTGTGTTAATAATGGTTTGACCTAGGCTTGTGTATGAGACATTTGTGTAGGTTTAGTTAATATAGAGGTGGTTGGTGACCATTAATTGTGGGTAGAAATATTAAACTGACTAATGGAAATGGAATATATTATTTGAGGTGGTTCATCATGTTTTCCTTCAAGTGTCACGTAGGTTGGGGAAACACAATATGATAAAATAAGAAATATAACACCTAATTTTTTCAATATGTTCAGGATAGAGGAAGGTTTTGGTCTAGTGGTGCACTAATTTTCCCTTCCATAGTGTTATAGTTACAAGAACAATGTATTTCACATGTCCTGGATTTAGATATACCATCTTAACCCTTATTATGTGGTATATGTTGTTTATGTCAATCTTCATGTAGATGAATCCTTTGAGGATCATCCAATATGGATTTTGTACCACAATGAGAGGTATATATGGGGAAAGACCATACATCTTGTTTAAGTGTAGTGATACCATTGGAATATCAAAGAGGATATTAGGGAGAGGGAATATGATATAGGGCCATACTGACTAGACATGTTCTCCACATCCCTATAGTGATCGATGAATAATTTTAGGGATGAGCTCTTATATGTTTCAGAGGTTGTACGATCCCATAATTTTCTTGGTATTCCTCCCCCAATTTTTTGTTGAACCTCTTTTTTGGGTTTTCTTTTATTTTATAAACCTTAGTGGTGGAACCTTTTATTTAGGGGTGGTGAAATGTTTCTGCAAAAATAACCTAATGTTTAGGGATTTATATTTGATTGAATTAACGGAGAATTGGTAAATATGTTTCTAATGGGATTATGAGGGTTATCTATAGGTTATGAAGGATTTGGAGTTGGTTCAAGTTATTTCTATATAAGCTAGCATGAGAGATCTATGCTAAACAATTCCAGATCATGAATGGTTTATAGGGTGTGAACCTATTACTATGAAGATTCCATGAACTAGTTCAGAGTGTAAATTTTTTATATACAAATAAACTAGATCACATTGTAAAATGTTTGATCAGGATTATTTTACCCATAGGTGACACATTTTCAATATATCTAATAAATCGATAAATTCAACTTCTGAAAGGGGTTCATAATTTAAATATCTCTGAATAATCAGTTTCAAACCATTTTATGCATATGACTATATTTTCACCCACCGTGATGAATTCTATCTCAAACCCTAGGGCGACTCTAGTTGATTTTGGAGAAATACATCCCCTTTTGGACATATCATTTAAGAACTTAATCACTATTGAGTTCATTATCTTTGGGTTTTGCATTTTCCTTCAACAATTCTTCATTAAAGACGTCTAATATTTAAACTACATTTGAAAAGGGTTTTTATGTTGTTGTTTCTGTGATATAGTTTTTCCTTTTGATCTCATTTTCCTTCAATATTCATTGGAATTTTAAATTTAGAGCGTTTATTTTATCATCTTATAAATATATATGGTCTAAAAAAATCCCTAAGGTTTGTTTCAATTTATTTATGTGTGTCTAATGTCATGCGATTTCCCCGATACAACATGAATGTTAACTAATAGAATAATGAGTAATGAAAATAATGTGTCTAGAATAATCCTCAGATCTATTTAGATCTAATTTTTTTGGGACGTGTCATGTGCATAACTGTATTGTGAGCCTACCCATTACTAATAATGAACTTGTTTTTGGCTTGAAAAACAATTTAGAATGACAAGAGTCCTCAGGTGATTTCTTGTGATAGATTCACCTTGGAAAATGGCTTACTTATTTATTGATTGGATTTTTGGTAATTAGATATGAGATGTGTGTCTATACTATAATGATAAAAACATAGGATATAATTTTTTTAATTAAAGGGTAATTAAAATACAAATGGTAATTGGCCAGACAGACCATTATTGATTATTATGTTATGCTGTCTTATTCCTGTCATTATGAATTATGTTTTGATCCATTTTTTATTACTTATATATAGGGAATATACCTGTTTAATGTTTTATTTATTATATATAGTGGTTGGATTAGTTTCATGTTGTAATTATTATGTAGAGGGATTGTCAAAATTTTATAATGAAGTGATTATATATAGTTCAAAGCCCAGTTATGATTTAATTCTTATATAGATGGATTTTACCATTTTCATGTTGTAATGCTTATATAGGTAGATTGACCCAATTTCATGGGAATATTATTATATATAGGCCATGTAATGATAATGTTTTAATGATTATATAGATGGTTTAGCTGGGTTATATTGTAAGGATTATAAGGATCATCCCAATTATGTTGAAATACTTATATAGAGGGATTGACCCAAATATGCTATAATGTTTATAGGGCTATTTCTGGTTATGCTGTAATTCTTATAGTTCATGGCCCATTTATACTAAAATTATTATACAAAGGTCTTTTCCTAGTTATGTGATTATTCCATGAACATGTGGTTGCAGTTATCATGTTTACTCTACTTGCACATAGATATCTCAACATAGTTCCAAAGAAGGTTGATTGTTATAATGTATTAGTTGATTAATCACTACACCTATTTTATCAATTTATTGCATTAAATTTCTATCAGATTGGGTTTTTAGACATGGTGGTGTCGAACTATTGAGTTATATTGACACCTTATTCAGACCTCTATAGAACACTATAAAGATTACATGGATGTTGGTTTGGATGATAAAAATTGATCTTCTTGTTGATATTTGTTTGCTGGATGGGTTAGAGATTGGAGACAAGGCTAGTTGAGGATTTCGGACTAGAGTCTTTTGAGTTTAATTCTATCATAGTCATAATTTATCAATATGAATTCTAGAATATCAATTATTTACATTTTAGCTAAAAATTGAATGGTTCATTATTTGTTGGTTTAATTTTTTCATCATTTATCTTCAATTTAAATGATGTTTTGTTTTAGCTATTTTTATTACTCTGATATTTGTTTATTTCCATTTTATTAGAACTCTTTAATAAGGGGTATTTTTTATCCCCTATGTTCTCTACACCACAGTTTCTAGTTGGCAGCCTCTAGCATACAGAAGGGCATTATTGAGGTCCAGTAGCTGACCTTATTTGTCCATGTGAGAGAGTATCAGATAATGGGATGCTACAAAGAAATATAAAAGGGGGTTGGTATGTTTTCATTTTCTATTGTTTTATTATTTTGGAAAGGCATAATGGTGACTAGGATTTTTTAGGACTTTGTAATGAGATTGTGGAAGGGAATAGTATACTTATGTGCGGGATAAAATAAGAGTTCTCAAAGAAGGGATGGTTGTTCATGATGTAATCTTGCTATAGTTTATATTATTTAACAATGTGTGGTTTACATGTTGTGTGATGTTATTGTCTCTTGAGATTTATTCTCACGGATGGTATGTCGTAAGATGAGTATGAATGCATTATAATAGGAATATAGGGAAATATAATGACATAAATTTTTCATGATAGAGACATATTTATTTCATGTGACATATTTTCTTGTTTGAACTATGAAATGAGATACCCAATATCTTTAATGAAAAAGGGAATAATGAACAATTGTTAAATATTAATTCACTTGTTAATCCTTGTTTATAGAGACCATGAGCTAGTGGTTCCCTATTATGGTCACTTTTTGAGGTTGGGCATGTTCATATCTAGTTCTCTAAGGATTCGATTTTTCTTAAATGGAGAATGCCACCTCATCATATTTGAATTGAGCTTCAGGAGAGAGGCAATCAGCACACTCCTAACACAACATAACTAGTTTTTCCGGTAGCTTCTGAGTATAACAGAATTTTTATCATCAAAATAACTTTCTATGGGTCATGTGATAAATTGAAAGGGATATATATAAACATTACATTCAATGTAAGAGGTAAAAAGTGATTTTTTCATCATCATCCACATACATTCACTAGGGATGGAGGCCCCAACCAGCCGATTTCTAGATTGAGTTAGTCCAAAATATCTTCATGTAACTTTATAAAAAAACATATAGGGTTTAATCTTCCTATATAAATTCATCATGGACTAGCCAAGCATTGATGGGACACTTGAGAAAGTTGGGTATCCCAAGGAGTTATCTTGGAATAAATTTGGGAAAAAGTTCTTAGTCACTTCTGTCCAAAGATGTTGATGGATGAGAAGGGCCATGAGTTCATGCACCAAACATAAGTGGAAAATTTAGTGATAGAATATTGTTATTGTTTCACCGACTTTTAAAATTTTGAACCATCTTTAGCACCTGATGAGATACTCTGTGTGAGTCATTTATAGGATGCTATTTTTTATGACATTAGGTTATAAGTGAACATATTTTATTTATTGTAGAATTTTTAACCTGATGAATTGGGAAATCATGACAGAAGAGTATCTAAAAGAGGCACCCAGAATCAGTCAAGATGTTTTAGTAGGGAGAACAAGGAGCTCTTTTTATGGTTGAAAGATTCATATTTATGATTGTTTTCACAACTGAACCTATGGGAAGGGAGGAAAAACTTAGTTGGAATCTATCTAAGGACTGTGTTCTATAATAGTGCTCTTAGTGTGTCATGTTTTGAAAAAGGTTTCCTCAATATCTGTAACCTACTATAGAAGGCCATTCTTTTGGTGGGATGGTCCACCTGCATAAGTTTTTTAGGAACATAAAGAAGTAAAGAAGTGTCATGGGAGCATGACAAGTACTAGAGTATAAAGGACTCAGCTACCCCAAAGCATAATGGTAGATGGAGTTCCACTAGATGTTTAAGTCAATATTTGGGGTGTGTTACCCTTGTGAAAGAGAGAAAATACCATATAAGGGGGAGAAATATATGATATTTATACTGGATCCCATTATAGATGGGAAAATTAGTTAGATACTATGTATTATACTTTGTTTTGTTATAGGACCTTCTACCAACAATGGTATGATTCTTGATTCATCTACCCCTACTTGTGTATTTCTAGATACATTATCATAAAATTACTTTATATATTCACTTTATAAAAATTTAATGGCCTTGATTGTGGTTGAATTATATGGAGTTCTAACCGTCGACACACTTTTGAGAGTGTTTTAAGAGAATATCAAATGTTCTAATGAATGTTCTCTAGAAATTTGTGGTTACTATTTCTTTGGGGAACAGTTTTTTCGCAAAAATAAATATTTATATTTTATTCTAGGAATGAATTGATCAGTTCTATAACAAGCTCATATTGACTATTATCAGATTAGTGTTACCTCTTTATATCTAGAATGGGGTATCTATTTTCACTAGTGAGAGTTGGGTCTTTGTGAATGTTTTATTGGACCATTTATGTAATGATTACATTATCTCATGTATTAGATAGAAATTATATTCTAGATGATGGTGTAATTTAGTGGAATAATTTTCCATTAATGATAGACTATTTGAAAAGTTTTTTTATTCAAAAGTTATATGGATTTACACAAGAGCAGGAGATCAAGTTCATGATTGAGTTAGTGCTTGGAGCATTGCTTATTTCATCTTCACCTTACAGGATATCACCAGTAAAGCTTTGTTAATTTAAGGTTGAGTTGTATGATCTTGAAGATATGGATTGTATATGACCTTGAATGCCACTTTGGGGTTCTCATGTGATATTATCCAAGAAGGTTTATGAGAATTTATTGTTTTTTGTGGACTATCAGATATTAAACCTGATGAAAGTCAAGAATTATTATCCCCTTCCATGCATCGGTGTTATATTTGATCAACTGAGAGGAAATAAAATTTTCTCTAGGAGTGACTAGATATTTGGGAATCATAAGATGACTGTGAGACCATAAAATGTATATCCTACTATAGTTAAGAGAAATTTTTTCTTGTATGAGTTCATATTGATGATGTTTAGTTTGAAGAATGCACTAGTTGTATTCATGGACATGATTAACCATATATTTCCCCTATTTATTGATAACATTGTGGTGGGTTTCATTGTTGAAATTTTAATGTACTCCCATTCGTAAAATGTTCATCCCAACATGTTGAAATAGTATTGAGTATGTTTAGTGAGAATTGAATTTATTCCTAGAAACATAAATATAGTTTCTCAATTAATAAAATGAACTTCATAATCCATATCATATCAAAGGATGGAGTTTTAGTTGAACCACAGAAGGTTGTATCCATTGTATATTGGGATAATCCCAAAAATATCTTCAAGATTCATATTTTTTGGGGTTTTTAGGTTATTACCAGCACTTCATCCAGGACATATCCCATTTGTATGTATTGATGTCCAGGTAAACCGAGAAAGGGGAGAATTTTTTTTATTAGGATACTTGAAGGTGACATTTTCATTAGTATGACCTTTACACCAATCCTAACATTTTCAGTTCTATGTAACAAATATAATGTGTACTAGAACTATTTAAATCTAGAATTTTCATATATAAATACTACATATTTTTAGATTAGTATTCAATATATTACACAAACATAGACCTAAGGACCATAATAGTTTAGTGTCTTTGGATACTGGGTACATAATTATCTAATTTTCTTATTTATCTTCAATATATCTTATAAATATATTCCCATTTACTAATCCTCAAAAATATACACTACCTATAAAATCTATTTAGAACCTAAGGAAAGAAACTTAATTAAGGGTGATCATAGATGCACAGTGATGGTAAACAAGGGAGATATGTTAGAATAACATGAAAAAAAGGGTATGAACACGTGATCATAACATATGAAAACCATACCCTATATATCAATTACCATAATATTGAGTCATGGAATAAATGTTGGTAGTTCATAAGACATTAATCATAATTAAATAAATGAATACGTTCCATGAGAGGATAACAATGGCATATACAAAAGATATGTGGCATTTATATATTCATTGAAACCCATTTCCTAAGTATTCAAGGTTCATTTAAAAAACCAATAATGAAAATACAGAGGTATATACACTTCCGAGGAGGAATAACTAACCATACCTAGTGGAAGCCCAAACCTCATAGTTGAATGGATTCACTCCCCAATTTATCAAAGTAGTCATTGTTCACTTCGAATACAAACAAAGCATAAAAATTCCCATACTAAACAAAGTTCAAGACCCATTCCTTTCATATCCATATCATAATATATAAATCTTTACCCAATAAATAAAAGGGAGATATAATTCCCCCCCATATTTGGTTATAACATAACTATCATCCTAGAATATAAATTTTCCACCATCATATAATGAAAATCATACATATTTGTGCCACAAGATCATAAAACATTCATTATATATGAACCCAAGAAAAAATGGGTTTTATAAACAGTTAATTAAAAAATTTCAAAAAGAAAAATGTTTCATAATCATTTCATTGAAGACAATCCTTTGTAAAAATAAGTTGGTTTTATACAAATTTTATTATGGTATAAGCTATGGATGAGAAATATGTTTAATAAAAATATTTTCCTCATAAATATAAACCATTTAAAGAATGAATAATAATAATATCCTTGGACCAAATCCCTAGTAAAGTTTAACTAAAATCATTGAATTTAATCTTAGAAGGAAAATGATTTTGAAATATTGATTGGAACATTTCTTGAGGAAAATAACTATTCCAAAGGGAAAAATAATTTTTAAAAATATAAAAAGTTTTACAAATATTTTCATTGAAAATTACCTTTTAAAATTATATGGAAAGAATTAAAATCATTTAAAATCATTTCATGAGAAAAATGTCCATTATTATTTAAAAAAACATTTTAAAACATAATTTTTTTCTATAAAAATAGTTTTTAAAATAGACATGAAATAATATAAATTAATATTCAAATAAAATAATTATCATGATGATAGGGAGTGTCATTCATGTCATACAAGTTAAAATAAAGGCTCTATTTACATTTTCAGTACAAGACAAATGGGAATTATTTGGAAAATGACATAAAGGTTACATTGAATTTATTTTCAAAGAGTTAAACACGGGTAGAAATTTATTTTAAAAATCATAGGAGAATATTAAATCATTTTTGAAAACATTGTTTTAAAACATTGGTTTGGAAGAAAATATATTTCCAACTAATGAGATAAACGATGTCTAATTTTATTTATAAGAAATCAATTATTTTAAGTACCCAAGAGTGAAAAAATGGTTCTATTAATGGAAAATATCATGAATTATAATTGGATTAGAAACTAATTATGTTTCTTGGGTTATGGATAAAAATATTTCATCATCATAAATATAATCATAAACAGTCCCAGTAAACGATGAGATTTTGACATAAAGGAAATACCAATTTGTTAACCATTAAGTGTAATAACCATGAAAGAGAGATCAAAAAATGTATATATAAACTCCAAAAAATATCTGGATTTCAATAATAAGATACATTCATGGGAATTATATACACCACATAAAAGAAATTGGTGATGAATATGGGATGTGTCTCAGATAAGTAAAAAGTGAGATGGAAATCCCTTACCATAAGGCTTGAATTCCATCATAAACAAACAAATATATTTTATAATAAATATAATTTTATTATAAATATATTATAAAACCACTATAATTATTATTATACAATATATTATTTACTTATGATATGTTATTACCTTTTTATTAACAATTCCTTATTAAAATTACGTTTTGTTTAATAACTGCTACGGTTTTTCATGTATGCTTGGGTTTGAAATTTTTAGTTTTTACATTTATCATGGTCCCAGAATTTCCATTATGTTAAAAATGATATAAAAATAATATATATTAATTATATATGTATTTATTTTAACATAACAATTTTAGAGATATAAAATGAACTACACAGTTAATGGAGACGGTAGGTCATACATAAGTATGAATGTTGTTTCCATTTTCTCATCATAAAGAATGTAAAATGTTAAAAAACATACATATAAACCTTATATAATAATAATTATTTCATTTATAACATATATATTCATTAAATATATCCTTATTTCCTTCCATGTAAATCGTATGTGAAAAATGATTCACATCGGTTCGCAAGGCGGTAGTCCACCATACATATGAATGATGTTATCATATCCCATAAGGAAAGAATTTTATTAATGTGAAAATTATATAATTTCTATATAGGTATTATTATGTTATAAAAATAATATATATATACTTTATATCCATCATTATACCCAACCATGAGAGGTGGTAGTAGAAAACCAAATGACATTGGTTCGAGAGGCAGTAGTTCACCGTACACCCAAAAGATAATTTCATTACTCATTTGATCGAAGTAGTGGTTGTTTCTGGTAATTAAAATAAAATAAAAAATATAATTATAGTTAATATAATATATATATTATATTATCATGGTTTAATAATAATTTAAGGTATTGGAGTAAAAAAATAGAAACACTTGTTGAAGATTATTACCTATTCCTTGGGAATCCTCCTTGGGGTTGCAATAAATCATTCCAAGATTAGATTTATGACAATAATAAGGATTATATAATGAAAATAAGGATTTTAGGAAGTTATTATAGTATAGTTTTTTTTGAGATCAAATTCATTAGGGTTGTCAAGATGTTAGGAGAGTGAATTCCTTTTTATAAATGAGGCAAGGTGACCTTTTTCTAAATACCCAAGAGTATTCACTATTTTGAGGTCACTATAACCTCGTGTGCCTCAAAAATAGATCAATAATGAAGTAGAGGGATTATTTAGTCGATACACATATCCAAATCAAAAATGAAACACATTTTTTTCATGTTATTCCTTAGTATTTATTTTTACTCAATTTTACCCTTTTAGTTTTTCACCACAGTAACATGTATCTTTTTATTTACCTTGAAAATATATCCATTGTGAATAAATTTATAATTTTATTTATCAGATAATTTATATTTATTTATTCTAAAAATTAAATCCAATTAAATTAAAATACAATCTATTTTGAAAAATTGATTTTTACACAAACACAGGTAACACATAAAATCAATTTTTAACGTGATTGTTGGTAAATAATTTTTACTTTTTTCAATAAATATTATGGAAAAAATTTAACATGGAAAGATTAGATTATATAAATTATTCAGATTAAAAATATTAAACCCATTTTTTAAAATTCCATTTATATAAGTGAAAAATCACAATTTAAAATAAATATTGCATATGTGACAAGAAAGCACGTTTTTAAAGAGAAAATGTGGAAAATTTTACAATGTTTTGTGTATCCAATTTCAATATGAAATTGATTAAAATGGAATAAATTATATTAATTAATTTATTATTTAACTAATTATTTTATAAAACTAGTTTATAATATAATTTATTTTTATAAATAAATTAATCTAAAAGGTAGTTTTCAAATAAAATTCTGTATTTTTTGACTATTCATAAAAAAATAAATCTTTTTAGAAAATTATAATAAATTAAAATTACTAAAATTATTATATTATTATTTTAAAGAATAAGTTTATTTTTTCATGTTAATTTTATAAAATAGTAAAAATTTAGTTTTAAAAAAAGTGCCCTAAAAAAGTTGACAAAACCTCTATTTTGAAAAATACATTTAAAAAAATTAGATTTATTCATATCTATTTTCAAGAGAACATATAATATGAATGTAAAACAGTTCATTGAATAAATATAATAAACATTTAATTAAAATAATTCAAAAATATTGGTTTGTTTAATATGTTAAGGTAAACATTTTTGTGCGCATAAAAATAGTTTTAACAAAAATATTTCATTTATTTTCAAATTATTTACATTTTAATTTTAATTAATTTGTTAGAAAAGAATTAATTTTATATACATTTGTAAAATATATTTTTTCTTAATTTTAGTAATCATATTAACAACCACCATCCAAATGTATATGTTTTAACTATTATATAATTTTATATTAATAATATGAAATGTTTTGTTTAAAATTGATGTTGTGTGTAATATAATCTAAAACCTATGTTGCGTATAACGCAAGCTGAGCTAAGTATTCCATTTAATGAAAGATAAAATAATTGTTGTATGAAATTAAATCTAAACTCATTGTTCCATGTAATAAAAATTATTAAAATGATTAAATTTAATTAAAAACAATATTTCACAAAATAGTAGGGTGTTACATTCTACCCATATAAAATGAATTTCTCCCTCGAAATACATATTGATCATCAAAGGTATAACAATTGAATATTTATTCATAAAAACCCACATCATAAAGAGGGTTAATAAAAAAACCATTCAAAAAGATAAATGGCGATTTTAATGTCATCTAGAATAATACGTACTACGTTTACAAATAAGAGAACATATGTGGGAGGTCTTTTTATTAATTTTATGGAATTGATTTTAATATATTTGATGAAAACAAATGAAAATGTACATGATATATTTTTATTTTAGTGTAACAGTTTAATACCTATTTTTATTACTTTATCAACATCCACTTTATCTCTTACTCCTAGAAATAATGGTGAGTTTTTTATGCATGAATTAATATTAGATCATAAGATCCTTAAATAGAATGATATTTTATTCTATTTATCTTAATTTATCATCACAAAAAAAAATTCACAGGTTATCCAATATTCATAAATCATTATATACTGAAGGAAT
The DNA here is from genome assembly GCA_963277665.1 of Viscum album. Taxonomy (NCBI): domain Eukaryota; kingdom Viridiplantae; phylum Streptophyta; class Magnoliopsida; order Santalales; family Viscaceae; genus Viscum; species Viscum album. The sequence continues at coordinate 2,006,433,501 of OY728152.1, forward strand.
ATATTCATATTTAAAGCCTCACCCAATGTTCAACTTAAACCATTTATTAAATGTTTATCCTCATGAACCATCCAAAATATTAAAATAAAAAAATTTATAAATATGGTTACTAAATTTCAAAATTGACCGTACCATTAATTCCATATATATCATAATATGGATATTGATTATGACATACCAAACACATGAATACCTTCATCATATATTCTCATTAAACATTTTAATAACCAAAATTTCCAAAAGATATCAATGAAAACATTTATACTTCCTCATTATTTAAATATAAGCATAGATTATTGAACATATACCATAGATCCAGTAATATATTAAAATCCATTAATGATAACATAAACTACTTTTTCAACAAATCCTTTATGAGTTCTAAGTTCATAGATACTATGAAATTTACTTTATCTATTCCAATCATCTATTTATCTAAACTAAAATCAATTTTTTTAACATTAAGAACATTTTATGGGTTACCTTCCAATAATCAAATTATCAGATTAACCGTAAATCACTTTTCTACACCATCAAAACCCTTAAACATATTTTTAAAACTTCTAAATATAAAAATATTGTTCCATAATCCATTGATTCTTCATAATTCTAATAACAAAATACCACTGATAAAAATATAATTATTTAAATCCCAATACATAATTATATCAATTAATCCACTTTCTTCATACACCATTAAAAGGGATTTTTCATATTATTCCTTTACAATTATTAATTTCAAATTTCATTTGAAGTCTCTTCATTATCATAAATATTACCAATACTAATACAAATATTTTGATTTTTTAATGGTCTTTACCCTTACTAAATCAATTTTCATAATGCCTATACTTACCAAATTTGAAAAATTAAACAATAAATGATACCTAAGAGATTCCATTATTCTCAAACAATATATTAACTAAAAATTTCTTTTTTTATGGTGAAGTTACTTACTTAGGGTCCTTATTTTCAACACCCACAATATCTTATTATCCATCTAAGACAATTCCATGAGTTCTTCTTCCCACATTCCTGACCTATGTATTACTATATCTTCATTTCAATATAGTCCTCACTACAAAACTCTCAAAAAACTATATCATTCTCTTCTTTTATGTGTTTGAGAGTTTGTTGAGGTTACTATTATAAATCATATATCCAGAAAAATGATTAAGAATAATATCTATATCCTTAACTACAGTCCTCATCCCATTTGTATACTCATCAACAAATTTTTCATCACATTCTATGCTAGTGAAGTTCTTTCTGGTTATTTCCATTGGATAAAACCAAAAAGCATAGTGTAATAAAAACCAATCAGAGTGGATAACCACATATAAAAAATCACTTATATGATGTATAAATCATGAAAACATATTTTAAATATTTGATAAATTTGGCTTAATTGAGGAAATCCATAGCCATCACCTATTTAAATCCTTCATCTTTACTTATAAAGAGTGTGTGAATTTCCAAATCACATTAAAGGGAGTGTCAAACTAGGTATACAACCAGGTCTATTGTCATGCACCAGGTAACAATCAATTCCTCTTCAATGTCCCCCTTTCAGAGTCATTACCCCTAGGTACCTCTATGCAAGAGATACATCCGCTTGTAGTATACAAAAATGGATGTAATTTCATGGAAAAATGATCTATCCATTAACAAAATTCTTGGTAATTTTACAATAATTTTAATCATTAATATACTTACCCTTAGAGAAATATTTACACATATCCTTATAAATATCCCATGGGATCTTACTAACGTTTAATCATCAATGTTTTCAATGGTTTAACAAAACATTCCTATAACACCAACTATAGAGGACCATAATTTCCATACATAAATATTAATTCTTTTTTGATGAATATTTAATATATTACAAATACACATGCTTGAGGACAATAATAGTTTGTTGTGTTTGTAGACTAGGTTCAAAAACACATAATTGGGTGAATTAACTTCAAAAAAATCCCCTAAATTTCTTTCTTTTTATTACTCTTCACAAACATACAGTAAATAACACCCTTATTAATAATCGGTGGAAAAGAACTATAAGAAAGGGTCAGCTTAGATACTCGGTAAGGGTATGGAATTGATATATGTAAGAATAATGTGAAAATAATTTCTAGAAATATGAGTATAAAATTTTAAATCCATACCTTTCATATCCAATATCATTATCTTGATTTATGAAAAAAATATTGGTAGTTTCAAAAACATGAATCAAAAAAAAATCAAAGAATATATGACATGTGATAATTACATTGGAATAAGATATAAAAATTTGGAATATACAGAATCGTAGAAAATCATATCCTGGGTAGTGAAGGCTCATTGAAAAAATATATTAGGGAACTCCTTTGTTTTATAAACATCCTGGACTAGACACAATACTATCCCTTGTGGTAGACTGCTCTTTATAGATGAATGGGTTGATTCCTTAAACCACCATAGTAGTCATGTTTCAATCCCAAGACTAACATAGTAGAAAATGTCACCTTCTAATACAAGATCACTACCCATTCCAATTGTTTTTATCCCATGAAATATAAATTTCTATCTAATGCATTTGAGTAAGATATAGGTCTCACCCATCTTTAGTTATAACTTAACCACCATGCTTGGTTATAACATAACCACCATTACATAATTAAAATCAAACATATCTGTGAAATAAGGTCATGAAACACTAATCATATCATAACCCAAGAAATGAAATTTTTTTTCATAAGCATTTAAACATAACTAATTTAAAAGAAACTAGTTTCATAATTATTTAATAATTTTATTAAAGAATAACCCATAGAAAAGAAGCAGGATTCATAAGAATTTCATCATGATTTAGACCATAGAAGAGAATTTAGTTTCATAAACATATTTTCATAATAATCATAAACCATTTATATAATTAATATGAATGGTATCATTTTATTATATCCCCATCAATATATAATAAAAATAAAATGATGTCAACTTATATATAAAATAATTTAGAAAGATTGCGTGGGTGATTTATTGATTAAAATAACCTTTCAACATGAAAAAAACTATATAAAAATTAAATCATTTTCAAATTACATTTATTTGATAATAAAAATTTAAAATTATTCATGAATATTTTAAAAATATAATGTTCATGAAGATTAGATGTTTTTTGTCCTCCCGTACACGTTAAATTAACTATTCCTTTAACTTTTTTAGTAAAATCAATGGCATGATTTTTTTGAAAAGGACATAAATATTCCTTCTAAAAAAATTAAAAAATTCAATCATGGGTAAAAAAATTCTTTTAAAAATAATAATACAATATTAAAACATTGTTGAAATTTTTTTATAAACCATGGATTGGGAATAAAACAGATTTTCAACCGAAGAGAGAAATAAAATCATATTTTCCTAAAAATATTTTCAAATTAATTTTAATTTAAAATAGTGGGAAATTGTACTATTACATGTAAATGCCATCAATAAATATTAGATAATAAATATCATTATTTTCAGGAGAGGTTTATAATAATATTTTAGCATTAGAAACATGATTATAAACTATCCTGATAAATGATTAGATTGTAACATAGTCATTAACACTTTGGTAAAATATTATCATAAGACCCATGAATGATAGATCCTAAAATTGATATGTAATCAAAACCAAAATCCAGGATAAAAATAATAATAATCAATCATGTAAAATATATAAATCTAATAAAATAAAAAGGTGGTAAATATGGAATGTGTATCAAAGAAGTAAAAAGTGAGACGATAATTTGTTACCTTAAGTCTTGACTACAGTTGTACACATTAAAATGCCAGGTTTAATTAATATATGATTATTTTAAATATACTATATATACATAATAATATTTATTATACCATATTTGATTTACTCATGACATTTTATATATTTTTTATTAACAATTTCTTGTTAAAATTATGTCTTGGGTAATAACAGCTTCATTTTTCATGTATGTATTGGTTTGGGAATTTTTTTCTATAATTATGGTTCTAAAAATTAAAAAATGTTAACCATGATATAAAAATAATATATATTCATTATTTATGTTTTTATAGTATTTCATTAATTTTAGAGATATAAAATCTACTGCATCGTTCATGTAGATGGTATGCCGAATGTATGAATGAATGTTGTTTCCATTTTATCGATTGATAAAAATTAAAAAATGTAATTAATATATCAAAACGAAAAAATTATTATTTATTATATATCATATATATTAATTAACCATTTCTTTATTACCATCCATTCATGCATTAGTGAAAAAATCACATCACTTTGCAAATTAGTAGTCCGCCGTTCACACGATCAATGTTATAGTATCAACTATGGAATGTAAAGTAAAGATGTTAAATATGATATAATTAATCCATAATTATAAATATTTCATAATAATAACATATATATATAATCAAACCATATAATGTGAGGTGGTAATGGAAAAAACGAATGATATCAGTTCACGAGGTGGTAGTCCTCTGTATAGACGAATAATGATTTTGTAACCCATTTGATGGAAGGGGAAGTGGTTTTAGGTAATTAAAATGAGGTATGAATATTATAATTATATGTAATATATTATTTTTATTATATCATCAAGGTTTTAAAATAATTTAATTTGTTGGAGGAAGAAATAAAATAAAAACCCTTTTTAAGAATTTTACCACCTCTTCGGGTACCCCGCTCAGTTTTTCACTAAATCCTTCCTTGGATAGATTTATTCCAAAATTAAGAAATTTTGGATTGTAATATAAATATTTTTTTTTAATTTTTCTAGGTTTCAATTAAGAAAAATGGATTTATATTTCTGATGAAATGATGGGAGTGAGTACACTTTTATAATTAAGAATGGGTGACATTTTTGTAAATACCCAAAAAAATTTACTTTTGGGAGGATTATCATACATCACATACCAAAAAAATATATCAATAATGGATTTAAAAAATTAATTGGTCAATAATATCACCTAAAACACAAAATAAACTCATTTTTATCTTGTTATTTTTTAGTCTTTAGGTTTACTCAATTTCCCATTTTTATTTTTTTAACAAGGTAACTTGCATCTCTTTATTTTACTCTGTTATCTATCCATTAATAATAAAATTAAAACAATATTTATTAGATAATTTATACATAAATATTATAAATATTAAATTCAACTAAATAAAAATTTAATTTGTATGGAAAAATTAAATTTATCACAACTTCATGTAACTTGTAAAACCACATTTTAACCTTAATCGAGGTAATTGATTTTAATTTTTTTCACTAATAATTAAAGTAAAAATTTAAGTTTGAATTATTAGATAACGATAATTTTTCTCATTAAAAATATGAAATCTATTTTTTCATATTCCATTCAAATAATTGGACCAATTAATTTAAATTTAGCCACAGAGACGCGATTAGAAAAAAGGTTTTTAAGGGAAATATTTAAATGTTTTAAAAAAAATTTACATCCAATTTAAATATGAAAATTAATATAATTAACTAAATTATATTAAAGGATTTATTACTAAACTAATAATACATTAAAATAAATTAAAAATGTAATTTAACTTTATAAATAAATTAAATGAAAAGTTATTTTTCAATTAAAATTCACTATATTTTACTCTTCATCAAAAACAAAAAATTTCAAAAAATAATAAAACATTTACCCTAATATAATTTTGATACTATTATTTAAGAAATGAAATTTATTTTTTGAAATTTTTTTAAAGAATGTTTAAAAAACTATTTTTAAAATAAGTGCTTCAAAAAATGTTACAAAAACATTTTTTTAGAAAAATACGGTTTTTATATAAAACTTTAGATATATTGTTCTCTCTTTTCTAGAAAGAATATGAATATTGAAAATTTCACTAAATATTTAATATATTAATTTAATTAAGGACATTCACTAAAATTGGTTTGTTTAATTAATTGAGGCGAATAGTGTTTTTAAACATAAAAATAATTTTTCAGTAAATGATTTACTTTATTTTCATTATTACTTAATTATTCACCAAAGAATTCATTTTATATAAATTTGTAAACCATATATTTTCATAATTTAATTAATATTATTCATAACCTCTATTTCCACAGTTAGATAGTAACTATCATATAATAATATTTTAATAATAAGATAGTTTTTTTAACATGGTGTTTCATGCAACCTGAGCTAAAAGAGGTATTGTGTCTAATTCATTCTTAGAAAAGTATTTAATTTAATGAACGTTAAGCATGATTTTTCATATAACCAAATCTAAAAGTAGTGTTTTGTGTATTTAAAAATATTTAAAATGATAAATTTAATTGAAAAAAATATTTGAAAAAATCTAAGGGGTGTTAAAGTGATGCATCCATAGTGGGATTAGGTGTAGTTATAATGCAGGAAGAGTGAGTAGTTGTTTATGGTTCCAAAAAACTAAGAACACATGAGAGTAATTATCCAACTCATGATCTATATTTTTCATCAGAATTATAATCCATTAGATGCTCGATACTCTCTCATTTGGGTGAGGGGTTTGTGGTGTACATGGACCAAAGGAGACAAAGGAACATCATTTCTATATGGGACCTAAACCTTCAGTAGAGGAAGTGGGTCGGGTATCTATTATCATACGACTTAATAATATATTATAAACCAGGAAAGGGAAACATTGTTTCTGATTCCTTAATATATAATATACTTTCACAGGCAGTTATCGGGTCTTGTGTTGTGTGATGGATGATGGAACTCTTTAAAGACGTGCATCTAGATATTCAAAAGTTAAGAGACACATATATTTGACTTCAATATCTCTTATAACCATTGTTTTGGACTAGATAAATACCAAATATATATTTGATTATGAGGGAATATCTATGAGAAACATCATTTATGGGAGGGATCCACTATCAAGATGTTTTATTGGAAGAGAAAATACTCATCTTTTCTATGGCTGGGTATGAGATCCCTTGTGATTTCTGAAAGGTGACAATGAGAGAGTTTTCTGAATACAGATGGAAGGTACATCATGTTATAAGAAAGAAGTATCGTGATCTCCATTGATAGTAATGACGACTTTGAATAAAGAAAAAGGTATAAATATTTATGGGTAGATGTTTCACCTATCATTAGGTGAAGGCTGATAATCAGAGGTCTATTGGGGTATTACCAATTATTCCCATTCTAGAGTAGAAGTGTGATGCTATTAATCTGGATTTTTATCGTATTACCTAGAAAACATTACACGAATGATGTAGTATGATGGATACTAAATTTACTGAAAAAGGTAGCCCACAACAAGACCATCGACAAGACCTTATCTATCAATGATCTGAGTAGTCTTTACATATATGAGATTGTTTAGTTTCAAAATTTTCTGAAGAGTGTTGTTTTCTATAGATATCCTTGATTCACTTTTTGTTTCTATAAGGGTATTTATAAGGCTCTAGGATCATAGGGTCTTCTGATCAAAACCTATCATCCACAAATAAAAGGACAACCTGAAAAAAAATTAGATTCTAGAGGATATGTCATGAGAAATTCTTTCAAATTTATGTTTCTCATGGGAGAACATAAGTAACTCAAGGATTTTTCATATAATAAATTAATCTACGCATCGATGTAGATGGTAGCTTTCATGTATTTATAATGAAGGACCTTCTATTATCATCTTTATTGGTTGGAGGCAGGTGAGTCTGTGCTTGTTGGAGCTTGGCTCACAGAGGTGACATCTAAGTTGCTCAAATTGATCAAGAGGTGGTTGGTGACAATACAGAGAAGGAATAAATCAGATGTTGAATAGTTTGGATGATATATGGAGATTGAGGTGGGAAATCATATTTTACATTTGGTGAATCCTAGGTTATGGAAACAATGTATCATGAAATAGGGAAAGCTAGTTACCAAACTTGTTGAGACATTCGAGATAAAGGAAAGGGTTAGTCTAGTGGTGTACAGATTGTCCCTTCCACAATGATACATTTCTTTGTATGATATTTTTTACATTTCATACCTTTGAAGAAATCACCGTGACCATTCTCATATGATAGATGTGGATAATGTTGAGCTTAGTGTAGATATGTCCTTTGAGGAGAATTTTACATGTATCGTGGACTATACTAAAAAATATATCTAGGTATTAACCATAACTCTTGTTCAAGTATTGTGATAGAATGGGTGTGTATAAGAGGATTTCTAAGAGATGGAAACTAATATAAAATCACAATGGATAGACATACTCATTGACACCCTATAGTGATTATTATAAATTCTCTTGAATGTGCTATAATGTTGTGGGATGGTTTTTAGATCCCTTATTTATCGGTATATCTATATTGAGTTTGGGTTGAACTATATTTATATTATTTTTATGTTCTTCTTTAAGCCTTCTTGCTATAGCCTTTTCTTTTGGGATGGAGATATTTTACCTAGGAATGTGATTCAATGTTTAGGAATGTATGTTTATCTGAATTAATGTAGTCCTAGTGTAAATGTGTCTAGGGGTATTATGAGGTTTATCCATGGTTTTAGATAGTTTTGGATGTGGTTTTGGTTCTTTCTATATAATTTTATTTCAGATCTGTTTACTGGACACTTTTATGTTGTGAATTGGTTACATGATGTGAACTTATTGTTGGAAAGATTCCATGAAGTGGCTCAGAGCATGAGACATTTACATATAGTTAAACTAGTTTATTTCACGAGATATTTGATGAAGGTTATTTAAACCCCATAATATGTGTTTTTTATTTATCTTTTAAATCATGAAATTCACATCATGAGATGGGTGCACATCATGAATATCTCTAGACCAACAAATTTAAACCATAATGTGTGTATGATATCATTTTTATCCTCCATGAAAACATATCTCTAAAACCCAAACGCGATTTTAGGATATTTTGGAGAAATTCCTCCCCTTATGGATGTCCTGGTATAGTGCTTAATCTTTGGTTATTTCCATAATTTTGGTTTCCCCCTTTTTATTCCACTATTATCCTTTAAACCGATTTTATCTCTTACCCCCATTGAATCGAGTTTTCATCTTGATGTCTATGTGATCCAGGATTTCATTGTGATCTACTTCACCTTCATTATAAATCAGAGTTCCCTATTGAGAGTGTTTCTTTTATCATTGGATAAGGGTAGGTAGTTCACAAACAAATCCATATGGTATGTTTCTATATGTTTAAGTTGGTTCATTGTAATGCGATTTCACTAACATAACATGTATATTAGGTAACAAAATGATGAAAAATGATAATTTTGTGTTTGGAGTACTCCACGGATCCATTTGGATCCAATAGTGTTGGGACCAAGCTTGTGGATACTTGTTGGGTGATACTACCATTGAAAAATAGTAAACTGGATTTTAGATTAAAATATTTTTTAGGGTGATATGATACCTCAGGAGATTTATTGTGATGGATTGACTTTAAAAAATGACTTACTTATTTATTGAAATGACAGCTAATTATTTGATAAAATATAGGTGTGTATACTGGAATGATAATAGATTAAGATATAATATCATGAATGAAATGGTAATTAAAATAAAAATAGTAATTGGATGGTTTGAGTGATGTGGATTATGATGTTATGTTGTGCTATTTATATCATTGTGACCTATTTTGTGATTGATGTAATAATTCTTATATAGAGGAATTGGTAGAGTATCATGAAATAATGCTTACATAGAGGTTTTGGCCTAGTTTTATAATGAAATGTTTATATTTAGGGAATGACTTGGATATATTGTATTACTTATAGAGAGGGTTTATCAAAGTTTAATGTTGGAATGAAAATATAGTGGGGTTGAGCCAGTTTTATGCTGAAATTCGTATATGTAGGGCATGGAACTATATGATTCATGGATTATATAGTGTTCTTGGGTAGGTTATGATGTAATTATAATGGGTCATTTCATAGTTATTCTAAAATGATAATGTAGTGGGTTTATCCTAGATATGCTATAATGCATATAGGGCTGGTCCTGGTTGTGCTATAATGTTTATAAGAATTGGAAAAGTTATTTTGAAATTACTATATAGTGTTCTTTTGACCTGTTATTTTATTATTTCATGGACATGTAGTTGTAGTTGGTAATGTAATGCTAGATTATTATATATATCCTAGCACAGTTCCAACGTAGGTTGATTGTTATAATGTATTAATTGATTAATCAATACTCATGTTTTATCATTTAATTTCATTTACATACTATCAATATTTTTTATTACACATAACTATATTGACATATTAAGTTATACTCACTCCCAATTTAGTATTCTATTGTTACCCGTGAGGATTATATGGATACAGGGTTAGACAATGGAAAGGTACCTTATTGTTATGTTTTTCTAGATGGGTTGGAGCTTGGAGATTGGACCAACCAAGGATTCCAGATTAGGTTTGTTTAGGATTGGTTGTCCCATTTTGATCTTTTATCTTTATGAATTACAACATTTCATTTTGTTAGATTTCATCAAGAAATTACATGGTTCATTATTATTTGTTTTACTTGGTACATCCTTTATCTTACTGATTTATGATGTACTATTTTCATTCTTTAGGTTTCTGTGATAATTATTTATTTCCACTTTATTGAAACTCTATAATATGGTGTATATTCCCTCCACTATTTTCTTTACCCCCATAATTCTAGTCATTATTGTCGTGTATATTGGGTGGCATGCTTTAGATCAAGTAACTAACCTATTTTTTCCATGTGAGATAGTTCCATATTAGGGGATGTTATAACCTTGATATTCCATTGTTCAAGAAGAATACAGAAGAAATTGGAAGGATAATATAAGAAAATATTGATTGAAATTCCTTGGTGTAGTATCCCATAGAGATGAAAATTATAATTATATGAATTAATGTATATATTAAATTATAATACATTTTCTTGATGCTTTACTTTTAGAATTTTAGAGATATATAAAAAACATTAACAAACATAAATAATATCTTTTCCATCTAACATACATTTTTTCTACTATATAAGCAACTGTTTAATCCATAAATAGTATCTTAAATCTCCCAAAAACTATCCATATAATATACTATTTTAGATAAATTACACATACTACTATTTTTCATAAATCGGGGAAATAAAAACATTAAAAGAGAGTGATCTCTGATGATCCGAAATGTTGAACATAAGTTATAGGCATCAAGTATAATAATTTTTCTTAATATGAGTTATGTGTATAATCAAGATACATAATAAAGTTATACGCAACAAATAATAGATCATAAATCATATTGTAGGAATTGATGAACATAAAACTGGAGAATATCTTATTAAAGAGGCATAAACATGGAATATAACAGAGCATGAAAAGGATGGAAAATTTGAAAGGTGGAATAAAATGAAAAATAACATGAAGATATTGAATAACAATAAAAATTGGAAACCATTTTATAAAACTCGTAATGCCCACAAATAGTTGAATAAACTCATTGTTTCTACACATAGAAATGTGATCAAACTCATTATTCCCATGCATGTGTGAACAATGTCATTTTTTCCATGTTTGAATATAAAATGAGTTATAAAATTAATGAAAGAAATTAAAGGGTGATATAGGAACCACACATAATAATCCATACTTATATTGTATCACATGAAATGAATCATCATTATATCATCAATAATCCACATAAATAAAATTATTTTCATATCCTTTTCTAATGGAATCACATAAAGAAAAAACTCATAATTATATCAACAACAAGAACATGTTATAAATATGGAAAATAAATTAGTATCCGTAGATATTTAGTAACATTTTTGGTAAATACCATTCAATTCATATTATAGAGAATAGATAAGTACACCATATAAGGAAAGGTTATATGATTATGTTATTAATTTTTCTAATCAATCGATATATGATATATAGTGAATACCCTTCACTCAATAGAATAAAACATTTGGTATTCATAGAGGAAATGCATGGGATGAAGAGTTAGGGTTATAGAACAAATATAATTAGGCAAGAAAAAGGTATTTATGGAACATTTATTTTACAAATATTTGAAATTTCTCATTAGTGAATACACTAGTAAGTAATCAACTCGTAGATGAAAAATACTTTTAGAATAATACTTAATTTGTTCTTTAAATATCATAATGAAATTGACCTCTTTCCAATGAAAACAATTATAAATAAAAAATTTTAGATAATGAATAATTAATTAACTTTTTAAAACCATGAATTATGGATAAGAATATTAAAAATGATGAGAAATATTTTCTTAATAAACTTTTTAAAAAAGAAGATTATTTTCTTATTTATATAAATAATGTCTTAGAAATAAAGTCACTTGTTTCTTTTGAAAAGTAATTTTAAAAAAAGGTTAGAAAGAAATTTTTTCAGATACACTACAAAATTATTTTTTAATAAATATATCATAATAGTGTCTTTAAAATTTTATAAATGTTTTAAAGAGAAAACACATAGTGGGAGATAAAATTATTGATTCTGAAAGGATGATTATTATTTTAAAGATTTTGAAATACCCTTATTGGAAACCCACATCATAAAAAGAGTATTAGATTTTCAAATCGTTAATAGCTAAAAATAATTTTGAGGCCCAAATAGAATAATACATATTAGTGTTTTGAATGATATAGTAGAACATTGGTGGGACGGAAAAGTTGTACATAGAGAAAAAAATCTATTAGAAAGAATGAGAGTTATCAATTCCATATATAATATTTTAATCAATAAATTATTTAATCAATGAAGATTATATTGATTAAAATTAATAACTTACACAAATAAAAATAGAAAATAATATAGACAAAATTAATTTGTAGGGAAAATAATGAATAAACGATTATAGTCAAGAAGATAATTATTGACTTAAGGTGAAATAATTTGAGCCAAGAAAAAAAAATTTATATCATGTTACATTTAAATAAAAACCCTTGAATGAGAGATATATTGAACTCTAACTTATAAAACCATGAATTAAATATATTTCATGGTTTAATAATCCAAATAGGAATAATATATACCATATAATCAAAATTAGGTTAATAATGAAAATGTGACTCAAAAAAAGGAAACTGGGACAACAAACCATTCTAGCATTTTTTATTTCAGACTCAAAACCCCATTAGACAAAGAAAATGGAATTAAAAAAACAATATCATTAAATATAATAGAATATTTAAAAATATTATTAGAGTGATATTAGATACACTATTCTAGTGAAATCATGGTGTATAATAATAAATATATCTCAATGGGTGAAAATTGATATAAGAAACCCTTACCTTGATCTGGTTTCCCTTGTAACAAGACCTTACATTCTAGGATAAAAAAAATAAATTTTATTGAATACGTTTTTATGAAACTAAATCAACTTTATTTAAATTAAAATCTAATATTTATTGTCATATGATATTTATTTCTTATATAGTTCTTCATTATGGTTGTGTGAACATATAATCAATGTCAGCTTATTTCAATAATTTTACAGATTGAAGTTGATATTTTAATAATAAGTTAAATAATTAATATAAAATTTCAATAACTTCAAACCAATAATTAATTTATTATTAAATTATAATAATATTATTAATTATGTTCCTACAGTCATCCATGATTGAGTTTTATTGAATTTTTCAAGTTGGTGGTTAAACCAACCAAAACAAGAACATGTTATACCTTGATGGGTGAGTATAGTAATGAAAGTGCATAATATTTTTATAATATAATAGAAATTATATTATATAAATATTTCATGTTGGTAAATCGTATTTTAAATGGTTTATATTGATAATTAAATTGAAGATGAATTTTGGAAAACATTACTTCGTGGAGGTGGTAGACGAGACACCACAAAATTTACATTTTTATTTCCTCATGAATGAGTTGGAATGAAGGTTTATTATAATTAATTAATTAATAATTATGATTATTTTATGTATTTAGAATTTATTTTTCAATGAAACACCTTTTACCAGTTAATATAAAAAATGGTGAATGATGGAAGACATCATTTCACAGAGGCGGTAGTCAGCAAAAACACACGATCAATGTTCATTTGTTTTTCCAAGTAGATAAGAATGAATAAATATGGGTTATTGCACTAATATTATAATAATTAATTATACCAATAATACTAATTTCATTATATTCCTATCATTCAGGTTGTTTTTTAATAAAAATATTTTGAAGAAAATAGTAGTAAGTAACAGTAACGTCCAGACCTTGAACATCTTATTGATGAACTCCATAAAACTAAATGAATTGGCAAAACTTATATCAAATAAGGGATTCAAAAAATGAAATGAAAATACAGAAAAGGAAAATTTGTTAGGAAATAAATGATATTTCAAAGGTAAAGTGATGCATTGAAAGGGTGAATGTGACCCCCTTTTATAAGAGAAGAAATGGGTAATTTTGGGAATAACCTTTACTTTTCAATGATATCATCACACCATTAAAGGGTCATTGGCTCCAAATGTGTGATATAATGTACCGTAGGGTGAATCTGTTTCTATAAATCATTAACCACATGTTTAAAAACATGTTTTCAATAATATTTAATTCATTTTCTCTTATATTTTTTACTTTTACTTTTTTTAACAGGGTAACTAGTATTTACCCAAGTGAATTATGTTTTAATAATGATAAAAAATCAATCATAACAAATTTAGGAATGATGAACCTAAATTTATCCTCCATTTTATATATTAAAATTTATAAATAACATAAAATTATATTTTTAATTAAATCCTTTTATATATAGAAAAAATGTTTTGTAGAAAATTCTATTTTCTCCATTAAGTGTTCTTAATGTTTTTAGTATTGAATACCAATTGAATGAGTGATAATATATTTAAATATAAGAATAAAAACTATAATAATTAAAAATTTTAGAATATATTGATTTATATTATTTGATAAAAATTTAACACTATTTGTAAAATAATTCTCAAAAAATTATAGTTTTACCTTTTTCATGGTATTTAATATTAATATTATGAGTCATACATTTTTATTAAAAAATGAAATTTAAAGAATTAAATAATATTATCATGTTGATATAAAATATTAATTCCATTTATATATGTTTTATTATTATATTTTTTGAAAACTATTTGTTAATATAAGTGAATAAAAATAGTTTTTATAGTAAAATATTACTTAATTTTCAAAACACCAAACATGGGTTTAATAAATTAAACATAGTAGTCTTAAATGATTTAATTTAATTTAAAAATAAAAATATTTATTTATAGATACAATTTTAAAAAAAAAATTATGTGGTTCTTTGATTATGGTAATATAATAAAAATGATGGAATTAACCAAATAAGTATTTTTTCACTATTCACCGAAAAAATCACTATTTTAGAAAATTACCAAAAAATAATAATGAGATAATATTGAAATGTATAATAAAAAATGAAATTAATTTTCTCATATTAAAATAAAAATATTTATAAATTTATCATTTAAATGAAAATACAATATATAAAGAAAAATTGATTTTATTAAAAATTTACATTTGTATATATAAAGTGTCTCTAATTAAATTTTATTTGAATTT
This sequence comes from Viscum album, assembly GCA_963277665.1. Classification (NCBI taxonomy): domain Eukaryota; kingdom Viridiplantae; phylum Streptophyta; class Magnoliopsida; order Santalales; family Viscaceae; genus Viscum; species Viscum album. The sequence continues at coordinate 2,006,449,079 of OY728152.1, forward strand.
ATATGGAAGAGAATATTGAATTATTAGTTTATAAATATAAATATTACCTATTATAATAGTCAACTAACGATACTCAATTTAATTTATTATGGTAAAATAAAATACCCTTCTTAACGGTTCTTCAAATTCAATACTTTTTTAAAAAAATATGTGAAAAATAAAAGTATGTAATAATTTTAATTGATTAATTTCTTTTAAAAAATTATTATTATATTGTTTATTTAATTTTAATATGTTTCAATTCATTTACGTCAAGTGTTTCATTAGTTTATTATTTAATGTGATACAAGCTATTGGTGATAATATTAGTTTAAATGGAGTATAATCTTATGTTGTTTCACTGGGGTTTTTCTGAATTATGTTATCCCAAAAAATATCTTTCAACATTGATGAAGAGAAGAAAATAATAATATCAATTACCACGATTTCAAATATGCATGAGAATCATTCTATGATGAACAATTTCTCCATATTGCGGTAAATTTTCAATATGGAGATATTGGAAAGAAAAATAGAGGCTAATTATATGAATGAATTAAACATGATTTACAGTCATATGGAGACAATTGGAGTAAAATTTACTGAATTGGTGTGGGAATGGATTATACTTTTATCACTTTCAAAACCATGTGACATGATGGTGACATCCATGAATAATTATAGTAGAATGAAAGACTTGGTCTTTAGGGAGATATGTGAAATAATTTTGAATAAAAATATTTGGAAGAAATATTCCCCATCATCCTTCTAAATTTCATTCACATTCTCAAAAAATAATGGAGCATCCACCAAAAGGAATCATAATAAGATAATAGAAAATTTAAGTGGTAAGGGTTGTAGTAATTTAGTTTTTCTTAGTGACTCTGCATGTTGTCACTACAAAAAGAAAGGGAACATATGGAATGATTATCAAGGGATACATGTAAATTTTATAATTTATGCTTCTATGAAATCTATAATTCCAATAGTTTAATTTTATGGTAGAAATTTTGTTCTACATGTAACATATTTGCTAGAATCATGAATTCATAATTATATATATATATATATATTCAATTCAACATTTTGAAAGCTGATTCATCCACAATTATGTATCTAGTATCCTTATAAATGTTCACCTTTTGGATAAATAGGTTCATGGTGTGGTTAGAAAAGTATATGTGACAGATTTAATTAATAAGGGATTTATAATGAATTTTCAAGTCATATAACACATAAAAAAATAGTGGTAGATGCTTATTTCCATTTTTCATCTTGAAAATGTGGGGATATGTATAGTTTTTTTATATTGTGTGTGGAAGATCACAAGAGTCTCTATCATTGTTCCCCATAGTATAGAGATGAAACTTTATAAAAAACATGGGTTTTTGAAGGCATCATCCTGACTGGTGACACAACATCCGAATAATAAATTTGTGTATGAAAATATTGATCACATTGGTTAGAAAGGTTTATAGACCTTGGCTGTTATAGGATAGTTGAATACCAATAATATAGAGTATGAAATATGAAAAGGTTGTATCTATAGAAATTAATTGATGTTCATAATCAATTCAATTTGAAGGACACCTAATAAATGAAAGTAGGTGTTGGTTTATTTGTATGTATAGGGAATAACACTATTTTGATCTCATAGGGGTACATTTTACAACCTTATTTTTATCATTGATTCCACACATATGTTTATTTGTGTCTTTATTGAAATAAAATTATGAGGTCATATATAATTTCATTAGATAAAGAGTGTTGGTGTAAGGAAAGCCTATAATGAATATTAAATGACATTTCTATTATCATATAGGTGAGTATGAATTTATTTTCATAGTTAGATAATGAAATCTGGATAGAGAAAGTGATTCCAAGAACACTAGAGTATATTTTATTTTTTGGAATAGATGAATCAGCTAGTGAATTTTCCAGTCAAGAGGTTGGGGTTAATTTTTTTCCAAAAGGGATTTTTTGATGAAGAAATTAATTCCAAAAATAATATCTAGAATCAGAGTCATTTTGAAGATTTATAATATCATCTTTTGTAGGATCTATAGTTTGACTAGAAGGTGGACATTACTTACCTTATTGTTTTGAATATATCATTTATGGATGTGTATATTCTAAGGATACAGATATATTGAATGATAAATCCTTGAAATTTTTTTATATAGGATTCTGTGATGAATAATTTGATTTGAAAATCTAATGTAATAGTTAGAGAATGGTTGTCATGGTCAATAATTTTCCCTTTAATAGGAAGATCCTCTAGATGTATTAAAAGATTTTATTGAGAATAAGGACCTAATAGAGAATGATATGTTTGATTAGAGCTTAGAATATGTAGTTATTGGATTTTTGGGAGTGAAGAAGATGGAGTAAAAGAGGTAAAACCATGTTTTGAAATAGTGAATGTTGATAATGTTTTATATGTTCCAATGATCAATGTACTAGAATGATCAATGATAGTGAAATAGATGGGTATACTTCCATAAGTGTGATGTCCAGAAGGAGATAAACCTCATGAGTTGAGGTAGTCTTCATGGTTCAAAAGTCCATTGTAGTGTTTTTATTTATAGACACACTATCTAATTATTATGGATAGTGTAAACATGAAAGAATTAGTGGGGTGGGAGTATCAGGTGATTCTATTTTGTGGGAGTTAGAAATGAAGGATGAATTAGATTGGTCAATTGTTTTTATACATGAGAGCTAAAATTTCTTTCATATGTATAGAGATAAATATATTACAAACTGGTTTATTTTATGATAGAGTAATTTGGTGTTTAAATCTATTAAAATTCATGAATATTTGTGAAAGTGTTCCCACAATTAGAATGATTTAATTTCTATGAAATTTTATCTAATGTTATGAAATATAAAATTATTCATATAATGCTTATCATGGTTATCATGGATAGCCTTTTTGGACAACCGGTTGTCAAGACAGTATTCGTTGATATAGATTTTGATGAATATATATACATGGATCAACAAAATAGTTTTTTATAAGAATATAAAAAGGTCCAGGTTTTCATGGGAAATAAAAGTATTTATGGGATCAAGAAGGTAGTAAGGTAGTTGAATTTGTACCTTTAATACTTTATCGTGGAATATAAGTTTGTATAGAGAAATGTGGATCATCACTATTACTGAAAGGTGTATATTGATGAAATTTACATCATAGTTATTCTCCAAATTGATGTATTATTCTTGGTTGGATCTGTGATGGAAAAGCATGATGATATTTAGTATCATTTTTCAAAAATTTCCTTGATTTACAATCTTGGATCAACTAATTTGATACTAATGATAAGGATAGAAATATACATGAGTTTTATAAAAATATTTTTCTCCTATTCGAAGTATATCTAGAAGTTAATGATAATATTTTAGACAAATTAATTGATGTCTTTGATTACTTACCTTTCTTAAAATTTCTTGTCATTCAATGGATAAGTCAACTAAATTAGAAAATTAGGCTATCTAAAAACAATACATTCTATATGCTCTAGATTTGGTAATTATGATGTGCACAATGGTGTGTACAAGGTACGATATCTATCAAGTGATGGTAACCGTTAATAGATTCATGGTAAAAATTTTAAATGAGAACAAATAGTTTATCAAGTGGATATTCTGGTATCACATAGGTTTAATAGATATTTCCCACTGAATATAATATTATTATAGAAGAAGGGAAGGAGTTAGTGTGGTCAAACCATTTTCTAGTGAAAATTAGAAGGAAAATAGATTTTGGAATATTGTATTATGATAGATATAGAATGATATTATTGGCCCAGAATCCAACATTTCAATCTCATATAAGGAATATTCAATTGAAATACCACTTCATCTAGATGATTATAATGGATGGTGAATTTGAACGATGAAATATTGAAGGGACCAAAAAATTGGAAGATAGGGTAAATTAAGTTATCGCCCAATAAATTGATATGTTTTTTTTGATTTAGTAGGGTTTGGTTAACTTATAGGTCATAGGATCTTAGGACCATTAATATGATAGAAGAGGTATATTCAAGAATATTTATAGATTTTGGTACTTGTGACCTGGTGGAATTGATGAGGAATCCTAAAAATAAATCTTAAGTGGGAGATTTATAGGTTTTTTATGAGAATTGTTTTTTAAACAACGTATTAAGGTTATCATAAATGATAATTTTTAAATAATTGGTACTTTTAATAGATTCAATTTTATTAGTCCTCCTAGAACATGGATTTCTTAATATAGTAGTTTTAGCTTTAATATAATTACTAGTAGATAAAATATTGATTCTATCACTAATTCACTATTCAATACATTATCTTGTTGACTCCATGAGCCCCTTAAACCAATTGGATGGTTTATCATGTAGATAAAATCCATGTATCATTACTTTTGAGAATATATCATAGTAGTGGATCTGATATTAATTAAAGATAATAACTATATATGTTTTGGGATGATGTTATCTGTGCTCGAAGTCACTAATGATTTATTGATAAAAGATTTTTCTAATATGTTCTTTAGAGTTTTTTTCCATTTCAATCTATGTATTATTCTTTTATTTGAAGTTATTGTTTACTAGAGATTAAGACTTCATATAAACTATGTAATTATTTATGATCCTTCATTTTTTCATTACTTGTAATTCGTTTCATGTTTCACCTTGATAGTCTTCCATGAGTGTCTACTATGAGTGTTAGAGAATATGTATAAAGGGAGTGTATCTAATTTACATGGATTTTGTTTTCTAGAAACATATTCAACTCGTAATGGATATTATCTAAAACTTATGTTGGTCTTTTTTTACACATCTGGGATTATGGATGGGTTATTTGAAAGATACATAATCTAGGACATAACAATTCCCCTTGGTGTGTATATGGATTCCGGGTGGTGTTCTTTTCCCTCCCTGACAAGTATATGGATTTGGGGAAGGGTCTATTCGCCATGTTTTTGATGTGGATTAAGGACAAGGATCCATTCTCCTTGGTGTGGATGTAAAATCATGTTGGGGAAGCATTTCACTAGGTGTAGATGTGAATTTATCATGGGGTGCTATTATATTTTGCATGTAAGTGGATTTTGGGAAATCTGACAGAATGAATATACTTTGGATACACTTTTGGTCATGACCTACTTAGTTGTAATCACATCATACTTAGAACATCATGGTTGCCTAATAAGAATTCATGGTTTTGGACCAGGTTAAGAGAAAAAGTACTTATGATTGATTGTTGAATAGGGTAATTAATGCAGGAGATGAAATATGGGACAATGTTGGGTCCCCAAACAAGTTTTGTGTATTTCACAACTATGATTATTTAATGTTTTTTATCTCAGTGTATAAAATCTATTCATATGGGATATGCATATATTTTATATGACTTGTTTAATATGTACAACATTCATGTTGATATAGAATGAGTGTATATGTTTTTTTCTTGGTTATTTTATATGATTTTTAATATATTTTAAACAAAAATATAGTTGTTACTATTACTATTTCATCTTTTATTTTGGGTTATCTAATCCATGGTTTATAGTATCTTCATTATTTTTATATGAACGATGATTTTTGTATATTATCTTTGGAGTTTGGGTAGGAAAACTTGAGGATATGTATCACTCTAATCTAATTACTATATATTGTGCTATTTTAGGATGTCATAAATTTGTATAAGAGTATTTTTTCCATTAAATTTGTATTACTATTTAGTGTATTGTGGACATGAGAAATGAAATTTTTGGAGCATGGTATGAATATTTTTTCTAGGAGTAGCTAACCCATAAATTAGAGAAGTCAATTATATAAGGGATGATACCATTATTCTTGGTTTACAACATTATTATTGAGTTAGTTCACCTAGTACGATACAATTTGTTTTTTGTTTTATTATGTAGAGGATTTATATATTAGGTTAGAGGGGTATGAATCTGTGTGTTCATGAATTATATAAATAATATATGATTTTCATGTCATTTTTTTATTTTCTAGGACGGGTAGCTAGTCTATGATATATGAGTTTATTTTTTAAATTGTTAGAAATAAAATATATATATTTTATAAAATTTAATTTGTATAATCATAGAAAATTTATTATTTAGGTAGTTTTATTTTAATTATCAGTGATTAACATTACTACTTTTGAATGCTGAGAATTAAATAAAATTATGGTGCTAGATTATAAGACTTTTTACATAAAATTGTAATTGAATATTTATTTAACTGAACCAAAAAATGTGATAGCCTTGTTAAAAGTAAAAAAAATTTAAATTAAAAGATATGTATCCTATACTTACATGATCAAGAATCTAGTTATGGGTTGAATAGGCTTATGAGAGTGACTGGGTTTTTGAAATGTCTATGATATGGGATATGTAGGATAACATCATGCATTGTTTATTTTAACATTCACTAAAAAAATGAGATATTGATAAATTTAATTCAAATGTGCTATAAAGATTTGTTTTGTAATTAATGAGATATCCCTCAAAAATGATGTCTAAAAGAGTTTAAAGAGGGATTGGATGAGCATGCCACAATAATAATTGTGTCAAAACCCCTATTTCACCAAGATTGATGATAGATGAATTTTATTATCAGGGATTAAAATGAGTTATATTCTCTAGGTATAGAGAGACTCAAAATGAAACACCCACCATATTAATCTTACATGAGGGTTCTAGATATAGTACTAACCTTTTCAAATTGGTTAGGATGGTTTCTATGTAGCTATGATATGGGTGGAATCAATTCAGACCACTTTTGAACACCTCAAGACACACCCCTGTAGGGAGGGTGATGTTGTTTCTTTCCATGCATCTAGGTCCAAAAAAGAACTAGTGGGATATTATGTTATAATTCAAATAAAATGTTTGGTTTTCTTGGAAGGACTTACTGGCTATGTTTTTTTACCATTTTTTTCCAAAGATTATTTTGGTGGGCATTCCCCAAGAGTTCATGCATTTAACATGGAGTGATACATTAGTCATGAATTAGATATTGTGGTTTGCTGATCTAAATTTTTTTAGAGTTGGTTGGTGATGAGGTATCTAGGTTGATATCTATTGAGGATGGTTTGAGATATGAGATCAATGTTTCGGTGAGTTTTTTCACTTATGATTATTTTTAAAGGTCAGGAATCAATCACGCATCAAATAGAGAAAATTAAAAGATTGGAGAGTCTTATGGTAGGTGGATTATAATGGGGGTAATAAAAATGATTCATCAGGTGGTAGGAAGTTTCTAATTGATATATCATTCTGGATTGGTGATGGATATTGAAAATAGAGTGGCATATAATATTTTCCTCCTTAGGGTGGAAGTTTGGTGGGGTATTAATAGTGTGGTTAGTCCGATCATGTTCAAAACTAGTGTAACCAGTGGCCAATTTATTGTTGATTATGTATGAGGATAGGGTATAAAAAATTTTCTTGTAGGATTAATCAGTAAGAACCTAGATATTAGGGATCTTTTCAAACAATGTTTTTCAGTTTTTGGGTTAGTATTGATTTAGTAAATGATTTTGTCATGTTTTATCAGTTGGTCAGGTCGAGGTGGTGGATGTGGTCTATTAGAATAGTGGAAACAATGATATCATAGGAGTAAATTTGTTTTGGGTATGGTAGGGGGTTTAGGGATAAGTTTGAGGGAAGTTTAATTCTATATAGCACAGTACTTCTAGTCACGATGATGATTGTTTCCAACCCTTTCTCCATGGTGCGCATTGTTGTGCTACGACGCGCTGGATGTTTCCCCACATTCCATATTTCCAAAGGCGGGCAGTAGACATCTCTTATTGAGGGATATTTTCTCCATGATCGAAATGTGATGATGGGATGTCGTTCTATACATCCATGGATTCCTCATCAGAATTTATCGCCTAGTCTGGGTCTCCCTTAATGATTAAGATTTTGTTCGTGAAACTCTTCTTAGTGACACATCTTTATAGACATGATTAAATTACATTGATTCTATCAGGACATTCCATGGGGTCAAGTAAGGGAATAAACCTTTGGTAAAGGGGGTAGTCATTTTGGAAATCATCAGCAAACATTGGCACGGAAAAACTGGTACACCTAGATTTCTTCCCCATGTGATAGGGCTTCTCAAGGGCACCGAATCCCAGGGCATCCTACTTCGAGAGTGGGAATTATATTCTATTGAAATGTCTCTGAGATTTTCCACATCTTCCCATGTTTAACACAGGGTATGTCATAGGTTTAAAATCCAAATAAGAAGGATCAGACTTATTGGAACACTAATGAGAGTAGATCATATGGGAACATCTCCATGAGGGAGCACCAGGGAGGCTTACTAGATGGGCAGATGAAAATTCCCAATGAGGACAGATCTGAGGATGATTCAGTAGAGACAAAGGGGACACCATAGTTTACCATTGGTTGGGATTGAACCTTATGGAGGCCACATATGTAATAATTATAGAGTACAGTGCTCAAAACCCATGTAGTTTGAGAGGGTGATGAATCAGGGTGTTCACAAAGGATGAAAACCTAAAGACATACTGAGACTTACGCACTGTTAGTGACCCATAAAAAGAGGGAAAATATTGGTTTAATGATTATGGATTGTCAGAGGATTATGCATGGTTAGCTATCTAGGATCCTCAAGGAGTGTCAATGGTATGAATGACATGATCTAACTGGGATGTGGCGGTTGGCATAAGAATAATGGAGTATGACGGTTGGGGTGGATGGGAGGAATGGGGTGGAACAATCGTGAAGGTGATGGTGATGTTGTTATTGGTCTTGGACCTCAAAGTGGATTCTTACGTACCCTACCTTGAAGAGGGCCAGGATCAATGTCCATATAGTTCAATAGGTGATGGGACACCTAAGGAGGTGGCCCATGAGATGGGATGCATGGATGAAACCAAAAGGGGGTAGAACCTATAGGTTGGGTCATAAGCCTCTCAAAACTCAAAGTGTCCATAGAGAGTCCTCGATGGGACATGAATGATGGTATTAAACCTCAAGGAGGCATTCTATGTAACCCTGTGATAGAGAATCAATGTCCACATAGTTCAATATGGCACATGATATCATAATGTACCAAAAGGAAAACAGCCCAAACACTAGATGGGGCTTATACATGATAAAAACCCCATTACAAGAGGAAAGATATTTCTTGGAGGAGGATTAATTGAGTGTGGTGGGATTACACATGGTTATCTACCCAGGTGTTGGTCTAACATCACTAAGGGATGGACCAAGAATGTGGGTCCTAATAGGGGGACACCAAATTTTTTTGGTGACTGGGGTTGAAAATCATGGAGGCTTACTATGTACCATGTCTAGTGGATAGGGATGAAAACCCATGTAATTCTATAGCATACAGTTTACCATCATATGGGACAAAAATTCAGTATAGTTTAATGTCATTCAGGAAGAAGTTAAACCAACGTGAAGTGGTCGGGACCGATGGGTGATGTGCTTGATTCTCAGAGAGGCTTCCTACGAACTATGACTGTAAAGGGAAAAGATCAAATTCTATATAGGTCATATAGAGGGGGGATGGGGATTACACACTACAGTGGCCCAAAATTGGTTCCATGTTCAATTATTTCTCTATGACCTTATGAGTCGTGCTTGGTGTGAGTAGCAAGAAGAAACAAGGACCTGACGATCACGTCATGAGTGGTGCGTCCAGGAGGAATGAAGCGAGGTTTACATGTGGTTAGAAACCCAAATAGGAAACAAGGGATTACTCTAAGAAGGAGGCTGGATGAAAATAAATCCCAATGGTATAGAGACAAGGTATCAAGAGTCCCCTTTGCATATCCCCCTATTTTCTTTGTTCTCAGAAGTGGCAAGGAAGAACAAGGGTTCTAACTCTTTCCAGAAAGGCTAGGGGATTACCCAAGGAAGGTTGACCTTCCCCATAGAAATATTTTGTTCCACTCAAGGAGAATTTCATTCCCTTTGAGAAAGATCTCACTCATATGGAGATGACTGAGCATAGAAAATGTCTGACGTGGGTCACACCATGTATATTACACAGGGTGAGGGTACAGTTTAATGTCATGTGCTGGGGACAATGATGTTTGGCAGTTTAACATGCTTTAAATTGGATGATGGGGATTCACTCATCACCCCTAGGACATACATTACCAGTGTTCTTTAACCCTTGGTGATGGGAAGGAACCACAAATTACATATGGAGATGGGGTTTTTGATTGATCCATTGAGGGTCTCACGTCAGCATGGCAATGTGAGGAAGAAGTAGCTTTGAGCATGCCTATGAACAGAAGCTTGTGGGAAGGAAACACAATAGGAAGCTCTATCTAGGGCACTTGAAATCCCTTCATAAGAGTCTAGAGGGAAACATGGGAGAAGGGTGTGAAAAAACATATATCTTTAAAAGAGTTTCATCGTGAAGGGAATGGTCTTCATGAAGCGAATGGTCTTTGCAATTGAAAGGGTCTTCACGAATGAATGGGACTTAGCTAATGAAATGGTATTCATGAAGGAAAGGTTTTTGGTGGAGGAAAGGGTCTTTGTGAAGGTGAGGGTATTCACGAAGGTGAGGGTCTTCACAAAGGTAGGGGTATTTGCGAATGAATTAATTTCAGGGAATAGATTTTTTCCTCATCAAATAAATATTATTTTGGAGAGTACATTATGAAGGCTCCATGCTTCATAAATCCTAGAACACCATATAGGGAATCCATCCTTTGCGAGGGTCATATGCCTTCTCAAATGGCATCCCCACCCTAGGTGGAATCTTGGAAGTACACAAATATATATGGATCGTAGAGGACAAGTACCTTTGGTGATCAATATGTAGGTTTTATGAATTCATTGTGAAACATGATCTTTGGATGTTGAAAGGGAATAGGAAAAATGGTTTGATGGGGGAGGGGAGCCTTCTATTTATAGGAAACGAAGGTCAATGTAGGTCACATAGCTTGCTATGGAAAGAAATGATGTCACAGAGAGGATGAGGTCCATTAGAATACGGCGGCCACACGAAGGGGTGTGACATCGCAGAGTGGATAGCTGAAATGGATGTCATGAGGTGGGCCATGAAGAATGAAAATTCCATGAAGAGGACACAATCCATCATAATATGTCAGAGCATTGAAGGGCTATGATTCCTCAAAGAGGATCATAGAGGTGGCCCTGTGAAGGTGGGAAAACTGGGTAGATAGATTCCTAAAGGAGGATCTTTGGGATGGTTTTGAAGAAATTAGGGCCCCTAAGAATGCCTAATTAACTATAAAAATATAATGAGTTTTCTTCCACAGTGGGATGACTTTCGGTGCCCAAAATTTCCCCCATTCAAATTCGAGTCGAAAGGAAAGATGTTTAGATTCTGAGGGTAAGATGCTAAAAATTCCAGGAGGATAGATCACACAACGAATCGTGTAGTTGGGCTACCGAGCCACGTGAAAAACCTTGTCACACAGGACATCACAAAACTACCTTTAATGTGGGGCACCACTCAACATAGGGGAGGGACATCGTTTAGAGGATCTAGGGATCCCTTGGAAGTTCATCCACATGTCACCAAGAATCTGAGGCCGACTTAGCCTATATATAGTGGCCCATAGTTCAATGTCTACATCTGGATCATCGCGAACGATTGTGTCACCAATTTAATTGTTCAAAATGATCCTCTCTACAATAGATTTAGTGAACCATAGTCCTTCGGTGTGGTGCTTCAAAACTGATTTTATCCAACTAGGGCCTCACGATTCAATGAATCATCATCAAAAATGTCTGAATTAAAGGATGTTTCATGGAGAATCCGTGATTTTCATATGTCTTCATGAAACATCATCACAAAAATACTCTGTGAAAATTTTCGTTTGGCCTTCCCTCCCCAACCAGGAAATATTCTTCAAGACTTTATGGTTTCTTAGGAGGTTGCGCGAGAAGTTCATGCTGATGCCGTGTCGAGGGAGGCCATGGAAAACAATATTAAAATTGAGTAGTACGTCTAGAGTACATACGATCACAAATATTTTTTGGAGTGGTTGAAATAGGTACAAAATAAATACCCACTGTCAAAGAACCTACAGTTGTACAGTTTTGGCTTGTGGGATGAAGTCTTTATCTCATACACTAGTAAGGATGAGGTAGCCCACTATTTTTGGATTACCCCCATGCAATACCATTCGTATAGGGCTGCAGATGGGCATATTAGAAAAGATCATACCCCATTAATAGTAAAAAAATTACAATCATGTCAAAAATGTTAATGAAAAATACATTGGTGCAGGAGAGGTCACCACCCTTATACAAGACGACCATCAATACAGGGCTCATAAATCAAGACATGGAGTGGATCATAAGCTGGTATTTGCATGAGGGTGGAAACTTCACCAACTAATGGGCGTATGCTTATTGGGAGTGCACGTCTTGTGATGAGTTTGAGAAAGTAATGAGGTGGGTATTCCTGTATGAAATGGTATGGGCTTCCCAAATTGGTGTCTCTCAACAAAGGGACTCCATAGTGAAATTTCTATGTCAGTGGTCACCAGATACACACACATTCCATCTGCATCACTAGTAGGTTAGCATCAGTCTCTGGGACCTACACAAATTTTCTAACATCCCATTCATTGGATGAATGTATTATGAGTTCCTCACATCCATGAAAATTTGGGGGAATTGAGAGAAGATTTCGGCTTTGTCAATGGAAATACTGAGGCTAGTACCAGGTACGAATGAAGATAAAAACAACACCCGAGACATCCACATTATGAAGTGGTTTGACTATTTTTTTAATTTAACACAAGAGGAGAGAACCCCACCAGATAGGCCCCCATATGTCTATGAGGATATTGGTGGGGATAAAGAGGGCTCATACTGGTACATTCTGAAAGACACCTAGTGGAAAATGTGGGGATATTGTGTCAAGACCAAGCAACGACCAATATTCAGGCTAGACAGGTTTATCATAGTGCTAATATGTGGTATGATATTTTCTATTAGAGATACCCACTTGGGGGAGAGACCAAATACATTTATCATGGAGTCTCAATTATCCGGTGGGGGATGTATCAACCTGGGTATACTGGTGCTGTCAAATTTGTATTGTATACTCCGACACATTAGTGAGGGAAAGAGGCTACTACACGTGGGTGGGTCATTCCACATTTTTTACAACTATATTGTGGTGAAATGTAGTAGCAACTAACTATCTAGCCAACAAGGTGGTTCCTACTCATCAGAGCTGAATAGTGATGGTGGGGGAATTTAAAGAAGGTGGTAAAAACATACATCATGTTTGAGTGGTTATAATAGTAGGGTCGGTAGGCCATGAATTAGTAGACACCAAACTGGTGTGGTCTAGATGTGAAGAGAGAGAGGTGGAATTGTCGGGCCTGACATCTCCACCTGGGATGGACCAGGAGGGAGGTGAATCATACCAGGTCTTCCATAAGCCCCCCCTCAGGCTATAACAATGTAGCTACATCTGGTAGATATTACATCTGATTCTATCTTACCGTAGTGCTAGAAATATTAGGTAAAGGGTAAAAAATACCTCACAATTAACGATATACGTAGAAATTTGAACATGAACGATATAAAATTGGGGGAGGATGGATTTGAGAGGTGTGGATTCAACCCTACCCCTGTCGAGGGAAGAATGTTTATAATGGAGCTAGAGGATGAGATACATTCCCGCTGTGACATGCTGCCAATGATACACTGTGTAAGGGTGCTGTTGAACATTAATACTCCTACAGAATTGATGGTAGCTCAACTATTGGAGTGTTTTCCCTTTCTCAGTCATGATAATGAATCATGGGGGGAAGAGGTCAATGAAGGATATTTCCACTCAGAAATACAGGGAACTTACAAGGGACCCCCACCTAAAGAGGGAGAGATAATTGTTATGGGGGAATCTCCTTGTTTGAGTTTGCCGCAACTCGAGAAGTGAGTTGCTACTCCTTCTAATTGCGTCGGTTCCTTTATTATTGTATCTTGGTTTCTCAAATTACACGTATTTTTGTAGGAGAATATTCAATCAACAAATCCCACTAATGAGGGCGAAGGTGTAATAGGAGTAGGGAACAAAACACTAGGTCCTTCAACTAGAGAGATGGTAGTTTCTGAATCTAGCACTACTGAAGAAGTAGGGGAGGCCTCATTAGAATATATATAGCCCATAATAATATACAAAGAGCTACATCCTAGCATACCAATGATGGTAGACCTGAGGCGATATCAAGTGACTGAAAAGGGTAAGCCTTGTACTCTAGAGTTATAACCGTTCTATTGTTAGTCTAATTGGCAGAAGTGAAGCATGTCATCACAATTTCTAAGATGGTACATATGTTGCTTATGAAATGGCTATAAGGCCCAAGGATTTGATTCAAATATTTGTGATGATCCCTATAGCACTAAATTCTGTTGTGGACCAGGCCATGGTTCTTTATGAGTGGCTGATGGAGATGATCGATAAATATGACAAGGTAGAGTCTGGACTTGAACAGGAGGACATAATTGAATTAGAATTCAGTGTTGAAGAACAGACTGAGGAAGGACATCAATATCTAAATACTCGAGGAGGAGGATCAAGAGATACAATTCTTGAGGGCGCGGGTAAATGAACACTCTGCTTTCCTCGACGCACAATCAGTACTCATAACGCAACTTAAGGAACAGTTGATCGATGTAGAGGAATAGATGAGGCGAGCATCCCAAGAGATGGGTACTACCTGATCTGATAAGGATTATACCAGGTCTAGGGCTGAAGAGCTATTCCCCATTTCTATCGAAGAGGAGTGTGTGCTTAATAGGAAATAAAAGATTCTGGATTCTACAAGATAGAGAGTGGTGGATCCATGCTGCTCTATTATAGGGGTCAATCCATCTATTGGAGGGGCCAATACCTAGGCATTGTAATTTTTATAAACCTATAAACGTAATTTATTTCTTGCATGATTATTCTAGTAGTTTGTATGAGGTCTGTTATCTATTTTGATTGCTACATTTCCATCATATTTGCGAAATATCTAGTAATCAATTCCTAAGATCATTTTGTTTATGCTTGATGTGAGAAATAAGGGATGGCAGCATAATTATTCCCTTCGATTATGAGAGTGCCAACCAATCTTTGGGAATCTAGGGTCTGAAAGACCACTCTGGTTTTTTGGTAATAACAAGGGGTTCATGGTCAATTAAAGGGATTCTCAAAATTTCCAAACCACCCTCTCCCAACATCCTATAGCACATGAGAAGGATAATTCCTGGGGTGTTTGAATAAATATGAACAAAGGGGAATGAAGAATGTAAATTATGATACCTAAAATTCAGAACACATTGGGATGGAACATGATGGTGGAGAATATCTATTGACCATATTTGAAACTAAATATCCATATCATGTTAGCCTATGATGGGGAAAAACAAACTATGGCCATCTGCTGACTTTATTCGAAACATGGGGCCATATTGGAAGTGTCGTCAAAAGTCTTTCGAAGCATTGTCCTAGAACAGTAGGTGATCCATAAGGCTGATAATTCATACCATTAAGGGGTTCCTTTAGATATGAGAGATAATGGATCCAAATATGCAAAACACAAAGTGTGGGTTGGAGTTATGGGTTGTTCGAATGATGACCAACACTATTGAAATTATGCCACTGGGACAAAAGTGCACGGTGTGAGTGAATCAGACTAAATCAAGATCAGGCCTACATTCTAGAGGGACTTCTTTGGAGAGGACCTAAAATGGTCTATAGTTTTACATCATGTGGGGAGGACTGTAGGGTCATAGTTTAAGGTCATTTAGAAGGACCCATGGGCCACACTGTATTGTATATGGATACTACCTTACAACCACCCCTAAGCCTATGTGATCAATGATCTGTACATGAAAAAAAGAGTGTTGTCAGTCCTTCCTTGGATAATGAGAGAATGTAATGGTAAAAGGAAATGTTGGGTGGGGAAAATCCTAGATGAAACAAAACTACTCCTCGACATGAATGAATGTGCAGAGGTAAGAAACTACTAGTGTTTAGGATTCGTAAGACAAAAAGTGGTCAGGAACATGCAAGTACCAATATTTGATATTTGGGATTCAGTGGGAGCAGCATAACGATGAAGAATAACTATTTACTGCTTTCAAAAAATAGCATCCATTTTGTGTTATCTTGGAATGGGATCAAAAAATGATGGTCGAATGCTGACCGTGTTCGAAATGTGGATCCTATCTCATATTGTCGTTTAAAATCCTCTGTGACGTTGGCCCCAAGCGATAGATGAGCCATAAGGTCAAGAATCCATACCGATAGGGGGCCCTTTTGGCATGAAAGGTAATGAAGACCCAAATAAAGGAACGTGTGAATTGATAACATTACTCATGTAGTTTAATCATCATGAAGGATGAATGCAAGGGAGGACTGAAGAGGTCCACATCACACCACATACCTTTTGATAGAGCCCAGGTAAGAAGAGGATAGAGAGGTGAAAGTATGTGCGACTGGGCCTCATACAGGAAATATGTGCATTAAAACAAATATTATAAAACTGGGAATCAATCCACACATAGTTATTGGAAGGGGTTAAATGTCATATTTTAAAGGGGAGTACCGTAATTGTTATGAAGTTTAACAACAAGAGAACATAAATGGAAAGAATCCTAGTTTAAGTTCATAGAGCTCGGACCGTAAGGTTCCTAGTTTAATGTCATCATCATGGGACATGCATGTGTTGTTTATTATCAGTTTGTAAGAACAAATAAAGGCAGAAATATTGAAAAATGTACGTGACATGGCTACTTCAAACCCGATGTAAATGAAGACATATGTCCACACCACACTACATACTTCTGAGGAGTCAGGATGAAATGGAACAAGAGGGTTCTCTATGATGTGGTTGTACTATAGAAAAATGTGTGAGCATCACTATATATCCTATAAGGATGGGAATCGAGAAACCCATAGTTCTTAAAGGTGGAAGGAAGCCAGTACCAAAATTGTCAACGTCTTCTCGAGTGAAGACATCGACTAGCTTGGTAATTTATTATTAATCAGCCTAGGTGAAGAAGATGTAGTTTAGTGCCCCTGGTAAAGATGCCAGAAATTTTAGATTATGGTCATAGATCATGAACCTAAAATATAAAGATTATTAAATTGTAAATATGTGACATGATGTCATAATGAGACTCGATGTGAATAGAGACAAAATAGTTCGCACATCACCACAAATTTCCAAGCACACAGTTTAATGTTTTGATGCCTAGACTATAGGACTGGGGATCCTAGTTTATGTTCATAGAGTTCAGAACAAAGAAGTGTTCTTCTTTCATGTACTCACAAATTTTAACCATACCCCTAAGCCCACATGAGACATGCTTGATGTGGGAAACAAGGGAGGATAATATCTTT
This sequence comes from Viscum album, assembly GCA_963277665.1. Taxonomy (NCBI): domain Eukaryota; kingdom Viridiplantae; phylum Streptophyta; class Magnoliopsida; order Santalales; family Viscaceae; genus Viscum; species Viscum album. Next base: position 2,006,466,439 of record OY728152.1, read on the forward strand.
GCAAAACCTGGGATATACAGCTAGGGTGGAGGTGTGGAGTCAAAGATGACCCAATCGATGCTGATGCACCCTCCTTAACATGTATAGGTTCACATAGGTATAACAACAATGGTTTCAAAGTTCCACCTATACATGATTGAGTGTAAAGGGATGTAAATCATGCAATCAGTATTTAAGGCTTCATGGGTGTGTTTTAACAATGTGGGATAGTTTTTGACCACATTCAAAACACTACATCCATATCATGTGACCTAAAATGGGGGAATAGTGAGTTTCGACTAATGACACATTCACAATGTGAGACTTGTGTCAAACATTTTTTCAAAATTCTTAGGGACGTTGGCCCAAGACAGTGTGAGGGAAATGAGGCCTAGCATCCATTCCGTTTGGGGCATCCTTTCAGATGAGAAAGATGATGGAAACCTAAATAAAGGTAAACATAAAGCATTGAAATAGATGAAAACGTGTCCATGTATAATCCATCACTCTAGGTCCTAAACCAAAATGCATCTGGCCATGTTGGTGAGGCATCAAAAAGGGTCGAGGAGTCTAGAGAGAAAGGGGGAAAATTGGGTTGATGACTCAGTGTCCGGACCCGCGTCAAAATTCCTATTTGTTCCTACATATCTGATGATGATGGGAATCAATCCAAACATAGTTCTTGAAGATATCATGCAGTTTATCTTTATATAATTAGGATGTAGGAGAAGGAAGGAATATCCTCAAAGGGAAGTATATTGCATGGCTACTATAAACCCAACATGAATGAGGACCCAAGAGGTCCTCACCACACCACATGATTCCGACAATGTTTGGGGCAAGGGGGACAGAAAGGGGACTTGATTTGTGGTACCTAGGGCTGAACCCAAAGAAAAAATGTAGGGGCATTCATATTTATCCCAAGAAGATGGGAATCAAGCCACACATACCATTGGATGATGGCATGGTAGGGTACCAATGTCAGGGGAAATACTGTCATGCAGGTCTGGCCCATGCACAGAAAGAAGTGGCATTTGATGGATATTGTTTGTTTTTATGGTGGATGAGTTTTTTGTGTGAAGAAACTAACCTAGAAGGGAGAATCTAGGCTTCACTGTAGGAATCAATCCATATGTATTCCTTGATAAATGGCATGGTGGATGGATGATACCAAACATGATGTCCTATCGAGTGAGGACACCACAATGTGGTGTCGTTTATCTTCGTGTGGCCAGGATGATAATGTCAAAGTTTAGGGAGGTATGATAGGACCAACCCATGAATTTTAACATCTTATGGTAATGACTGAATAGTTTAAAGTCATGTAGGACCATACACCATATATTAACATCATATGGCTAGGATACATATAAAAGATCACGGTTTTATAAGGAATGCACATGGAATGGAAAAGAATACCTAATAAGAATGAAGACATCAGTCCACACTAAACTATACACAACCCCATGGGAAGAAACCTCAGGACAAGGGGAATGAAAAGGTCAAATAACCTAGTGCTGGACCCAAAGAAAAAATTTATAGGCATTCCTACATATTGTATGAGGATGGGAATCAAGCCAGATGTAGTTATGAAAATGGATTTCCATTTAATGTTGTGAGAAATATATAGATATAAGAGATACTATATCCTATAGAGGAGTATGTGGTGTGGATATTTCAAACCTAATATGAACAAGAACATAATCCCATATATGTCACACTACAAAATCCTATATGATTTAGGGACAAAAGCCCGAACAAAAGATATAATTAGTGAAGCCTAAGCTGGACTCAAAGATGAAATGTTTGGGTGTTCCTATGTATCCAAAAATGATGGGAAACAAGACATATGTATTTCTCAAAATTATTTAAGTTTAACATCTTTTCGTAAGGACGAGGGGGATCATAGTTTAATGGGTTGAGCTCGGACCAAAAAAAGTGGGATTCCTCCAAGAGGTAATAAACCATGAAAAAGTCCCTAATCCCACGTAAGCTAAGATAGATTTGGGAAACAATTGCATAGGTAATCTTCACCGCATATGGGATGCATAGTAAGGGGAAACAGTATGGATTCAAGGACGACACCATGACATCAACCTCATAATGTTTAAATGTGAATGGCGGGATAACACCAAGAGTGTCATAATTCCATTTGAACATGTTGGAGTGGAAAGAGATGTGAATCACAAGACAAATATTTAGGGTTCAATGGGTGTGGAACAATTATGGAGGATAACTGTTGATCATTTTTAAAACACAACATCTATATCATGTGTCCTGAAATGGGAACAACAAATGAGGGCTAACCTGCGACTATATTGGTAATGTAGAACCTGCTGCGTAATGTCATTCATGATCCTTAGGGACATTGGCCCAATATGATAGGAGAGCACTGGGGCCTAGAATCCATGCCGTTTGGGGGCCCTTTTGGATGTGAAATATTAAAAAACCCAAATAATCAGAAACGTGAAACAAGGATATGGATGAAAAAATGTCCATGTAGAATCCAACACTCTATGTCCTAAACCATCGTGCATCTGGGCATGTTGGTGAATTTCCAAAAAGGGTTTAGGGGACCAATTTGAGAGTAGGCAACTTGAGGAGATGAGTAGAGGAAGGGGATGGAGAGATCTCCAAAGAGAGGTATGTGGAAAGGCTATTGGAAACCCGACATGAATGAGGAAATAATCCCACACACACCACATACCCCCTCGCAAAGAAAATATGACAAGGGGATGGAAGGAAAATAAGGTTTCAAAAATATAATGATGGTCCCAAAGATGAAATGTTCAGGCCTTTCTACATATTCCATGAGGATGGTAATCAATCCATACATAGTTCTAAAATGTCATACAGTTTAATGTTATGAGGTAAGGATGATAGGAAGGGGTTTCTCAAAGAGGAATGTGTATGGTGTGGTGAATAACCCAACATGAATGAAGAAATAATCCCATATATGTCACACCATTCATATTTCTTGGTAGGAACTCAGGCCAACTGGCTGAGAGAAAGACTAGATGAACTCGTGATGGACAAAAAAATGAAATATTCAGGCATTCCAACATATCCCATGAGGATAGGAATCAATCCATACATATTTTTGGAGATGTTGTGTAGTTCAACATCATGTGACAGGGATGTGGTATATCTTAGTTTATGTTCATAGAGCTTAGACCATAGATTCCCAGTTTAATTTCATGTGCATGGGATAGAAGGGTAGAAAAGGCGAATCAATGTACCCATAATTTGGGAGAGCATGCTATGGAACTAATTGTTGAGGGTAAATACTTTCCATGATCAGAACATACTATCTCTCTTGTGTGACCTGTAATGAGAAAAACAATTGAGCATCGACTACTAAACATATTCACAATGCGAGACTTATGTCAAATTGTCATTCGAGATCCTCTGGGATGTTGGCCCAAAAGGTTAGGTAAGCCAAGGTGGTGTAAAACAAAGCCGCTAGGGGTCCTTTCAGATATAAAAGATGATGCAGACCCAAATGGTGGGATGCATGAAGCATGGAGGTACCTGTGTAGTTTAACGTCTTACGGAATGGATGAGGTGTGTCTTAAGGGGATGCGTGTGGCATGGAAAAAATTGACCAACAAGAATGAGGATATAGAGTCTACATCACACAGCAAAAACCTATGTTACAACATGGGCTAAGAGGCCGAAAAGGTTGAGGGACCTAAGGCTGGGCCGCAGATGAAATGTCCTGATGATCCTACATATCCCATGATTATGGGAATCGAGAATTACATAGTTTTGAAATGTTGTGTACTTTAACATCATACGAAAAGAACATATGAGATATTAGTTTAAGGTCATAGAGCTCAAACCATCATGCAGTTTGTCGTCATGCGAGATGAGTATTGATTAGTTTTACATCCTTCCACCTGGATGAATCACATATTTTAACGTCATGTGGTTAAGACTGTGGGAAATACTATTAAAAAAACTTCTTGAGAAATTTTGAATTGATGGGTGGAGTAATATGCTCACCGTCCATGGTGACCAGAGAGTATGAACCGTTCGAGTAAACCTTGTGAATGATAGAATGTCCCTCCCATTTGGGCTCCATCTATAGTGTCCTCCCACCAGGCATCATTAATGTTATCAAGGATAATGTCATTACACCTTTTAAGAAGGATTAGGGATGAAATTTCTTAATGAAATCCCTAGTTATCTTGTGATGCTGTCTCTCCATATTTTGTCAGGCACAAATCATGTTTTAGTCAATAGATAATAGTTCATCAAGACAGATTTTAGCCACTTTTTCTGGTTTTTACTGATTGTAGATAGCTATACGTAATGAGGGTAACTTAATATCAATGGTTACAACTACCTTTGTTCTACACATTAGGGAATATTGTGTCACCATAGTGGAATTATGAAATGTCATTCGGTAATCCCAGAGAGTGTTGGGGATTTTTTCTAGCCAACTCTCCTTGTTTTGACCAACTTTCATCTACAAGATGTTGGAGAGGGTTTTTTTGATTAAATCGATCAGCCCATTTTCTTCATCATGATAGTGAGAGTTATGATCACAACATATGTTGTACTTGGTGTAAAATTTATTTAGTTCGACTACACAAAAATTGGTGTGGTTGTTTGTAAGGATGACATGAGGGAATTTTAATTGATGAATAATATTGGTTCTAAGAGAGTAAATGATAGAATGTGCCCTTACATCCTTGAGTGGAATTTCCTCTGACCACATGCAAAAGAAATCTATAGCAGTCAAAATCACCCTCCATTAGCGAGCTATTGCTCACAGATGTGGTCCCATGACACCAAGTCCCCAGACTACAAGGTCCATGAGTACATTGTAGTATAGAGAGGTTCTTGTGGCTGAGGCACAAAATTTTTATGGATCTAACATGAATGGAACCTCTTGGAAAACTAAATATAGTCACATATCATTGTGGGGAAAAGGTATCTGAATCTTCAGATCTAAGGAGAATGTTTTAGCCCTACCTGATGAGCCCCACCAGAACCAGCATGAACTTCATGTCTGACATGATGAATCAAACCTCCTAAAATGCAATAGAAGATAACCCCATCGAAACCATGTCTCTAGAGGATTCTATAAAGGCTAGGACCACTCTAAAGGGTGAACTGCATTGCATGCCATCAGATTCTCTCACACTTGGCTTGATCTTCTAGGAGATTACTGTGCCAGAGATAATCACTAAAGGTGGTACTCTAGTCTGGAGTCACTTCCAATACCACAGTATGAGGGCCTTGTGGTCCCGATGTAGAGGCATTGGTGGTAAGGTGGATTAATTGTGGGATATCATCATCATTTTGAGTGATGGGAGCAATGAATATTTAATTCAATACATGGATAATCAAATATTCTTGGTCAGGTTCTACAATAGATGCATCCAGGACAACGAAGGCATCGGATCGGTCATTCTGCGATCGACGGACACGATTAAATTCTGGACAAGAAGGGAACATGGCCATCAGGTGGTTAGAATGCTCTAACAACTATATGATCTCTAGATTCCTGATGACGTAGTCACCATTGATATGCTTGATGACTAGTTCAGAGTCCCCTTTCAAATTCAAGTAGGGAGTGTCAGTCTCAAGGGCCTACTCGGGACCAGTGATGAGAATCTAGTACTATGTGTCATTGTTGGTATAACCTTCTGACAATAGGAATAAATGTGGAATGACAGATTATGAAAGCATTATGAATACATTACCAATGAATGCTCTGTTGAGTCTCGGATCATAAAGTCTTCTAAAAGTAGGGATTCAAAATGTGCCATCGATGTCCATTTTCCAATAAGGAATGGATTGATCCACTAGGAGGATAGCTTAATCTTGAATTTCATGATCCAGAGCCTGGTCTGTGGGAGCTGATGGGGTGGAACGAAATTCTTCAAACGCTCTTCCCTTGATAGCCTTATGGGGGAAAAACTTTATGTCAAACTATTGAAGGACGACTATCAACCGAGGAAGAAAACCTGCCATCATGGGGTGGCTCAGAATGTACTTCTGCGGTCCACTCAAGACACTAGTTGTATCTCATGGTTCTGCAAGTAATGTAGCATTTTCTTTACATTGAATACCAGCATGAGTTAGCTATTCATGATAGGGAAATATCTGGTTTTTATATCGAGGAGCATGTGTCTGAGATAGTGTAACACCCTAAGATTTTATAGTACGTTAGTTATTCAAAGTAATTCAATAACTTACAATACAGGCAACATCGAGTTCAAGCACACCACGACTTACCAAACTAGTTGTTTAAAAGCGTTTTTGAATAGTATTAACATAATTTTAAACTTTATATAACCCTTATAATTTTAGAATCCATATTATGAGTTTCTTAGACATAATGTTAGGACAAATTAATTTTTTTCAGATAAAAGATGTATTTTTCAAAAATTGCAATTTTACCACCTTTTAATGGAGAACCTTTTTTAAATCCAACATTTGAATCTTTTATATATTCAATTTGGCAAAATAAACTTCCTATTTGGGATTGGGACACTTGAATTTAGTTTCAATAAATTTTTGTGTTTTCTGATAACTTTCATATTTGGGTGAATAATGAAAAATAATATATTTTAACTAAAAACAACTTTTTTAATCAAAATAATTGATAGTGTTCAACTATACATAAGAATGGTTTGGATGTATAATTAGATTATATTTTTACCATTTAATCCATTGTTGTTCATTGGATTTAATTTCACTTTGAAATTGGACATAAACAAATGTCAATCTTTTTGTAGTTATTATTTCATAAAAATAATCTTTTTGGTTTAGACAACAGGAATTAATTTTAAACTAATAATTGAAATTTATATGTTTTTAATTTGGTAAAATAGACTTCATTTTTTAATTCAGAATATCAAAATTATCTTAGGGTGAATTTTTCGTATGTTTTTGAAAACATTTAATTTTTGACGAATAGTGAAAAACACTGAGTTATAGTTTAAAACTAAATTTTTATTTAAATAATTATCTATTGTATTTAAATTTCTTTTAGGTAAAAATAGATACATAATAACCATATAAGTTCAATGTAATTAATTGATTTAATTTTGTAATAATATTAGATATATAAAATTTTATTTAACTTTTCAACTTCTTTTACCCACGTCATAGGAGAATTTGAAAATTCACATAAAACATAATTTTACCACTTCTGTGAGTTAAATTTTGAAAATCCAAGACAAAGGATTAATATCAAGGTGTAAAATGTTGTTCAATAAGATAAAAATAATTTTGGTTAATAGTAACCATTTAATTTTATTTACTATGGTTAAAAGTAAATAGGGTAATTAAGGGTAAAAATGATATTATTATTACCCTAACACATGTCCTAATTCTATTGGATAAGTATAATTAGACAAAAAACAACCTTATTAATAAAATATGAACCTATTTGGTCCACTTGGATTATATTAGGATATTAATTATTATTTAATTCAAAGAAGATTTAAAAGAGTTAAAATCAAAGTTTAATAGTTAAAACATTTTCAATATGGGGTTACACATAAGATAAATTAGACTATAAATATTAATTAAAAAGATAAAAAAATTTCCTATATAATGGTATTTTATTTATATTTTTTAGGCATTAAATAGTCTAAATTATTAATGACGCAATAATGATTTAGTAATTACCTAATTAATAAAATATTAAAATAATTGATATTATAAATATCCAAATAAATGTAATTTGAGACTTTTTATTAATTACACTAATTTTATAGGTTAATATGAAATTTTAGGGTTGGTTATATGAATTAGTTTTGAAGTAATCATGCTGTTATAAATTTATCAAAAACAAAATACCAAATAGTGTCAAAATTGACATAAAATAGTTTTTTAATAAAATAGTATATTATTAATTGATATTATATTCTTAAAAACCTAAGGTTCCACTAAAGGACTTATATTGTTATAGTTTTATTATTAATGAACCACTTTTAGTTCTCTTGGAATTATATAGTAAGTTTATTAACCATATAATATAAAAATACAAAGAGACATGGTAAATGTCAAACTATTTAACTAGGAGTTAAATCTAAATGTTAAGGTTAATATAGTGAGCCAAACCTGGTATAAAACCTATTGGATGAGTTATTTTCGACCCATAAGCACATTATTATTTAAATAATCCACTTTGGAGATATTATAAACTGAAAATTATTTTATTATAAAATAATATTTTGTGTTTTTTCCAAAGGTGCCCCTCACCCCTCTCATAAAAGGGCACTTCCCATTCTCTCAAATTCACACCATAAATGCATTTTGGCTCAGCCAAACCCTTCCCAAATATCCTATAAACTTCCCTCACTTCATCCTAGAGGCCCTTAATTGTTCATAAATCCATGTTAAGGAGCCGTTTTGATCAAATCAAAAGGAAGAACCCGAAGAAGAGGTAATAATTTCACCACCCTCTTTCAAGTTCTTTTCTTCTTCCACTTCTTCTTTCTCGGTTATTTACATTCTAAAATAATAAATCCAGTTTCTTCTATATACTGTGATGTTATTAAAAATATGTTAAATCCATATTCATTATTCTATCCATCCTTTTAATGACATGTCACCATACATGCGTACGTACGGATTACCGTCTCCACGTCGTGGTGTAATTGTTATTCAATACATTATTATTTGGGTGGGTATAATAATGATGTGTAATTCATGTAAATAATAAAATATAACATGATAATGATTATTTATATATCATATACCATCCAATTATATATTATTTTACTATCAAAAGAATGATACTGTCGCTCGTGCGTGCGTACGGATTACCATCTCCACGAATACGATGAGATTAATTCCCCCATCATATCCATTCAAGACTAAATATCATTTGATGATTAAAAACAATTTTTAGATACATGATATAATTTTGTATATGAATAATATACATCCCATCCATAATAAATATGGCTCACCTAAAAATTAATATAATGGAAAACGAATCTGTTAACACCCGAAACGACGATAATACTAAGATATTATTACCAAATAAATGTTAAAAGATCATATAAGATATCATATTAATGTATATGATTATTTTATATTTCAATAACAATTATTTCACCATTTTACAGGAGGTTAACCCATTCTCAACAAAAGAAAAATTACAAAGTAAGGGGTTTCTTATCTCACTTTTAATTCCATGATATTTCCATTTTTCACCACTTATTTATTGCATGTGGTGTGTGTACTGCCCATGATTGTATTCATTGTGTAATATACATTAATTTATGTATATTTACATAATCATTGTATGATCCTTCTTTCGTGGGTGAATGTTTCATAAGTTACCAAATCAATCAGGGAATATGAAATTACAATTTCCACTCATTCGGCTTTATGCATACTTCATTGATCATTTTACTCCAAGATTATGTGTGGAATTGCTATTAATTTTCATATTTCATAATTCCCACTCCCCTTTCTGTGGATATACTTTTTATACACATAATCACTACATTGATAAATTCTCAAGTCATCGATATGAACAGGATAAGAGTAATTTTAACTCAATCTCCATTTGTTGAGTTAAATTTCCAATTCATTGGTGTTGTTTTTACAAGAATATATGGGAAAGTCCTCTGATTGATTTAAAATAAATATCCAATCATATTGAGTGTATTTATTTTTTTTACACATAATTATGTAATTGATTTGTCCTTAACCTAAGGATATGGTCTTTATAAGATATTTCATCTCAATTTACATTCCACTGAGACTTCTTTGTTGTTATACACCAAATCACTTTTATATGGTGTATATAATGAACATTTACATAGTATATCATAAATCCATTTATTCTCATGATACTACAAAGTTTTTATTACCTTGATTATTTTTATTCAAGTGTCTCGCTTTTGGTTAGTATCTCTAACTAAAATATCATTTTAAAATGTTTTAATGATTTATTATTCTAAATCATTCTCATTAATGTCCATGTTTTAAAAATAGTTATAAGGATTTCTTTATATGGACATTAAAGTTTTAAAATTAAAATTCCTTTTATAAGTTTCAATGTGATATGGGACACTTTTATTCAAAAATAAATATTTAAATGGATTCTTGACAAATAGTGTGACTTTTAAATGATTTCAAGAAAAAGGGGGATATTTCTCTCTAATAGTTTTGATGATTATTTTCATCTATGTAAATATCCTTCATTATTTTTTATTGAAGTTAATCTGATACAATACAATATTCCATATTGTATAAAATGTGTTATTTTTTACTGTGGATGTGTTATTATTATACCATTCATGGTTTGTGGTCAAAGTATTGAAATTTCGTAAGATATTCTTAATACGAATGTTTATGTTATGTTTCAAAATTTTCATATGAGGAATTCATTGGACTTAGTAAGTGATGGGTGGAGCCAACTATAGCTCCTCGATGCATCAGTAGGTCTCCTGAGACAAACTAGTGTCTTGGCACAAGGCCTTGACAAAATCTTATTTGTAATCTTGCCACAAGGCCTTCACTATGTGGTTATTATAGGCTGGCATTATGTATTCCATCATTATGAAATTGGTTATTGATATTGCATGTGATTATTTGACTAGTAGTATATTCATGTAAATAAGTAAATGGAATTATTTCATTTTTTTCCATATTATGCTTAAGTTCAAGTCTAAAAGGCTTTTTTTTAGTTATACATTGCCTTAAAGGTTTATGCTTATTTAAGAAAGTTTCCGCTATATTGTTATCCTTACTGAGCATCTGAGCTCGCCCCTTTCTATGTTTTATTTTTCCCAAGATGTGAATAAGTTAGTAATGAGTGACTTTCAGGCATAATCATTGAAGATTGGATGTTTCTAATGGTATAATTTAGTGTTGTTGTTCCTTTCAAGTTGTGATGTTGAATTTATGAGTGTATCTAGTATTTCCAAGGATACTAAACTGATTGGTCTTTCAGGACAGGATTTCCTTGTATCATTCCAATGTTATGTAATAATTCACTGACTCTGGGTAACTGGGGTTGGGGCATTACATATAGTATATACTGTTCTATGTTCCCTCATTATTCATATGAGCGAGAAGGGTTCCAAGGGACCATTCCTGGGAGGTAACATAAAGGATCAATGGATTTTTGGAAATGGGTGGCATCAGAACTGATGGTTATAGAAGATACTACTTGATTTCCTCAAAAGTAGTCTGATGCGCCTCATCCCATTAATGATAAACACCATTCTTTATGAGTTGAGAAAAGTGATTACACTTCCAAGCTATATTTGTGATGAATTTGTGTATGTAGGCTATGTGGCCTTGAAATCCTTGGAGCTCCCGAATGTTACCCAGAGCTGACATCTGACTAATGGAATTAATATTTTCAGGATCGATCTCAATGACTCTGTTTCTAGAAACAATACTGAGAAACATCCTGAATGTGATCCTGAAGATACACTTCAAGGGGTTCATCTTTAGATTGTCGGAAACGAGGAAGACGAACACTATCCCAGGATATCTAAAATGGTGCTGACACTGGTGAGATTTAACCACCATATCATCCACATAGAATTATACCAATTTTCCAAGGATCGTCTTCAATATGTGGTGCATGGAACAATGATAGAAGGCACCTACATTCTTTAGGACGATGGGAATTAACTAGTTCTAGAAACATCCTTGTGGTTACTTAAAGGAATTACACACTTCATCATCAACGTCCATTCATATTTGATTATATCTAAAATAACCATCTATGAAGGTGAGATCCTAGAACCCAGGGGTGGAATCAATCAACAGTTCTATTGTGGTAAGAGGATATTCATCCATCATACAGTGACAATTTAGATCCCAAAAGATAAAGCAGACTCTGATATGTCTGCTCTTCTTCTTAAAAAGAGCAATATTAAATAACTATTTGGGGTACATGATCTCCTTGAAAATGTTTTATCTAATGAGAATCTCATCATCAACCTCTATAATGGCACTGTAAAAAGGGTGCATCTTTCTGGGAGGTTGTTTGAACCTATGGGGATTTGTTGGAAGACTGAGACGGTGAAAGAATATATGAAGATCTTGCCCTAGAATTTCATCATAACTCCATGTGAATACATCATGATGATGCTTAAATAAGTCCTTGAATCACGGGTTCTCTTTGATAGGCATAAAGACGCTAATCAAAGCTAGTTTTTGATCTATCTGGTTACCGAGGTTCACGTGTAACAATTCATCGACTGTAGTGGAGACACCCTCTTCGAATGCGTGAGGAGCATCTTCAAAATATTCTTCTTCATACATAGTGAGATGATAATTTGTAGGAGGAAACTCTTCGGAGTTGGAAGATCCTAATGAGACACTCATATCAGCCTAAGCAGTAGTGGAACCTCATTGTGGGGTTCCTTCACTACTGAAACCATGGTGATGAAAGCTGTCGAATGCATCCCATCTGGACTTCGATCCATGTTTCCATGTTTGATGATATCAAAGAAATAGTATACTGATGAATTGAGTCAGTATATCCCAACCTGGATAAACGTGAAGGAATGACATATTACGTTTTCCATGGGGCAAACATCTTGATACCTTATAGGATTAGAGGGATCTAGTATCACTCGGGCCTAATTTATGTATAAACACGAGGTGATATTCTAGAATTCCTAAGACTTGGGAATGCACTTCCACCTCGTACTAGAGATAACAAATCATTGCCCCGTGTATGGGGTCGTGGCCTCGAATCAATAAATTGTAAAAATGTAGTCGTCCTCTAGGTATGTCCATGGTTTGGTCACCATCGTAGCATGCTTAACCTCATTAGCCTGAATTTTCTTGTCCTTGGACGTATAATAGTCAACATCCAAGTAGTGGGATTCATAAGAGGCAAAGGGAGACACAACACTTTAATGGACACCCACTCTAACATTAAGGGATTACATAATGAATTTGTGATATGAAGAAGAGACGGACATGTGCATGTGGTGCCATGTACTACACATCAATGCATTGTAAGTGGTGGCTTGTGAGGAAACCATGAACTCGGTGGTGGACACTAGGCCACCATGCTAGGTATTCCTGTGAATTTTTTCCACTGGAATCTACCCCGTCGTATCATATCCTTGATTTTTCAGGTCAGAGGGACTCATATTTTCCTTGGGTAGCCCCATCATTCGAAGTTTCTTGTTTGGGATAAGGCTGATCCAAGAGCCAGTGTCAACAAGACCCTGGTGAACCTCCATGCTGTGGAAATTTCCAGTGATGTAAAGTGGGAAAATATACCCCTATATAGGAGAACCTTCATCTTCTTAAGAGAAATAGATGATGTCTTGGCATTCTTCATCCTCTAGAATCTTATCATGGAAGGCTCATGTGGATGCTACCTCCATCTAAAACTGGATGGGGCTTCTTAAAGCCTCATAAAGGTCTTTTGACATATCAAGTGACAGACAAAGATCCTCAAGGATAGGGAGCATCATGGGAATTCTGGAAATATGCTTACAAATATCGTACATCCATGTAGGCGTGAAACTCTTCTAAAGGGAGGTCACTCTATGGAATTAGGATTTATGGGAAATACTTGTAGAGACGATGAGTTTTGGCTGGTAATGGGAATATCATAGTGGTCACTAGTAGAACCACATAAAATAACTACCTTTTGAGAGACATATGACTAAGGTTGATCCATAACAGAACGTAGATGAAAATATCACGAACAAGGTGCTTCCAACTGATCGATCTATACAAATGGAGGTGGAGGTGGGTATGAGGAAACAAGATGGGAAGGATGCAAGTATTGTGCTATACATTGGTCTTATTGTCTATTTTTTATGGCATGCGCAGCTTGGATAAAAGCACATACCAAAAAAATTTGGTGATTCTCATACCCATGGTTATGTCGACAATGGCGTCAACTGGGGATATTGGGAGGATCCATCTGGAACTCTTCACTGTCAAGAACAATGTAGGGGTTTACCAGCTCCACTATGTTAACCAAAGTCTACCCTTGATCATCGCATACAAAATCCTCCATCACTGGGTGAATCCTGAGGGTAATCTCCATCTCCGGGGGCATGAAGTCACCTATAGTATGAGATAAATATTGCATCTTTGGGGAAAATTGCTCTCCCTTACCTCGTTGAGGTTTTCCCTTTTGGGAAGACGAAAGATGAGGTGTTGAAACTAATGTAGAGACTCTTCATAACATAATGAATTTTGAATGGTCGGGACAATTCAAACATGGACAGATAATACCATGGGCACAGGCGACTACCTAGTGATCCATTCGATCTTCATAATTCTGTGTCCCATGATAAGAAACCTACTACCATTCACCATCTCTATCGTTGTCTGGGTTTATACACACACAATTCACCTCTGCCGAGGTGGGACCAAATCAGACTATGTTGTTATCGAACTTGTCTTTGAGATAGTATTTAAACACATAACACTGGTTGATGGTGTTCCCAAGGAAATAGTTATAGGGGCAGTAATTGTGGTGATCACTGAAATCTGCCTTTTCAGTCCTCCTTCATTCCAGCAATAGTTGGATTCCCTTGTCCATGGTACATTAAAAATAACCATAGACCTGAGCCTCAATGAATGAGAAGGTCCAGCTTCATCTATCTGAGAAGGGGGATCTAGGACATTGGTCCTAACAATGGGATGTAGGATCTTATTGAGGAGGTGGAACCTGATTATCTCACCTAGGTGGTGTCTATGTGTTACGCGGGGGCACCTTCCGATCCTGAGGTGGCACTGTTGGGCCAGAGGCTGCACCTGAGGTGGTGGCCCACAGTGAGGCTGTAGAGCTGGTTCCACTGGTAATAACTCTAGCATCATGGGGCCCTCTATTTGTGCTACAACGGTAGGGTAACCCTTAGCGGATCTTCTCATGGGAACTATAGGAGGCTACAGAAGTTCCTGCATGGCTTTCTGCAAGGTTTCCTCTAAACACTAGGCTTTGTCAGAAAAATCACAAAATCCCCCCTATTTAGTTCTGTGTGATTAGAGGAGGGACTAATTCAGTTTTTGAATTCCTGACACATATTATTAGCAGTTGTACCCGAGTTAGCGGCATATCAAGGGAGTATCTGACGCCTTTCCAAATGGGGAAAAAGTCTGTGATGTGCTCGTTAGGCCTCTTCTTGTACTTCAAGAGTCAGAAATACTCATCTTCAAGGTGGTGGAACTAAAATGGTAGTGAAGCTGGCTATCGAAGTCCTCCCAACTCGCAACCGACCCAATGAGTATCTGGTTGAATAAAAATACAGGCCCTTCTAGCATCTGTATGAAACACCAGAGCTTGGTGGTCTCCTACTACGATGGAGATCCTAGCATGGGTCCACACCTTTAAATAAAGTGTGAAAGATGCTACAGTGGATCAACCATCCCATTAAAGGGGGAGAATGTAGGATTTTAGAAACTAGGGGGTGATGGACTATCATTGACCCATGCTAAATTTGACTTTCCATCAAGAGGGATCACCACCTTTCATGTTTCTAGGGCATTGAGGTGGAAAATGAGAGTAAACATTGGATCATCATGGAAGGGATTCTAGTAAGGAAGAGGATCTCTAACAACCAGTGTTTTTTTAGGTTTGTAACCATGATATGTAGGCCCAATTACTCATGGAGTGCCTAGTGGGGTGACTTGTGGGATTGCTGGGGGAACGACCTATGGAGCATCTAGGGGAACCAGATATGGGTCCCTAGGAGGGTTATCACGAAACTCATGTGGATTTGGGGATGCATATTGTTTCTTATTCCCAAAACTCTAGCCTATACCTTGATTATTTGGGAAGGATGCTAAAATCCACCCGGAGTAAACTCACCTGAGGGAGGATGTACCTAACCCTACTGCCCTGATTTAGGATTACTGTAATTTGGCGTCATTCCACAACATGTTCAAAAAGAAGGTCATAAACCATATTTTTATGTTCTCTGTGTTGCCGACGCAAAACAACATTTTTATGGTCATCTTCCATCTTCTTCACTAAGCCAGATGGCTTAGAGGGTTTGATGGCCCTAGTTTTCTCTTTAACCTTATTGGGGTCCCGATTGAAGGGAAATGGATTGGAAGGTGCATTAAGGCAAAATAAATTTCTTTCCTAGAAGGTGTCCTTGCCGAAAGGATATAGCATGTGTGGAGCCTCCCTAATGGGTATGTTCTTTTTAATTAGTCCTTGCTCAATTTCCTCCTCTGATGGGTCGACCATGTTTACAGTAACAGTGCCTAGAAGCGTATCCCCAATATCACCTAAAACATCGAGCTGGAACCGAATAGGACTGAAAATAAGGGCAACATACTACCCCCAACCACATATATGAACATGGGGGAAACCTCTTGAACAATTATGTGGAGCACTAAAAAGATCTGGATGCATCGTTGTTGGAGGGTCCAATGATGACCGGGTGACTCGAGGCACTAAGCCACGGGGAGCGCAGCCATGTTGACAATGCGAAATTGCTGGTCGATGTTGTCAAAGTGTTCTTGGGTCAAGGGGTAGCCACCTGCAGATGAAGGAGATGAAGGTTTGTTACCTAGAGGTTTCAGAGGAATCACATGACCTCCTCCTGGGTAAAAGATTCTTGAGTATTGAAGTTTACAGTTGTAACTAGCCAGAACATCTATGGGAATTGGTCCATTGCAAGGATGTCCAGCAATCTCCTTGTATCAGACTCAAGATCTAGACCTAGTTTTCCCCACTCATTTAATAGGGGTGGTTGAGGTAACATTAATGGAACTGAGATGGACCGTTGTGTTGTTAGACTAGATGGTAGGGAGTACAACACTCGAGGTGACAAGCCGCTGCATCTTATGAAGTCTTCTGAAGAATGCATCGTTTGCACCACCACATCCATGTAAGTTATGCTAATGACCATTGCTTCCCATGCATGGGTTGTGGTTACGGACTTTGGGTCATTCTATTTTTCATCTTCTATTGGTCCCCATAAAATCTCTATGTAGTCTCTGGTTGAGGTAGAGAATTATCTTGTTGATGATAGAGAGGATTAAATGGCAAGGCCCTAGAAGGAGGACAGATATACCTCCCCCTGGATGTATCATCTGAGGGATGCAGGAATATGGTGGACCACACTTTTCAGAATGATGAGGCTTATATGCATTATTCATTCCCAACCCCTAACATGAAGACCTTGGTGAGGGTTTCATCACTGAATCTCACTCCACCTCATAATCTGAAAAGCAGATAGGTTTAATCGCGCAACATCCCCGAATTCTTTTATTTGAAGTGGCGACCCACCCTCCTGCCCAGAGATTGTTCCTTAGAATTGGGATGGTTTTTGACATAGAGAGGTTCTTTGTATATAATGGTTATATAGTTAGGAGTATTTCCAGATTCACTAGATGGGATATGAGGAGGGACTTCATATCATCAATTGTTAATGCAGGGAGGACCTCTGCTTTAATGAGCTGGGGTGTGAGGGGAACCCGGAATATTTTGAAGGGAACATGGTGGGGACCTCTATGTTTTACAGTGTTAGAGAAGGGAGGGAATCTGTTGGAGCTGGTAAACACATGGGGAGGACCTCCATGATGGTAATCTATAGTGCGGGCAAGAACTTCGAGTCGGCTGGCCTAGATAGAAGTGGTATGAAGAGGGTCCTCTTACGGATTATACTGGACATGAGAAGGTCCTCCGTGATCATCATTTATGGAGTGTCGAGGACCTCCAATTTGATGATTGATCGAATTTTTGGGACCTCCATTGGAATTGATGAGCACATGGGGAGGGACTCCATGCATTGTGTCGATGAAGTGGCTATGGAATTCTCCATATATGATGATGATGTCATGGGGAGGACATCCATACTGAATGAAGGAGTGGGGAGGACCTCTAGTCTATCTGATACTGGTACGGGGAGGACCTCCATACTAGGTTTCATCATCACTGGTTGGTCCATGGAGGCATCTTCTTACCCAGGTAACCAGGAGAGCTTATTTAATTTTCTCACATGGTGACTAGTTCTTCCACTTTTTTTGGGCTTGGAAATTCCCCTTCATTGAAACCAAGAGGTTACCATTCCCAATGATGATATTGGGATGATATCTCGTGTTGGTGGTGGCGCGGGCCATTGAATCCGAGGACGATGGTCCCCACTAGTTGTCATTATACTGAGTTTTCAACCAGCATTGACCCCTGGTCAGCTGAACTAGAGCCTGCTATGTTGGGAGATAGACTGCTAACTCATCAGTCCATAAGACTAGCTATCGATGATGACACGACTGGGTGGAAGCCCTCCATGGAAGCTCCCTTGCTGAAGTCATGTCTGGGTGGACTCAAATGTCCCTTACTTCATCATAATAAGGGATTCAGTTGAATGAGAGCTCTGAAGATAGGATCCCAAAGCTTTTGAAGGTTGGAGGGGGGAGGAGTGGCTCCTTGTATGGCCCTTGGTGGTGGTGATGCTGACGGGGTACAGAGGTATCCATGTCTTGGCGGACCATATCCCGCATTAGGATGACCTCTTCCTCTTCATATCGGTGAATAAGAGTCTCAATCACCATCCTCTAAATAAATTCAGAGGGTGATAGGGGGTGTTGGAACACAGTGGATGTGGGCATGGGATCCATCGCAGTAGAGATGAATCCATGGGTAATTGAATAATTTTTACTACCCCTTCCCCTACATCCAAACGAGGGAGCTGATTTCTTTCCTGTAGCATGAGATGGTGTCCTGCAATGTAGGAGAATTCATCTATCTTTACAAAAAATGGAAAAGTGTTGCTCAGTTCCCCATAACCATTCAATATTTCATGGATGTATCGAACGATTTATGATAACAATGTTGCAAATTGGGATTCCCAACGATCAAATGCCCTAAACATTGGTAAGTTTCACACCAGATCAATTATTTGTTTGGCGGTACCAGGTTGCAGATAGTTGGATATGGTGACACACTTATTTCTTGATTCCTATAATGATACTAGTCTCCATATTGAAGATAAGATTCACATTAGGTTCACCATTTCTGTTTCTAACGCTTTCACTAGGGCACAAATCATTGTGTTTCATTATGCTGGACGTTTCCCAGAATCCACAGTTTCCTAAGAAAAGTTGCATCCATCACTTATTCAAGTACATTTGATCCTTGATTGAAATGGGATGATGGGATGTCAGTCTCTACTTTTGTGGATTCCTCCTCAAAATTTTCCACCTAGTTTGATTCTCCCTTAAAGATTAAGATGTTGTTCGTGAAACTCTTCTCGATGCCACATCTTTGTAGACACTGGTCAATTATGATGCTTCTGTCAGAACATTCAAAGGGGTCAAGTCAATGCAACAACTTTCAGCTAGGGGATTAGTCACATTAGACATCACTGGTGTTTCTGGGTGCTGAAATATTCAAACACAATTATTTTATCCCCTTATGGTAGGGCTTCTTGAGGGAGTGGATGCTTGAGGTATCCAACATCGATTTGGGGGAATTATATTCCATAGATCTGTATCTTATGTTATTTTCATCATCCCATGTTTAACATGTGGTATGTCGTGGGTTTAACTTTTAGAGGAGATAGATCAGACTGATCGGAACACTTATAAGAGTGGATTAGTTGGGAACATTCCAATGAGGGACCACCTGGGTGGCTTACTAGATGGGAAGATCAAAATGAGCAATAAGTATGGATCCAAGGATGATTGGGTCCTGACAAAGGGGACACCAAGGTTTGACATTGGCTGGGATTGAACCATGTGGATGCCTTCTATGTACCATGATTAGAGGACAGAGATAAAAACCAACGTAGTTTGAGAGAGTGATGAATCTGGGTGTACACAAAGGAAAACAACCCGAAAACATGTTGTGGATTACACATGGTTAGTGGGCCACCGCAATAGGGACAATATTGGTAGTATGATTATGGATTGTGCAAGGAAAATGCATGGTTAGCTAACCAGTTGCTATAAGGAGCAGCAATGAGACGGATGTCATGATGTCACTGAGATGTAGTGGACCATGTAATAATCATGAAGGATGACAGATGGACTGGATGGGAGGAATGGGGTGGACCCGATGTGAAGGTGAATGTGATGTTGGGCTTGAACCTCAGAGAGGCTTCATACATAGCCTACCTAGGCGAGGGGCAAGATCAAAGTCCACATAGTTCGACGAGCGATGGAACATCTAAGGAGTTGGCCCATGAGATGGGATGCATAGATGGAACACAAAGGGAGTAAAACCACTAGGTTGGGGCATGAACTTCTCAAAACACAAAAGGTCAAGAGAGAGACTAGGATGGGACATGAATGATGGGCTTTAACCTCAAAGAGGCTTCCTACGTATCACCGGGACAACGAATCAAAGTCCGCGTAGTTCAAGAAGGCACGTTAAATCAGGGTTATAAACAGAAAAATAAACCGAACACATGTTGAGGCTTGTGTGTGGTCAACATCCCGTCACAAGAGGGACAGTCTTTCTTGGAGGATAATGAATTCATTGTGGGCGTCTTACACATGGTTAGCTGCCTGGGTGCTGGTCTAACACCACTAAGGGATAGACCATGGATGTGGGTCCCAATAGGGGGGACACCAAATTTTACCTGTGTTTGGGGTTGAACCTTAGGGATTCTTTCTACATCCCCTGTCTAAGAGACCTTGATCCAAACCCATGTAGTTCGATAACATAAATTTTAACATCTTGTGGGATGAAAAGTGCATACATTATAATGTAATGTAAGACGAAGGTAAACCCATGTGAAGTGGTTAGGATTGAAGGGTGATAGGATTGAACCTCGAGGATGCTTCATACGTACCTTTTATGGAATGGGAGAAGATCAAAGTCCACATAGTTTGAATGGATGTAGAATGAGGATTAAACACTAAGGCCCTCCAAAAATGGGTGTCACAGTCGGCGATTTCTCTATGCCCACATGAATCATGCTAGGAGTTCTAAACAAGAGGCAACACGGACCAGGTGATTATTTCAAGAGAGGTGCGTCCATGAGGAATGAAGTTGGGCATATTCATGGTTAGTGGACCAAAGAGGAAACATGGTCTTACTCCATGAGGGAGGCCCAATGGTGGAAAATAACAAAGGGAGTGGGATGGGGTATTGAGAGTCCCATGTGTCTATCTCCCCTTTGGTCTTTGCTCTTGGAAGAGGCATGGAGGATCGAGGGTGCTACCTATTTTGAGAAAGGCTAGGGGCTTACACTAGGATGGTTTCTCTTCCCCGCAAACAGATTTCATTCCATGAAAGGAGTATATCATTCCATGTGAGGAAGATTTCACTCCCATGGAGAGGAGTGGGCAGGAAAATGTTAGAGGAAGGTCACCCCTTGTATATTACATTGGGTGAGTCTAAGGTGTAACGCAATGTGATGAGGATGACGTTGCTTGGAAGTTTAATGTCATATAGCTCAGATGATAGGGATTCACTCCTCACCCCTATAAATTACATAACCGGAGTGCTTTAAACCTTTTTGAAGGGAAGCCACAGAAATGCAGTATGGATACGGGGTTCTGGTGTGATCCATTAAGGGGCTCACATTACCATGGTTATGCAAAGAATAAATAGTTGTTAGTATTCCAATGTGAATAATCATGAGGAAAAGAAAACAGAACATAAAGCACCGTCCAAGGGACCTTTAAATCACTTATAGAAGCCTGAAGGGCCACATGGAAGAAGGGTGTGCAAAGAAAGATATCATGTAAAGAGGTACGTTGTGAAGGGAATGGTCTTAACGAATGAAAGAGTTTTCATAAAAAAAAGGCATCACAAATGAAAGGTCCTTTTCAAATGTAAGGGACTTAACGAAGGGAAGTGTCTTGTTGAAGGAATGAGTTTTAATGAATGTTAGGGTCTTCATAAAGGTAAGGGTCATCACAAAGGTAAGGTTCTTTGCAAAGGTAAGGGTATTTATGAAGGAAAGAATTTAATGGAATAGAGTTTCATCTCAGAAAATAAATATTTCTTAGGTGAGTGTGCGAAGGATATAAGATTCATGAAACCCTAAACACCCCAATGGGAATCCATCCTTTGTGAAGGTCATATTCCTTTGCGAAGGGAATCCCCACTATAGGTGGAGGATGGGAAGAACATAAATATGCATGACTCACAGGGGCCAAGTACATTTGGAAACCAATATGTGGGCTTCGTGTAGCACTTTGTGAAACTAGATCATTGGAAGTTGATAGGGAAAAGTAGAAATGGGTTGAGAGGGGGAGAGGGCATTCTATTTATTGGAAACAAATGATGGTGAGGGTTGAATAGGTTCCCGTAGAAAAGAGTGATGTCGTGGAGAGGATGAGGTTCATCGGAATAGGTCATCCACATGGAGGGGTGTGACAATGTGAAGAGGATAGCCAAATAAGACTCTACAATGTGGGCCGCAGATACTAAGGACGCCACAGAGAGGAATCCGTCCTTCATAATGCATTATACCCAAAGTGGGGTGTGACATTGCTGAGAGGATTGTGGAGGTGGCCTCATGAAGGCAAGAAGGTCGGACATAGATCTTCTCTATTTAGGCCCTTTGGGTTGGTTTCGATGGATTTAGGGCCCGTCATAGTTCTTAATTAACTCTACTACATTGATGAGTCCACTCCCTGTGTGGTATGACTTTTGGTTCCATTTAATGCCCCCCTCCAAGTTTGAGCTGAATGGAATGAGGTTGTGATTCTGTGGGTAAGACGTCTAAAATACCATTAGTATCGACCGTATGACGAATCGCTTAGCTGGGATACTGAGCTGTACATGAAATTCCATCACACAAGACATCATGAAATAGACTTCATAGATGGTCACCACTCAACTAGAGTGAGCAGCACCATGAATAGGACCCGAGGATCTCCGCGAAGACCATCCACTTATCGCCATAAATAAAGGGCCTACCATGCCTATAAATAGAGGCCCATACATCATTTTATACATATGGATCTTCGTGAAATAATTTTACTCCGCTTTATTTTTTGTAAAAATATCATCGCTGTGAATTTTTGGCGAACTGGAGGTCTTTGGTCTGGTGTTTCACGAATGGTTTCAGTGAATTGGGGAATTGCGATTCCGTGCATTGTCTGCAACACCAGCCAAAGTCAAGGATTGTTTTCGAAGAAGTCATTATTTCTGACCAACATCGTGAAATGTATTCATGAATCGTATTAGAAAAAATCCTCTGAGAATGTTTTTGTTCGGCCTTCGTGCCCCAATTAGGAAAATCTTTCCAAGTATTTATGGTTTCTTAGGAGGCTACACAAGAAGTTCTTGCAGACATCGCTCAGTGGGAGTCCATGGCAATCAACATTAGAATTGGGGAGTACATCTGGAGTACTTATGATCACCAGTCATTGATGGAGTGGTTGACGGAGGTGAAAAAATAATACTTGCTATGAAATCACCTGTCATTGTACGACTTTGTCTTGCAGGATGATGTCTCTATCTTAAACACCTATAAGGATGATCCAACCTACTAGTTTAGTAATACCCTGCAGAAATACCAGTGGTACATGGCTACAAATGAGAATATCGGAAAAGATCGTACCCCGATCACGACACATTTTCAGTACAATATTGTTAACAATATTAATGGAAAGGCACTAGCGTAGAATAAATATCCACCCCTATAGAAGACGATCATTAAGGTAGGGCTTGGTAACCCATACAAGGGGTGGATCAGAAGCTGTGATTTGTGCGAGGGTGGAAATTTCCCCGACTAATGGGCCTGGGCTTATTGGGGGTGTGCGTCTTATGAAGAGTTTGACAATGTACTAATGTGGGTAGGCCATTATTATGTGGCTTGGGACACCCAATTCATCATCTCTCAAATAATGGAGTTCATAATGGAATTTCTAATTCAGTGGTTGAAAAATATTGATACAATCCGTATGAATCATGGGGAGGTTCGAATCTACCTATGGGAACTTCATCAAATTTCTGGCATTGCAATCATGTGAGAGATGTATGATGAGTTCCTTGCAGCTGTGATCATCTAGGGGAATAGGGAGAAGATGCCACCTTTGCAGATGACATTATTGAGGCTAGTACAAGGTATAAATAAAGAATAGAAAAACACCTCAAAAATCCACTTTAGGCAGTGGTTTGGCTATTTCTTGAATTTTCCACTAGAGGGAATGCTACCAGTGTGGCACCCCATATGTACGTGAGGATCACAACATGGTAAAGAGGGCTCCAAATAGTAGATTATGGAAGACAACCAAAGGAATCTATGGAAATATAGTGTGAATACCATGTTGTGACCAATAGTCAGGCTGTATGGGTTTATCTCTATGCTGATCTGGGAGTGGATATTACCAGTCAGATATTCCCACACTGGGGTGAGACCAGGTACATTTATCATGGAGGCTAAACCGGATGGTAGGGACCGCATCAACCTGAGTATACCGGTGCCGGAAAAGTTTTACCATCTACTCTAGCACATTAGTGAGGGAAATAGGCCACTGCCAGTGTGCATGAAGTTCCAATTTTTGTATAGTGGTATTAAGGAACACATGTGGGATATCAATAAATTAATTAAATAACTCCGTCTGGGATACATTATCAACCGGAAATTTTGACCATTTCAGGGAGCACCCCATTGAAGTTGGATGCAATTACTATGCTCAATAAGATGGGGTGGGCAGAATAGTTGCTCTTCCACCCACTAGCTTTACCAGCCATAGCCTATACTGATGATCGAACATATACCATAGAGAATTTTTCCTATCCGCTATCCGTTTGTGTTTCTATTCTGGTTGAACAAGTAGACTGTGAACCTATATGTGAACCATATACCCCACACCGGTTCACCTGACAATTGCATTGTATGTAGAGGCTGTCTTGATTAGTGTATACAAATGTGTGGCACGAGGGTCACTCATGCATGATGATAAATATTGGATTATGTTTACAAGGGAGAATGGGATGATGCAGAATGATTTTCCTCAATCTAATGATGCATTTAGACTGGTTCACAAGTATACACAGACCAAGAAGGCTTCTTACCCTATTGAGATACTGAAGAAACTAAATATCTGGTCCAACAGGGTTGTTCTTACACCTCAACACTAAACAATGATGATGGGGGGATGTCAATAAGGTGGTTAGAACATACATCAAGTTGGTGTGGCAGTGCTGGGCCTGGTGGCTCTACCAGAGAGAGCCTAGGAGGGAGGTGAATCATATTGGGGATTCCTATGGGTCCCCCTTTAATCTCTATGGAAGAAGCTATGTTCAGTAGATATTCCATCAGATGTTGTTTTCATGGAAGCCTGGAAAGATTGGGAAACGAGTAAACAGTACCTCGACATTAATGGTCTTTGGGAAAACATGAACAAGCATGAGACATTGCTCCAGGATCTTGGATATTCTATGGGTGGATTTAACCCTACCCCTGATAGGGGAAGAAAGTTTGTAATGGAGTTGGAGGATGTGATACATTCCCCCAGTGATATGTGGCCAATGACACACCAGGTAAGGGTCCTATTGAACATGAATACTCCTATAGAATTGATAGCAACTCAACTCGTACAGTGTTTTCCCTTACCTGGTCTTATAGATGAATCATGGGGGGTGGAAAGTAAATGAGGTATATTTCTTTCGAGAAATAGAGGAAAATTCCAAGGGAGCCCCTTCTAAAGAGGGATAGATAGTGGACTTGAGGGGAATATTATTTTGAGAGTTCACCACAACTCTAGAAGTGATTTTCTACTCTATTTAGATGAACTGGTTCCCTTCTTACATTACTTTGGTTTCTCAAGTAAAACTTATAAGTGTAAAAGAATCTTTAATCTACCACTACTGCAAATGATGGAAAATCCACGATAGGCACAGAGAACCAAACACTATGGTCTATAGCCAGAGCCATGTGGTTGTAGAATCCAGCAGTACTAAGGGGTAGGGGTGGCCTCCTTGGAATATTTAGTGTCTACAATCGTATACGGAGGTCTACATCCCGACCTCTCGATGATGGTAGACCCAAGGAGAGATCAAGATTCTAATCAGGGTATGTATCATACTCCGGAGCTATAACCATTGTCTGGTCGGTCAAATTTGCTGATGTGACCCATGCCTGCATAGTTTCTATGATGGGACCTACGTTGCTAATGCAAATGGATCAAAGACCTGAGGATTCGATTCAAATAGGGGTGCTAATCACTATAACATTGAGTGTTGTAGTTGACCAGACTATGTTTCCTTAGTAGTGGATAAAGAGGATGAGCGATACTACTGGTAGGCTAGTGTCTGGAGTTGAACAAGCAGACATAATCGAATTAGAATCCAGTGATGAAGACCCACATGAGGATGATCATACTACAGAACTCCTGGAGGAATTTCCCAAATATGAACCTACCGACCCAATGGATGGGGCTATGTCTACTTTTGATGAAGATGATAGAAAGGTCGTATGTCGCTTGTCATGGAATCTGATCAGGTGAATTATCGACAAAACCCGAAATCGTAGTTAATAAGTCTGATGGGAAAACTTGTCCCCCAATTGTGAGAACAATGCGCTGGAGTATTAGATTACCAATATCCTCACATTCTCACTGGAGACTACCTTTCCGAGAGGGTGCGAGAAGATGTGTGCAGCTTCAGTGTTGGTTGGATGTGGAAGAATTCTGTCAATATCCAAAGACTCCAAGAGGCTAAGAAATATATCCAACACTTGATGGAGTTAGAGAACAAACACTCTTCTTTCCTTGATGCACAATCGGGACTCATATCGCGATTGAAGGCACAATTGACAGAGGCTTTGTAACAGATGATTCAAGAATCCAAATAGATGGACATTATCTGTGCCAATAAAGATCATGCCTAGGCCAGGGCTGATGAGCGATGCCCCATCACTATCGAAGAGGGGAGGGATCTTAAGAGGTGACAATAGATCTTGGACACTACACCCCTTTAACCAATTATTATAGGTAATGGTGAAAAATGGAAGACATCATTTCTTGGAGATGGTAGTCATCAAAAACACACAATCAGTGTTCCATTGTTTTTCTATGTTGATGGGAAGGAATAAATATCAGTTGTTTTATTAATATTATAAAAATTAATTATACCAATGATACTATGTTCATTATATTCATACCATTTGGATTGGTTTGTAATGTAAATATTAAGAATAAAATAGAAGGAGTATGTAATAGTTACATGTACACCTCGAGCATCTTATTAATGAACTGCCTAAAACTGAATGAATTGGGATAACTTGTTGTGACTAGGGGCCACATAAAATGAAACACCAATGTTGGGGAGGAAATTTTGGTAGGTATTCAAAGATATTTCAAAGGGATTTTATGAATTGAAATGGTGAATGTGACCCCCTTTTATAAGTGAAGAAAATGTTAATTTTGAGAATACCATTTTCTTTTCAACGATATCATTTCACTATTCAAGGTCCAATGACTCCAAATGTTTTAAATAACGTACATTAGGGTAAGTATGTTCTTATAAATCCTTAACCATGTATTTACAAACATGTTTTAAATAATATTGAAGTCATTTTCTCAAATATTTTTTTACATTACCAATTTTTACTGGGGTAACTAGTATTTACCCAAGTGACTTATGCTTTAAAAAAGATAAAAATAATCCATTATACCAAATTTGGGATTGATCAACCGAAATTTAATCTACATTTAATATAATTAAATTTCTAAATAACATAAAATTATCTTTTTAATTAAATCATTTAATATAGAATTCTGTTTTTGTTGAAAACACCATTTTCTCCATTAAGTGTTCTTAATATTTTTTAGTATTGATTTCCAATTGATTGATTGGTAATATATTTTAATATTGGTTTAAAAATTATATTAATGCAATTTTTTAGAATATATTAATTTATTTTATTAGATAAAAATTCCACAATATTAATAAAATAATTCTCTTGAAATTAAAGTTTTACCATTATCATTGTATTAAACATTAATTTTAAGAATCATATATTTTTTTCAAAAAATGAAACTTAAATTATTAAATAATTTTACTTTTGATCTAAAATATTAAATACATTTATATAGATTTAATTTCTATATGTGATGAAAACTAATTATTAATATAAGTGAATAAAAATAGTTTCTATATTAAAATAATACTTATTTTTTTAAAACATTACAAATGGGTTTAATAAATTAAACATAGCAATCTTAAGTGATTTATATTAATTTATAAATAAATCAATATATTTATTGATAAAAATATTCAAAAAAATTTATGTCATTCTTGCATTATGATAATATAATAAAAATGATGGCATTGACCAAATAAGTATTATTTTACTATTCTCTTAATAGTAATTAGTTCTAAAAATTACCAAAAAATCAAACTCATATAATATTTAAATGTTTAATACAATTATGAACTTAATTTTCAATGTTGAAATAAAAATATTTATAAACATATCTTTTAGATGAAAATACAATATACGGAGAAAAATTTATTTTATGAAAAAATATCATTTTTATAAATAAAGTGTCTTTAATTAAATTTTATATGAATTTATAAATTATGGAATATTAGAATATTAGTTGAGAAATCGAAATATTACCTATTATGGTAGTATTTTTACTATGATTAGTTAAATTTATTATGGTAAAAAAATACCCTTTTTAATGGTTCTTCAAATTCAATACTTTTTAAAGAATTAATCTATAAAAAATAAAAGTATGCAATTATTTTAATTGATTATTTTATTTTTAATGAATAATTATTATATTGTTTATTTTATTTTAAAATGTTTTAGTTCATTTTAGTTGGGTGTTTTGTTAGTTTAGTGTTTCATGTGATACAAGCTATTGGTGATAAAATTAATTTAAATAGGGTAAAATCTTAGGTTGTTTCACTGGGTTTTTCCCGGATTATGTTTTCCCAGAGCATATCTTTTAGCATCCATAAAGAGAATAAAATAATAAGATTGCTGACCAAGATTTCAAATATGCATGAGAATCCTTATATGATGAACAATGTTTCCACATTGGGGTGAATCTTCAACTTGGGGATTTTTGATGGAATAAAAGAGCCTAATTATCTGAATGAATTCAATGTGATTAAGAGTCATATGCAGTCAATTGGAGTGAAATTCACTAAATGAGTGTGCAACTTGATTCTACTTTCATCATTTCAGAATCATGGGACATGATAGTGACAACCGTGTGTGCTTATTGTAGAGTGAGAAACTCGGTCTTTGGTGAGATATGTGATATAATGTTGAATGAGGATATCTAGTAGAAAGAGGTCCCATAAACCTTTAGATGTTAATTCACATTCCCATAATAAAAGAAAGGCTCCACCCAAAAGAATCAGAATAAGAGAAAAGAAAATATAAGTGCTAACTGTTGTGGGAAGGTAGTTGGTCTTGGGGACTCTACAAGTATTCACTACAAAATAAAGGGGGTCTTATTGAATTATTATAAAGGGATGCATGTAAATTTAATAATTTATTATTCTATATCATCTATAAATCCAATATTTTAATTTTATGGTAAAACATTGGTTCTACTTGTAACAAGTTTTATGGAATCCTGAATCCATAATTAAAGATAAATATTTAATTCAATTTTTCAAATGACGATGCATGTACAATTATGTATCTACAATATATAGTAATGTTCTTCTTTTGGAGAAAGTGGTGCATATTGTTTTTAGAAAAGGGTTTGTGAGAGATTGAATTAATAAGGGATTTATGATGAATTTTAAAGTCATATAACACATTCCAAAATAATGGAAGAAGCTAATTTACATTTTCATCGGGAAAATGTGGGGTTCTGTATAATTTTTACAGATCGTGTGTGGAATATCACATGAGGCTCTAGGGTGGTGCCCCGTGGTGTAGTGATGAATCATTATAACAAACTAGGGTTTTTGAATGCATCGCCTATGCTGGATATACAATATCAGAATAGTAAATTTGAGGCAAGAAAATATTGATCACATTGTTTAGATATGTTTATGGACATTGGTTGTCATAAGATTGATGAATCCCAATAATGTTGAGTATGAAATATGAAAATGTTTTATCCACATAAACTAGAAGAAGTTATTATTTAATTCAAATTGAAGACACCTAAAAATTATAAGCAGGAGTTGGTTTATTTGTATTTATAGAGAATAAAACTATATTAATCTAATATGTGTTCACTATACAAACTTATTTTTATCATTGATTTCTGATCAGCTACCCAATAGGCATCTTTAATTCCACAGGGCATGTGTCAAATTAGAAATAAATATGTGTCCAAAACGTTACTAATAACCAGGGAATAGTATAGTAGAAGTCAGGGGTCAATCCCACGAGGAGGGTGTTGTTCTTTTGGGGAAAAGAAATCAGGTCTAGAATTATTTGTATGATTCCTTACTAGCTTGACAAAAGTTTGGGTGGAGTCTAACAAATTTTGGGTTTGTCTTCAAGTGATTAAATAGGGATTGGGATCAAGTCCAGGTATCTAGATAAAGGTTATCTTAGTTCTAATATTGGAAAAGTAATAAGTGCTTCGTCTGTGAATCAATAGGTATTCGCTAGTCATCCTTGGTCTAGTCTTCTAGTATTACCTGGGATGTAACTATTCCATGGTAAGTAGGATAGGTACAGTCTTAGGTGTAATACGTTCAGCTTCTACTTTACAAAGGTCCCTAAGCTAATGGTCATAGTCATAGTTTACTACAATTAGGATAGGGTCATTTTCTTTATTGACTCAATGGTCCTGGTATAGTCACACAAATGGGGTTTGACCGTTGGTTTATATCCTAACTACAAATCTCTTAAGGTTTTTCATGTTTAGAACTATAGGTATAATTAATCATGTACATACGTTGAACCTTGATCCCTACCCCAATGCATTTAACAATTCAGGGAGGTAATTAAAAAAATAAAAGGGGTGGAGAAAATCATAACTATGCTAATGAGATTGAATAAATATTTGATGAACATGTAAGAAAACATTATATAAAACCGTACATTAATGGAAATAAACTAAAATGAAGTAATGTGATAATTGAATGAATTGAAGAAAAGTAATCCATGACTCTTCAATTGCCAATGTAAAAGAATTACAATGAACTAAGATGTTTAGAGAGGGATGGAGAATGAAATCTCGAAAGGAGTCTAAAAGGGGGGTATATATAATCTAAGCATGTGTCAATGTGTTGCCGAGTTGCTCCTTATATAGGCAGAAATGGTCACGAAATGTAATTAATCATCATGTCGTGAACCCTTAATCTGCGTTATTTCGACTACGGTCTCCATCATGGCATGTAAATAATCTAAAGATTAATGATTTTTTACTATGGTCACATCGCATATAGGTGGTTCACGACATGTACCCCATGGACATCTGGCTTTTTTCATTGAATCCTAATGTCTATCTCGGCACCCGTTTTGTCTGGTGTCATGACCTGTAGGAGGAAATCATGACGTGAACTGAAAAATTCTTCAGTCTTCGTGGTTATTCACTAATTTGGCTTCATACCCTAATGCATGATTTGATTATTAAGTACACGACGTGAAATTTCCCATCATGATTTGTACAAGGCCATTTTTATAACTTTTCTTCCTTTCTTCTTGGAAACCTTATGAATCCATATTTCCTGCAATATTGGGCATCTACCATGTTCACTATCTAGTAAATTAATGTTAAATAATGGAAAAGTGATACAAAAATATATATAACATTAAGGCTTATCAAACCCCTTCACATGAATCATTTATTGTCCTCGAGGAAATTATCTCAACAAATATTTCAAAAAATTTAAGCATTTTTTAAAGCAATAAATGTACATTATGTCTATGCAATTAAATTAAGTGTAAGAAAAAATGTATTAAACTTTCAGTTATAATACTGCCTAGTAGATTAGTCAGGCCTCATAGTTCATATTTTCAAAACAAAATTTATTCTTTTAATCAATATCTTTTAACTGCCCCTTAAGATATATGGCCAATTGTAATTTACCTAACCAATATTTTCTCTCATCACTAAGGGTAAAATGTATGTAAGGTATTCTCGAACATTGATTCCATGTTACAAACCATGTTCTTGCACTAGTTATACCATCTCCATTGTCTAAATAATAGTATAAGAATAATCATGAAGAATTTTAGCAATAAGGTTTTGATGACTTTGAAGCTGTAGGTGGATATCTAAAATGAAAAAAATCAGGCTCAAAAGGAGGGTAAGTTCTAATGTACAATGCAGATGCAACAAGATAAGTTTGAAAAATTTCTCTATATGGAAAGTCAAGTGCATTTTATATCTGCTTAGGTTAGATCCATATGCATCACAAGTATGTATATTAATAAATGATTTTCCTCCTTTCATTTTCATTTTGATTTTTGATTTTTTGAAATTTATTCCTAGATAGATCTCACATCCATCACCTAATGAAATTTGATTCTTTAAGGGATTCATTAGTCTAGAAAATGGTTATTCTTGACCCTCTAAGTACACAACCCATACCATTTTTTCTTTTCTTTCAAATTTTACGAAGGAACCAAATACAAATGAGATCTAAAAAAGGAATATGGATTACATCCTGGTAGTTAGGTGATTGCACCGTACATATTTGAATGTGAAAGCATCACATGCTATCTAAATACCCCCCACTTGTTCGAAAAAAAAATCATTAAGCAGTGTAAAAGGATCACTGTAGGAAGGGAAATAGGTTTGAAATAGATCTTCCTCTCACAAGTCTTTCATGTAAACTATGTGCTAAATGAAGGATAGATGTCATGTGGGTTTCAGGTAAAATGGTTATCAAAGGCTACCTCAATCAATTTAAAATTAAACTTGTTCAGTCATCGTTTTGATAAGTTCTCAGTGCATGTTCTAGTAGGTTCCCATGTCCACGGTATCTCTCATGAAATGTTCTCAGATAAGATAACGAGTTTGAAGGATTAGATTCCTCTCAGGTAATGAGAATAAAATAAAAACTACCAATTAAAAAGGTAATAAATCCTATTTAGTGAGTCAATTAATCATAATTTCTAAGATTTTAAATTTGAATTAAACTTCTAAACAGAGCGATCATTCTAAAATTCTACGCTGGCGTGAAACATGGTTCTTAATATTTTTCATTTTTAAGTTTATCTTTAATTTACATGGGAATAATCGTTTTCAAATTTTTAGCATGTTTATCAAATTTAAAAATGTCTCATATAATAGTGAGAACAAACAAAAAAACATGTGTATCTAAATGTAAATATGAGAAAGACCTCCCCCCCCCATATACATAAAAGGATAATGTGTCCCCAATACCTGTGAAATAATGGGTTGGAGTGGTGTGGAAGTGATTTTTGAAAATTTAATTGACATGGAAGTGATGAAAAAAATTAAAAAGAGGGAATCAAGAGCTCCCTGAGATGAAATGGTACGCCACATGGGTGATTGAGCTATCTTAAAATTTAAATTTAATGCACCTATAAAATATGTTAGTAGAAAAATCCCGCACTACTAAACAAATTCTAGTCCACATGTTTAAACATTTGAATAGCTAAAAAAAGGAAGGTGTAAATAGAAGAAATAATGGTAACCATTTTTATTTATTGAATGTATGTTTGTAAAAATTATTGAAATGAAGCACTAAAAAAATTCAAGACTCAAGAAAATATCCAATAAAACTATGTATTACCTCTCACAAAGTGATAACTTATCATCGTAAGTTAGATATGTGGACAAAATATTCCAAGAGTGGGACCATTGGTTCAGTTGCTTCATTTTCACTTGTAGCTATTGGTCATCGTTTCCTTGAGTTTTCATGGTCACTTAACTAGATTAAGAACTTCAGGTGCATCTCGACTGAATATTAAATGTGGGAGATATGGAATTATCGGTGGGGGAGGTTGTTGCTTTTGGTGGATTATAAATGATAAAACATGAAGTTTAATGGCGATGTAGGTGACAAATTGAGTTACTTGTTGCAGAAGAATGAACAGAGGAATGGGTATGTTGATAACATTAAATGACTCAAAGGAACTAGAAATTTCCATGTAAAAGGAAAAAAAGAGGATTTGAAGATAAAGAACACATGCATGAGTGAATGAAATCCAAAAACTGTATATAAATATCCATGTAGAGTATAATAAATGAGTAATATCCTATCCCTATTAACAATGTCCCAAATCCCAAAAAGTATGAAAAATAATAAATTATCACTTTGGTCCAAAAATATCATCCATTGTTAGACCCGCATCAGAGGTGGAAATGATCTTAGTGGCCAAATCACAATCAGTTGAAGCAGTATTAGTGGTGGTTGTAGGTGGGGCTAAATATTATGGTGGAGTGTAGGAGGTGGTAAGATGGGATGGTTTGGGTGGTGGTGAATCCCCGATCTGTACAATGGTTGTGTTCATGGAAGATGGATCAATAAAAGGGATGCAAGGAGTGGGCTCAGTGGATGGTCCCTTTCCCTTCAGAGCCTGCTCTGCAAGAAAATACTACTGAGTAGCAGGGTCCGTGATATATGGAGGTATGTTGGAAGGAAGAGAGGGTGAGGGAGGATTTGATAATGGTATTAGGTGGTGGAGGGGTGAATGAGGAAGGATCACTAAAGGGATGGTGGATGTGGGAAGCGAGTAGGTGATGATTCTCCAGGACCAACTGGAGGAGTCCCCACAGGTCAGAAAGAGTGGGATGGGTAGGTTCATGCTCGGTGGATGGGGTGGTGGTCGGGGATGTTGGTGGATAGGTAGAAGGAATTATTGCTACTGCCAGTGGTTGCTCCTGCAGATCATCCTCTTGAGGTGCATCCGGCTGGGGTACAAGCTCTTGGACTCCGAGTTCCCAAAAATAGATTATGCCCTCTATCACTAGCATCCCCATGTTATCCAGGGTCAAAATATCAGTCTTCTCAACTGGGCTTACTGAGGTGAGGGGCTATGAGGAATTGAATATGCGGAGGTATCTGGACAACATGGTGATTAATGATCCACCCATAAGTGTGCACTACCTCCTCAATGCAATTACATTGTGGTAGTATGTGAACTGGGGAGCCATGTTAATGGGAGGTAAACCTATGGTAGCTAAGGGGATAAGAACGTAAAGTTCGATGACACTACTGTGGGTCTCGCCTCACAAGATCCACTCATGTGCCATGGCCTGGTGAAATCTTCATAGGTCTAGATTCTTTAGCTTGGTGGACTTCCCCAGCCTAGGGTCATGATAAGACAGCATGTCATATGTGACAAGATGCCAAAGGCTTAGTGTATCCTCTCAAGAAATCCTTTATGAAATTTAGGATAGATGTTAGATATCATGAAGTCCTCAATGTAGATACTGAGTCCTACGCAAAACTGCGCCATGGTGAGATGGTGTGGCATGCCACCATGTTTGAAGAGAAAGGAATACACGAAAATGTCAAATGTGGCCAGGAATTCCAAGAACAAATCCTTCTACATCTCCTCCCTGACGTCGTGGATTTTGTCGATGTGCAGTGACTCCAATAAGATGAGGACAACATCTGTGACATTCCTCTTTTCATGTATGTCCATATCTAGAGTCTTGTTGGTGTGCTCCACGGAGAGGAGATAAAGGAGGAACACAAATTTCAGAAGATAGGGGTTTTGGTAAAGGACGCTGAGAGGAAGGGAGGGAGGAGGGATCTCAGTTTGTGAGGAGAGGAGGAAAAGGGTTGCACATGGGATGGGAGTGGTTCATGTGTGTGTGTGGGTGGGGGGGCACAAGTTGTGTCCCTTTGGTTATTTTTAAAAACTGACACAAGCTGGGTCTCAACGTGTACCTAAGGGTCATGTCTTGATCCTTGAGAAAATTTGTATTTTAGACCGACAAATAGTCACATAGTGACCTATGGGTTCATGATGTGTACTTTATTGGTTTGGTATTTTTCCCCTCCTTTATTTCCATGCCTCATTATTCAAATGAAAAGAAGACTCTCAAAAAGACTTATCCTATTCTAACTTAACAAACTCTTAATCTGGGTTTCCTCCCAGTCAGCGCTTCATTTATAGTCTAGAGCTTGACTCACGTAAGGCTCATATTAATGTATAGTTCTCACGGAATGGTTGATGAAACATATTCATTCATGATAATTTATTTCTGATGGTGATATCTCCATGTATAAATTTGAGAGGAAAATAATGGTCTTGGAGGAGGATTCCCGAAGAAATGAGTTTTTTATGGTATTAGAATGAATAATGGATGATGGAAGCAAAACTATAGTGAGTTTTACAACAAGGATAACTTCCTTGAAGTCACAAAATCCATTTTCTGTAATAGATTCATCACATTCCTCCTTCTTATCCATGTAATATTCCTCATTCAAGATAATAGATATGAAATTATAGTCCTTGTTTTCATCTGAGGGTTGCACAACTCGAATCAGGTTGAACACAACTTCTTCTTCTCCTACGCATAAGATGAGACTTCCTTTGTTGACATTGATTAGTTCCTTTAAAATAGATAGCAATGGACTTCCAATTATACTCAAAACATCACCATTTTTTTCCATGTGTGACACCAGGAATTCAGCTGGCAAAATGAACTTGCTGGCTTTTACTAGAACATCATCTAGATTGGCTAAGGGGTACCTAACTGATCGATCAGCCAATTGCAAAGCCACCCATGTTTCACTAATCTCTATGAGTCCATGATTTTGAAAAGTACACATTGGAATGAGGTTAATTATGGCTCTACGATCGCAGAGTGCTTTTCCAAATTTGCATGTGCCTATCTCACAAGGGATTTAGAAGCTGCCAATGTCTCTCATCTTTGGTGTAATTTTTTGTTTTATAATAGCAGAGCATTATTCATTTAATGAGATGACTCCTAGGACTTCTTTTTTTCTTTTTTTGATAATATTTATTTTAATAACATTTCATAATTGGGAATCTGGGAAATAGATTTGGGAAAATAGATGTTGATAATTAATTGCATGAACATATCAAATAGCTTCGTGTACTGAGTCTCCTGTCTAAGTTTTATTTCGATATACGAATAGGTCAGATGGGGCTCATATGGAGGCGGGGAAACAAACATAGGTTCCTTCTAGTACTCAGGTATATGTTACATCTCAGTTGGTACTTCTTCATGATGTATGGTAGGGTTGACTTCATTAGCTTTTACATTAGAAAAAGGTTATTCTCTTAGAACATCTACTTGAGGACTTGCTTCATTGGGTTGTTGGAAGTCTAGAAATTTTTTGATCCTCATCAATAATGCCTTAGATTCTTCTTGTGGGTATTTCTCAGTGTTACTAGGTATAGTACTAGGTGATCTCTCAGATAAGGTTTTTGATATTTGACCCATTTCACATCAAGGTTCTTTAGATATGATCTCTAATTTTTCATATTTGTCTCATGGGTCATCATTCATTGATCAACCTTTTGCACAAATGATTCGAAGAGGATTTCTAGATTACATTACATAGGTTCTTGTTGTGGTCTTTGTTAAGGTGGATTAATTTGGTGTTCTCTTGAAGGTAATGGTTATTTTTGATATTTTGGTCAGGGTATAGGGTTCATTGAAAGGAATCCTAGTGGTCCTTGATCTATGAATTGGTTATTTCACCCTCTTGGTTTACAACAACTTTGATTGTTCTGAGGTTTTTGCTAAGAAATCCTCTGTTGATAATACTATTGCAGATGAAATGGTGGGTTTTTGTGATTTAAATTGATGTAATTACAGTTGTGGTTCTTCATATCCAACTTTGTAGTCTTGATAAATATGTGGGCCACCACACATCTCAAATGATTGTAATTCCATGACCGAAGCAAGATGGGGTAGAGTAGATGGTATTTGAAATGCTTCTAACATTTTAGTGTGGGCTTCCACTTGCGCTGCTAGCCTTATGGTCTCATCAATTTGGTGGATTCCATGCTGTGGTGGTCCAGGATCACTCTACCATAGACTGGCATTATGGTTGACTTCGTCTAGAATGGATCTTCTGGCTTCGAGAGTCTTGAACATGAGACCTCCATCGGTGGCTGCATCTACAACATTATATACCATTAGTTGGAGTCCTTGATAGAATATTTGGATTTATATACACATATGAAGTCCATGATGTGGAAAAGTACTCTTTAATTATTTAATTCAATCCAAATCATTCCAAGAATACCCTCCATCAAATTGGTTTAAATTTTGATTGTCCATCGGAAGCTTCTAGGTCTGGATGGGTGGGAAGTACTTGTCCAAATATTTCTTGGCCAGTTCATCCCAAGGCATAATTGACTCAGTATATTGACTCTTAATACATTCCTTGGCTCTCTCTCATAAGGACAATGGAATGATACAAAGTCTTATTGCATCAGAAGAAACTCCCTGGTTGCAAAAGGTATCATAGACTTCCAGGAAGTTGGAAATATGTTCGTGTGGATCTCCGCTCTGAAGACCACTAAATTTCCCCATGTTCTAGATCATATGAAATTTTATAGGTTTTATCTAAAATTAGTGTTCTTGTATAGGGGGGTGAACAATAATAGGAGTCACATCATGGAATGATGGAAATCCATAGCCATGATCATTTTCGCCTGGTTCATTATTGGGTGCTCTTTTGGAATGACATGATGGTTGGGGTTTGGTGGGTTTGGTCCTGGAGGGTGGAATTTCTCAGCAAATGCTAACTGGTTAAGAGAAGAGAGATGTATTTCAATCTTGGGACTAAATTCCAAATTTGATTATGCTTCATATGTTCTTGAAGGAGTAAACGGACCTTGGTATAAGCATGAGGTGAATGAAAAATATGAAAATACGCAAGGGAATCTAGGAACTATGTAAATGTGGTGAGGTAAAGGTAACCCTAGATCAAGATAAATGTATTAATCATGAAGAAACAACATTTCCTCCCTGGAAATGGCACCAATATTTGATCGGCCACCCAAAAGGCATCGTTAATTCCTCAGGGTGTGAGTCAAATTTGAAATTTATTTGTGTCCCAAACATTACTAACTACCAGAGCATAGTATGATAGAAGTACGAGGTCGATCCACAATGGAGGGTGTTGTTATTGGTTAGAAAATAAATATGATATTGAATTATTTTAGGATTCCTTACTATCTTCACTAATGTTCAGTTGGTTTCTAACTAATTTTGGGTTTAACTTCATGTGATTAAAGAGGGGTTGGGATAATGTCCGAGTATCTAGATAAAGGTGATCCTAATTCTAATCTTAGTAAGTTCATATGTGCTTAATCTACAATGAAAGCGGTAATCACAAGTCAAACTTGGTCTAGTTTTTTAGTTCTACTGAGGAAGTATCTATTCCATGGTCAGGAGGCTATTTGTAGTACTAGATGTGTTACATTCAGATTCTATTATAGAGATTTTCCTATGCTAATGGTCATAGTCATAGTTTACTTCAATTAGGAAATGGTCGTTGGTTTGACTGTTCGATGGTCACACTACAGTTGTAC
This sequence comes from Viscum album, assembly GCA_963277665.1. Classification (NCBI taxonomy): domain Eukaryota; kingdom Viridiplantae; phylum Streptophyta; class Magnoliopsida; order Santalales; family Viscaceae; genus Viscum; species Viscum album. The sequence goes on from OY728152.1 coordinate 2,006,505,693, forward strand.
AAATGGGGTTTGACCGTTGGTTTATATGCAAATTACTAATACATTTAGGTTTTCCCAATTTAGTACTAGAGGTCTAATTAAGCATGTAAATACATTGAACCTTGATACCTACCCTAATGTGTTTAGCTACACATGGTGGTAATTAATGAAATAAAAGGGGTTACGGAAATCCTAACTATGATAATGGTATTGAATAAATTTGTGCTGAACATGAAATAAAACATCAAATAAAACCATACGTGAATGGAACAAAATGGAAATGAAGCAATACGAGAATTGGAGGGGTTGAAGAAAAGGAATCCACAACTCTTCAATTGAAAATGTAAAAGAATTATAAATATCTAAAGTGTTTAGAGAGGTAAGGAGAACGAAATATCGAAAGGATTATAAAAGGGATAGAGAGATAATCCAACCATGTCTCAATGTGCTGCTGAGTTTCTCCTTTTATAGAAGGAAGTGGTAACGGCATATACTTAATCATCACGTCATGAACCCTTAATCAATGTTATTTGGACTAGGATCTTCAGCATGGAATATAGATCATCTACAGATTATTGATGTTTGACATTGGTCACATCGTGTATAGGTGATTCACAACATGTACCCTATGGACAACTGGATTTTTGCATTAAATATTTGGGGCTTTTTCAGCATCCGGTTGGACTGGTGTCATGATGTGTAGGAAGGACTCACTACCTAAACTAAAAAATTCTTTAGTCTTCGTGGCTGGTCAGAACTTAGGCTTCCCGGCTTCATACAGGCTCTGATTATCAAGTACACGAAGTGAACATGGCCATCACGACGTGTACTTGGACATTTTTGTAGCTTTTCTGCCTTTCTTATTTGGAACATTGTGATGCCCTATTACCTATAATATTGGACATCTACCACATGCATTATCCTGTAAATGAGTGAAAAACAATTGAAAAGTGATAGAAAAATATATATGACATTCGGGCTTATCAATTTCACATAGATGTTTTTTTGTCTCTTTATTAAAATAAAAATATTAGGTCATATAGAACTTCATGGGATATAGAGTGTTTGTGTAAGGAAATACTATAATGAATATTAAATGACATTACTATGATAATAACAGTGAGTATAAGGGAATGAATTTAAATTTTTTTTCATTTTTATAATGGATTCAAGATATTGAAATTGATTCCCAAAACACATGAGTTGAAAAATATTTTTGAATATATGAATCAGATAATGAATAAGCCAGTCTAGAGGTTGAAGTTACTTTTTTCCAAAAGGGATTTTTTGATGATGAAATTAATTATTCCTATCATAGTGAGAATAAGAGCCCTTTTGAAAATTTAAATGATATTATTTTAGAGGATCTACAGTGTTACTAGAAGGATTAATTTACTTATATGATAGTTTTTGAAGATATAGTTTATAGCTATGTATATTCAAATATATAGATAAATTGGAATATAAATACTATAAATTTTTTAGATAGGCTTCAATGATGAATAATTTGGTTTTAAAATCAAGTATAATAGTTATTGAAAGGATATCGAGGTTTATAAGTTACACTTCAATAAATTGATCCTATGGATGTATTTGAAGATGCTGTTAAGAATAAGGAACTAATAGAGAATGTTTTGGATTATTAGAGCTTAGAATGGGTAGTTATAGGATTTTTAGGGATTTCATAAGATGGAGTAAAAGAGTTAAAACAATGTTTTTAAATAGGTAATGATGATAGTGTTTTATAAGTTCCATGGTTCACTGTACTAGAACTATAAATGATAGTGAAAGAGATGGGTATAATTTTTGAAGTGTGATGTCAAGAAGGATATGAAACTCATGAGTTGAGGTTGTCATCAAGGTTCCAAAGTCAATTTTAGTGTTTTTCTTTATAAACACACAATATAATTATCATGGATAGTTAGAACATTAAATCTTTAGTGGGTTGAGAGTATCTAGTTATTCAGTTTTGTGGGAGTTATAAATGAAGGAAGATTTAGATTCATCACTTGTTTTGGTACATGAGAGCTAACATTTTTTCATAAGTATAGAGATAACTATAAAAAATATTTTATTTTATGAAGGAGGAAGTAGGAGTTATAATCTATTAAAAGTGATAAATATTTGGTAAAGGGTTCGTACAATAGGATGGATTAAATTTCTATGATATTTTATCTCATGTTGTGAAACATAAAATGATTTAAAAGATACATAGAATGGTTTTCATAGATTTTTTCATTTTGGGAAAAAATATATTCAAGACGATATTCATTGATATATATTTTGATGAATATATATACAGGGATCAACTAACTTGTTTTTTATAAGAATATAACATTTTACTAGTTTTCATGGTAAAGAAATGTTTTAATGGGATCAAGAAGGCAGTATGGTAGTTGAATTAGATGTTTGAAGACATTATTATTGAATATAAGTTTTTATAGAGAAACATGGATCATTACTTTTACATGAAAGTGTATAATGATGTAATTTACATCACAGTTATTCTCCAAATTGATGATTTATTCTTGGTTGGATATGTGATGGAAAGGCATGATGATTTGTAGTTTAATTTTTCTAAAAATTCCCAGATTAATGATCTTGGATCCACTAATCTAATACAGATGATGAGGATAAAAAGATACATTATTTATAGAAAAATATTTCTTTCTAATTCTAAGTACATCTTAAAGGTAATGATTATATTTTAGAGGAATGAATTTATGTCTCAGATTACTTCCCTTTCTAAACAGTTAATTCATTCAATGGATAAGTCCTCTAAATTTGAAAATGAGACTAATTAAATACTAAATTTTCTATATGCAATAGATGTGGGAAGTATGATGTACTCTATGTTGTGTACTAGACATGATATTTTTAAGTGATGGTTACCATGAATAGATTCATGTGGAATTTGGGAAAGGAGAATAAAGAGTTTATCAAGTGGATATTCATGTATCTTAGAGGTTTAACATATCTTTCCCACTGAATACAATGTGATTATGGAAGAACGGATGGAGTTACTATGGCCAAACTGTCTACTAGTGAAAATTAGAAGGAAACATGATTTTGGAATATTGAATTGGTATTAATATAGAATTATTTTCTTGGCCAAGAATACAGAATTTCACTCTCATACAAAGAATAATCTATTGAAATACCAATTCATCTAGATGCTTATGAAGGATGGTGCATTTGAACTACAAAATATTTAAGGGACCAAAAAATTGGAAGATATAGAAAATGAATTTATATCCCATTAAATTATAATGTTATTTTTGATTTAGTAGGGCTTGGATAACTTATAAGTAATAGGACCTTAGAACCTTTAATATGACAGGGGAGGTAGATCGAAGAAAATTTACAGATGTTGGTACTTGTGACCCTATAGAATTGGTGATGAATCCTGAAACTAATTATCAAGTGGAAGATTGATAGGGTTTTTTTTGGGAAATATTTTTCAAGCCATGTATTAAGGTTATCACACAGTAAAAAATTTAAATAATTGGTAGTTTTAATATATACAATTTCATTAGTTCTCTTAGAAGAATGAGTTATTAACATAGTAGTAGTATATTTAATTGAATAATGAGTGGAGAAAATATAGAAGCTTGCATAGATTCACAATTCAAAATAATATCTTGTTGACTCAGTGATCCCCTTTAACCAATTGAATGGTTGTTCATGAAGATTCAATCCATGAGGCATTCCTTTTGAGAATATCTCTTAGTAGTAAATCTGAAATTAATTGAAGATAATGACTATATATATATTCAGATGATGTTATATGTGCTCGAAGTGATTAATGATTTATTAATAAAAGATTTTTCCAATATGTTCTTTGGAGTTTCATTCCACTATAATCTATGGTTTACTCTTTTATTTGAAGTTATTGTTTGTTATTGATTAATAATTCATATAAACCATATAATTCCTTATGTTCCATCATTTTCTTACATATATTTTATCGAATTTTTAAAATTGAGAGTCCACCCAGATCATCTACTGTTAGTGTAAGAGAATGAATATCCAGGGTGTGTAGCTAATTTTCATGGATTCCATTTTTTGGAAACATATTCTACTAGTAATGGATATCATCTAAACCTTCTGGTGACCTTTTTATACACATATGGGTTAGTGTTTGATTTATTATAATGATACTACATATAGGATATAACACTTCCATTTGGTGGGTATATAGATTCGAGGTGGGGTTCTATTCCCCCTGATAAGGCTGTGGATTTAGGGTAGGGTCCATTCCCTCTGGTGTTGATGCAGATTAAGTGTGGGGATTCATTCCCCCTGGTGTGGATGTGGACTCATGTAGGGGTAGCATTCCACCCTATGTAGATGTCAATTTAGCATGTGGGTGGTATTCTATTTTGCATGTAGGTGGATTGTTGGAACTTTGATAGAATGGATATATTTCAGATACACTTTTGGTCTTTACCTATTGAGTTGTAATCACATCCTACTCAGGCCATCATGGTTACCAAAGAAGAATTCTCAATTTTGGACCAAGATAACAAAGAATTTCTTATTAATAATTGTTGAATAGGGTAATTTATGTGGACGATGAAAGATAGGAAAATTCTGGCACTTATGTCCAGTTTTGTGTATTTCTCAACTTTTGTTATTTATAGTTGTTTTTTGGTATCTCAATGTATATAATCCATTCATAAGATATATATATATATATATATTTGTCCTATGAATTGTATATTATGTACGGCATTCATGTTGATATAGATTGAGTGTATATGTTTTTTATTGGTCATTTTATATGATTAATAATATCTTTTAAACATAAATATTGTTTTTACTATTACTATTTCTTCTTTTATTTTTGGTCATCTAACCCATGGGGTATAGTATCTCCATGAATATTATATGAGAAATGATTCTAGTATATTATTTCTAGAGTTCGGGTAGAAAAACATGAGGATATGTGTCACTAAATCCAATTTCTATATATTGATCAATTTTAGGATGCTAGAAATTGGTTTAAGAGTAATTTAGTCCTTTCTTTTTTAAGTACTATTCAGGGTAAGGAGGACAAGAGAAATGATATTTGTGGAGCATGGAATGGATCTTTTTTCAAGGGGTAGCTAACCCATTAATGAATGAAGTCACTGATATAAGGGATGAGAATGTTATTTTTTGTTTACAATATTACAGTTGAGTTAGTTCACCTAGTGCAAGGCAGTATGTTTTTGGTTATATTATTTATAGGATTTATATATTGGGTTATAGGGTTAAGAATGTGTGTGTTCATGCATTATATAAATCATATATAATTTTCATGCAATTTTTATTATTTTCTATGATTGGGTAGCGAGAATATTATATATGAGTCGATTATTTAAATTGTAAGAAAAAACATATATTTTTTTATAAAATTAAATTGGGATAATCATATAAAATTTATTATTTAGATAGTTTTTTATCATTATCAGTTATGAAATTTCCTACTTATGAATGGTTTAATTTAAATATAATTTTATTGGAAAATTATAATGATTATTCCTTAAAATTTTAATTGAAGATGTTTGTAATAGAACCAAAAATGTGATATCCTTATTAAAAGTAAAAAAATTAAAATTAAATGACATGTATCCTATATTTACATGGTGGGGAACTTAGTTAATGGTAGAAGAGGTTTGTGAGATGGATCAGTTTTTTGAGCTATCTATGATATAAGGTATGTAGGATAACATCATGCTTTGTTTACTATAAAATTCCCTAAAAATGAAATATTGGTAATTTTTATTAGAATGTGTAAAGAGGAATGGTTTTGTAATTAGAGATATATCCCACAATTATGATGTCTAAAAGAGTTATAAGAAGGATGGGATGATCATTCCACAACAACAATTGGGTTGAAACCCCTTATTTCACCAGGACCAGTTATAGATGAATTTTATTATCAAAGATTAATATGATTTATAGAGTTTAGGTATTAAGATTCTCCAAATGCGACATTAGACATGGATAATTTTATATGAGAGTTCCAGATGTAGTGATGACCTTTTTTAATAGGTGGGGATGGTTTCTAAGTAGCTTTGATTTGGGTGGAGTAAATTCAGAACAACTTTGAATACCTCGAGATACCCCTTTCAGGGAGGGTGATGATGGTGGTTTCCATGCTAGTTGGCCCAAAGAATAACTAGTGGGATATTCTAGTATAGTTGAAATAACATGTTTGGGTTTCTTTTAAGGACTTACTGGATTAGTTTTTGGACCATTTCTTTACAGAGAATCTGAGGGTGGACATTCTTTAGGAGTACATGCATTTAACATGGAGTGGGACATTAGTCATGGATTTTATAGTATGGGTTATTGATCGAATTGTTTTCATCATTGGTCGGTGATGAGGTATCTATGGCGAGATCCATTGAGTAAGGTTTGAGATATGAGTTCCAATTTTATGTGAGTTTTTTCACTTATGATTAATTTTAAAGGTCGGGAAATTAAGCCCTCACCACATAGAGAAAATTAAAATATGGTAGAGTCTAAGGGTAGGTGGATTATAATAGGGGAAACGAGAGTGGTTCAACAGGTAGTAGGAAGTTTCTAGTTTATAGATCATTCCAGGTTAGTGATGGATAGAGAAAACAAAGTGGTATATAATCTTTTCCTCTTTTGGAGGATGTTCGGTGGAGTACTAATAGTGTGGTTGGTCCAATCGTGTTCATAACTAGTTTTATCGGTGGCCTATTGAGTGTTGATTATGCATGAGTATAGGGTATATGACATTTTATTGTAGTATTAATCATCAAGAACCTATCTATTAGGGATTTGGAGTAACAATTTGTTTAGTTTTTGGTGTAGGATTGCTTTAGTAAATGTGTAGGTCATGTTCTATTAGTTGGCCAGGTTGAGGTGGTGGATGTGGTGCCTTAGAATAAGGGAAACAATGATATATTGGGAGTACATTTTAAAAGAGTAAGGTGTGGTATTAGGGATGAGGTTTAGGTAAGTTTCATTAATAGATCAAGATCTTTATAATCACAATGTTGACCCATTTAAATTTATGAATTACGTGTCTTCCACTATAACATCAACTTGATTTGATACATGACTTTCACATTACATTATATCTATTTATTCTGTTAATGGATTTCCTCTAGAAATTGTTTATTTATATAGGGTGATATCAATTTATTCATGTTTATGGGTCTGATATGAGGTCATTTGTAGGTGTTGATATTGTTTTATAGTGATTGGTGGCTATATATTCCATTATGATTTCTCTTTTTTAAGAATGTGTAATATTGATATGATCCTTGGGTTGGATTTGATGGGTCGTCATCAAACCCATATTGATTGTTAAAACGAATGTGAGAAATTAATTTCCTCCAATGGTTATGGTTATGCATATTATTCATGTGAGATATCTTGGTTGGTCATATGGGACCAGACCATTATTATATTAGCAGGACAAAATAACAATTTTATAGTATTGTTTTATAGGATTTAAAGATGGATTATGTGATCTTTCCTCCCATAATTGACCATGTTATTGGGTTTTTCCTAATTAATTATTGATATTTAAACATTATAGTGATATTGAGTTCATGATCAATATGTTTTTGTGTGTGAAGACTGTATTTATTCCACCTATCCAAGACCATGTCATGGAATTCTGAAAAAAATGGGGAAATTTTATTTTTCCCTCTTAGGTGGTTTCTAAGGTGAAAATGGTAATTATTCGAATCAGGCAATCTTAGATAATTAATCAATCCAATAGTTTTCTCTCGAAACAAGATATTATCCCTTAGATAGGTATTTGTGAGAATTTTGAACTATTCATATTTTGGAGAAATATTTGATATTTAATTGATTATGTAATATATATTTGAGGAGGTTTATCCAGTGATATATTTTGTTCAGAGATTTAGATTTAAATATTGACTTTATTGTATATTATAGAATATGGGGTTTTTCTAGGTGAGGCATAATCTCATGTTGGGCACCAGGGATTGGACCAAGCCCCATTTTCCTTTTTTTATTTTTTTCAATCTATCCTATTTTCTTTTCCAATTTTCATTCTCTTCCTTGGATTATAACCAAATCCATGGGGATCTCCATTTTCATTTATTTATACATGGGATTAGATATGAATATGGAGCAATATGGAGAGACCTATATAGAGGGGGGAGAGGTAGGTGACTACATGGAGGTCAGGTCACACCAAACCATCATGCAGTAAATGTAGATCATTGATCAGATCAAAGCTTTTGGGGTTTCTATATGGAGGTAGGAAATATTTAATGTTTTATTATTTAAATCCTCATAAGGTTTTTGGTTTTATGTTTTAATCTTTTTTTAGGTTATTGGGGATCCCTAGTAGTCCAATATGGTGAGTTTTAGGGGGGAAATATGGGTTTTAGATGGTTTCATAGGGGTTTACTATTCAATAATCCCGATCACATGATATGTGATTCGATGAAAACACATATTGATTTTTTCCTAAATGGGAAAGGTTATATTTTTATATGTAGACAACAAGAACATTAATTACACATTGTTTTGTTTATATACATATTGTGTAGTAGTTCTAGGCCATGTGGATGAGTACATGGGCATATGGAGTGTTTGGGAGTACACGACATGTACCCAAGAGTACATGAAATCTTTTGGTACATATAAATATAGTTATGAACATAGGTATATGGATTTTTGGGAACCATATTCCATGTAATAGGGATACACTCCATGTTATAGGGAATGACAATGTGGTCGGGTACTTGAGTAGTGACATGGTGTGAGGGAGGATTAGCTGTGAAAATGTACATGGGAACAACCCATGAAATCCCTAACCATGCACTAGTACAGAAAAATACCCTCAGCGTTCTCTATCCATGTATAAGTACATGTACAGGTTCACTATTTAGGTTATATGACATGTTCTTAGAATTACATGTGGATTACTTTTTCCCATTAAGGGGTTTTGGGTGTCTTTGGGACCTATTGTCAGAATTGGACATGCGAGTAGTCCATTCTGATTATTTTTCTACATAGATAATAGTTGTGGATACCATTAATAACATAGAGTCTATTTGAATTACTTTTTTTATTGATATTTTTTTAGGAAGATTCTATCAAGATTATCATTCTAGGATCCTCCTTTTGGTTAGTTTGTGAGTCATCAGGCTCAAGTGAGAGTTTTGTGTTGGATGATATCATTGGATTGAGGATGTCAAGTGAATTTATTTGAGTTTATTTGGATGGATCTCATAATGTGGGATTTCGAGGATTCATGGATGAACTTTTTAATTTGTTCATATAGGTGTTTTTTTAAAGTATATGGGTTGGGATGACATCACAAGATGTTAGGTATGGATTGGGTACATCGAGAAGAGTTCGACATAGTTATGGGGGACCTATCCTGAGGAATACCCTTTTAGGTGGAGGTGATCCTGATGTTTACATTTTGAAATTCATGTAGTGTGAGGTTTCCCATCTGAATGATATTTTTGCGGAGCATTCCCTTTTTGACATAGAGATGTTTGGTCTTTGAGATGTGAGACTGGAAGTGGTTTATTTTGGACATATTGGATTGAGGTTTGCTTTTGTTGGAATAACCCCGTGTAGGTTGTACGACCTGAACTGTGGGTTTCTAGGATATGGTGGGTGCCCCATGTATTTTCTGGTGATATTGTCTTTGATAGTATTAATATTTCTAGTCAGTGGATTTTGGGGAAACAAATCCTAGATCTTGAGTTTGTGTGATTGCAAGTTTAAGGTAGTTCTTATTTTGTACAGAGAGATATAGGAGACCTTTATGATATTATTGGATGGTGAATTGGCCCTATAATTGACTCTACTACTCTCCTATATTGGATGGATTGAATGAGCTGTTTATATGGAGATAATGGATGATCTGGATGAGTAAATCCACCCCATTTTATCTAACCACATGGGTGAGATTTAGTGGATCGTGGAGGCTATTGTGCTCCTAGGCCCCACTTTTTGAGTTTTAACCAAATTAGGAATCTTGTAGCTGCACTATAACACCATGAGTTTTTTATGAATTATTATTATTGAATAAATTAAATTTATTTGAAGACTTGAATTAAATGAAACAAAAATTTAATCTTACATTTCATGCAACACTGGGTTATCTTTAACTAAATGAAATACTCGGTTAGTTTGCGACACTATGTTTTAACAAGGCCACAATATATTATTGATATATTAACTTAAACACAACCATTATTACATATTAATTAAACTTAGTGAAATGAATATTAATATTTTTTAAAATATTATAATTTAATTTTTTATATAAATAAAACATATTGATAAATATGTACTTAATTTTCAGTAAAGTCTTTATATGTTTAGAAAATACTATTTTTTAAAAGAATGTTTTTAAATTATTTTTGTGAAAATTATAAATTTAAAATTTTCACACATTTATAAAATTATTTCAGTAAAAAAAACATCATTTTTGAAATTAGTATTTCCAAATTATCCTAGTGTTTTTGGTTTTGGATTTTTCTGAAATGTTTCATTTTTTGACGAATAGGGAAAAAATACAGAATTTTACATGAAAACTACATTTTCATTTAATAGATTTATAATGTTAAATTATATTTTTCATATATTTTAAAGAAAAATTAGTTCAATTATACATAAATATATCCAATTTAAGTCATTATAATATATTTCATGCTGAACATTTATAAAAAAACATTGTAAACATTTCATCATTTTCTCATTAAAACCCTGCTTTATCGTCACGTCATTGGGTTTAAATATAAATTAAAATTTTCCTATAAAATAAATGGAATTTTCAATATTGTATTTCATATTTATAATCAGCATAATTTATATTATATAATAATATAAAATTCATTTATGACCCAAATAAATAGTACAAAAAATAAAAAATAATTACCATGATAAAGTTACAAATAGGGTTACAGGGGGATTGAAACTAAAAAGATATGTGTATAAAATAACCCAAAACATTTCTAAAACACCTTTTATATCCATATATCGTCCCTATAATTTCTAGGATCCATTATGGTCAACCTTTGGAGGTTTTTACTTGAATGAAATTTGGGTAGAATTTTCTATTTCAAACAATTACAAGTGTGACACTCAAATTACTTATAAAAGGACACCCCCTCTCTTCTCTTCTGAAACCATAAAATAATGTTTTTATGAAAATAACCACCAAAATAACTTCCCATATTATTTCCTATCATCCAATAATCCTTATTTTTGAAAAAATATCCAACCTAGTAATGATTTTTGTGAAAATATATGGAGGATTTCAGAAGAAGAGGTAACGCTCATCAATGAGTGTTTTTGTTTTATTTATTCCTAAAGATACTTAAATTATTATTATACCATGCTGATATAACAACTTCAATATATTTTATATACAGATTTGTTTTTATGTTATGTTCATGACCTACAATGATATCCACTTCCATCAAATGTGTTACGAAATCATTATTCATGTGTACGGAGGACTACTACCTTGCGAATTGATGTCATTTATTTTTACATTAACACCTCTCAAGGCTTGAAATAATGATATATGAATTATTTATATAATATATTAATTATATTATTACAATTATTTAATTATTATATCTCTCATACCTTCAAACTCATTATTTTTTGGAAGATGATAACGTCATTTGTGTGTATGATAGACTATCGCCACACGATGTGATGTGATTTGTTCATTCTTTACATGAAAGGTAATAAGAATAATTTTAATTTATATATGTGATATATATGACATATAAATTATTCTAGAATCATAATATATATAAAAAAATTATTTCATTCAAAAAAGAAAATTGGTGCATCTTTCATTCTTAAATACGACCTACCATTTCCATGAATGGTGTATTTCATATTCTATCACCAAATTTTATGGATTTATAGAAATAAATATATAATAAATATAAATGAAATATTTAATATTCTTACAATTCTGGATATTTTTAAATCATGATCAAATTTATATGACCAGAAATAATAAATGAAATCATATAAGAAAAACAATGTAGCGATTAACTAAAATGTAACTTTAACATCGAATTGATAATAAATAGTTAATAAAATGAGTCAAGAAAATATTATATGGTATGAAATATAGAAATATTTTTTTTATAATATATGTATAATGAACATATATTTATTATATGGGAGTTTTTAACGTTTATTACATAAGAAAAGATTTTCGGTAATGTATTTTTGTCTCAACTTTCCTTCTTTGAGACGTATGTTATGTTATGCTTCTATATTAGTTAATAAGGGGAATATACATAACCTTTGAAAAGTAATATAATTAAATTATTTATCCTCGTGATATTTGAAGTTCATTTTTCTATTATTCCTTCATGGGGCTTGTGATTCAATGTTAATAATGTGGTAATTATTTTATGTTACAATATCATTGTTAATCGGGATTGTGTATGACAATGCTTCCAATAATAAAATATTATGATAAATATCTAAACAAACTCATTAATTTTATTATAATTTATTTATTTATGATATTATCAAGTAATATTATCATTTTTCACTATTTTGAAGCTAAAATAATTGAGAAAATGTTTTTAATAAATTCTGACTTTATTTCTCTATTCGATCAAAAATAAAATTTCTTCCAAAACCGTATTTTCAAAACATGTTTTAAAAAGGGTTTATATTTTTCTATTCTTTTAAAATATAATTTTAGACATTTTTAGAAAATTTTTTATGGAATCATTACTCTATCTTCCATAAAATTTCAATATTGATTTTGCAAATTTATGAATGGAATATTTATTTTAATGTCTACGACATTAATGAAATTATCATCATCATGACCGTTAATTGATTTGAGGCTTAAATTATAAGTTATGAAGTTTATTTTAGAAGAAAAATATTTCTAAAATGTTATATTTTATAAAGGAATTGAATGAGGAAATTATATTTTCCTAAAGAAATGTTTTTTATGATCAATAAAAATAATTTTCCATCTAAGATGACATCTATTGGTATTAAATTTTCTTTAATAGGGATATGATCCAAGGATACTAATATTATTCTTTAAATTAATTGTTTATTTTTTTGATTTCATCATGTTTATGAAACCCATTTGTCTTTTGTGAACTATATCTTGATAAAATTCATATGCACGCCACATTTTTTTAATGGGTTATGCTATGATGAAATTATGAAATGATTTTGAAACCAATGTCATTTCTACAAGTTTTTTTAATGACTTTTTAAACCCATTTCATTTCATGGGTTATTATTCGATAAATATTTTACAATAATTTTCGGTAAATATGTATGATTTTAATAATTTGATGTATAAGACCTATATCTTTTTATAATATATTGTATAATGATAAGTATTCTAAGAGTTTATAGGTCACACAAGTGGTTATACAAATCCTATAAATTATGGAACATGGCTTTTTAGTCCAAGACCAAAGTATAAAAATATGTGGTTATCCCAAGACTACCATTTTATGAATGTTCTAGTGGGTATCCTTGACATAAATCTTTCTATGCATATATGTATTCCAAAAATCCATGTCTTATGCCAATGTTATGTTCTCATAGATCATGTTCTTTGTTTACCTTACGATTGATGTATTATGAACTTCCAATATTTATTCAATGAATCAAGATTATGATCTCTAATATGATGAGTATAGTTTTCAATTGTTAATATCATTTTCTCGTACCATTATGTTCATGTCATTTTTACATATATACCTTTTTTACCATGACTAATAATTTGATCTCACCTTTTCTTATGTTTCATTTATATAGGAAAATAAGAAATGTCTTATGTATGATATGACTAGGAATGGTTCTTGTTAAGAATATCTAGAGGATATGATTTAGTTAACCAATGGACCAAATTTTATGTGTTTCCATGTTTTTAAAGATACTAAACTATTATATTACTCATACATATGTCCTTGTAATTTAATGAATATTTATTTAAAATGATGAAATATATATGTAAGATAAGCCTGGGTCTCTATATGTATTGGGTGGTTATCATCACCCAGTTTGTTCTTTAGGAATTATAGAACATTGAAGTATCCTCTTGAGGTCGAAAGTGAGTCCCTGTATCCGGTACTGATCATTCCATTAGAGTCCTAGATCCTAGTAGATTCACTTTTTTGTTTATACACACAGGATGAGATCCAATGGCTTATCATTTCCTCCTTGTACATGTATTGTATTTTGAATCATTTTTTTGATAAGTAGTAAATTATTGATGTTGTAGTTACATGAGTAAAGTTCTATAATTCCTTTTTCTAGGGATATAATTGGGGTAGAATAACTCACGTGTTAGGCTAGAACTCATGGTCGGATGTTTTCCTTTTACTTATCCCTTTTGTGATTTTCTATATATTGTTTCCATTTTATGCCAATAGTATCATTCATCTAGGATGGGTAAATAAGGTATTTAATGACCATCTTATGAAAATATATCTGAGGACCACCATTGGGGGTGGCCTATGAAGATTTCTCTCTCGCCATTAATATGTTCTTCTCAGTGTTTGTGAATACCATATTTTTTATTTCATTTTGTACACATGATGCAGTGGATTGGTATAAGGCTCATATTTCATGATAGAGTGGAGATTATCTTGTAGATTATGAGGTTCATTTTTGAAATATTTATCAATTATAGAGACCTGGAATGTAGTTCTGCTAAGATTTACTATAGATACAAATGTATTTATTTTCCAATATTTTATTCTTTTTGTGGTCATCTTGCTAAGAAACTAGTGTTTGTATTCTTTGGGTCTTGGTCTTCAATACCAAAAACTAGTTTTTTCCATTGCAAGGGGTACAACACACATAGAAAAAATTACTATTAAATCCCCTTTTCTCATTGATAGAAAAAACACTATTAAAAGGGGTCTATAACATCAATTTATTAGTGTTGTTAAAGGGGGTATTTAACAACACTAAAAAATCATTGTTAAAAGGGGTCCTATATTCGAACTTGTAAAAAAGAGCTGATAAAGGCCCCATATCATTATTTCTAGTAGAAAATCACTGAAAAGAAAGGTTTCTATCACCACTTCTAACAATAAAATAATAACTGTTATATATTAAAAAAATCATTAAAATTAAATATTAATATATGAATATATATATATATATATTATATTTTTATTAACATAATATATATATATATATATTAAAAAGAATTAATAAGGATAAATAGTTATTGAAACATAATATATAATATATTTAGGGAATTTTTTTTATAACCCTAGAAAATAACTACAAACCCAAAAAATTCCCAGAAAACTGATAATAACTCTATAAACCTTTAATGCCCATAAAAATGTTTAGAAACCCTAAAATCACTAAAATAACCATATATTTTGATATGAGAGTCTATTTAAGCTCCAAAATTAGTCAATCCAAAGCTTATAAAATGAAGTAAGACCACATGAGATTTGAATCATGTGATAATTAGATAATAAAATATATTACCATTTAAAAAAAGTTATAAATCAATCTCAAACATCTAACGACCATAAATTTTGATCTGGGTGTTTTTTTTGGATCCAACCCATATCCAATTGAATCCTATGGTGGGATCTACTCTTAAGTGGTTTGGAAGGATATCTATATTATTTTTTCAATTTTTAAACACTCAAATAGGTTTTGAAGTCCTCCAAACTGTGTTTTTAGTTAGGGTACCCTAATTTCTTAAAATTAAAACAGCTATAACTTTGGTTCTTATTGTTTTCTCAGACTATACCTCATATAAAATTGATTCCTGCACTGATATCTATACCAGGATACCCAACATGAATCCTTGATCACCTTTAATGAGGAAAAAACTATGTTTATAGTCACCATACCCCACTTTTCACATTTTTTTGCCTTTCATACCGATACCACTTCCGTTCTGGGTGTCTGTTTTGGATATACCACATAGAAAATAGAATTTTATGAATATCTCTATGCTTCGGTGACCCACAAGATCTACTAATCAACTATTTTGTGAAAAAAATCCAAGAAGGCCTATAAAACATTGTTTTTAGCCTCCATATCCCATTTTTTTAACATTAGATGGATTTTAATCCCAGTTTAAGGGGGTATTTTTTATCTTTGGGAGTGAGGAATGAATTTATTACTTGGTATTATAATCATATTAATATTATTTCATTTAAATATTATAATTTTTTACATTAGGAAATTATTTGTAATCAAATATATAACAATATAAACATTTGTTATATTCATAGTTAAAAAAATTATTTGGTAAATAAATAATTAATCATGTTTAATATAAAATATATTTCTCAATATATAAAACTTTTATAAATATAAAATAATATCCATTAAAAACACATATATATCAATGTATATATATTTAAATATATATATATATAAACATATATATAATCATATATATAAATATATATATAAACATATATATAGACATATATATATTTATATAGATAAAAAATATATGTTTATATATATATATATTAAAATTTAAAAGAAAAAAGTATTGAATAGTGGAAAAAGTGATGGTGTATAAGCTAGAGGTCTTAGGTTAGAATCTCATTATTGGCAGAGGCACGCATTAGGTGTGGGGGAATCACTGATAAAAGTGGGGGTAGCATTGATAAAGGGGGTGGGGTGTGAAGAAAACATTATAACCTTTATTAGTTTGGCATTTATCAGATATTTTTTTAGCATTGTTAAAGGGGGGATTTAAAAAAGGAAAAAGCAATGATAAAGGTGGCCTTTAACAATGATAAAAAAGTGACGATAAAGCCTCCTTTAATTAGAAACATAAAAAATAATAATGAATCCCTTTATCAGCCCATTTTTGTCGATGTTAAAGGGTTCATTTATCAATGCTTATTATGATCATTATTAAATATATCCATCTAACATATCTTACATTATCAATGCTTCTATAACACTAATAATGTTCTTTTATTAGTAACATTGAAAGATCGATTTGCAGTTTTGCTTTATGTAGAATTCATTTTTATTATAGTTTGTTTCTGTTATTTATTTAATTATAAAAACACTGATGTTCATGTTATTTTATCTATTCAATTTATTTCCACTGTTATTTGACACTAATTCAAGGAAATTATCTCCCCCCAATATTCTATTGTCTCCCTTATGCTAGTTGAAATCCCCATGTATACGTGATGGTTTTAAGGCCTTATTATGAACTAGATCAAGCCGTCTCGATCCGATTCTTGATAAAAATTTATTTAGGTGAATAAAATTATTTGTTTTATTATTTGGGGTTCTGATAGAAAGAAGGTCTAGGAAGGTGTCAGAGCTTGTGATAGATATTAGGATAGTATTTCTTGAACACAAATTCCGATAGTATTTCAATGATACCATATTTATAGGATTTCTATTAATGTTTTTTGATGTTACATTTATTTTATTTTCACCATTTATGATGAACTTGTGTTTTTGGATTTTATTATTTATGGGTATTTATATCTTAGACTAATGGAAACATGCTTATATTTTTGCATCAAAATAAGAATTTAGAATCCTCCTAACATTTTCCCGATGGTTTGTTTTTTTAATAATAGAGATTTAGTTATTGAAATTTTCAATAAAAACCTATATGGAATTGTACGATATTGTTTCATAGTAGAATTATACTCAAATAAACCACATTATTATGAAATAAGGTCATGTGGAAATCTTGAAGAGGTTATATCTAGTGATAAATATGTAGTCCATTTGTTGAGTGATGTGTGGAAACCATTATTGGATAATGTAGGTTTTGAGATGCCCTACCAGTTATGGATGGATCGATGATGGAAAGTATTCATAAGATATTTTTAAATATTGATCAAGTTTCCCTGAGATTCTGGTATCACTAGGATGTTCTATGGAAAAGATGAGGTTGGTTTTGGCCTGGTATGTTGAGCATTGAGTGCTCTCTTAATTTTTTGTCTTTTTAAGAGGGAAGGATTGGATGGATGCCAGATTGTGTTGTCTCTTGCTTCAATTTTGTTATCATGGTGAGAGCATGGTTGGGTGATCATGGTTTTTGATCAATGATCTAGTGGAGGTTTGGTATATGGGGGATATTGGAATGATGCATATTCCTTGTTTTGAAGAGGAGTGTTGAGGGTTATCTAGTTTTATAGATCTGACATGTGTGAGGAGCATGAACAGTGGTTTAAGTGTATTGGAATAGGTTCATTTGTCTATATATTGTTTTAATGAATGATTCAATGATATAGGTTTTTACAGAATCACTATGCCTTGCGGATGATATTGGTACTTAGTGGGGTTTTTGGGAAGTAAGCCTTATTGAGTTATAGCTTCTTTTTTCTAGTCAGTAGGAGTGTCAATTGGTATATGAGGCCATTTCACATGGAAAATATAGGTGAATCAAAATGGTGGGGAGTGAAAGATATAATATTTAGGGTTTTGGTACTAATTTTAAGAGGTTTCTTAATTGTTGAGTATGTCTTTTCAGTTGAGTTGGGAATGGGAACTAGCTGGGGTTTGGTGTTGGTGATCTAGTGGGAGTTTTTTCCACATCCACCAATTGTATTCTACAGTGGATGGAGTGTGTTTGTTGGAATTTACTGTTTGTTTGAAGGGTAATGATAAGGATACTCTTGTGGTGTGGGGAATCAGATCAATCATGGTATTATGTAACTCATATCAAAATGGTTGTGGGAACTATGAGACCAGTTGGTGGATAGTCATGGTATTATTGGAATCACCATTATTCAGGGTCAATCTTGGTTGTTGGTTGACCACATAGGCTTCTAAAGGGTGATAAGTGTTTATGGGGGGCCCTTGTTAGGAATTGTGGAGTGACTATTTGGGAAACATTGGGAATATTTTAATTTTCTCTTTTGTGTGGTTTCTAATGGGGAAATCATATATATTACAATCATGAGGTTTTAGATAATTTTTCTAATCACATCATGGGTCCCAAAATATGATATTTTATCTAGGATAGAAGTCATGTCGAAATTGAATTCATTCTGATTTTATATGAATATTTAATGTTTGATTGATTAAATATTATTTATTAATGTCGGTACATTTTGTGATATTTTGTTCAAGGTGTCAGATTGAAATTAGGACTTCATGGTTCAGTCTAGAAGAGGGGGGTTTTCCTAGGTGAGACAGAACCTCTGATTGGGAACTAGGCGTAGTCCCCATTTTCTATTTATTTTCTTTTTTTATGTTTTGTCCTTATCCTTTTTTCCTTTTTTCTATTCAACTATTGGGGTTTCACATAAAATATGGGGATCTCATATTATTGGTCTTCATCCAAGAGAGAATAGATGGAGAGGGAAGGGGTGAAAGAGGTGTCATTGTGCAGTTTGGATCAGATCAGATTATCATGCAGTCGAAATAGATTTTAGATTAGATCCACGTTTCTCAATTTTATACTTGAACATAGTCTATTTTAATTATTTGGTTATAAATTCTCATAGGGAAGTTTTTTGGATGAATCTTTTTTTTGCTCATTAAAGATCCCACATGGGCCGATCTGGTGAGTTTTAAGGGAGATCATGGGGTTTCAAGAGGATCAAAACGCATTTTCCATTAAGAAATACCAATCCACAAAATGTATGTTTTTGAAAAATACCACATTTTATTCATATACGGTGACAATTATCATTTTATAAGTACACACCGTGCATTTATAGTATATTCCATTTACTAGTACTCGCCCATGTGGTCGAGTATATGGGAATGTGAGGTGTCTGTAACTTCACATTGTGTAACCCTCAGTACATGACTTATATTTGTACTTAGACCTGTAGAAAATTAATTTCAGATATATATTTTTTTAACTACTTGTCATTTATTGGGGGTATGAAGCATGTAGTAGTGCATGACCATGTGGTGGGGTACTTGCGCCAAAACCCAGTGTGATTGGGGGAGGGGGCTTAGTCCTTTAAAAGTACAATTTAAAACCCCATGAAAGCCTTGATCTTGTAGTAGGACATTTGGATACCGTAAGTGTACCTTATTTATGTATAAGTTAATGTCATGGTGCACCATTTATTTACATACAATGTACTCATAAGTACATACCATTCACATTTTCCAGTAAATGTGTTTTCTTGTATTTTTTCCATGTAGTTAGAATTAAACTTGTGAGTTATAAGGAACTAGAAAATAGTAACATTTCATTTTCATGTTTTGGGTTTTGGACGTTCTTGAAGAAGGTTCCAAGGTGTTCATAGGGATAATATGGGATTAGAAGGGTTAAAATAACATTTTTGGTGGGGCTACACCATAGGAATGTGATTGCAATATGGGGAATGATGAATGAAACATAGGGGATAACATGGAGGCTTCTGCCATGTAAGGCATGGAAGTACCATGGAGGGTAGGATGTACTATTACCTCTATGAACACTAATATATAGAGTGGCCAACTATGACACAACGCTTAATGGGTTCTCTTCTAATATGGGAGTAGTTGTGGTGAAGTTGTTGGTATACACCACAAACCTCATACCATTTCAAGATATTCTACAGTGTAAAAGATGAGGATGTACCATAGTCCCTCTCCGAGGGAATTATCATCAATAAGGAATAGGAATTCCGGTATATCAGATGAAACATTGAAAAAGGGGGTTGTAACATGGTCTCTCGCGATACATACTAGATTCCCCTGTATGAGATGGTTCTACAATGTAGTCATGTGGGATTCACCGTGGATCCATTTTTTAGGGGGTCTACAAATAAACCGTAGGCCTTTAAATATCACAATTACCCAATTATGTAAATCAAAACCTATGAAAACAAGGGTTATATTCCAAAGGCACTAAATCTCTATTTTTAGTTATTAATCATCAGTGTCCCGAGATCAATCAATGGTAATGAATGGTGAGTTCATAGCATTTTCTATTATTTTCTTATATATTTTTTCTTGTATTACTCCTATTATCCTTTCCAAGATATGGTCTTTGATCTCTATCATAATAATGAAATTTATTATGTTGTTTTTAAGTATTCTTCAGGTATGATGTCCTAGTAATATTATAGTTCACTGTAGGATATGTGATCAGATATCTGTGTTGGTGTTGTATTTCCATTTCATGACTATCAAAAGTTTGGGGTAGGGAATATTTTTATTCTCTAGGTTATTTATCTTTAATAATAATGTTATCATGTTTTAACCCTTTAGATGGTAGTGAAAACAATCAAACAATGATTTAAATAGATTATTTTTAGAGATCACATGTTTTATACCATGATAATATGTTCTATATTTCATTACTAGATAGTATGATATCTATTATATTACTATTAGCATGTTTTTTAATCTTGGGTTAACATGATAAATTTATAGAATTGAAGAAAAATGTAAATATTGTAAATTTTATTAGAATTTTCATATTATTTAAACAAGAAGCATGTTTTATAAATGTAGTTTTTCATATAATTTGATGGTAGTGTAATTGATACAATTATGAATGAATAATTGAATTTTTAATCCGAATAGATAATGTAATGTATTTTTGACGTTGCAATGTAATTCTCGCAAAGTTTAATGAGATTGAAAATAAATCTTATTGGAATTTTTTTTCCAATATAACATTTTAAGATAGAAAATCCTAGAGAAAATGTTGAATTTATTTCATAATATTATTGAAGATTATTCCTTAGGATGAATATAGTTTGAACCAATGAATAATGAATTGGATAATTCATAATGTAATGAAAAGTAGATTTTTTGATAAAGATAAATATTTGTTACCATGTGCAACCACTTTCTTATATTGGATAAATGCTTATTCTTATGGACTAGATTACCCTATTGACTATTCTTATTTGTTTTATAACTTTTTATGCGTTGGATGTTACCCTTAGAATGAGATGTGAGCGTTTGAAGATTGATCATGTGATTGTTATTGAGATATAGGTATGGATGGATGATGTTGTGGAAGTATTTTACACCTATGATGAAAAAAATGCATGATGATATAAATTAGGGTGTTTTAGATAAAACTATATTAAATGAACATATCAAAGTTGGGATTACCTATTGTTCTATTGAAGGCTGGGATGATTTATTTTCAATAAATCGGTTTAATGGTCATATGGACAAACATATGATTTTATCAGCATCCCATTCCCCAGTACTTGAGTTAGTTGGATGTTCTTGGTAATGCATCTCATTTTTTGGAATGTTTTGATGCTTCCCTAGATTACCTATAATTATGGAATGTTCATTATTCATAAAAATAATTACTTAACCCATTAGGTTTGTGTTAATAGAATGCATATGATAAGATCTTGAGAATGCATAGACTCATTTAAGATTATTAACGGAGGGAATGTAATTCACCTTTAATGGTAAATGGAATATGAAATGTATCAATGTAACTTGATTAATAGTGTTAATTAATAGATAATGAATTAATTAATGTAAATTAAATTATTTAAAAAGAAACAAGTAATATAATGAATTGTTCTAAATTCTTGTGTGCTTGTAGGATATCTAGTTATTTGTAGTGGATGCTGATATTCTAAGAGACATTAGCTGCAGTGGTGTCTAATGTTAGGTTATACCTATAGTGTGTTTGTGAGATATATTACACCCTTTATGTTTTTTATTTTATTCACTTCTCAACCCATGATGGCTATGGAGAATTACACCTAGTGGAACATAGGAGGGTGTTCTTTCCAACATCCTAGTGGGAGGATGGACACCCTCTTTCTCAAATCTATTCCCTCAGTAGAATCTTTAACTAGTATTATTGATGGTTAGTTTCGACATAAATGAGTGTTGGGGGATATAAAGTCTTATGGTTATTTCAAACACATGTATATCTGGACATAGAATTCAAAGGATTATTATAGGGATATCTTAAATGGGATGTGATGGACTGAGGTACGTACATAGAGTATGGGTTGTGATTGATTTATGTATAATGCCCAATGTATGATACATGACATATGTGATGTTGTGTCTCCAAGAAAATACTCGATTAATATATGTATATGTGTATTAGATGAAATAATTATGTGTTTAATGATATGTATGTTGTGATACGTATCCTAGGTGTCTTTAGTATTGATTCACTTACAGTGTGATAGCTAAAGATGTGTATTGTTGGGGAAAAGAGGAAAACCAAAGAGGAAGTCGTAGAAGGGAACCCTTGATGTTTTATTATGATAATATATTATCTCATGTATGAGATAATTGTTAAGAGTTAATCATGTAGAGTCTAAAAACAAAGTATAACAATTTTTGGGGACAAGTTAGTTTCACTTATTATTAACTGGGATTTTTCATAAATTCTTTATCATTTTCATGAGGGGTCTGGGGAGGATCCTACTGAGTATAAAATAATGGTCACCCCATATATATATATATATATAATATTATTTTTCCGGTTAGATGGTGGTAGTTGGATATTGGGTTGAATATAACTTCCTCATGGATTTTTAGGAGTTGTTCTGAATTCACAGTCACTTACTTCTTTATCTTTAGGTAATTGTGGTGTAACATTCAGGTTGTTTATTATGGTATGAAATTACTTGTCTGAAATTTGGATTTACTTTATCATTATGAGTTGAATTTTATGGGGGTATCTATATTATATCTTTCTCCCACCTGATTCTGTTAGAGGTTAATTCATCCTATTTTTTTGTGTGATATGTTATTGGTGAAAGTTTTTGACCCGAGATCTACAAGAGGTGGTAATCAGGTGATTACTATACTCCTATAATATATTCCATATGAGGGTTATAGATACCCAACCCTAGTTTCTCAGAGATGGTACCTTATTATATTACATTGGAACACCTACAAGAAAGTTGTTTCCTGAAGGAATGAATAGTTTAGCAGATTTAGAAAGCTAGATAAATAAATAAGTTATACAATACTACATAAAATGGAAATAAAACATATAAGTTTTATTTGAAACATCCATAACTATAAGATTATCCCTACATTCCATCCATAATAAATTTTTTCAAGTCTTGAGTAGATAAAACATAAGAATGGGGGGAGATCAAATTCTCAGTAAGAGTAATAAATACAGTGGAAAATAACATACACATAAGCATTAGGCATAGTGAATAATTGAAAAGACATGCCTTTATAAATAATAAAGTTAAACACATTATGGAAGGAATCTGAGATGAATTAATAATGACATAATAGAACTTAATTATGGGTATTTTAATAGTTGAACAACCACATGAACTTTCAATTACTTACTTCATAATGAGGGAAGAGAATATACAGGACATTCTGAAACATATCATCAAGGCCTCAACCAAGACATCTAAAAATAGATTAAGGCCACAACCAAAACCACATCTCAAAATGGGTAAGGCCTCGACCAAGTCCATGTCTATTTGTCTCATGAGACCTACTGATGCATCTAGGGGCTATATAAGGCCCCACACATCACATATTAAGTCAAATTAATTTCTCATATGAATGGGAAAAAACATAAACAACATATACATTCATATTGAAACTAACCTATGAAATGTAAATAACTTTTCCAGAACATTATGCTTAAACACAAAAAATTCAGAGTAAATTGATGAATGGTTTTAGGAAATAAAATTCAAAGTAAAACTAGTAAAAACCCATTCAATTAAATATGGTAGATTATATCATACAAAATAATCAAAAATAGTGTTGAAATAAATGAAGATACTCTTATAAAATCACAGAGTAAATCATGAGATAAATACTCATTTACATTAAAAAGAAGAGTTGTTTGAGAAATGTATTTGTATAAAAACATAATGTAATTAAAATTATATTTTCATTATTAAATGAGTAATTTTAGTAAGATAATGGTTTCTAATAATATATTTTATATTTCCCTTGAAAACAGTTAAGAATTTGAGAAATTACATTGGATTGTGATTGTATTTTAGAAATAATTTTTGAAAGATAATTTTAAAACAAATAAATCCCCATAAAGGAATGTATGATTCTGGATGGAACATATATATAGATCATTTAAACAGAAATAATGTGGAGTACATAATAATGAAAAATAATTTAATTTTAGTAAGTAGATAATAAAAGCAACCCGAATGAAAATTGAGGTTCGAGTGAGAAACCCTTACCCTATGTCCGAATGTTCCACTCTTGACCTTATTGTCCCGGAATATGAAATTAAACTCAATAATAAATTAATTAAAAACCTATTAAACATGTAATTAGTTTATCATAATTTTTTAGTTCATTTTTGTCCTTATTGATATATTATAACATAGAAATCTGTCGTTCCAGAGTGTTTATTTTCATGATTTTCATAATCGGTTCACATGTTTTTATGTAATGGGGATAATGTTGAATGGATATAAATCTCTAGAATTTAATTTAAATTTCACTTATGAACATCCATAATTTATAATGGTAATTTACATCATTTTATTACATGTAATGAGGATGGATCATTATATAAAATATTAATAAAAGTCACATAAATTATTTTAGTAGTGTTTTGATTATTAGGAACCAGTTTTGTCATATGATTTCATATTATGTACATATACAAGTTCTTGAATAATGAATAGGTTATAATACTTATATTCTAGTTTTTTTAAAGCATAAAAATGGTTTCATGACATGTAATGAAGGATAAATTTATTAATGAAACTTCATTGTCCACGACGGTTGAAAATTGGCACCTCACGGATGACGATTTCATTTGTAAAATAAAAGAGAGTATAGATATTGATTAATTTTCATCCATTAACATGATATGATACCAGTATATAGATGATAATAGTGTTATCATGGTCATTTGGACAGTGGAGGTGAGGAGATGATAACAATAGAAATGAACTGGAAATGAAAATGAAAAATATAAAACGTGAATTTACCTCTTGAATCCACCTCCATTAGAATCTCTTTATGGGGATGGGTTTTTGTCTCTTGGGATGACCGAGATCTCTTAGACGCGGAGATTGACTAGGGAAGGGTATTTTAGTTTAGCTCTGATAAGCTTCAATGCTTAGAGGAGTGAAGAAAAGAGGGAGTGATGTTGGGTTTTTATAGTGGAGGAGAGGAGTAATTTTTGAATATCGTCATCATTGTTTTATTGTATTTCTAAACAACAAGTAGTATTGATTCTTGTGAACAGGAATACTAATATGTGCATGTGAGTTCTGACAAAGTGGGTTTATATCAACCTTATATCCCTTATGACTAATTATATCATGTATTTAGTATTTATCATAAATTATTGTATTTTCCTATTCACAAAAAATTCATGTATTTTAGAAAACTCCCAAAAATTACACCTAACCATATTTGACCGGTAAAATTAAAAAATGAACTCCATTTTTAAAAATTATTTTCTAAATATTATTAATTTTATTATTAAATAAAATTATAGTTTATTTGAAAAATAACAATTTAAAAACTATATTTAATTTTGTATCACATTGAAAAATTAATCAAGATCTCATTATATAATTACCTTAATATAATTAAATATTATTATTATTTACTATCCATAAGGTTCATATTACTATTCATATTAATATTCATAAGGGTTTGTTACTATTCACAAAAAATGCCTTTTTTATCGGACTCTAAATATCTTACTGAATGGAACTGTGTATGTTAGTTTTTTAAATTTCAAATCATAGAGGTGTAAATAATTATTTATACTAGATAATATATAAAAAAGTGGTGTTTTTTAGAGATTAAGTGTTTCATGCATTCAATATTTATTTTCAAATCCATGGGTTTTTATATTCTCCCCTGACAAAAATTTCGTCCTCTAAATTCACAAAACACTATCTCACAAAAAGATTTGGGTAGTTCTTCATCCTAATCTCCTTAGGATCCCATGTTGCCTATTCAGTTTTATGATTTCTCCAAAGTATCTTTACCAGTAAAGTAATTTGATTCCTCCACACATATTCTTTAGTTTCCAGAATCGGAATAGGCTCTTCACAGTACGATAAGTCAGGTTCTGATTCTATACCATTATGAGTGAGGGCTTGAGTTGCATCTGGCAAGTAATTTCTCAACAGGGAGACATGGAAAACATTGTTTAAATTAGCCATTATAGGTGTCATAGCCAAATGATATGAAACACCTCCAATTATATCTATAATTTTAAAAGGGCCTATGTACCTAGGACTTAGTTTCCCTTTCTTCTCAAATCTTATAACACCCTTCCAGGGAGATAATTTTACGAAAACATGATCTCCCACTTGAATCTCCAAATGCTTACTTCAATTATCAGTATAGATCTTTTGCCTTGTTTGATATTCTTTGATATGGCCTTGAATATTCTATACCTATTCTATTGTTTCCTCCATAAGCTCTAGACCCACAAGCCTCCTTTCTCCCACTTCTTCCCAACAAGTTGGTTTACATCATCTCTTTCCATACAATGCTTCATAAGGTTTCATTAGAATACAATAATGGAAACTATTATTGTTGGATAACTCCACTAATGAAAGATATTGATCCGACATACCTTTAATGTCAAGTTAAAATAATCTCAACATTTTTTATATGGTTTAGATCGTCCTCTCTAACTGCCTGTCAGTTTGAGGGTGATAAAAAATACTCAATCGAATCTATGTTGAAAAGACCCGTAAATTTCAAGGAAATTTTTTTCTTAATTTTCTTTGGAATTTTACAAGAGCGCAGTTTCTGACGGCACCTGATTCCGAGGCCCGGTGTTCCCGGAAGCATTTTCCGAAGATTGGCTCAGGTACGTTCAGTGAACGGACGAGTGGGTTTTTCTAACTTTTGAACTGGTGCCCAGAATTGAATTCTAAGGGCTCTGATGAAATCGCAGTGCCAATATTTGCTTAGAAACGCCTCTTCCGGAGTTGCGTTTTCTCGGGTGTGGTTTTTAATTTTCGGGCTTAAAGTTAAGAAATAAAATAAATTGTTCGACAAACATTATTTTATTTCACTTAAGCCACTTGGAAGCCACTTGAAGCCACTTAAAGACGGCTTAAGCTGAGTTGATCCGGATAGGATGCTATCCAGAAATATCCTACCCCCTTGGTAGGATATTTGTGAGGTGGGGACCGCACGAGCCCCGCCGTTTCTTTTCCACTAAGTAACGCACCTGCGAAAACCTGTCATTATGAATGTAAACTAACATGTTTTCTTAAAATCTTAACGCACCATTTAATTGGGTGGTTTATTTCATGAATTAAATGGGCGGTTCCTTTCGCTGAATTAATTCTGCGAATTGATGGGTCGTTACTTACCTCTTTTTCGTTTGTTGGAGTAATAATAAAATAAGACCAACATGATATTTGGAGGATTACACGTTGAGAGGATTTGACAGAGTTCTTGAGCCTTCATCCTCCTTCACGAAGAATACGAAGAACGTGAAGAACTCCGTCACCCTCGGAGTTTGACGACACTTCATCCGAGACGTTCTTCCCCACCCCGATCTCCAATCACCAACTGCTTGAGGTAAGAGGTCTCGAGTTTCTTTTTAATCTCCTCTGTGGTTTTTTAACAAAACACGGATTTAATTATTTATAATTAAATCTGTTGTTTCTTGGTCCGTTGAGTTCGTCGACACAATGCCGGATTCCGCAACGACGCGACGCCCTTCCGCGATGATGCGACGCCTTCCACGACACGACGAACCCCTCCTTCCGCGACGAGCAATTCCGCGAAGAACGCTCCCGTGCGTACGACTTGACGAGGTAGGGATTTTTGTTTTGGAATTCCCTTTTTCCCCTGAACGTTTCTTTAAAATTAAAGAACCGGTTGCAAATGAACAATTTTAATTTATTAAAATTGTTGATTCATGTGTTGAATTATTTTTCTCCCGTTGTTTATCTCTAACGCGGAGGGTGCGGGCCAAATGAACACGGCCCGACAACCCTCCGCCATTCTTCGTGGTTGTGTGGATTTGGCGGGCGACGGAAAATCGTGATGCAAGGGCAATTTGTTGATTTCGCAGTGAAGAACGGAACCCGGGAGGAGCACCGGCGCAGACGGGAAGGAAAACGGACCACCGGAGCAACTCCGGTGGCCCGCAGAAGATTCCGGCGGCGCCCCAACGCGCCGCCAGACGAGGCCGTCGCGGCTGAAGCCGCGGCGGCGGCGGCCAACGGACCCGCAGCCATGCGGGTCCAGTTCTCCCGCATGGGACGCGGCAGAAGCCGCATCCGCGGTTCTCCAACGCGGCCCACATAGGGCCGCGGCAACTCCAGACCGCGGGGGCAGCGCCCCGCGGCGTCCAGGCGCTCGGCCGCTCGGCCGAGCCGAGCCAGGCCGGTCCGATCGGCCGCGCCGCACACTGGCCAGACCGGACTGGGTTCGGCCGGGTTGTACCGGGTCGGGTCGACCCGGTTCGACCGGCCCCGGGGGGGGGGGGGGGGGGTCGGGCCGGGTCGGCCCGGGCCCGGGCCCGGACCCCCCGTCTTCGGACCATTTTCAGTCAAATGCCCGTAACTTGAGCTACGGGCCTCCAAATGACTCACCATTAAAGGAAACGCAATCCTTGGATCGAGACGGTCGTTTCGGTATATTTCACTTAAGGTTTCGGAATACTTTGAGTTCGGCCGGGTTGGTTCGTACACGAAACCAACCGGGCCCTCGGAGCGGTAACACTCATATCTTGAGCTACGGACGTCCGATTGATGTGCCGTCAGCTTCGTCGAATTCTTCTAAGTGAGACGGATCTTTTGGCATACTCTGCCCGAGGTTTGGTCGCAGGTGGAGTACGGTCGGGTTGGTTTTTCCTTAAAAACCAACCAGGCCCCTGGGACGAAAAAGCCAATAACTCTCAGACCGGGCGTCCGATTGACGCGCCGTCTGCGACGTTGAGTTCCTGTTGATGATATAGAACTTTTGGATACATCATCTTAGTACTTTGTGACAGTTGATGTATCGGCCTCTCGGCTCGTGGAGCGGACCCTCCCGAACGAGCTTGCTGTGTGCGGGAACCCTAGAGCTGGCTGCGACTGCTTCTTCGACAGCGACGACCGTGCAGAGATCCTCAGTGGACTGCGACGACGACTGTGCAGAGATCCTCAGTGGACTGCGGCGACGACTGTGCATAGATCCTCAGTGGAATGCGGCAACGACTGTGCAGAGATCCTCAGTGGACTACGACGACTACAACACTAAGCGATCCTACGTGGATCAGTGCTTCATGTCCTGTGTGGTCCCGATCCTGTGTGGGTCAGCGCTTAGCGGTTCTGTGTGAGCCAGTGCCTATAGGTCCTGTGTGGGCCCGATCCTGTGTGGGTCTTGTGGGGGTTAGATACCTATCGATCCTTTATGGGTCTGACGACTTAGATGGATCAGTGATCATCTTTATCATCATCCGAAGAAGTATACCTATGTGAGCTAAATCATGTGTTACTCTCCTTTGTGGATTGTGTTGAGCTATCCTGTGTGGATTTACTGTTTACTCTCCTTTGTGGATTGTGTTGAGCAATCCTGTGTGGATTTACTGTTACTCTCCGTTGTGGATTGTGTTGTGCTATCCTGTGTGGGTATACGTTTTTTCTTTCCTGTGTGGACTGGGTTGTGCTTGGGCTCGGACGTTGGAGCCGAACGGGAATTGATGACTAAGGTATATGTATGGGCATATACCTAATCAGTGTCGGTTGTTACTTCGTGATTGTATCTTTCCTTTTTGGATTATCCTTTGTGGATTTCGGGAGACCTTCGGGGGTCTCGGGGTCCCTACTGAGTAGCTTATACTCACCCCTGCATGGGATATGCCCACACTTCGTTGTGTTGGTTTCAGACAACGGACAATGTTGATCGTGGTGGGGGCGTGCGGAGCAGGACGGTACCTGGAGGTGGACCACTGGGCAGGACGTACTCGGAGCGGACAGCTGGAACGAGGAGCTGTGGAGGCTATCTGTACCCACCCTTCAGGTGGGACTTCCAGAGGATGGCTCGACGCTGCGGCTTTTCTTTTCAGTTGCTGTTTTCCCCTTTTAGTTGTACTTTACAGTTGGTCTTGTATTTCCAGCCCCTTTTACTTTCAGCACACCTTGTTACAGTTTTTACTTAGTGTTTACTTTTCCGCTTGCTTACTATGTGGTGCTTGTTTACTTTTCAAAGGCAATGCCTTCTCGTTTTCCAGGATTTTCTCCTTGGTGCTAGTCGCCAGCCCCTGGCCTATGGAAGGCGGGCTTGGGGTAGTCACGACACGGGCCGCGAGAACGGGTCATGACAAATTGGTATCAGAGGCGGTCGGTTATACCGCAGACTCTTATCTTTCTTATATGTGAAGCAATAGTGTTTAGCGTATTGAGTGTGGTTATCAATCCAGGGAGTCCAGTGTTGGTGCGGTGGCCGACATATCCGTACACCAGGACCCTAACTTCTAATTTCCGACTTAATGCACGGAATCATTGATTGCATGTGTGTTTCAAGTTTTCATTGTGATTACTTATGTCAGCTCACCAGGTATACTGTTCTGACCGTGGCACACTTGTTTCCTTTTCAGGATGGCCCCACGACGGTAGCCATCTAGGGTTCCGAGAGTAGGGCGCGACGACAGCCTGCCGAGCGATGAGGCCTCGGTATAGGGCCCGTTGACAGCAGAGGCACCGGTGGTACCTTTACCCATCAAGCCCCCGATGCTTCCAGCACCGACCGCTGACGATGCACGTCGCCTCGGAGCTCTGCACGAGTTCCAGCGCCAGCGAACACCCAGGTTTCATGGGGAGATAGACCCCCAGGCAGCCGGGGACTGGCTGGAGGCGGTCGTTCGAGTTTTCAGGCTAGTGAGGACACCAGCAGACCTCATGGTGATCCTCGCGGCGAGCCTACTGCACGCAGCAGCGGGACGATGGTGGAGCTTGATGCTCCAGGTGCACGATGAGGCATCTCTTCTCTGGAAGGACTTCGAGAGCCTCTTCCGCTCAGAGTTCGTCCCGGCCACCCTCCGTGCGGTGCGCATTCAGGAGCTTCTTCAGCTGCGGCAGGGCAGCTTGATGGTCGCCCAGCACGCGGCGAGGTTCACCAACCTTTCTCGCTACTCGATAGACATGGTACGGGACCCCTTCTTCCAGGGCCAGACCTTTGAGCAGGGTTTGAGACACGAGATCAGGGAATCGCTGATCTCCCTCAACATCCCGACCCAGGCAGGAGTGCTGGAGCGAACCCTTCTGATCGAGAACTTTTTGGCTGAGTCCACAGCGAGACCTACTGCAGGGCGGCAGGTAGCGGAGTCTTCGGCAGCATATAGCCGACGGATGACTCAGGGTTCTAGGCAGACCAGACCTTTCGGCAGACGACCTCGGGACACTGGCTCCGCAGTGCGGGGCACACAGCGCGGAGCCAGTCTTCCGAGAGGCAGGCAGTGCTGCGTGTGCGGCGGGCAGGGCCACATGGCTCGTGACCGCCCGACCCGCCATACCGAGGAGCAGCAGATGGTGGAGGGGCCACCCAGGCAGAGGAAGAGGGTCGACCGGGGAGGTCCGCAGGGAGGAGGCGGACGAGGCAGAGGAGCTGGCCGAGCAGCAGGTGGTGGGAGACGCTTTGAGGCTCTGCCACCACCACCACCAGGAGGTCCGCCCTGACCACAGGGAGCTGGAGGGCAGAGACAGGCACGGCTCCAGGCAGCGGAGGCCTATGACCATGGTGCACCAGAGATGATTCGAGGTATGATCTGTGTCTATTCCACCCTTTTTGTAGTTCTTATAGACACAGGAGCAAGTCACTCCTTCATAGCCACTACCCTTGTTCGGAGCTCGGAGATTCCGACAGAGCCGTTGGCTCGATCCTTACGGCTAGAGACCCCTACGAGAGCAGACTCGACGATTACACACTGGTGCCAGCAGTGTGAGCTTACTTTAGGAGGTGAGATCTTTGGCTGGGATCTTCTTGTAGCGGCGTTGAGGCCTTACAACGTCATCTTGGGCATGGATTGGTTATCTACAGTCCAAGCTCATATTGTCTGTATTAGGCACAAGGTGCGATGTGTGCGCACCGATGGGAGCAGGTTCACCTTCACCGGTGAGAAGGGAGACTTCGCAGCACAGGATGGACTCTTGCAGAGGAGGGGACAACCCATCACTCATCAGTTGGCTAGCCTCATCCTTGGAGTAGTTGACGTGCGGAGTCCTAGTTTTCCTGCAGTGGTGGATCTGTATGCGGACGTCTTCCCCGTCGACGTTCCAGGGCTACCTCCTCGCAGAGAGGTAGACTTTTATATTGACCTGTACCCCGGGACAGCCCCGATATCCACTCCAGCATATCAGATGGCCCCCGCTGAGCTTCGAGAGGTGTTGGTACAGTTGGAGGACTTGCAGGGAAAGGGGTTCATCTGACCCAGTGTTTCACCCTGGGCATCCCCGATTTTGTTCGCCAAGAAGGCGGACGGGAGCTTGCGACTGTGTGTTGATTATCATCGACTGAACTAGGTGACAGTGAGGAACAAGTATCCGCTACCGAGGATTGATGACCTCTTCAATCAGCTCAAGGGGGCACGATGGTTCTCGAAGATAGACCTCAGATCAGGTTATAATCAGCTCAGAGTTCGAGATGAGGACGTGCAGAAGACGACTTTCAGGTGTCGGTATGGCCACTATGAGTTCTTGGTTATTCCCTTCGGCATAACCAATGCTCTAGAAGTGTTCATGAGCTTCATGAATAGGATCTTCTAGCCATACCTTGATCGATTTTTCGTGGTCTTCATCGACGACATTTTGGTGTACTCGACCACGGAGGAGGAGAACGCCTACCACTTGTGGTTTGTACTAGACACACTCCGAGAGCACCAGCTTTATGGCAAGCTCTCGAAGTGCCAGTTCTGGTTACGTGAGGTCCACTTCTTGGGGAACGTCATTTCTAAGGCGGGAGTTGTAGTGGATCACACGAAGATCAAGGCAGTGCTAGCTTGGGAGCCACCCAGGGGCATGACGGAGGTGCAGAGTTTCTTGGGTCTAGCCGGATACTATCAGAGATTTGTGCCAGACTACTCCAAGGTTTCGGCGCCTCTCTCAGCATTGACGAAGAAATGGAAACCCTTCGTGTGATCAGACAGATGTCAGCAGAGCTTCTAGGAGCTGAGACAGAGATTGACCAGCGCACCTATCTTGAGGTTGCCTGAGGAGGGAGTTGGATATGTAGTCTACTGCGATGCATCAGGGACCAGACTCGGGTGTGTCCTGATGCAGGAGCGGGCCGTGATTGCCTATGGATCACGTCAGTTTTGGCCTGATGAGTAGAACTATGCTACCCATGACCTGTAGTTAGCAGCAGTGGTCTTCGCTCTGAAGACATGGCGGCACTATCTAATGGGAGAGCGCTTTACAGTCTTTTCTGACCACCAGTGTCTCAGGTACATCTTATCTCAGAAGGACCTGAACCAGAGACAGTGACGATGGCTCGAGTTCCTCCAGGACTATGACTTTGAGATAGTCTATACTCATGGGAAGGGGAACGTGGTAGCCGATGCCCTCAGCAGGAGGACGGGCATCCAGCTACTTAAGGAGGCGATAGAGCAGCTAGCCTCTTTGCAGATATCCTTCATGGATAGAGACGGAGCATCCTTCCTTCAGTCTCTCACAGTCTCTCCTCCACTTCTACAGCGGGTCAGAGAGGCACAGCATGGGGACGCTGACTGTGATACACGGTGTGCACAGATACCCTCGGGACAGGCACCTGATGGTTTCTCCCTTGGAGCAGAGCACGACGTCCTTTTTAGAGGACGTACCTTGGTACCAGTCGCTTTATGATAGGAGGTGCTGAGAGAGTTTCACACTTCTCCTCTGGAGGTACATCCTGGAGTGGCGAAGATGTACCAGGACCTCAGACGACAACACTGGTGGCCGGGCATGAAGAAGGTTGTGGTAGAGTTCGTTTCACGGTGCCTCACCTGCCAGCAGGTGAAGGCAGAGCATCAGGTACAAGCAGGCTTTGTACAGCCCTTGGAGGTCCCGGAGTGGAAGTGGGACGGGATATCTATGGACTTCGTGACTGGACTTCCACACACTTCTAGAGGTCACGACTCCATTTGGGTGATTGTTAACCAACTCACCAAGCCTGTACACTTCTTACCCATCCAAGAGCGGGGCTCAGTGGAGAGCTTGGGGCGTCTCTACATTCAGGAGATTGTACGGCTTCACGGTGTGCCATCGACTATCGTCTCCGATCAGGATGCTCAATTTACTTCCCATCTTTGGAAGGGGTTGCAGGAGGCGTTCGGGACACGGCTACGTCTGAGCACCTCCTTTCACCCTCATACGGATGGTCAGACAGAGAAGACCATTCTGACTCTCGAGGACATGCTCTGCGCATGTGTCCTCGACTTTGGTCACAGCTGGGAGTACCACCTACCCTTGGTGGAGTTCACATACAACAACAGCTACCACTCCACCATCGGGATGGCACCATATGAGGCATTGTACGACAGACCTTGAATATCTCCTTTGTGTTGGACAGACCCTGGGGAGTCCGCACTTGTGGGACCAGAGATGGTCCGGGCCATGAGGGAGAAGGTCCAGGTCATCCAAGAGAGGATGAGGACAGCTCAGAGCCGGCAGAAGTCATATGCTGACAGGAGGCAGAGGCCACTAGAGTTCGAGGATGGTGACCACGTCTTCTTGCGTGTCTCACCTCGACGCGGTTTGCGGAGATTTGGCCGAGGCGGCAAGTTGTCTCCACGCTTCATTGGACCTTTCCAGGTCCTCAGCAAGATTGGCGAGGTGGCTTATTGCCTTGCTCTTCCACCTCAGTTGCACCAGGTGCACGACATCTTCCACGTATCTCAGCTGAGGAGATACGTGCATGACCCGACGCACATCATTGACTATGGGGAGCTAGACGTGGATGATGGGGCGACTTTTGCGGAGGTTTCAGTGGAGATAGAGGATCGAAAGGAGTGGGTCCTATGTGGGCGATCGATTCGTCTTGTGCGGATCAGATGGCAGCACAAGAACCTCCAGGAGAGAACTTGGGAGCGGGAGGCTCAGATGCGTGCTCAGTACCCACTTTTGTTTCCCTAGTTTACGATGTAACTTTACAGGGACGTAAATACCTGAGGTGGGAGTAATGTAAATTCCATTAAATTTCAAGGAAATTTTTTTCTTAATTTTCTATGGAATTTTACAAGAGCACAGTTTCTGACGGCACCTGATTCCGAGGCCCATTGTGCCCAGAATCATTTTTCGAAGTTTGGCTCGGGTACGTTTAGTGAATGGACGAGCGGGTTTTTCTAACTTTTGAACTGGTTCCCAGAATCGAATTCTGAGGGCACCGATGAAATCGCAGCACCGGTATTTGCTTAGAAACGCCTCTTCCAGAGTTTCGTTTCCTCGGGTGTGGTTTTTAATTTTCGGGCTTAAAGTTAAGAAATAAAATAAACTTTTCGACAAACTTTATTTTATTTCACTTAAGCCACTTGGAAGCCACTTGAATCCACTAAAAGATGGATTAAGCTGAGTTGATCCGGATAGGATGCTATCCAAAAATATCCTACCCCCTTGGTAGGATATTTGTGAGGTGGGGCCCGCACGAGCCCCGCCATTTCTTTTCCGCTAAGTAACGCACCCGCGAAAACCCGTCATTATGAAAGTCAACTGACACGTTTTCATAAAATCTTAACGCACCATTTAATTGGGTGGTTTATTTCGTAAATTAAATGGGCAGTTCCTTTCATTGAATTAATTCTGCGAATTGATGGGTCGTTACTTACCTCTTTTTCGTTTGTTGGCGTAATAATAAAATAAGACCAACATGACATTTGGAGGATTACACGTTGAGAGGTTTTGACAGAGTTCTTGAGCCTTCATCCTCCTTTGCGAAGAACGCGAAGAACGTGAAGAGCGCGAAGAACGCTGTCACCCTCGGAGTTTGACGACGCTTCATCCGAGACGTTCTTCCCCGCCCCGATCTCCGATCACCAACTACGTGAGGTAAGATATCTCGGGTTTCTTTTTAATCTTCTCTGTGGTTTTTTAACAAAACACGGATTTAATTATTTATAATTAAATCTGTTGTTTCTTGGTCCGTTGAGTTCGTTGACTCAAAGCCGGATTTCGCGATGACACGACGCCCTTCCGCGACGATGTGACTCCTTCCGCGACACGACGAACCCCTCCTTCCGCGACGAGCAATTCCGCAAAGAACGCTCACGCGCGTGCGACTTGACAAGGTAGGGTTTTTTGTTTTGGAATGCCCTTTTTCCCGTGAACGTTTCTTTAAAATTAAAGAACCGGTTGAAAATGAACAATTTTAATTTATTAAAATTGTTGATTCATGTGTTGAATTATTTTTCTCCCGTTGTTTATCTCTAATGCGGAGGGTGCGGGCCAAACGAACACGGCCTGACAACCCTCTGTCGTTCTTCGTGGTTGTGCGGATTTGGCGGGCGATGGAAAATTGTGACACAAGGGCAGTTTGTTGATTTCGCAGTGAAGAACGGAACCCGGGAGGAGCACCGGCGTAGACGGGAAGGAAAACGGACCACCGGAGCAACTCTGGTGGCCCGCGGAAGATTCTGGCGGCGCCGGCAGCCGGAGGCCGCGGCGGCCAACGGACCCACGACCGCGTGGGTCCGGTTCGCCCACATGGGACGCGGCAGAAGCCGCGTCCGCGGTTCTCCAGCACGGCCCACGCGGGGCCACGGAAACTCCAGACCGTGGGGGCAGCGCCCCGTGGCGCCCAGCCGCTCGGCCGGACAGGACTGGGTTTGGCCGGGTTGGACCGGGTCGGGTGGACCCGGTTCGGGTCGACCCGGATCGGCCGGCCCCGGGGGGGGGGGGGGGGGGGCAGACCCCCCGTCTTCGGACCATTTTCAGTCAAATGCCTGTAACTTGAGCTACGGGCCTCCAAACGACTCGCTGTCAGCTGCAACGCGAACCTTGTTCGAGACGGTCATTTCGGTATATCGCACTCAAGGTTTAGGAATACTTTGAGTTCAGCCGGGTTGGTTCGTACACGAAACCAACCGGGCCCTCGGAGCGGAAACACTCATATCTTGAGCTACGGACGTCCGATTGATATGCCGTAAGCTTCGTTGAATTCCTCTACGTGAGACGGATCTTTTGACATACTATTCCCAAGGTTTGGACGCAGGTGGAGTACGGTCGGGTTGGTTTTGCCTTAAAAACCAATCGGGCCCCTGGGACGAAAAAGCCAATAACTCTCAGACCGGGCGTCCGATTGACGCGCCGTCTGCGACGTTGAGTTCCTATTGACGATACATAACTTTTGGATACATCAACATCAGACTTTGTGACATTTGATGTATCGGCCTCTCGGCTCGTGGAGCGGACCCTCCCGAACGAGCTTGTTGTGTGCGGGAACACTAGAGCTGGCTGCGACTGCTACTTCGACAGCGACGATCATGCAGCGATCCTCAGTGGAGTGCGGCGACGACTGTGCAGAGATCCTTAGTGGACTACGGCGACGACTGTGCAGAGATCCTCAGTGGACTGCGGCGACGACTGTGCAGAGATCCTCAGTGGACTGCGACGACTACAGCACTTAGCGATCCTACGTGGATCAGTGCTACAGGTCCTGTGTGGGCCCGATCCTGTGTGGGTCCGATCCTGTGTGGGTCAGCGCTTAGCGGTTCTGTGTGAGCCAGCGCCTACAGGTCCTGTGTGGGCCCGATCCTGTGTGGGTCTTGCGGGGGTTAGTTACCTATCGATCCTTTGTGGCTCTGACGACATAGATGGATCAGTGATCCTCTTTATCGTCATCCGAAGAAGTATACCTGTGTGAGCTGAATCCTGTGTTACTCTCCATTGTGGATTGTGTTGAGCTATCCTGTGTGGATTTGTTGTTTACTCTCCTTTGTGGATTGTGTTGAGAAATCCTGTGTGGATTTACTGTTACTCTACTTTGTGGATTGTGTTGTGCTATCCTGTGTGGGTATACATTTTTGATTTCCTGTGTGGACTGGGTTGTGCTTGGGCTCAGACGTTGGAACCGAATGGTAATTGATGACTTAGGTATATGTATGGGCATATACCTAAGCAGTGTCGGTTGTTACTTCGTGATTGTATCTTTCCATTGTGGATTATCCTTTGTGGATTTCGGGAGACCTTCGGGGGTCTCGGGTCCCTACTGAGTAGCTTATACTCACCCCTGCATGGGATATGACCGCACTTTGTTGTGTTGGTTGCAGACGACGGACAACGCTGATCGTGGTGGGGGCGTGCGAAGCAGGACGGTACCTGGAGGTGGACCACTAGGCAGGACGTACTCAAAGCGGACAGCTGGACCGAGGTGCTGTGGAGGCTATCTGTACCCACCCTTCCGGTGGGACTTCTAGAGGACGGCTCGACGCTGCAGCTTTTCGTTTCAGTTGCTGTTTTCCCCTTTCAGTTGTACTTTACAGTTGGGCTTGTATTTCCGGCCCCTTTTACTTCCAGCACACCTTGTTACAGTTTTTACTTAGTGTTTAATTTTCCGCTTTCTTACTCTGTGGTGCTTGTTTACTTTTCAACGGGAATGCCTTCCCTTTTTCCGGGATTTTCTCCTTGGTGCTAGTCGCCATCCCCTGGCCTATGGAAGGCGGGCTTGGGGTAGTCACGACCCGGGCCCTGAGGACGGTTCGTGACAAATTGGTATCAGAGGCGGTCAGTTCTACCACAGACTCTGATCTTTCTTCTATGTGAAGCAATAGTGTTTAGCGTATTGAGTGTGGTTATCAATCCAGGGAGTCCAGTGTTGGTGCGGCGGCCGACGTATCCGTACACCAGGACCCTGACTTCTGATTTCCGACATAATGCAAGAAATCATTGATTGCATGTGTGTTTCACGTTTTCTTTGTGATTACTTGTGTCAGCTCACCAGGTATACTGTTCTGACCGTGGCACACTTGTTTCCTTTTCAGGATGGCCCCACGATGGCAGCCAGCAAGGGTTCCGAGAGTAGAGCGCGGCGACAGCCCGCCGAGCGACAAGGCCTCGGTACAGGGCCCGTTGACAGCAGAGGCACCGGTGGTACCTTTACCCGCCGATCCCCCGATGCTTCCAGCACCGACCGCTGACGATGAACGTCGCCTCGGAGCTCTGCACGAGTTCCAGCGCTAGCGACCACCCAGGATTCGTGGGGAGACGGACCCCCAGGCAGCCGAGGACTGGCTGGAGGCGGTCGTTCGAGTTTTCAGGCTAGTGAGGACACCAGCAGACCTCGTGGTGATCCTCACGGCGAGCCTACTGCACGCAGTAGCGGGCCTATGGTGGAGCTTGATGCTCCAGGTGCACGATGAGGCATCACTTCTCTGGATGGACTTCGAGAGACTCTTCTGCTCAGAGTTCATCCCGGCCACCCTTCGTGTGGTGCACATTCAGGAGCTTCTTCAGCTGCGGTAGGGCATCTTGATGGTCATCCAGTATGCGGCGAGGTTCACCAACCTTTCTCGCTACTCGACAGACATGGTACGGGACCCCTTCTTCCAGGCCCGGACCTTTGAGCAGGGTTTGAGACACGAGATTAGGGCATCACTGATCTCCCTCAACATCCCGACCCAGGCATGAGTGCTGGAGCGAGCCCTTCTGATCGAGAGCATTCTGGCTGAGTCCACAGTGAGACCCACTGTAGGGCGGAAGGTAGCGGAGTCTTCGGCAGTAGGTAGCCGACGGATGACTCAAGGTTCCAGGAAGACCAGACCTTCCGACAAACGATCTCGGGACACTGGCTCAACAGTGCGGGGCACACAGCACAGAGCCAGTCTTCCGAGAGGCAGGCAGTGCTACGCGTGCGGCGGGAAGGGCCACATGGCTCGTGACTGCCCGACCCGCCGTACCGAGGAGCAGCAGATGGTGGAGGGGCCACCCAGGCAGAGGCAGAGGGTCGACCATGGCGGTCCGCAGGGAGGAGGCGGACGAGGCAGAGGAGCTGGCCGAGCAGCAGGTGGTGGGCGACGCTTTGAGGCTCTACCACCACCACCACCAGGAGGTCCGCCCCGACCACAGGGGGCTGGCGGGCAGAGACATGCACAACTCTAGGCAGCAGAGGCCTACGACCACGGAGTGCCAGAGATTATTCGAGGTACGATCTGTGTCTATTCCACCCTTGCTGTAGTTCTTATAGACACAGGATCAAGTCACTCTTTCATAGCCACTTCCCTTGTTCGGAGCTCGGAGATTCCGACAGAGCCGTTGGCTCAATCCTTACGGCTAGAGACCCCTACGGGAGCAGACTCGACGATTACACACTGGTGCCGGCAGTATGAGCTTACTCTAGGAGGCGAGAGCTTTGGCTGGGATCTTCTTGTAGCGGCGTCGAGGCCTTACGACATCTTCTTGGGCATGGATTGGTTATCTACAGTCCATGCTCAGATTGACTATTTTAGGCGCAAGGTGCGATGTGTGCGCACCGATGGGAGCAGGTTCACCTTCACCGGCGAGAAGGGAGCCTTCGCAGCATAGGATGGACTCTCGTAGAGGACGGGATAGCCCATCACTCATCAGTTGGCTAGCCTCATCCTTGGAGCATTTGATGTGCAGAGTCCTAGTTTTCCTATAGTGGTGGATCTGTATGCGGACGTCTTCCCCGACGACGTTCCAGGACTACCTCCTCGCAGAGAGGTAGACTTTTATATTGACCTGTACCCCGGGAAAGCCCCGATATCCACTCCAGCATATCGGATGGACCCCGCTGAGCTTTGAGAGCTGCAGGTACAGTTGGAGGACTTTTAGGTCAAGGGGATCATCCGACCCAGTGTTTCACCCTAGGCTTCCCCGATTTTGTTCGCCAAGAAGGCGGATGGGAGCTTGCGACTGTGTGTCGATTATCGTCGCCTGAACTAGGTGACAGTGAGGAACAAGTATCCGCTACCGAGGATTGATGACATCTTCGATCATCTCAAGGGAGCACGGTGGTTCTCGAAGATAGACCTCAGATCATGATATCATCAGCTCAGAGTTCGAGATGAGGACATGCAGAAGACGGCCTTCAGGTGTCGGTATGGCCACTATGAGTTCTTGGTTATGCCCTTCAGCGTAACCAACACTCCAGCAGTGTTCATGAGCCTCATGAACAGGATCTTCCAGCCATACCTTGATCGATTTGTCGTGGTCTTCATCAACGACATTTTGGTGTACTCGACCACAGAGGAGGATCACGCCTACCACT
Source organism: Viscum album (assembly GCA_963277665.1). Classification (NCBI taxonomy): domain Eukaryota; kingdom Viridiplantae; phylum Streptophyta; class Magnoliopsida; order Santalales; family Viscaceae; genus Viscum; species Viscum album. The sequence goes on from OY728152.1 coordinate 2,006,547,702, forward strand.
TGCGGGTTGTACTAGACACACTCCGAGAGCACCAGCTTTATGGAAAGCTCTCGAAGTTCCAGTTTTGGTTACGTGAGGGCAAATTGTTGGGGCACGTCATTTCTGAGGCGGGAGTTGCAGTGGATCCCGCGAAGATCAAGGCTGTGCTAGCTTGGGAGCCACCCAAGAGCGTGACGGAGGTGCGGAGTTTCTTGGGTCTTGCCGGATACTATCATAGATTTGTTCCAGACTTCTCCAAATTTGCGGCGCCACTCTCAGCATTGAGGAAGAAAGGGAAACCCTTCGTGTGGTCAGACAGATGTCAGCAGAGCTTCCAGGAGCTGAGACAGAGATTGACCAGCGCACCTATCTTGAGGTTGCCTGAGGAGGGAGTTGGATACGTAGTCTACTGCGATGCATCAGGGACCGGACTCGGGTGTGTCCTGATGCAGGAGCGGGCCGTGATTGCCTATGGATCACGTCAGTTGAGGCCGCATGAGAAGAACTACTCTACCCATGACCTGGAGTTAGTAGTAGTGGTCTTTGCTCTGAAGACATGGCGGCACTATCTAATGGGCGAGCGCTTTATAGTCTTTTCTGACCACCAGAGTCTCAGGTACATCTTCTCTCAGAAGGACCTGAACCTGAGATAGTGGAGATGGCTCGATTTCCTCTAGGATTATGAATTTTAGATAGTCTATACTCCTGGGAAGGGGAACGTGGTAGCTGATGCCCTCGGTAGGAGGACGGGCATCCAGCTACTTGAGGAGGCGACAGAGCAGCTAGTCGCTTTGCAGATATCCTTCGTGGATAGAGACGGAGAAGCCTTCCTTCAGTCTCTCACAGTCTCTCCTCCACTTCTACAGCGGGTCAGAGAGGCATAGCGTGGGGATGCTGACTGTGAGACACAGCGTGCACAGATATCCTTGGGATAGGAACCTGATGGTTTCTCCCTTGGAGCAGAGCATGACGTCCTTTTCAGAGGACGTACCTTGGTACCAGTCGCTTTACGAGAGGAGGTGCTGAGAGAGTTTCACACCTCTCCTCTGGCGGTACATCCTGGAGTGGCGAAGATGTATCAGGACCTCAGACGACAGCACTGGTGGCCGGGCATGAAGAAGGCTATGGTAGAGTTCATTTCACGGTGCCTCACCTGCCAGCAGGTGAAGGTAGAGCATCAGGTACAAGTAGGCTTGGTACAGCACTTGGAGGTCCCGGAGTGGAAGTGGGACAGGATTTCTATGGACTTCGTGACTATACTTCCACGCACTTTTAGAGGTCACGACTCCATTTGGGTGATTGTTCACCGACTCACCAAGTCGGCACACTTCTTACCCATCCGAGAGCAGGGCTCAGTGGAGAGCATGGGGCGTCTCTACATTCAGGAGATTGTATGGCATCACGGTGTGCCATCGACTATCATCTCCGATCGGGACGCTCGATTTACTTCTCGGCTTTGGAAGGGGTTGCAGGAGGCGTTCGGGACGCGACTACATCTGAGCACCGCCTTTCACCCTCAGACGGATGGTCAGAAGGAGAGGACCATTCAGACTCTCGAGGACATGCTCCGCGCATTTGTCCTCGACTTTGGTCGCATCTGGGAGGACCACCTACCCTTGGTGGAGTTTGCGTACAACAACAGATACCACTCCACCATCGCGATGGCACCATATGAGGCATTGTACGATAGACCTTGAAGATCTCCTTTGTGCAGGACAGACCCTGGGGAGTCAGCACTTGTGGGACCAGAGATGGTCCGGGCCACGACAGAGAAGGTCCAGGTCATCCAGGAGCAGATGAGGACAGCTCAGAGCTGGCAGAAGTCATATGCTGACAGGAGGAAGAGGCCACTAGAGTTCGAGGATGGTGACCACGTCTTCTTGCGTGTCTCACCTCGACGTGGTTTGCGGAGATTTGGCCGAGGCGGCAAGTTGTCTCCACGCTTCATTGGACCTTTCCAGGTCCTCAACAGGATTGGCGAGGTGGCTTATCGCCTGGCTCTGCCACCTTAGTTGCACCGGGTGCACGACGTCTTCCACGTATCTCAGCTGAGGAGATACGTGCACGACTTGACGCACATCATTGACTATGGGGAGTTAGACGTGGATGATGGAGAGACTTTTGCAGAGGTTCCAGTGGAGATAGAGGATCGATAGGAGCGGGTCCTACATGGGCGATCGATTCCTCTTGTGCACATCAGATGGCAGCACAAGAACATCTAGGAGAGAACTTAGGAGGGGGAGGATCAGATGCGTGCTCAGTACCCACTTTTGTTTCCCTAGTTTATGATGTATCTTTACTGGGACGTAAATCCCTGAGGTGGGAGTAATGTAAAGACCTGTAAATTTCAAGGAATTTTTTTTTATTTTCTTTGGAATTTTACAAGAGCACAGTTTCTGATGGCACCTGATTCCAAGGTCCAGTGTGCCCGGAATCATTTTCCGAAGTTTGGCTCGGGTACGTTCAGTGAACGGACGAGCGGGTTTTTCTAAATTTTGAACCGGTGCCCGGAATCGAATTCTGAGGGCACCGATGAAACCGCAGCGCCGGTATTTTCTTAGAAACTCCACTTTCGGAGTTGCGTTTGCTCAGGTGTGGTTTTTAGTTTTCGGGCTTTAAATTAAGAAATAAAATAAATTGTTCGACAAACATTATTTTATTTCACTTAATCCACATGGAAGCCACTTGAAGCCACTTAAAGATGGCTTAAGCTGAGTTGATCCAGATAGGATGCTATCCAGAAATATCCTACCCCCTTGGTAGGGTATTTGTGAGGTGGGGCCCACACGAGCCCTGCCATTTCTTTTCCACTAAGAAACGCACCCGCGAAAACCCCTCTTTATGAAAGTCAACTGACGCGTTTTCTTAAAATCTTAACGCACCATTTAATTGGGCGGTTTATTTCATGAATTAAATGGGCGGTTCCTTTCGTTGAATTAATTCTACGAATTAATGGGTCGTTACTTACCTCTTTTTCGTTTGTTGGCGTAATAATAAAATAAGACCAACATGACATTTGTAGGATTACATGTTGAGAGGTTTTGATAGAGTTATTGAGAGTTCATCCTCCTTCGTGAAGAACGCGAAAAACGTGAAGAGCGCGAATAACGCCGTCACCCTCGGAGTTTGACGACGCTTCATCCGAGACGTTCTTCCCCGCCCCGATCTCCGATCACCAACTGCTTGAGGAAAGAGATCTCGGGTTTCTTTTTAATCTCCTCTGTGGCTTTTTAACAAAACACGGATTTAATTATTTATAATTAAATCTGTTGTTTCTTGGTCCGTTGAGTTCGTCGACGCAACGCCGGATTTCACGATGACACGACGCCCTTCCGCGACGACGCGACGCCTTCCGCGACACGACGAACCCCTCCTTCCGCGACGAGCATTTCCGCGAAGAATGCTCCCGCGCGTGCGACTTGACGAGGTAGGGATTTTTTTGGAATTCCATTTTTCCTGTGAACGTTTCTTTAAAATTAAAGAACCGGTTTCAAATGAACAATTTTAATTTATTAAAATTGTTGATTCATGTGTTGAATTATTTTTCTCCCGTTGTTTATCTCTAACGCGGAGGGTGTGGGCCAAACGAACACGGCCCGACAACCCTCCGCCGTTCTTCGTGGTTGTGCGGATTTGGCGGGTGACGGAAAATCGTGATGCAAGGGCAGTATGTTGATTTCACAGTGAAGAACGGAACCCGGGAGGAGCACCGACGCAGACGGGAAGGAAAACGGACCACCGCAGCAACTCCGGTGGCCCGCGGAAGAATTCTGGCGGCGCCGACAGCCGGATGCGGCGGCAGCCAACAAACCTGCAGCCGCGCGGGTCCGGTTCGCCCGTGCGGGATGTGGCAGAAGCCGCGTCTACGGTTCTCCAGCGTGGCCCACGCGGGGCCGCGGAAACTCCAGACCGCTGGGGCAGCGCCCCGCGGCGCCCAGGTCCTCGGCCCCTCGGCCGGGCCGAGCCAGGCCGGTCCGACCGGCCGAGCCGCGCCCTGGCCGGACGGGACTGGGTTCGGCCGGGTTGGACCGGGTCGGGTCGACCTGGTTCGGTCGGGCCCGGGGGGGGGGGGGGGGGGGGGGTGGGGGGGTCGGGCCGTCTTCGGACCATTTTCAGTCAAATGACCTTAACTTGAGCTACGAGCCTCCAAACGACTCTCCATCAGCGGAAACACAACCCTTGAATCGAGACGGTCGTTTCGGTATACCGCACTCAAGGTTTCGGAATACTTTGAGTTCGACCGGGTTGGTTCGTACACGAAACTAACCGGGCCCTCGGAGCGGAAACGCTCGTATCTTGAGCTACGGACGTCTGATTGATGTGACGTCAGATTCGTTGAATTCCTCTAAGTGAGATAGATATTTTGGAATACTCTGCCCGAGGTTTGGACGCAGGTGGAGTATGGTCGGGTTGGTTTTGCCTTAAAAACCAATCGGGCCCCTGGGACGAAAAAGCCAATAACTCTCAGACCGGGTGTCTGATTGACGCGCCGTCTGCGACGTTGAGTTCCCGTTGATGATACGGAACAATTGGATACATCAACTTCGGAATTTGTGACAGTTGATGTATCGGCCTCTCGGCTCGTGGAGCGGACCCTCCCCAACGAGCTTGCTGTGTGCGGGAACCCTAGAGCTGGCTGCGACTGCTACTTCGATAGTGACGACCGTGCAGAGATCCTCAGTGGACTGCAGCGACGACTGTGCAGAGATCCTCAGTGGACTACGGCGACGACTGTGCAGAGATCCTCAGTGGACTGCGATGACTACAACACTCAGCGATCCAATGTGGATCAGTGCTACAGGTCCTTTGTGGGCCTGATCTTGTGTGGGTCCGATCCTGTGTGGGTCAGCGCTCAGCGGTTCTGTGTGAGCCAGCACCTACAGGTCCTGTGTGAGCCCGATCCTGTGTGGGTCTTGCGGGGGTTAGTTACCTATCGATCCTTTGTGGGTCCGACAACTTAGATGGATCGGTGATCATCTTTATCGTCATCCGAAAAAGTATACCTGTGTGAGATGAATCATGTGTTACTCTCCTTTGTGGATTGTGTTGAGCTATCCTGTGTGGATTTACTATTTACTCTCCTTTGTGGATTGTGTTGAGCAATCCTCTATGGATTTACTGTTACACTCCTTTGTGGATTGTGTTGTGCTATCCTGCGTGGGTATACGTTTTTTCTTTCTTGTGTGGATTGGGTTGTGCTTGGGCTCGGACGTTGGAGCCGAACGGGAATTGGTGACTTAGGTATATGTATGGGCATATACCTAAGAAGTGTCGGTTGTTACTTCGTGATTGGATCTTTCCTTTGTGGATTATCCTTTGTGGATTTTGGGAGACCTTCGGGGGTCTTGGGGTCCCTACTGAGTAGCTTATACTCACCCCTGCACGGGCTATGCCCGTACTTCGTTGTGTTGGTTGCAGACGACGGACAGCGCTGATCGTGGTGGGGGCGTGCGGAGCAGGACGGTACCTGGAGGTGGACCACTCGGCAGGACGTACTCGGAGTGGACAGCTGGACCGATGAGCTGTGGAGGCTATCTGTACCCACCCTTCAAGTGGGACTTCCAGAGGACGGCTCGACGCTGCATCTTTTTTTTTCAGTTGTTGTTTTCCCCTTTCAGTTGTACTTTACAGTTGGGCTTGTATTTCCGGCCCCTTTTACTTTCAGCACACCTTGTTACAGTTTTTACTTAGTGTTTACTTTTCTGCTTGCTTACTCTATGGTGCATTTTTACTTTTCAAAGGAAATGCCTTCCCTTTTTCTGGGATTTTCGTCTTGGTGCTAGTCACCAGCCCCTGGCCTATGGAAGGCGGGCTTTGGGTAGTCACGGCACGGGTCCGGAGGATGGGTCGTGAAATATGTATCCAATGATTTCTGAAGAATTTTCAAAAAAATTGATGTAAATTATAGATTTTGATTAGAAAAAATTGAGATAGGTGATCCATGAAGTCTAAAAACTTCATTAATATAGAGTCTTTCTAGGAAGTCCAATGGTAAATAATCCCTTATAGCGACAAAATGTGCAGATTTCATAAGTTGATCCAAAATTACCCTAATTTCATCATTATTACTTGGAGTTTTGGGTAATCCAGTGACAGAGAACAAGGTCATGTCATCCCATTTCCATGTTGGAATAGGTATAGATTTAATGAATCATTTTGGAGGTTTCCGTTCAGGCTTTACCTCTTGATAGAATAAACACCTTTACACATAATCAGGAATTTCTCTCTTAATGTTTTCAACTAGAAGTGGTCCTTTAAAATCTATACATTTTTGATCTACCAGGAAATATAGAGAAATTTGTGCTATGAGCATCCTCCAACAACTCCCTTTTTAGCTCGGTTATAGTGGGAATACAAAGCCTCTTCCCAAATTTCAGAACTCCATCTTCACACACAAAGTTATCCATCTTCCCATCTTTCATTACACTATTTTCTTGAAGATTATCATCATCATACAGAGAATATTTAGTTATTTTTAATATATATGGTTGGGAAAACAATTGAAAAAGAAATTATTTTTCCCCTTCTTTGATAATTCCCATATTTATCCTTAATAGATCCATGTACAAAGGATCTTTTTCAATTCTCATTTTTTTGGGAACTCCATGATCCTTCCTACTCATTGCATGAGATAACTTTTTTCCTTTATTGAGTGGTAGTGTATGTAAAAATCATAATCAATGAGTAGTTGGAGCCATCTCCTTTACCTTATGTTGAGTTCATTCTATGAGAAGATATACTTCAAACTCTTTTGATCCATATATATCTCACATTTTTTTCCATAGAGACAATCTCTCAATATATTCAGAGAAAATATTATAGATGGTAACTCAATATCTTGAGTAGGATAGTTTTCATCATAATTTTTTAACTTCTTTGATTCATAGGCAATTACTCTATCATTCTGCATAAGGACACAACCGAGTACTTTCTTTGATGAATCACTATAGATTAAAAACTCTTCATTCCCTGATGGTAGAGTTGGGATCATAGAGTTCACTAATCTCCTATTAAATTATTTTAAATAGTCCTCACATTATTTTTTCCACATGATCTTAACCCATTTACATGTATTTTTGGCCATTGGGTTGGATAAAATGGAAAATTTCTAAAAGAAACACTGGTAATAACCTGTTAAACCAATAGATGTAGGTACCTCAGTTATGTTTTCTTTGAGTAGGCCATTCCTGCATAGATTTTTTCTTCACATTATCAACATATATTACATCTTTAGAGATAATGTGCCCAAGAATAGAACGTAATTGATGCTGAAATTTACACTTTCTAAACTCCCCATATAATTTATTTCTTCATGGAGTTTTCAGAATAGTACACAAGTGATTTTCATAATCCTTTTAGATTGTAGATTATACTAATATACCATCAATAAATACCTCCACAAATGTATCAAGATATTCCTTGAAAACTCTATTAATTATATCCATCAAATAGAGGGTGTATTAGTTATTCCAAAAGGCATAACTGTAAACTCGTAATTCCCATACCTGGTTCAAAATTATGTTTCAGAATGTCTTCATTTCTCATAATAAATTGATGATATCCATATTGAATATCAATCTTATAAAAATATTAGGCTCCATGAAGTTGATCAAATAAATCATCAATGGGAGGTTGGATATACTTTTTCTTTACTGATATATCATTTATCTCCCTATAGTCATTGCGAAAACCTCATAGATTAATCTTTCTTCTTAAAGAAATAACATCAACTCCACATAGATAAACACTAGGGTGAATAACACCTTTATCAATCAATTAATCTAGTTGTTTTTCAGTTCCACTAACTCCATAGTGTCCATTCTATATGGGTTCTTTTATATGGGCCTTGAATTTGGAAATAAGTCAATGGGAAACTCAATTTCCCACTCTAGAGGATGTCCGAGTAAATCCTATGGAAATATGTCAACAAATTCTTTCAAAATAAGTACTTCCTTTATTTTAATATTATTTTCCTAACCCATAGTTGTTTCATTCCCTTCCTCCCCAATAATTGAATTCACTAGAGGTACTTGGGTTCTATCTAAATGAGAATTAAATGGTGATGGTTCTGCTTAAATATAAGGGATTCCATATGGTCCTAATAAATTGTAACATCCATCTTCTTGAAAGAAATTTTCTCATTATGGTTCAAAATACAATCCATACCAAGGATTATATCAAATTCAATCATGGTTATGAAATAAAATCAGTTTATAAATCACATTAATATGCCATAATGGGGACTTCCTGACACAACTTTGTTGTAATGATACTTCCCTTAAGAGTTTTTAATCACAACTACCATATTAAATCAAATTGGGAATATCAATTTTTCTTGGAAAACTGGGAATATATGAAAGAATGTGATGATCCAGAAGTAAATAAAACATTGGATATGTTTGAGGAAGTGATTAAATCACATACCATCACATCATTAAGAACTTCAATATCAGCTGTTCTGATCACATGATCTTGTCCCTGCTCCCCTGGCCTTTTGTCTGGCATGTTTCCTTGACATTGTGAAAATCATTAGTATAGTCTACCATCTCTCTACAATTATAGAGTTGAACATTAATAGGCTATTTCTTCCCCTTGCAATCACCTTCAAGATAGATTTTTTTTCCATATCTGTAGCATACTCATTTTTTTATGCAGGCACCAGGGTGTTTTATTCAAGAATTTTCAAAGGGTGGAAATTCAACTATTTCCTTATTCCCCATTACCTTATTTCCTTTTCCAGTGTTTTCAGAAACCCTCTTATTCTCTTTCTTTCCATTAATTTCATAAGACATAGATAATTACTTTTCTGTCTTGATAGCACATGAAACTATATCTTGATATGATGAGAAGATTTGGGAGACCATTTCAAATTGGAGGAATGGTTTTAGGCCATCAATGAATCGATGAATATTTCTCCTAATTTTTTTTATTTATCCCACAAAATGCCTTGATATCCTTGTGATGTTAGTGTCATACTTTGCAACATTCTCATCTTCCTTTTGCCTCTATTTCAAAAAACTACCTTTGGATATATTTGTTCTATTCACGATGAATGTATTTCCCAAATAATTTTTCCTTAAAGTCCCTCCATTCTATATCGTATATCTATTCCTCCACTTTTTTGTTTTTGATTAAAGACCACCACTGATTCGCATCTCTCGATACATGACAAAATACCATGACGACCTTCTCTATTTTAATACATCTAAAAGTGAGAAATATCTTCTATAGGGAACTTATCCACTACTCATTTATAAATGTTTTTTAGTCCCATTGAATGATGGAGGCTTTTGTTGCATAAAGAGATCTAACATAGATCCTCCATGTGGTGGATCCAGATGATCCATATGTGTAACGTTATTGTTCATAACATGAGTATGTTTTCCTATTATTGTTATATGTTTCTCTGCACGAGTTGCAGCTCTAGAACCAACATCATTGTCTTCCATCATAGGAAAATCCAAACATGGGTTACATTGGTTCATGTAGTTTCAATTTTTTCCACTAGGTACCATTTCGAGATAATGGAATAAACTAAATTATTTTTTTAATCATAATGTATAATCTTAGATTACTTAAATACTTATCATAAATTGAAATCATATGCATGGATAATCCCATAATAACAAACATGGTTTTTTAAGGAAAAATTTACATTTAAATCCTTCACAATGGCTTGTAAATAAATTATGAATTATACTAAGAATATCCCCTGGGAGTGTCAACCCAGGTGCACAGTAAGGTCGACTATTATGTACCAGGATACCACAGTTCAAGCCCAAAACTCAATGTTAGATTTTTCACTCCTAGGTACAGCTGTTCCTAAACCAGATCCACTTGTAGTATCTAGACATGAATCTATTTTCTAGAATGATCCACATAATATATTTCTTACCAAAATACGCGAATGTTCTTTTATGTTTATCCTCAATGAATATGTTAGGGGTTTATTCTGGAATATATGTTTTCATAATCTAGTTTCCATGTTTTCTACTAAACTTCCCCGCTACCAACTGTAAAGTCCCGACCCCGGTTTCCCGGAGCGAGTGCCTTATTACATTAAATTAGAATGCATACAAGAAATATTTTTCCCAAATGAATTAATATTTTACTAGACTTGGAAGTCTATATACATACATAAGTTCTACATTATTACTTGAAGTGGACATAGAACAAATATATTTTATTTGAAACATTTACAACTATAATTTTATCCCTACAGGTCATTCATAATAAACTACTTGATATCATGATAGATTAAAAAAAATAAGAAAGGGGTGAGCTAAAATGATCAGTAAGAGTTTGAAATATTGTGGACTAAAATGTAAACATACACATTAGGAATATTTAATAATTGAAAAAAATTGCCCTTAGAAATAATAAACATGAACACATTTTGGTTGGAATATTATATGAGTAAATAATTTCCTAACAAAAAATAATCATGGGTATTATACTAGTTGAATAAACACATGAAATTTCAATTACTCGCTTCATAATGATGGAAGTGCATATGAAAGACATTATGAAACATACAGTCATGGCCTTAGAGACGACTTATAAAAATTATTAAGGCCTCAACCGAAATAATATCTTATAATGGCAAGACATCGGACAATTCCACGTCTATATATCTCGTGGGACCTACCAATGCATCGAGGGGCTATAATGGTCCCCACCCATCACATAATAAGTCCAATTAATTCCTCATTTTAGTGGGGATAAACATAAAAAATATATAAATTCATATTGACGATAACATATTAAATGTAAATAACTTTCCCGAACATTAAACTAAAACACTAACGATTCGAAGTAAATTGGTAAATGGATTTAGGATAGAACATCCAAAATCAAACTGGATATAAACTATTTATTTGAATAGTTTATATGATACAGTACACAAGAATCAACAAGAGTGTCTATATAGATGAAGATACTCTTATAAAATCATCGAGTAATTCTTGAGATAAATACACTTTTATAATGAAAAGAAGAGTTATTTTGGTAATATATTTGTATAAAACCCAAATTGAAGAAAGTTAGTATTTTATTAATAAAATGAGTGATATTATAAAGATAACGGTTTCTAAAAAAATATTATAGAGTGCCCATGAAAATAAGTTATAATTTCATAAATTCCCTTGAATCGGGATTGTATTTTTGGATGAATTTTTGAATGATCCTTTTAAAACAAACAATTCCCCATAAATGAAGGTATGATTCTGGTTGAAACATATATGTAGATCATTTAAATAGAAATTATGAGGATTTAATATTAATTTATAAGAATTTAATTGAGGTAATTAGATAATAAAAGTAACCTGGATGAAAATGGAGGTTCGGGAGAAAAACCCTTACCTTATGTCTGATTGTTACGCTCTTGAAATTATGGTACAAGATTATGAAATTAGACTCATTAATAACTTAATTAAGAACCTATTATACATTAATTTATTTTTTAATAATTTTTTTTAATTCAGTTATTTCTTTATTGATAAGTTATAATATTAGATTTCATCATTCGAGAGTGTTAGTTTTCTTGAAATTCATATTCGGTGTACTTGTTTTTATGTAATGGAGATCTTGTGAAAATGGATGTAAATCTACATATTTGAATTGAAATACTATTTCTAAACATCCATAGGTGTTAATGGTCATCTAAATAATTTTTTTACATTCAATGAGGATGAATCATTAGTTGAAATATTAATGGAAATCACATAGATTATTTTTACGGTATTTGGATTATTAGGAACTAGTTTGGTAATATGATTTAATATTATTTACATATATTGGTTACTGAATAATAAATATGTCATAATACATATATTATTGTCCTTTACAACTGTAAATTTTTTTTCATGACCAGTAAGGAAGTATAAATTGAAGAACGAAACATCATCATCCATGAAGGTTGTAAATTTTCACCACCCAAAGGATGATTTTGTTTAAAAAATAAAAGAGAGAGAGTAAGGATATAAATGATTGTTCTAACATTAACATGATATATTTCCAATATATATTGTATAATATAGATATCAATGTATTTTGGATATATTAGGTGAGGAGAGGATAAAAATATAAAGGAACTTGAAATGATAATGAATGGAATAAAATGTTAACCTACCACTTGAATCATGCTAGTTGAGAATCACATTAAGGGAAGGGGATTTGGTTGTTAAGCTAGAAAAAGAGCTCTTAGATGTGGGGAGTGACTAGGGAAGGTTATTTGGGAATAAATATGATGATATTTAAGGCTTATAGGACTGAAGAGAAGAGGGAGTGATGGGGGGTTATAGTGGAGGAGTGGAGTAAATTTTGAATATCGTCATCATTATTTTATTATATTGAAAAATACTACCAATTGTACTAATTATTGTGACCAGGAGTAGTAATATGTTCATCTGAGTCTGAACCAAGTCGACTTACATTATCCTTACATCATCTATGACTCAATACATCATTTATTTAATATTTATAAAAGATTATCATATTTTACTATTCATAAAATTCATGTATTTAAGAAAAATCCAAAAAATTCACCATAAACATTTTTTAGTTGTATAATTCAAAATTTAAATCAGTTTTTGGAAATTACTTTCATAATTTTTTTAATTTAATTTTTAAATGAAATCATAGTTTATTTAAAAAAATACCATTTTAAAACTGTAATTCATTTTAAATCACATTGAAAATTAAATCATGATCTCATTATCATATTATCATAAGAAAATCAAATAATATTATTATTTACTATTCATAAGGGTCATATTACTATTTTTATTGATATTCATAAGGTTATGTTAGTATTTACCAAAAATTATGTTTTTTACCGTACTCTAAATATCTTACTGAACACAATAGTGTAAGTCAGTTTTTTGAATTTGAAATAACACAGGTGGAAATAATTCTGTTTACTGGATATGCTATAACAAAGTTTTGTTTTATAGAGGCCTAGTGTTTCATGCATTCACAATTTATTTTCAAAACCATGGGGTGTTACAAGGGTACTCCATGGGGGTATGGAGTCATGATTGAGTGGTGTCAAAGTTTTACTTGATGGATTAGATAGAGTTTTATGTTAGTCACATGTGAGGACTACATGGGTCGGTAGGGAAACTACAAAAACTATGTTTATTCAATAATGTAAACAAAAAGAGATTATATGTGATCTAAAACATAAAAGATTATGTTTACCAATATATTAAAAAAAATGATTCAAGTTGTAGGATAGAGACATTGTAAAGGGTGATGCATCATTCTTATTTATTCATGTGATTGAAATGGGTAGTCCATAAAATTTGTTTTACCTTAAAAAAAATAATTATTAAGTTAATTTTATGTATCCCATATTCCAGGTTTAGATGTCACTAAATTTTTTTTATTCTTATATTCATCTCTCCAGGTCAATTTCCTTCTTAGTTTTATGAAAAATTTGTTCAGTAGGATGTGCCAGTAGATCATAATAGAGTAATGTTCAGTGATGATGAAACATGGAGAAGGATAGTCTGAGAGATTAAATCCTATATCTTGAAAAGGAATTTGGAATTAACTTATTATTAATTCATAAAGTATTGGTCGGAGGAGGTTTATACAACTTTTAGTTTGATCCATTATTATAATAAGAATAGAGTTTTGTTAGCCGTGGTGAGGTAGCATAGAAAATCATGCTAGTGGTGGATCCTTTCTCCTTAGGGATCATGAGGAGTTAGAAGTATAACCTAAGATGTTCTGAGAAATTTTTCGAGTAGAGTTTTTTATTTGACTATATAGGAGGTCAGTCTCTAAGAGCTATTTTATCTTTGGTAAAGGAGTTACAGTGTGTAACAGTTTTGGGTCTATTTTAAGAACATTTTAAGATACAATTAAACATTATTTACATATGATTAGGTCAGCGAGATATATTTCAAGGAATCATTGGTTCTAGTGATATAGTGACCAGTCTCCCTATTTATATTAGTGAATTATCTTGAGGTAATAGAGATAGAAATGATCATTTAGAGTACACTTTCCTGGTACTTATCTTCATGATAAGGGATTCATTAATATTCACTATGAATTATAGCTTTGGTATATGGTCCCATGTTTTCTGGAAAAGGGATTTTGATAATCTCTTGGTAGGTCCCATTCATCATCATCTCATTTCTATGGAGGTTCCATTTCAGAATAACTTAGCAAGGGATCATAAACATGTTTTCCTTTTGGTTGATTAGATAACCATTAGTGACAGTTTCTAGTTTTTTTATAAATTAGTGTTCAAAAAGTTTTCCACTATATGTTCCTTCATTAAGAAAGCATTAGTTGAGATTTTAGGTGGATGGTGTTATAGTTTGGGATAAGAATGTGGAGATATAGTATACATATTAGAGCCTTGATATACAATTAAACCATAGAGAGAATATCGTATCCTTATATGTGGCCATCATTAGGGTCAGAGAGGATACAAAGAAGGTCCTGGTTAGCTTCATTCTCTAGTGTTTCCAATTTCAGGTAGGAAAGACTTCATTCGAGGTACGATTTGATTTTTTTATACATGGTTTCATGTCCTGTTTTATTTAGGAGCTACAGAATCCTTCATATCACAAACCCTTATATATGCTTGGGGGATTTAGGTGCAGACGAATCCATTTCCATTGGAATTGACTACACAAATTGGAGGTTAGAATTATCTTCATGAAGTATGAAGAGACTGTGAGATAAATATTGGGAAGAACTACACTTGGGAAGACTTTATATGATTATTGATACAACCATATAACATCATACACAAAATATATTAGATATATTTTGTGTATGATACTGTGAATTTCTTTACGATAAATATTATGTACTATAATCTATATAGTGAGTTGATAATGTCTTCTGGTGATCGAGAACCTTGAAGGGGTTAAAGGAATGTTTTTTTCATTTTCATCATTAATAGATGATCTAATGAAGAGTTCATCATACATTTAGCTAATGGTGTTTTACAAGGTTATAGAAGAGTACCCTCATGTTCTCTTAAAGAGGTTTTTGTGTTACCCCATTGATGTGAGCTTGATTTAGGGATTTATCTGTAGATAGTCATTTAACCTATATTTATGTATCTATAAAGGACGGATCCTTCTGATTTGAGGGAGTTATGATTACATATTGATGATCTATTGTAGTGAATATTTTTTTCAAATGAGTTTTTCAACTTGGGGTGGACCATTTTTGTTAATGATGAAGTCTGATAGTTGTTTATGTAATTTTTTTGATTTTCATCACTTAAATCAGGTCATAGTAAATAACCACTAATGTTTCAATAGATTGATGATATAATCGATTAGTTATAGGAATAAAGTCTATTCTTAGTGACAAATTATTAGTCAGGTTTAGATTAGATGAGGTTGAATGATGAGGATGTTTTGAAAATTTATTTCTGATATAGACATGAGAATTACATGATTATCCTTATGTTGTTTAGTATTAAAATTTATCAATAAATTTTCATGGGTATGATGAAATCAAAGATCCGGGTGTTTTTAGATATGTTGATGGTTGTTTTCCTTAAGGAAATCCTTGTATAATCTCCATTTAAGGAGGATTATACATATGATCTGCATTCCATTTTAGGAGTTTTTCCTCATCAATAGCTTTTTAGGAAGTTAGAGAAGTGTGATATTTGTCTAGTGAAGTTAATTTCATAGAGCATGTCATGTCTTAAGTGAGATTATATTTGGATCTTTAGAAGTTTGAGGTTGTGGGTTATTATTATTCCCCTAAGTCAATTGTAGAAGTGAGATGTTTCCCTGGCCTTTCACTATATTATAGGTGGGTTTTCAATGATATATAATGATTTGTGGATCCTCAACTGTCTATGAATATAGAAAATCATGAATTTTTATGGATTGACCGGTGTTAGATACATTTTCAGTACCTATAGGAGAAGTTGTTCAATTATCCAATTCATTATCTTCTAGGTGTTCAGTTTTTTGGAGTTCTATAATGATTCATGTCTCTATTTGGGATATGATCTGATGTAGTAGAGATCAGTTATTTCTTATAGTTCTCAGAATTTTTTTACCCATGACTGCAACTATACAACCCATGTTCTCATGTTGGTGGAAATTGGGTTTTCTTTGATGTTGCAGAGATATTACCTCATATGTGTTTTTTTACTGATAATAAGATCCCATGGTAATTATTTTCCTAGTGTGAATTGAAAATATATGAATGAAATTATATGAAATTCATATATAACTATGATAGTGTGATTTCATATACACAAATAAAGAGTAATTTTGTTTCTTATGTGCTGAGAAATATGTCATGTAGTGAAACTGGTGTGATTCTATACATTCTTATGGAATAATATAAGTTGCCTCAATGGTTCATATTGATATGAGAGATGCCGAGAGAAGAGGTTGTCTTTTTAGTCAATAATGGGGTTATCTTTGGATTAGTAGGTAGAGGAGTCCATGTTGGAGGATTCTTTGGTTTTGGAATAGAGAAACAATTTTTTTTATTGATTCCCCTACTGGTTGGACCAAACAATGATAACACTAGGTGTTGTAACAAGGGAATATTTTCAACCCTTTGGTGTTGTGTGATATGGTTCACTGTGAGTTCCATATATGAACATTTGAGGTACATCCTAACATGAAAAAAGTACCTAGATTTGAATGGGAAGTTTTGGTGGAATGGGTTGAACCATAATGTTGTGTTGAATGTGTCTTGTAGTCTGGTCTTCTCAAAGGTGAAGGTTTAGAACCATGTTCTTGGTGGTTTGATTCAACCATTACATGTTCCTTTGTGGGCGTTGGAGGACATCTCAAAGGAAATCATTATCATATTACATCATTCTTTAGGAGGGTAATATGCTATTTGGATGATGGTGGATTGTTTAATGAAATCAACCCACTTTATAGCAATCTAGGAGTCAATATTAGTAGTTGTTTTTTCACCCAAGAATTTAAAGGTTTTTGAATAAGGAAATTGACATCAGTAGAGTATTATTAAAAAAATATTTTCAGTACACCCTTGATATGGAACCATTTTTAGATTAATACTGGTGATACATATATTCTATGTTGTGTAAGACTCGAGTCAGAGAGTTAGTAATTCTTAGTCTAGATAAGTAAAGAGTATGAAGAAGATGGTTATGGTGACTCATGGTGGATGAAATTAGAACATGATCATACAATGTCATATGGTTATCATAGGAGGATACCTATAGAGTTTAACATTAGAGATCATGTGTTTTTGAAGGGGAATCTCATAATGGTTATTGATATTTTTGTCCTAAGGGTAATATTTATCTTCAGTTTTTTGGGCCATTAAAGGTGTTTGATCAATTTAGTGCCACAAAATATTCTAAAATATTTCCCCTTTGGATGATTTGTACACATAAAATATTTCATGTGTTGTAAATTTGATGTTATCATCTTGAGGACTCTCATATCACTGACAAGGGTGAGATCGATGTTGAGAATGGTGAAATATTTTATGTGAGGCCTTTGGGAATCCAGAACCTCTAAGTTAATGTGTTGTGAGGGTAATCTATTTTACTGGTTCATATATTATTCTGACATGGTGGAATGGAGTAAAGAAAATGGGACTATTAGTCATTGGTACATAATCAGTATCCCATGATATTTTATGATTAACTCTTATTTTATACCATTGGTTTTTTATGGATGTTGATCCTTTTATGGAATTTGAGGTGGTTTTCTATTATCACATTGTTTATTGGTGTATTTAATCACATTTTAGTGGAATCTATTTATGAAAAATATTTTGGAGATGGTTGTTTTTATCGTGTGTTTTCTAATTTGAGAGTTATCTCATGAGGTGGTTGTTCAAGAAACCCTTTTCCTATCCCTTTGGGTATTTTTTCTAATTCAAAAAGATGAAAATAATTTTATAGGTATGTGATGTAAGGTACCAGACCCTAGGGCCTTTCGATTTCATGTTTTGGGTGTTAGAGGTTCTTGAAGAAGGACTGAAGATTCTCAAAGGGAAGGTAGTGTCTAGAATGGTTTTCACTACCATTGTTTGTTGGGCTATGTTGTATATCCCTAGGTTGCGTAGAAGGAGGGTGACTAAAACATGGAGGAATGAGTTTTAAGTATAGGGGGGTCTTGTAGAGGTGACTACCATGTGGATAATTATTTCACTATGTGGGGTAGGTTACAACATACCCTGGCTAAAAACAATGGTGGGGAGTGGAAAGATATGGAATAATGCTCCTTGATCATTCTTACAAAATTGGGATAACTGTGGCATAATTATTGGGTTTTGACACAACTTCCTTATTGATGAATGGTGTTCTATGGCATGGTGGATGATGTTGAATTATAGTCCCTATTTTTTATAAATAGGATCTACAACTTAGATTCATCCATGGATCTCAATCCCAACATTGATAATGGGGATGTTTCATAGTTCCCTACTCAGTACTATAATTTCACTAATGTTAGCATTCTATGTGAAATTATCAATTAGGATGCTCAAGGATCTCTATTTTTAGTGGATTTATATATACTATTAGGGCCTTAAAACCACAATTTTTCCCACAACCTTTTCTTAAACTCTAAAATACGGAGTGTTGTTTTAAATGTCATTAAGGGTCATTTTGTGATAGATTAATCCCTAGCTTCTCAAGATCATTCGATGGTGATCTAAGATGAGTTATTCTAATTTTATATAAATTTTTTATCTATTTTATATAGTTTCCTCCCATTCTACGTTCCACACGATGTAACTTGATCTTTATCATTATAATGGGGTTTCTTGTCCAATTTTAATGAGTATATGGAATGATATCATTGGGATGCTATATTTCCTTGACGAATATGTGATCAGAGTTCGCAATGGAAATTCCATTTCTACGTCCAGAAAATTGGATGCTTTAGGTATGATATTAGTTTATTCTCTTACTCATTTACATGAAATCATAATGTTATCATGTTTTAATTCATTGTAATGAATTTAAAATAACCAAACAAATATTTAAATGGATTAAAGAATGGAATAATTTATTCCTAGAAATTACATATTTTATACCATGATAATATATTTTCTCTAGTTATCATAGATAGTGTTATATCTATGATATTCTTTTTATAATATTTTTCTATTCACGGGATAACATGTTTAATTGATGGAATTTATAGAGAATGTAAATTTGTTTAATTTTTTTGAATGGCCTTAAAAATAATTAAAGAGTCATGTTTAAAAAAATGTCTGTTTCTTACAATATTTTTGTAATATAATTGATTGAAGTATGATTGTTTAATTGTTTATGTTATTCCATGAGATAATATAAAAGATTAACAATATGAAAATTGAATAGTTTTAATTGTGCTTGATATTGAAAAGGCATGCCATTGGATTTTTGTTTCCTTTGAAATTTTTTAAAGATAGAAAATGATAGATATCATGTATAATTGAATTTGATAGATTCTTTTAGTTAATGTATTTGGTTTCCCACATTCGGAATATATTAATAATCAATAAGTTAATTAAATATAAAATAAAAAACTAATAAAGAAAAATGTTTGGGTCTAAGTGAACCATTCTCTTATGAATGATGAATTTTTAGTTTTTAGTTGAATCATTTCCTTGTTGACTATGCTTGTTTTTTCCACCCTTATACGTGCTCTGGATATGATCCTTGTGATTGGATGTGATCCTAGGATGGATAAAATTATGATAACTAATGAGATATTGGTTTGGAGTCCCTTGGTTGTAGGAACAAATGACGCCTGTGGTGAAGAGATGCTTGGTGGAATGCATGAGGGGGTCATGGATGAAACTAAATTAGAAGTAAGAGGTTGAAGTTGAGCTTACACATTGATTTTATAAAGGATGAGAATATTTTTTATGAATTAATTTATTTAATGGACTAATGGTTGAGTTCGTTTATTTACCTTAATTACTTACCGCCCCCTGCTTGGGGTAGACGGAAGTGATTGGCTATGCATGTCTTCTATGTCTGCTTAGGATGTTTTCATATAGTACATGGAATAATGGAATGTTTTTAATTCTTAATAAATGAATTAACTCATGTGGTTAATCTTTATTGAATAAATTTTATTGGATATTGAGAATCCTTATACTCTGTTTATATTATGCCTAGAGGATATGGACATTAACTATAATGGTTAATGAAATATGAAATGGAGTAATTTAAATGGTAGAACAATGTTTATTAACTGCTAATAAATTAATTTTAAAAAAATGATTTCTTTAAATGGAAACAAGTAAATTAATAAAGTATTCTAAATGATTGTGTAAATCAATGATATATTTTAATTATTATTGGTATCCTATAGACTGAGAGACTTTTTCTATAGTTGATTCTAAGACTACAATATTCTTATAGTGTGAAAATGAGTGATATTATACCCTATGTGTTTTTTCATTTCATACACTAACCCATCCATGTCATTTTGGTTGAATGAAAACTATAGTACACTATGTGGGTGTTTTCCCAAACATCTTAGAGGGAGGATGGATGGTTAGATACACCCTTTTCCCCTATCTTTTCTCTTGGTAGTATTATTTGTCCATATACACAATGGTTTGTTTCCCCATATATGTGGGTAGAATGATATGAGGAACTGTGTTTATATCACACAAATGGATATTTGGATATAAGATCCAAATGATTATTATAGGTACGACATGTATGGGTTGTGATGGATCAAGGTACTTACAAAATGTTTTTTTATGATTGATGGATGTATAATACCTAGGGTAATGAACACAACATACATACTATAGATTATCCCAAAAACTGCATAGTTACTATATATATATGTAGATGGGATGATGTGATGATGTGATGAATGAGGTTAATGTTGTGATACATATACCATGTGTCTTTTAGATGTCTTCTTTTAGGGAGATATGGTATTACAAACATAAACCTGATTTATTACATAAAATTAACTTGATAAAACATAGAATATCAAGATTTATATTGTATTTGGGTCTTAGAAAAATTACATAACAACTTCAAAAATAAAACACACAACATCTTTATAGAAAACATCCTTTACATGGACACTAAATTCCCTCGTACTTAGTATTGAATGGGATAACTCGAGGACACACATAAGAAAAGGGTTAGCGATAAAGCCTAGTAATGGAATAAACATGGAATTATATAAGGAATAAAACACATGTCAATCAATTTGAATATTAATGGATCACAAGAAAAACATAAACATAAAGGCATGATAAATCATGATAATCATTACATGGAAATGTGGTCACAACATTTAACATGATATTAGCATCAGCTAAGGATCATTGAACATTGAGCATGAGTAAACCCTCATTGCACATGAAGAACAAGTAGAACCTCTTTGCACTTGAATTAGAATGAGTAAACACTAATTTCACATGATGTTTCATTATACTATAGTTTACCCAATTCATTGGAGGGCTATCAAGGCGCACCCTTCTTAATCATTTCATTTCAGGCATAAGTGTGCTACATGGATCATAAAACATTAATTCATTAAACATCATCAGTTATTCCATGATATAAGACTATGGAATATAAACATTAATCTCTTTAAATAATATATAAATGTGAATTATGGTGAATACCCTTGATAGAGAATTGGGTATGGTATTCACTACAAAATGACTTTGGCTTGGAAAACTACTATCCAATTTCGGTAGCGTAACAGTGTGACATAAAAACTCATAAACATTGTTGATGATAGATAATGGGGTGTCTCATCATATTTACATGAAATGGGCAGTACGGGGTTCATAGATATACATGTCCAAATAATTTTAATAGAACTTATATTCATGATACAAAAAATTACTTGAATGTAAATGAGGAGGGAGAAATTCCTTACAGAATTTCAGCATGATAACAGGTATACATGGCAGGCATAAATGGGAGAGAAAGGAGTCTCTAATTATTCAAACATAAATAGTACATTATAGGGGAGCTTCAAAACCATACCTCAACATTTATAATTGAAAATAAAAGGACATAACAATATTAAGAAACATGGATAAAAAGAGAAAGGAAGGAATCCCTTACTTGGAAGTGTTATACCAAAGGAAAGGGAGGGGATTGAGAGAGGATTCATTGGAGCTTGGGGAAACTTTTAAGGATTATATAGAGAGGAGGGACAAGGTTTGATGAACTCTAAAGGCTTTGACTGAAAAGTATGTGGGAGTGTAGGTGGGTTTATATATGAAATGAGAGGGAATTCATTATTATTTAGGTTTGGGACACCACACATTAATCTAATCCAAACCACAAACCATCCCATGGTTTGTGCCCATGGTTCTTTCCAAATGGAAGTGGAAAAGAATATTTTATAAGGACAATGTACTAAATTCTTAAAAGAATAGGTTTGCTTATGTGGATGTGAGTCACACTCTCAAGGAAATAAATTTAAAAAACTAAATTTTTTTTATATGTCTTGAATGGCCTAGTAAAGAATTGTAAAATAAATCAAAAAAACCTAAAATAAAATTATTTTAATTGGAAAACATATATTGTAAGAACATAATGTTTATATTATTTTATTACATCACTATTGGGTCATTATGATGTCATAAAACACATTATATATTTAAACGATATTTAATTTGTATCGAAAAATTCGATTATGTCAGAAGATTATAAAAAAATAACCATTGGATAATGTTTATTACTGATTTCAAAAATGATATTCATTTTAACTAAATAATTTTGTATATATTGGAATTTTCTCTTTTAAAATATAATCTGAGATTTATAAAAAATTCATGGGTTTTGACAAAAACAGCTTTCAAAATGTAATAACAATAACAATTTTATTTTTTAAAAATTATAAGATCATTTATAATTAATAAATTAATATAATAATAATAATAATAATATTTTATTAAATATTATTTAATTCAAAAATCCACTAATTTAAGAAAATATATTTTTTAGATGATATATTAATTTAAAATACTATTTGTGCTTTAAAAACTATTTACAACATTACAATAATAAAATGAATGTATATTATTTATTATATAAAAAAATAATGTATACAATCATAGTGATAATGTCTTGTTACATAACACTTTATAACACCTGCATAAGACCTTAGGGTAAGGTGTGAGATGGTGACAGACTCTTGGGGTGGTATGGATAACATTGCTCGAGTGGTAATCTCTATCAACATCCACTTCTCCCGTAGGAGGTTCCGCTCGAACTTAAGGTATTCAAGCTCAGCTTGGGCATGGTCAAGAGTGAATCCCATTGATTCCACCTTCTTTCCGAGCTCCAACAAATGGGTTTCGCATGGGGAAAGTCTACTGGAGGAGGCCATCACTTTCTTTGTGTGAGTAAATTGGATTTGTTAAAGCCCTATATTTATACAAATCATGTGATCACTATTCGAGGACTATATTATAAATAGTAACAATTCATAACGGTATTTTAAATTCCAAAACAAAAAACCATAAAATGGAATACATTTTACATAACCATAATAAGACATTTAAATAGACCTAGGGGAATATTCATTAATGAATTTTTGGGCCGTTAAAATTTTCCCCCCCTTATGAAATTTTTCCCAAAAATGTTCTTTTTCCCACACTGAAACAGATGCGGGTAACCTTGATTCAACACTTCCACTGATTTCTACATCGCTTTTTCAAACTTGTGGTTTCACCAAAAAACCTTGACAGGGGGGAATTTTCTTATTTTATAGAACTTTTTCTCTATGATCTAAGATCATCACTGGTTGATCCTCGTAAGAAAGATCATCCTATAGTTGTTCTACCACTAGAGAGAGTACATGTGAAGGTTTTGGTATGCACTTATTTAATAGGGATACATGAACGACATCATGTACTTTGGCCATGGTAGGTGGAAGTTCTAGTCAATAGGCCACAACTCCGACGCGATCAGGAATCTCAAAGGGGCCGATGTACCTAGAACTTAAATTCCCCTTCTTCAAAAACTTAATGACCTTATTACATGAATATATGCGTAGAAAAATCATGTCTCCAACATTGAACTCAAGGTCTTATTGACGGTTATCCACATAACCCTTTTTTGACTTTGGGATGCCTTGATAGGCTACTAAATGATTTTCACAATTTCCACCATTTCATCGAAAATTTCAGGTCATAGCAGCTTATACTCACCACCTATATCCCAACACGCCAGTGTTATTCACCTATTCCCATAAAGGGATTCATATGGTGCCATTCAGATGCTCGATTGGAAACTGTTACTGTAGGATAATTCAACCAGTTGAAGATGTCGGTCCCATCTTCCTTTAAAGTCCATAGAATATGATCTTAACATAACTTCTAGTTCCTAAATAGTTCACTCATATTGTCTATAAGTTTTAGGATGATAGACTATACTGAAGTTCAGATCAGTTCTTAGAGCATGTTGGAGACTTTTCTATAACTTCGAGGTGAATCTCGGATCACAACCAGATACAATAGATAGTGGTACTCCATACAGACTTACCTCTTCTTTGATGTAAATCTGTGCAAGTTGATGTAATGAGAAGCCCTCTCAAATTTCAAAAAAGTGAGTTGTCTTCGTAAGATTATCCAGAATGACCCATACAACATTTTTTCTTCTGGTTGTCCTTAGATGTCCTATGACAAAGTCCATGGAAAATTTTCCCCACTTCCATGTTGGTATAGGTAGTGGTTGCATCTTCCCCTTAGACTTTTGCCTCTCAGCCTCCATTTTCTGACATAATGGTCACTTTGATGAATATTTATCAATATCTCTTTTCATATTGTCACACCAAATGTTTTCTTGGAGATCACGATACATCTTTGTGCTCTTTGAGTGAATGGAGAAGGTTGATTTATGTGCGTCATTCAGTAGCTCCTTCTTTATCTTTGGATCAGATGGTACACATAATCGTGACCCAAATCTCACAATTCCATCCTTGTCATCCATGAACTCTATGGATTTCCAATTTATGATGGCTTCCACCCTTTTCCTAATATCAACATCCTTTCGTGGAGGATCCGTTATTTTCTACTAGAGGGATGGTTGAGCAATAATTTGAGAAAAGATTGATGATGTTCCCCCCTAAATGATTCCAATGTCCATCCTCTATAAATCTATGAAGATTAGATCATTTTCAATTCTCATCATTGAATGAATCACTGGATCCTTTGTACTAAGAGTGTCTTCCACCATGTTCGCTTTCCCAGGGTGGTAATGGATTGAGCAGTCATGATTCTTGATGAGTTATATCCATTTTTTTGGCTCATATTAATATCTTTATGTGTGAATATATATTTGAGGCTCCAGTGATCAGTATATAACTCACACTTCTTCCCATAGAGATAATGTCGCCAGACTTTCAACACAAATATCATAGTTTCCAAATCCAAATCATGCATGGGATAGTTTTTCTCATTGAATTTCAGATGCCTTGAGGTGTAGGCTATCTCTTTATCATTCTGCACCAACACAGAACCCATGCCCTTCTTTGAAGCATCACTATATACCACAAAAAGTTCTCCACTTGTGGGTAATGTGAGCATGAGCACAGTGATAAGCCTCCTTTTCAACTCCTTTAATATCACTTCGCGCACATCACTCTAAGAAAACATTACTCCCTTCTAAGTTATCTTGGTAATAGGTTTGTAAAATCATGATAAATTTCTCAAAAATCGTCGATATTATCTAGATAACCCCATAGAAGCTACAGATATCCGTTACAGATGTTGGACTCGACCA
Source organism: Viscum album (assembly GCA_963277665.1). NCBI lineage: Eukaryota > Viridiplantae > Streptophyta > Magnoliopsida > Santalales > Viscaceae > Viscum > Viscum album. The sequence goes on from OY728152.1 coordinate 2,006,573,389, forward strand.
TCCCTCAATTGTAGTTTTCTTGGAGGGATCTATAGATATCGCCTTTCTTGTGATGATATGATAAAAAATGAGACATACTTCAACCAGAACTCACATTTGTTGTACTTTACATAGAGCTTCTCCTTCTATAATATCTCTAGTACAGTTCTTAGATGCTCCTCATGATCCTCCTTGGTTTTGTACTATATTAGAATATCATCTACAATGACTACCACAAATTGGTTGAGGTAATATCTAAATAGTCAATTCATCAAGTCCATGAAGACTGATAGAGCATTAGTGAGTCCAAAAGGATTTACTATGATTTCATAGTACCCGTATCTTTTACAAAAAGCAGTCTTGGGGATATCTTCCTTTTTCACCATTACATGATAATATCCCGACCGCAAATCTATCATTAAGAAGTATTGTGATCCCCATAGCTGATAGAACATGTCAAAAATTTGTGGGAGAGGATATTTTTTCTTTATTGTGAATTTGTTAAGCTCACAATAATCGATGCAAAGGCACATTGATCCAACCTTCATCTTGATGATGAGGACTGGTACACCCTATGGTGAAGCACTTGGTCTTATAAGACCATTATCTAGATTCTCCTGTAGCTATTTCTTCAACTCCTCAAGCTCTACAACAACCATTCAATACATATTATTGGATATTGTCAATGCCCTAGGTAAAATATCAACTGATAATTCAACATCTCTTCTAGGAGGGAGACTGGACAATTCCTCGGGAAACACTTCAGTGAATTCCCTCACAATAGGCTTGTATTCAAGGATGGTTTTTTCCTTGGACTCAATCATCCGAGCCAGATACACGAGGTCATAGGGCAGTAATATCCATGCTTGAGATGATGGAACTAAAGAATATTCATTATCTTCCTTACAGTTGTACATAATCGAGGGTTGATTCTCCCTATAGAGAGTGGTTTCCCATTCCCAGAAATTTATGTTGGCTCTAAATATGGAAAGCCGATACATGCCATGAATTTCATCAAATTCCACCGAAGGGTGAATGATAGGATTCTCCAGAAAGTCCAATCCACTAATTATGACTCGAGAGGAGCTAAATTCAAGGGTTGCAATGATTTCCAAAGTTTATGTACTTACTGATGTCTTCACATCCATGATTTGTGGTGGTATTGGGATTTTTATACAAAAAATTCGGTATATAAAAGAATTCATAGAACCCGAATAAAAATGTACGTTCGACATTCTCGAATTAATACCTAGAGTACATGTCACCAATTCATTATCAGGGTTCACTTCGGTAGTAGGGATGATAAAATCTTTCCCCTTACTTCCTTGGAGGTTGTTGTTTGCCTCCAAAAACCCTTGGCTTAGGGAACTGATTTGCAGGATGCCAAGGTTGTTTGTGGTTGAAGCAATGAAAAAAGTTTTGAGAGTCGAACATACTGTTCCTCTTAACTGTCATAGCAATGGGTTTTTTTTGTCAGTAGTTAATAGCTAGGTGTCCTTCTCTTCCACACCTAAAGTATTTCTTCATCCCCTTCAAGCAATTTCCAAGGTGCTTCATTATGCACCTTTGGGAAGTTGGGTGTTGGATTTTATTAGCACCATTGGATTTATCAATCGGACCACTAGAGTTGAATTCCAGCTTACACTTCTTATCCCGATGATCCCCTTGAGATTCACTGATCTCCATTTCGACCATTAGGCCACATACGACAATTTCCTCATAGCTATCAAAGTCACAGATCTCTAGGGGTTTCCTCAAGCTAGGTTTCATCCCACCAAAGAAGTGGTCAACCTTTCATTCGGGGGTAACAACAAAGGCGGAGGTGTATCATGAAAGACATGTAATGTTTTCCTTGTACGATCTTCTAGATTCATTTTCTTTTTTCTTGATGGAAAGAAAGACCCTTTACATCTAAAGCTGTAGGGTGCACAGAAAATATTTATCAAATAACATCTTCTAAAAATCCTTCCATTCCAATGACTCAATCTCCTCCTCAGGCTTCATATTTTTTTATCAATTTCCTCGAATGATCAGCTTCACCCTCCATACAATGAGAATCCAGGAGAACATTCTCTTGTTAGAAACATTAAAGGATGGAGAATATCATTTCAATGGAGTTGATCTATTGTTCGGTGATTGAGGGATTGAAGGATCCATTAAATGTATGAGGCCTTTTTCTCATGAAGCTCTCGATAATGACTAGTTATTTATAGGGGAGGTTGAATGTTCCCCTTGACGAATGTTTCTATACAATTCTTGAGTTAACTGATTGTGTATCATTACAATGTTTGTGATTCCCACTACCATCGGATTAGGGATCTCATTCGAACTGTCATCACATTAATTCTCACATCGGTTGTTTGCCCGAGTCCTCTTAGTACCGGCAATTGGAAGGTATAAAGGGAATGTTATAGGAATCAAATTAAAGGATAATCCAAAGAAAAAAATGAATGACTTATAAATTAATTTTATTTCCTTAAATTATGAATCTATATGATTCTATCTATGTTATCCACGATCAAATTTCTAACATGTATTATTAGAGGATTTTTTTTTAAATTCCCTTAATAAAGGTTGATACTAAGGTTGTTAATTTACCATAGTATATCCCCTGAGAGTGTCGTAACCAAGAGTGAAGCAAGGCCCATAGTCATGTACCAGGATACCCCGCGTCAAACCTGAAACTCCTTGTCATAGGTTTTACTCTTAGTTACATCTATACCAGAGCCACCTCTACCTACTCACATGCAGGTAGGGATGTATTTTCTTGATTAACCACTTACTTAAAACTCACAAAAACTTTGGGATGTTTTTTATACATAGTCTTATCCCTTTGGATTTCACTAGGGTTTTCTAATCCCAATCCCAAAAGTAACTAAACCTATCCTCTGATACAAACTATGACAACCATGCCCTTTATTACGCACATAAACGTAATTTATTACATAAAATTTTCTTGACACTACATAAAATATTGTGTTGTACAGTGTATTTGGGGCTTAATAACTTTAGATAAAAACTTTGAAAACAAATAACACAAAATCTTTTTTGAAAACTTCATTTACCTGACCACTACATTCCCTCATATTTAGCATTGCATGAGATAACCCATGGACGTGCATAAGACAATGGTGAGATATAAAGCCCAGTGAGGGAATAAAAATGGAATAACATTAAAAATACAACACATCTTAGTCAATAGGCATATCAATGGATCACAAGAGAAAACTAAACATAAAGGCATGATAAATCATGATAATCACAACATGGAAATGTGGCAACAACATTTAACATGATATTATCATGAGCCAAGGATTATTGCACATAGAGCATGAGTAAACCCTCATTGCTAATGAATCATGAGTAGAACCTCGGTGAACTTGAATTAGCATGATTCAACACTCATGGAACACGACATATCATGATTCTATACTTTACCCAATGCATTAGAGCACTATTAGGGCACACCATTCTTAATCACGTCATTTCATGCATAAGAGTGCCACATGGATCATAAAACATCAATTCATTAAACAACATCATTTATTCCATGATAAAGAATTGTGGAATTCAAACATGAAACTCTTTAAATAATATTTAATTGTGCATTAAGTTGAATACCCTTGATAAGGAAATGGTCATGGTATTCACTATACAATGACTTTGTCTTGGAAAATCGCGGTACAATATTGGCAGCGTAACAGCATGACATAAGAACTCATAAAAATGGTTGATCAGAGAAAAAAGGGAATGTCATAATATTTACATGAAATGGGAAGTAAGGGGGTCATATAGATTCATTTCCCAATAATTTCAATGGAATTTAAATTCATGTTACAAAAGAATTACTTGAATGTAAATGAGGAGAGAGAAATTCCTTACGGAATTTTGGCATGGTAACAAGTATACATGGAAGGAATAAATAAGAGATAAATGGGTCTTTCATCATTCAATAATAAATAAGATAGTATAGGGGAGGTGAGAAATCATACCCCAACATTTATAATTGAAAATAAAAGAGCATAACAATATTAAGAAACATTGATAAAAAGAAAAAGGAAGGAATCCCTTACATGGAAGTGTGATCATTAATGATTGGGAGTGGCATTAGTGATGATTCTAGGGAGATTCAAGTGCCTTGTGAGGATTATAGAGAAATGTGGGAAGATCTTGGTATAACATTAAAGGCATTGAGTGAAGAGGAAGTGAGAGCATGGATGGTTTTATAAAAGAAAGAGAGGTAATTCTTTATATTTAGGTTTGACACACTAGACATTAAATTAATCCAGACCATAATCCATCCAATGGTTTTTTCCCATATTTTTTTCAAATGGGAATGGAAAAAAATATTTTATAAGTCCAATTTTCTAAACATCTTAAAATAATACGGTTTCTTATGTAGAGGTGAGTCACACTCATAAGGAAATCAATTTAAAAAACTAAAAAGACATATAGGTCTTGAAGGGTCCACTAAAGCTTTGTAAAATAAATCAAACAAACCAAAAATAAAATTATTCTAATGGTAAAACATAAATTGGCTAAAAATAATGTTTATAGTATTTTTTCACATCACTATGGGGTCGTTATGATATCATAAAACACATTATATATTTAAAAGGTATTTAATTTTTACCCAAAAATTCAACTACCACAGAAAATTATAAAAAAATCACCATTGGATAATTTGAACATCCTGATTTCCAAAATAAAATTCATTTTATCCACATAATTTTCTAAATATGTTAATTTTCACTTTTAAAATAAAAACCAATAATTATGGAAAATTCATGGGTTTTGAAAAAAATATTACACACCTTAATAAGAATTAAAAAAATATTATTAACAATTATGCCATAATTTATAATTAATAAATGTAATTTAATACTAATAATATTTTTTAAAAATTTTATTTAATTAAAAAATCGATTAATTTATCAAAATATATTTCTTAGTTTAATATTAACAAAAAATACTATTTTTTCTCTAAAAACTATTTACAACGTAACAATAATAAAATGAATGTATATCATTTATTATATAAAAAAATAATTTACATAACAATAGTGCTAAGGAATTATTACACAACCCTTTATAACACCCGCATAAGACCTTAGTGTAAGGTGCACGATGGTGACAGACTCTTCGGGTGGCTCGAATAACATTGCTCGGGTGGTAATCTCAATCAACTTCCACTTATACCATATGCAGTTCCACTGAAAATAAACATATTCATGTTCAGATTGGGCATGGTAAAGAGTGATTCCCAATGACACCACCTCCTTTCAGAGCTTTGAAAAATGGGCTTCGTACGAGGAAAGTCTACTGGATGAGGCCATCAGTTTCTTTGTCTGAGTAAATTGGATTTGTTAAAGACCTATATTTATTCTAACCATCTGATCACATTCAATGACTATATTTGCAATGATAACAAATTTTAATGGTATTTTAAAATCCAAAACATAAAACCAAACAAGTCCATACATTTTACATAACCATAAGAAGACATTTAAATAAACCAAGAGAAATTTTCATTATTGAATTTTTGGGTCGTTACATGTGCTGTTGTGGTAGAGTAGAAAACCAATTTGGAAGTTATAGTGGGGTATTATTGTTGTTTTATTACTATAATATATGATCTATTACATGTGATACAAAATTAGAGTTATCCATAGTGACAATGGTATGTTAGTATACATGTTTACGTGATGGGTTAATTTGACTTATTGTTCACTGGGATTTATCATGTTTTCTTGGTCTTCTAGATGAGAGAATCCAAGGAGGATCCTATAAAGTATATAATTATTCTCACTCCACTTATATATAAATTTTTTTTCACATGAAAAGGGTTAGGATAGATATTGGGTTTGATATTAATAGAACATTTCTTTGAAAGAGCTTCTTGGGATTCATTTTCATTGTTGTCGTTACCTTTTGGTACTTGTAGTTTCATTTTTTTGTTTTCATTTTCTATGACTTTATGATTCTGCATTAGATATTTTTTATCCATATCAGCATGAGTGAATGGGAATATATATCATATATCTCCCTTATTCATGTTTCTCTTAGAGTTTAATTCCTCCCATTTATAAGAATGATTTACCCTCGATGCTAGTCTCCAACCCAGGGCCTACAATAGGTGGGATTCTAGTAGTCAATATCCTCCTTATCCTATAATTATCCTTGGATAGGTACTCTTAGGGGGAGGATTACCTGGCATGAGTATTCCATTCTGATCATTTTTCTGTGTTGATCAATGTGGTGGAATAATTTCATTATTTAAAGGAAATATGGATAGTGTTTTGGAATTAAAGTGTTTTCCAAGAGGATTCATTCAAGGTTTTTGTTCTTGTATCCTCTCATGGGTTGGGCTATGAGTCATGAGGATCATGTGAGAGTTGGATTCCTAATGATCACCATGGATTGATTATTCTTTTTGAGTTTTTTAAGTTATTTGTATGGATTATAGGAGGTGGGATCGAGTCGAATCTTGGACGATCATTCCTATTTATTTCATGAGGCATAGTTCACTAGTATCCATTGGGATGAGATAACATCAGGTAATTTTTTAGGGATGGTTTCTATTGAGAAGCATTTGATATTGGCCTCAGGGTCTTATTTTGAGTAATTAACTACAAGGAAAGATGATTATTGAGGTTTTCATTTTGGGTGTGTTATGTGGGAGGTTTCCCTTATTAGTGAAGTGATGGTTGAGGCTGCCCTTATATGTATAGTAATGTTTTAGCATTGAAATGAGAGATGAAATTTGGATTCTTTTGGAAGGATTCGTGAGAGGTTTTTTTATTATTGATAAACTTATAAGTTTTCCATCTTATGTTGTGGTTTTGGGGCCATTGGAGGGTACCCAAATCATTTTGGCTAGAAATATGGTCATGGTTGGTCATAAAAATTCTATTCAGAGGGTCTCAGTGCAACAAACATTGCTTCTTGACAATTTCAGCTTAGAGGTTTGAAACTATTATTGGTTAAGACTATACAATAGAAGATATCTCTAGTATATTACTATACTGATCATTATGTATAACATTGATTCTACTTGTCTCTTCTATTGGTTGGTTTTAGTGAGGTGGGTCAAGGGAGAAGATAAGTTGTCTAGATGGGTGTATCCATCCATGTTTTTCTTATTTACCTAGATAGTGTAAGTGAATCACGGGGGCAATTATGCTCAAAGGATATTATTTTTCTAGTTTTGTCTTATTAAGGTAGCCCAAGAGATGTAATTATATGTTGTTCTCTTCTAGTGGGTTCGACAAGGAATCAATGAAATGGCAGTACCCTCTAAAGGTAGGTAGGGAGTACCTACCTCTAGTTCTGATCATGCCATTCGTGTCCAAGATCAAGATAAACTTGCTTAATTTTTAAATTCATAAGATGATTTCCTAGGGTATGTAATTCATTCTTTACTTGTTTTGTACATTGGAATTACTTTATAATTAGGCAGACAAACATTATGTTATGGATTGATGTGCCAGATTTCGTAATTCCTATTTTTGGATTTACAGTGGTAGTAGATTTACATTGGGATTCAGTCTGGAGACTGTGGTTGTTTCATTTCGTTTTTTATCACTTTTTGTTTCTTTTCACTCTTTTCTTGTTTCATGATTATTGAATCAGTCATCTATGGGTATATCATGTGTTGTATGCACATATTATGATTGAAGATATCAGGTCCACCGTTAGGGGTGGCCTGTTGAGATATGATTCTCACCCCCATAAAAGAACCTTGTATTATGTGAAAATATTTTTCTACTTTTTGGATGAGCGCATGATGTGGTGGAATGGGAGGAGGACCATTACTAATTTATCGAGTGAAGATTCTCACAGAAAGTCTTAGGCTCATCCTATAGTAACCCAGTAGTCATCTAGACCAGGTATGTTGTTTATATCGGTGTTGAAACAGATACTTGTGTGTCTAATTTCCATTATTTCATTCTTTATGTGGTTATCCAAGTGGATGAAAAGTGCTTCTATGATTTATCATTAGTTTGGTATGATTCACTCCATTTATTGTAGTAAGTTTTATTTTATTATTTTTAAATGCACGCTATTGTATTCATGGATGTTTATGTGTTCAGTTTATTTATTCTATTTTTTCACATTGATATTAGGTTACAATCACCCCATTTTATGCTTTTATACCCTATCCAATATTCAAAATCCAATGGAATAAGAGGAGGTTCACTTGAAGCCTTACTATTAACTGGATTGGGTGATGGGTCGGGCTAACATTGGATGGTTCATGGTACCACTGTATAAAATGGATTTCACAAAGCTCCCAAAGATGAAGGATCAAGTAGATAATATCAAGGTAAATAGATTTATACAACTATTTATAACCTCTTAAGATTATCTATTTTTATTCTCCAAGAAGGTGTATGTTTCAATGAAGTTATGTTTGTATTATTGAAGGTTGAACAAAGGTATTACCAAGAATTGATATCCCCTCTTATATATCAATGTTTTTTATGATCTGTAGAGAGGATCCATAATGTTCTGTAGGATTCATCTGAGATGAAGAAACTAATATTTAGGGGTGAAAAACTCTGAAATTTTTTTTGAAACATTTATAAGGTAATATAGTCATTATATTTATAGTTTCATGATTTTAATTATCACAAATGCAATAAATTTTTTATGAAAATGAAGTATCCTGTATTATATCCTTATTTGGATACCTTTTGGGATGTATTCATCAATGAGATCCTTAGGTACTCCCATAAGAGGGAAGAGAATACAAAAATTTAGAGGTCATTTTTGGTACACATAGGGAGTATTCAATTAATGAAAATATATAATTGTTTTAGTTTTGGACCAATCTAGTACAAGTTTTAGAGTACATGATATTATAGGATACTATATTTGTAGACCCCAAGAAGGCCAAGCCAATGATTTATCGGTGTAGTGTCAATAATGTTTTTAGATTCATAAATTTTAGGGATTGTTTGGTTATTTCTACAGGATTATATAAGACTTTTACCATTAGACAATGATTATGAAGAACATAGAAAAGAATGGGTAATGTTTCCCAAGTTATATTCTATTAAGAATGTATTTTTTGTGATGAAAGGGGGGTTTACTACACCATAAATATTTTCCATTCCCAATTCATTTAAATAGTATACCCTATATTGTATTCTGTTAGGATTCAAGATTTAAGGAGTGTTAATAAATTATTGTCATGTGGTCCTTTATGGGTCTAGGTAGCTAAGGTTCCATGAGAGGAACTACCCAATACCTGATCATGAGATTTATATTATGATTTATTAATTGATGTTATAGTGACAATAAATTTTGGGAAATAAGTTATTGGAATACAAAAAACTACAAGAGCTTAAGATATATTTTCTTGCAATGCTACCTAAAAATTTAACAGATATGGTGGTTAGAGTTCAATAAGTCTAGTATGTTTGAAAAATAATATATTTTTGGGAAGGGAAATTTCGCCAATGATACAATAAATTTGAATACTCATGCTTATGTGGTATAGGAGTCGACCAGTGAGTGGAAAATGATGTCCCTAGTTACATATTTGTGTCTTGAAGTTCATGATTAATAGTGATGAGAAACCCTTAAGCCTCTATACATGACTTCCTCCCACCTAAGTTTGGTGAATAGGTGTCATGTATTAGATTAAAATTATTTTGAAATAAGGGACAAAATATTTGGTGGGGATCCAACACAATATTTATCTTTTGAAAATGATGAGATCCTTTATATCAAATGTTATGTTAATGCCCCTAAAATCACATGTACAGATTTAATGAGGGGTGTACATACATTGAGATAGGACTTCAATCAAGATTTGACAGATATGTATAATTTAGTACATTGGAGGTCAAGGTTAATGAGGGTTATAATGGGGTTGTCACATGGTTTTCCACCTATTAATAGGTGAACACCATGAACCAGTGAACCATTGGTCTTCTGTAGTCACTGCCCATTTCAAAGTGGAAGTGTGATCATGTGATTATGGATTTCATGATGGGGTTTCCAAGGAAACACCTTGATAGTTATACCATGTGGGTTAATATGGACCTTTTAACTAAGGTTTCACTAATAGTATAGATTAAAGAGACGTTATCTATAAATGATATGTGTATTCTATATATATTTATGACATAATATCTTCATGTGGTCCCTCTGGGTATTATCTCATCTAGGGATGATTATTTTACATCAAAATATATGGGTGGGTTTTTAAAGGATCTTGACATGAAGGTGAATATGATAACTTCTTATAATCTCCTAATAGAAGGTCATAATAATTGTACTTTATTTCAATTGGTAGAAATGTTTTGAACACATTTCCTAAATTTTTTGGGTTTATGGGTTAACCATTAAGCAAATGATATTTTTTCCAAAAACAGAAAATATTGAACATTTCTTTATATTGTTAATTTAAAATATTTTTATAGGAGGCTATATAAATTGTATTTATATTATCTTGATGATATAGAGCTAGTGTTTATCTATCTATGTCTTATACATGAGACGTTTGAGAAAATATAAATGATCTGGAATAGGTTGGTGACAGTTAAGGGAAGGAAGATGGCATATTCCAACCAGTGAGTCCATAATATAAAATTTGACGTGGCTGACTGGGTATTTGTACAACAATTTCTAGTATTGGGGATTAATTATATATAAATAAAAGTTAAATCAACACCCATGTTCATGGAAGTATTTGAGATTATTGAGAGAATATATATAGTAGAATACTAGTTGGTTATTACAAATTTTTTTGCTTCCATGAAGGAAGTACTCCACGTGTCACAACTTCAAAGGTATTATCTTTATCCTTCCCACATGGAAAACATTTATGGAATTAATATCACGGTTGTTTATGAAATTAATAATCATCTAGATAGTATTGTGGATCAAATTTAAAAAGAATATGTACGGAAACATGGTTCTTTGGGTGCAGGTCCAATGGACACTAAAAATATATTTTAGGATTCATGGGAATGAGTGTCTGATATATGGGTAAAATGGAAAAAGCATTTCACTAAAGTTGACCAGTGTATTCAAGGAATGAAAATCATGGATGCGAAGCTTTATGGTGGGGATGATATAACATCATGGACTAGGTTCAGATATGAATCAGTATGAGTTTTTTTTATTAAAAACATAGTTTTTTTAAATCTTTCCCTAAAATAATTACATTTAAATGTATTCTATTTTTATGTATGGTTGGTTATGTATGGATGATGAATTAGATCGAACCATGGGTTAACACTATGTGTTGGGTCCTGAAAGAGTTAATGGAAGTGTCAATATCGATTGGAAGTCATGTCCTAGGAAATTTATATTTTTAGGGGTTAGTTTACAATAATATTTAGTAGCTAGTGTATTTTTTAGGGGCTTATTGGTATTGATATTAAGTGGTATATTTTGGAATGAGTACTGATATTTTTGGGATTTAAATAAATTTTTGGAACTTTTTATTTTTCCAAATGCTTATTTATCGTCATATAATCAAATATATTTTATTTCAAGAAAACAGAAAACCCATAGGTATTTAAAATATGCTACGTATTTGACTTTCATATATGAGTAGTAACATAAATATTAAATGAAAACCTTATATATGAAATAAAAAACAAAAATATAGGTTTTTTCCACAAATGAAAACACCTTATGCATGTGAAAAAATTAAGTATAGTTTTTCCATAGTAAAAAACTTATTCATTGAAAAAACATATATATGAGTTTTTTATCTAATGCAAAAACCTTAAAAATGATATGAAATATTATGTATGTGTTTTTTTAATGGAAGAAACCTTATGCATGACAACAAAACATTATTCTTGAATATACTTCATACAGATAAAATTTTCTCCCGGAGAATAACTTTATGTATTGTATATATATGTGATAAATAAAGATTTTGGTATATATGGTTTTCTTAGTGTGATATGTATGGTCTTATGAAATTAGATTGTTTGATTTTTTTCGAAAAAATTAAATTTACCAGAATCATCCAAAATATTAATAGAATGTTAAAATGAAGTATAAAATTTATATTTAGGGATTTTCATTATGAATAATAGAAATATACTTATAATAATTCTCCCTCATTCCCTTTTATATACAAGTGATCCCTCTTTTGTTCTTCACTAAATTCTAGTGTCTTTTATTCTAAGTGATAACTAAAGGAAAATAGACCACTATATATTTATCCTTTCTCATTTTATTAGGATATTTCATATTATTACACTAGTTATGGATGCTTATAAATATTTTAGGTTTTTAGGTTATTTTATTCTTCTCATTTGTGCTTGGACTAGACAATGATATTGGCAGAGTAAATTCTATTAAACATAAGGTAAGTGGTTCCAATGTTATACCTATGTCTAAATCAAATTTTATATATTGGTATAATTTGTATTCCCACTCAACTAGTGTGATTTTGACCAAAAAATAGTAAAATTAATTATGTATATTTTATTGGAAAAATGAATTTTTGAGGCTAGATTAGTCCATTTATTTGTGTAGAACAAAAACATTTATCTTGTATTTAAGGTGTACCATAAAAAATGTAGAAATTATTTAAGGTAACCAAAGGGGTTACTTAAAAGAAATTGTGATGATCTTGAGATGAGGAAAATAATGTTAATCTTAGAAATTGATATGATTTGACTTGTTAACAAATTGATGAAATTATATGGAATGATTTACTTTTTTATTATTATATAATGATGCATATTTATTCTATTTTTCCGTTACCCAAGGTATTTATTTAAAATAAAGAAAAGGGACCATTTCCCTAGTGTGGATGTGGATTAAGGTTAGGTATCCATCCCCCCATTTACAAAATGGAACAAAGGAAGGATGAAATTCCCTCATGTGTGGAAGTGAATTCAGTGTGGGAACCATTTCCCTTGATGTGTGTGTGAATTTAGTGTAGGGTGTTATTCCCCTAGTATGGAGGTGGATTTTAGGAGGGTTTTCATTACCCTCAATTTTTATGAATCATTATATGATTATAAGGAATGTCTTCATCCCCACAAATAATTATGTGTAATGTTCAATGGAATTTGAAAGAAGACGAAGTAGGTATAGTCATTCCTAGGTGTAACCATTGAACATGGGTATTGACATTTATTATTTATTTATTCTCTCATTTTTAATCTGACACATCATTATGAAATATGATAAATTGTGTATATTTTGGGGACCCTATTAGTTGTGGGGTATTATTTTATACTCACATCCTTCATGCGCTATCCTGGGTTTCCGATGATACCTCGTGGTTACCAGTCATGATAAGGTAAAACACCATATAGTTCAAGGTTGATTGGGGTAGTTGATATGGAGCATGATATGTAGTACTGAGATAGAACTAGGTAATAATTTTGTAGCTTTCAATGATTTTCTTATTTTTAGTTATTTTTTCTATCTTGACCTAGATGAACCAACCCCATGGGATCTCTATTTTATCCTCATGACTAATATATTAATTATAATATTTATATTTATATATCATGACTATATATGATTGTTTGTTGGTTATTTATTTTGATATTTTTTATCTTTTAATCACTTGGATGATGGTTATTGTAATTATTATTTCCACTATTTTTTTCTTTATAATCGTAGGGTATAATCCGTCCTTAGTTATTATTAGACCGATACATCTACTTGTCTACCTATGGCATATGGGTAGGTATGCCTAAAGATATGAAGTGATCTAATATAATTTCTTTAGAGTGATATGGTTTAGGAAATTACATTTTGACATGATTTTTTAGTAAACCATAATAATAAATATATCCATTAAAGATACATTGGGAGGAATGTTGATCTTAAATAAGGTAAATATGAACAAATAAGAGAAATTTATAAGATTGATGTTTTGAAATTTCCTCAAAGAGTTATAAAATAAAAACTGAATTAGGTGACACAATATCCTTGAAGGCATGAAATTATTCTTCAAGGGCCTGGTAGATATGGATTTTTAGGGAAAATAAAGATAAAGTAATTTTTATAGTTAACAAAAATTAAACCTTCAATTAGGATATTAAGAATTTTAGTTTGGAAAGATATTTAAATATAATGTAATCTAAAATGGGATTTATATACACTAACCATGTTTATAACTTGGTGTATGCACCTAAAGTGGTGATCCCCATATGGTGCAATTGAAATTTTAATAATAAAAATAACATGGAATGTTGGGAGTACACCTATAAATATCACTTCCTTGAAAAGCGTTACAAAAAAACTAATGCTACAGAATGTGAAGAAATATTTTCTCTAGTTTTGATGATGAAGTCCATTTAGATATTGATATCCATAAGAAATCATTACGACTATGAGATATATAACCCATATTTCAACAGCTTTTCTTGATGAGTATTTAGTGAAGGATGTGTATACGATACAACCAAATGGATTTATATTTCCAGATGATTCTGATATGGGTTTAAAGTTAAAATTTTCCATTTATAGATTCAATTAAGATTTTTGGAGTTAAAATAATCTATTTTATGATTCAATAAAATAAAAATTATTTCATAATAAACCTATATGAATATTTTGGATGAATGTTTTGTTTGAATCCAATGGGAATTGTTACTAATATGTGTGTTTCATTTTTTTTAAACAATGACAAGGTGAGTTAAAGTATGTTAGATTTTTTTAAACATGTCAACAGTTGCATTGAGTTCATGGAGTTCCCACTAAGTGGTAATAATTGTATCCAAAATAAAAATTGGTGATAATATATATATTTAATGAATATTGAGACTTTATAGATATGGGAGACCATAATTTTCATAGATACTATTCTATATGAAAGTGTCTTGAATCTACATATAAATGCTTTCAAGAGTGTCCAACAGTAAATATTAGAATGTTCTCAGAAATAAAATATGTTTATGAAGAATATCCAGTAACTAAAAACATGAGATGAATTTCCCTTGATAGAAAATAATTTATACAAATATGCATCATGTATAGTCATTGATTAATTTTCAGGGTTGTGAAGGCCTTAATATATTTATGAAGGAGAGGGTTCTGATATCATTGAAAGCATGTTATAAATTTTCACTCATAATCAGAGAAAATGAAGAATTTTCATTAAAATGAATATATGGACTTAAAAAAGATGTGGGTTATTATTATTTCTGAAGGTTTTGTGTTATGTACAATTTTTATAATAAGATTTTAACACATAATGATTTTAAAATAACACTATGTTCGATATATTTCGTTTCACTTAACACCAATCTTATACGAACTCCAACATATTATTATTTTGTCATATCCATTATAAACTAGTTTTTAAAATGGTGGGTGTAAATTCGGTTAATTATATTATAAAATGAATTAG
Organism: Viscum album; assembly: GCA_963277665.1. Lineage (NCBI taxonomy): Eukaryota > Viridiplantae > Streptophyta > Magnoliopsida > Santalales > Viscaceae > Viscum > Viscum album. The sequence goes on from OY728152.1 coordinate 2,006,588,720, forward strand.
AATTTAATATTAAATACTTATGAAATGATAATATAATTTTTAGTAAATTCATTTTATTCATCAAATATATGTATTGTTCAAAAAGCGATTTTCATTACATTATTTTAGAATAATATATAATTTACATTTAACACATTTATAAAATATATTTTACAAAATAAAATTCATTTTGACTCATAATTTCAAATTTATCATAGGGTAACATTTTTTGGAGTTTTCTAAAAAATTATATTTAGTTCAAAAAGTGAAAATGAATTTTTTACGAAATACCATAAATATTATGAATTAATTATTATATAAAAATTATTTATATTTCTTAACATGTATTCTTTTTAAAAAAAATTATTTAAGGACATAATACATATGGTGTTATATTTAGAAACACATTCTTATCAATTCAGAGAACCATGATTTTAATCTAAAAAACAATTTTTATCTTGAGTTATACCTGTAACATAATTAGAATAGATTTTATCAATTTTATAAATTTAATCATGTAAAATCTAATAAATTTTTATAATAATGAGGTCAAAAATATTTTATAAGGTTATTTTATTTTTGAGGCCTAAAAATATTACTGTGTTAAAAAAATGATTTACCACAGTACATGTAATATAATGTAGCGAGTAAATGTTAAAAGGTAAAAGCATAAAATACCAAAAAACTACAACATTAAATGGGGGGTTTATGTGTTTATTAAATTTTAACATCCTTTAAAAAATTAATTATCTATATAACTCATTGTAACTAATTACACAAAAATGGGGTTGGGTTTAAATATAGAATAATCACTATTTAATACCTTAAAACCACCTCTCCTCAAGTATAAATACCACTCATCAACACCCCCTTTATCCTAAGAAGGATTGAATATATTAAAATATATTCCAAAAATTCTCCTCCCCACTCTCCCCACTTAAATTTTTTCTGTGTCTCACCCAATGATCAATTCTTAGTACATTAAGGGGTCCTTTAAGTAGATGATACTCAAGAGGTAACCTTCTCAAACTACCTCTCTTAATTTATTCTATTCTTCTTATTTCTCATAAAATAATCCATCCATAAAAGAATAATAAACCCAAGTTTCATTTATATAATTTCATGTAATTTTTCTAATGGAATATTTTCTATTCACACCTTTTCTAATAACTTCTCATTCAATGAAATTAATCCATCGGCCAAATTACGACTATTAATCATCGACAAGGATAATGATTTTTTATATTCCAATAATGCCTTCATCGATGGCCATAAAAGTGTTTTTATAGTTAAATATGATTTTAATATGTATATTATAACATATTTCATGTTATTTAATATATATATATATATAATTAAATTTATCGAAACCTATTTTTAATGGATGGGAAAACCACGATAAATAAAATAATCATTTATCAATAACATTTTGTCCATTGAATCATCCCAATTTCCTTAAAAATATATATAGAACCATTTAACAATTTATATTGTGAATTAATACTATTTAACTTCACTTCTAGTGTTTTATCACCTTTTTAAAATAACATCCTTAATTATACACAAGTGAACCAAAAATGAAACCATGAAACAAATACACCTAAAATAATGAAAACAATGAAATACTACTAGTGAACCATTGGGAGTAAATTATAAAAGGATGATTTAAGGTATTATAAATATAAAATATATTTCTTGAATAATTTAATAACATTATTTGAACAACTATACATGAGTTTATAGTATGAAAAATTAATGGGAATCTTGAGTTAAGGGTCTCTCATCTCACTTTTACTTCTTTGAGATATATGCATTATTCACAACTTTTTTCTTTTGGCTGGTGTATATACTAACTATTGATATATAATGTCATTAATACCATTATATTCATGGTATTAAATGTTTGATTTGGTAATTATTTCTTTTATTTGTTATACGATTTGACTAATTACAATAGGTAAGAAATATCTTAAATATATTTCCATTCATTGGTTAAAACATCTAAATTATTAAGAATATAATAAAAAGGTTATTGGTGAAATGAATTTTGATTATATTATATTTAAATTAAAATTTTTAAAAATATATTTAAAGATGACACATATAATCAAATCATTTTATTATCTCTCTCTTCAATGATATCGTATTTATTACTGAATTTATTTAAAAAATGATTCTTTTTTTAATATCTTTAAAACAATATTTTTCTTCCATGGACATGTTTTCTTAATTATTTTCCACCAATATTTTCAATATTGTATTTGGGTTTTTTAATGTTTTTTTTCTACTAATGTATGAAAAGTTACATTTTTTAAAAGCTATATTTTTTCGTTTTTGAAATATGGTTCTTTGATACTTTTCTAACAAAAATATTTGTGTAATGTTTTTTAACATATACAACATGAGAATATTCTCCAACCTAAATACCACCATAAAATCGGAATTATAATTTAAAATTTTATGATGTTATTTTAAAATCATCAAATGTTTTTATTTGGTGGACATTTTATATTTTGAAAAAATTATTATCAAATTTAAAATAGTATTTTTCTCAATACATATTTTTGTAATCTGTTTTATTTATTTAAATCTTTTTCAGCATCCTTTGTTAAATATTTTTTGAGGATTTAATTAAATAATACCAGTCATATTTTTCAAGGGTATGGTTTATAATAATTTTTACATTGGATTTATTGATATTTTTTATGACTTGTTCTTCATGTATGGATGGTTATTGGTTTTCGTAGGGAATATTGATTTAAGTGTATTTTTCATTCATGTGCGGAGTAAATTGGACTTATTAATTGATGGGGAGGCCTCCTTTAGCCCCTAGATGAATCAATGTGTCTCATTAATAAAACAAGACTAGGTTTTGGCCATGACATTATCCATTTATTTCTATATATGTTGTCCAAGCCCTCAATAGAAAGAGTTATATGTCCACAATTATGCATTCTATCATTATGATATTAGTTATTGAATGAGATGTTTTTATTTCATTATTATAATATTAATGGTAAATTTTTATATCTTATGGGATTATTTATATGAAATTATTTGATCATATTTTACACCATCCATATTATTCTCATGTTATTGATTAAATGGTAGGTATTTTAGTTATTTACATATATATAATTTTTATTTATTCTTTATGATAGATTCCAACATATTCATACCCTTATAGAGTGTCTTATATTGACATTTTATTATGTTTTATTATTCCCAAGATGATAAAGAGTTTATTATGGTTTATATAAATGTTTAATTAATGATTAAAATGGGTTTTCTGAATGATTCTATATGTTATATGTTAGTTTTTCAATAGTAATGTACGACTGAAGTTTGTATCTAATTTTATAAAAATACTAAAATTTTTAGTCCTTCAAGATGTTATTCATTTTTTATTATGACAATGTAATAATGTAACCACTGAATATGGGATACTAGGGTTACGCTCATTACATTTGGTATCATAAGAATTTTAATAGAAACCTTGGGAAATAGATTTATAAAAACATAGATTAGAAAATGAAACACTATGATGTAATTTTGAAATAATCCCAAAAAAATAAAATGTATTTTTATGTATTATTTATAAAAAAATGTCAGTTTATCTTAATTAGTGTTTTGATTATAAATTATGTTATGATTTGTAATTTAGTGTATCCCATTTTTTATAAATGGTGCCTACCAAAAGGAATGGGAACCACATCATCACACATGATCCTAAGAGTAATAATGATCATTTATTGAAGGGTGTTAAACAAATATTTCTATGGTAACTAGTTTAAAAAAACTCTCATCATATTAGGAAATAGTTTCATGTATTAACAAGAAGAAGAAATAATTCTTTATGTATTACACTTTCAAAGGTATGAAGGAGAAGAAGGGGATGACAAAGAAAAGATGGATTAAGCATGGAAGGGAAAATGATTTTCAAAATTGATATACTTTTGAAAGGAAATTTTGTGGTACATGATCAAAAGGAAAAGAAGTTTTCTTCATATGTGGACAAAAAGACACCATGCATGTGATTTCAAGGGAATAAAAGATTTTTCCAATGTGAATAGATTCAACTATAGAGAGATGGGTATCTACAGCAATAAATTTCATAAGCATCAATGGAATATACCTCTGAAGAGTCTAAGGGATTATGTTCAAGATTATTGTTTTGAACAACTAATGTGGAATAATCATTGTTTTTGTTTATTTGTAAGAGTGAAATATTTTTTAAAATTATTTTATTGATGACATTCTCAAAATGATTAAGCATTATACTGCAATATTATTTCTTAAAAAGTTTTGAAATCATGTGTCAAATGGTACCAAGAAAACTGTTTTAGTGGGAAGTTGAACTGAGAAGAAATTTGTTTGAAGGAAAGGTAAACCATAATATGTAATAAATTTTGATATAATAACTACAAGTTTATTAATTGATTTCATTGTTGACCATTAAATTGTATAGTGATTTGGTGTTTTATGTTTCCTTTCTAGAGTTTAATTCATTTTTAAATTTAATAACTATATACAAAAGTCATTGTTTTATTTATTTAATAAGGATGAATTCATGTTTTAAATAAGGAATTATGTTAATGTATATTATTACATGATTCAATATAAAATATTTCAAATTTATTCACTCACTTGGTAAGAGATGATTAGTATCTACTTCCTATTTTTTGAAAGATTAAAAGTAAGTTAATTTTAGAAAATCAGTAACCTTCTTGTTAATGTTTTGGATATTTCTATTTTTTAAGGGTTATGAGGTTATCTATATAGGAAATGGTTTACCATAATATTTGGATTAGGGTTTAAAGATTAATTTTATTATGAATATTATATAACTTGTTCCAACTATATTTTATTTTGAAAATAGTTTGAGTGAGACGAAAATGATTGTTTCTCACTATGAATCATACGATCCGTTAAAAGTGAATTTCATTGATTTAGGCATAAAAATTTAGTTTTTTGATATTAAATTCTTTGAGTATGTGCTGACATTACTATGGAAATCATCACTGTATTACCTAGACTTTATGAAATAATGAGGTAATATGGGTTATTAAAATTTTTCGAATTAAATATGAAATTTATAGGACAAAAAATAAAGATAAATATTTATTTAATTTTAATTATATCATGTTTTTCTTGGATTTTTTAAGGATTATGTTAATATAGTTTTCTAAATAGTATAACCCACATGTCCAGAAACAACTTGTTTCATCCATTAATTCCACAAGGATTGAAACTACAACCAAAGGCAACAAGGGTTCATCACCTACCACCGGACTACATGATTTCCTGGTTAGTGTAACATAAATTTCGTTATTTAATTTTCTTGATAGAAAATTATAAGTTCATTTTTTGAACCCTATATGATTAAGATAAATAGAATATTTTTAATTTTTCTATGAATAAAAGAGGAATTTTCTTTTAGGGAAAAGGTTGAGTTTGTGGTGGAAATTTTTTAATGGATTGAACTATATTTATCAATTAAGTATATTTCCTTATGTTCATACACTAGTAATTTTACGAATTCATAGACTATGGGAAATGTTTATAAGAAGAAAGACATTTTTATCTTATTTTCTAAATGAAAAATTAATATCCTTTTAACCAATCAATGATTTATGGTTTTGTGATGGTAAGCTTTCTAATGACCATGTTATATATCATTCTCCATCAAAAAAAGATACTTATACATCATTCTAATTTCTATGTTTTTAGTTACCAATAATTTTATGCTATATGGAAACATTGTTTTATAGAGAACTTCAGATTATCCTTTACCTATTATCATGTGGTTATTTTATTAACCCTTATTACGATGTGAGTTTTACAGAAATGAATTTCAAAATAATACCCTTTGTTTTTATGTGAAATTTCAAATTTAAAGGATTAAATTTATCAATGTTGGGGATAATATAACACCCAGATATTTTAAAAGAGAACTATATTTGATATATTATGTTGTTAAAAAAAAGCATAAACAGACGCTCAAAATTATTATTTTAACATAAACATTATAACATAGAAATTAAATTGGTTGGTATAAATATGATTATCTATATTATGAAGTGAATTTGAAGTTTATATTAAATACTTAGGAAATTAAAATATTTTTTTAGTAAATTCCATATATACTTAAAATAAATGTTTTCCTAAAAAATTGATTTTCATTTCATTCTATGAGAAAATAAATATAAATAATTTTATAGACTTTTATAATATTTATTTGAGAAAATAAACTTCATTTTTATACATATCATGTTAAAAATAAACTTCATATATGATGTCATATAAAATTTTATTATTTTTTACTTTGGGGGTGTTATACCTAGAGAATGAAAACAAAAGAAAGATGTTATCTTAGATTCCTAGTTACAGAAAAATTTATCATAATGTGTTAGAATACAAAATTGACGGATATTAAGATAAACACAAAAATATGTCAATAAAAGGTCATAAGAACATATATGATATTCAAAAAATAATATAGAGTCACATAACATCATAAAAATATTATTAATGAAGTAATAAAGTTCTCTCATAGATCAAAACATATATAATTAATCATATAACATGTGATAAAGACATAGAGGTTATTAAAAAAATTAATACTCTTGAAAACATTTACTATCATAGAATTGAAACTAATAGATAACTTTATTCATAAATTGATAAACAACTTATAAATGTTGAACAACCAAAATCACAATAAAAAAATACAAAGAAAACCATTATTCCCATTCCATTGTGATCAAAAACATTATTTACATTCCTAATAATATGAGAAACCCCGTTATTCCCATGCTTGTGTGAAAAAACTCGTTTTCTAAATTCTAGTAAATTTGTGCAAACCCATTATTCCCAGGAATGTGTGAACAAAATCATTATATCCATGTCTAAATATCTCATGATATGTAAAAATAATCCAATGCACTAGAGGGTAATATATGTAACACCTGAGACTTTTATGTTATATAAATCATCAAAGGAATCTTTTTCTACACAACACTTTCTTGGCTTGCTTTTCACGCAATCACGACCTTCCTCGATAGCTTGCGTCGTACGCAATACCGAGTTTCACTAAACAACAATATGCTATTAAAACTAGCCGTTATGAATAGTAATAACCACTTTTTGAAATTTTATAAATTTTATTTTTCAAAATGGACTTCATTTTTGGACTCAGAATATCGAAATTAGCCTAGGGTGAAATTTTGGTATTTTTCTGAAAACTTTCAATTTTTGATGAATAGTGAAACCACTAAGTGGTAGGTTAAAAACTGAATTTTGCATAAAACTTAATTTTACCGCTTCTGTGATTGGAATTTTGAAAATCCGAGAGACACGGTTAATATCAAGGACTAAAATGTGGTTCAATGAGATGAAAATAATTTTTTGGTGAATAGTAACTTTTTACTTTTTTTACCGCGGTTAATAGTAAATAGGGTAACTAAGGGTAAATATGATATTAATATTACCCTAACACATGTCCTAATTCTATTGGACAAGTGTAATTCGACCAAAAACAAACTTAGGAATAAAATATGACCATTTAGGCCCACTTGTATTAGATTAGGACATTTATTATTAATTTATTTAAAGAAGGGTTAAAATAGTTAAAATCAAAGTTTAATAAGTAAATCATTTTTAATATGGGGTTATACATAAGATAAATTCGATTGTAAAGATTCATTAGAAAGCTAAAAAGATTTCCTACATGATGGTATTTTATTTGTAATTTTTAGACATCAAATAATATAATTTATATATGACACAAAGATGATGCAGTAATTATCTTATTAATGAAATATTGACATAATTGATAATATAAATACCAAAATAAATGTAATTTAAGACTTTTTATGAATTCCTCTAATTTTCTAGGTTACTATGATATATTAGTGTTGATTTAATCAACTTGGTTCGACATATAATTCTGATATGACTTTCACAAAAATCATATATCAAATAGTGTCAAAATTGACACAAAATAGTTTTTAAATCAAATATTATATTATTAATTGTTATTTTATTCCTAAAAATCTAAGGTTCCGCCAAATGACTTAAATAAGGATATATATATTAATAATAAACAATTTGGGGTTCGTTTGGCATGTTATAGTAAGTGTATTAACCATATAGTGAAAGAAAACAAAAAGACACGGTAAAAGTTAAATTAATTAACTTAGAGTTAAATCTAATTGATAAGGTTAAAATAATACCCCAAACTTGTCTAAATCCTATTGGTTGATAGGATTTCGACCCATCCCCACTTTATCTTCGAAATAAGACCCTTTGGAACCATTATAAACCGATTTTGACTTTAATATAAAATAATATTTTGAGATATTCCTAAGGTGCCCCTCTCCTCCCTTATAAAAGGGCACCTCCTCCCCCTCCTCCTCACACCAAATTGAGCACTCAAGCTCGACCAACCCCTGCCATTTTCTCCTATCCACTTCCCTAGAATAATCCTAGAGGTCCTGGTCTTCTCCAAAGACCAATCTTAGTTCCTTAAGTGGAGGATTCAAAGAGGCGTTCCAAAGAAGAGGTAATATCCATTACCGATCTTTTCAATTTCTTTCTTCTTCAACTTCTTCTTCTTTAGTTGTTTCATGATAAAGTAATAACATCAGTATTACTTACATACTGATATGTTATTAAAAATATGAAACAACCCTATTTCACCTTCTATCCATCCTACGGAAAAATGAAATCACCACGCGTGCGTACGTACGGAATACCGTCTCCACGCCGTGGTGTAATCTATTTTCCACCATCACCGTACAAGGATGGTTATAATGGTGTAATGAGTAACTAAATATGATTATTATGAAGTAATATTGATACTGAAATAATATATATATACTCCAATACAATTCCACGATCATAGGAATGATATCATCACTCGTGCGTACGTACGGAATACCGTCTCCACGATGTGATGCGACTCGTTCTACATGATCTTCATTTCATAATGATTATATAAATGAATTGAATGAATGAATATGGTATATAATACACTAATACCATTCTGGAAATGAATTATCTATAACCTAAAGATAAGAATAAGAATTTATTCGACAAAACACGCATAAGAACAAAAAGTTATAAAGACCCGAGTAACAAGTAACAATGAAATATTACTAACAAGAAGCTAATAATATGACCATATATGATATCATATAAATATGTATGATTCTGGAATAAGTCAATAACATTATTTAAACCATTATACAGGAGCTTCGGACACATACAAAGCTAATCGGACCTAAGGTAAGGGAAATATCACAATCTCATTTTTATCCGAGATTGCTTATTCGTAAGTATTTACTGGGGTGTATTTTATCATCCACATCCATGTTTCATCAATATGTAATATTATTTCCATCCACCTACAATTGTTTAAATCCATTTTTACCCTTCGGTGAGTTTTTAGTAATATGTATGAAAGGAATCTTTTGTCGTTTTTCGTACGAGGTACTTTTTGACTTTTCCGACAAAAGTACGAAGAATGTTTTTTTAACTTATACGGCATGAATGGATTTTAAAAAAAATTTATTTCCAAGAAGCTTCCTTTACAAGTTTTCAAGTTTACCTTTAATCAACTTCTTTTATTTTAAAGTCTTATGACATGTTATGAAAGGAAAAATGTTTTTGAAAAAGAAAGGATATTTTCCTCAAGAATGGAGTTCAAGTATTTTATCAAAATTATTTTCCATCTAAGATAATAAAAGGGTTCTGTTTTTTATCCCTATTATTACATTTATTTGATCATGCTGTGATGGAATTATTTTTATGAATTCCTTTATCTTATATGAATTGATTTATGATGTCATGATGTTTCAAGAATCCCATTTTTGTTACATGTGTTATGCGATGATGTATGTTTTATGATTATGTGGCACACATAAGAAAGGATTCATTATAAGATGGGTGGGACCTATATCTCCCTCCAATGCATTGGGTAAAGATTTTATATCTCATGAGATAGACATGGCTGGAACGGAAGGTTATTTCGGTTCAGTGATACAGGACTGAAATGAGGAGTGAACTCAGTTCAGAAAGGGACTTTGTCCACTAAGATAGTCTTGGCGATGAGTCATGACTAACAAGAAATGATTTTCCATGATTATGTGTGCATGCCACAAAGTTTCAAGTTTTATGTTATGATTACGGGGATCTCATTTTCACTCCTATGATTTGTTCCATGTTAAGATATTATGATCTCTTTTGCAGGTTATGATTTTCAAAAAGATATGATATGATTTTTATTTCCTTTATTTGCCTTGCTGAGCATTTGAGCTCACCCTTTTATGTTTTCTTTTCCCCAGGTCAGGAAGATGGATATTAAGTAGAATATGCTAAAAGGGACCCTAGATATGATGAAATAAATGGGAGACACTGTAGAAGATTTATGAACCAGTTGTTTATGTTTCCCAGTTTCTAAAGGCACTATACCTATACGGTCCTTTGTAGTTTTATCATATGTTGTAATAAGTGTGCTTCAATTTTTGAAGTATTAAAAATGTATGTAAAGTATGGGTCGTTATAGTTGGAATCAGAGGAAAGGTATAGTCAACCTTTGGAAACTAGGATGTGAAAGCCTTAGTAAGAACCCTAAGGATAAGTCTAAGCATAGTACACAATCTTAGTGTTTTAGAAATGGCCTTGAATAACCTAGGATAAGACCATAAGCATGAAAATTTTATTCTTGAATTATGTGGTTTCCTATTATAATTAGTGTTTCTCACACTATTCTTCTTGGTTTTAGTCAATGGCTGGGACCCGAAGGAACCGTGTTAATGCGGAATGCGATGGGCAATGCAATGATTGTCCCCCTGAGCAACCAAACGATATGGGAGCTGGAATGAAAAATCTTGTAGCCATGCTCACACAACTTTCTCAAGCTATGAATCATGCAGGATTTCCAAACGAGCAAAGGAGGGAGCAACATTCTGTTGAATCCTTCATGAGGCAGCGTCCACCTTCTTTCAGCGGGTCTACTGATCCATTAGTTGCTGAACAATGGATTAGTACTATTGAAAAGATATTTTCAGTTCTTCAATGTTCTGAACATGATAAAGTCATCCTAGCAGTGTATCGTTTGGAAGGAGATGCTGATCAATGGTGGAATCTTGTTAAGAATACGAGGCAAAGGGATGAAATTGAGTCTATGGAATGGGACGAGTTCAAGAACTTATTTTTCAATAAGTAATTCCCTCGTATTCTCCGAACAAAGATGGAGAAAGAGTTTCTTGAACTGAAGCAAAGGGATGATGAATCTGTTGGTACCTATGAAGCAAATTTTACAAGACTTGCAAGGTACGCTTCTGGTATTATTATCCAACCTAAGAGTAAGATCGATCGATTCTTTAGTGGCTTAAAACCAAGTCTTCGAAGGGCGTTAGCCATAAGGGACTTCAATAGCTACGAGGAAATCGTTCGATGTGCTCTCAAAGTCGAGATGGAGATTGGAGTAACCCATCAGTCACATGGGTTTGATAAGAAGAGGAAGATGGAATTCAAAGAAAAATCTAAAGAGCACACGGAAAAGAAGATGAAATTTCCCTAATGCTCAAAGTGTGGAAAGAAACATGGAGGGAGTTGTCTTAAAGGGACAAGTAAATGTTTTAAATGTGGAAAGGAAGGTCATCGGGCATTTGAATGCCGTGATAATGGGAAGAAGATGTCTAATGACGCAAACAAAGGAAGGGATACACAAAATGAACCTACAACACTTCAATGTTTCAAGTGCAAGGAGATGGGGCATTATGCCAATCAATGCCCAAATCCAAGGGTTGATGATGATGGTCGACGTCAACAAAATCTTAAGGCGAAAGACAAAGGAAAGTCACATGCAATTTCTATCAGCGATGTGGAGTACGGTAACGATGTGGTGAAAGGTACACTTACCGTCCACTCTAAAGTAGCAAATGTTTTATTTGATTCTGGATCCACACACTCTTTTATTTCTAAAGAATTTTCTAAGGGTATCACCGTATTACCTCAACAATTAGATGTTGAGTTAGCTGTGACCACACCTAATGGCACATCAATCGCATCAAAAGTTTATAATTCTTCTCCGATCGAAGTTTGTGGGAAAGTGCTTCCTGCAAATCTTGTGATCCTTCCTTTAGTGGAATTTGATGTGATTCTTGGCATGGATTGGCTTTCTCTACATGGAGCACATATCAATTGCCAAAGAAGGGAAGTCACATTTCATACTCCAGATCAATCTACGATCATATACCAATGCAAGGATGAACATAACCTTCCAGTGGAAATTTCTTCCATCTTATGGGTATTGATTCCACTAAATGAAGGTTATTTATCTCAAATGGTTGGTGAGAAACTCACGATTAAGAATATGCCCATTGTACGGGAGTTTGATGATGTCTTTCCGGAGGAATTACCGGGTCTTCCACCGAATCGTGAAGTTGAGTTTTCAATAGAACTCGTACCGGGTGCTTTTCCTATTTCAAAGACACCTTACAGAATGGCCCCAATTGAGTTGCAGGAATTGAAGAAGCAACTCCAAGAGAATCTTGATAAGGGATTCATACTCCCTAGTGCGTCACCTTGGGGAGCACCTGTTCTATTTGTTAAGAAGAAAGATGGATCAATGATACTCTGCATTGATTATCGAGAACTTAACAAGATCACTATCAAGAACAAATATCCTCTCCCACGCATTGATGACTTATTTGACCAACTACGCGGAGCTCAATACTTTTCCAAGATTGATCTTCGTTCAGGGTATCATCAATTAAGGGTCAAAAGGGAGGATATACCAAAGACGGCTTTCCGTACAAGGTATGGACACTATGAATTTATAGTGATGCCATTTGGTCTTACTAATGCCCCTGCTATCTTCATGGATCTAATGAATAGAGTCTTTAGAGACTATCTTGATCAATTTGTGGTAGTCTTTATAGACGATATTCTTATCTATTCAAAGAGCAAGGAAGAGCATGAAGATCACTTGAGAATTATATTGAAGACCCTGAGAAAGGAGAAGCTTTATGCCAAATTTACCAAGTGTGAATTTTGGCTTCAAAAAGTTGCATTTTTGGGTCATATAATCTCAAAAGAGGGGATATCTGTGGATCCAGCAAAAACAGAGGTTATCGAAAGATGGTCAAGACCAACAACAGTAACTGAGATCCGAAGTTTTCTTGGTTTGGCTGGATATTATCGACGTTTTGTAAAAGATTTTTCACGATTATCTAATCCACTCACCAAGTTGACTCGGAAAGGAGTTAAGTTTGTCTGGACAGAGGAATGTGAAGAGAATTTCAAGGAGTTGAAAAGAAGGTTATCCAGTGCACCTGTGCTCACACTGCCTTGTAGTGGAGAAAGGTTTGTGATCTACAGTGATGCATCCAAGAAGGGATTGGGGTGTGTTCTTATGCAAAATGATATGGTGATAGCTTATGCCTCACGACAGTTGAAAATCCATGAACAAAATTACCCAACACATGATTTGGAGTTGGCTGCGGTAATATTTGCATTAAAGATTTGGAGGCATTACCTTTATGGTGAAAGGTGTGATATTTATACTGATCATAAAAGTTTAAAGTATATTTTCACACAAAAGGAGTTGAATATGCGTCAACGAAGATGGTTGGAGCTGATTAAGGATTATGACTGCTCAATCCATTACCACCCTGGGAAAGCAAACAAGGTGGCAGATGCATTAAGTCGACAAGACCATGCTAGTTTATCCATGATGAGGATCACAAAAGATCCAATATTTATGGATTTACAAAGGATGGATCTTGGAATTATAATGGAAGGGGAAAAATCTTGTCTTTCTCAAATGAATGTTCAACCATCTATACATGTGAAGATTAAAGAGGCGCAGAAAGAAGATGTCGAGTTACAAAAGAAGGTGAGAAATATTCCTGAATTCAACCTTGATTGTGATGGGATAATAAAGTTCAGGAATCGGGTTTGTGTTCCTCCCATACCTGAATTAAAGAAGGAGCTGCTGGATGAGGCTCATAGTTCTTCATTCTCTATTCATCCTGGAAGCACGAAGATGTATAGGGACCTGAAAGAGTACTTTTGGTGGGATGGCATGAAAAGAGATGTTGCTGAATATGTCTCTTGATGCTTGGTTTGTCAACAAGTTAAAGCTGAGAGACAGAAGTCTAAGGGGGTGTTACAACCATTACCCATACCCGAATGGAAATGGGAAAACATCACTATGGACTTTGTCACAGGACTTCCTAAAACATCCAAAGGCAATAATGCTATCTGGGTCATAGTTGATCGTCTCACAAAGTCTGCACACTTCATTCCTGTTAGAGAGGATTTCTCTCTAGATCAGCTTGCTAGGATATATGTAAAGGAAGTGGTAAGATTGCATGGAGTACCACTTTCTATTATATCTGATCGAGATCCGAGATTTACCTCGAAGTTCTGGCGAAGTCTTCAGCATACTCTGGATACAGAGTTGAGTTTCAGCACTGCTTATCATCCCCAGACAGACGGTCAGTCTGAGAGAACAATTCAAACCCTAGAAGATATGTTGAGAGCTTGCTCTATGGATTTCAAAGGAGGTTGGGATCAACACCTACCTTTGGTGGAATTTTCTTATAATAATAGCTTTCACTCCAGTATTCAAATGGCTCCTTATGAAGCTCTCTATGGAAAGAAATGCAGGACTCCAACTTGCTGGGATGAAGTTGGGGAAAGAAAGCTATTAGGACCTGATCTCGTTGATGAAATGGCAGAAAAGGTCAGATCTATTCAACAACACATAAGAGCAGCTCAGAGTCGACAGAAAATCTATGCCGACAACCGAAGAAAAGACCTAGAGTTTGAAGTGGGTGGTAAAGTGTTCTTACGAATATCTCCCTGGAAGAGGGTTATGAGATTTGGAAAGAAGGGGAAGTTGAGCCCTAGATATATCGGTCCTTTCGAAATATTGGATCGTGTTGGGAAGGTAGCTTACCGATTGGCGCTTCCACCGAATCTCTCTCAAGTTCACGATGTGTTCCATGTATCTCTCCTGAGAAAGTACATACCAGATCCTTCACATGTACTCAGCTCAGAAGTTGTACCGCTAGAGCAAGATCTTTCTTATGAAGAACAGCCGATAGAGATTCTGGATCGTAGCGAAAAAGTCCTACGAAACAAGACCACTCGCTTAGTGAAGGTTTTATGGAGGAACCACCAACTTGAAGAAGCTACATGGGAGCTTGAGGATATGATGAGGGAGAAGTATCCTCATCTGTTTGCTGCAAAGTGACGAATTTCGAGGGCGAAATTCTTTTTAAGGGGGGTAGAATGTAACACCCAAGACTTTTATGTTATATAAATCATCAAAGGAATCTTTTTCTACACAACACTTTCTTGGCTTGCTTTTCACGCAATCACGACCTTCCTCAATAGCTTGCGTCGTACGCAATACCGAGTTTCACTAAACAACAATATGCTATTAAAACTAGCCGTTATGAATAGTAATAACCACTTTTTGAAATTTTATAAATTTTATTTTTCAAAATGGACTTCATTTTTGGACTCAGAATATCGAAATTAGCCTAGGGTGAAATTTTGGTATTTTTCTGAAAACTTTCAATTTTTGATGAATAGTGAAACCACTAAGTGGTAGGTTAAAAACTGAATTTTGCATAAAACTTAATTTTACCGCTTCTGTGATTGGAATTTCGAAAATTTGAGAGACACGGTTAATATCAAGGACTAAAATGTGGTTCAATGAGATGAAAATAATTTTTTGGTGAATAGTAACTTTTTACTTTTTTTACCGCGGTTAATAGTAAATAGGGTAACTAAGGGTAAATATGATATTAATATTACCCTAACACATGTCCTAATTCTATTGGACAAGTGTAATTCGACCAAAAACAAACTTAGGAATAAAATATGACCATTTAGGCCCACTTGTATTAGATTAGGACATTTATTATTAATTTATTTAAAGAAGGGTTAAAATAGTTAAAATCAAAGTTTAATAAGTAAATAATTTTTAATATGGGGTTATACATAAGATAAATTCGATTGTAAATATTCATTAGAAAGATAAAAAGATTTCCTACATGATGGTATTTTATTTGTAATTTTTAGACATCAAATAATATAATTTATATATGACACAAAGATGATGCAGTAATTATCTTATTAATGAAATATTGACATAATTGATAATATAAATACCAAAATAAATGTAATTTAAGACTTTTTATGAATTCCACTAATTTTCTAGGTTACTATGATATATTAGTGTTGATATAATCAACTTGGTTTGAACATATAATTCTGATATGACTTTCACAAAAATCATATATCAAATAGTGTCAAAATTGACACAAAATAGTTTTTAAATCAAATATTATATTATTAATTGTTATTTTATTCCTAAAAATCTAAGGTTCGGACAAATGACATAGATAAGGATATATATATTAATAATAAACAATTTGGGGTTCGTTTGGCATGTTATAGTAAGTGTATTAACCATATAGTGAAAGAAAACAAAAAGACACGGTAAAAGTTAAATTAATTAACTTAGAGTTAAATCTAATTGATAAGGTTACAATAATACCCCAAACTTGTCTAAATCCTATTGGTTGATAGGATTTCGACCCATACCCACTTTATCTTCGAAATAAGACCCTTTGGAACCATTATAAACCGATTTTGACTTTAATATAAAATAATATTTTGAGATATTCCTAAGGTGCCCCTCTCCTCCCTTATAAAAGGGCACCTCCTCCCCCTCCTCCTCACACCAAATTGAGCACTCAAGCTCGGCCAACCCCTTCCATTTTCTCCTATCCACTTCCCTAGAATAATCCTAGAGGTCCTGGTCTTCTCCAAAGACCAATCTTAGTTCCTTAAGTGGAGGATTCAAAGAGGCGTTCCAAAGAAGAGGTAATATCCATTACCGATCTTTTCAATTTCTTTCTTCTTCAACTTCTTCTTCTTTAGTTGTTTCATGATAAAGTAATAACATCAGTATTACTTACATACTGATATGTTATTATAAATATGAAACAACCCTATTTCACCTTCTATCCATCTTACGGAAAAATGAAATCACCACGCGTGCGTACGTACGGAATACCGTCTCCACGCCGTGGTGTAATCTATTTTCCACCATCACCTTACAAGGATGGTTATAATGGTGTAATGAGTAACTAAATATGATTATTATAAAGTAATATTGATACTGAAGTAATATATATATACTCCAATACAATTCCACGATCATAGGAATGATATCATCACTCGTGCGTACGTACGGAATACCGTCTCCACGATGTGATGCGACTCGTTCTACATGATCTTCATTTCATAATGATTATATAAATGAATTGAATGAATGAATATGGTATATAATACACTAATACCATTCTGGAAATGAAATATCTATAACCTAAAGATAAGAATAAGAATTTATTCGACAAAACACGCATAAGAACAAAAAGTTATAAAGACCCGAGTAACAAGTAACAATGAAATATTACTAACAAGAAGCTAATAATATGACCATATATGATATCATATAAATATGTATGATTCTGGAATAAGTCAATAACATTATTTAAACCATTATACAGGAGCTTCGGACACATACAAAGCTAATCGGACCTAAGGTAAGGGAAATATCACAATCTCATTTTTATCCGAGATTGCTTATTCGTAAGTATTTACTGGGGTGTATTTTATCATCCACATCCATGTTTCATCAATATGTAATATTATTTCCATCCACCTAAAATTTTTTAAATCCATTTTTACCCTTCGGTGAGTTTTTAGTAATATGTATGAAAGGAATCTTTTGTCGTTTTTCGTACGAGGTACTTTTTGACTTTTCCGACAAAAGTACGAAGAATGTTTTTTTAACTTATACGGCATGAATGGATTTAAAAAAAAATTTATTTCCAAGAAGCTTCCTTTACAAGTTTTCAAGTTTACCTTTAATCAACTTCTTTTATTTTAAAGTCTTATGACATGTTATGAAAGGAAAAATGTTTTTGAAAAAGAAAGGATATTTTCCTCAAGAATGGAGTTCAATAATTTTATCAAAATTATTTTCCATCTAAGATAATTAAAGGGTTCTGTTTTTTATCCCTATTATTACATTTATTTGATCATGATGTGATGGAATTATTTTTATGAATTCCTTTATCTTATATGAATTGATTTATGATGTCATGATGTTTCAAAAATCCCATTTTTGTTACATGTGTTATGCGATGATGTATGTTTTATGATTATGTGGTACACATAAGAAAGGATTCATTATAAGATGGGTGGGACCTATATCTCCCTCCAATGCATTGGGTAAAGATTTTATATCTCATGAGATAGACATGGCTGGAACGGAAGGTTATTTCGGTTCAGTGATACAGGACTGAAACGAGGAGTGAACTCGGTTCAGAAAGGGACTTTGTCCACTAAGATAGTCTTGGCGATGAGTCATGACTAACAAGAAATGATTTTCCATGATTATGTGTGCATGCCACAAAGTTTCAAGTTTTATGTTATGATTATGGGGATCTCATTTTCACTCCTATGATTTGTTCCATGTTAAGATATTATGATCTCTTTTGCAGGTTATGATTTTCAAAAAGATATGATATGATTTTTATTTCCTTTATTTGCCTTGCTGAGCATTTGAGCTCACCCTTTTATGTTTTCTTTTCCCCAGGTCAGGAAGATGGATATTAAGTAGAATATGCTAAAAGGGACCCTAGATATGATGAAATAAATGGGAGACACTGTAGAAGATTTATGAACCAGTTGTTTATGTTTCCCAGTTTCTAAAGGCACTATACCTATACGGTCCTTTGTAGTTTTATCATATGTTGTAATAAGTGTGCTTCAATTTTTGAAGTATTAAAAATGTATGTAAAGTATGGGTCGTTATAATATAAGTCTGCACCTATCATCATCCATACATATGTGTAACACTTATAATCAATCATAAGAATATCTTAATGAACTTATGAAAATAATAATGCGATTAATATAACATCCTAAAATATAACACAACAAAAAATTAATATATCCTAGGATACAAAAAATTTAATTTTATAAATTGAATCACATCATAATAAAATAAAGTGAATGATTTAAAAATCACATCATGAGAGATAAACCTTAGAGAAAAAATAAAAGTGAAAATAAAAAAGTTTACACTAATCCTATTAAAAATTATTAAAAAAGATTAAGTGAAAATTAATTTCCAAATTATATTATAGAGAGAAAAAAGTATTTTGAAAAAATATAATTAAGGATTATAAATAATATATCCATTAACAGAGAAAAATGTTATAAAAAATCTGGATTGGAAGATAATTTTGTTTGGAAGGATGGAAATCATGTTTAATTAATATTTTTTAATTCAAATTGTTTTAAAAACCACATAATAAAATTTATATTGAAAATTCAATTTGAAAATGTGTAAGAATAATTATTATATTCATCTAAAATAATCTATATTATTCTTCCTAAATAATAGAGTAAAACATTGGAAATAAAGAAAATATAGGCTTCGATGAAAAGATTTTGTGGTAAGAATGAGAGTTATTATTTCCAGTGGTACAATTTTATTTTTGAAAAAAATATTATCATAGGATTTTTTATTGATGATGAATATATAAATGGTAAGATTAAGGAAAAATGATGTTTTTATTCAAGTATGATATGTTATGCCCTAATGATTAATAAATTCATTTGTTGAGACTCACATAAAGTCGTTAATGTAAGAATCAAAGGATATTGAGATGAATATTAGGAAATAGACCTTAAAATTTCATTAAATAAAATATATTTTCCTATGTGGATGAAATTGGGTGCTTTATAACATATATAAATAATATTATCCTCTATAATATTAAAAATTCCCCATGATTTTTAAAATGACACAAAGAACCCTTACATTTGGATTTTCATGGATTTTATTTATCCTCCGATATAAAAATGTCTCTATATAAATATTTTCATAAATATATCCAAACTTAATACCCTTTATAATTTTCAAATACAGTCACTATCTATATGTATATTACTTCATTTTTAAATATTATCCCACTTTAGGTGTTTATAGTTCAGACCGTTTATAATAGTTCAATAAGGTAAGTGTCATTATTCATTGTTCACCAAAATTTAATCATTCCAATATCATTAAATTTATAATAATTAATTCATTATGATTATTTAGGATGTTTTAATTTCATTTGATGAGTGTTTAATTCTTTATCCTTGGTGATGAGATCGAAAACAAACATGTGTTGGAGATTCTTGGTGAAAAAATGTGTTTTCATTATCAATGTTTTTTACAATGACGTCACCATTATATAATTGAAAAACTCATCATTTAATTATTTATACCATATATTATTATAAATCAAATTACAATTTTCATCCATTCTATAAATTGATATCACTGATAAAGTTTGTGTCTAAATCAACCCAAACATGGACATGCCATGATTAATGGTTGATTATGTGGTGGTTTAGTTATGAAATCAAGATACCTAAAACAAAATAATAATATTTAGTGTTTATTAGTGTGAAATATTATAATTATAATGAATTATAATAATGATTAATGAATAATAAAATCATAGATAATATGTAAAAATAATTTCAATTTCAATTTTATTCTTTATGACAAGTAATTTTATAATGATTATTTATCATTCATATCATTAATATGTAATTAAATTTTTATTAATAGAAACATTTTGAAAACATAAAAATAATATTTTTCATTTATACTAATTATAATTACCATCCACGTATGGAGGTGATGAAATGAAAAATGGAAATTGACCATTCCAAGGAGGTGATAGTCTACACACACTAATGGATGACAATTTAATTTTCTATAGAATAGTGATATAGATTAATTTTGTTTATAATTTAAGAATATTAAATACTACATAAATATGATAATATTATATTTAATTCTATATTGGGACCATCCTTGTTTGGTTGTGATGGAAAATGAATAACATTGTATTGTGGACGTAGTAGCCCTTGCAACTCACGATCCACATTTTTGTTTTTCTTAATGTAAATGGGGAGAGTTGGTAAATTCATGTAACATAATTATAATAAAATATAATTTTAGTATTAATATCTTTTTAAACATTTCAAAATTTTGAAATTAAATTTTTTTGAGAATAAAATCACACAAATTAATATGAATCAGGGAGGAGTAGTTGGACATAAATACCTTACAACTTAGATTATCTCCATTTAAGAGGAGATTGAATTGTTAAGGGAATGTATTTTGAGAATACCTTAACATGATTAAGCTAAATAAGAGTGTGTAATTGTTGTATGGGTTAATTGTTTGATGAAATTAATGGTTTGTTTGTTGGGAAGTGCGGAGAGGAGAGCCCAATTTATAACTGAAAATGAGTGACATTTTTATAAATATCCAAAACATTTCAATAAAGGAAAGTCTCTCACAACATAATTAGTTTAGAAATTTAAAGATAATAATTATTATAAGGTATAAGGTCAATAAAAACCTCTTAAACTAACTTAAATCATATTTTTGACATGTTTTCAACTTTTCGTCTTAGGATACATATTTTTTCAATTTTTTATTTCCACTACGGTGACTATATTTTACCTATGATACACTAATATTTATGCCTAATAATATAGTATACATTAAAATACATTCGGACATAATGAATCTATATTTTAAATCCATTTTTATTCAATTTTTAAAAGTGATATAAATTGATTTTAAAATAAAAAATATATAATGTATTAAAAACAATCTTTTAAAAAATATATTTGAAAATCTAAAAAGTGAAATATGGGTTTATAAATTGAAACCAATTTTTTTACAAATTATAAATTTAATTATAAAATAAATATTTTGATTTATAAATATATTTTATGATTATAAATTCATCCATACAAACTAATTATGGAATAAAATCATGTTATTGGTAAAAATATTGTTTTGAACAATTTAATGTTTTTTTAGAAAAATCCATAAATTTTATTAGAATAATATTACCATGAAAAATATAATATTGAAGTTATATTTTTCTGATTTATTCTTTTAAATTTATAAATTTAGTTTTTAAATTGAGATAAAAAATAATAACAAAACTACTTTTGTTAAAAAATTTATTTTTTAAACAATACGAATTCTTATTATTATTTCATATCAATTTATAATTTTAAATATATTATTATTTTAATTTATATATAATATTTTTTATTTTTCCAATTTATCCTATTAAGAAAATGTATATAATACTTTACAAAATGGTTTTTAAAAGAAGAAATATTCATTAATAATCTATATACTTTAATGAATAACATTAATGTTAATTAATTATTTTATAAACTTTAATATTACTACACAATTGATATGAAAATATTTATTTGAATTATATATATCATATCATATCTTAATAATAATAATAATATTTATATTTAATGAATAAATATATATTTATAATGTTTTATTATTATATTTTTATTTCATTATGAGTTATATTATTTTAAAAATTCATGACTTATATATACATATTAGATATATGACCGATGAAAATTTCTACAACAATGATATTAGAAATGACCATATTTCCAATGACAATATTTGAAAAAAAACATACTTAATTTAAATATATATATATACTTACTAAAGCTTTTGTTCATTCCACTCTCACTTTATAAGGAAACATCACTATTTAAAATTATATATTTTTTAGAATTATTTCACCTTTAGTGGTTATCTTCTTCATTATAGGTTTTTTTGCTATGGGGGATCTTAAAAGTATGATATTATCTATGATATATCATATTTTTGAGGATTGTATTCATTTATATCTATTTTCACCAAATGATTTATGCAATTTCAATGGATATCTTTCATCTTTGGAAAGTAATAATTCATGGTGTTAAGTACTTAGTTTTATATGAGTTTATCATAATGTCTGACTTATGAATATATTTCATTTATTTTGGATTATATCTTCTAGGGGATATTTTTAATCATATTAAAATCCTTTAATAAGAATAGTGATACCTTTTTAATATAATATAGATAAATAATAATATTTATATTAACTTTAATAACCTCTAAAACCTAGGGTATTATATAAAATATCATAGAATGATTTGAAATATGATTTCTTTTTTTTGATAATTTTTTTCTCTACGTTGAGAGAAAAATGCATTCATAATATCTCTTCATAATTATCTAATGGAAATATAATAAGACATTAGAGAGTCATATTAGAAAATATATTTAATAATATTCACATATTTTGGATAATATAATGATACTACAAGTTGATTTTTTCAGCATCTAATAGTTGGTGAAAAATTACACTACAAAAGGTTCCAAAAACCTAGATTGATGAATTAGTATACCTAACACAACTTAATTATCACTATCGACCATACTAGTAGTTCTCTAACTTTATTTTCCATGTTCCAATGGTTTATGTGGTTTTTTGTGATGACTGTCATCTTAGTCCATGGTATTAGTGAACGATATGCATTGTTAACAAATTAATATCATCTATTTTTTGAAATTCATGTTGATGTTATGGATAATATTATTTTTCTCTATTGTGTAAACAAAACTATTACTTTTTTCATAGGCATCTTATTTCTCGATTCCCTCCAATACCACAGAACAAACATATTCTAGTTCCATTAAAACATTATCCTTGGCACCTCTTCTCTCATTATTTACATGAAAGAGAAAGAATATTGATTTCTTCTGCATCTCCATCACTCAGACATTCATGAGACACTGTCCTATTCTTCTTTGGTTTATTTAGAAACATATCTATGTTCATGTTGTTAATCACAATTTTTGATAGATGGTTTGGTATAATCATAAGGTTTCTCACTCCAGTTCTTTTCTTGTGTTGTTTCTCATTATGAAAATCTCTACATTATCAATAAAATCTATTTTTTACTTGGTTTCATTAGGTTTTAAACACTACTAAAACCAAAAGGATTTAAAATGAGTGATAAATAATTTAGATCATATGAAAATTATCAAAAATGAACTTATGAAACACACAAAATCAAAAATGTATTACTATTTTACACATTCATAATATCATTAATTACAAATTAAATCACTATCTATTTAATATAGGTTTCTTTAGGTTGGATTATCTGATAATATTTTACATAGATCCTTAATATGATAAATCCATTATAACAGCTAATAAAGAGAAAGTGATCGACCAAATAATATCCATTTGGAGTGTCTATCCATGTGTGATGTCTTAGGAACACACATTTTTCATTGAGTGAAAATATATTTTTCAACCAACCGGCCATTTTCAGGGCCATTATCACTAGGAGAATTTGTACAATGAAAATATCCATTATCCAACAACCAAACGTAGAGGTAATTTCTAGGAAAACTAGATACTCAAAACTTCACCAATAATAGAGGATATTATTCTAAACATTTACAAATCCTTTAGACTAGTACACAGGGTTTTAGGTTATTTTATATGAACCAAATATCAAAAATTCAATTGTCTAAAACAATAAAAAACCAATCCCTCCTTTTTTACAAACAATAATGGTACAAGATAAATATATAATTGTTTTGGATCATTAATATACTATAAAAATTACAAGGGATAATAATCTCACACATCTTAATGAACCCTTTTGATTTGGGGTCTTTTATGACTGATTAAAAGGAATATTATGTCGAAAAAATATGTAATGTTTTTCAATATTTGAGCCACACTAAACATCATTATAGACTTACTATATCTATTGTGTATCTTCATATCCCAGGGAACTAAAACATACAAAATGGGTGAGATCAAATGATCAATAAGGGAATACATATCGCCTTTTAATGAAGGGTAAAACCGTAAAAATATGAGATATCATTAGTAGAGAGAAATTTATTATTTAAATGAACATGAATTAAAAAGAGTTGTCCATAAATAAGGAATAATGGACATGTAATATCGAAAAGAAAAACATGCACCATGATATAAGAGTGTGAGATAAAAATGAAAATATAGAAAATTGAAATCATATCATAGGGTCATGGACTCAAAAATATTTGGAGAAACATGAAGTACGACATCATTGGATTTAGTCAAGGATCACTACTAGGGAATCATATATAATTACCTCAACATAATCAATACATAAAATTTATTATTTAAACATGAATTTATTTTCATGTATTCATAGAGATATTTTTAGTTTATATCATTACAGAATTATTTCATCACCCTTACATTAATAAATATTGCATCATAAAGTGTACACCTCTACCCAGTATCTATTTTTTAAATAATAAAAAACATCTAAGTTATAAGAAATTGTATTATCTCAACATATCATTATAAAAGTTCATCATGGAATTATACTTGTCTCTTTATATCCTTAATACTATATTAATTATTTTAAATGTGGGATGAGAAAAAAATATCAATATGTGACATATAAAACTAATTAAAGAAACCCATTATACCCTATATACCCATAAAACATTTCCCCATTCAAAATAGTAAATTTTTATTAAAATAAATGTGTTCTTACTCAATAATTCAACTTCACCACCACAATATTATCATAAAATATTTCATAAGAAATATTGTAGAGAATATAAAAAAACAATATGGTTTCTTATTTATTTGTAAATATCATGATAAGTTTTTTCACAAAGAAATAAATTTAACCCTTACTAATACCAATAAAAATGACCTTAAAATTTATATCATTATCAGATTTTTTGAAATCATATATTTTTGGATAAAAATCAAAGAAATAATTGATAAATACTGTAGGTAAATTTTTACAAAATTTACATATCACTATGAAAATCACTCTTACACATGCAATTACCCACCTTGTATATTTATATAATCTCTTAGGAGAAACCTAATATATTAACATATTCCCTTTATCAGAAACTATAAAGATCCATATAAAGATTATTCATCATCATAAAAAATATCCATGAACCATAACACAAAAATAACAAATGAAAAGTTGCATTTTAATCCTTACAGTGAAAAAAAAATTCCTTGAACTAATAAGAATTTTTTTTCTAGATATCAAAATATCCCTTTTATTTAAAACACAATTGGAAATCCCCAAATTAAGGGGAAAAAAGATTTTTTAATTTTAATAAAAAATTATATATTTTTAGGTAATACTAATATAAAATAATGGTTATGGTGATGTGATTTTTTTGTGAGAATATATATTACAATTGCACATTTATTTTGTATTTTTTTTAAACAATATTCTGTATAAAATATATAAATTATTTATTTTCGTGTAGTTTAAGAAAAATGAGTAGTGAAATAAAAGTTCATTTATAATTAATTAATATCCATATAATTTCATTCATAATATTATATTAAGAATAACTATATGTATGGTAATTATCTTGAAAATAAATCATTAAAACATTTAAAATGATGTTTTTAAGGTGATGTTTCCCTTGAATCAAGTCCGACTCATCACGTATGTTCATTATAACTTGTATAATAAAAATTTATAAGTAATTTAATTTTATAAGAACAATTTCCTATTTTAATACTATTTCATTAAACCATTTATATGATGTATTTCAATGACATAATTAATTATTTAATTTTTTAAGTCCAGATTGGTCATTCTGAAGATATTCAACTCATATACCCAAAATAAAATTGGTATGTTTTCTATATTAAAAGTGTTAATTATTACAAAAAATATAAAATAATAATAATTTTTATACAATAATTATTTTTCTAAAATCCAAAATTAAATATGGTTATGTAAATTGAATTATAATACAATCATGTTGAAAGTAGGTCAATTGTATGCAACACTAATGTTTTCATTTTTATAAGAGAATGAGGGAAGTAAGCTAAGTATAATGTTTTATTTCCATAATTAATATTATAAAATAAATATCACATGATATATTTATATATCTAGTTATATATATCATCCATGTGATGAAGTGATGAAAAATGAATCACATCATTTCGTGGAGGTTGTAATCCACATGTATGCATGAATGATGTCATCATTTTTAAATTTATTGAGAGTAGACTAAAAATATTTTGTATTATATTTAAAGAATGAAAAATATTCCATTAATATAAAATATATAACTATATATATATATAATTTATCATTATAACCATTTTTGAGAGGTGGTGATGGAAAATGAATTACCACAGTTCATGAGGTAATTGTCATATGTGCACACGAATGATGATTTCAATTTCCATTCTATAGATGAATGATATGGATATAGGTTACTAAATAAGATAAAAAGTATTAGTATATGAAATATAACATATTTATTATTTCACAATAATTCAATTATATTTTAAGGTGGCAGAAAATGATATAAAACGCTAGGTTAAGAACTATACCTCTTCTTCATACAACCACTTTAGGTTTATACCTAAATCCATACTAGGTTAGTTTTTTGGGTGGGATGTAAGAAATGTATTTGGGTAGGTGTTTTTTGAAGAAAAATAATTTTTATGTGTTGAGAAAATAGTGGAGTGTGTGGTCTTTAATAAGTGGGGGAGAGGACACATTTTGATGTTTTGAAAATATTAAAATATATAAATGTATTAATCTAGAAATATTGATATAAAATTGACCCTTTAATAATTTTATTAGATATATTTCCAAAATATGGCCATAAAATAGTTTTTAGAGAAGGTTTAAGGTCATTTTAACAACCATGTCTTTAGTTTAACCCTCAAAAATCATTTGTTAACCATAACCATGGTAATGATATTTTAATATATTTATTATTAATTATGAAAAAATTAAGTTCGAATTATTATTATAAATAAGAAATTGGTTTTATCAACCTAATTCACAAATTTTGTTGAATTTTAATTAAAATTTAACTAGTAAAACATAATGAAAATCTATTTTTCTTAAAAACAGATTCTTAAGTATAAAACTTTTTTATTAAAAATTCAAGTATAAAATTGATTAAAAAGACCATAATTGGATTATTAATAATATTTATTAAATACTAATATCCTTAATTTTTTTAATATAATATTAATCTATTAAAATATATGAAATAAGAATAATTTTTTCAATAAAAGTATGTATTTTTTATTATTCATTGAAAAATAAATTTTTGTAGAAAATTATAAAAAATTCATCATAAGATATTTTAACATCGTGAATTTGAAAATGAAGTTTGTTTTTCAGATTAATATTTTATGATTTTAAAATTTTTATTTTAAATAAAACCATATAATACATTAAAACTGAATTTGGTTAGAAATAATTGTTTTTTCCTTTTGAATAAAAAATAAATAATATTCATGTAATGAATATAACTATATAAAATATAGTTACTTAATATTAATATGTAATTAAAATTATTTACCATAACATTAAATGAGTTGTTACAAAATTGCATAGTGTGATTAGTCTAACCACTCATGCACCAAAGTCAAGGATCACCTCGAAGAAAACATAACATAGATTTCTTATGCTAACCACACATGCACGATACATGCTATCTCATGAGAATAAAAAATTATACAATTCATTAGACCACAATCAATGATCTTCATTATTAGTCTTAAAATGTACATGCATATGTTTTAAATAAGATTAAAGGAAACCATACCCAAATCATAAGCATGATAAAACCCATGAGAAAGAACTAGGTTGCATAATCAAATATCAAAGCATAACCAAATGAATATTTAATAATGATTCCAAATAGAATAATGAAATAAATAATTTTGTATGTAGATATTATTATAAATATTTTTTTACCTTTAAAATTGTAATATAATATAAGAAAATTCATGAGAAAGTCCAAAAAGATGTAAGAATAACGGAAAACCACAATGTTAATTCTTTTTGAATTGAAGAAATGATCCTATAATGACCCATATAATTTGACTAAATTAAAATAAAAAGGAATTTGAAATTTTGTGTTTACTAGACATGCCAGTTTTAAAACTAGGCCTCAAAACAAAATTACGGGAGTTTGAACACATTTAAGTGTTTCTCTTGGACTTTGTTGAAGGCATAAGAGGTACCATGAAGGTATCTTAGAGTTATAAGATACCTAAATTCCAAAAATAAAATGTTTTTGATGGTCTGTATATGGTTCATGATTTCTCTGAAACCATTTAGCACCAGCAGAAACTGAGCAACTTTGATTAGAAGAGTAGAAATGCATTACATGGGTTGTTCATGGTTTGTCCAAACCCTGTGCCTAGCCCTCACAATTTGTGAATGTTTTGATGTAGCTTAACATTATTTATCCCATGGTTTCAACATGGTATGAATAACCATTTGTGACAAAATATGTGAAGTGAGATCCCTATATGGAGGGTTCTATAAGGTTGGATCACCGTTTTTCTAACCATGCAACCAATAACACGTGGTTTGTTTCTAAAAAAATTTAATTTTCTAAAATGAAAATCCAGATAAAATAAAAACCTAAAAAAAATCCTACCGCACCCCTCATGATTTTCATGACTCACACAACTACCCCCTTTCCCTCTCAGCATGAAAATTCCCTTTTTGGCCTCCTCTTCTCATAGTGATTCGACAGGATTTTCTCTTGGTTATCATGTGATTCCTCAAGGTAATGTTCATAAATCCATCCTTTTACCACTTATGGTAATTTTTCTTCTCCCCATTAGCCAATTCTAGTTTATCAAAACCCTTGGGTTATGGTTGACCAGGTTTCTAGATTTTCATTAGATGTTAGGGAATTCATGGCATCTCTCGAGGCAACTTCATGTAAGATTCAATGTTTGTCATTGATAGTGAAGCATTTTAGTTCAATTTTTTTTTGTTTCAATTAATGTAAATTTTCTCCCACTACATTATCTAGAACAACTTCTTTTTTAACCCTTTTTGTTAATTAGGGTCCCTACTATTTTTTGTAGTGTGTGTTTCCCATCCTTGAGGTGACTTCGAGTGGCTAGATTAAAAGGTTACTTAATGTGTATTAATAGGTATGCATATGTTTATGTAAGTTACCCCATTATATGTTTATTAACCCATGGAAGTGAATATATATATGAGGCTTGATTTTTATGTATATATATAAAAATGAATACGGGTGTATGTGGAAATGGGTGTATACATATAAGCATATATGCGAGGATCCCCTTACACATAATCACGGTCATGGAAAAGTGGCTAGTTTTCTTTATGTGTATGCAAAGATAAATATACTCAGAGGTGGGAATGAGTAGTTTGAGTAGTCATTGATAAAAATTAAATGTTTCAAATTGATTGGTTTGGTCTTCTTTTGAGGTATGAACTCTTCCATAGGACCTTTAAATTTAAGAATGCTTTTAGTTAATCTCATTTTGAAACCTCCATGGATATTAATTTGTGCTGTAAGATTTTTCTTAATAAATGTTTCTTTTGATTAATTGAGTCATACATTAGGAATACATGATTAATATGATAAATGAGTTGTTTGAGGAAAAATGTTATGTTTCTATAATAAAATAACCCAACTGAGGTGCAATGTCTTTAAAAATAAAAGTAGTGATTAATAATTTTAGAAATTTTTGATTTTCATACATTTTTCTTTCTCCATGATATGATGTCTTCTTTAGATATTTGGAATGCATGTATATGGCCTTCATTCATGTGATAAAAATAGATTTCCTTATAAAAATGTTTCATTGACCATTTCACATACTAAGTGCGTGTTTGACACACCCCTACCTATATAACTATTGAACTAAGATTCGTATAATGTATGCGATTGAATTATTAATGGATTTTCCCATTTAGGTAAATTCCAATTTATTCGTGTTCCCTTTTATGTACCTATTTTGACCATGTGGAATGAATTTCAATGTTTTGATAAATTAAAGGGCATGTAACTAATTAAATGGTTTAATCGTGATGGTTTTATTTATTTTAAGTGAAATCAAATTGATTAAATGAAACAGATTCCTTATAGTGGCATATAAGGATGGTAAGGCAACACCTCTTATTAATCTAGTAAGAACTGGTTATGTGAATTTAATGGATTAAAATGAAGACATTTATAAAATGGTTAAAACATGCCTTTATTCCCATTTTTATTAAATTTTCATATTGATTCCAAAGGACCATGAGAGCCTTTGAGTAAGAAGACTTTGTGAGATTCCATATTGATTTAAAAAGAACTGTTAGAGCCTTTAAGTAAGACGACAATTTGAGATACCATCTATATTTTCAAAGGACCCTCAGAGGCTTTGAGTTTGAAGATTGTGTGAGCTTCAATGTTGATTTCCAAAAGATGATGATAGCTCTCAGATTCAGTCTAGGGGAAATACCATGAGCACATCCCATTATCTTTGCAACCTTTATATGGGCGACAAGTTTTATGCCCCATGTTCCATGACTAGAGTGTTTACAAGGAATCTCAATCTTCATACTAGGTGATGTAACACGGAGTCTCTCATCCTTTTGAGATGTATGGAATATACACTATTTCATGAGATTTTAGGCTCATTAGACTGGTTATAGACAAGTTTGTTACGTCTGAGTCCGGTCCACACTATAATTCCATCTTTATGTCCACTAGGCATCTGCAATCACTTTGTTCATATAGGTGAATGAAATATAGAACTAATATATATATATATATATATATATATGTATATATATTTATTTCCTAACCAAACACTCATTCTGGATGTGATCCAATACAGGTATAGCCTCTAGGTGTTCTTATCCACCAATACTGGTTGTTTATTTATTTAGTTCTATTTATTATATCTCTATACAAGCACCCAACTTATTTTATATTACCCTAAATGGATTAAGATAGATATCATGGGTTCTGGACTGCTATAATTCTTATCTCACACCCTGGTCGGTCCTCCATTTCACTGAGGTACCAGAGTAGATCTACTGTTTGTAGGACCTAAGACCCTACTTGTTTCTTTGTTCTTGTATTCGGGAGTTTGGAGAAAATGACTGATATAGAGCATGGGATGCTCTTGTTGATATCTTTCTAAGGATGTTATTTTCATTTCATGATTTATGTACTACATTGTATCTTGTAGCATGCTTTATTTATATGGTTTTATTTGCGTATTATCATTTAGACATGTATGATTTTTAAAAACTGCTTTTGGCCACTTTAATTTAGTTATTATATTATTCCTCCATTGATCTATAATTTATTTATTGATGCTTCCCCTATAGTATGTTATTTAGTTTCTTTTATAACGATGTGTTACTTTGAACATGACGGTATAGTCCACCCCATTATCATGTACATAAACACTCAATACTAGTTGGTAGCCTCTGGAATATGGGGAGACAAGATTGAGGCTATGTGAGCCACGAATTTGGTTACTTTACAAGTTCTTAGTAGGGTTGGAACATTACAAATTTGTATCATAGTCTTATTATTTATTTTTATTACTATTTTTAGCTGGTAAATATGAGACTAGGAATGTTTTAGTGCTTGGTATTAAGTAGTTCTTGGGACTGGTCACTCCACATATGGGAAATGACCAAGTGGTCAGGGCTAAGATTGTTGTCCATGCTGTGTGTTATTATAGTTGATTTGATTTCACCATAAGTGAATTGTGTATTTTCACTTACAGATGATTTATTCATTTTTTTGTAATTTTACTCTTATCTTGGTATGGAATGGAATAATCATTTCATGCATCATTATAGGCACATAGAGATTAACAAGTCATGCATGTTCCAAGTCATTTAGTTTCATTTTTTCCTAATTATTTGACAATGTTCCTTGAGTGTTATGCCATATTTTTATTCCTTTAGAATTCATGAATAAATAACATGATTGGGTGTCGAATTTTATTAATTTTTTCACATGATTCAATTAATATATTCCATGATGCATGTTTATTCAGTATGCCTTGCCTATTGATATTCTATACTTTCTTATTTATAACATTTTTTCAATGATTACTTCTTCTGATGGGTTGTTATCTTGTTTTGATATATAAATGGATTTATTGGATAAATTAAATTGGTTTCACTGGATGAATTAAGTGGTTGTTATTACAATGAGAGCCAGTTTTCAATTATAGGCTGTATTATCACCTTATAACTGGGACAAGGTAACTCGTGTAATCAAACCATATGTGAGATTTATATATATATATATATATATATATTTAAATACTTCTGTTAAAATGTGAAGGATTATAAATTTAAATGCTAATGTTAATTGGTTTTGATGAAAGGGATCCAAAAGCCAAAAATTCATAGTGTATGGTCACTTTATGGTTTTTTAGATAGAATCAATATCACCAATGTTTTATATATGAGAATGTTATATTGTGATATTTATATAAATGTAAAAGAAATTTAATTTTAAATATATAATTATTTGGTTATGTATTAAAATTCACACCTAGATCCAAGTAGGTCAGTTGGGGAAATGTTTTTATGGGATGACTCGTTTGGGTGATTGTTTTTTCTATTATTAGGCATCTATTACTGGGTTGTATTCTGATGAAACTAGGTTGTCGTAATGGTAGCCTTGTAGGTCACATTATCTGTTGAAAAGGAATATATATATATATATATATTCTAAATTTCAAAAATATGATGTGATGTAAATGAATGTTAAATGTTTAAAAATGTTAGTTTGATATAACTTTCTTATTTTTCTATTGGGGTGTTAGAAAAATCATGTACCCTGAACATTTTTTTTAACAAATGGGTACATGTGGTTTTGTTATAAATATATAAAAGATTAAATATTGAAGGTGAATCAATATAATGGAATTTAAATTGAACATGTAATGGTGTCCATAAATTTAAAACCTTGTAAATGGTTATATTAAAATCTCTTTGAGTTACCTTGTAATGATACCTTAGGTGTTTTCCCAAGGATTTAATCTTTTTAGTGTCAATGTTCGTTATTTCATAAGGAGCCATTTGGTTATAGGAAATACACTTGAGTTTAAATTACTTGATAAATCCAATTATATTTCTAAATCTTGGTGTCATTCGGGTATCATTGTCTTTAGTTGGAATATTATATTTTATATGAAACCCATGTTCGGAAAAGTGGTCATGTTTTTATTGGCCATTTTATGGCCATGATCGTAGGTTAATTCTCTTTTTCATCTAGTTTTACATGACTCAGTAATGGTAGGACACTTAAAGGTCACTTGATCCTTTTTTTTCTCACTCATGGATGAAAATTCATGTTTTCGTCCAAGTGAAATGTCATATGGTGCAGTAAGACTCTAAGATGAAACTATTTTGTGTAATAAATGATAATAAAATTCATAGGGAAGAAAACCTATTCATAGTATATAAGACGCGTCACTTCCTCGTAAAATCTTGGGGTAGTATGTGTGGGTATATGTTGTATCTATCAAGTGTAAAATTATATAAAAACTAGTTAATTATAGTGGGATTGTTGTTCCTTGTGTCTTTGTGCACCATCACGGGTAATCTCTGTATTAGATTAACAAAGTCATTAATTCAATCAAGATCATCCAAATGGTTGGGATGGATTTCTGAGTGGACTCAAGTGTGTTGACACACTAATCATTTGGTTTTTGGTTTTCTTTCCAAATTATTTATATTTGAGTTTAATGTAAATATGACATATTGATCTTATGATAGGATGATCAATTTCTTCCGTATCATTGAATATAAATCTCTTATAGGGTATAGAATCACGTTGTTCATAGTGGTTATGTGTATTTACTTATAGAAGGAGCCCAACTGAAGAGGATTATTTTAAAATGGTTGGATTTCTTGTATTCCTTTGAGGCTTGCATGTTTTAAATATGTGTCAATACTTTCTCGAAAGCATGATACGGATGAGGTTAGATATGTATAAAACATCTGATAAACACCAGTGTTCTTGGATGAACATTGGTGGTAAATTCTGGACAACCACATGATGCATTGGGTGGTGAAGTCATCAAGGTTCGTTTAATAATGGTGCATCTATAGGTGAAGACGATATTCTTTCTTGAAGTAAAAAAATTGTGTCTATAATTTTATTATTTATTATAACTAGGTATGATTGATTAGAAACCATGAAAATCCATTTACTATATTATTCTATGTGATGATTATGTCCCCTATCTTAATGGTTCCCTTTATCTACTAAGATATCATCAGTCTTACACAATGCTAAAGTTTTAAAGATGTATAGATTTTGGGGTGGTTACATATCTATGTTTCATGTTGGAGCATGGTTCTTCCTTAGGGTCAGTCGGTCCTACATATACCAGGATTTCTGTGAGGTAATTCCTTGGATGGACTCTTGGACACCAATAATTTCTCTTGATTTGACCTCTATGTAGACGCCAATCATGGATCAGTCAATTTTCTCATGTGGAAATATAGGCTTATACCAATGTCCATCATATAAATTAGTGCAGAATATCTTGAGATAGTTCCTTAGACTCCATTTGTTAAATCCTAGGTTATCCTAAACTTGTCCTTGGGTATGGAGGTTTTATTAAAGGGTGATGATTTCTAGTGGGGCGTGATCTAGTTTACACCCTTATTCATGAATAAGAATGACATGAGAAATGGTTATTTGATATTTTATCCATGTAACACAATCAAGAGTCATTTATATTCTTTTATCAATGTGTTTATGGTGAGTTCATGATTCCATTGAATTATACATCACATTTTTTAAAAATCTAGAGTGGATCGACTAGTTTTCTGTCTTTTTCAAATATGTGGTCAATAAAGGACCGTTCAAGCACGTCGTCAGGAGGAGACACATGATTTTTTTGTCAGCTAGGTATTTTCATGAGAAGCTGGATCGACTTTTTCTAAATGAGGTATATGGGGAGTATACCACTAGACCGTATTGAAATCACACTGAGAGTATAAAAATTATTGGAGGTGTTATTTATTAGAAATTTCAACATTGTATGTTTTTTATTGAAATTTTCACCCTGTAATGAAAATTCCAATGGTAGGGTTCCCCATATACAAAAATCATAAATAGGTGATGAGGAGATCATGTATCTATCTATATGATCATGGGTAATCACCATATTTGTGTTTTAATCAAAAATCGATCATGGGATTAGGTTTTAATGGCTTAGGTGTCGTATGCTTCAGAGAATATTAAAGGTGTGTTAGGCATTATGAAACGATACACGACCATTTTAATGGGTATTTATAAACCTTATAGGTTTGGTGATGTTTTCGTTTTTCTCAAAGGATTTTTAGGGATGAGAATTTCTTAGGTGGGGATGTTGTAATGACCTGTGTTTTTTAACCAAATATAAATCCCAGTGAAATTGATTTATTGCATTTACTGGATGAAAAATTATTAAATCAGGCTATAGAATAAAATTATAATCCTTTAAAAACATGTACGTGTTGTTTTTGAACATGGATGAAGGCTCAAGAGGTCCGTTGAATGTCTTGTTGAGTTCCTAAGGAAACAGGGTCTAGAAAAAAATGTTTGGAGGGTCTGTAGAGGGCACATAGTTTTTCTAAAATCATGAGTCCTCAGCACACATCATACGACCTTGATTAGAGGATTAGAAATGCCCCCACATGGGCTCTATATGGTGTGTCCTATCCTTGTTCCTATCCCACATGGTTAGTTCAAATTAGGAAGTTCCTTAAAACTATTCATTTCATGGTTTATGGATGTTTTGGAAAACATGTGGGAAACACTATGTGAGGTCAGATCCCTATGAAGAGGGTTCCACATGGTTGGATTAGGGTTTGAATAACCATCTTCCCTAAACCATGCACATTTTTTTAAGAAATTAGTTAATTTAAATAAAAATAAATATAAAATAAAACCTATAAAATTACCCTACCTCTCCCCTCCAGGTTCATACGACACATGTACCCGACCACCTCAGTATTACGACAGACAATTTCCAACATTCATCCTCCTCTTATCATACTGATTCCACTAGATTACATCCATTTTCTCAATCAATTCCATGATTTATGGTTAATGGATTCCTCTTATCCCCTCTTCCATTGAATATTCTTCTCATCATCACTCAATTTCAGTTCGATCGAACCCTAGGGTTTGGGTTTTTTGGGTTTTTTGGATTTTTATCTGATGTTAGGCCATGCAGTGTGTCTCTTAGGAATCCTTTAATTCTAATTTTGTGTTCTCTATCTATGTAGATGAATTTTAGATTCATTTTTTTTCTAGTGCCACATCAGGTTACTTTGATCCCACTTTTTTGTCTAGAATATCTTTTTTTGTGTACTTTGGGTGATTCCGGGTCCCTAGTAATTTTTTAGTGTTATTTTTCCATCCTTGAGGTGGGTTGTGTCTTCAGAGTCAATGGAATCTTATAATATATGAATAATTTGGAATATATATATATATATGTATGTTCCCCCATTACATGTATATTCACCAATGGAAGTGAATATATATATATACATGGGTCTAAGTGTTCTTATTTATATATATGAAAAATGAATATGATTGAAAGTATAAATGGATGATGCATATACACATATATGTAAAGATCTCCTTGCATATATTCATGGCTATAAAAATATGTACATATCGACTTGGTGTCATTATGTATATAAGAATGCATATTCACGATAGTGGGAATGGGTAGCTTTAAGTGGTCACTGATAAGTATGTGAAGATATAAAGTGAATGGTCTGGTCTTATTTTGAGGTATGATCCCCTATATATGCCCTTTATATATATGAATGCATTTTGTTTCTCAAATTTCACACTTTTCTTGGTTATTAATTTGTGCTATAAATTTTTTGGAATATATGATTCATTTGATTAATTGTTTCATGCCTTATGAATAAAATTTTAATATGCTAAAGGAATTGTGTGAAGAATAAGGTCATGTTTATTTAATAAAACCCATTTATTGAGGTGGATAGTCTTCTAAACTAAAATTAGTGATTAGGGATTTTAGACTTTATTGGTTGCCTATATTTGGTATTTATCTATTCTCTAATGTCTTGTTCTGATTTTTGGAATGCTGGTACATGTCCTTAATTTTTAACAACAAATGGATATTTCCTTATTGAAATGTTTCATTGACCCTTTCACCTCTTATGTTTGCGTTTGACACCCTCTTACCAAAATAAATATTGAACATAGCTCCTTATACGAGATTTTCATGACTTATAAATAGACTGTCAAAATTAGGTAAATTCCTATTTGTCCATGGTTGCTTCTAATTACCTCTTTTTACCTTTTTGAATTAATTTACATGTTTTGAATAAATGGAATCTCATTAATTAAATGGTTTAATCATGATGGTTTAATTTATTTAAAATGAAATAAAATGGTTTAAGTAAAATGGTTTCCTCACAATCATTTATAATAGTGGTATGGCCAAGCCCATTATTAACCTCATAAAAATGGATTATGTGAATATAATTGATTGAATGGTCAACACTTATTAGATAATTAAACCATTAATTATTTCCCATTTCAAATAAATTTTCATGTTGATTTTCAAAAGGCCATAAGATCCTTTGAATAAGAATACTATTGAGATTCCATGTTGATTTTCAAAGGACCATGAGAGCCTTTGATTAAAATGACCATGTGAGCTTCAATGCTGATTTATAAAGGAATGTGAGACCCTTTAATTAGGACAACTATGTGAGCTTCCATGTTGATTTGCAAGAGACTATGAGAGCTCTTGGATTTGGGTTAGGGAAAAGACTGTGAGGACTTCCCCTTCACTTAGAAACCATTATATGGGTGATTGGATTTATGTGTCGAATTCAATGACAAGATATTTTCCATGGAGGCTCACTCACCATTATGAGTGATGTAGCCTGGAATATATCACATTATCAGGATTTAGGGAATATACCATATTATATGAGATTTTAGGCTCATTAGATTGGTCATGGAAAAGTGTGCTACATCCCAGCCCATCCAACACTAGTATTCATGGTATATGACCTTTATCCATCCACACAGATTTGTTTCATATAACTGAATGCAATATATAAATAAAATATATATATATATGTATATTATTAAGTATATATATATATATCTGAATTAGACACTTATTATGACTACGAGACGAAGCAGGCATAGCTGTCAGGTGTCCCTTAGGAAACCTAGACTAGTTGTTACTAATTTATTATGTTCTATTTAGTATGTCTTTATAAATTTACACTATTAAATTTATATTACACTAAACGATTAGGCTAGACCATATGGGTTCCAACCCACTGAGATTATTACCTCACGCACCCTTGGGCTACAATTTCATAGGGTTACCTGAGAAGACTTTATGTTTGCAGGACCTTAGACCTTGATTTTTGTTGGTTTCATTTATCTAGGAGTAAGGGGAAAAGGAATGAGAAAGAGATTAGGATGCTCATAAATATTTCTTTCTAAGGATTTTTATTTATTTTAATTTTTTTTGTACTGCACGGTATCCTGTATCATTCTATATTTCTATGGTCTTACTTATGTATCATCAACAAGAAATTATTTCTTTGTTTAAACTGGCTTTGTACAAAATAATTTAGTTTTTGTATTAGTGTTTTTCCTTCTATTTAATTATTATTACTATAAATATTGTTTGTTATATAGTTTCTGTTTTACCACTATACTAATTTGAAAATAAAGGTATAGTCTCGCCACTATCACCTCCTTACACCCTCTTTGATAGTTGGAATCCTCTGACATATTGGAAGATACACATGAGGCTATGAGACTCACTGGCCCTGCTACTATACCATTCGTCTGTCAGGCCATGACATTACATATCCTTTATAGAAGAAAATGTATAATTATTTTACATTAAACCATAACTAAACTAGGAGAATTATAAATTAAAAATCATAGTTTTTTATAATATAATAATTGTTAAAAATAATATATATATGTGAACTTCTTATGAAATAATAATTTCGAATGTTCCATTAAGTCATCTTTACTTAAAATTAGACGTTTTAAAGGGAACATAAAACATTTATTATTCCCATAAAATTTAAAGTAAACTGATTATATTAATGGAACATATATACAAAATATTGACGAATTAAATTAGAATACCCTTTATTTAAATGGATTAAAATAACGATAACATGTAACACAGAAGTTACGAGGATGGTTAAAAAGATCAATTTTTGGTTCTAAAATACATTAGTGGAAATCCCACATTGTAAAATGGGTAATAAACCATTACTATAAAAATAATAGAAGGTGAATATGAAGGTCAAAAAAGAATACACATAATTAGGTTTCCAAAAATAACGTATAACCTTGGATGTAAGTGAAAAATATAGAATACGATGGTGCAATCATCATTAAAAAGAATGTGAATTATCCTTACAAATCCCATAATTTTATAAGGAAGAAGTTCATCAAGGAGAAATATTCATATCAAATTTTGTTATTTTTACACAAATAAAAATCTCATGGTGGGAGAAACCATTCATGGAATTAATATTTTCAAAATGAAATTTTATAAATCAAAGAAATATGGATGTAGTTAACAAAAACATTACAATATCGTAAACATTGAAATTGTACAACCATGTAAGGTATACTATTTGGTGGATTTAGGAACACTATTTATATCCTAAAATTTATGAAAAACATAAATCTATTTCCAACACATACACTATAAAAAATATTTCTGAATATGAATCAAATCTCAATAAAAAAATTGAGGCAAAAACCCTCATATTATACATTGGTGAATTCCGTGAATGTAAATAGGGAAATAGATAATAAAATTAACATTAACCAAAACATTAAAGGATTATCATTCATCTATAATTATGATTATATGTTTTATATATTACTATATGTTTTTTATTTACAATATAGTTTTCATTCATGTAGGCTAGATGAGGTTGTTTCATAAATTTCACTGTTACTCTTATAATATGTAAACTATTCACAAAGTTGTTGTAAAATAGATTCATAGTCACTAGTTTATTAAATGTCTATTACCATTATTATTCAAAAAAGACTTACTTTATATAGTTATATATTTTTTAGATATGGATTCAAATTAAGAAATATCATCGGTTTTATCAATTAATGTGGTTGAGTTTACTTGGAATGTTCATTACTAAGATCTCTTATAGATTATAAAATATTATCATTTCATAATATTAATAGTTGAAATATCATTTTTACTTATTATGAACATTTATATTGTGTTCTATTTTATGATTTAAAGGAAAACATATGTCATTTTTTTGTTGTGGTTAACAACATGTACAAAGAAGACACTATATTTTTCTATGGAATGAGAGAGAGGTTATGCAACATCATAAACACTACAAACCTATAGATGATAGTCATATTTTATTATTGTTTATTAATACAATATTTCCAATAGTATCAACTTTATTATTATTTTTGGAATACTAAATAAATACACATATTACATTTGAAAACATAATAGGAAACATGAACACATCAGAATAACATAATTAATCCTTCCATTATATCCTAGAAAACAAAGAATTATTCTCCTTTAGGTTTCTTTGGGAAATGAAAAATATTTTTGGAGGGTGAGGATGCTCAGTAAGGAGTATTATACAATAGAATCTATCATAAAATTAACATGTAATAATTATTCTGGAGGGAATAAATAGAAAAAATGAATCCCCGATCAATAGAAAATGAGGGCATGCTCTATGATTAAAAATAAATTAAAATATGGATGATAATAATAATTAATCTTATACTGATGGAATGCATAATCGTATACGTCAGAACATGAAGTCAAGGAGTTTTAGCAGGATTCTATACTAATCAAGGAATAGGTATACACCAAAACTGATGTTTTTTTGTCTCATGAGACCTACTGATGTATTGGGGGTTCTATAATTCTAGTACCCAATCATTAACTAATTAATTTCATTAAATTAACTATAATACTCAACAATACCTTTCATATGATTCCCTAAGGAACCTATGGGTGAATTGAAACATATATATTAATATAATAAAAAATATATAAAACAAAAACTTCCCAATTCAATGGTATAATGTGGATGTCTAAGATAATATCCCATAATCAACATAGAAGTCGTAGGGTAACATCAAAGTAACAAGAAGTATCCTAATAAAAGTAATATATGGGTGAGGTTACTTTTCTGAACTATGGTATCCTTATAATGTTTCTTATACATTGTAATGGTTGGTTGGCATAACCAATCATATTGTTCTAACTCCAATTCATTCAAGTATTTCAAAAGGCCCAATTTACCTAGAGAATAACTTCCCACTTTTACAATACCTTAAAACTCCATTCTATAGTGAAACTTCTAATAAATCATGATCCCTAATCGAAAATCCCAAGTAATTCTATCATTTATCTTCCAATATGTTTTTTCTACAATGTGATTATATAATATAATTCTAAATAGGCCATACATTAAAAGTCATCTCTTCTATAGGCATCAAGAAAACTCCTTTTATTTCACAAACATCATTCAAAAAGGTTGTATTAAGGAAACTAGTCCCATTAATTTTATTACTATACCATATAAGAACACAATTAGAATACACTATTTTACGAAAATTCCACCAAATGTAGATATTAACATCGTATACCTATGAAATTAATAGAATATGATATAAATATTTATTTTAAAGTTTTTGTAATCCTTTTAAACTAACCATTAGTTTGCGGATGAAAGGATGTTCTTATATGTATATTAATGTCGAGTTCCCTTTGAATATTCTTCCAAAAATCCAAGGTGAACCTTGGGTCACAATCAGATACAATCAATAAGGTTATCAGTATTGCCTTACGATATCATTGATATATATTTGGGCATGTTTCTTATGTGGAATAACTTCTATTATTACTAATTAATTAGAAATATTATTAATAAGTTCATCTATGGTCTATATAGAATCATTCTTCCAATGAGTCATTGGGAGTCTAGTGACAAAGT
Source organism: Viscum album (assembly GCA_963277665.1). NCBI lineage: Eukaryota > Viridiplantae > Streptophyta > Magnoliopsida > Santalales > Viscaceae > Viscum > Viscum album. The sequence goes on from OY728152.1 coordinate 2,006,631,578, forward strand.
CCATTATAATATTTTTTAACTTCTATAGAGGCACAAGATGTGGTTTCATGACTCCTTTAGGATTTTGTTTTTCAAACATTACCTATTGGTATAATAATCATCTTGAAACATAGTACCCAATTTCAAACATCATACCCACCCACCATAAATTTTCACTTAAATCCATACACATCATTTTTCTATGAGAGTGTATCCAGAAATTTGAGCTATGTGAATTATCAAGTAGTTCATACTTAAACACTATTATGGATGGAACATAAAAAATATTCCCAAAAGTTAACAATTCGTCTCTATAGTTGAATTATATAAATTTCCCATAATTAAATTTTTTAATATATGATTTTAAGATCACATAATTCTATTGGTACTTTTCAATATTTTCTTTTATATATGGTTCAAAAAATTAATAAAAAAAGAAAATGGATCCCCTTTACAAAAAATCACTATATCCTTATATTATAGATATCTATATAAATGATCCTTATTAATATTCATTATGGATATAACTCCATTGCCCCTATTACCCAATGAATCAAACACATTGGTTTTTCCCATAGTGGTTGTTTATTTATAAATCATATTCCTTGAGTATCTCCAACAATATTCTTTCCCTCATGTTGAGATCATTATTAGAGAAGATATATCTCCAACACTTGTGGTATATATATATGTAAAAATTCACTCTATATGAAGATTATCCATATTTTTAAACAATATTTTAGGTACTATAGTATAACGTAATTAGTTTGGTAGTTATTTTCAAGGATTTTCAACTACATTGATGCATAGTAAATCACTCTATGATTCTATATAGGGCCACAAACATGTAATTTCATCGATGTATGACTATATATTACTAATCCTTCCATAAAATATGGTAACGCTAAAAATTAGGTATTAATTAGTAACCTATTTAGTTATTAAAAATATTCCTCCAATTCCAATGACTATGTGAATTTAATCATATTACATGTTAACTTGGTCAATGGGATATCCAATCTATATATTTTTTGAACAAACAGTTAATAGTAATATTCCAAACATAGGAATATTTGTATATTGTTTATGTTCCTCGGTGTAGACCATTACATGACTACGTTTTTAATTAAATAGTCAAAAAATATTTCATATTTAGAGAAAATATATAAATTCAGTGAAACCTCATTTATCCAATACTCACACTAACTCTCTTCCTGATATAATACTTTTTCCTAATGGTCTCTAGAATTATTTTTTAGATGAAACTCATTATCTTTATGGATCATAGATTATATTAATATATCATCAATTAATACCCCATAAAGATATAAATATACTCATTAAAATATATATATATATATATCATCTACATAAATAAATGAAGGTGTATTAGTCAATCGAGAAAGAATTACTATAAACTCACAATGTCTATGAATTGGTCAAAATTTATTATTCTGTATATCAACCTTCTTCACCATTATTTAATAATAACCAAACTAATATCAATCATTGAAATGTAATAGGATATTTAACGTTCATCAAAAAAATTATTAATACATGTTAAAGGATATTTTTTTTGATTTTAATGTAATTGATCTCCCTATAATTGTTGAACAATCTCATTGACCCATCCTTATTTTTATTGACTAAAACAGGGGATCCACATAGTGAAACACTAGGGAGTATAAATACATTAAAACTTCCTTCATCAATTTATTTAACTACACAAAAATAACTAGTTTCATTATATATAGAGTTTTAAATACATGCATTTCATCAGGAATGAGTTCACTAGAGAACCAAACTTCACACTCTGGTGGATGAATATGCAATTCACCAAGAGAAACATAAATATATTTTTGAACCATAGGTACCTACACTATTAATATTATTTCTTCCTAATCCACATATAATAATTGATTTTACCTTATTCCCATAAATTCACTAAGTATTATTACTGTGGGAGTATCCATACAATATTTAAATGATGATGTCTCCCTTATAAAGACAAGAGATTCCACCTCACCTTCACGAATCATAATATATGGAAATAAATTTTTTCCATTACACATTGAAATTTAACTAATATGAAGGATCATATAACAGTTAACCATCTTTATAATAACCAAGTCTGAAAATAGGATATGCTTATACAATATAATTGGAACCGCTTGACTTATCTTTATTGCAATAAGATTCCCACTCAGTTTCTCAATTATAAACATATTTAATATATTTCTTATGAAATATCTACATTTTTTGAAAAAGTAGATAATATGTAAGAGTTCAATGATATTGAATAATATATTTCATTTTATAAATTTGAAGAAATGATCATTGTACATACCACTATGTCATTATAAACATTGAGTTTAGATATGGAAATCACATAAGTGTAGACTTATGCCCTTAAAATTTTATGATGTAAATTCCTTTTATCTTTAGGTAATTAGTCAAATAATTTCCCTTTTCTTTACTGTTAGAAATTTTAACATTAAAAACTTCTTCCTTTTCTTTTCACCCAAGATCATGATGGAATTTTTATTTGCACTTATATCAAACTCATTTTTCCTTTCTAAAATCCCCAAGATGTTTCTTTCAAAAGCTGTAAAATGTGGGAAATCACATCCTTTATTTTTTTTCTTTTTCATCACGTTAATTCTAATGATTCTAATATAACCTCTTATTATAATTGTTTCCCTCTAATATAAATATACTAGAGAAATACTATTCTATTTTAAATAATCATGTGACTATATCACCATATGATTAATTGTTTTAAAATACCAACACAATTCAGAGGATCTACCTTAAACACTTAATGAAATGATCCATCTTGTATTCTAGTCTATAGACACTATCCTTATCATTTCAAGATAACCTTGTAATGTTAGTCTCATACTCCACAACATATCCCTTCTCATATTTTCAATAATTGAATAATTTACATTCCATTTTTTCTAATTTATCACAAGGAAATTAATTTTTATTGATTACACATTAGAAGCTACCCATTTCATAATATTTATCTAATCATTATATTTAATGTATAAAATTGTAACTAGTATTAGTTTGAATCTCCATTCAGATGATAAACCACCATGATGATTTTTTCCTTTTCACCACTTCCCATGGTAAGAAATATCTTCTATGGAGAATTTATCCTTTATTTAACTAATAATTGATTATTTTATTTGTTTATATTTGGGTTTTTTTCTCATAAATAGGAGTAATATAATTAAGCGATATTTTTAATTAGTAGGTTACTCTATACAGGTGATATTATTTATTATAGCATGGGTCATGTGTCCTAATATGGTTATAATATAATTATCCCCAACTATAGCTTCAATAACATATTTAGGGGGGAAATTCCTACGTTGACTATAGGTATCGATATTCATCCCATTCTATTAGATTGTTTTCTATCATTATATAATGGAATACTATAAAATAGCTCATGATATTGATTTATAAAATCAAAACCTATTAATATTTCAATAATTTTTCCTAGAAATATTACGGTATTATGTTGTACTTGGGATATTTGACTTTTTCCCAAAAACAATATTCCCCATGGTTAATACTAAGCTTTCTATAATACTGACTATAACATTCCAAACTCCAAAAATATAAAGAAAATAGTTATGTTTATTTATTATTTAAAAATACAACTGATTCCATGAGATTATACAACTCTGTAGTCTAGGAAAAATAGATATATACATACAATACATTTGAAAATAGAAGATAAAATATTTCAAAATTATTAAAAAAATTATCCCTTCTGTCATATCCTTGAGAAAAAAATAATTTTATTCTCTATGATTTATAAGGAATTATTAGAAAATAAGAGTGATCTCATATACTCAGTAATAAGTAACATAAATTTTAATATTTCATAACATAAACATGGAATAACTTTATATGTTAAGAATAAATTAAAAATATGAAACCATAATCAACTAAAATAGAGGGAATTCTGTATCCATGACAATAAATGATTACATTGATTTAAATAATAGTTGATCGCATACTGAAGGTATTCATAATTTCAAACATTAAAACATGATTTCAATGCCTTTTTTCAAGACACAATACAGAAATGGGGAGAGTTATAAATTAAAAAACAAAGTTATTTTGTATTATGATACCTATAGATTCATTTAATGGATATATAATCTTGTAAACCACACATAACAAGACTAAATTCAGAGAATTTACTAATAGATTCAACATGAACATTTATAAAATTCATTAAAGAACCCCAAGGTGAATAAAAACATGGTCATATACATCATAAAAATATTTAAAACACTTGATTCCCCATTCAATAGAACAATTTTTATTTATATGAGTACATTCCTAAATCATATTAAAGGCTATAGGGTGTCATTAACGTGTTAGAAGTACCCTTATCAATGAAATATATTGGAAATTTTACTTTTAATGGGTTGGGTTATCCAAGGAATATATTAATTATGATCAATAGTTTGTAGTAGTAGGTGACAATAAAAATGGTAGGAAATATCCATCATCATGGTTCTTAAAGAAAATGTGAATATTCCGAAGCATATTCCCTAAGAGATTCAATCCATATATAACATCATAGGCCCACTCATCATGCATCATCGTGATGATTGTGTTAATGATAAATCAAAGCTTTTTGTGGTGATTTTTCAATAGTGAATTTGTGATAGAGTCACATCCACTTTCCACTATCTATAAAGGGATTTACTTTATAGGAAACTATAAATACTTTTAGTTTTCCAAAACATAGGGTGGTATTTTCATAATAGAAAATATTTAGTCCATAAATGGTTTTGGTAACCCTCATATCAAAAATATTGGGGGGGAGTGTTAACAATATTGACCTAAAAAAACTTAAATTTTATAATCAATATGGTAAAAAACCATCCAAGTAAATGTATGAACCATTTAAAAAATAAAAGTTTGTGAATAAAACATGTTTCCCAAGGAATTAAAATTGAGACAAAAGAACCCCACCGTTTCCTTGGGAAGAAATCCAATCAAAACCACATGAATGATAGGGATTAAAATTGAACATAAAATACCTTGAATAAATTAATTTATTTACATGAAATCTTAAATATATATTATATACTCCACTTAATGGAAATAAAGTGTACAATACCAATAATTTCTCAATGGGTGGAATTAAAGATAGAAAACCCTTAACGTTTGTCCAGAATTCCATGAACATAAAATAACCTCCTCTATATAAAACATATATATCATAATAACATAATATATAACCTTACTAAAATCCCTTTTAATTTGTACTCTATAAATAGTAATTATCCACATGAAATATACCAATTTTTTAAATCAGACATTTATTATTTGGATTATTTCTACTAGTTGCATAATATCAGTGGTTGTATTCATTATTATTCAAAATCACATCCTTACTAGGTCATTAATATTAATTTTATATATTTTTATAAGTATTTATTATGTTTCAAATTACTTTCATGAGTGTTTTAGTCTTTATCCAGGAATATCATATAAAAAACACGCATGTTTCAGTGATTCTTATTGACCAAAGTGTGTTTTCTTAAATGATTAATTAAATATTTAAATAAATTTTCCAGAATAAGGAAATAAATATTTATAAAATTATATTATATTATATTATTAATTATATTTCATTATTCATTCATTTCATAAATTATTATGATCTGTAAATTATGTGGTTCAACCGACCCAAAAACGAGCATACCCTGATTTAATGAAAAACTATGAGGTAGTTTTTTTGTATTATATTTATAATAGATGTATAATGGTCATATTTAATGTTTATTAGTGTGATAAATTAAAATTGTAATGAAATTATAATGAAAAATAATACAAATTAAAATATTTAAATTTTGAATAATTTATTATGCACGTAGCACGCTTGTTTTAAATTATTTAATTTAAAAGCATAGTTTGTTGATTATATCGTTAATAGGATATCCATTATTTTTTTATAAAAAAACCCAATTTATATCATAAAAATTATATTTCCTCATTAAATACCTTATAGTGACCATCATGTATATGTTTTAACACCCCAAGATTCATAGTATGTTATCTCTTCAAAGTAATTCAATAACTTGCGCTACACACAACACCGAGTTCAAGCGCACCATGAATTACCAAACTAGTCATTCAAAAAGTAGTTATAGATTGTAATAACTGAATTTTGAATTTAATATACTCCATATAATTTTAGAATCCATATTATGAATTTCTTAGACATAATATAAGAACAAATTCATTTTTTCAGATAAAAGAAGTATTTTTAAAAAAATACAATTTTACCCATTTTAATGGAGAACCTTTATTTAAGAAAATAATAGACACAATTATATATTAAATTTAATGATTTTTTCTAAAATCAGGATAAAAAAATTTATCTTGGAAAATTTTTTGGTACTTTCATGATAACTTTCATATTTTGAGGAATATTGAAAAATATAAAATTTTAATTGAAAACAACTTTTTTAATCAAATCAATTTACCATGATAAGTTATTAATTTTAATGTTTTGGAAGTATAATTAGTTTTTTTATTATTTAATACAATTTATTTCATTATAAATAATTTCACATTTAAATTTGACATAAACACATTTCAATCATTTGAAAGTTTTTACGTTTTAAAAAAATGCTTTTTGGTTTTGACAATGGGAATTAATTTTAAATTAATTAATGAAAATTATATGATTTTATTTTGGTAAAATAGAACTCATTTTTGAATTCAGAATATCAAAATTATCCTAGGGTGAATTTTTTGTATTTTTCTGAAAACATTCAATTTTTAATGTATAGTGAAAAACATTGTGTTATTGTTTAAAACCGACTATTTATTTAAATAATTATTTATTTTATTTAAATTTATTTTAAGTTATAAAATATATATAAAACCTATATAAGTTCAATTCAATTCATTGGAGTCATTTTATAATAAAATTAGATATATAAAATTTTATTGAATTTTATTTAACGTCTTTTACCAACCTTCTAGGCACGTTAACAAATTTGAATAAAACATAATTTTACCGCTTCATTGAGTTGAATTTAAAAATTCTAGAGACATGGTTGAAATCAGTATGTAAAATTTTATTCAATAAGATGAAATAGAATTTTGGTGAATAGTAAATTTTGACTTTTATTTTCCACAGTTAAAAGTTAATAGGGTAATTAAAGGTAAAAATGATATTATAATTACCATAAAACATGTCCTAATTCAGTTGGATAAGTGTAATTCGACCAAATATAACGTTAGTAATAAAATATGATCCTTTAGGTCCACTTGGATTAGATTAAGAAATTTATTATTATTTTATTTAAAGAAGAGTTAATAGAGTTAAATTCAATGTTTAATAACTATACAATTTTTAATATAGGGTTACACACAATATAAATTCGACTAAAATTATTATTTATGAATCTAAAAATATTTCCTACATAATGGTATTTTATTCATTATTTTTATACATTAAATAATTTAATTTATTTATGACACAATGATGATGTAGTAATTACATTTTTAAAGAAATATTTAAATAATTAAAATTATAAATATCCAAATAAATGTAAATTGAGACTTTTTATTAATTGCACTAATTTTAAAGGATAATATGAAATGTCAGGGTTGTTTAAATAAATTTTATTCAAAGTGATAATGTTTTTATGTCTTTCAAATTAATCAAATACTAAATAGTGTTAGAATTGACATAATTGAGTTTTTAAAACAAATTCTTTATTATTAATTGATATAATATTACTAAAAATATAAGGATTTGAAAAAAATACTTAGATAAAGTTATATATATAAATTTTTAACCACATGGGGTTCTCTTGGCTTGATATATTAAATTTATTAACCATATAATATAAAAATAAAAAGAGAGAGGGTAAATGTCAAACTATTTAACTAAGAGTTAAATCTAAATGATAAGGTTAATATGATGACCTAAACTATCTAAAACCTATTGGTTGAGAGTTTTTCGACCCATCCTCACTTTATCCATGAAATAATTTATTTTAGAGCCATTAGAAACTGAAAATTATTTTATTACAAAATAATATTTCACGATTTTCCTGAAGTGACTCTCACCTCTCTTATAAAAGGGCACATCCCCTTCTCTTAATTTCACACCTCCAAAGCCTTTTGTATCGGCTAAACCCTACCCAAATATCCACTGAACTCCCCTCAATTCAACCTAGTTTCCTTACATTGATCAAAAATCCAACCTTAGGATCCATTTTGATCAACTCAAAAGGAAACAGTCGAAGTAGAGATAATAATTTGACCACCCTCTTTCATGTTATTTTCTTCTTCGACCTCCTCTTTCTTTATTGTAGCCATTCCAAAATAATAAATACATTACCTATTACATACCGTGATGTTATTATAAATTTTGTACAAATATACTAGTTATAATATCCATCATATAAATGAAAAAGTCATCATACGTTCGTACGTACGGCTTACCGTCTCCACGTCGTGGTGTAGTTTGTTATTCAACCACTTCATTATTTGGATGGGAATCATAATGAGTATAACTGATGTAAATAACAAAAATAACATGTTAATAATTATTTATATATGATATATCATCCATTTACATACGATTTCACAATCAATATAATGATATTGTCGCTCGTTCGTACATACAGATTACCGTCTCCACGACGCGATGAGATTCATTTCCACATTCACCATTCAATTAAGATTATAAAAATATATATTATCAATATGTATTTAATATATGACATAATAATTATACTTGTGATATATATATACATATATACATACATATACATACATATATATTATTCACTTACTTCCTTTCAATACGATTTGAAAACGGAAACATCGTTTATGCGTACGTACGGCCTACCGTCTCCATAAACGGTGACTTCCATTTCAAATATATATCTATTATAAATATTTATATAATAAATATATGTGATATAAAAATCAAGGATTATATTCTGGAATTATTTAAATCATGATCAAAATGATTCAAGTTAAAACACATATGATAAAGAAACCGATTATTACCCAAAATGTTAATTTAACAAAGAAATCATTATTAAATGGTCATTATAAAGTAATAAATGAATAATGTATGATATAATAAATATGAATATGTTTCAGGAATAATTTAATAACATTTTATGGTCATTATACAAGAGGTTAAACGTACCCTCCACCAAAGGAATGTACAAGGTAAGGGTTAATTCTACAATCTCTTTACTTATCTGAGGTTGTTTTTACGTAAGTTTCTACTGGGAGACATTTATTATCCATGTCCTTGTTTCATTAAAGTGTTTTAAAAATGATTTTTAAGGTACTTCATTACTAAAACATCATTTTAAAATTTTGAAGGACTTATTCTTCTAAACCTTTCTCATTAATGTCGATATTTTAAAAATAGTTTTAATGTTTTATTTAAATAGACATTATTGTTTTAAAATTGAAATTACTTTTTAAAGTCACAAATTGTTATGAGACACTTTAATTTAAAAATCTATTTTAAATAACTTCTTGATAAAAAGTGTTACTTTTAAATGTTTTCATGAAAAAGGGATATTTACCTCAAATATTTTTACTGGAAATTTTCAACTATGTCAACATCCTTTACAGGATATTATTCATGATCAACGTTGATTTATTAGGATAAAAAAATTTCATACATTATTTAATGTTTAGTGATATTCTAGATTATGGATGTTTTATTTTTATACCATTCATGGTTTATGGATAATTTATTAACATTTTGTATTCTTGTTTTAATTCAAATGTTTATGTTTTATTTAGACCTTTTCATATGATGATTGCAATGGACTTAGTAAGTGATGGGTGGAGCCCGATATAACTTCTAGATGCATCGGTAGGATTAATGAGATAGAATAATGTCTTGGCACAAGGCCTTGACAAAATCTTTTTTGTATTCTTGGCATAAGGCCTTGAATATGTGGTTATGATGTCTGGAATTTGCATTTCATCATTATGAAAGTGGCTATTTAAATTTCATGTGATGATTCGACTAGTAAAATATCCATGTGAATAAGTAAATTTAATTATTTGATTTTATCTTTTTGATATTAATCTATATTTTAGGTTTTAAAGTCTTTTGTTTTAGCCTTATACATTTCTTTAAATGTTTGTGCTTATTTATGAATGTTTCTGCTATATTGTTATCCTTACTAAGCATATGAGCTCACCCCTTCTGATATTTTATTTTCCCCAATATTTGAAGATGTTTTTTATAGCTGACATGAAGGGACATTCTAAGGATATAAGTGTGTTAAAATAGAGAAAAAATATTGTTTATGTTATTTTTTTCATTATGTTATGTAAAACTTATGAATGTATCTAGTATTTCTAAGGCTGATAAACTGATCTATCTTTTGGGACTCGATTCTTTGTAATCATGACATTGTTATATAATAATACACCGACTCGAGTAAACTGGGGTTGGGGTGTTATAGTTGGTAGTAGAGGATATTTAATACAAAACATAGAAGCTAGATTTAGAAAAACTCGGATTAGAGAAAATTAATCTATGATAGATTTTGGGGATTAGTATAGAAGTACTTCATAGAAATTTGGAACTGTGGGGATTTTTTGAGTTTTCCAAGAAACAAATCCCTATCTGGATACGATCAAGTAGAGGCAGCTCTGGCACAGATGTATCTTCAGTTAAAACTTGAAAACACCGCTTTGAGCAAGACTCGAATGGGAACTCGTGCATGACAACGGGTCATGTTGTACTCTTGGTTACGACACTCCCGGGGGATTTTCGTAGGATAATTCACATTTTCATTACAAGATATTATGAAGGATTTATGAGTAAATATTTCCTCAAAGAAAAAAATTTATGATTATATATTATATGCATAATATTTTCAACTTATTTTAGGTATTTTCCATATTTGGAATTATGCACATCAATTCATAAAAAAACCTTGTGTTTTCCATTGTTTACAAATGGTTATTAATATATGGAATGTGAACTCCAACAATATATATCATCCAAATATTATAAAGGATCATATATTTCATGGTATTAATCCAACATTTAGAAAGGAAATAGCCTCCCATGTGTTATCATCATATGAGGAAATAACATCATGTGTTAATATGATAAGTAAAGAATTCTCTGAGTCCTATGTCTTTGAAGGGAAGCCAGAGAAGAAAAGGATGGTAGAGAGAAATATAGATAAAGAGAAGTGGGGAAAGAAGGATTTTTCCATATGTGTTAACTGTGGAAAGAATCACCTTGGTAAATTATTGAATGGAATGAGTGTTTGTTATATGTGTGGAGAAAAAGGAAACCTGGTAGGTGATTTCAAGGGTAAGAAAAAGGTTTCAAATGTACAATGCTTCATCTATAAGGAGTTGGGACACTACACGAATCAATGTTTCAATCATTAGAGTATACTGTAAGTGATGATGTTGGATAACAATCATGTTACGATACTACCAAAAATGAAGATGAATGAGTAGTGTTCTTATGTTGATATTAAATAATTATTTCATTTAAGTGTTGTACTAATGATTTACATGTTATACGAATTATATAGTATATAAGGATTGTACTGTAGTACTATTTCATTAAAAATTTGAGAATGTATGGTACCAAGAAAAGTGACTCAATTTCATGTTAAACTTTTGGGAAAATACATGGTTGATATAAATATAAACATTAATATAGTCCTGATATTTTGGTATTGATTTTGGAATAAGAGTTGATTGATATGGAAAAATTATATTAGATATTATTTACTACCTTGTTACTAATTAATGTTTTGTTTATTCCATCAATATTAAAATTTACAACATTTTTGGATATATGGAGTATATTCAGTATTCTATTTTGAATAAGGGAGCATGATTGTGATAAATAATGTTTTATGAAAATTCAAGGTGCTAATATGTTTTAAAAGAATACATGATGAAGGTATTCACATATTATTACGTGGGAAAAAAATCATAACTGTGTTTACCTTCATCATATATTTTGGAATGTGAATTTGGACAGATGTATTTTGGATAATTCTAAAGGGTGGAATATATTAATTTTTATATTGGATATAATTATTAAGGTTTTATCATTTCAAAAGATTATTTTTGGATTGTTATAAAAATGACAGCCCGGAGGTCGGGCGACAACCCGTCGCATCCGGTAAGGTCGTGAGCCTTGAACCCACAACCGAAGGGTGACAGGGATGCATGACCTACCACTAGCCAACATGATGTACAAGTTTGTATAATATATTTTTTAAAATATTCTGACAAATGAATTATAAATTCATTATTTTTGGAATCCTATTCGATGAGGATTAATAGAATATTTCTGAATTCAATTATCTTTTAGAGTGAAATATGAGTTTGTGGTAGGAATTAGTTTAAGGATGAAACTATACGTGTCAAATATATTTTTCCCTCTAATTCAATGAATAAATTAATTCTTAAACTTTAAGGAATGGATCTTAAAACCAAAAATGAGTTATCTTAATACCTAGTGTTTTGTTGAACCGATGATATTTTAAATCATCGTAGATTGATGGATTTGAGGCCCTAAATTATTTTACTTGTTTGTTACTAATGACCTCAATCACTCACAAATTTTCTCTTAATCGAGGTCATAATTTGGTGGTGAATTTTCATTCTATTTCCCCCTTATTAAGACTAAATTTCATTAACCCAATTACCGATGTGGATTTTCCACAAAGGTATTTTTATATTTTTAACATTTTATTTTCAGAGAAAAATTTCCAATTGTGTGGACACAATTTATTGAAGGAGGGGAGAATGTAACACTCCGAAATTTCATAGTACATTATCTAATCAAAGTAATTTGATAAATTGCACTACACGCAACACCAAGTTCAAGTGCACCATGCCATACGAAACTAGCCATTCAAAAAGCAGTTATAAATAGTATTAACTGAATTTTGAATTTAATATACTCCATATAATTTTAGAATCCATATTATGTGTTTCTTAGACAAAATATAAGAAAAAATTCATTTTTTCAGATAAAACATGTATTTTTTCCAAAAATACAATTTTAAAGCCTTTAATGGAGAACCTTTTTTTAAACAAATATTTGAGACTTTTAAATATTAAATTTAATTAAAATAAATTTTTATTTATAATCGGGACATAAACAATTTAGTTTCGATAGATTTTTGGTACTTTTCTGATAACTGTTATATTTTGATGAATAGTGAAAAATACTAAATTTTAATTGAAAACAACTTTTTTAATTGAAATAATTTATAGTATTAAATTATTAATTTGAATGGCCTGGAAGAATAATAATACTATATTTTTATTATTTAATACAATGTATGTCATTATAAGTAATTTCACATATAAACTTGACCTAAACACATGTCAATCTTTTGATAGTTTTTAGTTTTTAAAAACCCACTTTTTTGGTTTTAACAACTTGAATTAATTTTAAATTAATTAATGAAACATCTTTGCTATGAATTTGGTAAAATAGAACTCATTTTTGAATTCAGAATCCCAAAAATTATATTAAGGTGGATTTTTGGTATTTTTATGAAAACATTCAATTTTTGATGAATAGTGAAACACACTGTGTTATTATTTTAAATCAATCTTTTATTTAAATAATAATTTATTTTATTTAAATTTATTTCACATCAAGATAGTTATATAAAACCATTACAAGTTAAATTTAATTCAATGGAGTCATTTTATAATAATATTAGATGTATAAAATTTTATTGATTTTGTTAACGTCTTTTACCCACCTTCTATGCATGTTAGAATATTTGCATAAAACATAATCTTACCGCTTCTATGAGATTATTTTCAAATATTCAAGATAAATGGTTGAAATCAGTAAGTAAATTGTGATTCCATAAGATGAAAATAATTTTTGGTGAATAGTTACTTTTAACTTTTATTTACCACGGTGGAAAGTAAATAGGGTAATTAAATGTAAAAATAATATTATAACTATCCAAAAACATGTCATAATTTTATTGGATAAGTTTAATTAAAGAAAAGAACCTTAGGAAAAAAAATTTATCCTTTTGGTCGACTTGTATTTGATTAGGACATCTATTATTATTATATTTAAAGAAGAGTTAAAGGAGTTAAATACAACATTTAATAACTAATCCATTTTTAATATGTGGTTACACATAAAATAAATTCAACTACAAATATTAATTATAAAGATAAAAATATTTCCTACATAATGGTAGTTCATTTAAAATTTTTAGACATTATATAATTTAATTTATTTATAACGTAATGACGATGCAGTAATTACATTATTAATGAAATATTAAAATAATTGATATTATAAATACCCAAATAAATGTTAATTGGGACTTATAATGAATTACACAAATTTTTTAGGTTAATATGACATGTTAGGGTTGTTTAAATAAATTTTATTCTATGTGATATAGTTTATATGGATTTGAAAAATATCAAATATTAAATAGTGTCAAAATTGACATAATTGAGTTTTTTAAAATAATACAGTATTATTAATTGAAAAAATATTCTAAAAAATATATTGTTCTTCCAAAATACTTATATAAGCTAATATATATTAATAATTAATCACATGGGGTTCTCTTAGCATGCTATAGTATGTTTATTAACTATATAATACAAAAATACAAAGAGACATGGTAAAAGTCAAATTATTTAACTAAGAGTTAAATCTACAGGATAATGTTAATTTGATTACTTAACTTGTCTAAAACCTATTGGTTGAATGTTTTTAGACCCATACCCCCATTAGCCTCTAAATAATTCATTTTGGAGTAATTATAGACCGAAAATTATTTTATTATAACATAATATTTCAAGCTTTTTCAAAAGTGACCCTCACCTCTATTATAAAAGTGAACTTCCCCTTCTCTTAATTTCACACCTCCAAAGCCTTTTGGCTCGGCCAAAAAATACCTATATATCCTCCCAAATTAACTCACTTCAACCTAGAGGCCTTAATTTGATTATAAAGCCAAACTAATGATCAATTTTGATCAACTCAAAAGAAAACACACGAAGTAGAGGTAATAATTTCACCACAAACTTTCATGTTCTTTTCTTCTTCCACTTCCTCTCTCTTTGTTGTTTCTACACAAAAATAATTACTCTAGTACATAAAACATACTATGATGTTATTATAAATATGTTACAACCATATTCTTTATTCTCTTCATCCTATAAATTAAAAATTCACCATACGTGCGTACGTACGGCTTACCGTCTCCATGTCGTGGTATAGTTTTTATTCAAACACTTCATCAATTATATGCGTAGAATGATGAGTATAACTGATGTAAATAATAAATATAACATTTTAATTATTATTCATATATTATATACCATTCAATTAAATATTATTACACCATCAATATAATGATATTGTCGGTCGTGCATACGTACAGATTACCATCTCCAAGATGCGATGAAATTCATTCCCATGTTCACCATTCAACGATGATTATAAAAATAAATATTATTAATAAGTATATAATATATGACATAATAATTAAACTTTAGATATATATATATATATATGTACATACATATATCTTATTCACTTACATCCATTCAATATGATATGAAAATGGAAACAGAGTTTATGTGTACATACGGCCTACTGTCACCATAAACTGTGTCTTACATTTCATATATCTATCTATTATAAATATTTATATTCTAAATATATATGGTTTATAAATCAAGGATTATATTCTGGAAGTATTTAAATCATTATCTAAATGATTTAAATTAAAACACGCATGATATAAAGAGGGATTATTACCCAAAATGTTAAGTTAACATGGAAATCATTATTAAATGGGAATTATAAAGTCATAAATGAATCCTGAGTGATATAATAAATATGAATATGTTTCTGGTATAATTTAATAACATACTATGGACTTTATATAAGTGGTTAAACGTACCCTAGACCAAAGGAAGGTGCTAGGTAAGGGTTAATTCTAGAATCACTTTACTTATCCGAGGTTGTTTTTACGTAAGTATCTACTGGTATATATTTACTATCCATGTCCATGTTTCATTAAATAGTTTTCAATGGGATTATTTTTTAGGGAATTTTTTTTACTAAAACATCATTTTAAATGTTTTAGTTATTTATTCTTCTAAACCTTTCTCATTAATGTTCATGTTTTAAAAATGGTTTTAAGGTTTTAATTATATGGAAATTAATGTTTTAAAATTGAAATTCCATTTAAAAGTTTCAATGTTGTATGAGAGATCTTGATTCCTAAATCTATTTAAAATATCATCTTCATAGATAGTGAGACTATTATATGTTTTCATGAAAAAACTATATTTCTCTCAATGATTTTTACTGATCATTTTCAACTATGTTAACATCTTTTACATGATATTTTTCCGAATCAGTGTTGATTTATAATGATACAAATATTTTGTACTGTATTTAAGTATTTGTGATATGTTTGAATGTGGATGTTTTATTTTTATACCATTCATGGTTTATAGATAAAAAATTGGCATTTCGTATGCTAGTTTTAATACTAATGTTTATGTTATGGTTAAACCTTTTCATATGAGGAATGAATTGGAGATATTTAGTGACGGGTGGAGCCTACTGTAGCTCCTAAATGCATCATTATGTATCATGAGACAAACTAGTGTCTTGGTATAAGGCCTTGAATTTGTGGTTATGAAGTCTGGAATTATGCATTCCATCATTATTAAAGTGGCTATTGATATTGTATGTGATTATTCAACTAGTTGAATATCCATGTGAACAAGTAAATGGAATTATATTACATTATATTTTCCATATTATACTGAAGTTTATGTTTAAAAGGATTTTGTTTAATTTTTATACATTTCCTAAAATGTTTATTCTTATATATGAATGTTTCTGCTATATTGTTATCCTTACTGAGCATCTGGGATCACCCCTTTCTTTTTTTTACTAGGATATGAAGAAGTATTTTAAAGTTGACCTTAGAGGATAGGATAAGGATATAAGTGTGTTCAAAAGGGGAAAAATGTTGTTGACGTTTTTATTTCATGATGTAATTTAAAACATATCAATGTATCAAGTACATCCAAGGATACTAAACTGATTGGTCATTCATGACTAGATTCCTTGTAATCATGCCAATGTTATGTAATAATTTCCCATCTCTGGGTAACTAGGATTGGGGTATTACATGTGTGGTGATGAAAAATAAATTTCATTGATCATGGGGGAGGTAGTCTTCACGTACCCACAAATAATGATTTCATTTTACATTATGGATATGATATATGGATCAAAAATTATAAAACCATTAATAAAGTATAATAAAATTATATTTGTGAAATAATGTTATTATATTAGTTTTCTAGAATAAATTATAATGAGTATAATTAGGAAGAATAAATAAGTAGTTGTTAATACTCATGTCTGATACTTCAGTTTTCTTTTGAAATCACCATGGAATATGTTCATCCTATGCAAACTAATGGTGACAAGAATCTATTTCAAGTTAGATATGGTTATAATATGGGAATCTTTAATTAGTTTCATTTAAAAATTATATGGGATGTGAGTCTTGAAGTGGTTAGTATGTAACTCTTTTATAAGTGAATAGAATTGTAGTTTGGGGAGTATCCCTTAAATTTAAAATATTGTAATCTAAATAATTATGGTTCCATAAAAAAAACGGAAAGGATAGTAGGGGAATGTGACTTGATAAAAAATATTCTGAAAAAATCTTTTTTGGACAACCAATAGTGTATTAAAGAGTTTTCTTTTAAGTTTATAACTTTTACCTGAATTTACTTTTAAATTGGTAATTAATTTATAACCTTAGTAATTAATTTTAATGAAAAAATAAATATTTATTTTTTATAAAAATTAATCACTATAATTTATAATTTTAAAATCATTTTATAATAATTTTTTTAAAGACATGAAAATATATCTTTAAAATAATGACACATAATCAAGAAAGAAGAGTTTTTATAAAAATAAGGTTTTTGAGATATAAATTTATATAATAAATAAAATTATCAAGAATACTAATATTAATGACATTAATTGATATATTATATGAAAGAAAAATCTACTAGGTCTTCATTTAAAAAAATTGTATAATTCTGTCAAAATAAATGATTCAATAATATACAATTATTTTTATTAAAATAAATTTTATCATTAGTTGTAAAAAAATTTCCAAAGGATTTAATAAGATAAAATAATATTATAAAATAATAAATTTTATTTCATAAAAAAAAATTTTATTAATTAAAATTTATTTTAAACGTCTAGGCCATTCTTATATAATGATAAAATCATACAAATTATATGTGTTGGGAAAACTATATTTTTCATCTAAAAATATAATTTTCAAAATAAAATCAAATATTTATATTAAGATTATTTTATTATTATAAAAAAATCAATTAATTTTATAAATTTTAAATTACCAATTTTCATTTTTAAAAAAAATTCTTGAATTAAAAGACTTTATAGTGCACATTTTGTAATAGTTTAGGGATGTATCATTTTCCATCCATATTAGCAAATATGATATTACAAGGTATAAAAATAATATATTAATCATTTCATAATATTAATATTGTTTTAATTATTATGGTTTTAATTATATAATTATTTTTTAACATTCACATAAAGGGTTTATGAAAAATAGAACCTTCTCTTCACGGAGGTGGTAGTCCGAAAAAATACATGAAGATGTCTTCATTTTTCATATGGTTTTTTGGAGATGTAAAAGAATGAGATTTTATTATTATAACATCATTAATAATATTAATATCACCTATGTTATCATAATTTCATGTATAGAGAATATTCTAAGGGTTATACGAAGATTAATAATAAAAGACTAAGGAGTAAGAATTACTCACACATAGAGTTTGAACCTTCTCTTGAATTCCCTTTCATAAATGAATGACATTGAATAAAATATTGATTCCATAGGCTTATAGATGTGAAATATAATTATAGGAGAGTTAATTTGGGTATATTTTCATAAAGAATCTAAAATATAGAGTTTTATTGAATTCATGGTGAGAATGACCTTTTATAAGTTGAGGAAAATGACATATCTTAAAATACCAATTACATCTTAATGATTCCATGACACTATTCATGACCAAATGGATCAAAAAGTGATCCATAATTGATTATATTGTTTTCTATGTAATGAAATACTCCACAATTCATTTTCACATGGGTTTTATATATGTTTTGTTTATTTTTCCATTATATTTTTACACATTTCCATTTTGGGTTTTATCTTTTTAACTAGTTTTTAACTAATTAATTTATATTTTACTAAAAATATAAGATAACCCTTATTAATTTTTTTTTCTATTTTTTAAACAAACATTCAACTCTATTTAATCCAATTGAATTTCTAAATAATTAATAATTATATTTAAAATTTAAACATAGCCAAAAGGTTTGAGGGACAGGTAGAATCCTACTCCCAATAAACTATTATAAAAAAAGATAAATAGTAAAAAAAACATCTCGAAAACATGGGGCCTTACAAAGCCGTGTATACAAAACACCGTCCTTATCATTTCTAACCAAACTGTCACAATAGAAGGGTGGGACAAACAACCAACTAGAACCAACCTCCATAATGGCCCTTTTAGAGAGACTATCAGTAAACTGGTTAGCTTCTCGATAGACATGAGAAACATCAAGGCATAAGCATTCAGCGAGGCTAAGGCCGGAGATCGAAGTAGAAATCATCTTCCAAGTAACATTCCGAGATCTATCTTTCAGAATGTGCATAGAAACAGATGAATCCTACTCTAACCATACTTTACGCCACCCATAATGCACTGCATACCTGATATCCTTGATCATATCCCACAATTCTACTTCAAATGCATGCGTATACCCGACATAATGGAAGAAACAACCATTAATGAGGCCCCGATGAGTTATAAAGAATCTACCACACCCAGTAGGACCCGGTGCACCAGAGACCACCCCATCCACATTCACTTTCAACCAATCTGAAATTGGTGGAATCCACTAGATGTACTTGACCATTCTACCTATCCTTTCCCTACCACTAACACTAAGAGATCTCAAAAGTACAAGGTCATATACATCATTGTTCATAAACCTAGTTTGGTTCATCGAAGGAAGATGAATGCTTCGATGTATCACCGGAACACCACCCCGAAAAGAAGGCTTGACATTGTTGAAAACAATGTTGTTCAAATATTTCTAAATATAAGAGAAAACTGAGATAATAGCAGTAATAAACAATGATTTCACTTGACTAGTGAAATCAATCCTAAAGGCTTAATTGAGTAGCGAATCAACAGATAAAAAGTTAAGGCATCATTGGAAAACTGATTGCACATAGTTCCATAAACGATCCGAAAAATTTCACTGGATAAACAGGTGTGCTCTAGATTTATCACTGTTAAAGAAGAAATAGCATACTGAGCCTAAATTTAGACATGTGCACTACAACAGACACTGTATAGGCAGTCTATTTTTCCATATTCTCCATATCAACAGGGAGTTGTTGGGGGGGAATATAGGGTCGACGAACACCTTCATACCAAGGAGGGATTCCAGAATGTACGACACACTATAGGTTATGGCATTCCTGACTGGAAAAGGATCCAGTAAGAGCAGGTTTCTAGATTAAAATATCAGTATCAACATAATCTTATTTTGTAATGTCCATGCAAAAATTACACAACATTTTTATACTAATTTATTTATGATAATCCTTTAACCATTTTCATGGTCATTAACATGAATAATAGTAATATTAATGTTATTCCTTAAATGAAATTAATCTTATCAAATAATATGAACATTCTGATATAAAATATGAAATCAATTTTGGTAGATTTAATTCCTACAATTTATGTAAACTAACATTAAACATAGGTGAATAAAACCATTTAAGAGTAAAATGTTACAAAATATTCCAAATTGATAAACATGGGTTTTATAAAAAAACATTAAAATTTTAAATTATTTATATTAATATATAAATTAATTTATATTTCATTTAAAAAAGGTTTTCAAAGTTATTAATTGAATATTTCATTACGATAATTTTAGGAAAGTGTCAGTAGTAGGAAAATAGATATGTTTTCACTATTCACCTTAAAATCAATTATTTCAGAAAAATAAGAAAAAGTTATCTTAAGATTATATTGTTTTTACAATAAATAAATGATGTAAATTTTATAAAATTAAAACAAATATTTATAAAATTTATATTTTATATGTATAATAAATATATAACGGAAATCATTTCAAATCAAAACATTTTTCCTATAAACCTTTTTGTGTTCGTAATCCTGTTTTGTATAATTTTTTAATTAATATAAATATTTTTATTTAATAATATTTCTAATATTGTAAAATTTTCATAATATTATCCAATTAATAGTTCAGAAATCATTTTTTATCAGTGTTGGGTTTGAAATATGATATAAAAAGTTGTGTTTATTTAAAGTAGAATTATATATTAAAATCATAGGTGCATTACATGAGAAAGGGTTTATGAAATCCATTGTGTTTTGTGATTAACATGTGGAAAACAGTATTTTTTGAAAACATATTGTATTTATTAATATTTTCATTTTGTGAAGGATATCATTTCATGAAAACAATAACCTTGAATAGGTTCATGTGTAGGGACTTATGCGGACATACTTATGTAAAAAAATCCATGTGAAAGTATGTGTTAGGTATTCCTAAAAAATGAACATTATAGGAATGAGTTTTAACAATTTGGAGACTTTTAAAAGAAATAAATCATTCCTTTAAGACTAAATTTCATAAAGGAAATTGAAGTTGTTTTGAATAATTTCATAGTTATCCTATATAACAGATGTGTCTTATGATCAATGAGAACCTACATAAACATTTTGTAAGAAAAGACACAGTGATGTCCTCTATTGTCCTATGTTCCAACAAGAATTCCTTCATAAGGTATTGATAAAATTGTGTGGATAAAGGTAGTGACATAATGGTGAAGGGTGATCAAATCATAAATGATTATAAAAGGTAGTGACCCTTCTGTGGTAGTAATTCATCAATCTATTTTATAAGAAGACTAACCCAAGGCATTGTAGTGACATAGTGTACACCCACCACGAGAAATGATATATAGAATTTTAGCAATTTGACACATTGTTGTTTTATGATCCTTATATAATCATAGTTTGGAAATTCAAGTAAAATTATTATGTCCTATGTTCATGCATTACCTAACTTCCAAATATATTAAGTGGTTTTAAATAGGTAAGTAATCATTGATCAAGAGTAGTTGATTATAATATAAAAAATGTATTAATTGGATCCTGATTTCAAGATCGACAGTAAAGTGAACCCACTAAATGTGAGGTCAACATTATTTTAGGAAGTGAGAGTTTGATTATTTATGTTGGAAAAATAGAATGACATTTATACACTAGTTTACCACCTATGGGAATCTCATACTAAATACCCATGTGGGGACAACATGTGAGTTAGTGATATTGTTTTGGTATTTTTTATATTCCCTTTGGCTGAAAAAATAATTATCTAAAATGATATCATGACATTATATTCTAAAAACATGTGGTTAGAAAAATTATTCACAATGAAATACATGAGTGAGGAATCATACATTATAGGTATTGAGATCTATATAGATAAATACAATATGTTTATTGGAATAAGGGAAAATACATATATTGGTTATGTGGTAATGTAATTTACCATGGATAACCCTAAAAAATTGTCTTACCACTGTTGCATGGTAAAAATCATAGGTACATTTAAACTATATCAAAATAATTTTAAAGGATGGATAGGATTTATTATGAATCTGACATAAGCTCTATTGTGTATTATTTGTTTTTTACTTAAACTGATGTCACTTATGATTTCAAAATAACACAATAGGAAAGAATAGTTTAACTATGTTTTTAGCATCAATATTCAAAACTATTACAAAATGTTTCGTTTTTATTTTTTAATGATTATTTTATTTGACCATCCATATTTAGTAAGATATTATAAAAAAATATCCATTTTATAGTGTTTTTTATGTGGTAGTGAAATCCATCACTAAATATGATTTTTATATATTTAAATTTAGCGGTGGTATTTTAAACATCCCTGTGAAATTAATGGAAATTAGTTATTATAAATATTATTAATTAACTATTTATATACTTGTTAGTAATTACTAATTTTATATTGGAAATAAATTATTATTTATTTACTGAATAATATTTAATATTTAGTATTTAATATAACTAATTATTTAAAATTTTATTTATTCATTTTTAGTAAATTATTAATTATTTATATGTATTAGTTGTTAATTATTTAAAAAAATTATCTATAAAATTTTAATTATTTAGTGAATATTAATCATTTACTAATTCATAATTATTATTTCAAAATTACAAATTACAAATTATTTATATATCTATATATTTATATATAAACAGACATACACACACATAGACACATGGATATATATATATATATATATATATATGAAGTGTGGTTAAAACGTCCTCGCCTATTATTCAAAGTGAAGTTTAAATTCAGAATTCAAATTAAAATACCAAAACTCTTCATCTGAGAGTCCAGTTTTGATTCATAACCTATCAAATTGTAGCATAAAAAAAGAAATATGATCATTTGGGATAATAATTTGTTCATTTTTAATAATATAAAACATATTTTTTTACTAGGATTAAATTAAAATGGGGATTAAACATGAAACAATCACAAATTTTGATTCAAGTGTTTGTTTGGGCTCCAAAACTTTTTCAAACCCATTCTTAGTAAGATATCAACTTTTGGAATCATTTTTCTTTTAATATAGGCCCAATTTAAAATCCTAAGCCTGAGCTATCGGACACATCCCTTGAAAATGATTTGTATACTTTTTTTAAAACAAAACATAATAAATAAACTACATTTAATGTGCATATTAGGATATTTTACCAACCCATGTTTTGCAGAACTAGAATTTAAAAATACTATAAAATTCAAATTTACAAAACATTGAAATAATTAAAAAACAAATCATCTGTGCACCACCCCAACTTTAGGAATTTATCATAGAATGCCTACTAAAAATATAAGAATCAATATAATACATGGGGTGAGATAAAAAATTCCCTATAAGGGTTTTAAATAAAATTTATACAACTCTTTAAAATTTTACAAGTAGAATTAAAATAGTAGATCCTAAATATTATTAAAAAACCATTATTATGATAAAATAATGAAAAATTAAAATTTTTCTATTTCTTCCACTTCGAAAATAATAATTTTTTATGGGTAATTAATGGTACATGGAATACCTTTTATGAAATCCATACCTAAGGGAAGAAATCAATTCTTAGACTTACGAGTGCACACTCCGCAATGTCACATATTTCACCAGTGATGAATATTTCGAAATCATTTTCCTATGACCTGAGTATCTCAGTTTTGTCCCAAATTATTTCTAAAGTACATATTTAGTACTAAATAACTTTAACAGAATAAAAATATTCCCATTTCACCCACATACTATCGAAGATTATAACATCACTTAAGGGAGATTCCCATGCTTGAAAACATTTTTAATAATTAAAAACCATAATTTCTATATATATGCTTTAAATGAATACATCATCTCATAATGTTGATATTGTAATTTATGGAGAAGATAATATCCATAGTTATCCATTCGTGACTTTTTAGATGATGTAGACTCAAGTATGCACATGAAATGTTACATTACATCGTAATTTCATATAAAATGATAAGTTTATCTCATGTAGTTGATAAATTTTTTTATTAAGAGTTTAAAATCACTAAACATCCGTTTGGAGGTTTTCAACTACCATTTCTAAATAATAGAAAAATAATATCCATAATTACGGTTTTTATAATAAAATTCTTATATATGTAAATATATATAACTATATAAATATACTTATATAGGTGTATATTTTTTTATACATAATAATACATCCAAATTTTGGATCTCAAACACACCCATATGACACACACTAAGAAAAAGTTGATAAATAATTGTAAATGTGTTTACTTGCATGTTGGATTACACACATATCCACATATATGTATATCACCCTTATAAAAATAAATGTTTTAAAACTAAGTTAATATATAAAAAAATCAATATAAGATTCATGGAAAATAAACCCTTAACATATATATATATACGTATATTCTGAAAATATTAAGCTATATATGTGTATATACGCATGTATATACACATATATTTGTAATTTTTGGTAAAAAGAACATAATTCAATAATGAGATTTTATTCTTAAAACCATAATAAACTAAATATAGATCTTCTAAATCGAGAAAAAATTTCATATATATGATTTTGGTTTAAAATGATATGGTATACATATATATATATATATGTGTATATATTTACATATATAATTTTCCACAAAAAGAAATTATGAAATCCTCTTACTTGATTCGGATCAAGAGAGGGATGAGGTTTCTTGAACTGAGAGATAGAGAGAGGGATAGAGTTCTTAACATGGTAAATTTTTGTGTGGCACTTTGGTGTGAAAAGTGAGGAATTAAAATACCAAAGGGTCAATTGTATATCCGAATAGACTAAATATAATCTAACAAAAACAATGATTAGCAGAAATTTTATGATGAACATTGTTAATTTGAACCACAAAATACAAAAATGAAACCACAAGGAATGATACGAGACAAGGATGGTGATTCTTGGCTTAATATATCTCCAACTAAGGGAAAAATGAAGTGGTTGAAGATAAAGGGTGGTGGAAAGGGAGGAAAATGAAATCACTGGAAAGTAGAGGTGTAGAGGGGCTGATAGCTACAAGGTGAAAAGGGGACTGATAAGACTCAAGGAGGAAGAACAAGGGTGGATGAATAGATGGCTAAGATAGAGTTTGATCTGATCCAAGGGATAATATTAATCCTAAAATAATTTAACAAAGGGTTTTATGCAGCTACATAATCGATGGATATGATGATGTCCCGAATCTAATCGGATGGTTTGGGTTGATCCCTGCATTTAAAAAACAAAAAACGAATGGGAATAGATCAAGGTGAGATCAGATGGCCTTGGGGTGATGGAGTGTATTTAAAATGGTTGAAAATATGTATCTGTTGAATCTAGATCAGATGGTTGGAAAAAATAATTGATAGAGTTGCACTGGTGGGGGGTTTGAAAAAGGTACCAGTGAGGACGGTCTAGATCTCACAAGACAAGATCGAGTGGCTGAGATCACACACTCAAGCAAGAGTTTCATCCCACATCGAAACCAACCAGGTTTTGGGATGCCTTATATGGTTCATCATGTGATGCTCATGTCTGATGACACCATCACACACAACATGGGGTCCTTATACACGAGAAACCACCCGTGGGGCTTATCCCACCCCTTCATACACTCTTTGAAAAACCAGTGTGTGACTGGGCGACCCTATGCCCAGCTCATGCCTCTCCATAAACATGGGCTTGCTCCTATGCTTCTCAAGTGTTGTGCTAAGTTCCCACTCTGACCTTGAGGGTTTTTCTAATAAGTCTTCCCTCAATGGGTGTGTTCTAAGCGAATTTTTAGTTAAACTTTATTACAAAAATTAGAAAAATACAGAAATATTTATATCATTATATGTTTAACTTGCAGAATTATTTATTTTATTATTTTTGTATATTGGTTTCCCATTATTTTAATTAATATTGTTACATTACTAATAATAACATTAAATGTTAGTAAATTAAAATTCATATTTGTTTTTTAAATCTCCCACCATTAAAACACCAATGTTTTAAATAACATGAATACCCATGTTTTATATTTTAAAATCCAAACACTAAATAATAAACCATAATTAAAACCATTAATTTAATTTAACCAATTTTTTTTAAAAACATTTAACCTTAAATAACATCAAATACCCAACATCTATAAAACACCAATGGTCAACTTGAACCCAAAAAACTATTTATAACAATCATTTTAAGACTTATAAATACTCGTTCTTGTTATTAAAAGGATCAATCATCATTTCATACTTCAATAGAATGGTGACCTATATTTATTTGACTCTTGGAATTATTTCTACACTACATTCCATACAGTTTTTTATAGTCGATCCAAGGGATGTAAAATACCCCATCGGCCCTATTTTCATTCATAGTGGTTTTATGGTTATTCTACTAGGTCTTGTGATGTGTTTCCATTAGTAGTTGTTATCTCTTGTATCAATGTCATATTTCAGTGTTTGGGTAAAATGTTTCCCATTCTAATTAGTTTATTTGAAATAAAACACACCAATTTTTATTTAAACTATAATAATAACAATAAAAACTAAAAATATTATTATTAATGTTTTAATCAAGTTCACGACATTACATTCTACCCCCTAATGGAATTACACCATTGCAATTCACTTACTATCACAATTCCACTAGTGAAATACCTTCTGGATGTCCTACGATAACATCTTAATTATTTTTATTTAAAAAATTATTGAAGGAGATTAATTCTTTCCTTTACTAGGTCCACTACCATTGTCATGAACCGAATCTGGTGGCCATCAAAATGGACACCTGAGTCAGCCCGTGGTAAGTCCAGAAGGGAATTTCTGATCCCCATAGGCTTCCAAAGGTGACCGGGTATCAAAATAATGAAATTTTTGAATTATATCCCTGAGTTTATAAACATAAAACAACAACAAAAACCAATAAACTAAATCTGGATTTTTCCCACCAAAACATATTTTACAAAAAATTCGAATTAAATTACATAATCTGGAATAAAACTGAAAGACTATAAAAAAGAAAGTAGTAAAAAAGGACATCCCAAGAACCTCCACATGGAAAGGGGCACTGCCCTCAAGCCATCTCCACGACACAGCACCAAGAAGGACCCTTAGAAACACAAACCACTAGCACTAAAAGAATTACCCAAAACTGCAACAAAATTACCAAGTCTACTTACACCCAATGGTGTATGTATAGTGTGATCCAAATCCCAGTAGGATTCCACCCAAAAATATTCCATGTGATAATAATTATAAGAAAAAAAATTTGTGTTTTGTAAAAAAGACTTTCTAGTTACAATTTCTACAATATGAAAATTCAAATAAAAACAGCATTCAAGTGGGATAATTTAAAAGAAATAAACCCTTTTAAATAGAATGACAAACCTACTAAATTTCCCCAGCCAAACATACCATATTTCAATGGTAGGTATAAAATATCAAATGATCACCTGCAATGGGAAAACAACCATAGGCAGTAGATCATTGTGGGTTCCAGGTACCTTGTACTTAGTGAAAGTATCCATACAAATATATATTCTCATGCACATGAGCCCCTAGTAG
Organism: Viscum album; assembly: GCA_963277665.1. Taxonomy (NCBI): domain Eukaryota; kingdom Viridiplantae; phylum Streptophyta; class Magnoliopsida; order Santalales; family Viscaceae; genus Viscum; species Viscum album. The sequence goes on from OY728152.1 coordinate 2,006,659,999, forward strand.
GAATCATACCCATAACATAGTGGTCCCCCAATATCCCCATCATTATAGTTTAGTTAGTGTTTTAATCATCAAACTTGATACATGAAACAATGACAAACCCCCACGGGATCACTAGAATACTAGTACATGTCCACCCACCTAGATACCTAAGTTTTCCCTATTTTTCTCAAATAATATCAACAAGCCATGAAATACAATTTCACATGAAAATACCACCTCTAAGTCACACACAGTCCAAATATCCCCCACACATATCGCATGATCCCCTATTTTATTCAAATTAATTTTGGATATCATATTCACACCAAAATAGTCAACAACACGTTTCACCTATCTTTCACACTTCAAAAATCCTTTAAAAAATTTTACAAAACCTTTCCAAGATAGTACACAAAACATACCATTCATTTCATAATAAAATACTCTCTTTCAAAATTACACTCCTACCAAAATATTTTTGAAACAAAGTTTCACCTTTTACATAAATCAAGAAACCATTTAAAACCATCATAATATAAATCAAAGGAGTGTGACCATGTTTCATATAAAATCCTTCTAAAAATATTCTATGAAGACCAAAATATTACCAATGTCACATCAAACCAAAATTTTAATCCATATCATCATTTAATAATACCATTCCATGAATCATAAAATAACCCCAATGAACACAACATAGAATACACACCAAATAGATTAATTTTGAAAAAAAGGACACTTAAAAACCAACATCTTAACAAATTCTACCATATATAATTTTTTCACCCAACACAATGGAATAGAATCATGATAAACTTATAAATCAACAAAAACTAACTTGCCCAAAAATGCTTACACATGGAATCACATACTATTTGTTCCTAAAACTCCAAACCACTGTGTGAAACTTTAATTGCACCACCATCGCACCACAAATAAGTGAAATCAAGCCCTAATCTATAATATTTTACCAAAATAACAAAAAATAAAACCCTAGGTATGAACCCCAGTATCTGGACATTTTATAACCACAAGAAATTTGATACAAACTCTAAGAAAATGGAGGGAACATGAGAGGAAACATACATAATTGAGATATCTTGAAGACATCTCCCCAAATCCTCCAAAAGATGAATCTCCAAGTAACCAAAACTGGTAGAGAGCCTCAAATGACGCTATGTAGGTTATGTAGGGACTAAAATGGGGCAAAAGAGTTAAAATTGAACGGTTTATAGAAGAATCATATTACCTTATCAAAACTGGACATTTTGAGAGACCCAAAGAAGTTTTACTATAATTCGTGAGGAAAATGAGCCCCAAAGTGGTGAAATAGAAAATGGGGGTGAGACATGGGTTTTTAGGTTTAGGTGGGAGGTAGAATCACATAAAAATAGTAACCAATGAATAATATTGAAATGAATTAGAATTAACATTTGAAACATTAATTGGGATCACCGGTTTGCCCAATTCCAACATAAATCACCCAAATCCAAAATGGTAATTAGTTCATAGGGGGTCCAAATTGATATGCTGGTTTGAATAGGTCTGGGGAGGCCATGTGGGAACCAGAATGGGTGAAAAATATTAAAAATTAAGAAGTCATAAAAGAAAAAATATTATTTTTAAATCTAGAAATGTGATAACAGTTTGGCCCAAATCTTGAAAACCCATCCTTTCCTCAAAAAATGAATGGGAAAACCCTGAAAAAAAAAGAATAAATTGAAATTAGATGAAAAATACCTTTCCAAAAAGTCATGGATATGACAATTCTCCCTAAAATAAATCTTTATTCCCTCAAAAATCTACAACAAATCCTAAATCAAATACCAAACCCAACTATTATGCCAAAATGGACTCCTTTTTCATGTTTCACGCGACCCCAAAATGCTAATATATCTCTAGTTGATCAATCAAGGAAGGGATAATCTCACAAACCAAAACATACACCACTTTTCTAATATGATCAAGTACATTCAAACATAATCCCAAAACAAAACACCTGATACACTATCTGAACAAGACTCGAGAAATTTACCAAGATGAACAACAACATCCAACGGGGTTACCATAGTCTCACTTCAACAAAAATGTTTAGCGCACTCCAATACCAACATTTACCCAAGTAGGAAGTTGGTGTTTAAATAGCTCCAAATGAGAAAACATATTACGAAGACAAGACCATGGACAAAACTGAGTTACTGATATGGGGAGACACAAATGGGATCCCCACTATAAGAGACAACATAAATTTTCCCATGATAGAATTGTGACACTAACTGGGGGAGGCCCGAACACACTCCCTATCATAAGGTATATACATTCATTAGATATTTCCAAAAGAACTTACATGATACCCTTAGTGGGTCTCCCCACCATAAGAACCATCCATCTTAACATACTAGCACAATCCAGCATGAGAAGACCCCAAAATTTAAATTGTTTGCATGAACGCACGGTTAGTCTACATAGTTTGGAAAACCATGGGCTAAGCATGCAAAGAATTTTATTGAAAGGGGAAACATTTCACAATGATATGAGACAAGACACATGGCCAGAGGGAGATCATGCAGTAGCTACCTCACATTTTTTCTTAAGTTAGTGCACTGTTACTACCAACGATACAAAAAATGTGCACTACCACCTACATAGCCCAAATTTCATACTTTTCTATAAAACACAATTTAAAACAAATGGGGAAAGGCATGAACTTAGGAGATAATATGGGAACGAGATTCCCCACCTCTTTCCACTGAACAAGAAAACCTAGAGAAAGACGACAATACATAACGCTTAAACCGTTCCCATCATTCATACTGAGGATGAGAATTAGACCGGTTTTTTAACAACCCTAGGATTTACTTGACTACAATCCAACTACACTTTAGGACCTATGGTTGGAGCTTAGATGATCGAAGCATCATTGGTCCTGAAGTCAGGCCTTTGGAATCCCCAGAATAAAAATTCAGCCTTTGGTGCCAAAAACATCTATATTGTGATCTTAGATGGGTTCAACGAGACACAACACACTCCAAACTCACTTTAGAAAAACCAAACATTTTTCTGAAAAAAGATCTTATAAGATGAACACACATCACCCCTTGTTTCATTGGATGAAATATCCAATGAGGAATGGAAATATGGAAACACCTACCTCTAAATAGAGGATGTCATGATTTTTTGAACAGAGGCACACTTCCGACAAAACATGGACTCTCAAAAGATTTTACAACTTTCACATTTATAGTCAAACGAGTAGATGAAATTTCAAGGGGTCACAGAGCATGACCCATGTGACAGATAGAAATAATATATGGTTATGGACCTTATGTTGAGTCCCAAAAATCCCATTATTTCTTACAAATAGACATATCACACACTCTTGGCCATGTTCCCCGCACTGGTGTTTTAACATGAGCCCTCATTTTAGGGAGACTGCTGAAAGACCCATAGGCCCTCTTAGACATTTTTTACACCGAAAACCCTTGACTGCTACCACATTTGGGGACTAAGGTGACTTAAGGAACTGAGGTACCTTTCAAACTTCCATGACCACTCTCCCAACACAAGAGGATCCACAAAAACAATGAAGGAAATGATGTCTACTCAACCTCCAAAGCTCGTGAAATGACTCCTTGCATTGATCAACTAGAGGACTTTTCTATGGAGAAGAAATTTGGACCACACTTCATTCGTGAATGACATCATTATGAGGGTGTACTCTATCTAACGTGAGAACCCAAGGACCCAAAAAGCTAGTACATTGGTAAAAAAATCACTAGTCAGAACCAGAGACATAAGGGGAGCTACATCAAGGACCCCTAAACTTTTCATAGAAGAGACCACTAACCAGCCCTTCAACCCAACATACGAACCAAACACAAACCCAAAACATCATTTAAACAAGATGGGTTCTTGAACTCAAACCATCGTACAACAACAACATTTCAAAATACACATAAGACACACCACCCAATCCAATAATCAAGACATCAAGTTTTCCATTAAAAAAATTCACTTCCTTGAAAATAAATAGGTCGGTGGTTATGGTACCCACCAATGGTATCCTATGGCCCTCACACATGCATGTTTCTCTGCCAAACTAGGATCCCTCCTCATATCCATCCTGACACTAATACATTCATGCTATTAACCATTCTTCATCCTATATATCCCCATGCATGTGGTCTCTCACAGAAATTCTAATGTTTAAAACAAAAATTCCTTCAAATTTTCAAAACCTAAACATTCAACCTACACTTCGCTTTTTCTCAAAACCACTAACCCCAGAATAAAAACCTGATTTACATCTTACAAAATATTTCTGAAATCACCAATCATTTAAATAAAAAATCACTTTCAATCCATACATTAATTTCTAAAAAATTTATCCCATTTCAAAACACTCCCAGTTTTATGATAAAAACTCCCTTTCATCAACACCACAATTTAAAACCCCATTTATTTTTTTAAACAATATTCCAATGATTCATAAATATTTTCAAATTAATACAAGTAACCAAATAAATATTTATCTTAAAACCCCATACATAAATTCCCAAAACACTTCATTTAACTCAAAAAACTTGTTAGTAATTCAGAAAAATCTATTTGGAAAAGATTTTAAAAACCCACTCTAACATAAATCAAATTTTTAAATGATGTGTAAACACACCATTTAATATTTAGAAATATTTTTGAAATTTCATTTACACCATTTTAGAAATAATTTTCCTACTTTTTCATTGAAAAATAATTTCATAAAAGATCACATATCTTAAATCATGTTTTATTATTTATCTTAAAACCAGGCTTCCATGATTCCAAAACAAAATGGCACAAGACAATGCGAGTGAAAATTAGTTCTGGTGGGTGACTTGTATATATGGTTGGTGTCTATACATCAATCACTTCACCATCATGGAGAGTGTGCAAGGAAAATATCCCCAACTCTAAATTTATTTCTAGGACCTCTGAGATCACTGTAAGAATTTATCCAACTCTCTTTTCATTTTCCCAATCATCGATGACCCATGAAAACAAAAGGTCTAAGGTAAAACGTGATATCACCTTGTGACTTGAATCCCATCATGAGGTTTACTGGCCAGGAACCCAACTCATAATTGGAATTTCACATCCCAACAACCCTAGCTTTGGACTATCCCAAACTCTTCCCCAAATAACCTGACCCAAGAGATCGAACATTACCCCCTTTGATACCATGTTTCCAGAACCGAATCTGGTCGCCCTCAAAACTAGAACCCGTCCCGGCCCATGGAAAGACCCAAAGAGAATTCCCGATATCTACAGGCTATTACAAGTTCCCAGGTATAAAAAAATGAATTTTGGGAATGATTTACTAGAGTTTATAATCATAAAACAACAAATGAAACCAACAAACCAAATCTGTATTTTTCAAACCAAAAAATATTTTACAAAAATTAAGAATTTAATCACATGATATAGAATAAAAGTAAAAGACTATAAAAAAGTAAAAAAGTCCAAAAGAACCACCCAATAACCACCTCCTGGCATGGGGTACCACCAAAAAGACATATCCATGACACTGCGCAAAGAAAGCCTACTAGAAAATCGAAACACTTTCACTATAAGCTAAACCCAAACCCCAATTCTACATACACCCAAGGGTGTATGTAGGGTGTTATACAAATCTTAGTGGGATTCCACCAAAAAAATATTCCATGTGATAATAATTATAATAATGAAATCTGGAATGTTTTGTAATCATTAATTTCTAGTAACAATTTATAAAAGATGAAACTTTAAATAAAAACTGATTTCAAGGGGGTGACTTTAAATGAAATAAACACATCTAAATAGAATGAAAAAGATACTGAATTTATCCAGTCAATCATATAGTACATCTATGGTAAGTGAAAAATATATAATTAGAACTACCAATTGGAAAACAACCAAAGGAACTAGCTCATTGTGGGTCCAAGGTACCTCGTACTCAGTGAAATTAACAATAAAAATATCTATTCTTATGCACAAGAGACACATGTAGGGATCATACCCATAACCTAGTGTCCCCCAACAACATCATAATCATAATGTAGTTACTATTTTCATCGTCAAATTTTCTACATAAAATAGGGTCCAAACCCCCTGGGATCACTATCATACTAGTACACATCCACCCACCCATATACATGGGGTTTCCCTTAGTTCTCAAACATGTTCCACAAGCCATTAAATAAAATTATCACATGAAAATATTACCTCCAAGTCACAAAAACCCACCAAACATTCCACAAACATGTCACATGATCCCCCTTTTCGTTAAAATTTGTTTTTCAAATCATACTCACACCAAAACAACCCACAACACATTTCACCTCTCTTTCACACATGAACAAATCCCATAAAAAAATTTAAAAAACCTTTCAAAGATAGTACACAACACATAATAGCTCTTTAACATTAAAACAGACAATTTAAAATGTACAGTCCAATGAAAATATTTTGGAAACATAGATACACCTCTTACATAAATCATGAAACCATTTAAAACCATCACTAAACAAATCCCAGGATTGTAACCTTGTTTTTCACATAAAATCCATCTAAGTACACTATTTGAAGACCAAAAGCATACCAATATCACATTAAACTATAATTTTCATCCATAAAATCATTTAATAAAACTATTCATTGAATCATAAAACAACCCCAATGAACACAACATTGAATACACACAAAAAATAATCATTTTCAAGAAAGTGCCACTTAAAAACCAACCGATTTACGAATTCTACAAAATATAATTTTTACACCAGACACAATGGAAAATAAAAATGCTAAACATATAAATCATTCAAAACTAACTCATCTAATGATTCTTACACATGGATTCACCCACTGTTTGTTCCAAAAACTCCAAACTGTTGTGTGGTACTTCAATCACACCACTATTGCACCACAAGAAAGTTAAATCAACCACAATAGACAATCTATCACCAAAATGATAGAATCTCAAACCCTAGGTTTGAACCCTAGCTGGTGGAAATTTTAGAACCTCATGAAAATTGGATGAAACCCCATGAAAATGGGAGGTACATGAGAGGAAACCCACTTAATAGTGAGATCTCAAAAAAAATCAACCCAAATCCACAAAAATATGAATATAAAAGTAACCAAAAATGGTTGGGAGGAATTAATGATGCTGATTAAGTCATGTGGGGAATGAAATGGGGGAATAGTAGTCAAAATAAATTTTTTTGAAAGAATAATAATACTTTCTCAAATTTGTATGATTGGAGAAACCCTGATAATTTTCACCATAATCCGAAATGAAAATGAGCTCCAAAGAAGAAAATTGATAATGGGGGTGAGCCTCGGGGTATTTAATTCATCTAGGAGGTAAAATCACCACAAAGGGCTCGATATGACTTCCTAAGGGGTAAAAATTCCCAAATAAATAACCCAAATCCAAAATGATAATGACGTCCTAAGGGGTCCAAATGGATATGGTGGCATGAGTTGGTCAGGGGAGGAAAAGAGGGAAGTGGAATGGGTGAAAAATTTTAAAAAATAAAGGTGTCCTAAAAGAAAAAAAAATATTATTTTTCAATTTAGAAATGGGCTCATGGATTTTCGAAAATCATGAAAACTGATCCTTTCCTCCAAAAATGCATGGGAAACCCCCAAAACAAAGAAATAATCAACATTGAATGAGAAATGACTTTAAAAAAAGTGGTGGATGTGACATATGTGAACAATTCGCAGATAAGATCAAATTAATTGTCAAGGTAGTCTTAAGTTCCTCATCATCTTTATCCCAAATACACCTTGAGCATATAGGATCAAACTCATGCATGAATATTTGGGGTTTCCATAGAGAGGCATGGAAGGTTTAGATCTCAGAGATATCAATGTAGACTAAATAATTATATACATTATGAAATATTTTGTTTTTAGAAGGCTCAATATCAACGATATCCCCATATCCGCTAAATCTCAGAACATGGAACTTGAAGGGACGACATAGGTCACCCTCCTCTCTAGCTTCACGTAATTTTCCTGAAGTTAGATAATTCTTTGACTGGGTGATACACGGGTAGATACCTTCATAATACTTTCCTTTATTCTTAGAATATGAAATTTGTACATATGACATAATGTGATTGACATGTTTTGGTCCATATTATAATCAAAGGACATTTGCGTTCTTTGACACATGGTATATGTGTTTTCCAGAGAAACAGAGTTTTGCGAAAGGTCAATATGTATCTGAACATGTTTTGAATTTTTTTCCTCAAGTATCTTAGTAGAATGTGAAAAAAATTCTTTTAGTGAACCCTCACCTTCCATATTAATGTTTATAAATGGAAATTCACAAAAGAAAACATTATTAAATTATAATATTCATTCTAAATTTCCGAAGATAACTAGGTCATTGATCTCATGCCAACTATAAAGACCCAAGCCCGAACTATCGGACTCAGCCCTTGAAAATGATGTGTATTATTCTTTTTATAAAAATAAACCTAATAAATATAGAACATTTAATGTGAATACCAATATATTTTACCATCCAATGTTTTGGAGAATTAGAATCCAAAAAAACAATCAAATACAATTGTAGAAAACTCAGAAATTATTAAATAAATAATCATCAGTGCAATACCCCAACATTAGAAATTTATTGTAGCATGACCATTAAACCAATAAGAATCATTTTATTATATAGGGTGAGAAAAAAAATTCCACGTAAGGGTTCCCCAAAATAAATAATAAAATTCATTAAAGACATATCTTGAAAATTTAACAAATATACTTAAAAAAGTTGTTCATAAATATCTCTAGAAAATCATTATACACTAAAATAATGAAAATGAAAAAATTTATTGGGGATTCTTCATTAAAAGTAATAATTTTCTATGGGTCCTTAATGGTACATGGTAGACTATGTCTAAAATACATACATAAGGCCACCAGTCAATTATTAATATTACCAGTTCACTCCCCACAACGTCACTTATTTCACATGTGCCAAATTTTTGGAAAACATTTTCCTGGGACCTACCTTTCTCAATTTTTTCCCAAAACATTTCTAATGTACTTATATAGTACTAAGTTAACATGAAGAAATAAAAACCTCCCCATGTAACCAACATAGTATCTAATATTATAAATTAATTCTATAGATAATCCCATGCTTGAAAACATTATTAATAATTAAGATCCATAATTTCTAGATACATGGTTAAAATATGTGCATGATCTCGTAATGTTGATATAATCCTTTATGGACTAGATGATAGACATACCTATCTAATCATGACTTGGTAGATGATACAGATGAATTTACCCACATGAAATGATACATTGTTTCATAAGTTCTCATAAAATGATAAGATTTCTCTCATGCCATTGAGAAAATAATGTATTTATAAGAGATTAAAATTACTAAACAATAGTTTAGAGTATGCTAACTACCGTTTAAATGTAATAGATAAATAATATATATACATAAATTGTTTATAATTAAATGATTATATATTTATATATATATATATAACTATATATATAAATACTTATATAAGTGTAGTTGTTTGTATACATAAAACTATTTCAAATTTTTAATTAAAGAACCATCCTATATGAACACAGGCCATGAAAAATGATGAAATATAAACATAAATGTTTTTACTCTCTTGTAGGATTACACACATACCCACATATATGCATATAACCCTTATAAAAATAAATTTATAAAACTATGTTAATGCATAATATTTTAGATATAAGATTAATGGTGAAGAGACCCTTAACATATATACACATATATTTTGAAAATATTAAGCTATATATGATCATATATTCATGTACACATACATATATATGTAATTTTTGGTAAAAATAACATAATCTAGTAATGATATTTAATTATTAAAACTATAATACTTTAAAAACAGATAATCTAAATCAATAAAACGCATCATATATACCGTTTTGTTATAAAATGATATCATATAATCAAACACACACATACACACACATATATAGAGATACACATGAATATATGTAAATATATTTGTTTACACAAAAATAAATAAAAAAATCCTCTTACTTGATTTAGATTAGGAGAGGGATGATGTTTCTGAAACAGAGAGAGAGAGAGATAGAGCTTGACAGAGGAAATTATCGAGTGGCACTTGGGTGTCCAATGTGAGGTTTATTAAAAAAACCAATGTTTCAATTTTTCATAAGAATAGAGTATTTATAATCAAACAAAAACATTTATTAGTGCTAACTATATGTGAAATAGGGTTAATTGACACCCCAAAATATAAAAATGAAACTATGAGGGAGATCCGAGTCCGGGATGGTGATTTTTGGATTAAAATAACTCCACCCTTAGGGAAAATGAAGATGAAAAATCATAAGGGGTCGTGGTAGGGGTCAACAATGGAATCATTGGAATGTATAGGTGAAGGGGGGTCAATGATTAGAAGCTACAATGGGGACACATATTAATCTCGGAGGAAGAAGAATAAAGAAATAAAAGATGAATCAGATCAAGTTTGATATGATCCAAGGGTTAATATTATCCCTAAATATTTTTTCACAAAGGGTATTACGCTGGTAGATAATGGATGGCTAGGATGTAGCCACGGATCTAAGAGGACAAAAGGGTTGATTCACATATTTTAAAAACAAAAAAAAATATGAGATTAATCAGGGTGATATCAGACAACCTTGGGTGATCATGCATGTTTATATAGGTTGAAAGGTCCCGATTTGGTGAAGCCATATTGGATGGATGAGGAAAGAAAATAAATATAGTTGTGAAAGTGGGGGTTTGGATGTAATAATGTCATGGATGGTCTGGATCTCATGTAGTTATATCGAGTGGCTGAGATCACACACTTATAAAAAAGTGTCATACCATATCAAAACTGAGTGGATTTTGGGGCTACCTTATAAGGTTCATCATGAGACGCTCATATCTAATGATGAAAGCACACACACCATGGGGTCCTTATTGACGAGACCCCACCCATGGGCCTCAAACCACCCCGGTATACCCTCTCCCATGAACTAATACACTACGGGGAGAACCTATGCCCAACACGTGCCTCTCCATACACACAACCTTTCTCCTACACTGCTCAAGTGCATTGTTAAGCACCCACCTAGACCTTGAGGTCTTGGCCTCTAAGACCTCCAACAGTTTGTGGGTATAAATCCAATTTCTTAGTAAAAATTAATAACCTAAATATTAAAAAATATATAAAAATATATATCCTTATATGTTTAACGTACAAATTTTTTTATTTTCTAGTTTTGAATATTGGTTTCCAATTATTGTCCTTTCTATGGTTACATTACTAATAAAAACATTAAATGTTTGTAAATTAAAATTCATCTCTTTATTTTTAAAACCCCACTATTAAAACACCAATGTTTTAAAGAACATTAATATCCATGTTTTTTTATTTTAAAGTCCAAACATTAAATCATAAACTATAAATGAAACCCTTAATTTTACATAACCGAAAGGGTTTTTTTTAATATTTAAGGCATTTATCTTTAAAACACTTAAAATATCCAATGGCTATAAAACGTCGATGACCACCCTGAAACCCAACTGATATTTATAATTTTCATTTTAAGTCTTATAAATACCCATTCAAGGTATTAAATTGATTAACGACCGTTTCTTTCTTCAACAGAATGGTTCTCTATATTTCATTCAATCTTAGAATTTTTGCAATACAGCTTGCCATAATTTTTTTGTTACAACTGATCCAAAGGATTTAAACTACACTATAGGCCTTATTTTCATGCTTGGAAGTCCTCTGTTTATTCTAATAAGCCTTGTGATGAGTTTTCTTGAGTCATTGTGATCTCTTATATTAATGTAATATATTAGTGTTTGAATAAAAATATACTCATTCTATTTAGATTATTATAAATAAAACACCCCAATTTGAATTTAAACAACAAAAATAATAAAAATAACAAAAAATATTTTTATTATTGTTATAATTATGTTTAGGGAGTTATACTCAAAATGTCTCAAAAATTTAAGTCTATGTTAAGGTACCAAATCATTGATCTTCTGATTGTATTCCAGATTCATCTAAGGGGGTGTTATTGTCTTTTTAGGGTGGGGTATGAATTTATTCTGAGTATAAATTGGTATTAATGTGATGATGTTCTAATTATAGTAGTCTTATATCATTTGGTGATTTATGTCACTAATCATTCTTATGCACCAAAGAACCTCAGTGGGCATGGGTATTCCCTATAATAAGAGGTTCTAGGATAAGAATCATGTGTGTGTTCATTTATAGATATTTATATTTGTAAATATATATATATATATATATATCTATTTATCTATATATTTAAATATATTTATGTATATTAATGTATATATATATATGTATATATATGTATTTATATTTGTTTATATTTATCGATATTAATTTCTATTTATATATATTTATTGGTATTTATATATATATTATTGTTGATATATATAGTTATATATTTTTTAATATATATCTAAATATCGATTTTTATACATGTTTGTGAAGATATATTTATCAATATTTATATGCTTATATATATATATATATTTAATTATATATAGACAAGTATATATGTGTGTGTGTGTATTTATGTATTTATACATATTTATGTAATTTTTTTCAGTATATACTCACATATATTTATAAAAATTGGTGTATATTTATATATATTTATAAGCAGTTGAGGGCTTACCTATGTGGTAAAGATTCCCTACAATGCTGCATCAAACCTATATTCAAATTAAGTAATTGATGAATATTCAAGGTATTGCAGCAGTATTGTAACACTATGGTAATGCAGGTACTATAAAAGTAGTTTCAGACCTCTGAAATTGGATTTCTGGCTATGTAATTGGAACATCAGGCCACAACTTCTCGGGGCCACACATTTAATAAATAGAAGGGTTATGAAATTGGTAGAATGATGACATATTATGGTAGAATATGATGTAGGGAATTCAGTGGTATGAATTAGTGTAGTGGGTGGTTGGGAGTGATAGAAGGTGTTATTGGGATGATTTCAAAGGATTTGGAGGGCACATTCGAGTTATTCAACCCACCCCACCCACTCAAATTCTCGATTTGGTTTAGAGAGTGTCCCCGTTGGATGAAATTCTTCAGCGATGTCTTATGAATTGTGGGAGATCCATGTCTAGCTCTATGGTGTAGGAAAGGTTCACCCTGAGGTTCTTTTAGAGGTTCCACCATTTTAGGAATGAGTATTGGTTCATCAGCAGGGGATCCATGGGAAGAAAATAGGAATAAAATGGTTGGTAAATGGGGAACCACAATGTTACCATGGGAATGGTTGTTCCCCATTGGGAATTCTATTTGGATCTCCATATTGCATGCCAGTCTGATCCACAATGCACTACAATTTTGTGCTAAGTGTGATGATTCTAGGATGTGCACCACAATATGGATCATGAGATTATGGACATTGACCAATGAAGAGTTATGTATGCCTTGAATCATGTGGAGGAAATAATAGTATGGAACTTAGTCACATCACATTATATGGTCTTCAAGTCTTCATCTTCCTAGGCATCGATAAACCATTGATAAATAAAAAAATTGTTCCAGTTGGTATTTTCCAAACCCTATATGGATGGATGAGGCATAACCCATTGAGGTTTCTTGTAATGTGTGTTTTTTGACCATTTCAATCCACTATATCTGATATTTATTTTATGTTTGTGTGTGTAGTCATAGGATTACCTAAGTGGTAAAGTCAACCCATAATCCTGAATCAATATAGGGTTCAAATCAATATGGTGGAAAATTTTTGTGGTATTGTACAAGTGATTTAACATGGTATAAAAGTAAGTATTATAGAAGGTACTATATTGTGATAATGTAGTATTAGTAAAATTTCCCCATATGGGCTTCTGAGTTTTGATATTGGGCCTTCGACATGTAAAAAATTGAACATCTGGGCTACTTACTAGAGTAGATTCTAACTAGTGGTGTGTATGTATTCATGATGAAAGTCCCTTAAATATTAATATTGATATAATATTATCATAATAGAGGGATATATTTTAAAAATTAAAATGTAAAAGTATCAATAGTGTTTTTAAGGAAAGGTATCAAGTACTATTGTGTGAGGCGATGATGGAAGGCTGCAGACTAGTTTTTCGGGTGTCAACAGAAGTTTCCAAAGACACAAAGGGGGGAGGGGATATTATAGTTATGAAATTTTCTCCACATATCAAGGCCTTTGTGCCTATATTCTTTTAGGAAATGTGTTATCTGAATTTTAGTCCATGTAATAGTTTCCTCTCATACAATTTAAAATTAGGGTTTATCTGAAAAAAGAAGTAATTGAACAAGTGTGTAGTTGTGCATGTGTAATTATGTATATTATGTGTATTTAAATATTTACCTATGTATATTTATCTCTATTAATATATATTTATATTTTTATAGTGTTATTTTAAATTATATATATATATAATTTATAATCATTTATATATATTTATTGCTATATAAATCTCTTAATGTATATGTGTATGCACTTGTATATATTTATATATATTGTGATACTATACACACACATACACATATATTTACATGTGCAATATATATATATGTGGGTGTGTTTCTACTTTTATTTATATAAATTTATGTAAATTTATTTATATGTATATAAATAGGATAGATAGTCATATATATTTTATTATATTTATATATTTTTATATAACCACATTTAAATAATTTTATATGTAATTATAATGTTATATATATTTATTTAGAAATTATGAATAAATATATGTATTCACATATATATAAATGTGTGTGTGTTTACATGTATTCAAATACATAAGTATATTAATGTTTGTTATATCACCACATGAAGGGTTTTCTGGAGTGGGAAAAACTTTTCTGAATAACCAAGATGCATGAGGTTTACATATCACCCAACACATACATATTATTTATTTTGAATGGTATACTCAGTTGGAATGGGTATCCTGGGTCATGGGTTGTAGTGAGATCCAACTAAATTATGCATATTTATTCAGATCATTTTGAATATATATATATATATATATATATATATATATAATCACACACACAAAAACATATATATTTGTGCCTATGTATTTTGAAAAATAATAATTAATGAACAAAATCAAGAAGTTAATACACTAAAAAATAAATGTTCAATGAAATACCAATAAGCATTGATGAATTGCATGGTTGTGACCACAATATGACAAGCTATGAGTTTGAGAAAGTGGATTTAAAAATCTCAAGGGTGAGACTATAGAATAAACATCCATAGGGTTGAGTCTAGGGGATGAAGAACCACATTTTTCATCCTCGTTACACTATGGTTTCATTTTGAATGGCTTCACATGATCTGACCATGAAATTTTAGTGCCCCATTTTATGATCCTATATAAGGTCTGTTCACCCACTACATGGTTAGAATATGTGGCCTCAGAGGAGCTTTTCCGATTCCCCATGAGTTCTTGACTCACCGTGTATAAAAAACCCCATTTTCTCCAATTCATGGAAACCACTAACTCATGATTCATATAAGTACCATGCTTATATTTTAAAAGGAGACACATAAAAAATAAATAGAACATAGATATATATGGAGGGATATAGATAATAGACTATATGTAGAGGGATAAGATATTTTTGATTCAATAAATCATTTTCCCACAAATTCATCTAAATTTAATTAGAAGGATGTTCAACTAAATAAGAAGGATCAAAATTCATGGAGGCCCCAATTTCAAAGATATCCATTGAAAAAAACTCATAACATCTAGCCCTGTGTGGTTAGACATTGTGGAAACATTGAATTATCTAACCCGCAAGGTTAGCCTTTGAGGTGCACTCTTGGTTATATTATTATATGATCAACTAGTGAGGGTCATGACTATTACCCTCTAATTAGAAAATCCCATAAGGCGACCATAGGGAAGTTAACTCATGAGGTAGAACGTATAGTAACCACCTCATGAGGACACATCTTTGGACCAAAACTCATGGTTGTTTCCTCATTGGTTGACTCTCTCTACCTTGTATGGGAAACCTACAGGGTTGAGTATACTAACCTACACTTTTTGAATATAATACTTTATAGTATCTAATTTTTGTCATTATAACCACAAATATATTCAAGGATTCCCTTATCAAAGGTGAGAACCACAATAAGGAATATAAGAGGCCTCCTCCAAGGCGAACTAATATAAATGGTTAAAGCACTCACACCTGCATGAACCCTATCGATTGTGGATTCCATTGATAAAAAGAGGCTCTAGTTTTTCATCACAGATCTGTAGAACTATTGTTATAACAATGATCATAGATTCCACTGATAATAGGTGTCTATATCAGGGAAAATTTAGATCATTATTTATTGGATAATGATGGATTTATTCTCTATTCAATGAGTTTTTCTAGATAGAAAATCCATCCTTGAATAATACCCTATTATTTGTTATAGGAATCACACATTGAAGACTTTATAAACCACCCTTTACTATGAACAAAGCATAATTTGAGAGGATTGGAACCCCTTGGGGTAGAGGGCACAAGATGGTTCCAATTCCACAAAATATGATTCCTAATGATGAAACAATCAATGAACCAATGTAACCCATAAAGGAGAAGTATCCCACCTTATGTCCCATCTTAATCAAGTTGAATAACTCTCATTCAATTTGTTATATATTCTATCTCTTGATTCCCAAATAGAGTGTGAATCATGTATGCTTATGGATCTTAGTTAACCATGCCATTCACCAAACAATCATGCCTCTAATGAAGGTATACTATAAGATATAAAACCCAATAAATACTTCTTTAATAATCCCATTATGGTGTCTAATTATTGAACCATATCAAGGTAGAACCCTATATGCATAATCCTCACTTGATTCTTTGTTATCACTCCTTTCCCGACATATATATATCCATATAGGATGATTCTAAATTTCATGGTTAACTTCCTTACCCTCTGATGTTTAATGGCATAACATGGTCTCGTCATATGACCATAAACCATTACAGTCAAACTCGGTGTTATTTTATTCCTATTTTAATGAGATATTTAGTATGAATCTACAAGGTTCAAAACATGAATCACAAACCCTTCTATTTTTTCCGCATAAGATCACTTACATCCCTTTATTAACTTTCTATATTCATGTGAAGCCATAAAACCATTTCTTTAGGTACAAATCCTCTAGAAAACATTCTCAATTGGCCATATTTCTAGTCACATCATGGATTCTTTTGTAATACCACATTCCCTCTAATCCCTAAATCTCTTCCCCAAGGACATATACCCTTAAAATATTCCTTGTTAAGATATATTCATTAGGAAATAATCCACTCCATTATGTAACTGGAATATATCCCCACATGACTATACACACACACTCTCTCAGTGTCTATATTCTGTGAATGTTCACCTCATTGGAATTTATCCTAAATAAGATAATACCCTACCAGAAGGTCCACAATACTTTGAAGTTTCATCAAAGTTTCCCATTGATCTATATTATCCCTTGAGATTAGATAGAAAGGTTTTCTTAAGTATAGTTATTACACCAACCATTTTTAGGAACCTTGTACTAATTTTCCTTACCACACGATGTTAAAATTAATATATCATTATTTTCCATGGGAACCTAATCTATGAAATTATAACTATATAGGATTTTATTACCTTCCTCTAAGTATATATATAAAACCTCTAGGGGGTTCAATCCAAAAATCATAACATCTTACACACTCTTGGATGTAGAAAAAATATAGAGCTACATTGAATGTGAAAATCACCTACCATGTAAAAAATGTGGGGAACATCTCATTAATATTCATGTACACTATGGTTCTAGATCTCAACCAATCATTAATAGATGAGGATACAGTTCTAACCTAAGATATCATGATGAATACACAAGATTGACTTAATTATATAAGAGAGTCCTAGAGTAGGAAACAATTTCCAAAAAATTGAGTGAGTGATGGGCCTAAATTACAATTATCTTGTATATCGTTCTTCCTAATGTGTCACTGATAACAACCCTAGTTACCACTTGGATTTAAGAAGTAGGTTAATTATGGCATATCTTTTCACAGATACAATAGATATTATAAGTTTCTGGTTCAATAAAAAAAATCATGTTTGATAATAAATGAAAAAAATGATGAAATCAATGTGAATCCTTAAATAACAAAAATAATAAGGTTATATAAAATATTTTTAAATTTTTTCATATTTCATGGGGAGAAATGGTGCACCGAATGAAAATAATTTATTAACAAAAAACAGTCGAGTTCCTAAGAAAATAGTTTATTTTATGTTGCGTGTTTGAAGAAACAACTGACGGAACCAACACGAATTCATTAATTGGGAAAATTATTGGTAAAAATGAAATTTTTGTGATACTACAATGATATATTTTCCTTTTTATGGTGATTTTATCTATATATGCCCTTTCAATATATCCATTCAATTAAATATGATGTCATCTACATCCACCTAATGTATTCATACTTCAGGTTTCACAAATCATGTAACTCCCCTGATTAGAAGGAAGAAATCCCACAGCCAGTACCTCCATAAAGAAATATAGATTGTGGTGGTGAAATACTACCACAAAAATGGTTCTATTCCACCATAGAATATTGATGAAAGGGTCTCCATGAACTAAATCATTTGATCCAATCCCACCAGAAGTTATTTTTACTAAAGCTCATGGTTCTTGTGTCAACCACCAACTACTAAAGGATTATGTCTCTTGGAATTCTAATCAATACTTAAATCACCTTATGTAGGTGGATATGAATTTATAATGTAACATGAATTCTGCTCGTAGGTCACCTAGGAAGGATCTTATTAATTTTGTTTGACATCATCCACATGAATCCAGTATCCCAAAATATCATAATGTGCATGCCACCAAGTAGACTGCTTCCCTGACCACTCATACTAGCACATATAGAGTATATCACTAATAAAGATGGGATAATAAACTAAAAAATGAGATTATATCCCCAAATCCACTAAATAACCCTACCAACATACTTTTGTGGAGACTAATAAACATTCCCATATTCTTGTTCGTGCACAAAAACCCTATCATCATATTCTGACTCCACCAATAGAGACATGCTAACACATACCCATTTTAACGATGGGAAGGAAAACTTCCCCCACACTACACATGACCGATGTTGGAATATCCAAATGAAAAAAATAATAATATGATCAAAAATAAATTCTCACATTTTTTAAGGAACAACCACACATTATTAATCCATCTCCATAAAACCATCATGATGTATTGGTGGAAATCGATGGATAAGACTGTTTTCCATCCCATTAACTATTTACATATTAATATATTTTGATATCTCTAGAATAGGTTGATAATAAACATATTTTTTCACTAATCTATTAGTAGACCCATATTCATTCTCCTACCATTTCTTGAGGATATAATCGGTATATCCTAGTAGATACTCAATAGTGGGCCTTTATCATTTCTCCAATTTCAGAGACCATTCAATACACTTAATGTAAATACAATATTGGCCATATATTCCCACATCTATACAAGATTCATTCTAACATATTATGGAAGAAAATCGTAAGAAGGCCCACATTCTTTCTTCCCTTCAACTTGAATAAGGTCGATGACACCTCCAAACAACTACTCAAAATAGAGCACGTACTCATTAATGGTCTAAAGGCCTAAAATGACATATTTTAGAATAAAATATGGTATAATATCATATTCCTACCTAGTTTCTAGAACCTCATCAACTATACCCTTAATCAACATGAGAGTCATATAAGAAGTCTCTCATCCAAAATTATCTCAATATAACCCCAAATAAAGAAAATAAGAGAACACATCAAGGGAAGGTAGTGACACAAATTAATTACCAATTTTTTTCATTTATTTTTGATGATATAATATAGGACCTATCAAACCTACTATCAGCTGCTTGAGACTCTATTGACTCATCAAAAAATAGTGTGAATGTTTGAGCCATATATGTTCTCTTATATTCTTATCGGTAGTTCTATGACTCCTCTCCATAGATAATTCCATGATGGTACTAAAAACATCACAATGATCTATTATTAGGACTTTTTTCTAGATTCTAGATGTAAAAATCATACATATTGTGATAAGATTAATAACCAAGACAGTCCTCTCCCTACCAACACATCGACTGGTCACTATAGAAGTCCTCCTTGCATTGACAATTCATCATGACTGGAAGTTAATCCCATTATCGATTCTACCTTAGGAGATACATCATACCAGAAACAACCCAATGGATTGAAGTTAGTCATCTTCATGGAAAGAACCACCAACTAAGATCTGAGATCTCTATCATGAGAGGAGAACAATCCCTTATGTAATAAAACACATGTAAAACAACCATGCCTTTCATATTAGGTGTAGTATTCATCCTTTGATATGATAAAAATGACATATACATGTGAAAAGAACTGATTTTGGATAAATTAAAGAATATTTTTTCCCATTTCCACTCCCAAATATGAAATTATAGAGGATTAAAAATAGTAATTCATCCCTTACACACACAAGAATTTGTGAGAGACCCTTCATCATCATATTTAATACCTCTCAATAATCGTAGGATATAAAAAACATCTCATGGTATTTAATAAATTTTGTTGTCATATCGACATCACAATTTTCACAATAGTCTGAATTATAATGATTAAGAAATATTGCAAAACCTATTCCTTGTTTGTATTTTATGTATTGGGGAACTTAATCGGAAAATTTGTGAATCATTATCTAGAATATGTATTTGATAACATAGATAATTTTTAACAATACACTTTAGAATACTTCTTGGATAAAAGAGTCCCCTAAAGAAGATATCCTATAATTTCATTATTATATGAGAGACCATCAGTAGAAATAATGTTGGCCCTAATTATTCCATGAATCTATATTATCCCACCTATAAGATGAAAAATAAGAATGATCAAATAGAGAATGAAATTGATAATCTATTGTGCAATCATGATCCTAGTGTGTTTGGAAGACTTGGTTCATAATACATCAAAAAGATAATAAAATAATATGTCCTAATTTTATGCCGTATAATGAGATTCAAATTCTATATGAGGTATCAAAACTACGTGGGTTAACCTGAAAAATACATATACTTAGTGGGTGAACAAAAAAACCCAGTAAAGGAATACAAATGATAACAAAGCATTAAATGAGAGTCAAAAGGAATAACGTGATTTTATAATAGGCAAGGATAATTAATAATCATTTGGAAGAATAATATGACAAAAATGTTATCATAAGATCCTAGAAACTTCGGAATGTGGACGCAATATAAAACGTAAAATATGAATAAGTCCATGCTAACTATTACAAAAACATCACATGGTGGACAAATTCCCATCATGGATTATGTTTACTCTCAAATCATATACATATCGTCCCATGAGAAAAAAAACCATAACCAATGAATCAGAGCACTATCTAGGTGCACCCATATTAATATATAAATTCTTATATGTAACACCCTGATGTATTAGAATATATTTCTCTTTAAATAAATTTTGTATCACTGATAGTGTGTGATATATAAAATACAGAGTTTTAATGAACTGCATTATAGTATTGAAATATTATAATTTAAATAGGACTATAAGAATGAAATAAATGAATTTGAGGGTATAATTAAGATGAAAAACATTATATTATATAAATATATAAAGGTCTTAAAATGATTTTTTTATTAATAATAAATATTAACATAATTTTCATTAAAATCATTTTATGCTTAAAAATTTGTTTTCTTAAAAAAATATTTTTATTAATTCTTGTGTGTGGGTAAAAAATTTAATTTTTAATAGTTTGTGTTATGGTATTATGTAAAAGGGGTATAGTTTTTTACATTATAATATAAAAATTATCTTATGGAAAAAATTTCATATTTTTTTGAGAAAATATCATTATTGTGAATATAGGAAACTAAATATTTTTGTAAATCTAGAATTTATATACATTAAATAATGTATTTTAAAGAATTATTATATTATGGATTTATTATTAAAGTGAAATTTGAATAATTTAATTTCTAATTATATAAATAAATTCATTTTAATCATCCATCTTCCATATTTTGGTATAAATCTATATTTATGCTTAAAACCCAAAGTTTTATAAAAACTAGTTTTCATTTTTATAATGTATTTCCATTTTAGTTAATTAAAAAACCATTAGTTTGGAATGATTTAAATAGGTTTTATAAATTATATATCAATATATATGAATTTAATTTCACATAATTCTGATTTATAGTCATATATTTAATGTAAAATAATCTTTTCATAAAAAAATGAATTTCTTAAAACCTAATTATCATCACATTTTGTAAATTTATTTTAAAATTAATTTAGTCCATTTTTGTAAAATGTAAATGGAAAAATAATTTCATTTTTAAATCGAAATTAAACAATTATTTTATAGTGAAATATTTATAACATTCTAAAAAGATTAATTTTTTTATGAATAATGAAAAAATATTGTTTTTTTCTAAAAATTGTCCTTTAATTTAAAGAATTTAAAATGTTCCATTTTAATTTAGAATTGATTTTGAAGAAAAATTAGTTAAAATATATTATTATTTATTTAATTTAGGTAATTTTAAAAAATTTTATGTTTAAATTTTATGTGAAAACTATTTTTATATAAAAAACCTGTTTCTTTTTAAATCCACATTTTCATCATGCTTGCTGGTTTAATTTTAAATCTAATTATTACACTTATGTGAACTGAATTTATAAAAATGGATTAAATAATTGGAATTATAATAAATAATATTAGTTAAGATGTTAAATTTATTATTTTTCTATAATTAATATTAACAATAGTAAATATTATTTATCATATTTAATGTTAGAAATGGTTTACTAGTGGTAACACCAAAAGATAAGCGTATGTTAGCCAATTAAAAATGTCTAGATCATATTAAAATGAAATATTTCAACCATATCCTATCCAAAATTATGATATAACTCCATTTAGATTCATTTTATCTTGACAATGAATTTATCATTTTGAATTCATTTATGAAATATCCAAATAGGTTCCCTCCCCCACTAATAAAACCCAACTCTTCTCTTCTGCTCTTCAAGCCTCAAGAAATATGTGGATTGGAAAATAATTTCCCAAAAAAAATTAATATATCCAAACCCATGACATATATCCCTTTTTTTAGTCATAAAACAATAATAGAATGGATTTAGGTGTAAACATAATGTGATTTTCTAAATAATAGGTATAGTTTTTAACAACTTATTTTTATTTTATTTATTATTATACCTCTAAATTATATCCAACCCCACAAATATAATAATATAATTATATACAATATAATGAGATAATATTATTTTAATGCAACAATATACATCCACATCTATAACACTTTAAGATTTTTTTGGAATATTTTGTTTCATATAAATTTCATTTTTCTTTGACTGTTTACATTACATAGACCACAGAGTTCTAACAAACCCTAATTCACTCGTTCAATTATTATTTAAAAATTTCCATTAAAACTGAGCCTTTAAACATCATGGTAGTATTATTAATAGATATATTTTTAATATTAATTATAACGGGTTTATATTAAAAAAATTATTTATAAATAGGTACTTACTTTTTTGTAAAGACTGTAAATTCTTTGTAAATATATAATTTTATCAAAAAAATAATTTAAATTACTTATTTTTATAAAATAATAAAACTATATTTGAGACTTTTAGAAAATATATTTTAATAAATTTATCATTTTTTTCATCCAAATTTCAAAATCACCTTTGAGATATTTTTTGATAATTTTCCGGAAGTATCATTTTTTTAGCGAAGTGTCAAAATACTGATTTTTATTAAAAACCCAAATTTAATTTAAAGAATTGAAAAAGTTACATAGTATTTAATAATTTTTGAAATGTAAAATTAGTAAAATAATATATTTATTAATACAATTTAGTCATCCAATGTAATTTTATATTTAATTTTTATATAAATTATTTTTAATCTTTTGTAAATTTTCTCTTTGGAAAACCATTTCTTCATCGCATATGTAGGATTAAATTTTAAATAAAAGTATCCAAATCTATGAATGAAATGTTTTAAAATGGATTAAATATTTTTATTTATAATAATTAATATTATATAATATATTCAACATAATGTTTGTTGATTATTAATAGAAAAAAAATGGGAAATATATATTACCATTGTTAAGTTTAAAACGGGTCTACTGAAGTGGGGGAGGGCTAAACAAAAAATATATGGCGTTAAATGTAGTATAAACTTTTACAAAAAATATTTTATTGATATATTTGGACCCTAACACATATAATTTTAGATAAATATAAATTTTAAATAATTTTGGCACGTGAATAAAGTGGTATACTACTTTCATGTCAAATATTCTATGTTTTTCATCGGCCCCAATTATAAAAGGATAGATCATTCCTATCTTATTAACACTTAAAAACCCCTTTCGTACACAAAATACCTACCCGAATACAAAACCAATTCCCTACCCATATCCAATTGTCCATAGTTTGATTATGAAACCCTCCTAAAAATTATTACATTTGTATTTTTTGTATTATTTCTTATTCCACATCCTTAAAAACTTATAAAACTATGATATTATAATAAAGAAAGTATATTTCATATACTGATGAGTTATTAGGTTAATTTCATGAAATAAATCTATCTCCTCCAAAATCTAAAGGGAAATGAAACCGTTGATCGTGTGTATGGTGGAATACCACCCTGCGAACCAGTGTTATTCGTTATCCATAACCACCTCTCATGTATGGATATGATGAATGATTTAATGTTTATATTTCATATTTATTATATTATTATACTTTTGTAATTAAAATATCACATATACCTTCTTACTCTCCATTTTATAAGAATATGATAATGTCGCTCTTCTGTAAGGTGAACTACCACCTCACCAAGCGATGTGATTAATTTCTAACTTACACTTTTCATGGAATGTAATAGTGGTAAATATAATTAATATATTTGATATATATCACATAAAAATGATTCCTCAATTATAATATATTAAAAACCTTCTATTATTTTCATCCATTAAAAAAATGGAAACAAAGTTCCTACATACATACGTCATAGTGTTTCCGTGAATGGTGTAATTTATTTTCAATCTATTAATATAATGGATTACTATAAATAATTATATAATTAATATATATGATATTTAAATCATGTTTAACATTATGGAGATTATTTAATCATAATAAAAATTAAATTAGTGAAATAACAAACCAAAACATACTTGAAAATTCAAGAAGTTTTTACACAAAACATGATTTCAACATAGAATAGTTAATAAATAGGTAATAAAAGGTTAAAATAAAATAATATATAGTATGTAAAAAATGAGTATGTTTATTTAATAGAGTTAAAAAACAATAATTTTTTATATTTTATCTTCAAATTTGTATGATGAAATCTGAGACTTATGGAAAGGAATTTTTTCGTGTCAATATCATTTTTATGAGATACCTGACATATTCACCACTTCCTTCCAATATGTGATTTATATACTAAAAATTACATTTTTTTTATGTTTATTATAGTTAAATTTATTGTGCTTTTCATTTATATTTTTGGATCTTTCTTTGATGGGGTTTACGGTTCAAATGATACCAATGTGGTAAAGGATTTATTTCCCAATTTTCTTTCATTGAGACATATGTTATATAATAAACCGATATAAATTAATGAGGAGCATATAATTAAAATATTACATATTATATAATAAATATAATTTTGGTCATGATATATTAATATTCATTTTTTACTATTATTTATAGGGGAATACGATTTAAAAGTTACCAAAGCGGTAGGGGTTGATGTTATAATCTCATTATTTATAGAGATAGTTTATTATTATCATTTCAATGATTAAATATTATGATATATTTCTCAATAAATACAATTAATTAAAATTCTTATGGTTTTTTAGAATACATGTATTCCCCTCTAATTTCTCACTTTATGTACTAAAGATTCCAAAAAATGTTTTTAACAAAAAATGATTATACTTATCTTTTGGATAAACACATATTTTTATTCCAAGACTATGGTTTCTAAAAATTATTTAAATGATGTTTCTAATATTATCAAAGAATTTATTAAATTATTTGTTATCAATTTCTGAAATGTTTTATAAAAGTTTAAAATAAATCTCTATTTTGTTTTAAAAAAAAAGACTCATTGGGATTTTATCAAAAATGTGAATGAAATATTTTTTTAACCAGTATTCCAAGAACACAATTATTTGATGTCATGAATATTTAAATTTTTTGAAGCTTCTTTTATAATTTCCCATATTTATTTTAAAAGAAAATTATTATTAAAATAATGTATATTTTCGAAATTTTTTTTCAACGATAAAGAGTTTTTTTCCTCATTAAATGTTCTACGTGATCTCTGAAAATAATTTTATATAAAATATTACATCCATTGATATTAATTATGCTTTACTTGTGACATTATCTAGATATGTAATTATTATTACTATTCTGAATGGTTTATTCTTATGATGACAATATGTTTACAAAAACAACTTCTATTCTAGAAGTTATACTATGCTAAAATTATTATGAAACCAAATTTCACCCATCAGTTATTCAATGATGAAATGATGAAATTATTATGAAACCTTTTAGTTTTTCATTTTTTATATTTTAATAAAATTATTATGAAACTCGTTTCTTCTCAAGGGTTCTAATAAGATTAATTTTTTTTTGATATTGTGGTGTATTATTTTCATTACATGATCTGTGAGACTTATATCTATATCCAATGCATTGGGTAATGATTAAAACATAATGATATAATTAAGACTAGAATGAGGAGTAAACCTAGATTAGTAATGGATTTTTTCCACCATGATATTCTATGGTGTGATCCTTGAATACTATGATGGATTAGGGAGTCAACACATTTAAATTTGACAGTTATTTAAATGATCCTTGGCTAAAATGTAAATGATTTAATTGATTATGTTCATGCCCTAAATATCATACAATGTTATTCACTAGTATTTTAAATTCACCGATTCATTATTGATTCATTTCTTATGGATTGAAAAGATTTATTTCTGGACTTACTTTTATGATCTATGATAGGCAGTTCATGTTATTCACATTTTATTATAATTTTATCACAACATTATGTGCATGCTATATTGTTATGATAAATGTTTACATTTACTATTATTTTGATCTTAATCTTTCTTAGGATACCATTACATGAGTTATTTAAAAATTTATAACGTATGATAATCCTCATAAGCGTTCTAGTTATGAGGAACATTGTAGGAGTTTACATTGCTCATTTATGGACTAGTGGTTTATGTGTCCATTTTTCCAAGGGACCTGTACCTAAATGATTCGGATGTGGATTTTTATGTTATTTGATGAATATTAATTTATCAGTATGTATTATATATGTATTATTAGTGTGTTCCATTGCATTGTTTATGATATCTGATACTAGATAACATTTGGAAACTAGGATGTGAAAAATTTATAGTAATCACTAGGTATATGTCTAAAGATAATACTATGAATAATTATATGTATTTGAAAATATCATGTAATATTGGTGAAGCATTGATTGAGTGGTTTCTAAAAAGGTCATACATTTCTAAAATCAAAAATAATATGTGGTTGTAGAACAAATGGACCAAAGGGAAATAACAATGAAAAATGCATGTAGTTCTTGACTTGAGCATTACTAGGTGCAAGGCAAAGAAAAGTACTATTTTCCTTATTTGAAAATATCTGGGGATATTTTTTGGAAATCTCCAAAACAATATATACACCATCATGGAGGATAAGAATAAATGATGTCCATGATAAACTAGGATAAACATGAGGTGTCATAGATTGAAAATAATGTGCTGTGATTCATATATCCTATTAATTATTTTTCAGGATTATATGGTTCTCCACTATCATTAGTATTACTTATAATATGTGTTTGGTTTCACTCAATGTCCAGAACTAGAAGGAATCATGTTAAAACTAAATCTGATGGACAATATGATGACCAAGAGAATCCAAATTCAAAGATTACTAGACAGAAAGATATTGTGATTATTACTTCTCTTCTATCACAATATATTATTTCCAACATGAAATTTAGTGAGATTATAAACACATAAAATAATATAAAGATGTAATTTTATGAATTTCCAAGTAGTAACAAACATATAGGATATAATATTTATCTACCTTCATGTCAATAAGGTGGGTATAAGTTCTAATAATAATATATAAAATATAGGGAAATTTGTTTTCCATAATGAAAATAATTCTATATAGTGATGAATCTCTAAGTAATTCAATGTCTTATGTGTGGTGAAAATGGGAATTATCCAAGTCAATAACATAATCCAAGAGTTAACTTATAGACCAAGGAATTAACCTTTCATGTCAATAATTAATGTTGAAGGATTGAAGTAATTATGTATTGGGATTCAAGTATTATATTGTAGAAGTATTCTTACCAATGGTATTTGGGTTATAAGATTCATGAAATGTGAAATGATTCTTTGAAAAAGGTGTTCTTCCACAAGCTCTCAACTCTCAGTTTTTCACGTTAATTCCTAAAGTTGATAATGCGGATGAAATTCACCTCTTCCGTCCCATTTCCCTCTTAAATTCACCTTTTAAAATTATCACCAAGATCCTTGCTAATAGGCTTTCTAATATTAGTAACAAAATTGTCTCCTGGAACCAGTTTGGTTTCATTAAGGGTAGATCCATTCATGATTGTATTTGTCTCGCCTCTGAATCCACCAATTTATTGAACAGAAATACTAGAGGTGGGAACATTGCTCTTAAGCTTGATATCACTAAGGCTTTCGACATGATTGACTGGTCCTTCATCTTTAAGGTCCTTTCCAGTTTTGGCTTCAATGACTCCTTTATTAATAAAATTAAAATCATCTTCAACTCTGCAAAAATCTTAGTGCTTATTAACGGCTATCCCAGGGGTTATTTCAAATGCTATAAAGTTGTTAGGCAAGGTGATCCGCTTTCTGCTATTATTTGTACTATCGCCGAAGATTATCTTAGTAGACTGCTCTCCCTCAATGTTGAGGGAGGCAGACTCAAACCTATCATTGCTTCGAGGAATCTTCATGCTCCCTCTCACCTGTTGTATGCCGATGATATTATCTTTTTCCTTCAGGGAGATAAAAGAAATGTCAATAACCTTAAATCCATCATTGCTCATTACGAGGAGATCTCTGGTCAATGTATTAACTGGAAAAAATCATTCATATACTTTGGTAAAAAATTCCCCTCTAATAGGAAAACTCATTTCACCAATGCTTTAGGGATAAAGGAAGGATACTTTTCTTTTACTTATCTCGGTGTTCCCCTATTCTGGGGTCGGCCTAAAGCTTTCCATTTTCTTAGCCTTTTTGATCAAACGCTAAGTCATTTTTCTTCCTGGAAAGGTAAATCCCTTTCTATGGCTGGAAGAATTTGTCTTGTGAAATCCACTACTATCTCTAAGCTTGTCTATTCCATGATGATCTACAAATGTCCTTTGGGGCTGATAAAAAGACTTAATACAGCTATCAGGAATTTCATCTGGAGTGGAAGTACTCTGGAGAAGAAATTAGTTACAGTTTCTTGGGCCACTTGCTGTAAACCTATTGAAAATGGAGGAATCGACATTAAGAATCTTAAAATTTTTAATGAGGCCCTCCAAGCCAAACTCACATGGTCCCTCATTCATAATAACTCCCTCTCCAAGAGTTTTCTCAAAATTCGCTTTATTGATAAGTTTAAGTCTGGCACCTCTAATTATATGACCTCCTCTATCTGGTCATCAATCAAAGTTTCTTTTCACTCTATTATGGAAAATTCTAGACGCCTTGTTAGTAAAAATTATTCTTTAAACTTTTGGTTTGATAACTGGACTGACTACCCTCTCATTTCTGATATGCCTAATACCTTTTCCCAGAATATTTCTAATTGCTCCATTAGGGAGATGATCAATTCCCCTGATTCTCAACTTCTGGATCATATCAAGGGGATTGTGTAAAATTATTATTTCACCTCCAATGAGGATATTCTTGTTTGGGAACCTGCTCATAATGGCTTGTTAGACTCTAAAAAGTTCTATCGCTATTAATTCCCTAATGAAGATGAAAATTTTCATTGGGTCTCTAACTTCAACAAAGCTTGGATTAAGCCTTCTCGCTTTACCCTTCTATGGAACATTGCTCATCAAAAAATATAAACTGATATCTGCCTTCAATATTACGGCTTTATCCTTTGCTCCAAATGTAGATTATGCAATCAACATCGCGAGGACATCAATCATCTTTTTTTATCCTGTGATACTGCTATGGCCCTTTGGCATTACATTTTTGACCTTTTTGATTGCAGATGGATTTTAGATACATTTATTCTCTCTCTGCTGAAAAGATCGTTGGAACTCCCAAGATCTCCTCAAATCAAGAATCTCTTTCTAACGGCTATTGAAGAGCTTATGCATATTCTATGGTATGGTAGAAATGATTCTATTTTCAACAATAATCCCTTTTATATAAATGCAGGGAAAATTCGGATTCTACTGGCTATGAGGGAAGCTGCTACGATCCAAAAGGATTGTTGTGACAATTATGTCATAGATTTTGAAACCCTCCGCTGAATTGGTGTCAAAGGTAATTTCCCAAAACCTCGATACACTATTGAAGTTTTCTGGCAGGCTCCTTCTCCTGGCTGGATTAAAGTAAATGTGGACGGAGCATCAAAGGGAAATCCTGGTCTTACCGGATGCGGGGGAATTTTTAGAGATCATCAAGACCGGATCCTCGGATGTTTCTATGGAAGTTGCGGAATTGCTTCTGCGTTGGAGGCGGAGATGCTTGCCACTATTCATGTTGTCTCCTATGTAAAGCAATTCAACTGGAAGAATATCTGGATCGAGAGCGATTCCACTACCATTGTGCAATCCATCTGGAAGGGTGATATTCATCTGGCATGGCCTCTCACCCCCAGATGGATGGATTGCCTCGCTACGCTCAGTGACCTCAACTTTATTGCCACACACACCTTTCGGGAGGCTATTATGGTCGCAGATGGGCTTGCCAACATGGGTGTCTCTCAAGAGATCACTTGGATGAATGATCTCCCACTAGAGTTTTTTCCTGCTTTTTTTAAGGATTCTAGAAAATTGCCCTCTTTTCGTCTGCTGTAATTCGCTTGTGACGTTCTATTTTGAATAAATTTCTTGGTTCTGGTCTTTTGACCAGAACCCACCTAAAAAATGTTCAATGTAATAGGCACACCTTTTTATATTTTATGTAAAATGAGACTATCGAGATTAATGATATTTTAGGCGAAATTTATGGAAATACAACCCTAAGAATTTTTATATGTTTCAGTGAATTATTTATTTTAATAAGTTATTACCAATATATTATTTCATTCTTGGTTTAGAAATTATCAATATATATTTATTCTATTTTGTCTTACTAATTCCACACCTTTCTTTATGAATTTAGTGAGTAGATTCTTTAGATGTTACCATAACTAATTTATGATAGTTTTTATAGATGATATACTTATTTACTCAAAGAACATGGAAGAGTATGATGTCCCTTGATAATTTTATTAACAACACTATGAAAGGAAAATATGTATGAAAAATTTACAAATTTTAAATTTTTAATAAAAAAGGATTAATTTTTGGGACAAATAATATCAAAATATGGTATATAAGTGTATTCATCAAAGAATGTGGCTATTGAATGTTGGACTAGACTAACCACAATGACTGAGGTCTAATGGTTTTTTTGGTTTGGATAGATATTATTGATTTATTTCAAATAATATCACACGATTATTTAATACACTATCCAAGATAGCTCATAAGGGTGCCAAGTTCCATTAGATAAATTAATGTGAGGAAAATTTCAAGGAACTGAAAAGAAGATTAATCAGTATCGATATGCTAACATTACCTTGTATTTGGGAAGGGTAAGAAATTTATGGTGATTCATCTCAGAAGGAATTGGAATTATTTATCATTTATAATGATATGGTTATATCTAATAGGAAAAAAAACTATGGTTCAAGAGAAAAGTTACCTAAATCATGATTTAGAGTTTACTGTGTTAAAGTTTTTGATTAATGATTTAGAGTCATTATATATAAAAATAAAATATTGATATATATATATATGTGTGTGTGTGTGGAATCAAATTTTTATTGAAAAATACACTTTATAGTTTAGTGGGATCCTTACAAAAACAGTCACATTAACATTTCAAATTTCAAATTACAATCTTCAAATGATTTTAAAATAAAAACATAGTCCCTTATAACTACATTGAACCATGTACTGACTCACAATGCACACCTTGACATAAGTCGATTCCTACATTAACAATAGAATCTCAGCGAGAACCACCCACTAGTATCTATTGATTCCACTGAAAACACTATGTAAGATTACAACTGATATGAAATCCACTATAATTATAATGATTCTGCCTCACGTCACGCACTCTAATAACACATGTATCCATTATCTGCAGTAATTTTTTAGAGATCTCATCCACTAGAAACCATCATCGACAACATTTAGAACAAAAATCATACCACCAAAAACAATCAAATCCAAACAAATGTTTGAAGTTTCACCCCAAACCATCAAGAAGATAAAGACCTATGGGGACTCATGGTATGATTCGAATCCACCACAGGGAAAACACCTCTTAAAATTCCACCAACTACTCAAAAATCACATCCCAAAACCACATTAGAAGCACAATTTGAATCCAAATTGGATAATATTAGAGGAAACTTGGATCTAAATAATAGTTTAGAGTGGGAAAAAATCCACAATAGTGAAATGTGGGCACCACCATGGCCTCTGAGACATACCAAAGAAGAATCCACCAAGAGAAGAACACCATGAAACCCAAACATTCATCAAATAGGAACCTCAAACAAATCTATCCACCTTGTCGGGTCCAAGGAAGAACAAAATGAACAAAAACCAAGGAAAAATATAAATTGATATAGGAATGAAGAAATAACAACTAAGAAGAACATAATGAGATGAAACCAAAAAGAATAAAATAAAAATGAATCATTTACAATAGACCGAACCCATGATAGGGAAATCCCAAATCCCAGAATAAGAAGGAAGACAATCGATAAAACTAGGAAGGAAATTCCTACATATCTGCCACCATCACCATCCCAAAAACCATAAGACACAATCATGGTAGAAGAAAATGGGGTTATTCACAGTGGGTAGGGTAAAAAGGTAAGAGGGGGGGAGTGAATGGAAATACTATATTTTTAATGCACATGAGTCATTTGAATGAAACCTCAATGATATGAAACCGAGAAGCAAGAGGAAGAGACTCATTGGAATCTACCATAAACAGAATTTCAAGATGTCAGTGTTTCATCAAGTTCAACCAAGATGAGGTCAATTCATTGTGGATACAAAATAAATAGGGTTATTTTAATTAGTTGAGGTCTTATAGAAAAACAATTGGATGATAAAGTGATATGGAGAAGTGAACCAGACGAAAACCTCACAACGTGGGGGGATGATGAGTGGAAGATAGCAGAATCACTGAGAGGGAACCCTAGTGTGTGGATTTGAGGAAGACCTGGAGGTAGTGGAGATATAATATTGATATATATTGATAAAAAATTTAATGTATATATTCACACAATTAGAGTTGAAAATGTTATAGAGAATAGGGTTATATCTCATTAATGATTATAACTTCTCAATACATTATCTACGAGGGAATACAAACCAAGTGGTTGATACATTGAGTTAGAATTTTTTTTTAGATTATCAAGCATGAAAGTCACAAGATATCCAATATTTCTATATTTAAACAGGGTGGTTCTTGAAATATTTATGGATAGTTAGAAATATTATATTTCTTGAATAAATGTTAAACCATCTTTTTATGTTAGGATAAAATACACATAGATGTATGATATAGATTTTCCGAAGAAAATGATAAATGTCCCAATGTTTTTATTAGATCATAATGGAATGATAATGCCTAAAAACCATTTTTGTGTTTCATAAATACCATATTAAAAAAATTATATTTTATAATAGTCTCATAGTTATTCATTATCTATTCATCATGGGACAACAAAGATGTATAGAGATTTGAATGAGTATTTATGGTAGGAAAAATTTAATAGAGATATTGATGGGTATGTATATTTGTTATTAGTATGTTATAATGTTAAGGTTAAGAAGAAAAAATTTAAGTGGATGTAGAAAACATTATCCATATAATAATGGAAGTGGAAAAACACCACCATTGATTTAGTTATCGGACATAAAAAAAGATCTAAAGGGACTAGTTCTATATGGGTTGTATTCAACCACCTTAAAAATTCAAGACACCTCATCACTATCATTTAATATTTTTCTATGGATATGTTTTCTAGGATATACATTAAGTAAGTGGTAATATTGTATATAGTACAACATTCTATTTTATTTGATCAGGATATAAGGTTTATCTAAATGTTATTCCAAATACTTTGGAATGTTTTTGGTATAGATTTGAGATTCATTACTACATATAATCCTCAGAAAAGTGTTCTGTATTAAGGAAAAAATAAAATCATCTAATATACTCTTATATTGTGTTCTATGTACATAAAAGGTGATTGGTATCAACAACTTCCTCTAGTTGAGTTTTCCTAAAAAATAGATTTCAATTGAGTATTCAGATGGATCATTATGAATCCATCAATGGATATATTTGTAGGAATAAAATGTGATGGGATGAAGTTAGAGAAATAAAGTGATTGGAACCTGTGTTTTCTGAAGAGATGGTGAATAAGGTTAGATCCATTGAAAAATCATAAGGGAAACATAATGTGGGAAGAAAAGTTAGGACGAGAATCAATGATGTGATATGGAATTTTATGTTAGTAAAAAGGTGTTTCTAAAACATTCTATGTGGAAATAAGAAATTATATTCAGAAATAAGGGTAAAGTAAGCACTGATTATATTTGTCACATTGAAATTCTTGATCATATTGAAATGCTATCTTATCGACTGTCGCTTCCACTAAACCTCACTAGGTTTATGATGTGTTCCATGTATCTCACAAAAGGAAATATATACCTGATCCTTTATTTATATTGAACTCAGAGGTCATTACACATGATCATTTAATTTCTTATGGGAAAAAATACGTTGAAATTTGGAATCATAAAAAGTTATATGAAATAATATCACTCACCTGGTCAATGTTGTGTGGCAAAACCACTATCTTAAGGAAGCTACATGGTAACCCAAATATGTGATGAGGTAGAAGTATACACTTCTATTTTTATTGAAGTAAAAATTTTCTTGAAAAAAATTAATTTTAATGGAGTATAATTTAATACCTATATTTATTATGAAATATGTTTTTTATAAAAAAAATTAATGTGTTTTATGGCTTGGTTTTCACACCTCATCTAGTTTTAATGTACTGTGATATAATATTAATATAAATATTTAAGAATGACCATTATAACATATCCAATAAACATGTAAGTATGAATAGGAATAAACAACATTATAAAATTAATTATAATGGTTTTAAAGAAATAAAACATATTTATAAAAAGGTACTTACTTTTTAGTAAAGCCTTTACACACTTTGAAAATTCTTTTTTTCTAAAAAAATATTTATATTGATTTTTGTGAAAAAATAATTAAATTAATTTCTTACAATTTTAGAATATAATTTCAACAAATTTAAATTAATTTTTTCAATAGATTTTTTAATATTATCTGAGGGTTAATTTTTTTGAATTTATTTAAAATATTTATTTTTCTGTGAACTTTCAAAAATGATAATTTTATTAAAAATTGCATTTTAATTCAATGTTTTTAAAATATAATATATTTTTTAAAAAATAATTAAAATTAAAAAATGTAAAATTGTATTTTTGTTTATAAAATTTATTTCATTTTAATAAATTTAATATTTAATTTTGATATACATTTTTTAAAACATATGAAAACAATCTCGGTGGAAACCCACTTTTTCATGGTGTCAATGGGTTTAATTTTATATTTTAAATTTCCAATTTAATGAAAGGATTATTTAAAAATAGATTAATTATTTTGAATCAAAATAATTCATACAATATAATAATTTCATGTTAATATTTTTTCATAATGGATGGTAATAAAATTAAATTTAATTACCATATTTATGATTAAGAAGATTTTACTGGGGGTTAACGTAAAAATATAATGGATAAAATTACCTAGAATATTTTATGAAGCAATTTTATGGACATATATAAACCATATAACCTCCATGGATCTATAAAGACCCATTTTGGAGCCTTTTAGCCTATAAAAAACATGGGTACACTTGATTCTTTTCGAACCATCCATCTGTGTCCTCTTCTACACTTATAAAACACCACACATTCTCCTATCCAATTAAAAATTTTAAAAAATATTTTTTCCAAAAAATAAAAAAATAAAAAAATATCTTCATTTCCTATTCATATCACAGAGTCATTATTTTTATAATTAAACCATCCTCATAAGTATTTTGGTATAAACCTAAAGAGGTTCTCTGAAAAAGAGGTAAAATTATTAAACATTATTTTTGTTTTATTTATTATTCCACATCATTAAAATCATCTAAAAATATGAATATATAATAAAAATTTTATATCACATATACTTATATTTTATTATTTTAATTTATTAACATATATCTATATCATATTTCCTCAAATGAGAAATGAAATTGTTGAACGTGTGTACAGTGGACTACCGCCACGCGAACCGATGTTATTCATTTCCCATCACCACCTCCAATGAATGAATATAATTATGAATTTAATTTTTATATTTGATATTGATGATATTATTATTATTTTATAATAATAATACCATATATATACATTTTTTTTATTTCCCTTATGTTGGAACACGATAACGTTGATTATGTGTATGTCAGACTACTGCCTCACAAAGCAATGCCATATATTTTTTCACATACTCTTTACATGTAAGGTAATAAGGGTAAATTTAATTAATACATGTTATATATATGAAATTAAAATTATTCTTTTAATATAATATATTATTCACCTTTTTTTGTTTCATCCTTTGAGAAAATGGAAACAACATTTATGTATATGTACATCCTACACTCTCTATGAACAATGTAATTGACATTTTATCTCTTAAATTAATGGATAAGGCTAAATAATTATATTATAAATCAGAATGATATTTATATAATTTTTAACATTTTTATAATATGGAACTATGATCAAAATGAAAGGAAAGAAGATATCAAACCAAAACACACATGAAACACGAAGCAATTATTACCATAATCAGGATTTAAACATGGAATTATTGATAAAAAGTAACAATAGGTTATAGGTAAATCATATATGGTATTATAAATATGAGAATGGTTCTACAATATAATTATAATAAAATAATAATTTATCTATATGATTTTAAATTTGTTTAAAAGAAGTTAAGACATAAGGTAATGGATTTTTTTCCTCTCAGCTTTATGTCTTTGAAATACATTCAATATTAAAAACATGGTAATTTAATGTGGTGTATATATAGAACATTGATGTATTTTACGTATATTCAAATGAAATTTATTTTCAATTTAAATACACCTTTTGGTCTCTCTCTTTAGTAGAGATTATGGTTCAAAAGAAAACAGTGTGGTAAGGGATTTTTTTCTCAATTTTCTTTCTTCGATTCAAATGTTATGTTATGAACTTATATTATTTAATGAGGGGTCTATAATTCAACTTTGACATGTTTTATCTTTAATATACATATATAAATGATTAATAAATATTCATTTTATTTTATTCTATGATGAGTCATAAAATTCCAATGTCACTAAGGTGGTAAGGGTTTGATGTTAAAATCTTATTCTTTATCAGAATTGTTTATGTTTTTTATTTTTATGGGGAAATAACATGATATACATTTAAATAAAATAAATAATTTTTTAATCCTATTTTAATTTCTTAAGAATACAATGCTTCCCTTTAGTTTACTCTCTAAATGTACATTTTATAGTATTAGAATGTTTTTAAATAAAACGAACATTAATTCTCTCCTTGTTCATAAATCCCATTTCATCTAAGTCCATGACTTCTGAAAATATTTCAAATAAATGTCTTATTTTTATATAAATATTTTTTATATTCATCATCACCCATGTTTTATTTTTTATTATATTTTCAAAAGGAATTATAAATTTATTTTCACAAACTTGTCTCATTTTACTTTTTAAAAAAAATGTTAAAGAAATCACGGTTTTAATATGTATGACATGATATAAATTTACATACTTTATAAAAATTTAATTATTTAAGGCTAAAATTAAATTTTTCCATGTTTATCATGAAAGAAAAGGGTTTTGAAATTTTTTTCTATTCTAAAAATCATTTTCAAAGTGGAAAGGTTATTTTCTTCCAGATATGTTATAAGTTATCTTTCAAAATTATTTTTCATCAATGATGAAATACATTTACTTTTCATATGATTTAATAGGTATATTATACACATATAACATTCTTATTCAATTTTTGAGTTTTTTTCTTATGATTAAAACTTGTTTACCATACCCATTTCTATTCAAGGGTTTATACCATAATAAAATTCATATGAAACCCATTTCTTTTATTCATAAGTTAATATATGATGAAATTATGACATGACTATGAAACCTATTTATTTTCTGTATAAAATGTTCATGCAACTCATATATTTTTTTCTATTATGTTATGTTAAAATATTAATGATCTGTTTCCTTATGTATGTATTATTTTTTTTATACGACAGGTAAGATCTACATCTCCCCCATATAAATTGGGAAAGGATTGAAATATCACGTGTTAAAAATGATTGGAATGGTGATTGAACACAATATAATAATATAATGTTCTTACTATGATAGTATTAGTAGTGAACATTGACTACAACTATGGTTTTCGGAGTGAACCCATTTGACTATAATTATTTTAAAAATGAACCATGGATTTTAAAGAAATAATTTTCTATAGTTATGTGCTTTGAAATAATCTATTACAATTTTATTTTCTCATGGATTATGTTATTTTATTCCTCAATGTTTCATGTCTTATGAACTTACACTATTAATCCCATTCCCCTTTCTTATGATCTATAATATGCTGTGTATCATTTATTAATGGTATTCTCATATTCTCACACCTAGAAGCTTTTGTTATGGTGATATCTCCCTTATTTACCTTTAAAGATCAAATTATATCACCATTTTTTATTTTTAACTTCACCATGTTATGAATAATGGTATTTTTTATGAAAATTTTAATAAGGGATCTAGTTATGAAAACATAGTGGGAGATGACGTAGCACACTTATTGACTCGTTGTATATGTGTCCAATTTTCCAAGGGAACTAGACCAAAAGTATTTTGGAATGTATCACTATGTTATACAATGAATACACATCTATAAATATATAATATATATGTATGATAACTGTGTGTATTTATAACTTCATGATCCATCAAATGGGAAACAAAATCATTGATCATGAGTTGTGTAGACTACCACTGTGTGAATCAATGTAATTCATTTTCCATAAATGGCTCTCACAGATAAATATAATGATTGATTTAATGTACATATATATATATATATTATGTTAATTTTATAATTATAATAATATAATTTTAATATCAAAAATAACTTCTTAACTACCAATTTGTTTTGAAAATGATAACATTATTCGTGCGTACGGGTGGGCTACCGTGTCCACAAGGAAATGTGATTAATTAGAAATTTTATTTTTTACATGTATGGTAAGAATGATATTTTAAATTAGAATATATGATAAAACTATTCTAAAAATTAATATAAATGGGTTTAATATTATTTATCTTTCTATCATTCCATCTTTTATAAAATGATAGCAACAATCATGTGTATATACAAAAAACTATCTCCATGAACAATTTTATACATTTATTTATCTCTATCACTTTTGGATGACTATTGATATATATATAAGGAATATATATGATATTTATATCATAATTAAAATTTTGGATAAGTTTTAACCATTTAAAATTTATAAGGACCACAATTACTAAATAAAATAAACATGAAAAATGAAGCAGTTATCATCCAAGATAGTGATTTTAATAATGAATTTTAAATAAATTGGTGATAAATGATTATAATTAAATAATATATAGTATTATATATATAGGTATAGTTATTGAATATATTTATAATATATATATATATATATTATACTATTGGGTTGACCATGAATAAAGGAAGTCACACCTATTGTAAGGGATTTTCATCTCACTTTCATTTCTGTGAGACACATGCAATATTCACCACTTGTTTCCAATTTTTGGGATGAATAATTAAAATGAATTTATTTTTTGATGTTTCTTATGAAATTTATTATCATTTAAATATCCATAAAAGGTTATTTATTCCATGGGGATTATGATTTAAAAGTTACTAATGTTGAAATGGTTTCATGTTATAATCTCAATGTTTGTGAAGATTATTTTCGATAATGTTTCAAATGAATAACTATTATTATCTACCAATCAAAAAACACATAATATTTCTTATAATATATTATTTTCCAGACAATAAATTCTTTCATTTCATTTTAACTCTTTTTTAGAGTTAAATAGTACTATTTTTAAAAAAAATTCTTAATTTCTCTATTTGGTCAAACTTATTTTTTCTTCCATATCAATGATGTTTGCAAATATTTTCAAGAATGTTTTTAATATTAGTATATAATTTTTAAATCCATTTTACTTAGATTTTAATTTTTTAAAATGGATAAAATTGGTTCCTATTTTCCCTTTCCAAAGAAAGGTATTTTGAACTTTTTAAGAAAAATATGAATAGGATCATTATTTTAACATCTCTGACATGATAGTAAATTCACAATTTCATGAAGGTTAAATAATTTTTAGATTGATTTAAATATTTCCAAAGATATTTTAAACTATGATGTTCATTTTAATAATAATTTTTTGATATTTTTAGATTTGAAAAATGTGGGTTTTAAAGTTGATTGTACATTTTCTTAAAGAATGTTTTTATGATAATTTAATGGTATTTCTATTGATCAGTGAAAAGAATACTTCATTATGCATATGTTATAATGGGGATATTATCGAATGGTACCGTAAAAATTATTTTTATGGATGGATTTTTATTATGATGATAATAATTTTATGAAAACTATTTCTTTTCCATGGGTTACGCTAATGAAACCCATTTCTTTTCAATATGTTATGTTAAGGAGAAATGTTTATGAACCCAATTTTAATTATATGGATTATACAATTATGAATATTTTATCATATTGTGGAACAAGTTTCTATTTTTTATTTACATGATTTATAGTCCCATAATTATATATCCCTCCAATGTATTGGGTAATGATGGATAATTCAAAAGGTAAATATGTTATACGTGAACCTAATTTCATGTTTACAATTTTATGTGTGGGAATGACTTTTATAACCATATGATTAATTTGGGAACTAATTTTCATGTCCATATGTTTACACATGGACTGGGATTTATTATCAATAATATTAGG
This sequence comes from Viscum album, assembly GCA_963277665.1. Lineage (NCBI taxonomy): Eukaryota > Viridiplantae > Streptophyta > Magnoliopsida > Santalales > Viscaceae > Viscum > Viscum album. Next base: position 2,006,701,812 of record OY728152.1, read on the forward strand.
TGTGGAGTTAGTTTTTTAGTCCATAAGTATATGAGAGGGAATAATTTCATACTATTAATTTAATGAGTGAACATGTTTCTATATATACATAATAAAATTGATATAAGCTTTTGTTTTTTAAAAAATATATCATTTATTAAAATGTTATGTTCTCATGGATTATTTTATTTGATGAAATTATGATTCCTATGTTATGAACTTCATTGATTTATTCCATGAATAAAAATTATGATCTACAATATAAAGTGTATATTTTTCAATTGTTATTATCATCTTCTCAAACCCTTATTCTCATATTATGTTGATATCTCTATTGTTTTATTTTTTTTGTATTTGATATTAAACTTTATTAGTTTTCCCTTAACCATTTTACAAATAATTTTCGTATGTATGGTTTTTTGTAAGAAGAGTAATACATTTGAAGATTTTTGTGAGGCATATTGGATATCTTTCAAGAAATACAAATATTGTATATCTAGACTCTGAAGAAACTGAAAATTTATTTTCTATGGGTGTGTATTTAAGAATTTTATTGAATACCCATCTAAAAAGAGTAAATATTTACATATAATATCCTAGTTTATTATATTTTCTGTTACATAAAAAGAAAATTAATCATAAGGTATAAACATAAAAATTACCCATAGAATGAAATGAGTCCCATAATTTTGAATTAGATCCTAATCAAAGGATATTTAATAAATATTAAAAAGAGAAAAAGTAATTAACTATTTTAGATGATCAAATATGTGTGCATAAGTATATGTCTAAAAATATAGTGTTCATTTGGATTAAAAATCCTAGACAATTTTAGAGAATTTGGTATAGAAATGAACTTTCAAATGGGTGTTTCAAAGAATTAGATAATGAAATTTGATGAAATAATAATTATGTAATTATATTTGAAAACTAGAGGTAAACCATAATGGTTTTACCAAAAATATTAAATAATTTAATGAAATCATTAATAGAAATAAATACATTAAATGTGAATTATAGAAAAGGATTATGGGATAGAAAAGAACCCCTTAATAGAGTTTGACTTTTAATAAGGAATTTGTGAAATGAACTCAAAGCCTTTATTAACCCATAAAAGGAATGGAGAATAAGATAGGTATATAAGTAATAAATAAATATATATAATTTATATTAATTCCATAACTTAAAATATAGATATAAAGTAATCTAGAGAGAGAAGTGTCACAACCTAAAGAAACAAGGTGATTTAGAGTGATCCATATCCTCATGTTTTAGAATCATTCTGAAATTATAGTAAAAGTCCTGAATAATAAAATTAAATTCCTAACTTATTAAATTTATAAAATTGTGCACATATATTTTAATTCTTATTAGTATACTTTGTTCATTTAAAACCATTTTAATAAGATTTAAGGTTTATTTTCATTGATCTAAGGGTGTTTGTTTCATTCTTACAATGTTAGATTATTTGATGTTAATTATTGAAATTATTATTGCTTTGGAAGAAAAATAAATATGTGAAATAAAATGATATTAATTTTCCACCAAAAAATTAAATGTGACCAAATATCAATATATTTCCAACATATTGATCATTCATTTATAAATAAAATTAATGTTACATAATATATTTTGGATATTTTCATGAACTAGAAAAACTAGTGTCCTTTTATTTTATATTATTAATATATAATATATATATTTAGGTCATTTTAAATCATTATAATTAAATTGAAATATACCATGAAGAACATGAATATCCATGTTTTTTTATTTTAAATTCCAAACATTAAATCATAAACTATAAATGAAACCCTTAATTTTATATAACCGAAAGGGTTTTTTTAACATTTAAGGCATTTATCTTTAAAACACTTAAAATATCCAATGGCTATAAATCATCGATGACCACCCTGAAACCCAACTGATATTTAAAACATTCATTTTAAGTCTTATAAATACTCATTCAAGGTATTAAATGGATTAACGATCGTTTCTTTCTTCAACAGAATGGTTCTCTATTATTCATTCAATCTTAGAATTTTTGCAATACAGCTTGCCATAATGTTTTTTTACAACTGATCCAAGGGATTTAAACTACACTATAGGCCTTATTTTAATGCTTGATAGTCCTCCGTTTATTCTAATAAGCCTTGTGATGAGTTTTCTTGAGTCATTGTGATATCTTATATTAATGTAATATATTAGTGTTTGAATAAAAATATTCTCATTCTATTTAGAGTATTATAAATAAAACACCCCAATTTGAATTTAAACAACAACAATAATAAAAATAACAAAAAATAATTTTATTATAGTTATAATTATGTTTAGGCCGTTATACCCAAATTGTCTCAAAAATTTAAATCTATGTTAAGGTACCAAATCATTGATCTTTTGATTGTATTCCAGATTCATCTAAGGGGGTCTTATTGTCCTTTTAGGGTGGGGTATGAATTTATTCTGAGTATAAATTGTTATTCATGTGATGGTGTTCTAATAATAGTAGTCTTATATCATTTAGTGATTTATGTCACTAATCATTCTTATGCACCGAAGAACCTCAGTGGGCATGGGTATTCCCTATAGTAGGAAGTTCTAGGATAAGAATCATGTGTGTGTTCATTTATAGATATTTATATTTGTATATATATATATCTTTATTTATCTATATATTTAAATGTATTTATGTATATTAATATATATATATATATATGTATTTATATGTATTTATATTTGTTTATATTTATCGAATATAATTTTTATTTATATATATTTACTGGTATTTATATATATATTATTGTTGATATATATAGTTATATATTTTTTAATATATATCTAAATATCGATTTTTATATGTGTCTGTAAAGATATATTTATCAATATTTATATGCTTATATATATATATTTAATTATATATAGACAAGTATATGTGTGTGTGTGTGTATTTATGTATTTATATATATTTATGTAATTATTTTCAGTATATACTCACATATATTTATAAAAATTGGTGTATATTTATATATATTTATATGCAGTTGAGGGCTTACCTATGTGGTAAATATTCCCTACAATACTGCATCAAACCTATATTCAAATTAAGTAATTGACGAATAATCAAGGTATTGCAGCAGTATTGTAACACTATTGTAATTCAGGTACTATAAAAGAAGTTTCGGACCTCTGAAATTGGATTTCTGGCTATGTAATTGGGACATCCGGCCACAAGTTCTCGGGGCCACACATTTAATAAATAGAAGGGTTATGAAATTGGTAGAATGATGACACAGTATGGTAGAAGATGATGTAGGGAATTCAGTGGTATGAATTAGTGTAGTGGGTGGTTGGGAGTGATAGAAGGTGTTATTGGGATGATTTCAAAGGATTTGGAGGGCACTTTCGAGTTATTCAACCCACCCCACCCACTCAAATTCTCGATTTGGTTTGGAGAGTGTCCCTGTTGGATGAAATTCTTCGGTGATGTCTTATGAATTGTGGGAGATCCATGTCTAGCTTTATGGTGGAGGAAAGGTTCACCCTGAGGTTCTTTTAGAGGCTCAACCATTTTAGGCACGAGTATTGGTTCATCAGCAGGGGATCCATGGGAAGAAAATAGGAATAAAATGGTTGGTAAATGGGGAACCAAAATGTTACCATGGGAATGGTTGTTCCCCATTGGGAGTTCTATTTGGATCTCCATATTGCATGCCAGTCTGACCCCCACTGCACTACAATTTGGTGCTAAGTGTGATGATTCTAGGTTGTGCACCACAATATGGATCCTGAGATTATGGACATTGACAAATGAAGAGTTAGGTATGCCTTGAATCATGTGGAGGAAAAAATAGTATAGAACTTAGTCACATCACATCATATGGTCTTCAAGTCTTCATCTTCCTAGGCATGGATAAACCATTGATAAATAAAAAAATTGATCCAGTTGGTATTTTCCAAACCCAATATGGATGGATGAGGCATAACCCATTGAGGTTTCTTGTAATGCGTGTTTTTGACCATTTTAATTTACTATATCTGATATTTATTTTATGTTTGTGTGTGTGTAGTCATAGGATTACCTAAGTGGTAAAGTCAACCCATAATCCTGCATCAATATAGGGTTCAAATCTATATGGTGGAAAATTTTTGTGGTATTGTATGAGTGATTTAACATGGTATAAAAGTAAGTACTATTGAGGGTACTATATTGTGATAATGTAGTTTTAGTAAAATTTCCCCATATGGGCTTCTGAGTTTTGATATTGGGCCTTCGACATGTAAATATTGAACATCTGGGCTACTTACTAGAGTAGATTCTAACTAGTGGTGTGTATGTCTTCATGAGGGAAGTCCCTTAAATATTAATATCAATATTATATTATCATAAGAGAGGGACATATTTTCAAAATTTAAATGTTCAAGTATCAACAGTATTTTTAAGGAAAGGGATCAATTTTTATTGTGTGAGGCGATGATGGAAGGCTGTAGACTAGTTTTTCAGGTGTCAACAGAAGTTACCAAAGACACAGAGGGGGGAGGGGATATTATAGTTAAGAAAATTTCCCCACATATCAAGGCCTTTGTGCCTATATTCTTTTAGGAAATGTGTTATCTGAATTTTAGGCCATGTAATAATTTCCCCTCATACAAGTTAAAATTAGGGTTTATCTGAAAAAAAGTAATTGAACAAGTGTATAGTTGTGCATGTGTAATTATGTATATTATGTATATTTAAATATTTACCTATGTATATTTATCTCTATTAATATATATTTATATTTTTATAGAGTTATTTTAAATTATATATATATATATGTAAATTTATAATCATTTATATATATTTATCGCTATATCAATCTCTTAATGTATATGTGTATGCATTTGTATATATTTATATATATTGTGATAGTATACACACACATACACATATATTTACATGTGCTATATATATATATCTGTGGGTGTGTGTCTGCTTTTATTTATATAAATTTATGTAAATTTATTTATATGTATATAAATAGGATAGATATTCATATATATTTTATTATATTTTTACTTAACCACATTTAAATAATTTTATATGTAATTATATTTTTATATATATTTATTTAGAAATTATGAATAAATATATGTATTCACATATATATAAATATGTCTGTGTTTACATGTATTCAAATACATAAGCATATTAATGTTTGTTATATCACCACATGAAGGGTTTTCTGGAGTGGGAAAAACTTTTCTGAATAACCAAGATACATGAGGTTTACATATCACCCAACACATGCATATTATTTATTTTAAATGGTATACTCAGTTGGAATGGGTAACTTGGGGCATGGGTTGTAGTGAGATCCAACAAAATTATGCATATTTATTCAGATCATTTTGAATATATATATATATATATATATTCACACACACATACACATATATATTTGAGCCTATGTATTTTGAAAAATAATAATTAATGAACAAAATCAAGAAGTTAATACATTGAAAAATAAATGTTCAATGAAATAACAATAATCATTGATGATCTACATGGTTGCGACCACAATATGACAAGCTATGAGTTTGAGAAAGTGGATTTAAAAATCTCAAGGGTGAGACTATAGAATAAACATCCATGGGGTTGAGTCTAGGGGATGAAGAACCACATTTTTCATCCTCATTACACTATGGTTTCATTTTTAAAGGCATCACATGATCTGACCATGAAATTTTAGTGCCACATTTTATTATTCTATATAAGGTCCATTCACCCACTACGTGGTTAGAATATGTGGCCTCAGAGGAGATTTTCCGATTCCCCATGAGTTCTTGACTCACCATGTATAAACAACCCCATTTCTTCCAATTCATGGAAACAACTAACTCATGATTCATATAAGTACCATGCTTCTATTTTAAAAGGAGGCACATAAAAAATAAATAGAACATAGATATATATGGAGGGATATAGAGAATAGACTATATGTAGAGGGATCAGATATTTTTGATTCAATAAATCATTTTCCCAAAAATGGATCTAAATTTAATTAGAATGATGTTCAACTAAATTAGAAGGATCAAAATTCATGGAGGCCCCAATTTCAAAGATATCCATTGAAAAAACTCATAACATCTAGCCCTGTGTGGTTAGACATTGTGGAAACATTGCATTATCTAAACCGCAAGGTTATCCTTTGAGGTGTACTCATGGTTATATTATTATATGATCAACTAGTGAGGGTCATGACTATTACCCTCTCATTAGGAAATCCCATAAGGCGACTTGGTGGATGTTAACTCATGAGGTAGAACGTATAGTAACCACCTCATGAGGTCACATCTTTGGACGAAACCTCATGGTTTATTCCTCGTCGATTGACTCTCTCTACCTTGTTTGGGAAACCTACAGGGTTGAGTATACTAACCTACCATTTTTGAATATACTAATTTATAGTATCTAATTTTTGTCATTATAACCAAAAATATATTCAAGGATTCCCTTATCAAAGGTCAGAACCACAATAAGGAATATAAGAGGCCTCCTCCAAGGCGAACTAATACAAATGGTTAAAGCACTCACACCTGCATGAACCCTATCGATTGTGGATTCGATTGATAAAAAGAGGCTCTAGTTTTTCATCACAGATCAGTAGAAATATTGTTATAATAATGATCATAGATTCCACTGATAATAGGTGTCTATATTGGGGAAAAATTATATCATTATTTATTGGCTAATGATATATTTATTCTCTATTCAATGAGTTTTTCTAGATAGAAAATCCATCCTTGAAGAATACCCTAGTATTTATTATAGGAATCACACCTTGAAGACTTTGTAAACCACCCTTTACTATGAACAAAGCATAATATGAGAGGATTGGAACCCCTTGGGGTAGAGGGCACAAGATGATTCCAATTCCACAAAATATTATTCCTAATGATGAAACAATCAATGAACCAATGTAACCCATAAAGGACATGTATCCCACCTTATGTCCCATCTTAATCAAGTTTAATAACTCTCATTCAATTTTTTATATATTCTCTCTCTTGATTCCCAAATAGAGTGTGAATCATGTAAGCTTATGGATCTTAGTTAACCATGCCATTCACCAAACAATCATTCCTCTAATGAAGGTATCCTATAAGATATAAGACCCAATAAATACTTCTTTTATAATCCCATTATGGTGTCCAATTAGTGAACCATATCAAGGTAGAACCCTATATGCATAATCCTCACTTGATTCTTTGTTGTCACTCCTTTCCCGACATATATATATCCATGTAGGACGATGCTAAATTTCTTGGTTAACTTCCTTACCCTCTGATGTTTAATGGCATTACATGGTCTCGTCATATGACCATAAACCATTACAGTCAAACTCAATGTTATTTTATTCCTATTTTAATGATATATTTAGTATGAATCTACAAGGTTCAAAACATGAAACACAAACCCTTCTATTTTTTCCGCATAATATCACTTACATCCCTTCATCAACGATCTATATTCATGTGAAGCCATGAAACCATTTCTTTAGGTACATATCCTCTAGAAAACATTCTCAATTGGCCATATTTCTAGTCACATCATGGATTCTTTTGTAAGACCACATTCCCTCTAATCCCTACATCTCTTCCCCAGGGACATATACCCTTAAAATATTCCATGTTAAGATATATTCATTAGGAAATAATCAACTCTATTATGTAACTAGAATATATCCCCACATGACTATACACACACTCTCTCAGGGTCTATATTCTATGGATGCTCACCTCATTGGAATTTATCCTAAATAAGATAATACCCTACCAGAAGGTCCACATTAATTTGAAGTTTCATCAAAGTTTCCCATTGATCCATATTATCCCTTGAGATTAGATAGAAAGGTTATCTTATGTATAGTTGTTTCACCAACCATTTTTAGGAACCTTGTACTAATTTTCCTTACCACACGATGTTAAAATTAATATATCATTATTTTCCATGGGAACCTAATCTATGAAATTATAACTATATAGGATTTTATTACCTTCCTCCAAGTATATATATAAAACCTCTAGGAGGTTAAATCCAAAAATCATAACATCTTACACACTCTTGGATGTAGAAAAAATATAGAGCTACCTTGAATGTGAACATCACCTACCATGTAAGAAATGGGGGGAATATATCATAAATATTCATGTCCACTATGGTTCTAGATCTCATCCAATCATTAATAGATGAGGATCCAGTTCTAACATGATATATCATGATGAATACACAAGAATGAATTAATTATATAAGAGAGTCCTAGAGTAGGAAACAATTTCCAAAAAATTGAGTGAGTGATGAGCCTATATTACCATTATCTTGTATATCATTATTCCTAATGGGTCACTGATAACAACACTAGTGACTACTTGGATTTAAGAAGTAGGTTAATTATGGCATATCTTTTCACAGATACAATAGATATTATATGTTTCCGGTTCGATGAAAAAAAATCATATTTGAAAATAAATGAAAAAAATGATGAAATCAATGTGAATCCTTAAATAACAAAAATAATCATGTTATAAAAAATATTGTTAAATTTTTTCATATTTCATGGGGAAAAATGGTGCACCGAATGAAAATACTTTATTAAGAAAAACAGTCGAGTTCCTAAGACAACCGTTTATTTTATGTTGTGTGTTTGAAGAAACAACTGACTGAACCAACACGAATTCATTAATTGGGAAAATTATTGGTAAAAAATGAAATTTTTGTGATACTACAATGATATATTTTCCTTTTTATGGTGATTTTATCTATATATACCCTTTCATGATATCCATTAAATTAAATATGATGTCATCTACATCCACCGAATGTTTTCATACTTCATCTTTCACAAATCATGTAAGTCCCCTGATTAGAAGGAAGAAATCCCACAACCAGTACCTCCATAAAGAAATATAGATTGTGGTGGTGAAATACTACCACAAAAATGGTTCTATTCCACCATATAATATTGAAGAAAGGGTCTCCATGAACTAAATCATTTGATCCAATCCCACAAGAAGTTATTTTTACTAATGCTCGTGGTTCTTGTGTCAACCACCAACTACTAAAGGATTAGGTCTCTTGGAATGCTAATCAGTACTTACATCACCTTATGTAGGTGGATATGAATTTTTAATATAACATGAATTCTTCTCGTAGGTCACCTAGGAAGGATCTTATTAATTTTTTTTGACATCAACCACATGAATCCAGTATCCCAAAATATCATAATGTGCATGCCACCAAGTAGACTACTTCCCTGACCACTCATACTAACACATATAGAGTATATCACTAAGAAAGATGGGAAAATAAACTAAAAAGTGAGATTATATCCCCAAATCTGCTAAATAACCCTACCAACATACTTTTGTGGAGACTAATAAACATTCCCATATTCTTTTTCGTGCACAAAAACCCTATCATCGTATTCTGACTCCACCAATAGAGACATGCTAACACATACCCATTTTAACGATGGGAAGGAAAACGTCCCCCCCACTACACATGACCGATGTTGGAATATCCAAATGAAGAAAAATAATAATAGGATCAAAAATATATTCTCACATTTTTTAAGGAAAAACCACACATTATTAATCCATCTCCGTAAAACCATCATGATGTATTGGCGGAAATCGATGGATAAGACTGTTTTCCATCCCATTAACTATTTATATATTAATATATTTTGATATCTCTAGAATAGGTTGAAAATAAACATATTTTTTCACTACTCTAGTAGTACAACCATATTCATTTTCCTACCATTTCTTGAGGATATCATCGGTATATCCTAGTAGATACTCAATAGTGGGCCTTAATCATTTCTCCTATTTCGGAGACCATTCAATACACTTAATGTAAATACAATATTGTCCATATATTCCCACATCTATCCAAGATTCATTCTAACATATTATGGAAGAAAATCATAAGAAGGCTCACATTATTTCTTCCCATCAACTTGAAGAAGGTCGATGACACCTCCCAACAACTACTCAAAATAGAGCACGTACTCATTAATGGTCTAAAGGCCTAAAATGACATATTTTCGAATAAAATATGGTATAATATCATATTCCTACCTAGTTTCTAGAACCTCATCAACTGTACACTTAATCAACATGAGAGTCATATAAGAAGTCTCTCATCCAAAATTATCTCAATACATCCCCAAATAAAGAAAATAAGAGAACACATCAACTGAAGGTAGTGACACAAATTAATTACCAATTTATTTCATTTATTTTTGATGATATAATATAGGACCTATCAAACCTACCATCAGCTACTTGAGACTCTATTGACTCATCAGAAAATAGTGTGAATGTTTGAGCCATATATGTTCTCTTATATTATTATCGGTAGTTCTATAACTCCTCTCCATAGATAATTCCATGATGGTACTAAAAACATCACAATGATCAATTATTAAGACTTTTTTCTGGATTCTAGATGTGAAAATCATACATTTTGTGATGAGATTAAAAACCAAGACAGTCCTCTCCCTACCGACACATCGACTGGTCACTATAGAGGTCCTCCTTGCATTGAAAATTCATCATGATAAGAAGTTAATCCCATTATTGATTCTACCTTAGGAGATACATCATACCAGAAATGACCCAATGGATTGAAGTTAGTCATCTTCATGGAAACGACCACCAACTAAGATCTTAGATCTCTATCATAAGAGGAGAACAATCCCTTATGTAATAAAACACAAGTAAAACAACCACGCCTTTCAGATTAGGTGTAGTATTCATCCATTGAAATGATAAAAATGACATATACATGTTAAATGAACTGGTTTAGGATAAATTAAAGAATATTTTTTCCCATTTCCACTCCCAAATATGAAATTATAGAGGATTAAAAATAGTAATTAATCCCCTACACACACAAGAATTTGTGAGAGACCCTTCATCATCATATGTATTAGCTCTCAATAATCCTAGGATATAAAAAACATCTCATGGTAATTAATAAATTTTTTTGTCATATTGACATCACAATTTTCACCATAGTCTGAATTTAATATTTGAGAAATATTGCAAAACTTGTGCCATGTTTGTATTTTATGTATTGGGGAACTTAATCAGAAAATTTTTGAATCATTATCTAGAATATGTATTTGATAACATAGAGAATTTTTAACAATACACTTTAGAATACTTCTTGGATAAAAGATTCCCCTAAAGAAGATATCCTATAATTTCATTATTATATGAGAGACCATCAGTATAAATAATGTTGTCCCTAATTGTTCCATGAATCTATACTATCCCACCTGTAAGATGAAAAATAATCATGATCAAATAGAGAATGAAATTGATATTCTATTGTGCAATCATGATCCTAGTGTGTTTGGAAGACTTGGTTCATAATACATCAAAAAGATAATAAAATAATATCTCCTAATTTTATGCTCTATAATGAGATTCTAATTCTATATGAGGTATCAAAACTACGTGGGTTAACCTGAAAAATACATATACTTAAGGGGTGAACAAAAAAAACCCAGTAAGGGAATACAAATGATAACAAAGCATTGAATGAGAGTCAAAAGGAATAACATGATTTTATAATAGGCAAGGATAATTAATAATCATATGGAAGAATAATATGATAAACACGTTATCATAAGATCCTAGAAATTTCGGAATGTGGATGCAACATAAAACGTAACATAAGAATAATTCAATGCTAACTGCCACGAAAACATCACATGGTGGACACAGTCCCATCATGGATTATGTTTACTCTCAAATCATATACATATCGTCCCATGAGAAAAAAACCATAACCAATGAATCAGAGAAATATCTAGGTGCACCCATATTAATATATAAATTCTTATATGTAACACCATGATGTATTAGAATATATTTCTCTTTAAATAAATTTTGTATCACTGATAGTGTGTGATATATAAAATATAGAGTTTTAATGAACTGCATTATAGTATTGAAATATTATAATTTAAATAGGACTGTAAGAATGAAATAAATGAATTTGAGGGTATAAATAAGATTAAAAACATTATGTTATATAAATATATAAAGGTCTTAAAATGAATTTTTTTGATTAATAATAAATATTAACATAATTTTCATTAAAATCATTTTATGCTTAAAAATTTGTTTTCTTAAAAAAAATATTTTTATTAATTCTTGTGTGTGGGTAAAAAAATTAATTTTTAACAATTTGGGTTATGGTATTATGTAAAAGGGGTATAGTTTATTAAATTATAATATAAAAATTATCTTATGGAAAAAAGTTCATATTTTGTTGAGAAAATATCATTATAGTGAATATAGGAAACTAAATATTTTTGTAAATCTAGAATTTATATACATTAAATAAAGTATTTTAAAGAATTATTATATTATTGATTTATTATTATAGTGAAATTTGAATAATTTAATTTCTAATTATATAACTAAATTCATTTTAATCATCAATCTTCCATATTTTGGTATAAATCTATATTTATGCTTAAAACCCAAATTTTTATAAAAACTAGTTTTAATTGCATAATGTATTTCCATTTTCTTTAATTAAAAAACATTAATTGGTAATGATTTAAATGGATTTTATAAATTATATATCAATATATATGAATTTAATTTCACATAATTCTGATTTATAGTCATATATTTAATGTAAAATAATCTTTTCATAAAAAATGAATTTCATTAAACCTAATTATCATCACATTTTGTAAATTTATTTTAAAATTTATTTAGTCCATTTTTGTAAAATGTAAATGGAAAAATAATTTCATTTTTAAATAAAAATTAAATAATTATTTTATAGTGAAATATTTATAACATTCTGAAAAGATTCATTTTTTTATGAATAATGAAAAAATATTGTTTTTTTTCTAAAAAATGTCGTTTAATTTAAAGAATTTAAAATGTTCCATTTTAATTTAGAATTGATTTTGAAGAAAAATTAGTTAAAATATATTATTATTTATTTAATTTAGGTAATTTTAAAAAATTTTGTTTTTAAATTTTATGTGAAAACTATTTTTATATAAAAAACCTATTTCTTTTTAAATCAACGTTTTCATCATGATTGCTGGTTTAATTTTAAATCTAATTATTACACTTATGTTAAATGAATTTATAAAAATGGATTAAATAATTGGAATTATAATAAATAATATTAGTTAAGATGTTAAATTTATTATTTTTCTATAATTAATATTAACAATAGTAAAAATTATTTATCATATTTAATGTTAGAAATGGTTTACTAGTGGTAACACCAAAAGATAAGCATATGTTAGCCAATTAAAAATGTCTAGATCCTATTAAAACAAAATATTTCAACCATATCCTATTCCAAATTATGATATAACTCCATTTAGATTCATTTTTTCTTGACAATGAATTTATCATTTTAAATTCATTTAAGATATATCCAAATAGGTTCCCTCCCCCACTAATAAAACCCAACTCATCTCTTCTGCTCTCCAAGCCTCAAGAAATATGTGGATTGGAAAATCATTTCCCAAAAAAATTAATATATCCAAACCCATGACATATATCCCTTGTTTTAGTCATAAAACAGTAATAGGATGGATTTAGGTGTAAACATAAAGTGATTTTCTAAATAATAGGTATAGTTTTTAACAACTTATTTTCATTTTTTTTATTCTCCTACCTCTAAATTATATCCAACCCCACAAATATAATAATATAATTATATCCAATATAATGAGATAATATTATTTTAATGCAACAATATACATCCACATCTATAACACTTTGATATTTTTTTGGAATATTTTGTTTCATATAAATTTCATTTTTCTTTGATAGTTTACATTACATGGACCACAGAGTTATAACAAACCCTAATTCACTTATTCAATTATTATTTAAAAATTTCCATTAAAACTGAGCCTTTAACCATTACGGTAGTATTATTAATAGACATATTTTTAATATTAATTATTACGGGTTTATATTAAAAAAATTATTTATAAATAGGTACTTACTTTTTTGTAAACACAATAAATTCTTTGTAAATATATAATTTTATCAAAAAAATAATTTTAATTACATATTTTTATAAAATAATGAAACTATATTTGAGACTTTTAGAAAATATATTTCAAAAAAATTATCATTTTTTTCATCCAAATTTCAAAATCACCTTTGACATATTTTTTGATAATTTTCCGAAAGTATCATTTTTTTAGTGAAGTGTCAAAATACTGATTTTTATTAAAAACCCACATTTCATTCAAAGAATTGAAAAAGTTACATAGTATTTAATAATTTTTGAAATTTAAAATTAGTTAAATAATATACTTATTAATACAATTTAGTCATCCAATTCAATTTTATATTTAATTTTTATATAAATTATTTTTAATCTTTTGTAAATTGTCTCTTTGGAAAACCATTTCTTCGTCGCATATGTAGGATTAAATTTTAAATAAAAGTATCCAAATCTATGAATGAAATGTTTTAAAATGGATTAAATATTGTTATTTATAATAATTAATATTATATAATATGTTCAACATAATGTTTGTTGATAATTAATAGAAAAAAATGGGAAATATATATTACCATTGTGATGTTTAAAAGGGGTCTACTGAAGTGGGGGAGGGCTAAACAAAAAAGATATTGCATTAAATGTAGTATAAAATTTTACAAAAAATATTTTATTGATATATTTGGACCCTAACATATATAATTTTAGATAAATATACATTTTGTATAATTTTGGCACGTGAATAAAGTGGTACACTATTTTCATGTCAAATATTCTATGTTTTTCATCGGCCCCAATTTTAAAAGGATAGATCATTACTATCTTATTAACACTTAAAAAAACCTTTGGTACACAAAATACCTACCTGAATACAAAACCAAATCCCTACCCATATCCTATTGTCCATAGTTTGATTATGAAACCCTACTAAAAATTATTACATTTGTATTTTTTGTATTATTTCTTATTCCACATCCTTAAAAACTTATTAAACTTTGATATTATAATAAATAAAGTATATTTCATATACATATGAGTTATTAGGTTAATTTCATGAAATAAATCTATCTCCACCAAAATCTAAAGGGAAATGAAACCGTTGATCGTGTGTATGGTGGAATACCACCCTGCGAACCAGTGTTATTCGTTATCCATAACCACCTCTCATGTATGGATATGATGAATGATTTAATGTTTATATTTAATATGTATTATATTATTATACTTTTGTAATTAAAATATCACATATACCTTCTTACTCTCCGTTTTATAAGAATATGATAATGTCTCTCGTATGTAAGGTGAACTACCACCTCACCAAGCGATGTGATTCATTTCTAACTTAAACTTTTCATGGAATGTAATAGTGGTAAATATAATTAATATATGTGATATATATCACATAAAAATTATTCCTCAATTATAATATATTAAAAACCTTCTATTGTTTTCATCCATCATAAAAATGGAAACAAAGTTTCTACACACATACGTCATACTGTTTCCGTGAATGGTGTAATTTATTTTCAATCTATTAATATAATGGATTACTATAAATAATTATATAATTAAAATATATTATATTTAAATCATGTTTAACATTATGGATATTATTTAATCATAATAAAAATTAAATGAGTGAAGTAACAAACCAAAACATACTTGAAAATTCAAGAAGTTTTTACCCAAAACATGATTTCAACATAGAATAGTTAATAAATAGGTAATAAAAGGTTAAAATAAAATAATATATAGTATGTAACAAATGAGTATGTTTATTTAATAGAGTTAAAAAATAATAATTTTTTATATTTTATCTTCAAATTTTTATGATGAAATCTGAGACTTATGGTAAGGAATTTTTTTGTGTCAATTTCATATTTATGAGATACCTGACATATTCACCACTTCTTTCCAATATGTGATTTATATACTAAAAATTACATTTTTTTATGTTTATTATAGTTAAATTTATTGTGATTTTCATTTATATTTTTGGATCTTTCTTTCATGGGGTTTACGGTTCAAATGATACCAATGTGGTAAAAAATTTATTTCCCAATTTTCTTTCATTGAGACATATGTTATATAATAAACCGATATAAATTAATGAGGTGCATATAATTAAAATATTACATATTATATAATAAATATAATTTTGGTCATGATATATTAATAATCATTTTTTACTATTATTTAATGGGGAATACAATTTAAAAGTTACCAAAGCGGTAGGGGTTGATGTTATAATCTCATTATTTATAGAGATTGTTTATTAATATCATTTAAATGATTAAATATTATGATATATTTCTCAATAAATACATGTAATTAAAATTCTTATGGTTTTTTAGAATACATTTATTCCCCCCTAATTTCTCACTTTATGTACTAAAGATTCCAAAAAATGTTTTTAAAGAAAAATGATTATACTTATCTTTTGGAGAAACAAATATTTTTATTCCAAGATTATGGTTTCTAAAAATGATTTAAATGATGTTTCTAATATTATCAAAGGATTTATTAAATTATTTTTTATCAATTTATGAAATGTTTTATAAAAGTTTAAAATAAATCTCTATTTTGTTTTAAAAAACAAGACTCATTGGGATTTTATCAAAAATGTGAATGGAATATTTTTTTAACCAGTATTCCAAGAACACAATTATTTGATGTCATGAATATTTAAATTTTTTGAAGCTTCATTTATAATTTCCCATATTTATTTTAAAAGAAAATTATTAATAAAATAATGTATATTTTAGAAATTCTTTTTCAATGATAAAGAGTTTTTTTCCTCATTAAATGTTCTACGTGATCTCTGAAAATAATTTTATATAAAATATTACATCCATTGATATTAATTATGATTTACTTGTGAAATTATCTAGATATGTAATTATTATTACTATTCTGAATGGTTTATTTTTATGATGACAATATGTTTACAAAAACCACTTCTATTCTAGAAGTTATACTATGCTAAAATTATTATGAAACCAAATTTCACCCATCAGTTATTCAATGATGAAATGATGAAATTGTTATGAAACCTTTTACTTTTTCATTTTTTATTTTTTAATAAAATTATTATGAAACTCGTTTCTTCTGAAGGGTTCTAATAAGATTAATTTTTATGATATTGTGGTGTATTATTTTCATTATATGATCTGTGAGACTTATATCTATATCCAATGCATTGGGTAATGATTAAAACATAATGATATAATTAAGACTAGAATGAGGAGTAATCCTAGATTAGCAATGGATTTTTTCCACCATGATATTCTATGGTGTGATCCTTGAATACTATGATGGATTAGGGAGTCAACACATTTAAATATGACAGTTTTTTTAATGATCCTTGGCTAAAATGTAAATGATTTAATTGATTATGTTCATGCCCTAAATATCTTACAATGTAATTCAATAGTATTTTAAATTCACCGATTCATTAGTGATTCATTTCTTATGGATTGACAAGATTTATTTCAGGACTTACTTTTATGATCAATGATATGCATTTCATGTTATTCACATTTTATTATAATTTTATCATAACATTATGTGCATGTTATATTGTTATGATAAATGTTTACATTTACTATTATTTTGATCTCAATCTTTTTTAGGATACCATTACATGAGTTATTTAAAAATTTATAACGTATGATATTCCTCCTAAGGTTTCTAGTTATGAGGAACATTGTAAGAGATTACATTGCTCATTTATGGACTAGTGGTTTATTTGTCCATTTTTCCAAGGGCCCTATACCTAAATGATTCAGATGGGTATTTTTATTTTATTTGATGAATATTAATTTATCAGTATGTATTATATATGTATTATAAGTGTGTTCCATTACATTGTTTATGATATCTAATACTAGATAACATTTGGAAACTAGGATGTGAAAAAATTATAGTAATCCCTAGGTATATGTCTAAATATAATACTATGAATAAATATATGTATTTGAAAATATCATGTAATATTGGTGAAGTATTGATTGAGTGGTTTCTAAAAAGTTCATACATTTCTAGAATGAAAAATAATATGTGGTTGTAGAACAAATGTACCAAAGGGAAATAACAATGAAAAATGAATGTAGTGCTTGACTTGACCATTACTAGGTGCACGACAAAGAAAAGTACTATTTTCCTTATTTGAAAATATCTGGGGATATTTTTTGGAAATATCCAAAACAATATATACACCATCATGGAGGATAAGAATAAATGATGTCCATGAAAAACTAGGATAAACATGAGGTGTCATAGATTGAAAATAATGCGTTTTGATTCATATATCCTATTAATTACTTTTCAGGATTATATGGTTCTCCACTATCATTAGTATTACTTATAATATGTGTTTGGTTTCACTCAATGTCCAGAACTAGAAGGAATCATGTTAAAACTAAATCTGATGGACAGTATGGTGACCAAGAGAATCCATATTCAATGATTACTAGAGAGAAAGATATTATGATTATTCATTCTCTTCTATCACAATATATTATTTCCAACATGAAATTTAGTGAGATTATAAACACATAAAATAATATGAAGATGTGATTTTATGAATTTCCAAGTAGTAAAAAACATATAGGATATAATATTTATCTACCTTCATGTCAATATGTTGGGGATTAGTTCTAATAAGAATATATAACATATAGGTAAATGCGTTTTCCATATAGAAAATAATTCCATATAGTGATGAATCTCTAAGTAATTCAATGTCTTATGTGTGGTGAAAATGGGAATTATCCAAGTCAATAACATAATCCAAGAGTTAACTTATAGACCAAGGAATTAACTTTCAATGTCAATCATTAATGTTGAAGGATTGAAGTAATTATGTATTGGGATTCAAGTATTATATTGTAGAAGTATTCTTACCAATGGTATTTGGGTTATAAGATTCATGAAATGTGAAATGATCCTTTTAATTTTAGAATCATTTATATCCCCGTGTAAAATTAAATTAATAGTTAGTGATACAATCATTGGTTTTAATGTTTAAGGATGATCATATGTTCAATGTAATAGGCACACCTTTTTATATTTTATGTAAAATGAGACTATTGAGATTAATGATATTTTAGGTGAAATTTATGGAAATACAACCCTGTGAATTTTTATATGTTTTAGTGAATTCTTTATTTTAATAAGTTATTACCAATATATTATTTCGTGCTTGGTTTAGAAATTATCAATATATATTTATTCTATTTTGTCTTACTAATTCCACACATTTCTTTATGAATTTAGTGAGTTGATTCTTTAGATGTTACCATAACTAATTTATGATAGTTTTTATAGATGATATACTTATTTACTCAAAGAACATGGAAGAGAATGAAGTCCCTTAAGAATTTTATTAAAAACACTATGGAAGGAAAATATATATGAAAAATTTACAAATTTGAAATTTTTAATAACAAAGGATTCATTTTTGGGTCAAATAATATCAAAATATGGTATATAAGTGTATTCATCAAAGAAAGTGGCTATTGAATGTTGGACTAGACTAACCACAATGACTGAGGTCCAATGTTTTTTTTTGGTTTGGATAGATATTATTGATTTATTTCAAATAATATCACATGATTATTTAATACACTATCCAAGATAGCTCATAAGGGTGCCAAGTTCCATTGGACAAATTAATGTGAGGAAAATTTCAAGGAACTGAAAAGAAGATTAATCAGTATAGATATGCTAACATTACCTTGTATTTGAGAAGGGTAAGCAATTTATAGTGATTCATCTCAGAAGGAATTGGAATTATTTATCATTTATAATGATATGGTTATAGCTAATGGGACAAAAAAACTATCGTTCAGGAGAAAAATTACCTAAATCATGATTTAGATTTTACTGTGTTAAATTTTTTGATTAATGATTTGGAGTGATTATATATACAAAGAAAATATTGATATATATATATGTGTGTGTGTGTGTGTGTGGAATCAACGTTTTATTGAAAAATACACTTTATGGTTTAGTGGGATCCTTACAAAAACAGTCACCTTAACCTTTCAAATTTCAAATTACAATATTCAAATGATTTTGAAATAAAAACATAGTCCCTTATAACTACATTGAACCATGTACTGGCTCACAATGGACACCTTGACATAAGTTGATTCCTACATTAATAATAGAATCTCACCGAGAACCACCCACTATTATCTATTGATTCCACTGAAAACACTATGTAAGATTACAGCTGATATGAAATCCACTATAATTATAATGATTTTGCCTCATGTCACGCACTCTAATAACACATGTATCCATCATCCGTAGTAATTTTTTGGAGATCTCATCCACTAGAAACCATCATCGACAACATTTAGAACAAAAATCATACCACTAAAAACAATCAAATCCAAACAAATGTTTGAAGTTTCACCCCAAACTATCAAGAAGATAAAGACCTATGGGGACTCATGGTATGATTCAAATCCACCACAGGGAAAACACCTCTTAAAATGCCACCAACTACTCGAAAATCACATCCCAAAACCACATTAGAAGAACAATTTGAATCCAAATTGGATAATATTAGAGGAAACTTGGATCTAAATAATAGTTTAGAGTGGGAAAAAATCGGCAATAGAGAAATGTGGGCACCACCATGACCACCGAGACATACCAAAGAAGAATCCAACAAGAGAAGAACACCATGAAACCCAAACATTCATCAAAGAGGAACCTCAAACAAATCTATCCACCTTGTCGAGTCCAAGGAAGAACAAAATGAACAAAAACCAGGGAAAAAGATAAATTGATATAGGAATGAAGAAATAAAAACTAAGAAGAACATAATGAGATGAAACCAAAAAGCATAAAATAAAAATGAATCATTAATAATAGACCAAACCCATGAAAGGGAAATCCCAAATCCCAGAATAAGAAGGAAGACAATGGATAAAACTAGGAAGGAAATTCCTACATATCTGCCACCATCACCATCCCAAAAACCAAAAGACACAATCATGGTTGAAGAAAATGGGGTTATTCACAGTGGGTAGGGTAAAAAGGTAAGAGGGGGGGGAAGTGAATGACAATACTAGATTTTTAATGCACATGAGTCATTTGAATGAAACCTCAATGATATGAAACCGAGAAGCGAGAGGAAGAGACTCATTGGAATCTACCATAAAAAGAATTCCAAGATGTCAGTGTTTCATCAAGTTCAACCAAGATGAGGTCAATTCATTGTGGATACAACATAAATAGGGTTATTTTAATTAGTAGAGGTCTTAGAGAAAAAAAATTGGATGAGAAAGTGATATGGAGAAGTGAACCAGATGAAAACCTCACACCATGGGGGGATGATGAGTGGAAGATAGCAGAATCACTGAGAGGGAACCCTAGAGTGAGGATTTGATGAATACCTGGAGGTAGTGGAGATATAAGATTGATATATATTGATAAAAAATTTAATGTATATATTCACACAATAAGAGTTGAAAATGTTCTATAGAATAGGGTTATATCTCATTAATGATTATAACTGCTCAATACATTATCTACGAGGGAATACAAACCAAGTGGTTGATACATTGAGTCAGAAATTTGTTTTTAGATTATCAAGCATGAAGGTCACAAGATATCCAATATTTCAATATTTAAACAGGGTGGTTCATGAAATATTTATGGATGGTTAGAAATATTATGTTTTTGGAATAAATGTTAGACTATCTTTTTATGTTTGGATAAAATACCCATAGATGTATGATATAGATTTTCCGAAGAATATGATAAATGTCCCAATGTTTTTCTTAGATCATAATGGAATGATAAGGCCTAAGAACCATTTGTGTGTTCCATAAATACCATTTTAAAAAAATTATATTTTATAATAGTCTCATAGTTCTTCATTATCTATTCATCATGGGACAACAAAGATGTATAGAGATTTGAATGAGTATTTATGGTAAGAAAAATTTAATAGAGATATTGATGGGTATGTATATTTGTTCTTGGTATGTTATAATGTTAAGGTTAAGAAGAAAAAATTTAAGTGGATGCAGCAAAAATTATCCATAAAATAATGGAAGTGGAAAAACACCACCATTGATTTAGTTATCGGACATCAAAAAATATCTAAAGGTACTAGTTCTATATGGGTTGTATTCAACCACCTTAAAAATTCAACACACCTTATCACTATCAGTTAATATTTGTCTATGGATATGATTTCTAGGATATACATTAAGGAAGTGGTAATATTGTATATAGTACAACATTCTATTTTATTTGATCAGGATCTAAGGATTATCTAAAAGTTATTCCAAATACTTTCGAACGTTTTTGGTATAGATTTGAGATTCATTACAACATATAATCCTCAGAAAATTGTTCTGTATTAAGGAAAAAAATAAAATCATCTAATATACTCTTATATTGTGTTCTATGTACATAAAAGGTGATTGGTATCAACAACTTCTTCTAGTTGAGTTTTCCTAAAAAATAGATTTCAATTGAGTATTCACATGGCTCCTTATGAATCCATCAATGGATATATTTGTAGGAATAAAATGTGATGGGATGAAGTTAGAGAAATAAAGTGATTGGAACCTGTGTTTTCTGAAGAGATGGTGGATAAGGTTAGATCCATTGAAAAATCATAAGAGAAACATAATGTGGGAAGAAATGTTAGGACGAGGATCAATGATGTGATATGGAATTTGATGTTAGTAAAAAGGTGTTTCTAAAACATTCTATGTGGAAAAAAGAAATTATATTTAGAAATAAGGGTAAAGTAAGCACTGAGTATATTTGTCACATTGAAATTCATGATCAAATTGAAATGGTAACTTATCGACTGTCTCTTCCACTAAACCTCACTAGGTTCATGATGTGTTCAATATATCTCACATAAGGAAATATATTCCTGATCCTTTATTTATATTGAACTCAAAGGTCATTACACATGATCATGTTATTTCTTATGGGAAAAAATATGTTGAAATTTAGAATCATAAAAAGTTATATGAAATAATATCACTCACCTAGTCAATGTTGTGTGGCAAAACCACCATCTTAAGGAAGCTACATGGTAACCCAAGGATGTGATGAGGTAGAAGTATACACTTCTATTTTTATTGAAGTAAAAAATTTTCTTGCAAAAAATTAATTTTAAGGGAGTATAATTTAATACCTATATTTATTATGAAATATGTTTTTTATAAAAAAAATTAATGTGTTTTATGGCTTGGTTTTCACACCTCATCTAGTTTTAATGTACTGTGATATACTATTAATATTAATATTTAAGAATGACCATTATAACATATCCATTAAACATGTAAGTATGAATAGGAATAAACAACATTATAAAATTAATTATAATGGTTTTAATGAAATAAAACATATTTATAAAAAGGTACTTACTTTTTATTAAAGCTTTTACACACTTTGAAAATTCCTTTTTTCTAAAAAAATATTTATATTGATTTTTTTGAAAAAAATAATTAAATTAATTTCTTACAATTTTAGAATATAATTTCAACAAATTTAAATTAATTTTTTCAATATATTTTTTAAAATTATCTGAGGGTTAATTTTTTTGAATTTATTTAAAATATTTATTTTTTTCCAACTGTGAAAAATGATAATTTTATTAAAAATTTCATTTTAATTCAATGTTTTCAAAATATTATATATTTTTTAAAAAATAATTAAAATTAAAAAATATAAAATTGTATTTTTTTTTTATAAAATTTATTTCATTTTAATAAATTTAATATTTAATTTTGATATACATTTTTTAAAACATATAAAAACAATCTCGGTGGAAACCCGCTTTTTCATGGTGTCAATGTGTTTAATTTTATATTTGAAATTTCCACATTAATGAAAGAAATATTTAAAAATAGATTAATTATTTTGAATCTAAATAATTCATACTAAATAATAATTTCATGTTAATATTTTTTCATAATGGATGGTAATAAAATTAAATTAAATTACCATATTTGTGATTAAAAAGATTTTACGGGGGTTAACGTAAAAATATAATGGATAAAATTACCTATAATATTTTATGAAGTAATTTTATGGACATATATAAACCATATAACCTCCAAGGATCTATAAAGACCCATTTTGGAGCCTTTTGGCCTATGAAAAACATGGGTACACTTGATTCTTTTCAAACCATCCATCTGTGTCTTCTCCTACACTTATAAAACGCCACACATTCTCCTATCCAATTAAAAATTTTAAAAAATATTTTTTTCAAAAAATAAAAAAATATATTCATTTCCTATTCATATGACAGTCATTATTTTTATAATTAAACCATCATCATAAGTATTTTGGTATAAACCTAAAGAGGTTCTCCGAAAAAGTGGTAAAATTATTAAACATTATTTTTGTTTTATTTATTAGTCGACATAATTAAAATCATCTAAAAATATGAATATATAATAAAAAATTTATATCACATATAATAATATCTTATTATGTTAATTTATTAACATATATCTATATCCTATTTCCTCAAATGAGAAATGAAATTGTTGAACGAGTGTACAGTGGACAACCGCCTCGCGAACCGATGTTATTCATTTCCCATCACCACCTTCAATGAATGAATATAATTATGGATTTAATTTTAATATTTGATATTGATGATATTATTATTATTTTATAATAATAATATCATATATACACATTTTTTTTATTTCCCTTATGTTGGAACATGATAACGTTGATTGTCTGTATGTCAGACTACTGCCTCACGAAGCAATGCCATATATTTTTTCACATACTCTTTACATGTAAGGTAATAAGGGTAAATTTAATTAATACATGTTATATATATGAAATTAAAATTATTCTTTTAATATAATATATTATTCACCTTTTTTTTGTTTCATCCTTTGAGAAAATGGAAACAAAATTTATGTATATGTA
Organism: Viscum album; assembly: GCA_963277665.1. Taxonomy (NCBI): domain Eukaryota; kingdom Viridiplantae; phylum Streptophyta; class Magnoliopsida; order Santalales; family Viscaceae; genus Viscum; species Viscum album. The sequence continues at coordinate 2,006,726,785 of OY728152.1, forward strand.
CACCCTACACTCTCTATGAACAATATAATTGACAATTTATTTCTTAAATTAATGGATAAGACTAAATAATTATTTTATAAATTGGAATGATATTTATATAATTTTTAGAATTTTTATAATATGGAACTATGATCAAAATGAAAGGAAAGAAGATATCAAACCAAAACACACATGAAAAACGAAGCAGTTATTACCATAATCAGGATTTAAACCTGGAATTATTGATAAAAAAGTAACAATAGGTTATAGGTAAATCATATATGGTATGATAAATATGAGAATGGTTCTACAATATAATTATAATAAAATAATAATTTATCTATATGATTTTAAATTTGTTTAAAAGAAGTTAAGACTTAAGGTAATGGATTTTTTTCCTCTCAGCTTTATGTCTTTGAAATACATTCAATATCAAAAACATGGTAATTTAATGTGGTGTATATATAGAACATTGATGTATTTTACATATATTCTCATGAAATTTATTTTCAATTTAAATACCCTTTTTGGTCTCTCTTTTTAATAGGGTTTATGGTTCAAAAGAAAACAATGTGGTAAGGGATTTCTTTCTCAATTTTCTTTCTTCGATACATATGTTATGTTATGAACTTATATTATTTAACGAGGGGACTATAATTCAACTTTGACATGATTTATCTTTAATATACACATATTAATGATTAAGAAATATTCAGTTTATTTTATTCTATAATGAGTCATAAAATTCAAAAGTCACTAAGGTGGTAAGGGTTTGATGTTACAATCTTATTCTTTATTAGAATTGTTTATGTTTTTTATTTTTATGGGGAAATAACATGATATAAATTTAACTAAAATAAATAATTTTTTAATCCCATTTTAATTTCTTAATAATACAAGGCTTCCCTTTAGTTTACTCTCTAAATGTACATTTTATAGTATTAGAATGTTATTAAATAAAACGTACATTAATTCTCCCCTTGTTCATAAATCCCATTTCTTCTAAGTCCATGACTTCTGAAAATATTTCAAATAAATGTCTTATTTATATATAAATATTTTTTATATTCATTTTCACCCATGTTTTATTTTTTATTATATTTTTAAAAGGAATTATAAATTTATTTTCACAAACTTGTCTTATTTTACTTTTTAAAAAAAATGTTAAATAAATCACGGTTTTAATATGTATGACATGATATAAATTTACATAATTTATAATATTTTAATTATTTAAGGCTAAAATTAAATTTTTCCATTTTTTTCATGAAAGAAAAGAGTTTTGAAAATTATTTCTATTCTAAAAATCATTTTCAAAGTGCAAAGGTTATTTTCTTCCTGATATGTTATAAGTTATCTTTCAAAATTATTTTTCATCAATGATGAAATCCATTTACTTTTCATATGATTTAATAGGTATATTATCAACATATAACATTCTTATTCTATTTTTGAATTTTTTTTCTTATGATGAAAACTTGTTTACCATACCCATTTCTATTCAAGGGTTTATACCACTATAAAATTCATATGAAACCTGTTTCTTTTATTCATAAGTTAATCTATGATGAAATTATGACATGACTATGAAACCTAATTATTTTCGATATAAAATGTTCATGCAAATCATATATTTTTTTCTATTATGTTATGTTAAAATTTTAATGATCTGTTTCCTTATGTATGTATTATTTTCTTTATATGACAGGTGAGATCTATATCTCCCTCATATAAATTGGGAAAAGATTGAAATATCATGTGTTAAAACTGATTGGAATGGTGATTGAAGATAATATAATAATATAATTTTATTACTATGATAGTATTAGTAGTGAACATTGACTACAACTATGGTTTGGGGAATGAACCCATTCGACTATAATTATTTTAAAAATGAACCATGGCTTTTAAGGAAATAATTTTCTATAGTTATGTGCTTGGAAAGAATCTATTAAAATTTTATTTTCTCATGGATTATGTTATTTTATTCCTCAATGTTTCATGTCTTATGAACATACACTATTTATCCCATTACCCTTTCTTATGATCTATAATACGCGGTGTATCATTTATTAATGGTATTCTCATATTCTCACACCTAGAAGCTTTTGTTATGGTGATATCTCCCTTATTTACCTTTAAAGATCAAATTATATCACCATTTTTTATTTTTAACTTCACCATGTTATTAATAATGGTATTTTTTATGAAAATTTTAATAAGGGATCTAGTTATGAGAACTTAGTGGGAGATGACGTATCACACTTATTGACTAGTTGTATATGGGTCCAATTTTCCAAGGGAACTAGACCAAAAGTATTTTGGAATGTATCACTATGTTATAGAATGAATACAAATCTATTAATATATAATATATATGTATGATAAGTGTTTGTATTTATAACTTCATGATCCATCAAATGGGAAACAAAATCGTTGATCATGGGTTGCGTAGACTACCACTTTGTGAATCAATGTAATTCATTTTCCATAAATGGCTCTCACAGATAAATATAATGACTGATTTAATGTACATATATATATATATATTATGTTAATGTTATAATGATAATAATATAAGTTTAATATCAAAAATAACTTCTTAACGACCAATTTTTTTTGAAAATGATAACATTATTCGTGCGTACGGGTGGGCTACCGCGTCCACAAGGAAATGTGATTAATTAGAAATTTTATTTTTTAAGTGTATGGTAAGAATGATATTTTAAATTAGAATATATGATAAAAATATTCTAAAAATTAATATAAAAGGGTTTAATATTTTTTATCTTTCTATCATTCCATCTTTTAGAAAAGGATAGCAACAATCATGTGTATATACAAAAAACTGTCTCGATGAACAATTTTATACATTTATTTATCTCTATCACTTATGGATGACTATTGATATATATATAAGGAATATATTGGATATTTCTATCATAATTAAAATTTTGTATATGTTTTAACCATTTAAAATTTATAAGTACCACAGTTACTAAATAAAATAAACTTGAAAAATGAAGCAGTTATCAACCAATATAGTGATTTTAATAATGAATTTTAAATAAATTGGTGATAAATGATTGTAATTAATTAATATATGGTATTATATATATAGGTATAGTTATTGAATATATTTATAATATATATATATATATATATATATTGGGTTGACCATGTATGAAGGAAGTCACACCTATTGTAAGGGATTCTCATCTCACTTTAATTTCTGTGAGACACATGCAATATTCACCACTTGTTTCCATTTTTTGGGATGAATAATTACAATGAATTTATTTTTTGATGTTTCTTATGAAATTTATTTTCATTTAAATATCCATAAATTGTTATTTATTCAATGGGGATTATGATTTAAATGTTACAAATGTTGAAATGGTTTCATGTTATAATCTCATTGTTTGTCAGGATTATTTACGATAATGTTTCGAATGAATAACTATTATTATCTACCCATCAAAAAACACATAATATTTCTTATAATATATTATTTTCCAGAAAATAAATTCTTTCATTTCATTTTAACTCTTTTTGAGAGTTAAATAGTACTATTTTTTTTAAAAAATTCTTTATTTCACTATTTGGTCAAACTTATTTTTTCTTCCATATCAATGATGTCTGCAAATATTTTCATGAATGTTTTTAATATTAGTATATAATTTTTAAATCCATTTTACCCAGATTTTACTTTTTTAAAATGGATAAAAATGGTTCTTATTTTCCCTTTCCAAAGAAAGGTATTTTGAACTTTTTAAGATAAATATGAATAGGATCATTATTTTAACATCTATGACATGATAGTAAATTCACAATTCCATAAAGGTTAAATAATTTTTATATTCATTTAAATATTTTCAAAGATATTTTAAACTATGATGTTCTTTTTAATAATTTTTTTTGATATTTTTAGATTTCAAAAATGTGGGTTTTAAAGTTGATTGTGCATTTTCTTAAAGAATGTGTTTATGATAATTTAATGGTATTTCTATTGATCAGTGGAAAAAATAATTCATTATACATATTTTATAATGGGGATATTATTGAATGGTACCGTAAAAATTATTTTTATGGATGGTTTTTTATTATGATGATAATAATTTTATGAAACCTATTTCATTTCCATGGGTTACGCTAATGAAACCCATTTCTTTTCAACATGTTATGTTATGGAGAAATGTTTATGAACCCAATTTTAATTATATGGATTATACAATGATGAATATTTTATCATATTGTGGAACAAGATTCTATTTTTTTATTTACATGATTTATAGTTCCATAATTATATATCCCTCCAATGTATTGGGTAATGAATGATAATTCAAAAGGTAAATATGTTATACGTGAACCTGATTTCATGTTCACAATTTCATGTGTGGGACTGACTTTTATAACCACATAATTATGTTGGGAACTAATTTTCATGTCCATATGTTTACGCATGGACCGGGATTTATTATCAATTATATTAGGTGTGGAGTTAGTTTTCAAGTCCATAAGTATATGTGAGGGAATAATTTCATGCTATTAATTTAATGAGTGAACATGTTTCTATATATACATAATAAAATTGATATAATCTTATGTTTTTAAAAAAATATATCATTTATTAAAATGTTATGTTCTCATGGATTACTTTATTTGATGAAATTATGATTCCTATCTTATGAACTTCATTGATTTATTCCATGAATAAAAATTATGATCTACAATATAAAGTGTATATTTTTCAATTGTTATTATCATCTTCTCATACCCTTATTCTCATATTATGTTGATATCTCTATTGTTTTATTTTTTTTCATTTGATATTAAACTTTATTATTTTTCCCTTAACCATTTTACAAATAATTTTCGTATGTATGGTTTTTTGTAAGAAGAGTAATACATTAGAATATTTTTGTGAGGCATATTTGATATCTTTTAAGAAATAAAAAGATTGTATATCTAGACTCTGAAGAAACTGAAAATTTATTTTCTATGGGTGTGTATTTAAGAATTTTATTGAATATCCATCTAAAAAGAGTAAATATTTACATATAATATCCTAGTTTATTATATTTTTTGTTACATAAGAAGAAAATTAATCATAAGGTATAAATATAAAAATTACCCATAGAATGAAGTGAGTCCCATAATTTTGAATTAGATCATAATCAAAGGATATTTAATAAATATTACAAATAGAACAAGTAATTAACTATTTTAGATGATCAAATATGAGTGCATACGTATATGTCTAAAAATATAGTGTTCATTTGGAATAAAAATCCTAGACAATTTTAGAGAATTTGGTATAGAAATGAACTTTCAAAATGGTGTTTCAAAGAATTAATTAATGAAATATGATGAAATAATAATTATGTAATTATATTTGAAAACTAGAGGTATACCATAATGGTTTTAGAAAAAATATTAAATAATTTATTGAAATCATTAATAGAAATAAATACATTAAATGTGAATCATAGAAAAGGATTATGGGATAGAAAAGAACCCCTTAATAGAGTTTGACTTTTAATAAGGAATTTGTGAAATGAACTCAAATCCTTTATTAACCCATAAAAAAAATTGAGAATAAGATAGGTATATAAGTAATACATAAATATATATAATTCATATGAATTCCATAACTTAAAATATAGATATAAAGTAATATATAGAGAGAAGTGTCACAACCTAAAGAAACATGGTGATTTAGAGTGATCCATTTCCTCATGTTTTAGAATCATTCTGAAATTACAGTAAAGGTCCTGAATAATAAAATTAAATTCCTAAATTATTAAATTTATAAAATTGTGCACATATATTTTAATTCTTATTATTATACTTTTTTCATTTAAAACCATTTTAATAAGATTTAAGGTTTATTTTCATTGACCTAAGGGTGTTTGTTTCATTCTTACAATGTTATATTATTTGATGTTAGTTATTGAAATTATTATTGCTTTGGAAGATAAATAAATATGTGAAATATAATGATATTGATTTTCCACCAAAAAATTAAATGTGACCAAATATCAATATATTTTGAACATATTGATCATTCATTTATAAAAAACATTAATGTTACATAATTTATTTTGGATATTTTCGTAAACTAGAAAAACTAGTGTCCTTTTATTTTATATTATTAATATATAATATATATATATATATATATATAGGTCATTTTAAATCATTATAATTAAGTTGAAACATACCATGAATTTTATAATAGAAAATAAAAACTCATCGTTGATTGAGGCGGTGAACTGAGAATATATAGACAATGGTTTCATTTTAAGAGTATGAGGATAAGATAAGAGGATGAATGGTAAATGTTATATTATAACTGTAAGAACCCAGATCTTCTTTTCAGGTATGTTTTCCTCTGTTTTGTGTTTTTGAGGAAAAAGAGGAGTTTTCATGAAATTTCTAAAGTACACGCCATGTACTTTCTTTTTTTCATTAAACATACTGGGGTCACGTCTAATGGACAAAAACACCTCATTCTAGGTCTATTTCATCTGATAGAGACCGTATGACCACAATTCTTCACTATTCCTCCAATCGAGCATCCATTCTCTGAATCGACCATTGTCAATTGCGTAGGGATTTCTATAGTAAGCTCTTCCTTCTTGTAGAGATTCATTTTCTAAATCCACATATTTCTCATTTTATCCTCAGTTGATCATTTTCAGTATTTTTGTAGATATACAGTGTTATTGGATGATTGAAGGCTTGATATTCACATATAATGATCCAGCCACACTGAGGTAGGTGTTTTGTTCCATTCTGTTGATAGTCTTTGAGTTATATGTTCAAAATTTCTCAATACCCTTGAACGGGGTATTGCGTGTTTACTTTTTTAGCCAAATTAATTTCCTTCTATGCGTGTATGCTTGAATAGAGGTTAATTGAATGTGAATATGGTTAATTTCTATGCTTTGGTAGTGTTTTCTCATGCATGTTTTTTATGACCGTTTGGTCCTGCTTAGCATGTTAGGCTACTTGCTTTTTCACCAAGCCCAGTATTGTAGGTTAAAGTGTTTGTTTATCTGACATGATGTTATGTTGTAGAATGTTATCCAAGTAGTTCTTGAGGTTTAATTTGGAAGTATCACATTGATGTTATTGTTTTACTTACACAGGGCGATGAGAAACCGGTGTAGTAGACCATAGTGAGAATTGATGTAAGGGCTTCTCCATAGTGTCTGTTTTTACTTTTATAATGTGAGACCACAGTGGGAATTGACGTAAGTGCATCCTCAGAGTGTATGTAGTTCCTCAAAGGGGTCCACAGGGGGTATGTGACCTAATTTCTTCCTGAGAGAACCTTTTAGTTACCGATACGAGACTATAGGAGGAATTGACGGTGAGTGCTTCCCCAAAGAATCTATACTAGAGCGAAACCAAAGGGGTTAGACTGTGTGTACTTCCCAGAGGGTTAATTGCATTTTCTAGGTAGGACCAGAGGGGATTAGGATATGAGTACATCTTAGAGGGTTACCTGTTTGTGATTATCTGTTTACTAGCTATGTAGAACTGAATGTTCTAAAACTGTAGGATTGTTTACGTTCGAGTACTCCCTTGTTTACAGCTTATCTTTTCTTATTGCCTACCATATATATTCACTGACTATTATGCACAAATATAGTGGTGGTTTACAAATTCAATTTAGTCTCACACACTGTTTAGGTCATGATTTGGGGCCCAAACTGATTATATTATTGCAGGTATAGATTAGGGAAAGCACCCTTCTACTTCAGGTACCTGACTGCTGTAGAGCTGGAGAGCATGGGACCAAGATGAGGCTTTTGATGTTGAAGATTTTTATTTAATTTATTTTTTACATTGGTTTAGTATTGTATTCCATCATTGTGACTTGTTTGGCTGTTTTCCTAGACTTATGTATCATGCATCATTTATATATGTTCCCCAGTTTTTCCTACTTTTAGTTTTCCACTATTTATAATTGTATGTTATTATTACTGCTTCCATTGATGGTATCTATTTTGTTTCTGCTATGTTACTCTAACAATGAGGGTATAGTTTCCCCATAGTCACACCCAAGTATCTCACTGCTAGTCAACATCCTCTGGCGTTTGGGGAAATGTTCTTGAGGCCATGTGACCCACCCGGCATGGGGCACCTCTGGGCGGATTCCGGAACCAGGATGTTACAAAGTGGTATGAGAGGAATTATTTTCTTTTTGACTTAGTATTTGGAGCCTATAGTTGGGGATAGTATGGAAATAGGTACTTGTTAATAAACTGTGCCTAGGAGTAACTAACCCGTGTTTAGGGAAAAGCCAATTTACCCCGTTTATTGCAATTTTCTGGTTTTCCAATTTTTGGGTTGATTTGATTTCACTATTGGGTGATTCACATATTTTGTGCTATTATCGTTAATATTATTAAGGTTCTTATTTCTATCAAAACACGATGAGATGAGGGTATTCCATCTCCTGCATCATATAGGCACATTCTAGGAATCACATTTCATGCATTATTTTCAATCCATTTTGGGTGCATTAGCGATTTCATGTTGTTGTGATAGATGTTGTGCTAGATATTCAGGATGTTTTGATAGATTCCTTGATAAATTACTAGCTGTTTGATTGGGTATTGATTGTGTAAGGAATTTTTTGAATGAACACCAAACTTTGGTCATTGATGTGTTATGGGCCCTCACAGACCCGAAATTGGTTGATCGTTGCCTTGTTTTCCTTGTTATAACATTTATTAGATGCCATGATGTGTTTTGTGGGGAGTATGGGGCCTCATAGATCATAATTCAGCACTTTAATGTTTTTTAGTGTTTTCAAGGCCTTTGGAGTAGTTTCTGAGGCTTACTGTCCAAAAAACCTAGAATACACATCGTGTAGTTTTGAATACACGCCATGTGTTCTTTTGTTTTGGAAGACATTTTTTTCTTAATTACATGCCATGTACTCTATGTAAATGACGTGTAGTCTTTAACCGTGTCTCTAGCAATGTGGGAAAAGACATAGGGTTGGGGTAAAACCTTGGTGGAACACTCCGTGTATAAGACGTACACGCTGTGTGCTTTGATCCTGTGTCTGTCCGTCTGACTAATGACATAGGTGGATAAAAACAAAATCAATACACGCCGTTTCAGTCATTAACACGCCGTGTAGTGTAATTCCTAGAATCTGGCCATGTAACTAACAACATGGGTCAGTGGAAATATCTTAGTACACGCCGTGTCTGTATGTAACACGCTGTATAGTGTGATCCATTTATCTGGCCAAGTCACTAACAACACAAGTTAGTGAAGCTCATCTTGTACACGTCGTGTCTGGAACCAACACACAGTGTAGTCTTGTTCTTGGATAACTTTGTAGAATATTATTATGGAAGGACTCAGGCAGGGGAAGATGATTCATGTAAACTGCATGTGTTAGGACAAAACACCATGTGTTTGGGGTGTTGTATGACTTGTTTTGGAAGAAGTACATGCCCATGTAAAAGGATTACAAGAACATGTCATGTAGTTAAGTATGCACGTCGTGTATTCATGTTCTGTAAAACATGAATGCTTTCTTTCTCTTGTTCCCTTCTTATCCTTCCAGTTTTCAATCCTAGATAATTTTGATCAAAGTTGTGAGTTTGACCTTGCATATTCATGCCACCATGATGTCCTCTTGTAGTATTCCATTTGGAAGGATGTAATCGGACACCAGAAATGGCTGATCAGGGACTACTAGCAGATCCTCTAGCTGTGCCAGTCTTGGCCCCATACGTCATTCTGGACAGAGGTGCTGACACAGAGTTCCCAAAAGGATTTATGAGGTTCATGTAGACCTTCTGCGGAGTACCGCATCCTACCTCATATGTGGAAGAGCTGATGTATATTTTCCTGCAGCAGCACCTCCCACCTTCATAGTGGAAGGAGGACATGAGTCTGCTAAGTCATGGTTAGAATCCATTCTTTCGATCTTTGAGAATCTGGGGATGCCTCCAGAGAGGAGGGTAAAGCTCAAAACCTAAATGTTTCGGGATTCTTCCAAGAGATGGTGGGATGTGATATCACAGGAAGGATGCCACTAGGTCATGGCCTAGGATGAGTTCCATCATTCCTTCTATGGCTACTTCTACCTGGATACATTGAGGGACGATTGAGACCGATGGTTTATGAGTTTGGAGCTGGGTACTATTTTAGTTATGGAGTATTCTTCTCACTTCAATGATTTGTAGTGCTTCATGCCTATCCCAGGAGGTGATGAGTTATTCCTGCAAATATTGTTTGAGGATTCTCTCAGGGACAACATCAAATCTTAGGTTAGCAGCTTCAGGTTGAATTAAATCACTTATATAGTCAACCAGGTGCTGATCACAGAGCGTAATTTGAGGGATTCTGGAGTTGTGAGCCAGGGTGGCTCGACATCCGGAGTTATTGTCCCTCCTACTAACAGTAGGAAGCATCATAATGAGCCTTCATATAGAGATCCATGGAGGCAAGACACTTCTTCTGGTAGCCATGTGGTGTGCTACCAGTTTGGGAAGAATGACCATACAAGGACACATTTCCCAAGAGACCCAGTGGAGTGACAATTTTGTGGAAAGATGGGCCATCTTCAATGCTTTTATCAGTTCTTCTCACCAGTAGCTGGTGAAAAGTGTTCTTCTATGAATCATCATTCAGGAGAAACACCACCAGTTTCTTATCACTATAAGAAATTGTGTTCTTTAGGAAATTCAAGCCGAGTTAGAGGTCACTGTCATGGTAGTCAATCACCACGAATTCAGTGACAACAAGTTGGATCAGCTCAGAGTGGTCAGGTAGGGTCACAGGGTCGCGGTACTGGCCAAACATTTGCAGTGGAGCAGACCCACCAAGAGTAGGATCCCAGAACCTCTACTATTCGAGGTACCATCCTAGTTGCCTCAGTTTTATCTTCTGCACTTTTCGATACAGGGGCATCCCAGAACATTATATCGATTGATGTTATGGAGATCCTTGGGCTCTATATATTTTATTCTGCTGATATCATGACGTTGAAAACTTTGTTGGGGACAAGAATGGATAGTGTACGTCAGTGTAAGGAGTTCCCTCTTAAGGTTGATGGGTGTCACTTCTTATGGGATCTCTATGTCCTAGAGATGATAGGATATGATGTCATTCTTGTAATGGATTGGTTAGTTCCCTTCCAGGATGTAGTAAATTTATATCATCGTAGGGTGAGTTTCAAATCACGGGAGGGTGGAGATTTTATTCATAAGGGAGAAAGGGATGTCTAGGCGAGCAGACCGGCACCCGAGCATCATGGGATGAGAGGAGTTATATCCCAGACAGCTAGTCTATATCTGGAAGGCCAAGGGACATCACGGCCGGACCTTATGCCATAGGTGGATCCTTCCAGGGATGTTTTTCCAAAGTAATTTTTAGGTTTTCCTCTAGAGCGAGAGGTAGACATCTCTATTGAGTTCATTCCAGGAGCGACAATAGTGTCTATTTCTCCTTATAGGAAAGCTAAAACAGAGCGACAAGAGCTAAAGAATCTATTGGAGGAGTTGCAGGACATAGGTTTCATCTTACCCAGTACATCTCCATAGGGGTTTCCTATCCTATTTGCAATGAATGAAGACAGTACCCTCATGATTTTATTGGATTATCGAAACCTGAACTAGTTGACAGTGAATAACTGATATACTTTTTCGAGGATTGATGATCTATTTGATCAGTTTTGAGGATCCCGTGTGTTTTCTAAGATTGACTTTAGAAACGATTATCATTAGTTGTGCGTTAGACTATTTGATATACCTCAGACAGCCTTTCAGAGTAGGTATGATCTATACGGGTATGTGGTTATGCTGTTCGGTATCACGAACTTGTTTGTTGTTTTCATGGCCCTAATGAACCGAGCATTCCATCCATACTTGGATTATTTCATTGTGGTTTTTTTGGATGATATCTTGGTGTACTCTCACACTCGACACGACCATGCTACTCATATTGAGATCATTTTGAGTACACTGAGAGAGCTTCAGTTATATGCTATTCTCTCAAAATGCTACTTTTGGATGGGCCATATTCACTTCTTGGGTCATGTTATCTTAGAGACAGGAGTATTAATAGGCCCAGAGAAAGTGAGAGATATAGTTTCATGGGTGCATCCAGAGGGTTTTTTTGAGTTATGATGTTTTCTAGGGCTGGATGGATACTATATAAGTTTCATACAAGACTTATAATGCTTAGAAGCGCCACTAACGGACTTGACTAAAAACAGTGACAACTACTTGTGGACAGATTCTTGTGATTCATCCTTTCAGGATCTGAAAGGGAGACTGACATCATCACTGATACAAGTTTTTCTATAGCTGGGAAAGAACTTTACAATTTATTGTGATGCTTCCAGTATCAGGATGAGAGTAATTCTAATATATAGAGAATGAGTAATTGCATACGAGCCTCGACAGTTGAGGCCACAAGAGAGGAATTACCTGACGCACGATCTTGAGTTGGCTGGAATTGTTCATGCCTTACATTGTTGGATACATTATCTTCTGGGAGAGAATTTTTTGTTTTTAACTGACCAAAAATGTCTCAAGTATATCTTCACCCAACGTGACCAGAATTTGAGATAGCGATGGTGGGTTGAGTAACCTCAGTCCTTTGACATTGAGCTTGCCTATACGCTGGGGAAAGGAAATGATGTGGATTATGTTTTGAGAAGGAGGACTCAGATATAGAAGTTATGAAGGGCAGTAGTGAGTTGAAACTTATGGCTCTATTCTCTGAGATGCATTTGGAGGTGCACGACATCTAGGGAAGATGTTTCTTCTGTCTGTAGCTGTTACCTCTACTCTTCTTGATCTTGTGCAAATGAGTATGCTATTAGATTTTGAAGGCCTAGTCCTATAGGAAAGTGTTTCTAGATAGGACCCTATACCTAGATGGACCATATTCAAGAATAAGGTCTTGAATTTCCAGGGGTGTGTATGTGTGTCAGTAGACATACACGAGGAGTTGATGCAGGACATACATTCCTCAGCTTGGGTAGTTCATCCTAGTGTCACCAAGATTAATCGTGATCTACACTGTCATTATTGGTGCCAAGTATGATGAAAGATGTTTTTGGATTCGTCATAAGGTGTTCCACCTGTCAGTAGGTGAAGGCGGAGCATCAACGACTAGCATGGATTTTGCAGTAGTTACCCATTCTCGAGTGTAAATGGAACTATGTCGCGATGTACTTTGTGATGGGTTTACCGAGGACACCTCAAGGGAATGATGTTTTATGGGTTATCATTGATAGACTCATGAAGGTTTTTCACTTCTTACTAATCAAAGAGACCTTCAGGGTTGTTGAGCTAGGAAGCTTGTAAATATGAGAGATTGTACGTTTACATGGAGTTCCACACACCATTGTTTTAGACAGGGACACCCTTTTTACTTCTCATGTCTGATAGGGGCAATATAAGGCACTGGGTAAATAGGTACTTTTGAGTACAAATTAATATCCCCAGATAGATGTTCAGTCCGAGTATACAATTCAAGAGCTTTATGACATGCTTCGAGCATGAATCCTTGACATTTGTGGTACTTGGGAGAAGCACATATATATTGTGTATTTTTCTTAAAAAATAGTTTTCAAGAAACTATTCTGATGGAACCTTACATGGCCTTGTATGGTAGGCCATGTTGAGTACCCTTTTGTTGGCTGGAGATAGGAGAGACAACTATGTTGGGACCTCGTCTTGTGCAGGAGACCATAGAGAAGATAGAGTTGATTATGAAGAGGATGGATACTACATAGTCTCGACAAAAGCCCTTGCTGATCAGTAGAGATGACCTCTAGAGTTCAAGGTTGAAGATCAGGTTTACCTACGTGTCACACCTAGGTAGGGACACAAGATTATAGGGAGATAGGTAAAGCTTTCGCCGAGGTACATCGGGTCATTTGTGGTTTTGGAGAGATTCAGTCCAGTTGCCTATCAACTGCAGTTACCTCAGAGGTACTGGGATATGCACAATGCCTTTCACGTTTATCATATTCGATGTTACCTCTCAGAACCATCTCATGTTCTTCAACCTGAAGAGGTTGAGTTGGAGGATGACGCCTTATTTGAGAAGCATCCTATCCAGAGTGTTGATCGTATTATGAAGGTTCTCTGTCAACGGTTCGTTCTTCTGATATGACTGCTATGACAACACGGGGGAGTATAGGACGAGAGTTGGGAGTTGGATACTAATGTACAATCATAGTGGCCAGATTTGTTTGAGGATTATTCTACTATGCTACCTTTCTAGGGAAATTCAGGGTTTAATTTAGTGTTGAATTTTGTATGAACATAGATATTCTTTTCAAGTATGTTTTCCTTTTTCTGTTGTTATTGAGGAAAAAGAGGAGTTTTCTGGAAATTTCAAAAGTACACATCGTGTAATTTTTTTTCATTAAACGTATTGGGGTTGCGTCTAATGGACATAAAAACATTATTTATGTTCTGTTTCATTTGACAGAGACCGTATGGCCGAGATTGTTCTCCGAGCCCCCGATCAAGCTTCCATTCACCGAATCGACCGCCTTCAATTATGTTGGGATCTCCACGGTAAGCTCTTCCTTCTCTTAGTGCTTTATTTCATGATTCCTCCACTTTCTCAAGTTATCTTCAGTTGTCAATTTTGTGCAGTCTTTCCTATATATTGTGTTCATGGGTGATACAAGTCTTGAGGTTCATGTATAACTTTCCTACAACACCATGGTATGTGGTTTGTGCCTTTCTGTTGAATGTCTTTGGGTTAGATGTGCAAAATTGACCAATACCCTTGAATGGGTTATTGCGCGTTTGATGTTTTAGCCCTGTTAATTGCATGCTATTCTTGTATTCTTGAATAGAGGTTAAATAAAAGTGAATAGGGTTAATTGATATGTTTTTGAAGCATTTTCCCATGCATGTTTTGTTTTTGACTGTTTGGTCCTGCTTATCCTGTTTAACTACCTTGTTTTTCACCATGAATAGAACTGTAGGATGAAGTGTTTGTTTATCTGAAATGTTGTTATGTTGTAGACTATTAGAAAAGTTTTTTTGGAGGTTTACATTATCCATATCACATTTTTAACCACATTTGACTTACACGGGGTAGTGAGAATCTGGTGTAGTAGACCATAGGAAAAATGGACATAAGAGCTTCTCCAGTGTGTCTATTTTTAATTTACGATACTAGAACATAGGGGGAACTCACGTAAGTGCATACTTAGAGTGTCTATAGTTCCTCAACATGGGTCACAGGAAGAATGTGATGTTAGTGATTCCCCAGAGTGCCTTTTAGTTACTGATACTAGATTATAGGGGGAATTAACGGCGAGTGCTTCCCCCGAGAATCTATACTAATGCTGAACAAGAGGGGTTAGAATGTGTGTACTTCCCAGAGGGTTGCTTGTGTTTGAAGGTAGGACCAGAGAGGATTAGGTTGTGAGTGCATCCCATAGGGTTACCTGTTTGTGTTTATCTATTTACTTGCAATGTGAAACTAAATTCTTTGAAACTGTATGATTATTTACATTGGAGTAATTCCTTGTTTACTGCTTCTCTTTCCTTATTGTATGCCATTTATATTGACATACTGTTAGCCACAAATCATGTGGTGGTTTCCATCTGGGATTTAGTCTAACTCCCTTTTTGGGTAATGCTTTTAGGCATAAATAGATTATATTGTTGCAGGTATAGATAAGGGAAGGTGCCCTTCTATTTCATTTACTTGACTGCTGTGGAGCTGGAGAGCATGGGACCATGTTGAGGCTTGCAATGCTGTGGAGTTTTATCTGATTTCTTTTGTACTTTAGTTTAGAACTTTATTCCTCCATTGTGCCTTTTTTGGATATTTTCCAAGACATATGTTCATGCATAATTTATATATGTGCTCCATTTGTTCTTACTTTTAGTTGTTCGTTGTTTACTGTTATATGGTATTATTACTGCTTCCACTATTGCAATCTGTTTTGTTTCGATTGTGTTACACAAATAATGAGGGAATATGTTCCCCACTATCACACCCAAAGCAGTCACTTCTTGACGGCAGCCTTTGGCATTTGGACAAAGGCGCTAGAGGCCATGTGACCAATTGCGTAAGGGGTGCCTCTGGGTGGGATTTGAAACCGGGCCGTTAAAATTTCTATAAAATTATAGTATATATTTGACACTATATCTATTATTCAATAATTTATGTGTGAGTTTAGTAGAATTTATAAGAATAAATTAATTTAAAATAGATTGTTTGGTAATATTAACTCTTCAATACCAACTATTTGAAAAACTCCTTAAGAAACATGGAATTTGCATTAGGGTGACAACATCATCCCATGAAATCATAGAGAGTACTAGGAATAGAATTGGAATGATATTTGGAAATATAATAAGCTTATAAAATGTGAGAAGAAGTGGTGGTATTTATAAGTGGAAGAGAGGGGTGTTTTTGAATATTATATTATTAGATTATTATTTCATGATCAAGGCTCCCAATAATATTGATTATTGTCACTATAAAGAGTAAAGAGTTCATTTTAGTTTGAACTAGTTGGTTCATACATTTTTTAAAACATAAAAATTATTGTATTTAATTTATAATATTAATACTCTAATTTACATGATTTTACTATTTACAAGTAAGAAACAATTTTATTAAAATACTAAAAATTCAACCTAATTTTTTTTCAACATTTAGAATATAAAATGAAATCCATATTTTCAGAATAATATTATAAATATGATAATTTTATTTTTTAAATAAAATTAGCTTTTATTTTAAAAACAAAAAGTTTAATATTATGATCAATTTTCCATCCATTTGAAAAATTAATCAAGGTCTCAAAAAATTATATTATAATTATAATAAAAAAATTCAGTTTTTAACCCATGTTATGGAAAAAAGGTCCTTCTGAATTATTATATTTATTATAAAAATGGAAAAATATTGTTTTTATAAATACAAACACTTATTTTATTAATTTTAAGAAATTTAATTACAAGTATCATGAAATAAATATTCCATATTTTTTATTTTATAATTTACCAAAATAATATTTTACACTTCCATATGAGAGGATATTATTCTAAGTAACAACTTACTATTCCAAGCTATTAGATTACTATTCCAATGGTAAGATAACTATTTTAATGCTAAAATTTGTAACGGTTATATGGGTTCCCTACTTTCTATAAATACATTATATTTCATTCATTATTAATTTAGGTTTATTTTCTCTCAATGTTAAATATATTTTAATGTTAAAATTTTATATTTCATTACTGATATTCTCATTCATTTCTATAATGTTATTTGTTTTTCTATTCATTTTGGGGGGTCACGAAGAATGTTTTTAATATTTTTTTGGATTATTTTTTTTCTTATTATTATTGTAATACTCTCTATTCATATAGACATTTTTATTATTCTCCCTATTGTAGTATTATCAATTTATATATGACATAGAATCTCAAAGGGTTCGATATAACATGTATTTAGATTTCCCTTCTTTATAAATCTCATAAATCTCTTCCATGGAGATATGCAATGGAACACTTTTTCTCTAACCTAAAACTTTCAGTCTCACTGATGATTTTCATCATTCTTCTCATGTTGACTTTGAGTAGTGTTGGTGTATTTTTGAATAATATTAACCTTTTCTACCATTTCATTGACCTTTCATGTCCCAAAAACTTTTTCCCAACATCATTCTAAAACCTAGTTGTTATACATATATTCCAGTAAATAGATTCATATGGATAAATTTGGATGATTGATTGGAAATTATTATTGCATGAGAACTAAAATAGGGGAAGATATTGATCCCATTCTCCTTTTAAGTCAATCAAGAATGCTAACAACATATCTTCTAGTTCTTAAATAGTCTTCTTAGACAAACCATCAGGTTGCAGGTGATAATACATAATGAAATTCAATTCATGTATTATTACACGTTGAAACCATCTCCAGAATATAGTGTTCAATATTAAAACTTGATTAGTTATAATTTATAGGGGTGTTCCATCCATTCATACCATTAACATATGTATATAATTTCTAGTTGATATAGAGATAAGTCCTATAAAATAAAAAGGAAATGAGTAGTCTTTGTAAGATTACCCACCAAAACCAATATAAAATTATTTACTCTTGATATCTTTTGAAGACCTCTGAAAAAATAATTGGTCATGTTTTCCCATTTCTATGTCGTTAATAGTAATGAATAAATCATCCCCTTGGACTCATCCTTTCATACTTCACCAACTAACATACAGGTCACATGGATGTATATTATATGATCTCTTTCTTTATAGTATCAATCAAATAGTTCCCTTAGAGATCTTCATATATTCCCATGCTCCATATATAGATAGAGAAGTTCAACAAGTGTTCATCAATAAATAACTAAATCTTTATCTTAGGATTTTATGGTACACATATCCATAATACAAATATTATAATTCAATTTTCATCAATATTTATCTATGATGATTTACCTTTTCATAAATCATTCACCTTATTATGTATTTTCAAATAATATCGTTAAGAATACTCTTTTTAAAAGAATGGATGGTTGTAAAATCATTTGAGGAATGAATAGTGCTTTTACATGATTTATGATCCCCTTGTACATCCTTTTAAAGTCTAAAATTTCGGATCCTTCTCAATTATCATAATTGATAATGTTAACCAATCCTTTTCTTATTTGTGCATCTATAACTTTATTTTCATTCCCATGATGGTAGTTGATGGGGTAGTCATTTTCCTTGAGAATCTATAACCATATTTTCTACAAAATATTATGCTTCAAATTTATTAATATATGTTAGACTGATTTATAGTCCACATATATATATATATCCAAATTATTCACATTAATATGTTTCTAAAAAATACTCAAAGTGAGTATCACTAAAACCTACACCAGATCTTGTGTTGGGAAATTCTAATCATAATCCTTAAACTATCTTAAAGAATAAATTTATTGTTATATATTAGTACATATCCAAAGACATTTTTCTAATCATCATTGTATTCCATGGGAAGTTCCACACTTGAGTGAATTTTGAGGCTGGGGTATTGATAGTCATATTTTTTAATTCATTAAAGATCCCCCCAAGAAGTAGTCCAGGAATAGATTACACTATTAGAAGCCTAATTGGTTATCTTGTTTCAAAATTGTGACAAGTTCCTCACACAGAAATAGTAATAACAAGATCATATAGGGATATTGTGGATCTCTATTATATTTGCTGGTCTCGACCAACCACCAATTTCTTTTATCTTATAAGGGTCCATAAAAAAACTTTACATGGGATAACATGCCACTATAATGATACTTCCTCCATCTAGAACTCGCATTTACTGTACATTTCATGTAGTATTTCCTTTCAAAAATTATTTATCATAGTATTTAAATACTCTTCATTCTCCTCCTTTATTTTGGAATATATAAAAATATCATCTATGAATACTACCACAAATATTTCAAGGTAATATCTATAGAATCTATTCATCATGTCCATCATGATTAATGGAGAATTAGTGAGTTTAAAGGGAATCACATTGAACTAATTGTGAACGTGACCTTTTTAATGGATGTATTATGAATTTATATTTTCCATTCCATTAATTGGTGATTTGCAGACCAAAGCTAAATCATATAGAAATACATATACCCTCATAGTTGATCAAACAAGTAAATCATGAGGGTATATGTATTTCTATATGATTTACCTTTGGTGTGCAAATCACCAATTAATGGAATGGAAAATATAAATTCATAATATATCCATTAAAAGGTCACGTTCACAATTAGTTCAATATGATTCCCTTTAAACTCAATAATTCTCCATTAATAATGATAGACATGATGAATAGATTCTATAGATATTACCATGAAATATTTGTGGTTGTATTCATAGATGATATTTTTATATATTCCAAAATAAAGGAGGAGCATTAGGATTATTTAAATACTTTGATAAATAATTTTTGAAAGGAAATACTACATGAAATGTAAAGTAAATGTGAGTTCTGGATGGAGGAAGTATCATTTTAGGGGCATGTTATCCCATGTAAACTGTTTTTTATGGACCCTTATAAGATAATGGAAATTGGTGGTTGGTAAAGACCAACAAATATAATAGAGATCCATAATATCCCTTGATGATCTTGATATTACTAGTGATGTGTGAGGAACTTGTCATACTTTTCAAACAAGATAATCCATCATGCTTGTAATAGTGTAATATTTTCCTAGACTACTTCTTGGGGGCATATCTTTAAGGAATTGACAAATATGACCATCAATACCCCAGCCTCACAATTCCCTCATGTGGGGAACTTCTCATGGTATACAATGGTGATTTAAAAATGGTCTTGGGATATGTACTAATATAGAATGATAAATTTATTCCTTAAGATATTTTACAGATTATTATTAGAACTTCCCAACACAAGATCTAGTGTATGTTATAGTGATATTCACTTTGGTGATTTTCAAACCAAAGGTAAATCATATAGAAATATATATAACCTCTTAATTTACTGGTTTGATCAACTATGAGGGTATATGTTTATGGAAACATGAGTTTCAAAAAAAGATGTAATGAATTTATTGTAAATAATAATTATTTTCTTTCAACATAGTTTTGGTTCTTCTATAGGTAGTATTTAATATTGGTAGAGATCCAATTATGTGTTCAATTGATAGATCAACCTCTCGATCAAGAGGAAGACCCAAAGACTCTTCATGGAATAAATCATCGTGGAATCTCATAGTGGGAAAATATTCTAGAATAATTTTATCCTTGATATCATAAATTTGATCTATATATTCATTATTAAAATGAAATAATATCAAAATTTTATGTGAGGGATCTATAGTATATGCATCATCCTCTCTAAACTTGTACAAAATCAGTGGATGACTTAGGATGTGAAGAGTGATCTCCCATATTGATAATTTATGTTTGATTTATATAAGGACATCTAATACATTACAAATATAGTGTAAAATTATATTAAATAATGTTTTATAATATTATCTTGGAGGTTTAATCCAAACACATTGAATGGGGATTAGTTATATAATTGAGATGAAAAAATTTCCCAATTTTCTATTTTCAGTGATAGATCAACCCCCAAATTTTGAGGTGTCGATTGAATAATTCCACTAAACATTCAAGATATTAAATAATGTGAATTTATTAATTATATAAGTCGTTTTATATATTTAAATTGATAATAAGATCACATATTAGTATGTTATTATGATTATAGTTATTTGTGACATCCATAAAAACAAAGGGATGATAATAATCAAACTAAAAATAATATAAAATAGATATCTATAAGCAGCTAAGGAAGAACATTTGAATGAAAAATATTTAATAACATGTAATTATATAGGTTTCAATATTTATTGTCCATGGTAAATTTAATATTAGGATTTCTAATCTAACAATCTATTCATGTCCTTTATAATGGTTTATAAATATATTTTTTAATTTTCTAAAGCATATCCCCTAAGAGTACCAAACCAGGAGTGTAATATAAAATCATTTTCATGAACTAGGTGAGGGTCAATTTTATTCCCAAACCACCATTTTAAGGGTTACTACCCTTAGATAAATTTTTGGCAGAGCCACATCTACTTATAGTATCCAAACATTGATGTAATTTCATGGAAATCACTCACTATATAGTTCACCAAAACATTAATATGTTATTCTATATTTATAGTCATCCTTAGGGTTCTTACTAATGTATTCTAGTTATAATACCTAAAAATAAGTTAACATTACTTTGGTATTAACAATAGGGACCTATTTTTATTATGCATATTATTACATTATTTTTAACATAAATATATAATTAACACAACCAAAAGGATTGAGAGGTCTAGTGTCTTTAGAAGAATACGTTCATAATACATAAAAAATAAATGAAAAAACCGTTTTATTTCAAAATACATGTTGGGATCCTAAATCCAATTGATATTATAAATATTTAACGTATAACATGGGGAATACATAGAAATACGGGATGAGCTAAAAATCGTAGTAAGAGAATAAACATGATAACAAAACATTGCATATGTAACAAACCAACCACTCTTCGCCAGAGCTGGTGCATTAATTGTTATATTTTAATATTTAGAAGGAATGAAATACTGAAGAAATGTTCATTTTAGTAGTCTTTAAGAAACTAGATACATACTTTAATTACATTGGAAAAGGTTTTAAAATACAATACATAACAAAAACTAAAAACTACATCCTCAAAACAAAATAAATAGTCTACTCTTCATAACCTATTGAAGGTGAAAAAAGGAAAGGGGTGAGCTAAAATTATTAGAAAGGATTAAAAATATAGGATGAATGAATTCAATAATAAGTGAATCATAAAATACTTCACAAAATCAACATGGCATTGTGAATAAATGAAAAACCCACACCATTAATAAACTGATAATGAAACTGCATCCATAGATTTTTTCATAGTGAAAACCTTAAGGATAGTAATAACTAATAATTAATTAATAGAATTTTTATTAATTGGATGCCATGTACCTAGAACATGATACCATAATACCGTTAATGCAGTTTAGTTCTGTGGGTAATAACAGGTCTGATTTTTGGAAACAAACTCGAAGGGTTTGTCGCTAACTGATTTCTCTCATGATACTTGTCAATACATAAAGGGGCTATAGAGGGCCCCACCCACCGATTCCATTCCAATTAATTATTTATAAATAGATTTAATACAATATAAATCTACCTTATAAATATCCATATAGATTTGATAATGTGGATTCATCTATATAACAATAGTTAAAACATCTTTCCAAATTAACACCATATGTGAAATGGTATAAGGCTTAAAGAAATAGTAATATTCATGATAAAAGAAAGTGGATATTTTCTAGAATTATAATTTCACATGAAATATGATCTCAAATGGGCAGTAGATAAACCACATAAGAAATATAAGGTGCAAAATATAAAGTAGGTCATAATGAAATGGAAATTCAGACAAAGTCACTTATCATATTGTAATCAATTCAATCATATGGACAAAAGTCAATAACCACTAAATTAATAACAAAATGCCATGAAAATAATTGGAATAATGATATTATATATCAAATTTCAGTACATATATACCATATACATGAAATAAGTGGTGAACAATGTAAATCTCACGGAATTAATAGTGAGACGAGAAACCCGTTACCTTATGCTCGAGTGTGTTATTCATTTGTTTTAATGACGAGAATAATCAAATTTAGCTTCAGTATTTTATAATTAGAGAACCACCTATACATGAAATTGATTTATTATTACCTTATTATGTTCACTCTTGTCCATTTTCAGGGGTTTAAGAGGTTCAATTTTATTATTTTGGAATCAATTTCTTCTTTGGTTTTCATGGTCAGTTTACTTGTATTCATGAATGAATGTTTGTTTGATGTGTGGTTGAACATCCAGAATTGTTAATATATTTTATTAATTAAATTTAGAAGATATAAATGATCTTATAATGACATTGGGTTATATACCATGATGATTAATCATTAGGTAAAAGTTAATTATGACTGTTGGGATTAACATGGATGTTTTGTCCATAATGAGATTGTTTTTTATTATTATTGTATATTATGAGTACATAAGGATTTGAAAATATTAATGAGATGAAATACATATATTTGGATCTGGTTTAACTAATTTTTTTTCATGGCCAGAATTGAAGATGGTATCGTCTATTGAAAACCTTTCATCCTTGAATGTGATAAATTAACACATCTTCGTTGGTGTTTTCATTTTTAGTACAAGAGGTGTGGGAAAAAAGAGATGATGGTGAAATATTATATTAGAATAGTATAATTCAATTTCAATTATGGTACTATAATTATAACAGAATTTGGATTAGGGGATATGAGAATATAAGTATAAAAGAAAAGAACTAAAAATAGAAAAAATTGAGAAATCTCTCAAGAAAATTCAGCAGCCTAAAAGCGTCAAATAAACATTCATAAAATAGTTTGATGAGAGAAAGGGGTTATCTCATCACTCATACATAATATGGAAATTAAGGGGGATATGGAATGACATATCCCAATATAATCCAAAGGAAATTTAAAAATAATAACATAAAATTAATGAAAAGAAAGAAAACTAAAGAGGATACTTACAAGTTGATCTCTTCTCCTTGAGATCCTTATTAAAGACTTTGTTTTGTGACTTTTTGTTATAGAATAAGCACTAGTATGTGGGGAAGAGGTATTGGGTAGATTCTTTTCGGAATTTAGGTATGTCTCAAGGCTTGAGAGGCGTAGAAGGAAAATGGGAATGATGGTGGTATTTACAGTGTAGAAGAGGAGGAATTTTTAATTATTTTAATCATTATTATAATATTTTTTCTCATGACTATGAATAATAATAATTCATGTGACCTAAAATAGTAATAATGGCATGTTAGTTCGAACTAAGTGGTCTTACATCACCTATGATGTCATAAATAGTGTACTTTACTGATAATTTGATTACACGACCTTTTACTAAATTTCACTATTCATTGAAGATTCTAAAATTTTTAAAAAAATACAGAAAATTCATTATAACCATTTTATGACATGTATAATTATATAATTAACTCCATTTTTTAAAAATAATTTTCTAAATATTATTAATTTAAATTTTAAATAAAATCTTTGTTAAATAAAAAACAATTTAAAATGTATAATATGTTTTATATCACATTGAAAAATTAATTAAGATCTCATTATCTTATTACCATAAGAAAATAAAATAGTATCATTATTTACTATTCATAAGGGTCATATTTCTATTCATATTAACATTCATAAGGGTGTGTTACTATTAATAAAAACAAGTTGGTACTATCAAACTTCAAATGAATTATTAGTCACAACTCTAGATGACCGTTTTTCGAAATTCAAAATATTGAAGTGGAAAATTTATATTTAGTGTCTAATTTATTACCTAGTGTGGTTTCAAAGGAACATAGTGCTTTATGAAATATAGGCTATGAATATAATACATTTAAGAGAATCATACCATAAAATGTTTGGTGTGTTATATTATTCCCTCATTCGGAAATTTGTTTCTCAACATTTTAGGTATAAAGCCCACCAAAAAGATGCGGGTTGTTCTTATTCATAAAATCCTCTTATTCCCATGTTTGTTCCTCTATATTCTAGTTTATCTAAAGAAACTAAACAAAACGAGTTTTCCTATCTCTCAACACCTACTCACTTTTATCAAGAATCCGGATTGTCTCTTCACAGTATAACAAATCAGGTTCCAGTTCTATTTCTTCGAATGGGAGTATATGCATTGGGTCTGGTACGTATTTCTTCAACAATGACACATAGAACACATCATGAACTTTAGAGATACTTTGAGGCATTTCTGAATGATATGCTACAGCTCTAATTCTTTCCAGAATATCAAATGGTCTGATGTACCTGGGGCTTAGTTTCACATTCTTACCAAACTATAAGACTCCCTTCCATGGAGATACTTTAAAAAATACATGATCTACAACTTGGAATTTCAAATTCTTTCTCAAGTTGTTTACATAACTCTTCTACCCAATTTAAGATAATTTAATATGGGCTTTTATTGAATTCCCCTTTTCCATGGTCTCTTCAAAATGCTCTAGGCCAATAAGCTTCCTCTCACCAACATTGTCCCAACAAGTTTGAGTTCAACATCACTTTCAATATAATGCCTCATATGGGACCATTGGAATACTAGAATAAACACTATTGTTGTTGGAAAATTCAACCAAAGGAATGTATTGATCCCACATACCTCTAAGGTTAAGAGAGAATGATCTCCACATGTATTCTGGATTTGGAAAAGTCTATTCAAAATGACCGTTGGTTGGGGGGAGATAAGCAGTAGTCATACGAAGCTAAGTATTCAAAGCCTTCTGAAGCCTTTTCCATAATTTTGATGTAAATCAGGGATCTAGATCAGACACAATCAACAGAGGTGCACCATGAAGTATTACAACATCATTAATATAATGTATTGATAGGTACTGAAGTTGCATATTCTCTATTATAGGAAGAAAATTTGATGATTTGGTGATAAGATCAACAATTAACCATATTTCATTATTCCTTCTTAGTGTTCATAGTAGTCCAGGGAAACATTACATTGTAATTTCATCCCACTTGCATATAGAAATTTGTAGAGGTGGAATCACTCATCTATGATGTTATCTCTCTGCCTTCACTGGTTGAAAAACTATGCTCCTTGACACATAGTTTACAATATCACGCTTTATATTATCCCATAAAAAATGTTCCTTCAGATCTCTATACATAATTGTGTTGACGTGGCACATAGAGAAATTTTATTTATGAGAAGCGTCTAATATTTCCCTTTTTAGATCAGGTATCGATGAACAACATAATCTCTTCCTAAATTTCAGAACTCCTTTATCATACACGAAGTCTTCCAACCTCCAATCCTTATCATCATTAATTATCTTATGTATATTTTATTCATCATATTGAGATATTTTTATCTTCTATTGTAATGATAGTTTAGCAATCATTTGAAATATGAATGATGTTTCCCCTTCCTTAACAATTACCATATACATATTTAGTAGATCCAGGAATATGGGATCTCTCTTAAACTTCATTTGAGTCATAAATCCATGATCTTTCCAACTTAATGCATCATCCACCTTATTTTTCTTTCCTGGGTGTTTTTGTATTTAATAATTGTAATCTTTGAGTAAATCGAGCCATATCTTTTTCCTCATGTTGAGTTCTTTTTTTGAGAAAATGTATTTCAAACTCTTGTGATCTATGTATATCTCACAATTTTTACCGTAATGAAAATGTCTCAATATTTTCAGAGGAAAGATTGCAACTAATAACTCAAGATCCGGAGTTGGATAATTTTTCTCATGAGTATTCAATTTCTCTGACACATAAGCAATAACATTATCACTTTGTATAAGTACACAACCCAGTTCATTATTTGATTCATCACTGCATATTAAAAATTATTCACTTCTAGATGGAAGATTAAAAATTAGTGCATTGAACAATATTTCTTTCAGTTATTCAAATAATTCTATACATTCTTTTGTCTACAAAAAATTAACACATTTATGTGTTAGAATAGTTAGCGGGTTATCCAGTCGAGCGAAATTTTGAACAAAACGCTGATAGTAACCTGCTAAGCCAATAAAATTATGTACCTTAGTTATGTTTGTTGGATTGGTCCATTGTTGAATTTCCTTTTCCTTCATAGGATCAACTATAACACCATAATTAGATATAATATTTCCTAGAAATGAATCTTATTGAATCTAGAATTCACAATTTCTAAACATTCCATAGAATTCATTTCTTCTAAGAGTATTCAGAAAATTCCATAAGTGATTTTCACGGTCTTCATAGATTTTTGAGTATACCAAGATATCATCGATGAATACCAAAAAAAATGATATCATGATATTACTTGAAAACTCTATTCATTAAATCCAAGAAAACAATGGGTTCATTAGTCGGTCCAAAAGGAATCACTATAAAACCATAATGCCCATACCTGGTTCAAAATTATGTCTTATGAATATCCTCCATCTTCACATGCAGTTAATGATATCTATATCAAAGTTCAATCTTGGAAAAGTATTTTCCTCAAATAATTTTATCAAATAAATCTTCAATTTATAGTAAGGGATACTTATTCGTTATTTTAATAACATTGATTTTCTTGTAATCAATTCTTGGCCTCATGGATCCATCTTTCATTTTTACAAAGATTTCAGGGTCTCCCCATAAAGAAACACTAGGTTGAATAAATCCTTTCTCACTAAACTCCTTTAGTTGTTTCTATAGCTCCATTAATTCCATGGTGGCCATTATATATGGGAGATTTGATATAGGTATTTCACTAAGAATTAAATCAATAGAGAACTCAACTTCCCTCTCTTGAGGATGTCTAGGTAAATCCTTTGGATATACATTAGTGTATTCTTTCACTACATACCCATCTTCAATTTGAAGACTTCTTTCCCTGGCCATATATACTGGTTTATCTCCCTCTCCAAGTACTTCATTCATTAGAGCTATTGGGGGTGGATCTAGATAATAATCATGTGGCGATGTTTCTTCTCTAAAGATAAGGGATTCTACACCATTTTTAAAAAATTTATCTTCCTTATTCATACAATAAATATTCACATCATAGTTTGATATCTAATTTATACTAATAATTATATCAAATTCAGTCATTGGAATGATGATAAGGTTAGAAACTAATGAACGTTTATGTGTCACAAGGCGGACTAGTTGACATGCCTTCGTTGCAATGTTGCATCCCCTAGGAGTTTTTACTGATAACTCCCTTACTAAATCATATTGGGAATGTCTTATTTTCATGGAAATCTGGAAAGATATAAATGAATGAATTGATCTATAATCAAATAATGGATTGTCCATGTTAGGGGAAAAATTAATGTACATGCCACCATGTCATTAGGAACTTCAACCTCCGCTGTTGTAATCGCATAAGCTTTCCCTTGCTCTCTTGGCCGTTTCTGAGTCATGTTTCATTGGTGCTTAGGACACTCATAAGAATTATATCCAATATCACTACAATTGTTTCATGGAACATTATTTAATTGGTTCTTCCCCTTGTATTCATTATATCGATGACCCTTTTCACCACACTTGTAGCAGACTCCCTTACCATTCAATCATTTCTGAAGATGATTCATTCTACAGTTCTAAAATAATGGGAATTTATTTGTTCCCTTATTCTTCATTGGCTCTTCACATTTTACATGGTCATCAAATTACCACTTCTTATCTTGGTTTCCCGTAAATAAATTTGATCTATAAAATTCCTTCCATATTTTGATGGCACTTGATAAAATTTCATCATAGGATGAAATTTTTTGAGAAGACAGTTCCCTTCAAAGACATCACTTAAGAAATTGAAAGAAATGATCAATACTGTTTCCTAAGTCTCATACATAATCTATGGAATACCTTGCTAGCCTTCTGTAGGTATCCTCATATTCTACAACACTTTCTTCTTCCATTTGTCTTAAGATAAGGAATTTCATCTTCATTTCGGTTCGCTGCTCAGGAGGGAAATATTTTTCAAAGAATATTTCCTTAAAATTCATCCATTCTGTATCTTCTATTTCTTCTACCTATTTGGTATTCTAAAACAAGGACCACCATTGATCAACATCGCCCTTGAGAAAATATACTTTCAAAACTAATTTTTGATTATCATTTCATCTTAATGCTAGGAATATCATTTCAAGGTATGTGATCCACTAATCAGAAACCACATGATTAGTAGTCCCAATGAAAGATGGGGGATTCTACCACATTAAATGATCCAACACATGTGTGGAATGGTTATTCATCACAATCTGATTCTATTGTCCCAATATGATCATGATCTAATCTGCTCCAAAATTGACTGTCTTGACTTGTTCAGTGTGGAGATCTCTATATTGACCCTGAGTATTGATTCCCCTTATTCCATTAGGTTCCATTTCTAAATAATGGAATACACTAGATTAGGTTATGAATATCAAATATAAATGAACTTATCATACATTTAAATTCTATGCATAACTAATCTCATAAACATGGTTTCCTTGAGGAGGAAATTACAATAAAATCCTTCATAATATCTTGTAAATAAAATGTGAATTATCCTATGAATACTCCCTATGAGTGCCAATACCAAAAGTGCAGCAAGGCCTATTTTTATGTACCAGGATACCTCATGTCTAGCCTGAAACTCTATATCAGAGTTTTCACTCCTAGGTACATCTGGGCCAGAG
Organism: Viscum album; assembly: GCA_963277665.1. Classification (NCBI taxonomy): domain Eukaryota; kingdom Viridiplantae; phylum Streptophyta; class Magnoliopsida; order Santalales; family Viscaceae; genus Viscum; species Viscum album. Next base: position 2,006,756,626 of record OY728152.1, read on the forward strand.
CCACCTCTACCTGTTTGTATCGAGATAAGGATATATTTTCAAAAAATATTTACATAATCAATTACATACAAAAATAAAAAGATGTTCTTGTACATTTATCATCAAATATTACCTTTGGGATTTGTTCCCTAATATACATTTCCTACTCTAGTTTCCATGTTTTCTACTATGTTTCCATTGATACAAATTGTAACACCCCGACCCCTTTAGACCGGAGTCGGTGAATTACTTTTTATATTGGCATGATTAGAAGGAACAATAAGTTTAGTTGTCATGAATAGACTAGATACATAGTTGTATCTAAAATTACATTAGAAATGTTTACAAAATACATTACATAACAAAAACTAGAAAGTGAATCCTCAGAACTCAATAAATAGACTCAACTTCAAAACATATATAATGTAAAAATATTAAAGGAATTTGATAAAATGATTATTAAGGGTTAAAAATAGTAGAATCATGAATTTAATAAAAATTTAATCCTGAACAACTTGACAAAACCAATATGGTATGGTGAATAAATGAAAAACTCACGCCATTAATAAACTCAGAATGAAACTGCATCAAGAGATTTTGTCAAAGTGAAAGCCTCATGGATAATAATAACTGATAATGAATAAAGAGAATGATTATTAATTGGATGTCATGTATCCAGAACATGAGACCATAATACTGTTAAACCAATTTAGTTCTGTGGATAAAAAACCGTCTGATTTTTGGAAACAATCTTAAAGGGTTTTTTCGAACTGGTTTGTCCCATTAGACCAGTCAATGATTCGAGGGGCTATAGCGGGCCCCACCCACCACTGAATGTCCAAATAATTCTTTATACATATATTTTATACAATATAAATATACATTTTCAATATCGGTACAGAGTAGATAATATAGATTCATCAATATTTCCAATGATGAAACATCATTCCAAGTTAACAGTGTATGTAAAATGGTATACATCTTAAGGAAATAGTAATATCCATTCAACAATAATATGGATATATACCAAAATTATAATTTCTAATGAAATATGATATAATATGGGCAGTAGATACACCACATAAGAAATATTATGTGCACAATACCAACTAGGTCACAATGAAATGGAAATTCAGACAAAGTCACTTACCATATTGTAATCAATTAAGTCATCTGACCAAAAGTCAATAATCACTAAACGAATCATAGAATATCATGAATATAAATATAATCATGATATTAAATATCAAATTTCAGTACACATATACTACATACAAGAAATAAGTGGTGAACAATGGAAATATCACAGAAGTAAAAGTGAGATGAGAAACCCCTACCCTTATGCTCAAGTGTGTTTTTCGCTTGTTTTAATGACCTGAATAATAAAATTTAGCTTCATTAATTAATATTTACAGAACCTAATATACATGTAATTGATTTATTATAACCTTATAAGGTTCATTCATGGACCTTTTTATGGGATTAATAGGTTCAATTTTATTGTTTTGGACGTATTTTCTTCAATGGTTTTCAGGATCAGCTTACTTGTATTCATGAATGGATGTTTGTTTGATGTGTGGTTGAAAATACAGAATTGTTAATATTTTTTATGAATGAAATTCCATATAAATAAATATTCTTATAATTATTTTGGGTTACATACCATGATGATGAATCATTAGTAAAATGTTAAATACAAATTATTGTATTAACTTGGCGGTTTTGTTCATAATGAGCTTGTTTTGTATTATTATTTTATATTATGTGTGTGTATGGATTCCAGAACATTAATGAGATAAATAAATATATTATAATCTCTTTCAATAATAAAAATGGTTTTAGGACCATAATTGAAGATAGTAATGAAAATTGAGAACATGTTATCTTTGAATGTGATAAATTAACACATCTCGGACAGTGTTTTCATTTTTAGTATAAGAGGAGTGGGAAAAGAGAGATGATGTTGAAATATTCGATTAGAATAATATAATTATAGTAAATATAATTTATATGAGTTATAATATAATTTTGATGATGGAGGAGTAGAAAATAATTTTATAATAAAGGAACTCAAAATAGAAGAAAAATTGAGAAATCTCTCAAGAAAATTCAGCAGCCTAAAAGCGTCACATAAAATTTCATAAAATATTTTGATGAGAGAAAGAGGGTATCTCATCACAATTAAATAATATAGATAGTAAGAGGTATGTGGAATGAAATACCGTAAAATAATCCAAAGGAAATTTAAAAAGAATAACATAAAATGAATCAAAAGAAATAAAACAAAAGAGGATGTTTACCTCTTGATCTTTTCTCCTTTAGATCATTTTTAAGGCCTTTGGTTTTGAGATTTTGGGGAGACAAGCTACATTAGGATGTGAAGTATTGGGATTCAGAAGAGTATTTTTCAAAATTTAGGTATGGATCTTGGCTTGATAGGTGTGGGAGGAAGTGGGGAACGTGGGTGGTATATACAGTTGAGGAGCGGATGTAATTTCCGTTATTTTAATCATTAATATAATATTTTTTCTCAAGACTATGAATAATCTTATTTCATGTGACCTGATATAGTAATAATGGCATGTGAGTTCTAACCAAGTGGGCATACATCACTTATGATGTCATAAATAGTTTATTTTACTGATAATTTGATTATAATGTGTTTTATTATATTACATTATTTATCGAAAATTCTAAAATTTCAAAAAAAACCCAAAATTCACCCTAAACATTTTTTGACATGAAAAATTCAAAAATGAAGTCCATTTTTTAAAAACAATTTTTAAAATATTATTAATTGAAATTTTAAAAAAATTATATTAATTAGAAAAATAAAAAAATAGGTATAATTTGTTTTATATCACATCAAAAAACTAATTAAGAGATCATTATATTATTAAATTAAGAAAATAAAATATTATCATTATTTACTATTCATAAGGGTAATATAACTATTCATATTACTATCTAAAAGGGTATGTTACTATTCATCAAAAGAAATCATGTTGGTTCTATCAGACTCCAAATGACTTACTGGTCACAACTCTAGATGACCGTTATTCAAATTCAAAACATAAAAGTGGAAAATTTATATGTAATTGCTAGTTTATAACCAGCTGTTGTTTCAAAAGAACACAATGCTATATGAAATTTAGGCTATGAATTGAATATATTTAAGAAAGGAATACCATTAAATTATTAGGGTGTTGTAGCATATGACTTAGATGGAATAACACGATATCACAATAGATAAGGCTCATAAATAATAATATGGTAGAATAATATATTGATCATAGTATCATATGATCATGAAACAAATTAACATTTAAATAATATAAAACATGACTTTAGAAAAAGTTAATGTTACATGCCAAGAAAAAAATCACATTGTGGACATGGTCCCACTGTGGATTAGGTTTACACCCTAATTACTTAAATACAATCTCATGTGAAAATAAAATCACAATGAATTGGATAAATATTTTTTTATCCATCAAAACATGTACATACTTATGTGTTCTATTGAAGAAAATCAATAATAATACATATACATAATAATTACCCATGTAATGAAATTGGATTCATAATCAAGCATCGTATCATAAAAGGTTTTCATAATGATTTCAAAGAGAAGAAGGAATTTGATTATTTTTAAATTCACATCTAAGTACATAATCATATGAATCAATTTATGGAGTTCTTTTATAATAAAAATCATGGTAAATGGTATAAAATTGGTTATATAAAAGACATTTAAAAATGGTGTATTAAGGAATCAGATAAAGACATTTGATGATTTAAGAAGTATTGAATTTTCGTTAAAAACCTAATGAAAAAATAATGTTTATATATATAATATCCATATATTTAACGACAAAATTAATGGTAATAAATATTTTAAATGATAAATACATTAAAGGATTAAATTTTATAAATGTTCCACATAATGTGGTTTAATTTTAAGAAGGAATTTGATAAATGAACTTAAGGAATGTATTAACCAATTAAAAGAAGGGAGGATAATCTAGCTATATAAGTAAGAGACATATATAAAGAATTTAGTGATATTCCATAACATCCAATATATTTTTAGAAAGTGAGTTAGAGAGATAATGGTAAGAACCTAATGAAAATAATATGGATTGGAGAGATCACTTACATTATGTGCCATAGTCATTATGTAATTTCAATTAAAGTCCCAAATAAAAAAATTTGATTAATTAATTAATAACATTTTAAATATTTAATTTAATTAATATAATTATATTTTGTTCATTTAAAACCATTTTAATGATATTTTATGTTTAATTTTACATTCTGAGGGAATTCGTTTCATTGATCAATGGTTAGATTACTTGAGGATAATTACGGGGATTCCAATCAAATGGGACTATAAATATTAATGTTAAATGAAGTGATATTAATTTCATTAAAAAAATTTAATGTTCCAAAATACCCATATTTTTTTTAACAAATGGATTATTCATTTCATAATTGTTTTGTTATATGGTTAGTTTATTTTTCCCATTTTTACATACCATCACATACTAGTTTGGTTTTATTTAATATTACATGAATATATATAGTATAGAATGTAAATAAATATATAATATAAATATTTAGATCATTCTAAACCATTAAAAATGAATATAAACCTACATTAATGTGGTAATGGAACCTAATTATCTTTAATAAAGGTGGTGATCAAACCTAATATGTACAATGGTTTTATTTTTTGAATTGAAGGAGGGGAGAAGTTTATGGATGATGGATATTGTAACACATCAATGATAGTTTCTTGAAGTAGGTGGATTATTTTATTACATTGACATGATTACAATAAATTCAAATCCCAAAGGACTAGGTAGTTTAGTAGTTTTGGAAAACCAAATACATACATATGTTCAACATTACAATGTGAAATGAAATACAATATAGAAGATCCATTAGAAACTCACATAATTACTTAATTATTATTATCCCTAAAATTCACTCATAATACAGTTCTCCACATCCTGTGGAAACATATAACATAAGAATGAAGTGATCTCAGATGCTTAGTAAGGGTAAATAATACAGTGTATGTAATCATAAACATAAACACTAGGAATGATGAGTATTTTAAAACACATGTCTTTAAAAATAAACATGAATATAATATGGGAGGAAGAAAAACTAATAAATAATTACATAAAACATAACCATGTATTTAATAATTGAAATATTATCACATGTAATATCAATCTCTAGTTTCATAATGAGGGAATGCAGAATGTCAGACATCATAATCATTCTGGAAAGGCCTTGTGCCAAGACCATACATAAATGGGTGAAACCCAAAATAGTTTTTATCATTAGACATACTAATGCATAGAGGGGATATATCGGGCCACAATAGTCAGGTAATAAGTCCAATTAATTCTCAATATGTGTGTGGATAAACATAAAAATATATATATTCATATGGAAACTAATATATGAAATATAATTAACTTTCCCCTATCATTAAATATGAACACTAACCATTTGGAGTAATATGGTGAATGACATCAAGATAGTACATCCACATTTGATATAATATAATGAATTAAATAAAATATGTTAGATGATATTATAAAAGATTAATATAAATTATATATATGTATCAACAGGACTATTGAAATAGATGAAAATACTTGTATAAAATCAATGAGTAATTCGTATGATAAATAATCTTTTACTGTGAAAAGAAGACATATTTTGGAAACATATATTTATAAAAAAAGAACTGAATTAAGGTTTTTTTAATAATAAAATGTGTTATTTTAGAAAAATGATGAAGGCTAGAAAAATATTATATATTGCTATTGAAAATGGGTAAGAATTTAAGATGTTCCTTTGGAACAGTCTTGTCTATCAGGAAGAATTTTTGAAAGATCCTATTAAAACATATAACACCCTAAAAAATAAAGGGTTATGATTGGCATAGATATATAGAAAATTAACACATAATTTAAAAGGTTTAAATAGGAATAATTAATAATTTCATTGAGGTGTATATAATATAAGAGTAAATTGAAAGGAAATGGTGGTTCAGGTAGAAATCCCTTACCTAATGTCCAAACATGTTCTAAAGTTGACCTTAATTTCCAAGATAATGAAATTAAATAAATAAATAAATAAATACATAAATTTATATAAATTTTTTGGATTAATTATAATTTTATTAAGTTAATGTATGGTCTTAATGGTATGTTAAATGATTAAATTTCGTCATTCCAGAGTGTTCGTTTCTGGGATTTCATGGTCGGTATGCTTGATTATAAGTAATGAACATCATTTAAATTTTTTATAATTAACTAGAATTGGAATTTATTGTTTTTAATTATAATAAATAAGTATAAATATTTATATATATATATATCAATTGGTTACATATTATATAGATGAAATTTTAGACAATACATTTAGGGATAATCATTTCGATTCTTATGGCTGTTATTGATCATAACGAACTCATTTTTTTATCGTTTAGTATTATGTAAATATGTTATATACAGAACATACAAATTATTATACTATAAACTTTAAAATCTATTTCAACCATTAATATTTTTTTCATGAAATTCATTGAATATTAATTTAAAGAATGTAACCTCATCATCCATGAATGATGTAAATTGGCACCTACCGGAGATGATTTTGTTTGAAAAATAAAAAGGGGAGAGTGAGGAAATTGATAATTGTTATTATTTTAAAATGATTTAATTCCATTATATAGACGATTCTATAGTTATCATGATCAATTGGACAGAATATGTTATGTGAGAATAAGAAAATAATATAAATTGAAATTAAATTAACTGAAAAATGTGGAGGATTAACCTGTTGAAATAACCTCCATTAGAACATACAAAATAGAAAGGGTATTGGAATTTTGGCAAAAAAAGGGAACCTGGATGTGGGGAGGGACCAGGGAATAATATTTTGTCAAATTGTTTTTAATATTTAAAGAATATATTCGTGAAGAAAAGGGGGAGTGAGAGGTGGTTTTTATAGTGGAGGAGAGGAGTGTTTTCCACTATTTTAATCATTATTTTGTTGTTTTGGAACAAGATTGTAAATAGCCTAGATTATTGTGAATGTTAATTGTAGTTAGTGAATTTTAGTTCTAACCAATAGCTATGATCATCATCCATGTCTCACGTTTGATGCAGAAAATCATTTATTTATCATATTTTGTAAATTATCAAATTTCACAATTTCACAAAAATTCATGTATTTTAGAAAAATCCAAAAAAATTCACCCTAACCATTTTTCTAACTTTTATTAATTCAAAAATGAACACCATTTTATGAAAATAATTTTATAAATTTGAGAAATATAATTTTTAAATAAAATCATTATTTACGTGAAAAATAATGATTTTAAATTTAAAAATGATTTTATATTACTTTAACAAATTAGCAGTTGTCTCATAAAATTTTCCTAAAATAATTAGAAAAAAATATATATATTTAGGAATAAAATTGTTTATAATGAATTTTATTAACGTATTAATTTAAACATTTAAATAAATATTTATTTCACATAAAAATACCAACACTTAATTATTAATTTTTAAAATATTAACACTCATTTATATGGTGCATAAATTTTATTTTTACGTACATGGGTGAGGATACTATTCATAAAGGTAATTTACTATTAAAAAAAATGTATTTTGATCATGATCACAACTTTGTATGTCAGTTTTCTGAAATTCATATCATTGAAGTGAAAAATTTATGTTCACTGGCTAGGTTATAACAATGTGTTGTTTCATAGATACATAGTGTTTCATGTATTCAATATTAAATTTATTTTTAAATTCTCGGGGTCCTACATTCTTCCCCCCTTATAAAAATATATTCCTTTAAATTTCTATAATATTACCTTATTAAATTATTTGGGTAGTTCTTCATCAGAAGTTCATCATGCTCTAGTGTTTCCTCTTCAATTTTTTGATTTTTTTCAAAGTACCTTTACTAGTTGATTCACCTGATTCATCAACACATGTTCTATAGTGTCTAGAATATATTTAGGATTCTTAAAGTAAGAGAAGTCAGGTTCCAATTCTATACATTTAGAAGAGGGGACATATATTGAGTATGAAATGTACTTTCTCAATAATGAGACTTGTAACACCTTGTGTACCATAGAAATGCAACGAGACATTATAAAATGAGAATCCATAGCTCCAAATCACTCTAGAATTTCAAAATTTCCAATGTACCTAGGGCTCCATTTTACTTTTATAAAAAATCTTATAACACTATTCCATGGTGGTACATTCAAGAAAAACTGATCTCCCTCTTGAAATTCAAAATACATCTTTCGATTTTCAGCATTGCTCTTTTTCCTACTTTGAGCTGCTATGGGTTTGAATAGTCTTTACCTTTTCTGTTGTATTCTACCTAATCGCTTGTCCCAAAAGATCCATTTCACCAATTTCATCCCAATATTTTGGTCTACGACATCACTTTCCATACAATACTTCATATGGCGCCATTTGAATATTTAAATGGAAACTATAATTATATTTAAACTCCACCAAAGGTAAATACTAATCCGACATACCCTAAAATTCATGTGAAAATGATATCAACCATTATTCTAAATATTGGATCATTATTTTTGATTACCCACTAGTTTAAGGGGGATAAAAAGTACTCAATGGAAGCTCAGTTTCCAAATATTTTTGAAGTCTTTTCTAGAATTTTGATGTAAAGCATGGATCATGATCAAACATAATTGAGAGAGGTGCTCCATGAAGTCTCAAAACATCATTGATATAGAGTCATGAAAGGTTCTCAAATGTAAAATCCTACCATATAGTGAGGAAATGTGCATATTTCACATGTTGATCGATAATTACCCATATTGAATCATTCCCTCTTTGAGTTTTGGGTAATCCAGTGACAAAATACAATGTTATTTCATCTCATTTCCTTGTAGAAATTGGATGACATTGCATAAATCCAATAAGATGTTGACATTCATCCTTCACTTGTTCATAGAGTAAACATCTAGATACGTAATCACCAATTTTACTTTTTCATGATGTCCCACCAGAAATGTTCCTTCAAATCTCTATACATTTTTTTCCTCCCAAAGGCGTACAGAAAAAATATAGCTATGTGAATAATCCAATAACTTCCTTTTCATCTCATGTATAAAAGGAATTCATAGCCTCTTAACAAATTTTAGAATTATATCCTTACACATAATGTTATACCACTTCCCTACATTCACACCTTGAATTTTCTATTGATTATGGTCATCTTGAGATTGAGAAGATTTAATTATTTCCAATAAAGATGTTTAGGAAACCAAATGAAAATGTAAAGTTGTTAGACCTTCATTGATAATTACCATATACATCTTTACTTGATACTTGAATACCAAAACCCTTTAAATCCTAATTTTGATTCCAAATCCATGATCCTTCTTTCTTAATGCATAAGCTACCTTATTTTATTTTCTTGGATGGTAGTGTATGGAACAATCATAATCCCTAAGTAGCTTGATGCCTAGAATTTGCCTCATGGCGAGTTCTTTCTTTGAGATGATATATTTTAAACTCTGGTGATCCATATATATCTCACAACTATCCACATTGAGATAGTGTATCCATATCTTTAGAGAAGATATTACATCTTTTAACTCAATATCATCAATTGGATAGTTCTCTTAATGAATTTTTAACTACCTAGATGCATAGGCAATAACACTATCATTTTTTATCAGGACACAACCAATTCCTTTCATTGATGCATCACTAGAAATCACAAATCCACCATTTCGTGATGGTAGATAAAGAATCAGGTAATTCACAAATATCCTCTTCAATTCATTAAAACATTTTTTGCATTCTTTCTTCCATACTAACATATCCCCCTTCTGAGTAATCTTTGTTAACAGGGTAGCTAAGGGGGTTATGTTTTGAATGGAATGGAAATAATAATCTTCTAAACCAATAAAACTAGGTACCTTGGTTATGTTCACTAGAGTAGTTAATTCCCAGTCCAACTTTCTTTCTCGGATCAGAAAATATTCCATCCTTTGTGATTATATGGCCATGAAACGATACCAGTTTAAGACAAAATCCACACTTTCTAAACTTCCCATATAATTTATTTATTCAATGAGTTTTCAAAATAATCCACAAGTGATTCTCATGGTCTTCATTGATGTTGGAGTATATCAGGATATCATCAATAAATACCACAACAAAGTCATCAAGGTATTCATAGAAAACCCTATTCATTAGATCCAAGAAAAATGAAGGTTCATTAGTTAGTCTAGAAGGAATTACTCTAAACATGTATTCCCATACCTAGTTTAAAAATCATTATTGGGCATATCTTCCTTCCCCAAACACAACGGATTATATCTAGATCAAATTTCTATATTAAAAAAATATTGGTCTTTATGAAGTTGATCAAAAAAATAATAAATGTGACAATGAGGATACTTGTTCTTTATTAGAATAGCATCGACCTCTTTATAGTAAATACATAATCTCATAGGTCTATCTTTATTCTTAAAAAAAATAATTGGTGATCCCCATGGAGATACACTATAGTGAATAAATCCTTTTTCACTCAATTCCCCAGGTTAATTATTTAGTTTTAATTACTCCAAAGCTTTTGTTCTATAAGGAATCTTTGAAATAGTTATTAAACCAGGAATTAAGTCAATAGTGAACTCAAATTTCTGCTTCGGTGAATTCCAAGGTAAATCCTCTGGAAAAACATTAATGTATTCTTGCAAAATTGGTATATCCTAAATTTGAAGATTCCATTCCTCAATCATAGGTATTGAGTGTTCATCCACCCTAATAATTTTATTTATTAGAGCAATTGCGGGTGGATCTATATAAAAATTAGATGATGATGTTTCCTCTATAAAGATAAGGTTCTGTACATCAATCTCCAAAATTGAATCATCCTTATTCTTTCAATAGATATTCACATCATAATTGAAGATCCAATCCATGCTGAGAATTATATCAAAGATAATCATTGTTATTTCTAAAATATCAGCAACTATAGCACATTTATGTGTTATAAGGGGGGATTGATTGACATGTTTTTGTTGTTATGATAGTTCCCTTATGAGTTTTAACTAACAACTCCTTTATTAAATTAAATTTAAAATGTCTAATTTTATTGGATAAATTGGTTTATATAAAATAATGAAATGATTTAATATAAAATGAAGCACTTTCTATGTTTGATGAAATTATTAATGTTCCTGGATCGACATCATTGGAACTTCACACTTAGTAGTTCTGATCGAATAAGCATGGCCTTGATCCCTTGTCCTTATTTGAAAAATGTTTCATTTATGCTTTGGAAAATAATTTCCATAATGTCCCATATCATTTCAATTGTTGAATTGATCATTGGTGGATTCTTTTTTTACCTTACAGTCATTAGATTAATGGATTTTTCCACCACACTTATAACAAACACCCATAACCTTTATGCAAGTACAAGGTTATTTCTTCCCAAAATTATCACAAGAAGGAAAATCAATTATTCTATTCTTCATAAATTCCTAATGTATTTTGCCACAGTGTTCATTATCCCTTTTCTACTATTGAATTATATAAAAGTCATAAGACTTAGAGAATTCATTTTCTTTCTTGATAAATTATGAGGATATATCTTTATATGATGACAAACTAAGGGAGACTAGTGCCCTTCATAGTAATGGTTTTAAACAACTAAATAATCTATAAATCACTCTCTTTGGATTACGTACATAGTCTATGAAATTACATTATAACATTGTGAAGATAGATTCATACTTTCCAATATACTCATCCACTTTTTTCCTTTGATTCCGAAACTTCTTTTCTATATCAGCTCACTGTTGATGAGGAACGTATTTTTCTAAAGAGATTTGTTTAAAATTACTCCATTATATATTAAAAATATCTATCGCATACAATTTTTTTTCAATTTATGAACACCATTTATCATTATCTCTCGATAAATGATAAACAACCATGATAACCTTCTCCCGTTCATTACTTCCCAAGGTGAGAAATATCTACTACAAAACATTTATCACTAACTCTTCATTGAATGGGTTTGTAATACCATTAAATGGTGGAGGATATTGTTTTATAATGTATAATAACTTTTCTCTACCACAATGTGGTTTGGGATGCACCATAAAGGTAAGGTTATTGTTCATAACCTAATATTTGAGTCCCAATATAGTTATATGTTCCTCAGCATCAGTGAAAGCTCCTGAAAAAACATCATTATATTTCATTGCAAGTTAATCCCGATATGGGATATGCTTGTTCCTATGGTTTCCATTCCTTCCACTAGTATAAATTTATATATGATGGAATACACTAGATAATGTTATAAATCATATTTAATAATATCTACTATCATAATGATTAACATAAATTTAAATTCTATGCATAAGTTATATCACAATCACCAACATGGTTTCTTTTATAAACAATTTACCTTTGAATATTTCATAATGATTGGTTATGAATATGTGAATTATCTTACTAATATCCATAGATAGTGTCAATCTAGATTCACATTAATGTTCATTTTTGAGTACCAAGGTACATCGGGTCAAGCCTGAAACACCTTCTCAGAGTTGTTACTCCTAGGCACATCTATTCCATAACAATATACACTTGTAATATACAAAAAAGGAGTTATTTTCTAGGAATACCCATATAATATTTTCCTTACGAAATTTTTATGATGTTCATGTATTCTTATCATCAAATTATGGCTTAGTTTTTTATTCCTAAATCTTTATTTCTAAAAAAGGCTTCCAATTTTTCTACTAAACTTCTTTTAATACCCACAATAATTCCTGGACCCTAGTTGCCTAAACCTGGTGCATTATTTTATAACATTTGCATGATTACAAGAAGGTTTTATCTTGAATGAATTGGATGTTTAGTATTTTTGGAAAAATAGATACATACATATGTTCAACATTACAACATGAAATGAAATAAAATATAGCATATCGATTAGTAATTCCCATTACTCATATATTATCTCTCAAAGTCATTCATAATACAGTTCTTCACATCCTGGGGAAATATAAAACCTAAGAAAGCGATGAGATTAGATGGTCAGTTAGGGTAAATAACAAACCTGAAGTGATCATAAACATAAACACTAGGCAAGATGAATAACTAAAACCACATGCCTTTAAAAATAAACTTGAGCATAATATGGAAGGAATAAAAACAAATTATATAATGCCATAAAACATAACCATGGATATTCAAATTGTCAAATAATAACATGGACTATTAATTTATAGTTTGATAATGAGGTAATGCATAATTTGAGAGATTATAATAATTCTATCAAGTCCATATTCCATGACCATACATAAATAGATAAAACCCAAAAATAGTTTGTCTCATGAGACCTACCAATTCATTTAGGGGCTATAGTAGGCCCCACCCATCACGTAATAATTCCAATGATTTATTCTTGTGAATGGGTAAATACATTAAAAAATATACATTCATTTTGAAACTAACATATGAAATGTAAATAACTTTCCCTAATCATTAGATTTGATGATTCACCATTCATAGTAATATAGTGAATGGTATCAAGATAGCACATCCACAATCCAAAAGAATAATAATCCATTCAATAAAATATGGTAGCTTATATAATAAAATATTAATCCAAATTAAACATAATAATAAACAAGAGTGTTGAAATATATTAAAATACCTGTATAAAATTATTGTGGGATTATTAAAATAAATACTCTTTTACTTTGAAAAGAAGAGTGATATTCGAAAAATATTTTCATAAAACCAGAGGTTAAATAATGTATTTTATCTCAATAAAAATATTTACATTAGAAAAATAATAGCGTATAAAAACATATTATATTGTTAATTTGAATATTGGTAAGAATTCGAGAAGTTTCATTGAAATGGGATTGTTTAACAGGAAGAATTTTGGAATGATCATTTTAAAACATATAAATAACCATAAAAGAAAGAAATATTCTTATTAGTACACATATATATAACATTAAAACAATATTTATGAATAGTAAATAATAATAATTATGAATTCCATTCCGTTCAGTAGAGAATAATAGTTACCTGAAAGAAAATGGACGTTCGAGTAGAAAACCCTTACCTTATGTCTGATCTTTTACTGCACTTGACCATAAATTTCTGGATAATAAAATAAAATAAATTATTTATTTATTTCATAAACTTATATAAATGTATTTTATTCATTTTCTATTATGTTCACTTCTGGCCTTCTTAATATATAATATGAATGAATTTCGTCATTCCAGAGTGTATGTTTCCTTGATTTCATGATAAGTTCGATTGATTACAAGTAATGGAGTTCATTTAAAATTTGTATAATTCTCTAGAATTTATATTTAATGTTGTTAGTGGGAATACATAATTTTTAATGTTTATTAATATATTTTGGTTACAAATTATTTCTATTAATCACTAGATAATATATTTAGTGATAATAATTTAGATTATTACAATGTTTATTAATTATAACAAACTCATTTTGTTTTATCATTTAGTATTATGTAATTATGTTAATTATAAAACATGAAAATGGGTTATATTATATATTTTTTCATATGTATAAACCATTAAAATAGTTTCATTAACAACCTTAAATTATAATTTGACAAATGAATCATCATCATCCACGAAGGTTGTAAATTTCCACCTCCTAGAAGATGATTTCTTTTATAAAATAAAAGTGGGAGAGTAAGGAGAATGATAATATTTATTAAATTAAAATTATATAATTAAAGTATATAGATGACACATGAGTTATAATGATCACTTGGAAATAAGATATTATGATAAAATAAGAAAATGAGATAAATTGAAAGGAAATTATATGAAAAAGGAAGAGGATTTACCTCTTAAAATACCTTCCTTGATAACATCCCCAAGGGAAAGTGTTTTTTCTTTTTTTCTAGAAAAATAGATTTTGGATGTAGGGAGTTACTTGAGAAGATTATTTGGTATCTCTTTGAGAAGTTTCAAGGTTTAGAATAGTGAATATATGAGGGACTGAGGGGTGGTTTTTATAGTGGAGGAGCGGATAGTTTTTCCATTATTTTAATCATTATTTTATTACTCATTCTCAATACTACGGATAGACTTGATTACTATGACTAAAAAAGTTATATGTTCATGTGAGTTCTAACCAATGGCCATTTACATCATCAAAAAACCAAGCATGAAGAAAAAATTTATTTATTTAGCATATATAATAAATTATTGGTTTTCACTATTCATCAAAAAATCAATTATTTCAGAAAAATCCCAAAAAAATCTCTCTAACCATTAAATAAATTGTATAATTCAAAAGTGAAATTCATTTTATCAGAATAATATTCTAAATAAGAAAAAAAAATTTAAAAATAATAATTATTTACATGAAACATATATATTATAAATTTAAAACACATTTTATAAAAATTTCCAAAATTAACACATGTATCGTAAAATAATCCTAAAATCATAGTAAAACTGAATATTTATTTTGGAATAAATTTTATGAAAATAATTTATTTTAATTAATTAATTTAAAATTTCAGTTAAATATTTATTACTCATAAAATACCAAGACATTATTATTAATTTTTAAAACATTCACTCTCATTTATATGGTGGATAAATTTTATTTATACATACATGGGTGAGGTTACTATTCGTAATGGTAAGTTACTATTGGAAATAAATGCATGTAAATCCTAATCACAATTGTGTATGTCAGTTTTTCTAAATTCAAATCACAGAAGTAAAAAATTATGTTCTTTAGCAAATTATAACAAAGTATTTTTTTCATAGAGGCTTAGTGTTTCATGTATTCTATATTATATTTATTTGTAAATTCATGGGGTGATACATATATTCCATTATAAGTATATTTAATTATAGTATATATATTATAGTATATATTTAATTCCATGCTTTATGAAGGTGTCGATGATATGGTAGAATAATAAAAGAATTTAAAATTCTAGTTTGAAAATATTACCTCTTAAATTTCATATCCTTGAAAAACACCTTAAGTCAATTTTAATTGGCATTTTAGTGAGTCTAGAAGCACTTGGAAATGATAGAGAGTTTTGAAATGAACTGGGTGGATATTTTTTCAATTTCAGAATCATAGATGATTTGAGGATAATGAGTGGTAGGGGTGGTGTTTATAAGGGGATGAGAAGTGTTTTTTGAATAATTTATTCATTAGTTTATATATTGGATCAAAACTACCAATGTAATTGGTTTTTAAAACTATAAATTATAGATGATAGATTTTATTTTGAAATAATAGGTGCTTACGTCATCAAATACTCATAATGTCTTGTATTTAGCTTATAATTTTAAATAATTTATTTTAGTTTATTTCATAATTCATAAAAAAAATCAAAAATTTATGAAAAAATAAAAAAAATCAAGATAAAAAATATTAAATTTATATAATTTTAAAAAAGAAATATAGTTTAAGAAAATTTTATTTTTAATATTCCAGTTTTTGTTTTTAAATTAAATCCACATTTATTTCAAAAATGTCAGTTTTAATATTATGATCAATTTCCAACCACATTGAATAACTACCTAATGTATATAATTAATTATATTATTATTATACTATTAAGTAATATTAATTTATAAATCCATTTTATGTAAATAATCCATTTTTAAAATTATTATATTAATTTAAATTTAAAATGAATCATATATGGTTTTCAAACATAAAACACTATGTTTATCAATTTCAAAACATTTACTTACGAGTATGATGATATAATCATGTCATATTTTTATTTTATAAGATAACTATATGTTATTTTACACATCTATAAGTGATGATACTATTGTAAGCTCTAGGTTTAAATTATTAAAGGTCTAATTTATCTTCTAAAGACCAGATTCCAACTACCAAATTAATAACACTGTTTTAGGATTTGGAACAGCCATATGGGTTCTTCAATTTAATTAAATAACTATAATTGCATTAATTAATCAATAAATTAATTCTTACTCAAAATGTAATATATATTTTCATTTCAAAAATTCATATTTCATTAAAAATATTCTACTTCATTTCTACAGTTTTGTTCATATAAATGAAATTTCTGAGGGATCAAGAAGGACAAAATTTTCATATTATTGTTCTCTTATTTATTTATTTTCCCCCAATCTGATACTATCAATTATTATGGTCCAATTTATTCTATAGATTTATTTTTTTTAAAAAAATAGTTAATTTAATCATTTGGTGCATGGGATTATATAATATAATATTAAAAAATATAACTTCATTATATATTAAAAAGGGAAATTCCACTGAAAAATTAAGGGGTTTTACCAAATAAATCCTCAAAAAAGGAATTCTGTAATAATAGATTATAAGGGAAAATCCCATGGCAGAAAGATATCATTAGACGGTGAAAAACAAACATTAAGAGTGGACATTGTTTATGGTGTACACTCGAGTGAGATATTGAAAAATAAAAAGAATAACATTGGTAGTTACTAATGCAACCATCCTGGAGAAACCCCATTCCACTGGGATATGAGAAATCATACCACTACCACAACCTCTTTTATCATAAAACCATAAATTTGGTGAGGATGTATTGTGGGTGCAATGAGGAGAACCACACCCCTAGTCTTGGGGGATTTTTCCACTAATTCCAAACAATGGGGTATTTTCTAGGCTATGTGGTGATAATCAAAAACATACACCTCCACCATTACTATGATTACATTACATACCGCTATCATTAAGTTCCTTCTTAGTAAGGATGGATGAAGATTCACCCAGTATCTCTATCAACAAATCGATTCTATGAGAACATGTGATAAGAATAATTAAACCTAAAAGAGTTCATGAACCCAAATGACCTATTAGGAATGTGAATTTGAAGGAGGAACATGATGTGACCATAAAGGTTGATATAAGGATTATTGATAAAACTTATAAAAAAATTATGTGGAGATTATTCACGATAATGGTACATGCTTGTGATGTTTTCAATATCTACCCTACATAAGTTACTGACATAGACATGGATTCCAAAGCAGAAGAGGAAGAGATATTTTCCTAAGATATGGACGGTAAGGAAACACTAGAGGAACATTTTTTTAATCTAAGTCTGAGGTATGCCCAAAAAATAGATGATATAATTGATTAGTCCCCCCCCCCCATTATTCATGTCCTCAATATGTAAAGGGAAAGCTGCTGTTTTATCTGAGTCACCATTGGAATAAGTTTATGCACTCTCCTCTAAAGAAATTCTTGTATATCACAAGGCTGAGATCAATAACCTAAAATAGTTTATTGTAGACTAATTTAGGAGAAACATTCTCACTGAGTACTATATTTATGTTGAAGTGAATTTTTATCATTCAAATCATCAAGAGAGGGTCACTCATCCCTTTAGAACAGTGTATGACCATCTGGTAGGTTCTAGGCCCCTGAAACCCGCATACATAAATTTGATCATTGAGGAAGATAAAGTCTTCCATATATTCCAACAAAATATTCCCTCATTCTAAGAAATTGACACTATACTATCTCAAAATAAGAGTTAATAACAATTATTTATGGGGAATCCAAATCAATATTCACCTACTATCTTTCTTAAAGGATTAACTAAGAAATTATTTCATCTTCAAATTTTTAGTTCCAAAAATTCTCTTTCCACTAGAATAGAATCCATATAAGGGAATCTTGATCTGGTGCAGCATAAAATGAAACCATACCGATAATGGGTAGACACTACTCCTCAAATGAATTTTTGTTATCCAACATTTCCAACCTTACATGGAATGAGATATTAGGAGAACTTAATATAATTATGTTTGATGTTAAGTTTATATGACCATTTACTATTATAAAAAGATATAAATATTATATAACTAATATTATAGATCTAGTAAAAATATATAATTTATTATAATATAGATTTGGAATTTGGAAATATAAAATTTAGAAACATTTGATCATATTATGATAGGATTGTGATTTTCATAATTTAGGTCAGAAATTGTTATTTTGATGAAACGCTTTTGTGACCCCATTATGTGCCCACTTAAAAAAAATAGTGTTGATAAAATTCTTGTGCTTCATATCAACCCTTGGGGGATAAGATATCATCTATTTTAATATTTTACTAGCTGGATCCATTATATATTGGGTTGACCTTCATCATTAATTATTTTTTAAATATAGCTCCATTCTATGAATTACGTTTTTCTTTAACCTTGTAATTTGTAATCCATGTTAAAATGAAGTGTTTGTCTATTTCATATCTAGATTGAATTTCTTGAAATATTAACTCACAATTATGCTCTTATAGGAGAAACACTGAGAGATTTTTCTAGAGAATCTCTTTAATAAGATATGGACACCATTTATATTATTGAAATATTCAGGCAGGTTCCTCAAGTTTACTAACATGACACAACATAATAATTACTTCATTGAGAAAACCAAGTCCAATTCCAATGTTGTGCTTTATAATTAGAGATGAAGGTATAGTAAAGTGGAAACTTCTATGACATTGTTTAATCCAGAACCAACCAATTCTAGAAACTGAGAAAAGCTATATACCATTTGGTATATCCTATATAGTGAAAAAAACTAAATTTCCCTAATTCTGAAAACATAAGACACCATGTTCACCAGAAATGTCAGGATTTAAGAAATGAAAAATATTATTTCAAAAAAAATATGTTCAGGGATAAATCATCTTAGACATGGAAAATAATCTCTTTAAGATAAAAAATTCTATGAAACCTAATAAGATCATTCTTAGAAATAATCTTGACTATTTCCCTATTCTCCAAAAGTTGGTCCACACCATTCCTATATTTTCTATCTTTTTTGATATCCTACAGAAAAAGTTTTATTAAAGATAGGTAACATGGGAAAACAACATGCTCAAGTTTTCAATTTTTCTATTATCATACTAGAGTATAAAGGATATTGGAAAGAAGTCCCACAAGTATAGGAATAAAAGTTCAACAATTTTATGGCTCGAAAGATAATGGATCTGGATCACTATATCCTCAAGTTACAATTCAATAATCCATTTATGGCCCCATATATTGCTACATTATCCAAAGGGACACCTTCATACCCATCTCCGAGTGGTATGAAAAATTGATGGATGCATAATATAGTACATGGACTAGAGATTAATCTAACTCCAAATATATTATAGGATCCCATTAATTCCCCACCCATCATTTTCATCATTGGAATGACCCTATCAAATCAAACCATACTCAGATTAACATTCACCACATTTATTAGTCAATTTCATCCATTTTATATAAAAATTTTCTTATAAAGAATACGTATATGAACTTATGTCCATTGAACATAACATGAGAGATGGAGGAAGAGTTCATTGAAGCTGAGGGAACTAGGGGTGAAATGACCAACAAAGATATCATTATTCTGGAGACATACTCACCAAAGACATTTTTGTAGTCAATATCTATGGGGAATCAACTCAATGATATAAATTAGATCATAAATACACATCTAAATCATTTAGGGGTTTTCTAAATATAATCATCTTGTAAAAATAGTTGGTGAGGGTACAACTATTATACTAACTGAAATATTTTGAAAGGGATTTTTAACATAACCCACTAGTAAAAAAATGACTAAAACTTATATCCAAACAATAGATCAACCTATATTAATAGTCTCCATCTTGGAGCCTTGTGCTAGATAATAACCCAATGTTGGGAAGCACAAAACCCTTGTGTAGAAGTATGACATCTTGAAACTGTTTGATTTCATCCAAGATGAGTTTGTAATCAATTATACTCTTCATATATCAACATAGATTTAAGTGTCACTTATTTTGGATACATATCTCCCAATAATTTAGGACATAATTAAGTAAAAGTGGTGGCTATCATGTGAATTATTCCTTACTATAATTCCCCATGGTCATCGATTTCACGATATAGGATCGAGAGGACACCATATGTGGATATATTAGACCTATTTACATCTTAGGAAGGCATAAAAATTTAATCATTAATCAATTAAAAACTGAAAATGGATGTGAGATAAATGTTATCTTAGTTTGGACACATTGATTCTCGGGTTACAGTGAGGATGATTTGTCTCCCTCAAAGATGACCATTCAGGGGTTTGAAAAATGAAAGTAAAATATTTTCAAAAGGATAAAAATAAAACACTAGTTTGGATACCTTGCAAGTATATATAATTTCATGTAAATATTGTATAAAAAATCATTTACGTATCAATTAGAAAGATTTTTTCTTCACAACCATATAATAATACAATGAACAAACCATTATTTTCTGAAATACCCTCTAAATGTAGGTTAGAGTACTATTTGGTGATAATGTGACCTTATACTATTCTGGATCCAATCATGGTCAATCAGGATTCTATAATAGATATATATATTAGTTTATTTTTCATTGGTACATAGAGTTTTCTACTCTAAATAATATGGAAACTACCCTAGAAAACCAATTTAACTTATTTTGAAATATTTATGTATTACTAAATAATATAATTGATGAAAAAACCCGTATCTATATGACACCACCAATCAATGGACTCACTACATTTTTTTTCATAAAAATGTCATCCAGCTAATAAAATCCCATTAGAATCTCTTCATATCATACATTTTGAGAATGATACATTCTATGAAAATTATCCAACCGAACCTGCTCCCTATATGTATTTACACCCTCCAAGATTTTAGCATTATCCATAGGTTTGTAGGATTCTTACCCTGTGTATTTATGATCTAAGGATTCCCCCACAATCAACATTTCTAGGATCCAAACTTACCTCATCATGGTCAACATGATTATACATTACACCACACAACCCCATGAGTTTTTTGATATAGGAAAATTCTATACCCTCGATTACATTGAGAAGGGAGGGAATATATCATGGATATGCACATGAATTATTCAAAGATATCACCACTCTAAATAATTGAAGATGCTTCCTGACCAGTCAATGAGGATAAAAATTCACCCAGTTATCTTTTAATCTTATGATCATTCAATAATAACTCACTAACACCAATAATGGTATATTGGAATAAAAGGAGGATGAATTCATAGATTCCTATTCAATATATGAGGAATGATTCTACACTACCATTGATTAACATTAAAAAATAAATCAAAAAATTATTTTAAGATCTGAAATCTACCTTGTTTTGTTCCACTATGTCCCCTTAAGAATATGAAATGTATATCTCATTTTTAAAGAATCTCTATTACGTGTTCACGTAGAATTATATATAGATTCATAGGATGGATACCAATGTGTCCACTCTACAGTTGGGCCTTCCAAATGATCATTGAGGTTTGAATTAGGACTCCTAGAGTATGAATTCATCCTACCATAATAATTTCAATGTTAATGATGATAGTATTGTTAGAAATAACATCATAAGGGAAGTTCAGTTCCCAATGTGTCTTGTTGAAATGGTTGTTGGTAAGTAAAATAATGGGAAATTATGTTTTAATTGATATCAAGGATCTGAATTGTAATTTATCAAAGTATTATTACCCATTCCCAATCATACAACTCATGATAGTTGTGATAGTAGGCCTTAAATCTTATTCCATTGTATACATGTATATAGTGTATAATGAAATGAGGATGAAACATGCAGAGAAGTAATCCCCCACTTTTAGTTTACCTCATTGGGTTTTCGTTAATAAGTTCATTTATTCTGGTTCAAATAATTCTAGTTCTATATATCAATTATTTATACACTACTAGATCACAATTTTTTAGAGGGATCACATAATCCTATGACTATGACTTGGTGGTTAAATACTGGTATCTCTGTGACCCCTTGGGAACCATTAAACCATATTCAATAGACTACCACAACATAGATTGAAGATGAACCCCCTGAAGTATAATTTTGGAGTGATATTAGGAAATTTTTTGGGATTAATGGTATGGGAATACAATATTGATATTGGCCTTGGGAAAACTAGTGAGATCCAAGAAATTCCAATTCATCTAAAACTCATTTGGTTAAGAGGGATACAGGGATGCCTCACCCACACTAGGTGTTTTATATTCAATATTAATACAAAATGAATCCTCCCCATGATTTTATTTAAAAAGGTATTCCCTTATCTAAGGGATAAAGATTGTCAAGAGTCCTTCAAAAATATCATGTGATATCTACTAGACCCATAGTTCTGATTCGAATGGTGGAATGGGGGACTCTAATCCTTTACATTCATACCATTAAAAGATTTATCGATTCTCCTAGCACATCATAAAATGATGTAGGTATGGAAAATAGTATCTACTATTTTAGAAAAAACCATGATACTGAGAATCCATATTTCATCATGAAGAAGAATTTCATAGAACTGATTTCAGAAATAAAATATAATTATTTATAGTACCCCAATGTCTTTTTGATTTATCTAATATATCTAGTCATGAATATATTCCACCAGTAAATATTGAATCGACATTAGATTTAATGGGTGTTTATCTAAAAACAAATAAACATTATATTAATCTCATTAAATGAAAGTAAATTGCATTTAAATTTTTTTTCTCATAGAACACATTACCCTAGGAAGACAACTTGTGATCACCGAGCACCAAAATTAATATGTTTTCTGCATCCATGAAACATACCAAATGCAGGAGATGTACTTTTTGTAATCTCAAGGAGTCTAACCGAGAAAATAATGGAAGGCCCAATATCAAATAGTGGTGATCTATGGATTTTCTATATCTAACCATCTAAGGTAGTTCTACCCCATTCAATCGGATTATCCAAATTTATTACTAAAAAGAAGGCATATCTCGCATCACTTGTTATTGGGTTGGAGTTATCCATATATTTATAAGTTGATCATTTGAATTTTAATGGTAGTTTAGTTCTAATAATTACAAAAATTAGTGGGGAATATATAATTAATAATTTAGGGTTTTGTCTTCTCCTTAAATATGTAAGGATATTCATGGAACAATTTCTATTTGATCCGTCAATAATTCTTGTTTACCTTCCTTAAAGGATTGTGAAAATGTGTTGGATAATTCATTTAAAGCCCTAGAAAACCCTAACCAGAACAAGACTATTTTCCATATTATTTATTGTATGTTGTTTTCTCTAGTTACTGTCTATTACATTGAGTTGATTAATGTAATAAAAAAACATTAGATCATAGTTTTCCAATATTTTCCTCTACCAATGTTGCTACTAAATGGATTTTCCCTATATTTGAATGTCTCTAATGTGGGATTATTGATTAAAACTGACATAGTTAGAATCATATGAAATGTATAGTAGTGAACCTCATAATATTTTATGGACTTAATTAATATATGTTTCTCTATAAAAACATATTTTATAGGTTCCTCCTTAGATGAATTGTAGGAGTAGAAACTACCACTATTTTACATGACTTCCATACTAGAACATACAATGCTCATCACTTATGAGATAGGGATTGACATAAAATACAGAGACATGGATATTTCTAGACAATTAGGATAGGAGACTATGTAAAATTCACAATTAAATTCAATTATTATCCAATAAATTACAACATTATCCCTAATCCCCTGATGTTAATGTTAATTGCCAAGTACTATTCACTATTTCCATCAAGGAAAGGATGTCATGGGGCCTTATCTCCATGATGCAACATGTAAATTAAATTTTATCTTTATTTATATAGATAACTTATCTAAATTGGATAATTTTATATCCTCAAAGGATATAGAGAAAAATATTATCCTCAAGATCATGAAGACAAACATCATCTCTCGACATGATGTTCCACACACATTATTGATGGAAAACAACCCCAATATAGGTTTTATGAATGAATGAATTTTTATCAAGATTATTACATGTATTACAATAACTCATCCCATAATAATTTAGATTTAAAGGAATATAATGAATCCATCAATAAGAATCCTTGAAATATACTCTAGAAGATTCTCTATAAGGATAAAAAATAATGTCGAGAAAAATATATCCACAATTTTTGGGATTATCACTCCATGAATTGTACCACCACACAAGCAACACTATGTTAATTTGTCTTTAGAATATATGTTGTGTTACCAATATATTTTAAATTTCTTGCACTCTTCATTCCTTTTTTTGGTCAGATCTCAAAAGACAAGAAATTTCTGAGGTGGATTGGTGAGTAAGAGTGTCTTCAAAAGGGGTTTCGGAATGTTAAATGAAATTTAAGTTTATTGGAACTAATTTTCCTTGGCATTTAATATTATATTTATCCTCCACTTATTCATCATGGTTTAATTGGTTCTATCCTTGAGAACTCCAATGATACCAAGGAATAATCCCATGAACCCGGAACCAATATGTAAAGGGACTTATTTCACACATAGGGTTCATTCTAATGAGTAATCCCTAATGAATGGGAAATATATTATTCCCTATACTGATTCAATATTTCTCAAGATTTTTTTCATCATCTCATGGTTTTCCATCACATCGTAGTTGTACATCATTAAACTCCATTCCCATGGTCCATGTCATATTACCTTAATCTAAATGACACTTGGGTCCTTGTAACATGACTATAAAACTACTTGGAATAATGTACCCTCCATATGATTTAAAAATATATGGTGGAGTTCCTCTAAACGTGAATTTAAACTAAATAACACATTGGTCTAAGCATTGTGACTGATACAAAATTTCCTCACAAACCCATCCCATATTAATCTAAATTTCCTAAAGTGACCCATTATTAATAAACTATTTAGTCTCTACATGAGACTTATATCCATATAATTTTTTTGGCATGCAATGTTCCTATACGAAAGAACATCAATTTAAATTTCCTTTCATATGAGATAGATCTTTGTAGAAACATTTCACAAAATCTTGAAAGGCTGATTCCTGTCCTTATAAGATATGTAGAATTTCCTAGATCTCGTACTCTAGGCCTAAAAAAATTAATTCCCCGTCCCATATAAAAAATATCAATCTAAATGAGGGTTCATTAAATTCATATAAATATAATGTATTAACCTAACATCATGTTATATTTGACCCATGAATATCAAAATTCCTCATTCCACACATATGAACATGATTTATTTGAGGAGTTACTATATGAGATCTATGTTTTCCTTGATTCCTTCTCTGTCAGGATTTTTGGTGATGATCAGATATTATATAATGAGTCGAAACACAAATTCAATTAGTTAAAAAAGCACAGTATATTATAATTTGATCAATGTGGAGGCATGATAATTCAAGAACTATGTGTGCTTTGAATCTAAGAATGATAGGATACACAGTTATTCTTGGATCTCTTCTCCTTGTTCCAAAAAGGAATTACATTAATAAATATTACCCCTATATTGGATCCTAATCCATTTACAGTCATAACCATTCTATAAACACTACTAGATTGATTGTGGATCTACCGAGATACATAACACTGTCTCTATGTCCTAAATATTCCCATCCATAGACCCCAATGAATAAATCACTTTCTCAACTTAGTTCATTGTGTTGAACCCATGATTGTGTAGCGCTCCAATCAAATTATTGATAAGGACTATCCACTATATTGATGGGTTTAATGTTCTATAAAGGCATGAGTCCCACATGGGTATAGATGGTGTTTCTATTCTTATTATTAAGTCTTGTTTGATCGTCCCCTGGCATGAGACATTTTCATGATTAGAAGAATATCCCTAAAATATAAATCCATTTATGGTTGCTCCTGGAGTAGAAAAATTCATATTCAGTAGTGTCAGTGCATAGATCAATCATTCTTGAATTGATATTAGAGATTATGGTCGCTTTAAATCCCTTCGATATTGTTGAGGGGGTGTTTTCACCCCTTGATTGTTTTCTCCTCCCCTGAAATTCACAATAGGGACTAGATTCCCTATTTCTTAGTGTGATCTATTAGAAATATGAGAGTCCCACATGTGGAGATGGGGTGTTCATAATGTGATTAATAAATCAAGTTAGATATCCCACTGAAATGACTCTTTTTAGAGATGTGTGGGATTACGAGGAAATACAAAACTATGTAGGGTGTGTCCTAGAGTGAAAAGAAACATATATAACAACACTGGTGGGAAGACTAAACCATACATGAAAATTTATTGAGACCATTTCATGGAGTGTATTATCTATTACCAATGAATTATTAAAAAATAATTTAAATATTTTGGTGAATAATAAATTCTTGAAAGTTACATCAATGTGAATTTGAGAACCCAAGAAAGATGGTGTGAATGATTTTTTTTCATAATTTAAATAAAAGAAATAAAATGAAGATTAATTTCACTAGGAAATTCCAATCTTCATAGAATAAAGAAGGTGTTTTCATGTTGGAAGTTCGAATAATATGATGTACTATGGTTGAAGTAAACAATATAAAATAAAAGTAATGGTGGAATAATTGGAAGGAAGTGAACATGAAAATATTTGAAGATGAATCAGCGATGGGAGATGGAAAATATAAAAACTAAACACTTGATGGTTGGAATGATCCCATGAAGGTATAATTCAATGCATTAATGATATAATAATTGGTTGAAGAGAAACAACGATTCACACTGTAGGTGAAACTATAGTGAGCATGAATCATGATGAAGAAATAAAAATCAACCAAATGTATAGGTAAAACTAATATGTGTTATCGACTACATGAGAATAATTGGTGGATTTAAATATAATAATTTAATGTTTCTTGTTATTTTAGTTATTAGATGTCATGATAATATATCATATGATTATTTAAGGGGATATTGTTGGTGATTTTTTTAATGAATTAAGATGGTTGAAAAGGAACAAAGAAGAAGTTCAGTGTTAGTTAAAGAAGTTGAGAACCATGTCTGTGAATTTTCATATCCACATATTTGTATTTTATATATAAAAAAAATTAATGCATGAAAATCAATTTATTCAAATATCAACTGAATAATATCTTCACATATGTGAATTTGGATATGTTATTTTTTGCATAATTCAATCTATATACTTGAATTTTCTACTACAAGGAAACAATTTTCTTAGGGAAAATTGAATATATAAATAATCCACATAGTCAAATTGAACATGTACAACAATAATAAATATAAGATAGTTGGTTATTCATGAAGAACATTTAGTATGTAATTGTATACCTACGTTGCATAATTTCACATGAAACCAAAGTTGGTAAATATTTTAAGAGGTGTTTGATGGTGTGCGAAGAAGATATGGGAAAAGTTCATGGAATGATTTGAGCCATTATGGGAGTTACATTAAAATATTATTAGTGAAATGGAATTATATAAAAAAATTTGTCATGATAATTTCCAATGTGATACATACTATTGATAAAAGTGATCCCAGATATATTTGTAGATAAATATCACAGAAAATAAATAATTATAGATATATATGATTTAATGCATGAATCAGAACAAAGAAAAATGAGCTATGTGATGAGAAAAAAGGGATCCACAACAATAACCAATTCATATTTAATATTCATATGTGGATGTAGTTTAAATAAGATGATTTTTTGGAGTAAATGTTTGAAATTATTTCTATATATCATAGAGAGAAAAGAGAATAGTTGATCTTGATGTGAATTTTATTTTATGGAAAAAATTAAAAAGTTGTGTTTTGTTCCATCGATGTTTTTTAAAATTGGATGTTCTGAACATTAAAGAATGAAGATCATAGGTATTTTGAATTACTAACAATTTTATCATTTCAAAATAAGGTATTTCTATTAGGAAGTCAATATTGGGATGAAAATAAGGAATTAGTTTTTTGAGTAAGAATTGATGTTTTTGTATAATTGTTACTATATATATTATAGGGTGAAGGATGTAGTTATATATGAAAAAGTGGAATATGTGTGATTGATATGAAAATAGTTTGATGCTATCATTCGATATATAATCATACAATGTCATGGATAAAGATACATGACTCTCTAATAATCATCATTATACCCATTTTCTGAGTTCAGTTCAAGTTGAAAAACCAACATAGAACATATGCACTAAAGAAAAAGAAGAGAAGAGAAAATAGATGAAGAGAAAGAAAAGAAGAGTGTATTTTTTATATCTATTTATATGTGATGAAAAAGAATGATAGGTTAAAGGAGAAGAGCTTTGTGCATATCTGTTTTTTTAGGAAGAAGGATGAGGTTGAGATAGGGATGTTAGAGAGTGTATTGCATATATATTTACACAAATAGAATAAAAATAAAAAGAGGGGTAAAAAAAGTGTTGTGCAGTTTTTTTACCTACAAAGAAGAAAATAAATAATTGAATGGTTTGGACCTGATGTTCCCAAGAATATGAATACTCTATTCAATTTAGTTTTGAAAAAGAAATAAGGGTCTTCCAATTAGTACAAGACAATAAGAATAGAACTAAGAATGTTATTTTTTTCTATTGTGAAAGTAAGAGAGGAAGAATAAGAATATCAGGTTGTAAACTTTTAATCATGTCAATTTACAAGAGGAACCTATATGTGGGAGTCCCCAAAGAACTATTATAGGGTATATAGTGAAACACATGTATCAAATATATATCTTTCACATTTTTAACTCACTGATTGTTTCTATAGGATCACATTATCATGGATTATTTTCCAACTTCACCAAGGATTAACATTTATTATTCAATTCTGTGACTTATAAATATCATTTCCACATTATCTGTGTTAAAAAAAACATAGTAAAGGCAAGATAACCAGAAAATAAATATCATAACTAGTCCAATTGGTTAAGGGATAAAAACGTTAAATTGTAAAAATTGACACAAATACTGATTCGCCCCTATTCGTGTTGAGAATATCCAATTTTTTTATAATTTTTTTTATAAAATATATGTTAAGATCTACTTAATTATATACATTGACGTTTTTATCTTTTAAAGTTATGATTTTCCTCCTATATTAAAAAAATACAATTTTTTAAAAGATTCAATTTTCACATATTAGATTTCAATCTATATAAAGTTTATTCTAAATAGGAGAAAGTAAGAAAATAAAAATTTGGAGAAGATGTCCCGCTTGAGCGAAGAATAAGTAATTTTAGTTTATCAACACCAAGAAAACAAGGAAGATATATTATTCTTTAAATATGATGAAATAATGGTTTAAATTACTAACTAGGAGAAAGAAAAAATTAATTCCTCAATTGTATCACAGAAGTCAATTTAACATGAGGTATAAATAAATTCTTGTAAAATATATCCTCAAGAAGAATAATTGATTTGATGAAATCGTACTATTTTTATTCTCAATATTCAACATTCAAAACATTAAAAAATATGCTACATTATTTTTCTTAGTAAATAGTTTCTTTAATTTGGGGAATATTTGAAACTCTGTATGTAGTGATCACCCATCGTGAAAGTGGATAAGATAACATGGATATAGATTCATAGGAAAATGTATAAAATTGAATAAATATCATTATCTGAGTTATATCCTTTGATACAATGGAGATTCAACATGAGGATAAGTTTGTTAGATTAGAGGAAGAGTTGATTAATAAAATCCATTATATGTATGATTCCACTAATAAATAAGTTAATAATATCAATCAAATGAATGAAGATAAAATGTTTTGATTTTGTATCAATAATTTTCAATTGGATGTGAAATATTTTATGATCAAGGATCAAGAAACCTTGTTATGTGAGAAGATCATAATTTTCAATGAAGAAGTTAAAAATGAAAAATATATGAAGATAATTTGAAGGATATTTAAAATTAGAAATAAATAATCAAAATGAAGTGATTTTAAATAGAAATTAAAGTGAGAAATAAAAATATTACAAAATCTTTGTATTCAAAATTGATTTTGAATGGAGATGTTATCAAGAATTTATCTATGGATGATTCTGAGGTCAAAAGATCTCCATTCTATAGAAATAATATCATTACATAACTAACTGGTCATTCCCTAGAAGGGTTAAAGATAAAGGTACTCTCCACTCTATATTATAATGGTTTTAATAAATATGATTTTATTAATAGTATAGGTAAAAATACAAATCTTATATAAAAAGGATGAGGTCAAATAATTTCAAGCCATGCATTATCCGAATAATTGATAGAATAAGTGGCATCTAAATTGGTTCCCCGAGAACAACACAACTATTGGTGGATATATCCTATAACAAAATGCTCTAAATTCAATAAATTCATGATTTCATGAAATGGGTAAAAAATAAAGACATTTATAAGGATATTTCAATGTTGCAATAGGGTTTTATATTATTTAATAGATTATTAGAAGACTTCCTTTAATGGTCAAGCATAATGGAATCACGTTTCATTGAGGATAATGTTATAAATGATGAGACATTAATAGATGAAGATAAAAATTCCCACATAAAATTGATTCAATGAACTCAAATATGTATATGATTTTGGGAAAATATATGGTTACGTAAATGGGTTATTTTCATCTAAGCATGTATCAATATCAGATAAGAAAATAAGACCACATAAGTTTGTGATGAAATAAGAATCATCCTTTGGAAAGGAATAGATTAATGTTAAATTTTAAAATCAACATAATCCTAAGAATGTGTCAAAGAACACAAGTTATAGATTCTTATATAATAAGAACAATGCACTTCATATTTAAAAAAGAATGAGAAATCAAAGATGAGTTCCACATCTAAATGGTTTTATGTGAAGATGACCACACAAAAGTTATCATGTGGAATCAACATGAATTATACAAAATTTAAAATTATATAAAAATAATATGGATAACACATTTAGTGGAAGAAAAGAAATGAAAAGCTGTAGAGAAAATTTTAGTTATAAAAACATGGAATATGTTGATTATGAAGAACATGAATCTCATGAGATGTTGTAAAAAATATAAAATAATATGTTGAATAAGATTTGTATAAGTGATGTAATGAATCTAGACATAATTTATGAATTTCTCTAACTATATAACCAATATAATAATATTCCATTAAAGTAATCATGAATTCTTTAATCAAGATTTATTATAGAAAAAAATATCCTCACAAGGATGAATACGATATGAATAGTACCATGCTCCCTAATGGAAAATCTTATATGAGAAACATATGTGGAAGTATGATGAATGGATCAAATTGGTTGAGAAAATTATTTAAAACATTCGATTCAATTTATATAACAGAAATACTCTCCACCTTACCTTAAATATTTTATGTTGTATTTGATATTAGAATTTTGAAAATTAATGGATATGTATGGTCTTAGTTGTAGAACATGATAAAAAAGTAATAACATATAAAAAATGATTATACATTCATCACCAAAAAAGTATAAATAATTCTACACCCCAGATTGATTCCTTGGTTGATATTCTATAAAATATGATTAAAGGATAATAATTGAGGATGGCAAGGAAGATGTTACTATAAATAGTTGATAGAAAAGTGAGGAAAATACCGTCCTAGCCTAATCATATAGTTGAATTCTAATGGATTTTATTGAATAAGGTCACACATGTTGATGATGTGGATGTTTTTTAATCTGATCAGTGAAATAAATAAGTCAAATTTTATTTTATTCTGGACATTAAACATTTCTAATTCATATATTTAAATATATTAACCAGTATGGAGATTCATATAATGATATATTAATATCTAAAATATTACCAAAAAATAAAGTGTGGGGGGAA
Organism: Viscum album; assembly: GCA_963277665.1. Classification (NCBI taxonomy): domain Eukaryota; kingdom Viridiplantae; phylum Streptophyta; class Magnoliopsida; order Santalales; family Viscaceae; genus Viscum; species Viscum album. The sequence goes on from OY728152.1 coordinate 2,006,789,385, forward strand.
TTGAGATCACATTGTGGTGCATTGTATTTTTTTCATTGAATTATTGTAAAATAATGTTAATATATTGAAGAAAAATAAGAATATGAATGTCTAATCCAAACAAATTGGGGAAACCAATTGAATGGTTTGTAAAGAAGTATGTTTCCTATCATAATTAAAATAATAAAATAAAATGAAGAGTTATTTTCCTTGATAGCATTCATATAAAATTGTGGTAACATATGATAGCATATTGGAAGTTTTATTCATGTTTCGGATGCATAGTGAAGTATAAATATACGATAAAAATGGGAGAAGAAGAAAAACACAATTACCTTGAGAAGTAAGGAATATGGAGTGATTGTAGGAGATGCACTATTGGACAATATATCATATAAAGGTATGAAAGATCCCATAAAGGACTAATAGATTTCATGAAAGATGGAATAATAGGTTATGGATCCACTATGATTCACATGGGTTGTGAATCTATATTGATAAAGAAACCACATAAAGATATCTAGATCATCTTTAAATGTAGGTAAAGATACCATGAGTCATCGACTGTATTGGAAGAAGTGGTAAATTTAAATTTGATGATAAAATGTAAGTTGTTCTTATACAGTTTAAATTTCATGATAATGTCTATCATTATTCATTCAAAGGATATTTTTGATGATGTTTTTTATGATGTAATTTAATTGAAATGGAAAAAATATGTGGTTTGATTATAGGATGAAGAAGTGGAGAACAAATAATAAAATTTTTCATATACACCCATGTGTTTTCAGTTATATAAAAATATACGTAGTCAAATTAATTGATTCATATTCAAATATACATAAAATTATATATCCATGTATAAAACATTGGAAATGTGAGGTTTTTTAAGTGAATATACATACCAAAATGCTTGGTTATGGTTTATAATTTCCACATATATAAAATTGGATATGTAAGTGAGTCACATAGCTGAATAGACCATGTATATGTATAATATATATATATATACTAAAAATTGATACACATGGATAAAGTGATGTATGCATTTGGATATCTATAAATGATAATTATTCCCATTACTATATTTACGATGTAATCTAATAGGTTTTAGATATAATGTGAAGAATATATGAGAATAATTCAAGGAAATATTTGTGCTATAGTGGGAGATAATTCAGAAGACTCTAAGAATAAACTATTAGAAGAATGAATATATAATATTAAGTGGCAATGCAATATATGTTTTTTTATGAATTTTTTAAGCGATATATTTATAATGAAATGTCACTACAAATGAATATGAGTTAATTCATTAAGTTTAATAATGTAAGAGAAATGAAGAACCACAGGATACATGCCATCAATAAATGAACCCATGATACTAACCAATGGATATTTTAAACAATGATGTTAATATAATATAAATATTCATATTTTTGATATTAGAAGTTGCGTAATGTTTTTCTATATTAAGAATAAAAAATAAGGTGGAATTCCTAGAATTAAAAATGATTTTATGGAATAAATTAAATGGAAGGAGGCCAAGTGTTCAAGGATTTTAAAAATAAGAATATTGAAAACACAATGAATGAAGATCTCAGGTATTTTGGATTACAAAAAATTTTGGAAATTCAAAAAAATATATTTACATTTTGAATTACATACTAGAATGAAAAGGAGAAAATTAACTATTCAATTAAAACGTAAACTAAGGTATTATATTATTTATATATATATCATAGTTTTAAAGAAGTAGTGATATATAAAAAAGTACAAGATGTTTGAAATAACTGGGAAAATTTCAACATTATCATTTAGGATAGAATATTTTTGTGTTAATAATTAGGAGGCCTGACTATGTGATAATCATACTAATATACATTATTTTAGTTGAAGCCTAGAAGAATAGAAACATTTTATATCATATGAACTAAATAATAAGAATATGATAATAGAAGAGGAGGAAAAGGAAGAAAAAGAGAAGTGGGTGATGTGAGTATCATTTTGTAGATGTAGATGAAGAATAAGAAGTTTGGAGAAGAGGAGCGTTTTTTGAATATATATTTAAATTATAAAATAAATAATGAGGCATTAGGAAAAAAGATAAATTTTTTCCATGTATATTTTCAAAGGAAGAAGAAGAATAAAAATAGATGAGAAAAAAAGAGTGTTGTGTTGTTTTCGTTCATAGAAATAAGAAGAAGAAGAATTGTTTGAGTTTTTCTCGAAGTTCATAAGCGGAATGAAATTTTTTTATTCATGTTTTTATAAATAAGGAAGGGTCTTTCAGTAATTTCATGAGAAGAATAAGGGAATGAAAAATGTGTTCATATGTTATTGTGAAATTAAGAATGGAATAACAAGAAGGTTACGTTGAATACCTATAATAATCATAAAGTGATGGAAGCACTGATATGAAAGAGGCACTATAGAACTATTAAAGAGACTATAGTATAAAAATATTTTCAATGGTGTACCCTACCTGTTGGTAACTTCTAGATGGTTTCTACTGGTTGAAGTGGTAATGGGTTGTTTCCAGATTTCTCCATGGAATATGATCTTCTAATTTAAAGGTGATCCTTGTAAATACCTATCACCCTTTGTGTGTTTGATAGAAACCCATGAAGTGGAAACAGAGAAATATAATTGATATTCTAATTTTTAAAGGAGGTAAAAGGAAATAATATTTAATTAGATAAAAAATACACAACTATTGATTCATCCCTCCAAGTGTTTGTTATATCACAGGTAGTCATAATACATAAAATATATTTCAGAAATATATTAACTTCTTGATGGAACTTCACTAAAGAGACTCCGAATTTTATACCACATACATCTGATATTGATCTATGTAAGGAAATTCAAGAACTTTATGTGTATTGATTCATGATCTTATAGGATATGTATTCACTATAATGCTATTATCCTCGGCCTTAGTCACAGTTTTCCTACAACCAAAAAAAATCCTGATTATAAGGACACCCCCAATTGTATCTATCCATTTATGTTCCAAAGGGTAAAGCATCAAAATGACCCATTATGTGTGTTAGATAGATCTATGCAGGATCATTCATCAAAATATTCTTCAATCAATGATGTTATTCACACAAAAGATCTCACTTTCCACTGTATATGATTTTTACCTTTGTAAAAAAACATTAGGAACATTATATGTCTTGATTCCTGTCATTAAAAAATATATTTTGGTGCCCATGATCACCTATACTAGATATAAAAATTGGTTTTCCTAGTTTATATTCTTTCCTATTAGTGTAGGGATCAGTTAAACCTACCTCTAGTAACCCTAAATGGTGAAAATTTTCTCATGCACTAGTCACTTGGCTTAAGAGAACCCCCATCACCTTCTCTTAACATTAAAATACACAACATATCCGTGTGGATGATCCCACCTTTTCCAGAATGGATATATTACATTACAACCATATCCATTATAGAATTATTGATGTATTGGTATGAAATTTCATTATTGTAACCAAAATTAGAAATTCCACCATTTGGAAAGACTCTACACACAGATGAATTATTAAAATTTAGTCTACAATTTTATTTTATTCCAAGAAGGTTTATTTAGTTATCATGAGTATTTTACCACTCATATATTATTTATCACACTAATCATGACTAAAGTGATCTTAAAAGTCCTAATGAATAACTTTGACTATTATAATTAAGATTTATAATAATAATAATAAATACATGGAGTTGCATTTTGGTCTCATGATAGAAAACAACATGGTAATTTCTACCATATAAGAATTATCGAGCCTTTTGAAAATGACTATGATTAGGAACCATTTTCTATATACAAGATCAAAAAAAATAAATATATTTTCAGCAATTATTCGATATTAATATTATATTCACACTACCATTCATGTATTATTTATTTGTATAAGATTCCTCATCATTCAGTTCCTCATCCATAAACCAATTGTTAAAATGATTTTCCCTTGTAAGAGCATGATCCATATATGGAAAAAAAAATATAAGGTCTACCCATGGCTTCATTAATGTCCTCATAGGATAAGTACTGATGCATGGATCCTATATCCAAGGTACAAAAATATATTCGCCAAACCAAAATTTCATTCTATCAAACATATGATTCTTATCTATGTTAGAGTTTCTAGTGATGATTCATTTACATAAATTCTCTAAAAATGGAGAGAGAAAAATTCCTACATCCTAGTATATGAGTAATCTTTTTCTGTTTTATATTCTTCTAAAAAACCTCTTACAAAATGATAATATGAGAAATATGTGCGGAATTATTCTTTTTAAATAAAGATATTTAGTGATCCTCATGTCTCTTATACTAGGTCTATTCACGACTCTCAAAAAATAAAATAGTCAGCTTGATCTTAGATTATAGAATTACACCGACGGGAAGTCCAATTTCTTCCACTATAGAAGAATTTTACTTAAATAGAAGAATCCTCTCAAGATATATGTGATGATCCATGAAAATTACACATTTTAAATATAATCTAAAAATATATACAAACCCCCATTATAGATTAATTCCATTAATATTTATTACTGAACATGTATCTCCCTTGTGTGAGATCTTGAGCTATATGTGGGTTCATTCTCCATGCTTGGGGTTCCCATTGGTTATGTCTATGATAACATGAATATGATAACATAACCTTGTATCATTGTAGAATATGACCTCTTCAACAAGTAAAATATTAATTTTCATATGGAATATTCTCCTTAATAATGACATAGAGATCGAATCCTATCCAATACCCAACCATTGACTCCAATAAAACTGTTACATAACCTAGTGTTTGGAACCCATCAATACAAATGGTTTTCCATCATTAAGTTTATAAAAGAGATCAATCTATATCATTTTTCTTAAGAGTTTGTTCTGTGAAAATCTCTATATAAAGGTCCTTGTTTTATGACCTTAAATGACATAGAACCCGAGTACCCAACACGTGACGTTAAACTAAGTTAAATTTTGGTCTATACTACATGAACTAAAAATTCTTGATGTGGTTCACATACATGAACCATTTTACTTGTATGAAAGATATATCTTTACATGATTTCCAAACGTAGGGTGTTTCTCTAAAAAAATATTTTGGATAAAAGTACAATATTTCAATGATATAACACAATGATTGAATAGTTCCATAAACTTGTATAACTAAGAATGGCTAGATTTCCTTAATTATATAATATTTATTGATTAATAGATATTATATCATAGTCCAAAATAAAAATTATGTCAGCAAAAAGGATGCCTCCCCTTACACATGAGGTATTTATTTATAGGATCCTCAAGATTATATTGTTCTATGAATTTTAAAAAATACCTCATCATAGTGTTTCGTTCCTCTTAATTCTAGTAGAGAACCCAAAATTTCTCTTAGATTGAGATCCTTATATATGATTCATGACATGACTCAAGACTCCATGACATTTCCCTGGGAGAAATAAATTTCATAATTACATATGGGGTTTTAATGTCCCTATCACATAATGATAAACTATATGGAATTATAGTCCAAAAAACATTAAATTAAACTGAATGTCTCAAGTACACCGTACATGTGATTAAATTAATATATTTGGTTCCCTTTCAAATAACTTTAAACTATGTGTCATTTGGGTCCACCTTGCATAACCATAAAATAAACTGAGTAATTTGTGTCATACAAACCCACTATCACACACAGGATCCTAATCCATATAGTAGAACATGAAAATGAGATCTTAAGTCAAGATAAAATACCCATTAATCCCTATGAATCCCTTGTTATTGGGCCCCCATCACTTCTAGTTTACCATACCCTAATGCATCTCTTAGGGTGTAGTTGTGCAGTTCTATAGGCATTCTATACTATATTAAATAGTGAATGCAGATACCCTATACTTGATCTAGAAGATTTTATGAACTATAAACCATGAAAAAACAATATTATGTCTAATACATAATATTTTAGACTATGTAATGTCACATGATTTCTTTATATTAGGCCTAATGTAAAATTCCACCAAGTCCTTAACACGATTTTTCATAGAGTGGGTTTCAAGGATTTTATTTATTTATTCTAATTCTAGTAATTATGTTTCCAATTATATATTTTATCCAAAAATGTATTCAAGGATATAGTTCTTTAGGTTTCGAATGATAGGATAAAATCCCCTAATTACTAGATATTTCATCATAGTAATACCCATAGAAAACATGTAGCTATTTCATATTATGCATGAATTATGTATGAAAAAAGAGATATATATGCATATACCTATCACATTACATAAACTAGGGTAGTGTGGCTCTTTATCGAATTATTTTTAATTGAATGATGCCAAATCCTAATTGCATTATGTTAAAAAAAACATACAATCTTCTATTGTCTCTCCCTTCTAATGGATCACAATGACCAAAACATGATTAAAAAAACCTGAAATTATTTCATCACTATACCTAAATCAAATTTCATATATTATGTGTATCATATTTCAAAAATATTTAATGGATATATGTAACATTTTTTTATAACTTCATGTGATACCACTTCTTAGCAATGAATACATGCCCAAATTTTTATCCTGTATATGTTCCCCAATATTTCTTCCCAACTAGAGGAATCTTCTTCTTGAGAAAATGGTCTTCTAATTTCAGCATGTCTTGACCAAATAAAAAATGTCCATATCATTTGAATAAGTTTAGTATTCATCCCATATGTGGATGTCCCATACCAACACTCCGGATCTAATACCCAAAAATGGTGAATTATGATATCATCATCCTCTTTTCATAAATTTATAGAGTAATGTTTTTCATAGAATCCCAAGTGGGTTTATGTGTCACACATCCCTTTAATTTTTCTTATTCCAAGCACTGGGACCTTAATCTACATTCACTCTCACATAAGATAATATATACTAGGGTTGGGATCTCTATTCATGGTACATTTCTATCTACCTTCTATTTTTTGGTTATCTCAACCATGAAACTTATGTGTTCTAGGAATCATGAATATAAACCATGTTCAATCGTAATAAATGTTGTTAATTCTAAAAAATACCACATCATTCATGTTGTTCCTTTATTGGTTTTATTATCTAAACAATATCACCTTCTAAGGTCAATGTTTCATGACCATAATCCTTAGTTATTGGTGGTCTATATTGTCAGACCTTAAAATTATTGACCATGTGATATAAAACATATCTTGATGAAAAATAACAAAAAAATAGTCTTATAAAAAAGATTGTTTTTTTCCAGATAAACCCCCATTCATTGGGTTTATAATAATTCCAGATCCTAAATAAAAGGTATGAAGATTATAGGGCCTACTATAGGGCCACATTGAATAATAATCTATAGTCGCTAAACACCAAATTATGGAATAAATTAATATAATGGTGCAAAAAATCTCTTCACCTTGATTTCATGTTCAATAAAAAATTATATGATATTTAGGGTACCAAAACCTCCTTGAATATACTTTCTACTATGTACCTACTTCAGTCCAAAATTTCTAAATTCACTATATGTCTTACATGAATATCGGTAGTTACTAGATTCAACCCAGAGGGAGAGTACGTCTTTTCCATGCATTCAATCCCTAATTTGGATCCTGTACATTCTCCCCTAATATATTATATCAACCAAAGGAATCTCTCTCCCAAAATATAAGGCTCTATAATCATCATAGACCTGATACCATTACAATAGAACCCTTTTTCCAAATATTCTTAGTGTTCATACCCTAACATACAATACCAATCTCATCATCCCTAATTCAGTTTCATTTAGTAATGAGTTACTCGATAAATAATCCAACCATTCAAATAGATCTGATACCCGAAATATTTTTTTGGTCATCATGGTACCCATTAATAAATAATAGTTCTCACACTTCATTCTTAAAAAAAAAATTTGGTCCTCATCATGTGACCTATGAACCAAATGGAAAAAACTAAATTCCCCATATGTGTGTTAATTGAATCATGATTTTCAAATTCATATTATTTTTTCTTACACTCATGCTACCAGATATGCTATTTAAAATTTCATTGGTCAGATTGATTAGATATAAAACTGTAGTTGTTGTGGCATGACATGAACTACCCTAAACTACCATAGAAAAATTCTTGGCACACACCATGATGAAAAAATTCAATGGGATTCCTAGATTAAATTTGAACAACCATTAATTAGACATGTATCTCATGTGGTTGAGCCAAAATATAGTGTAAAAATATGAAATAATAATAAAATCTATTATGTAAAAAACCCAAAAAGAAAAATCCATGACTCTATATGGTAATCCTCTCTTATATAAGGCATAAAATATTTTTATGGAGATATATATAATGACTAAATTCTTTTAAGACTCCATATATTTCCCTAGTAAATTAAATCTATGAGCACTAGATAAATGGACCCTAGAAATATCTATATTAATCCCCAATATAGGTGTGGAAATTTTATAGAGCATATCATAGAATCATTTTAGGATACTCGTATTCCCTCAAGCATTGGAGTCATCAGTCAAAATTTATCCTTCATGATCCTTGACATGTTCAGTTATGAAAAAACATTATTCGGACAAATATAATTTATGGTGATGGTATTTTTTTCAATATCTTTCCATGATTCATTCTAGGGAGATAATCATCTGAGTGGGCCAACTCTAGTGTTTGCTGATAGTATTCTTGACTATATCTCTTCATGATCTATTCCCATGAGAAAATTATCAATGTGGAAAATATATGGTGTATGATGATGGTATTTATTTTCTATATCTATACATGGTCCATGCTTATAAGGACATTATCAATGTGGATTAACATTAGTGTATTCTGATATTAATTTTTCATATATCTATATTTCATCAATTCATATGCGGAAATCTCACTATCTCAGGTGTCCATGAATCAGGGTATAAATTTTTCACTATAATTCAATGTTATAATGGATTAAAGTCAAAATGATTTTACCTTTCAACGGTTTCATAACATAGTATGAAGTGGGGGATAAAGTGAATTGACAATAAAATGGAGAGGGAAAATTATTGAATGAAAAATCAGTTTCATTTTTTAATTTGATAAATAAAAGATGAATGTAGATTTTTTAGAGTTTCTCAATCATTGTAACATGAAAGGGGACATGAATGTAAAAATATACACTCTAAAAAATCTTTAATGATTGAAATTGACTATTTTAATTAGATAAATCAATCTTGAACTCTATCCAGTTTGTTGGTTTTATCCTCTAATTGAGGTAGTATCATCACATCTTTTTTATTAACACTTGTCATAAACTTCTCAACTATCCCGATTAGTATTTGGTGATCCCCAATATATTTCTCTATGAGGGATAAATGTTCATGAATACTTTAAAATAATTATCAAATTTAGTTAATCGTATCCCATTCCTCTATAATATGATTTTCAATGTCATTGTTGTGTTCATGGGATGAGATGCTTGTTGGATTGTATCAACCCTATGGTTAGATATATTTTCTAGTGAATCGGTTGTAGATAGTGTTATACATAATTAATATTTCTTCTCCTATTTTCACATAGTATTTTTATGGAATCTTGGATCAACTTATGGTCAATCTGATTATTTTCTAGATTTATGAACAGGAGATGAAACCAGGGTAGATTCTTATATATATCATTCATGGGAGTCCATGAATTGACTTTTTTAATTCTCTTACACAGTGAATTTTGAGTGATTGGATGATAATTTAGAATCAAATAGTTGTTATAGTTATCAATTTCAAATGGAAAATGTTTTATGGTATTAGATCAACCAAATAATGTCTACGATTAATGTTCCCCATCAGAACCAGTTCCATGTGAGGTTGCACCACCAACAATATCCTTTCTTGAAACATTGGGATGATGGTGTCCAAGAACACATTGACATGGAATGGAGTAAAATAAAACTAAAGAAAATGAATTGATAATAAATGGAATTGAAATACAATAGTATTAAGAGATTCATATCATTACAATTTGAAATGGGGATATCTTCATTACCTAAAGTCCTTGATTCACTAAAGACAATGATAGTTGTGTCATTAAGAAACAATAATATATGAAAAAGGTTCTTTAAATCTGGGAATAATTTATTATATTCACAGTAGTGGTATTTTTTAAGAATGAAAGAAAAATTAATTTCTATTATAATGGATCAAAAAAGATTTCATAGTCTTAGGGAAGCATCCCTTCTATCATAAGTATATAAATAATGTAAAATAATACATAAAAATATATAACTAGAATCCTAATTGTATTATGTTTATTCATTAGAATTTAATGAACTGGGATAATAAACAGTCTTCCATCAATAGATCTAATGATGAAACCTATCAAAAATAATCTTCATCCACTCTTATTAGCATAGTATCTATAAGGGCCCCCACGGAAGGAGTGGAAATCATATCTTTTGGAAGAATGTGTACCATAGGATCTCATGTTCCTAAAACAAAATTAGTCAGCCTTGGATAAATACGACTAATAATAGAAAATTAAACAGGACCTCCTATTAGTTTTAATTCTATAGGAGCATATCAAAGAATTCAATATGGGGCCCAACTCTGATTTATTTTAGGTTCTGTCAGTCATCAAGACCATATAAGTCACTCATGATGATTTAAGTGCATCAATATTCTAATCATGTTATTTTCTTATCCATGTGTAACCTCAGATAACCCTTTTACGAATCAATAAGTAATCATTGTGTTATAAAATTAAAATAAAAAACGAGTAAAATTATATAATCACTTATCCATATTGATAATATATAGGCCACCAAATCATGTTCCAATTCAATTTCATTGATACCCTTCATGGACCATTTCATTGGAAGATGCACTGATGTTGGATTGGAATCCACTAGTGAAATAGAAGAAAATTAAATGGTTTTCTATGATATATATGGAGAACCTTCCACCCTATCCCTGTGATATGGGTCAAAAACATTACTTATAATCATTACATTAGCTAAATATTATGAAGAAGGAAAAAATAATTATTCCTTACTTTCCAAAACAAAATCATGAATCTTCTCATAAAACAAATTGATTACTCACATAGAAAACATAAGTGATTATTTTTTACCTCTTCTAATGAAATTTTGACTCAATATAACTCATTATTTAAACCTTGTTTGTGTATCAACAATACATACGTTCACATAAAATATAGGTAACTACCTTTAATTGAGTAGATAATGGCCTCAAGATCATGAAAACATCAAATTTCTTATGGAAAAATGAACTTCCGGTGTTATTTTCTTCGGTACAGATATTAATCTGATCTTAATCAGATTCTATTTTTTCTTTTGGAAAGAGTCCCACAAATCTATAATAGAAAATATCACATATATGAATATCGTTCCCAATATTCATAGGGATATGTTGCATTATATAGAAAAAATGGATTGGGATTCACTCTTAACATAGAGATCACCCTTTTTGATGTGTTATGACATGTTTTTATGGCCTATTTGAAATCCCTAAAACAATTAATGGGATTTCCTAGGTCAACTCTCCCAATGGGAACCTTTAATACCATTTAACTCTACACTGGTTCCAACCTCTCTACCACCATATGCATGTCCCCTACTTATAGCTATGATTTTTATCTATATATTAATAACTTTGTATAAATGAATTAATTTTATATTAATTGATCGATGATGATTTGGATGGATGAAATTAATGTTTTGTGTATTTATATTCTAGAATGAAATTCAGATAATCTAATATAAAACATAGCAACACGAAAAAAAATTATAATGAACCCGAGATTCTATATAGATGAAAAACAGATAAATTTTCCCTTTTAAATAATAAATGTTGTGATGTTGGATGGTCACATGATCATATAGAGGCTCAAGAATGATAAACCATAATAAATAAGACTTCTAATGCTAGATAATGACATTACAAATCGTGTAAATGTTACACGATGTAATAATTTTACAAGGCATAAAATAAGTATATCAAGTGACCTAAAAATAGTCCGTAGATTATACCTGATCATTACACAACTTTTAAATACATTACATAATGTGTGATACTCAGATAGACAAAAAAAATGTATTTGCATGTATCATTGACGAGGCTGCCTCTCCATTGACCCTAATGGCCATTAAAATTCATTTTTACCGCATAAACACGATAGATGTCCCCTGAGCTTATAAATTATATTTTTGGTGATGATATTTATCATACAATTCCTTTCATAAGGCTCAACCACCAGGAGGATTCAATAGTGTTCCAACCTTGAGTTATTCATAGATTTGTTTACAATATTCTTTGTTTTTCCTTTTTTCTTTTATGCAAATTCGAATTATATCTAGGTTATTCCAGTATCATTAATTTCATTATTCTCTTTCTCATTCATTCACCCCATGTTACATTCATCATTATTTCCTCATTCATGTTAGATGTTATTTAATTTCATATATGTTCAATGGTGGATTTCATTGTTATGAATTGTTTAATAATTATGTCATGCATTAAATTTTTTTACCATAATTCATTCAATTATATTATGTAAGGACAATACATGTAGGGTTGTAAGTCTAGAGTAGGGGTAATTTTAATCTAATGAATATTTAATGATATAAATTCGGTAACCCTATAGCTGGAAACATGGTGAAAAACAATTTTCAATCACATCCTATTTCATTATCCCAAATGATAAAAGGTGAAAACTGAATGACCAGGACCTAGTTGTAGAAGATTAGGGTATGAACAATAGTTATTAATTATTTCTTCTAAGAATTTTATATTTTGACACATATGGTTTCAATTACTCTAGATAATGTATTAATTTCTTTCTTATGTTGATCCAATGGGTTAGACCAATGCTAATGGATGATCTCTTCACCTCTTTACAACTTACACCATAGGTCTATCATAGGTCACTTTGAATAATACCATTACCCTAAAACCTAAAATTGACCCATAATCAATCTTGTTTTTATTTTTTTCATTTGTTTTTTTGTTGGTTAATTAGTATTATAATATCAACTAAAATTTGACCAACATGACCTTTTTCTAATAATTTTTCTCCACATTCCTCACTCTCTATGGGTTTAACCAGATACTTCCTCTTTACGATACCATTTTAGTTAGTGATTTTGGGATAAAATATAATTCCTTTTTTATTTAACCTTTAGGACGTAATGACACCATTTGGGAATGTAAATATTGGTAACATTTCGATGGAGAAGTATAGAATTGTATATGACTATAAAACAATTTCATGGTAAAATGGCTATTCATATCCTATTTCTTCTTACATATTTTATTTTTGTTATATATTTGTGAATCTATTTTTTTCACTATTCCTTTTTACTGCGTAGGGAATTTTCTGTTGTTGTTTAGGATGGAATACAAGTATCATTAGTATTATGCCTCACCGACATCATAGTAAATCATATTTTAGGAGTATCAGAACACATGGGGTGTGTTGAATTGTGATTGGTGGTCCCATCAATAAACAAGGTGGAATGATTAATTTTATTTTAGAAATTATGATTTAATACTTCAATAATTAGGTGAAAACACTACCAAACCTAAGGATGATAACCTAATTTCTGGACTACCAAGGTGAATCCTGAAAAATGTAGTTCAACCGTGAAGAAAAATATTTTCCACAACCTAAAGAGAATTGCTCAAAAGATAGACTAACCAGTCCCTTGAAAAAGTACAATAAGTAATGGTAAAAATAAAATATAATGATTCCCAACCTAGTTAGTTGGGGGATTTGACCACTCACCTTTCTACAATAATTTTAAATTTTAATTATTATATTATTATCCGAACAATAGTTTCTAATGAATATATATTTTTCTTTGAAGATCATGAATTTAAATAAGTAGAGAAAGTAAAATCCATTGACATAAAAAACATCAGGGAAAGTAAATTTCGGAAAATTCTTCCATGCCAAAACAAATCAAGAAACAAATTCCAATGATTTACTAGACACATTGATCAGAAAGTATATTAATATATTGGATAAGTTTAGGGATGATCATGAGACCCAAATTAATGAAAATGGATAATTTATTAATATTCATTCTCATGTTATTTAAAATTTAAACACCTTGGTGTTCATCTGTCCTTTAAAATATAATTTATGGGTAATATGGTTTGAATACACATAAGGGTAAAAGGTATGGTATTTCTATATATTAAAAATACAAAAAATAATGAAATATTAGAATTAGAAAATAAATGAACAATAATGGTACTATTTTGAAAACACTATGATAGAAGAACCTCTAATTTAGAAAAAGTATCAATACCTAAGGAATCCCTTATAAGAATAAAAAATGACCATAAATAACAATGAGAATACATTTTGAAACTTCAAGTAGAAGAGGAATGAAATATGAAGGACCATTATGATTGTATGATTGAAGAGGAAGAATAAACATGAATTAAAAAAGAAGCAACAGATGCTGATGATGTATAATTCATAAAATTAAATGACAAAGAAAAAGTGAAGGTAGAATAATGAGACTCTCTCCTTCTATTTAAAGCATAATCTGGGAGAATAGAGGATCTAATTCATGAATCCATTCTATAATATTAAACTATGTAATACAAGTAAGATGTTGTGGTGGTGAAGGTGAACTCTGAAATCCGGTCAAATTTTGATTTCCTATTATTTTCATTAAATCTATCATAAAATTTCATCCCACCACACACTAAGATGTACCCCATGGAGCATGAAGCAAAAGAATACTAGAGATGCCAAAAAAATCCATATGTGGTTAAATCCATGATGGTTAGCTATATAGAATGTTCCAATTAGCTAATAAAGGTAGTGGTAAAGCTTAATGACCATAAAAAAAGAATATACTGGGAGGAATCCCTGATTAGACATATTGATTTCAAGGACAAACATTTATTTTATCTTATTAGTTTAATAACTCCCCATGTGGTTAACCTATTTATCATTTTTAGAAAAATATTTTAAATTTATATAAAAGGGAATGTACTTTTACTACGTATTGTTATTTTTCAGACACATGGATGTAATATTTATGAAGTAGATGAAGTGTAAAAGACTAGGCCGATTCACATCATGAGATCACTGTTCAAATAAAGTGCGTGGGTTAGACAGAACCATAGAAACTAATTTAAAAATTTCAATGGAAGGGGAGTAGTTTTTACTTGGTTATATTTTTATGCACCTAGTTTTTTCCAGAACACGATTAAAAAAACAAAAAATAAAAATTTATTTGATTTTTTTCATTAGCTAAATTGAATTAGATTCACCCACATAACTCTAAAATTATTTGTCATGATTTTTCTAATCTAAAAGACATAAACACTTTAAAAATATATGATTATATTTCATAAAATTTTAAATATAATTCCAATAAAGATAAAAGATATAAATGAAAATTTTAAGATTCATGTATTAATTAAATTTTGGATTCCCTAAAAAATGTTTTTGATATTATGGTATTCCTCGATGTATATTAATATAATATTTCATTAAGTAAACTAATTATTGATTTTAATTCCATGACCTGATTTAATTACGTTCTATTCCCATTACCTGATAGGATTATGGACCAAATATTTTGTATTAATTTTTGTGCAAATATCCTGAGTGAAAAATGGGTCATGTTAACCAACTAGAACATGCATTGATATCCTTTGAAAACTATAACTGGCATATTTTAAATTTAAAATTATAGAGGCATTTTATTGATAAACCATTTTCCCTAAGACCCATCATTACTTTTAACATTCTTTGTCTCTATAATAATTGGATGAACTTATTATGATTTATATATATTAGAATCCAAATACTTTCCTTCCTAATCATAGTCTTTATATTTTTCCTTATAATCAGTTGAATGACTGTGGGGTAAGGGTTTTTTGTAGTAGATATGGGATTTTATTCTTAGGTGGAGACTACATGGTCTCTCCAAGGTATTTTTTGGAATGTTCATATTTTAATTCCTTATATTCCATTGTATATTCCTCCTGTTGATTAAAAAATAATGAAAGATCATGTGTCGTTTCTCTGGTAGGTCAAAAATTGCCATTTCTAGACTAATAGTTTCAAAAAAAATATGGGGTTAAGTAGTGGATATGAGGCTTATTCTGGGAAATATTCATAAAAAATAAATCTAATTGGTTGTGAATTGGGAGAATATAAAATCTCCATTATTAGACTAATGATTCTTATGATATGTAGTTATGTGGGGGATGTGATGTTTATTCAAATAAATTCTTTGAAAAAATCAGAGAAAAATATAAATAAATGAATAAATAGACAACAACACATGGTCATTTTTTATTATGATGATATCATCTATGAGTGTTGAATTTTATTTTTAGGGGGTGTGTGTTATGGAATTATTTTGGTGAGTATAATTTTGTTGTGATTTTCATTTAAATATCATAACTATACATTTGAGTTAGTATCCTTTTAAAACATTACATGATTTTAAACATTTTTTCTAAACTACCGAAAAACACATATTCATTAGATCCTAATTGTAAATCCCTCATAATTAATTGTTATATATTAATTACATTGTAGGGAATGTATATTCAATTTATTATTATATTTAGGAGAATATATTTGGGAATGAGCCTAACTATATTAAATTGTGACCTTGAGTGATGACTATAAAAATAAATGGTGAGTTAAATCACAAATTGGATGGATGTGGAAGATAATTTGATGTCTGTTAGTGAAAATCATAAAATTTCTTGAATTTCCACTTAAAAAGGATGCATTATTATTGGATTCATTATTGGGTATGTGTTGTTCTTTTACAAATATTCAATCATAAATCGTTCCCATGGGCATAATAATTTAAAAATTCTTTTTTTTTATGTATGTATCATTTTTTTCTATGTGGAAGGTTTTCTTAAGTATGAGAAATTTTTTGAGTGTGGGGGTATTTAATATAATTCATTCCACCACTGTATACCTACCCACCGATTTAGGCATTTCACTCTATGTAGGTTTCTCTTATATTCTCATCCCCTCCCCTTCC
Source organism: Viscum album (assembly GCA_963277665.1). NCBI lineage: Eukaryota > Viridiplantae > Streptophyta > Magnoliopsida > Santalales > Viscaceae > Viscum > Viscum album. The sequence goes on from OY728152.1 coordinate 2,006,806,420, forward strand.
ACCTGTCCTAATTCATATGTTTCATCCCCCACCCTTATTGATCCCTTCATTTGTGGAATGTGTCTAGGTAGGTTCTTGTCAAGGTATGACCAAATCCACATATGCTCATAATTATCCACAATACCAAATCCATCATTAATGAGTGGCATGGAGACACAAACACTCATCTCATCCTGCAAGATAAATATCAAAAATTGGTGAGAAATTAAAAGACAATTTTCTTTTTCCCTGTTATAAGGAAGAATATGGCTCTAATTTAAAACCCAAATGAATTTATAGAAAAATATTATACGATTATAACCATAACATAAAATATCCCAATAAATTCATGTATCCAACACACTATCCCATAGGGAAGCTACTGTATATATAATATTTCCCAATAGTTTCAAACCACTGGGATTGCCCCCAATATAATTGGGGTATGATATCACTACTATTTTAGAAACCATTAGTATGTGGGATGTTAGGATATCCTTATACCAATGAATTACAGTGAAATTTTGGAATAGTTTGGTTCAGATTTCAATTTACCAATGGTTCAATGTGAACCATTGGAAAATGACTATACCAATGATTCACAAATGAACCATTGGTATGGGGTTCTATAATTTTATATTAATAATATTTAATCTTGAATCATTAGATTAAAGGTATACCAATAGTTTTAAAACCATTGGTATTAAACTCCCCTACCCCCAAATCACCATCCAAAAGCATCACTGCTACCAACTCACTACACATACAACAACATTTAACCAAAACGTTAGAAAATAATAACACACCGAACAACTACAATAAAAACACAACACATGAAATAAAAAAAGAACATCCTAAACATACAATTTATCTAATAGAACATCCTCAGAACGTTTATTCATCAATGAATCCAATATATAATCCTCAAATATCAATAATTCTATACATAAATAATGATAATAGTGGAAATCAATTGATGCATTTCACCAATGATAACAAACATTCAATATATCACATATATTCATTCACACCAAATCATCAAACATATACTTTCATAAATATCAGTAAAAATTGTAATGGATTAATTTGTCCCTCATCACCATCGCTATCATCACTGTCATCCTCAACATGATCATTATCCTCATCCTCATCCTCAGGCCTGCCATCTTCCTCTCCATCATCCCCGCCATCTTTCTCACCTTCATCTCCACCATCATCTTCATGGTACTCCTTACCATATCAATCACCAAGAACATCATTATATCAACCACCACTAATAAAACTACTTGATTCACTATACAATGTACAAAACCAATACCTATATGAATCACAAGTCATGGAGAAATTTGGTGGATGTGATGGACATAATACTTGCATCAGTTTCATAAATTTAGTGTTTTCTATTTGAGCATGTTCTTCCACATATATAGCCTTTTTCAGTATTTGTTTCCTTAGAATTATCTTCTACTACCCACTCTGGATCAGTGTTACTATATCCTTCTCCTAATATTGGCCAATTACTCTTCGGTACAATACTCTTCCCTAGGCTAGAAAGTAATCTACCATGGTTCTCATCTCCCAATCCTTGAAGTAAGTGATCGTTTGGGCCATATTTTTCAGGTGTCTAAGAATAAAGGGCCTCCAAAGTAGACTATTACAAATAAAATATACTATTATGTTATGAAATAAATGTTAACCATTTTAATCAACAAAGTACATCATATAATTCTTCAATGGGTTTCTTCATTTATCGTGCTTCCATATTTTTTATTTCTCCTTAAACAAAACCATTTTTCTTGAGACACCTGACATTTAACATATAAAACACCCCTATGTAGTGACATTTTAATTTATTATAATTAGATTAATCAAGATAAAATTAAAATATTATCTAAAATTTATCTAATATATTGTTTTATGGACATCTCTTCTCTAAATTAAAAGGATATATAAGAAATATGTTTAGAAGATGTTCATGAAGGGCTATTATAGGTAGAATAACCCACTAAATGTCAAAAATTAAATCAAGAAACTATTAAAAATAAACATGAGGTAAAATGCACAAAATTAAAATATTTGAAAAACATTACTCTAACTGAAATTCTAGAAATAATTCAGTAAGGAAATAAGTAATTTTTTTTGAGTTTAGTCTATTTCATTTAAAGGTATATAGAAACATTTAGATATCTTATTTTATACATTGAGATATGAAAGGATGTGGATCATTTTTATGTTATTTAATTTTTTAGTTATTTCAATTTGACTCACTTCACTTCATTTTTTTAATTAATTTTAATTTTTTTGGTTCAATTAAATCTTCTCTTAGGGAGATTACATTATTTTAAATTGAAACTTTTCTTGGAGAGATTAATCCTTAATAAAATAATTTAATTTATGTGTGTGAATAATTGAAAAAAATCCAATTGGGGAGATTATTTACGCCAGTTAGTGTTGTGGATTATTTTTTGACACCAACAATGAAGTCAGCTAGAATGATTTCAATATGTGTTGAGATGATAATGTTGAGTGAGGTACCCATGTATGGTGTTATTAAAAATTTATTTTTGAATAATAAATGATGATTAAAGAATATCCATGAATTATCGGAGTCATTGGGAGTCATTTTTCAATGAAAAATGAAGAATTTGAGTTGTCCCCAATATTTTTATAGAAAATGATATATAATTTGAGATACTTCCTTTAGATACATTCATATTGTTATACTCACTTATGGTGAAGGGATTTATTTTTTTCCAAAATTTAGTATACACTACCAAACTATAAATGATCAGAAAGTAATGTCAAATTTTTTAGGAAGGTATTTCAAATTTTATGTACAAAATCATTTTAAGAATATTTGAGGTGTTTTAAGGATTTTATGAATTTATAATTTCTCCATATAGTATTAATATTTCTAGACCTAATATCTCTATTAGGTAGTTGAGAAAGTTGTCTGTAAAGTTCCATAATAAGTATTATCTTACAATTAAGTTTAATGTTAGATGATTAATATACATGGATAATGATTGATAAAGAGTTTAATTAGATCAAGATCCCTAAGTAGGTTTTAATAAGTCTTCTGTTAAGTTAAATAAGTATGGGAATTTTATGTGATGTTTGAAATCATACATAATATATATTTTTAGTGTTATAAATTTTTTATAGTGTTCATGATCACTAAAATAAGAAATATTCTAAATATGGTCATAATTTTTTTTAAAGAATTGGTAAACAACCTAAAAGGTTACACTGTGATACACGACATATATTATATGATAAATACATTTTTTTATGTTATGTAATCTATTATAGTTCATATAGAAGATATATGATGTATATATAACTTTAATACAGCAAATAAAACCCCCACACTCTAATACATAATATGTCTAATATGGTATATAATATTCTATCATAGTGAGAAATAGAAACGTTCTAGACTTTACATGTGATAAATTTGATAGTTTTGATTTTATTTAACATATTTTAGATAATTTTTAAGATTTTTCAATTGATAAATACTATATTATATACATATTCTATATTTTTTAGTGAATTTGGTAATGTTTTGATCCATATTTTTATATAATAGTCAGTTTCATAGTGATGTATATTTATAAGAGTTGATTGGATGTTCAATGTGATACGTAAAGGTTCATCAAAAAAATACTATGTAAGACTCCACTTGTTGTGAAATATGGAAGAGTATATGTGCTTTGAGAATTAAAAATATTATTTTGAGAAAGTCGAGTTGATTGCAGATTGAATGTAGAGAGAAAGTTCATGCTTGCTTGTAACCTACTCGGTGCTAGAATATATTTACAAGGATATAACCGTGTCTACACATTTCATGATAATAAATGGGAAGATATATTCCTTTTCTATAATAAACACTATACACCTAGGCCGGAGTCTTCTATATTATAGGTTAACCCCTAGGTCAAATCATTCCATTATATATTGTTTTACATTCCTACTTATATTATTTGAATGAAAACCAAAGGCATGGAGTGACAGTGAGATTCAATAATAAAATAGGTTAATATGTAAAATAATGGTTTCAATTAATTATATGTGAACAAACATATTCACCTATATCCCTAAATCGATAGAAGAATCCTTTTGGAACATCAATTCTTAATTTCCAACATTGATTTGATGATTTTGTAGAGACTATTATCGTTTTCTATGATTTTATTTTTGGAAACGAGGTCACCAAGAAATAACTATAATGAACCCATGTAGAGAATGATAGGCCCCCTTTATATTGGAAGAATCAAAAGTTGAGGGTGTGAGATATATTTATTGAGTATATTTAATTTTATTTATAAATTATCATCAAACTAAATGGTTAATCATTTTATAAATAATTTTATAAGTGACATATATTTCTAAAAAGGGGTTATAATGGATCAGATGATGTAAGTGAGGCATAATTGAATTCCTCTAAAATATATAAGGTTCTATGGTGTGGTAATTTCTTATACATCCCTATTTTTCTGATGTTATAACTGATTTTTTCAATGAAAGAGGGATTTCATATATTAAACATTACATTGTTGCATTAACTAATACATTTTTATGTTTTACAAACGGCTTTAAGGGAAAAAACTTTAGCGCAAAATCGTTTTGAAAAAACTACCATTAATTGATGAAAAAATCATATATATATATAACATTAAAAAAATATTACTGAAGAGATTGAAAGTTAGGTGCCTCTATAAGGCCCCAGCCTTAAACCTTACTTAATCTTGATTTATTACAAGATTACACATTGAGGATCTTTTCAAGTTTAGAGTTTTAGAGAATTAGATCATAAAACATGCATTACATTCCACATTTAAACAAAGTGGTTACATAAAAGATAGTATTAATTTTTACCATCAACAGAAACATATTTAAAATAAAACATGGATTCTTTCTTGACACTTCCTCGACACTATCATCATTTCATGTACCCTTCCCTTGACCTGTGAAAAACATTTCAAAAACATGGGATTATCATAAAAAGCTCATTAAGGGATATAAAAATATGGAAAGGAAACATGATTATATGTATACATAAGAATGAAATCATACTTTACCCATAAAACATAAGCACATTAACATACCTCAAAAAATCATGAATAAATCATAGAAATCATAAGACATAAAGGTAAATTGAGGCATTCATAACTTTCTTACGTAGGGAGTAACCCTCTTGGTTACGTTTGGAATACCCATCACAATATATGCCCTAAATCTTTTCGGAGAAACCTTAAAGTTTAACCCCTTCATGTTACCCAATGCATTGGAGAGCCATATTGGGCTCACCCGCCCTTAGTTTATCACGGAACCACCCGTCTTTATAATAATTCCCAAGAACCTCAACATAATCATATCACATAAAAGATGCATAAAGGAAACATAACATTTCCACCTTTCAATCACAAGATATCAATACAACACATTGATATAAAAACATTATGAAAACCATTTTCAATACCAAAATAAAATAAAAGTAAAACATGGTATTTATTTTTCTTTTAAAAAATGGTATGGCTTGTAGAGGAATCCGAAACTCAAATAATGGTCACGGCGGAGGAGAAGTCCTTATCGCTGCATACGTATGACAAAAACATTCCCTTTTGTCGTTTAGTAAACTCTTCGTATAAAAAAGATTCCTTTTGAATAAACGTAAAAGTCAAAGGGTTTTATACACCGTATAAAAGAAGGTTTTGTATAAAACAAAATATTCCTCAATGAAAGGAGATTGAGGCGAAGTCCCATACAAAGACGGTATCCTTGGATTAAAGATAAATCAATTACATAATTATGTGTGAAAAAACTAATACAACAAATATAAGTGGATATTAAGTGTAAAACAATCAGAGGTTTTCACACATATTCATATAACGACATATTCTAGGAGTACAAGCTTATCCCAAAGAATCAAAATTGGGTTAAGAAGTTCCCTTGCAAAAATTTGACAGCCTAACGGTGTCACTACAAAATTCAGAAAATGAGTTGATGAGAGATAAAAAGGGTATCTCATCACTTGGACATAAAATTTAAATCACTAAGGATATAGAAGAACATATCCCAACATAATTTTATGTGAATTAAAAGACATAACAAGAGAGGTCTTTTAAAAAGAGGAGGGCGAAAGGTTCCCTTACCGATATGGGTATCTTTCGAAACATACACCCCGTGAAAAAAGGACAATACAACATTGATGTAAATAATTATAAATGAAATCATATGACACAATGAGTAAAATAATGGGAAGTACATACACCACTCAAAGTAAATTGTGGCAAATGTAGCATAAATCTCACGGGAATAAAAGTGAGATGAAAAATCCCTTACGAAAACTCGGCAGCCTAACGGCGCCACTTAAAACTTCCAAAAAGGTGTTGATGAGATCAAATAGGGTCTCTCATCATATTAAAATAAAATGTACAGAAAGAGGAATAAAAAAGAACATCCCCCATCATAACAAAGAGGATCTTAAAAGAAGTGACATAAAGGAGAGTACTTAAAAAGAAAGAGAGAGGTTAGATCTCTTACAAAAATTCGGCAGCCTAACGGCGCCACTCAAAACATCCAAAATGGATTGATGAGAGAATATATAGTATCTCATAATATGAACATAAAAATTAAATTAAGAGTAATATAAAAGAAAATCCCAATCACAAGAAATATGATCTTAAAAGGAATGGCATAAAAGAGTGTACTTAAAAAGAAAGAGAGGGGTAGGATCCCTTACCTCGGGTCTGACTTGACTCGATCGTTCTTTAACGTCCTGAATAATAAACCTGAGTTAATTTCTATTTTTTAAGAAACTTTTTCATGTTAATTATTCCTTTTATATCACATATTGCCAAGTTATAAACATTATGTAATCATTTAAGTTAATAATGTTTGTTTTGTCGATATTTGGTTCTTAAGTCGAAAGTGGACTTCTTACAATTACATGTTGTTCGTGTAGTCAAAGGTTCATTATATCTAGAATGATATTCATGATTTGGATATCATATATATAATATATATCCAGATTATACATGTATTTATAATACTACATAATCATTTAGAGGTAAGAAATGAAATGCACCGTTCATTGAGACGGTAAGCCGTACGTACGCATGAACGCTACATTCATTTCTATGTCATATTAATGGAATTAAAACTAAATGAGAGGTATGTATATTTTTATTCCAGAATTATATTCATAATTTATATTTAACATACATAATATATAATAACTTTAAATACATCCTTTATACATCCCACATATGGCATTAACGAATCAAATCACTTTGAGGGGGCGGTAGTCCACACTTCCTAAAATGAAATTATCGTGTTTACTCACAATGGAAACCATAAAGGTATTCCACAAAAGAAAAATACAGAAGCTTAAGTAAAACATAAACTTATTATATATCATATATAAATATAGTTACATCTTAATGGCCACCTTTGAAGGTGTTATATGAGTGTTGAACAATCATCGTTTCGTGAGGCAGAAATTCGCCATCCATAGAAAGAGTATGTTCATTAACCAATAGATATAGGTGTGTGTAAGTGTAGCTCGAATGCTAATTGTAACAACATCCTAGTATATTAGAGATACTGGATTTGTTACAAAAGAAATGAATAAAAAGAGTTTAGGGGGGTTGGAGAAGCAAAATAATACAAAAGGACTCAAGTGAAGACATTACCTTAAAATTAGATAACTCCCTTTGGTTTGAGATCAAAGGCTTCCTTGGGAAGACTTCTACCCAAATTAAGGCTTTTAAGAGTTATATAGGGATGTGGAGAGACAAAATGGGTAGGGTTTGGCCGACACAGAGACTTTGGAAGTGTGGGTAAGGAGGTAGAGGTGGGGGCCTTTTATAAGAGGAGAGGAGGGGAACTCTTAGAAAGTAAAGAAATGTTACTTTATTTGAAAATGATTTTTGGATTCAAAAGGTCCCACATTGATATAATTCGAGGATAAGGTGATAAGGTTTCGAAATCCACCAATCCAATAGGTTTTGGACATTTTTATGTCATAGATTTTACATTATCTTTTCATTTTATTTAAATCCTTTATTAATGAGGTAATCGCTGCATCATTATGATGTCATAAATAATTTTATTTATTTAATGTCTAAAAATTATAAAAAAATACTATGTTGTAGGAAATACTTATATCTTTCCAATGACTATTTATAGTCAAAACTCTAACTTGTATAGCCCCATTTAAAAATTGTTTTAGTAAAACAACTCATGTTTGTGTAATTTTTACTTTTACATTAAATAAAAAGTTATTTATGTCATTTCCCAAACAAAGTGGCTCCATGGGGTCCCCAAGATGACCCATGGATTTTATTGGTCGGCCCTGACACATCAAATAAGGGTATGACATGTGTCGAGCTCATCTCATATTATTAAAACATTATTTTTACCTTAAACTACACTAATTACCTCTAATCGCGATTAAAACTTAATAAGTTACTATTCACCAAAAAAATATTAAAATTCCATTGAACCACATTTTACTTCTTAATGACAACCATTTATGTTGGATTTTTGAAATTCAAAACACAAAGGTGGAAAATTTTCATTTAAATAGAAAATCAGTATTTATAAGTACCACTTAGTGGTTTCACTATTCATCAACAATTGCAGTTCTTCAGAAAAATACCAAAAATTCACCCTTAGATAAATTTGATATTATGAATTCAAAAATGAAGTCTATTTTAAAAAATTCAAAACATATAAGTTGCATTAATTAATTTAATAATTAATTCCCGCTGTCAAAACAAATAGAGTGTTTTAAAGAAACAATAAGTATCAAAGATTGACTCTAGTTTAAGTCCAATTTCAAGATGAAATTAATTCCAACGATCACTATTTGATTAAATTGTAAAAATATATTCTAATTGAACTTTAAAACCAATTCAAAATATAATCTAATCATATAAATAAATTATATTAGAAAGTGGTTTTGAATTAAAATACAACATTTTCACTGTTCATTATAAAATGAACTTTATCGGAAAAATACCAAATATTTACACAATGTAAATTTTGATGTCCCGATTCTAAAGAAGAATTTTTTTTTCAAATATAACACATAAAATTGTTAAAAGTGAATTTAAAAGTGGTTCGCCATCAAAAGGCAGTTAATCGACCTTTTAAAGAATCATAGAATGTTTACGCTTAAAATTGGATTCATTCGCATTTTTAATCCTCTAACATTTATTGTAAAAAGTAAAAATATTTGAAAAACATATATAATCATTTTGTAGTTAGTTCTATTAATTCCTGCCATTACAACGGCTAGGCATTGACTACCATTTAAAATAATATTATCTTATTATTAGAGTGCAACGTAAGATTCCCAAGAAACTCGTTGTTGCGTATTGGGTACGCCATCGAGTATAGCGTTCCCTTTAAAACATTGTTTTTTTCACAAATAGGGATAAATATAAAAATTTCATATTATTTATTTACCTGGGGTGTTATATCCTTCCCCCCTTTTAGGAATTGCATCCTCATAATTTTTAAAATTGGGCTTGGAAACTTCATTGAAAACCCCACATCAGAACAAGAGTCAGTAAAACTATCACTTTAAAATAAAGAAAGAGAATTACAAAGGTCACCCGAGTTAACCCATACTAGTATTCCATGTAGGAAAACAAAGGGTCATGTTCTGAGGGAGAGTGATAGTAAACATGTCTAGGAGAAAGTTAACAATAATAAAATCACAAAGTTGTAGTGGGTTAAACGGTATTCGATTCCCCAGTATGAAAAGTTAATAGACAACATTTTTGTTTTTTTTATTGAGGAATTTATTAATAAGGAAACATAATTACAAATCATGTTGACTTTCAACTTTTATTAGATTTCTTATACAAACTCGTATTTTCTCCAAAAGACGAGTATTTAGGAAGACTTGTTCACTATAATCAACTTCAAGAGAATCACCTAATCCACAAAAAAGAACTATATACTTCCCATGTCTTTAGAATTTAACCAAAACCAAAACCAAAACCAAAATGGCTAGTACAAGATCAAATAATCTAGAAAAGGATAACCCTTTGTAAAAAGAAAATCTATTCATAATCTCCAAAATTTGTCCAACAAAACCCAAAGTTCAACAAAGACCATTCGATAAACAATTTGTCCATAAAATTCTTCAAAGTAAACCAAACTATGATTGAAACCCAAATATTTGAAGGATTTAGTCACATAGTCTTCCAAGGTACAAATTAACTTTAATCTCCAAATAACATCAGTTGCTCTTAAATTCTCATATTGAAATGTAATTAAACTAATCACATATCCTCGATGATAGGTTAATCATTTCCATAGATAACCCAAAATAAACTTACTCTTGATTCCTAAAATCATATAACTAAAAAGAATTAGTCAAACTAACCAGGGAATTCACGTAGTTCAGTGGTAGGCGATAAATACCAGTCCCACTTGGGTTTTGGGTTCGATTCTCGCAGCTTTGTCCGACGTGACGGGTTGTCACACAGTCTGTGTTTTTTCCTTTTTCCAAAACTATATAATTTTTAAAACATTCCCCAAAACGAGATAAAATATTTAAAAATAATCATAACATATTTTAACCTCAAGTTTATCTCATGCCTCTAATTTTCCATCATAACATATAATAACCCATAATTACCTCAAAAGTAAGGATCATATAAACTCTAATGGTTACCTTTATAATTATTACCCGAACTTCCACATCGATTGGTCATCTCGTACATGATGCATTACAGATCATACCAAGGTTCAAGTGTTTGGTCATGACTCCTTGATAGTTGGTTTAGAACCAACATGTGTTTCCTCATGGAATCCCTCATTTTATCTAATATCTTAATCAGAGAACCACCACGGTTTACTTCAAACCTTTTGTCTCTTTGGTGCCTTCTAGATCCATCCATTCACTAAAAACAGAAATTTCAGTGTGAGTATATCAACAAAACCATCATGTACTAATGAGGAAGGTAAACACTAAGATATACTTACTCATTCAATTTATCTAAAACTAGCACTCTTTCTAGAATCCTAACCATTATGGTAATGTCACTTATGCTTAGAGAATACCCTAACCTCTAAAGTTGTCTAAACCGACCTTTGATACCAACTATAAGGCCCCAGCCTTAAACCTTACTTAATCTTGAGTTATTACAAGATTACACATTGAGGATCTTTTCAGGTATAGAGTTTTAGAGAATTATATCATAAAACTTGCATTACATTCCACATTTAAACAATGTTGTTACATAAAAGATAGTATTCATTTTTCCCATCAACGGAAAAATATTTAAAATAAAACATGGACTCTTTCTTGACACTTCCTTGACACTATCATCATATCATGTACCCTTCCCTTGACCTGTGAAAAACATTTCAAAAACTTGGGATGAGCATAAAAATCTCAGTAAGGGATATAAAAATTTGGAAAGGAAACATGAGTACATGTATACATAAGAATGAAATCATACATTACCCATAAAACATAAGCACTTTAACATACCTCATAAAATCAAGAATAAATCATAGAAATCAGAATACATAAAGGTAACTTGAGGCATTCATAACATTCTTACGTAGGGAGTAACCCTCTTGGTTACATTTGGAATACCCATCACAGTATATTCCCTAAATCTCTTCGGAGAAACCTTAACGTTTAACCCCTTCGCATTAAAAAATGCATTGGAGAGCTATATCAGGCTCACCCGCCCATAGTTTATCACGGAACCACCCGTCTTCATAATAATTCCCAAGAACCTCAACATAATCGTATCACATAAAACATGCATAAAGGAAACATAACATTTCCACCATTCAATCACAAGATATCAATACAAAACATTGATATAAAAACATTATGAAAACCATTTTCAATACCAAAATAAAATAAAAGTAAAACATGGTATTTATTTTTCTTTTAAAAAAAGGTATGGCTTGTAGAGGAAGCCGAAACTCAAATAATGGTCATGACGGCAGAGAAGTCGTTGTCGCCACATAAGTACGACAAAAAAATTCCCTTTTTTCGTTTATTAAACACTACTTATAAAAAAGATTCCTTTTGAATAAATGTAAAATACAAAGGGGTTTATACAATATGTAAAATAAGGTTGTGTATAAAACAAAATATTCATCAACGAAAGGAGATTGGTACGAAGTCCTATACAAAGACGGTATCCTTGGATTAAGGATAAATCAATTACATAATTATGTGTGACAAAATAATACACCAAATATAAGTGGATATTAAGTGTAAAACAATCAGATGATATTCACACATATTCATAGAACGACATATTCAAGGAGTACAAGCTTATCCCAAAGAATCAAAAATGGGTTAAAAAGTTCCCTTGCAAAAAATTGACAGCCTAACGGCATCACTACAAAATTCAAAAAATGAGTTGATGAGAGATAAAAAGGGTATCTCATCACTTGGAAATAAAATTTAAATCACTAAGGATATAGAAGAACATATCCCAACATAATGTTATGTGAATTAAAAGACATAACCAGAGAGGTCTTTTAAAATGAGGAGGGTGAAAGGTTCCCTTACCGACATGGGTATCTTTCGAAACATACACCCCGTGAAAGAAGGAAAATACAACATTGATGTAAATACTCATAAATTAAAGTACATTACACAATGAGTAAAATAATTATTAGTACATACACCACTAAAAAGAAAATTATGGCAAATATAGCATAAATCTCACAGGAATAAAAGTGAGATGAAAAATCCCTTACGAAAACTCGGCAGCCTAACATCGCCACTTAAAACTTCCAAAAATGGATTGATGAGATCAAATAGGATATCTCATCATATTAAAATAAAATTTACAGAAAGAGGAATATAAAATAACATCCCCCATCATAAAAAATAGGATCTTAAAAGAAGTGACATAAAGGAGAGTACTTAAAAAGAAAGAGAGATGTCAGATCTCTTACGAAAATTCGGCAGCCTAACGGCGCCACTCAAAAAATTAAAAATGGATTGATGAGATAGAATAGGTTCTCTCATAATATGAACATAAAAATTATAGTAATATTAATATAAAATAACATCCCAATCACAAGAAAGATGAGCTTAAAAGGAATGACATAAAAGAGTGTACTTAAAAAGAAAGAGAGGGGTAGGATCCCTTACCTCGGGTCTGACTTGACTCGATCGTTCTTAAACGTCCTGAATAATAAACATGAGTTAATTTCTACTTGATTAAGAACCTTTTTCAAGTTCATTATTCCTTTTATATCACTTATTTCCATTTTATAAACATTATGTAATCATCTAAGTTAATAATGTTTGTTTTGTCGATATTTGGTTCTTAAGTCAAAAGTGGACTTCTTACAATTACATGTTGTTCGTGTGGTCAAAGGTTCATTATATCCAGAATGATATTCATTATTTGAATATCATATATATCATATATATCATATATATCCAGAATATACATGTATTTATAATATTACATAATCATTTAGAGTAAGAAATGAAATGCACCGTTCATGGAGACGGTAAGCCATACGTACGCATGAACGCTACTTTCATTTCTATGTCATATTAATGGAATTAAAACTAAATGAGTGGTATGTATATTTTAATTACAGAATTATATTCATAATTTATATGTAACATAAATAATATATAATAACTTTAAATACATCCTTTATACATCCCACATTTGTCATTGACGAATCAAATCACTTTGAGGGGGAGGTAGTCCGCACTTCCTAAAATGAAATTATCGTGTTTACCCACAATGGAAACCATAAAGGTATGCCAAAAAAGAAAAATACAGAAGCTTAAGTAAAACATTAACATATTATATATCATATATAAATATAGTGACATCTTAATATCCACCTTTTAAGGTGTTATATGAGTGCTGAACAATCATCGTTTCGTGAGGCAGATATTCGCCATCCATAGAAACAGTATGTTCTTTAACCATTAGATGTAGGTGTGTGTAAGTATAGCTCTAATTCATCTTATAAAAACATCCTACTATATTTAATAAACTGTATTTTTTACAAAATAAGTGGATAAAACGAGTTTTGGGGGGGGGGGTTGGAGAAGCAAAATAATACAAAAGGACTCAAGTGAAGACATTACCTTAAAATCGGGTAACTCCCTTTGGTTTGAGCTCAATGTCTTCCTTGGAAAGACTTCTTCCCAAAGTGAGGCATCTAAGAGTTATAGAGGTATGTGGAGAGACAAAATGGGCAGGGGTTGGCCGAAACAAAGGCTTTGGAAGTGTGGGTAAGGAGGTAGAGGTGGGGGCTTTTTATAAGAGGAGAGGAGGGGCACTCTTGGAAAGTAATGAAATGTTACTTTATTTGAAAATGAGTTTCTGATTTAAAAGGTCCCACATTGATATAATTCACTGATAAGGTGATAAGGTTACTAAATACACAAATTAAATAGGTTTTTCACATGTGTAGGTCATAGATTTTACATTATCTTTTCATTTTATTTAAATCCTTTATTAATGAGGTAATCGCTGCATCATTATGATGTCATAAATAATTTTATTTATTTCATGTCTATAAATTATAAAAAAAATACTATGATGTATTAAATCTTTGTATATTTCCAATGACTATTTATAGTCGAAAATCTGACTTGTATAACCCCATTTAAAAAAAAATTTAGTAAAACAACTCATGTTTCTATCATTTTTACTTTTACATTAAATAAAAAGTTATTTATGTCATTTCCCAACCAAAGTGGCTCCATGGGGTCCCCAAGTTGACCCATGGATTGTCTTGGTCGGCCATGACACACAAAATAAGGGTAGGACATGTGTCAAGCTCATCTCATATTATTAAAACATTATTTTTACCTGAAACTACACTAATTACCTCTAATCGCGATTAAAACTTAATAAGTTACTATTCACCAAAAAAAAATTTTAATTCCATTGAACCAAATTTTACTTCTTAATGACAACCATGTATGTCGGATTTTTGAAATTCAAAACACAAAGGTGGAAAAATTTCATTTAAACGGAAAATCAGTTTTTATAAGTACCACTTAGTGGTTTCACTATTCATCAATAATTGATGTTTTTCAGAAATATACCAAAAATTCACCCTAAGCTATATTTGATATTACAAATTCAAAAATGAAGTCTATTTTACAAAATTCAAAACACTTAAGTTTCATTAATTAATTTAATAATTAATTCCTGCTGTCAAAACAAATAGCGTGTTTTTAAGAAACAATAAGTATCAAAAGATTGACTCTAGTTTAAGTCCAATTTCAAGATGAAATTAATTCCAACGACCACTATTGGATTAAATGGTAAAAATATATTCTAATTGAACTTTAAAACCAATTCAAAATATAATATAATCATATAAATAAATTAGATTAAAAAGTGGTTTTGAATTAAAATACAACATTTTCACTGTTCATTAAAAAAATGAACTTTATTGGAAAAATACAAAAAATTTACAAAATGTAAATTTTGATGTCCTGATTCTAAAGAAGAATTTTATTTCGTCAAATATAACACATAAAATTTTTTAAAAGTGGATTTAAAATAGGTTCGCCATCAAAAGGTGGTTAATCGACCTTTTAAAGTATATTAGAATGTTTACGTTTAAAATTGGATTCATTCGCATTTTTAATCCTCTAACATTTATAGTAAAAAGTAAAAATATTTGACATACATATATAATCATTTTATAGTTAGTTCTGTTCATTCCCACCAATACAACGTCTAGGCATTGACTACCATTTAAAATAATATTATCTTACTATTAGAGTGCAACGTAAGATTCCCAAGAAACTCGTTGTTGCGTATTGGGTACGCCATCGAGCATAGCGTTCCCATTAAAAAATTATTTTTTTCACAAATAGGGATAAATATAAAAATTTCATATTCTTTATTTACCTGGGGTGTTACAGCCACGACCTATGATAAGTGGATCTAAAATTCTTAATACTAAAGGGAATCATCATATAAAAACTTACCCCTTGATGTTACCTTATGATTATGACGTCAACATCTATAAGATCTATTTAGATTAGATTATATATTAAATACATATTAATGAAGGATTAGTATGGAAAAGTTTAAGTTGCATTGATAAATTGTTTTATGGTTTTTATTGAAATGTTTTATTTTTATGGAAATGTCGTTTAAATACATAATCTTAATAAAAAATATCATTGTTCCCTTCCTCTTTATAATAGAGATAGTATTTTATTCCCACATAGGGTATTTAAGCTCAATAATGAATTTCACCTTGATGAATTTTCTACCTCAACCTTCTTTAGGGTATGTAGGTTTGGATATCTCTTTCTTACTATATAATTGAAGCCATGTTCGTTAGTTTATAGGCCTAAATGATTGAAAATAACTTGTTTTTCTAGAAATAGAACGTCAATTTAGTTTCAAGAATACACATCTTAGTCTTATCTGGAGAATGATGTAAATTGTTGCTATTTCTTAAAAAGAATCATAACACGACGTCTCAATGTGGGTCATGATTCATCATCAGCACCCAAATTAACATACTTTATTTATATGAAGAATGTTTAAAATCCATAATCAAAAGTTAGTGGGACATATTGATGTTCATATCACTCATCATCATCCGGAATGGTGTTATATTCAAATCATGAACACAATCCAATTGTACATGGCATGTATATTCTTGGATGAGATTTTAATCTCTTTAAAAGGCATATATTTCATTAACCTCAACTTATACCATTTTAATGGAGTTGTAGCTTCCCAATCCCTATGTTCTCTCATTATGATGATTTTTCATTAAATTGAATTTCCTTACATGCATTTAACAAAATCCAATCAGGCCCATATTTTGGTAAATATTCTAAATATCATGTTTAATGGTCATGGGAATCATAAGGATATTCCATTCTATTAATAAATATAGTTAAATATACATATCCTCTCTTCTATTATAAAATAATATATTGTTTTATTTTATTTTATTCCATTAGTAAGTATAACTCTTTGATTCCCTATCATCAGATTTCATTTCATTTTTGGGATGGATAGAAATAGTAGGATTTCTTTAAAATCATTTCACAAACTAAAAATAGAGTATTATAATCTATTATAGGAATTAATATTCAACACACCATCAATATATTATCATTTTTATTCTCTTTTATAGTATAATACATTGATATTTTAGGATTTAGTGGACTTTTAGGTCAGATTTATCACTAATAATGTAATATTATTGATCAATTATTAGAGTATTTTATTCACCAATGAAATAAATATAGCACCACAGTATTCACATGAAGAAACAATCTATGTAAATGAGGGTTTTACCTACTTCCTCTCAGGGGCCAAAATCGTAGTCCACCCAAAGTGTGGCGGTATGTCATACCATCCTTGTTTTTTTATTTTTCTCAGATGATTCCAAATAATATCAATAATACTAAAGTATGTAATATTGAAAATCCTCGTAATTTTAATTTAAAAACATAAAATTTGACTAATAATCTAAACTCATTACTCATCAAATGATAAATCATTTCCCAATAATATTTTACCATATAATCATTCATGATATGTGTGGCCTCAAAATCTATCCCAACTCTAGAATTTAACCACAATAAAATGAATGCATGGATCCTCTCCTTATCTCACCTAATTGCATAAGTCATACAGTTTTCATAGCCTCTCTATAGGAAAACTAATGTAAATTTGGAAAGAAAAATATTAATTCATATAAATACAACAATAATATAACATTAAATCCAATTAAGTTTAACCTATATTATTTCTCAAGTGTTATCCTTTTTTTCATTTGGAAGGTGTCTCTATGAGAGTGGACAGATATGAATGATGTCATGGATTTAGAAAGGATCACAAAAAAACACATACATTTCTATCATATCTTTCAAACCATATTCTTTTCATCGTTTTACTACACTATGAGCTACGTGTGACTATTCTACACAACACACATTCCTATATTAAAATGATATTTATTGGTAGATCTAAATCATAATGAATAAAAATAAATATTATATCAATAAGTATCATAATGAAAATTATACATGATAAAAAAATTGCTCTGGTCGGGTAAATATACCTGAGGCTATTTGATCAGTGGGAATATCTCGGTCCTCATGCACTAAAGGAACAACAACCTATACAGAATTTTGTGGGTCCATGTGTATTCTCTATATGGTCATAAGGTGTAAGAGATTTGTTCGAAGAAGTAGGATTATAATAGTTATGGAGAAGGAAGTAGAAGAAAATGAAGATGTCAAATATGGTTATGCAAATGTATTATAAAGATGAGGGGTAGAAACCATCAATGATTACAGGAAAGAGAGGTGGAGAGGCTCAGAAGAAAATGGAGGTGTAAACCTGGGTGGCCTAAATATATTGTGTGTCTGTAACGATGCCGATGTATAAGAATGTGTAGTATATTTTATGTCTGGGTGAGGGACAAGGTTTGATCAGGCACGCTAATTAAATCTCCTAGCACTAGTACCACCACCCTCAAATCTTCAGTCTGGGCAACAGAACTACTAGGTTGGTCAGTGAACAACTAGAGGTTTGGTGGTTGATCTTGATTAAAAGTTAAAAAAATTAACTACATGAAATTATATGTTATTGATATATAGTTTTGAAATATTATACTCACAAAAAATCTAGAGGAGGGACGCCCATGTCACTCATTAAGAAATTATTGACTTCCTTCTTTTTTCTTCGTCGATCCTGACTATTTTTCATTTACAGTATTTAAAAATGAATATGGATTTAATTATAAATCCCTAACTAATTTGAATCTAAAAAAATATGGAATATTCCACACAACTTAATTAAGGAATGCCAATTTTCAATCCAAATAAAGGACACCCAGTGATATACTTTTTTTTATTTAGTTGAAGTAATATCAAAAAATAATACATGTCATAGGAAAAACAATACATTCAAATTACCATGCTTATCATTGGTGTGATCTAATTCTCTTCTTTTTTCAATTATATCAAATTCAATTTTGGTTTCTTAATTTGGTTAATTTTGGTCAATAGATAATGTCATTTTTTTCATTTTTTTATGTCTTAGGTCCTTTAGTTCATTTTTATCAATTGATGTGGCAATTTATCCAATTTTATTTTCCATAGGTTGGTTAACCCATATCTTGGGTTAGGGAATTTTTCTATTTTTTACATCATTGTTTTCATTATTCTTTTTTCATATTAATTAGTTTAATATTTCCAATTCAATTCAACTTTTTTTTGTTAAAATTTAACTATTTTGATATTTTTTTGGTTTGGTAGGATTGAATATAAATCAATTCAATATTATAAAATTTAACTCAAATAAAATTGAAACTAGTATGTGTTTAGAATTAGCAAGGAGGTTTAGTTGGATAAAAAATATATGTATTAAATATTAAACCAATTTGTATAGATCCAACCTCAATAACCCATATTTAGCTAATCTAAAAGAACTAGGAGTAGAAACAGACAATTCAATATATTTCTCACCACAACTTCAGCCTCCAAATAAAATCTAAAAATTTAAGTATTGGAGTCATCTTAGGTAATAAATGGATCTCAACCAATAAGATTAGGTATGATTTCAACTCCATCATCACCATCATCAAAAATATATATTGGGTTTACATCAACAATTTCACCAGATTAAGGTCAAAGATGGTTAATGGCCTAAAAAACTTATTTCACCATTGATGCCAATACATATGGTTCATCAGTAGCTATAGTGGGAGTCAGTTCATAAACTCAAAATTCAAAATCATCAATTAATTTTTCATGCATAGTAATCAATTTAAAGAGTATTCATTTCATTATAGTGACTCAACCATGATAGTAAAAATCAAATAATAGTATTTTCTCAACTACTGTATAATAAGATACATTATTAAATTGAGGTCTTCTATCCAATGTTCTGGAATAACAGTTTCTTGTGGATGATAACGTAACACCTTCTTGTGGTCTTCTAATGTTATTTTCTTGTTTAGTTATATTAAATTTTTACCCATCGATCACAATTGATTTTTATTCATGAACCACAAAATTAGGACCAAAAGCAAAAACACACATTTTCTTAGATATAGAGCCAGCATGAAAACTGAATACCTAAAATATAAATGAATATTAATATTAATTAAATATTGGATTTATTAATTTGTTATAGTAATATTTCTACCTTCAATTTTAACCAAGGAGAAAACTCTTTAATGTGTAAAGTCTCTCTCGTTCACAATGATAATGAACGATGATTTCTATTTAACACTTGATTATGATCCTTGTAAAAAAATGAATTATTTTAACATATATATAACATTACTTGATACTGATGAATATATATATGTTCAGTTTATTACTTTATGTATTCATATAACAAAGCATAGTTAAAAAATTGGGTGTTTTTCCATCTCCCACTCTTCAAGTCTTAATGTGATTAATGTATATTATCCTGGAATCCCCCATTTATGGGGAAGTGATGAAAAAATAGTTTCAATTTTCTCATAATGTTATTATTTATTTATCATTGGTATGTTTTACCTCATAGTCAAATCATAGAAACACACCGAACAAAAATACTAATATTCTTGATCCATGTTACCTTTGATGATAAAAATTTCAGAATGATTTCCGTTCTGGACATAAGAGTTTAATGTAAACATGTTTCTTTTAGTTGGATACATCCAAAAAAATAAACATCTCATCCAAGAAGTATTTTGGTTGGAATAAATGTATTTAGATTCATCATTGTTGTGAAAAAATATGGAGGAAATATTTCTCTAACTTTCACAAAATTTATGGTGCCTCTGCCATCATTTTGGGAAAGAAAGAATTTGACAACTTCTTACCACAGATATCTCTAATGAAATAGAACAACATAATAACTGACACCCTAAAATGATTTAACAAAAGATGAAATATTTCTATTAGAATAAACTCATGCATCAGGATGTGATAATCATGAGTTTTCAATGATTTCATCTTTAACACTCTTCTTCTGATACATTTTTATTTTTTTGAATAGCCATTGGGAATATTAATAGTCTCTAGTACTTCCAGAAATTGATTTTTTAGTAGTTGTCATCATATATAAATCACATGGAACATTATATTTATTTTAAATTATATATATATATGATGCAATTATTGTTTTATTCACCGATCCTCCATGTCACACTGAGATCAAAAATCATATTTTTTTATGTCCCATAACAATAAAAATAATTGAAATCAACATTTCACATATAGTATTTTAAATATTAATTACATATAAGAAATGAACTAACATATTGGTTGACCAATAAGTCAACTCAAAGAATATATTCATCTTTTTCCAATTGTAATAGGTTTAAGTGGAATTATTCTTACTCTTTATAGATTCCATCTAACCTTTCTTAAATGAAAAAAAATAAAATCTTGTAATTTTTTAAGCACATTAGTTCTAAACATATGTTTATATGGACTGTTAGTATCCACAGTGTTGTAAAATATTTGATGATTATTCCAATATGGATTTTTTATTAGAAAGAATCATCGATGCACCATACAGCTAACACTATATTGATATTTTAGCCTTTTGTATTGTGTATTATTCCTAAAACATGACATGATAGTTTTCCTTCTTTTCTCCATATAGACATCATTTCATAGGTTGCAAAAACATTGATAATCCACATAAGTGCAACAGACATCTGAAATATGTATTTCAAGAATGCATAATATGTGAGAACACACACCTTCAAATTATGTTTCAACTATTTTGTTAAAGGTTACATGTATACATATTTATCATTGTTAGTATCATAAGGTCTAAATGTTAGTATACCTAATAAAATGAGAGGTTTTTCTATACACATCCATGGTAGCAGGTTATATATGAGTATGGAAAGTATCCATGTGATGTGTGGTGTATAAATCCTCAAAAACAGATTAAAACTAACACATGAAAGACCTAGCATCACATTATGAAAGTCAGCAATGAAATTAGGATTTCAAGAATCAAATATGTTTCATGAAAATACATATGTAGGGTGAACCAACTCCTCATTATTTATCTTACTCTCGGTATTAATACATCACATTTTTATTTCTAATTCATCATACATGAAAAGATTATGGAGTCTAGGGATCCATGGAAACTGACACATTACATTATGTGGCACATGGGATGTTGTTCCATTTTCATCAAGCTTCTTTCAGGATGTCCCATATTTTATACAATCATTCCGTTCAATATTTTCCCTTGAGAATAAGATGAAATATTTCAGGCAATAAATGATTTTTTTTTCTTTTGAAAATCCATGTTACTCAACTAACTTAAATGCCATATAGTTTTTTGAGGGAATATCATCATCTTCTAGAATAAAATCCTTTAAAAAGGTAAATATATAATCAATGTTAGTATTATAAATCCCATATATTTCATTCCCACGAAACAATCTGATTAAAAATACCAGCATCATTATTTTCCAAATTTCCAATATAATTGAGTTACAACTACATCATTCAATTTTTTCATCCTTTCAACATCATTATGTTCATTAGATTCAACATGTGTTCTCATATCAAAGCCTTCTTTGGTTGGAATCCCATTCTTCTTAAGATGATGAATAAACTGAAACTCCCCATCTAAAAAATTTTCTCATCCAATTGTCCAATTTAGATCAAGATCACATTGAGATTTCATTTTATTCCCATTGTGATACCACACATTGTGTTTCGATTGAAAATAATATTTTTCATATGCTAGATAACTTCTTTATGGATCAACCAAGATCTTCCAATATAATTATAACATTGGGAATATATGTGACCACTACCTAAAGCATTGTAAAATGAAAAATCATTAAAACTTTAAATCATTTTTTGAAAATATATTTTGGTGTGATCAGTTTCATTCGTCCAACTACTATACATTCTACAAAAAATATTATATGTCATTTCATAAAAGAAATTAAATAAAATTTATTTTTAGTCAAAAATTTATTTATGGAAAATGAGAAATGTTCAATTTATACAAAACCATAACTTACACACCAATATATAAGATAATTATAATATAATAGATAATAAAATACTCTTAATATATATAAGAAAATAATATAAATATAAAACCATGATATTTAATTCTATTTTATCAATGGGTAGTAACTACACATAATTCATCAAAAAAATTTACTTTTAAATTTTATTTTTATTTTTTATCTCATTCTATTTCGTTTTTGACTAATATTATACTTTTTCAAAAAAATTATTTGTAATAGATTACTTGTTCTAGGTAACCATCCTCTATTTTATTTTGAATGGATTTGGTCAGTTCTATTTCTTATTATTTGTTTAGTTATAGTTAATTTATTTTGGTTGGGTTTGATTTTTTATTTGTATTGGGTCGGTGCATGCCTATTAAGGTTTTATTAAAGATTGTTAATGTTAGTTAATTTGTGATAATTACTATAGAATATATATTTTTTAGGTTCAATTTAGTTCAATTTTTTTTTTTTTTTAGTTTGATGCAGTTTAGTGTAGTTCAGGTATACTCACGTCTACTTGTGTTATATCACCATCTCATTTTCTATAATTATTACTAACATTCTCTAGGACCCCCATTACTACCTCGTATGTTTCTACCTTGATAAAAAACTCTATAAAATTTAGATCATTATATAGATTATTAAAATAATTATATAAAAATACCATATTTTTTAAAAATATATTTTATTTATTTTCTATAACAAGAATAACCTATTTTAAACCATTATATTGAGTATAAATGCATAATTGTATTAATAAATAGAATAAATTATTAAAAAACAATCATATACAACCTCTTTACACATATTTTACATCAAATATGCCTTTCCCAAAAATAAAAATAATAATGGATTCTTTTTCCAAAACACAATGTAGAATGTTTAACCCTCATCAGTCTACAATGAACACGTCATCCATAACCACATAATAAAATCATTAGGAAATGTGAATTTCCTTTATAATACAATTTCAGTAAGGAATAAAATATTTATGTATTCCATATCTCTATGAAATGGTGGGTATAATCGAAATAACCATACATCACTATGATTACAACAAAATAACAAAATATTACATCTATATTATTAAAATATCAAAACAAATTTAGTTAAACTAATAGAATAAAAAAATAAAATATAAAAAACACTTATTCACATCAACCACAATATTAAAAATATTATAAAAAACAATTATGATGATTTATAAAACAAAAAATCTATCATATTGTTTAAAGGACACTGAAAATAATAATAATATTGACATAAAATATAAAATTATAATTAATTTAAATTAAATAACATAAATTAGAATATCACATACATCAATAAATCATCAAATAAAAACCCTAACAGATAGATTAGAGTAAATAAGGAATGAAACTAAATATAATAGAAAAAATGGAAAAATAAATCTAGATAGAATATATAGCTCATTTAATTATTACTAGTTTTAAGTGTAAGAAACAGAATGACATAAACAAATGATAGATCACCTGGTGGGTAGTAAAGAACTAGTCTTTGACTGGGAGGAATCCGTGTGATCATCGGATTGTAAGAATAGTGGTGCACAACATTGTTGTCTTGGAATTGGATTTCAAGGGGAGTGCCTCAAGACCTCGAGATAATAGAAAGAAATCCACATGCTGAGGCTGAGGTTGGGAGGATGGGAGTTGGGATATTAGGAGTTAGGATGGGGGAAGGGGTAGCACGTGGAGAGTGCTGCTATTAGGGGATATCAGGGCACCCCAATTCCGATTATTTTAAAAGAAAATTTGCATAGGATAGTCCATCCCAATTTTTTAAGAATCCTTTAGGATAACAATTGGTTTGAAAACCTATCCCAATGATTGGAGAAAATCATATCGATAATTCCATTGGAATAACCTATGTTCCCAGTAGTGAGATATCAAGTATTCCCTTTCTTCTAGAGTTTTTGTGGCATATATTTTTTGATATTTTTATAGGTGTAGTGTGTGGTAAAAATGGAAAAATTATCATTATAGTTCAACATCTTATTGATATAATAATTATACAACTCCAAAAAAATCCCCCAACCCATTTATTAATATTAGGGACGAACTTATTCATCCCCGATATTCTAATTTTTGAGGAATTAATAGACTCCCATATATTAGAGGATCCCTCCCCAATGGATTTGGATGGGGATGATGATCACAGGTGACCTTACACAATGAACATGTTGAAGAAGGTGGTATATCATAGAACATGTTCACACCTCTAGGTTAACTCACCTTTATGTGGATAATTGGATTACCATTATACATGACACAAATATGCCACTGTTCTTACACTCTTATAGTAGAAATAGATATTTTTTTAATGAACATGTTAAGAAGAACAACCTAGTGGATTAGTTGATAAAATCCAGGAATAGATTCCCAATAATAGTCGGCATAGTTATCTTCCTCCTTCATTATCCAGTATATTCGTAGAAAATTATGAGAGTCATGGGATGGAAAATGTTGTTTGGTCTTTGCCTCGGGTTATTTTCTAGTGAGATAATAAACATTCCATCCAAAACAGAAAAGGGGATTTTTACCTTCATTTAAGGATGTTTATTAAGGATTCCCTCTTCCATAATTAACAATTTCTTATCTATTTGAAGATTTATATCCACATACCCCATTTAGACGAAGGTAAAACTAAATTTTCATATATATCTCCTTATATGGGAGCTACACTAATCATCTGTATATACCAAAGACAAATATCAACTTCTACAAACACATGATGAATGAATTCATGTCTAGACTCTATTGGATGAATAACTCTGACCTGATTTTGATATTTTGGAAGAAAACATATATTGAGACATAAACCCTCTGATATAGCATAAAAAGCATGAGTAATTTCTTGAATTCAGAATTTCTCAGATACACTCAGAAATGACAACCCCAGTCCTTGATGAATAAATTGTTAAATTAGAATTCCATATATGATACAAATCTTAACTTGTTATAATCTTTAAATCTCATTACGATTGACACATAGTTTTAGGAATCTTTTTGTGAAAGACATCTCTCTCCTTCCAATACCAATGAGTAGAAACATAAAAAAACATTCTTAATATTATTCATTCCAACTAAATGAACATTTTGAGATATGATAATTTGAGGGACCTTTTGATGGTGGATGATCCATCAAATTGGTATATTTAAATAATGTGGTGTTGCAATGGGTGCATCATTGAGATATCTGAACCCATACATAGGACGTATTTTTGATAACGGATAATAATAAAGTTATTACCCTAAAACAATTAAAATTTTTGTATAATATGGGATAAGAATATAGTATTTGGAGGTGTCAATACCACTATCCATATTAGTTATACTAAAAGTGGAATCATGATAAACATTCTCTAGACATATTATTTGGTCTGAAAAGGTGACAAAAAGTAGCCAAATCCATGCTTTTTTTGTTTTATAATGAAAATTTCCCAAAATAAAAAAACTAAAGATCCCACGAGTCCTTGTTAAACAATAAATGTGACCTTTAAAACCAAAATTTTGACATGTAGATAGAAACATTGAAATCCCAAGCAGCATAGACCTGATGTCTAGTGGGGTTGATCATGTGGTTAGAAAACTAAACCATGTGGAATAGATATACTCAAACTCCCATGAGGTATAAATTATAATATGTAATGATTGCATCATGAGTCGTATGGTCGAATATTTAAGGATGGGTATGTAAAAAGTTATAACCTTGTTTATATGGGCTTAGATGTCATATGGTTTAGAGGAAATTCAGATATGAGGTTCAATGTGAAGTGTGAAAATGGAAGGGTCCTTAAAAAATATTTATAGCAGGACCACCAAAATATTAAATTTCAAGGATACTACCAAAGTATCATTTTCCCCTTAAATCTTATTATTTCTCTTAATATACCCAAATCTAATGGAGTGGCATTTGTTGAGCCCAAAAATATAGAACAATAAGAATAAATAAAACCCCCAACAAGGTAATTCAAATAATGTTTTTCAATGAAACAACAAGGACAATTGATGAACCTTGAGGTTGATCCAATAGAATGAAAAACCACGAGGATGAGACCATGCCTTTAGGAAATGAGAGGATAAGTACATGGTATGAATAACTATGACATCAATTCTATATGTTGAAGCATTTCATGTTTAGAACTTACAGCGTCAAGGAACCATTTTGAGAAGCTTCACATGGTCTGACCATGTGGTGTCTGATAATCATTCAATGATATTTCATTAGGCCCCATCACCGGTAGTTTGTTTTTATTATGCATCATTTGGGAATATTTTTATGACACCCAATATAGTCATAACTCACCATGTTGAGTAACCCCCCCACCCAATTTCACCTATACTAAAGAACCTAAAAATAAAATTTCTAATAAATACCCAAAAACTATTTATAAAAATAGAAAATTATAAAAAATAAATATACCTGGAGAGATATGTGAAAGTATATAGAAAAATATTATATGATTATGGTTAAAATATTTATAATTCTAGAAAAAATTCTCCTAAAAAATCATGTACAGGTAATCAAAAGTTTGTATGCATGGTGGAGAAGGATCATACCTCATGTATGATCTTCTAGAAACATTATCCCTCAAGGAATACTAAAATATATATCTATTAAGGTAATAAATTGAAGCAAATTCATAGTAGCCACCCCATGAGGTCATACCGTGAATAAGACTCAAAGAATCAAACCAAAATTTATTCCCTTACGTCGAGCACTTGGAATCTGATCCATTAGGTTATAACATAAGGATACATCACAGTGAATAACCCACAAATTCACACCACAATCTAAGCATGCATTGACCCTCACTTATAGAAAAATTATGAGGTCACCATTCATCAACCACCTTATGTGGTTGTCCTGATGTTAAGAACCTAACATTTTCTACCATTTAGAGAAAACCTAATGATAGTAACCTCATATAATGAGTGCATCCCCTTGTTAGGTCTCCATTTGGTTGAGCTTATTGGCCACTCCTTTTATAGAAGATTCCCATATTTGGTTCCTATATTCGGTCATGATATCCAAAAATAACATCATGGATTATTTTGATGAAGCTCAAAATATCAAAAAGGATAATGAAAATCCTCTTCTATGGCCACCTGATACACATGGTTAGGGAATGCACACGACAATACACTTATACAATCATGGAATCCATTGATAAAATGAGGCTTTGAGTTACTATCACATATTGGTATAACCATTTGGGGAGTCATGATTATGGATTAACTTTATAACATGGGTCCCTATTAGGGTTTCAATGGAGTAGGGTATCAGAGATTAAGAAAGATTTTTCCTTTTTTCAATGATACAGGATAGATAATTTGACAGCCCTACAGTGAGTCGTTTGTTCGCTATGGTGCTATGCAAGAATTTTTTTTATAAAACTCAGAAAATATTTATCCAATGTGCGGTATTGGGTAAGTATGACTGTCAAACATACAAGGATGATCCATGTGTTCTAAATTAATTAGAAAATAAAAATTTTAATTGGTTGGTTGTTTGTGAGAAAAGAGAAACAATAGCTTGAAAGATTGGGGTTTTGGATGAATATGGGAGGATTTCCATGTTTAGTGATTTCCAGGTTAGTGTGCTTGGGATTCAATTGATATGGGTTTGTTTAGTTTTGTTGTCAGAATTGGGTCTGCATGGATCCATGGTCTTGGTATCTCATCCTAGTCCCATGATCTCACTTTTAGAATTGTCATCAACTTGGCGCAAACATAGAAATAGGCCCCCCAAAACCATTTTCAAACATAACTATCCTCAACTTCACAATGGTCATTGTAAAAGTAGGCTAAATAATTGACGCAATGAAATAATTTTATTCAAATCACATGCAATGGTCATGAAATTGTAAAAATAAACATATTGGAATCGATAAATTAAGTTCTCAAAAATCCAAAATATGAATATAATATTGAGAAATAATCCATAAGCAGTACTCCTCCTACAAATCTCATCACTTGGCAGTAGAGATACTTGTCCCTCATGTTACGAGAAAAACTCTTGGGTACCTGAGGAATAATGGTGGCGAAAAATATATATGGATCGTCACTCCTTCGTCTACTGGTGTTTCTTTTCCTTATGATCATCTGAGAATGTCTTTGAATGGAGTCGAGAACAATTATTTATAGGACTTTCTTGACTAAATCTGCATCCCGTGTCATGTTAATTTTTTCTTCATGTCACCACCTATACAATATGTTCTTGGGGAACACTAAATGTACCTCAAATTAGCTTTTTTCCCCTATCACATGGAATCTGTGAAAATCTCATATGCTGGTTTGATAGTCATCATGCCATGTATCGGTGGTACACGACACGTACTTGGCATTCATGATGTCTATGCTTATCCTGAATTGTCATTCATGGTTCTATTTCTCTTGAAATGGTCATGATGTTTACTTGTGTTACACAATGTGTAATTCACTATTCTTCAGTCTCCATCTCCTCTTTATCTCCAAAAAATAGTGTTGTTCCGCTTCGCTTTGCTTGCGGTGCCAAGGTTTGTTCAGCACTTTTGTTGTCCACTATCTATTTCATTTTTGAAATATTATTCATTTCCTTCCAAAAAACATATAACATGTAAATACATTCCACAATCGGAAAGATTTGTCATTTAAATACAAAATCAACACATTATAATGAATTAAAATATATGTATGAAATACACGTATCGAATCCCCCCCACAATTGAATTAGGCCATGTCCCCAAGGATGGAATCCTAAAAAAATATAAATGACTTTCATCATACCATGATTTAAAATCAATTTCAACAAAAGTGATTGGCCAAATGGAAAATTAAATGTTCAATCATCACTTGGTAAAATTCATTAACACCTCTTTTTTCAAAGAAACACATCATTCATATATATTGAATTTCTCTTTTTGAAATAGCCAAGGCTTTTCAATCATCCATCCTCATTTTTAAATTCATTATTAATACTAATTCCACTATAAATCTACCTCACATGAATTTTTTTTCTCCCATAATATTGGTAAAATTATTAGTAGAATTGTGCACATACCTCAAAAAGATAAAACTTACCATAGGTTTTCAAGGAATCGATCATCACCACCACTTTAAGAAGAAATCGCAATTAATCTTATGGGTTTCACCATTAAAGATATAATTACTCTGAGGCTTCAGATTATGTAGGTATATGATGTAAAAATTAAAGCAAAAAAATGAGGATGAACTCTAAAGAATTTGGCATGATTTCAAATGACAATCTAAAAAAATCTCTCCCTTTAAAAATTTCATATTCCTCTTCCCACAAAATCACAAAGTGGGATCATGGTACATCTAAGCATAATGAATAAGCAAACACATCTTGCTCTCCTTTTTGAATGTTATTCTCTAGATAAATCTCAAATCCATCACCTAACCATAGTCGATAAAAAAATTCATTTGTCGTGAAAATTGTTGTTTTTGATCTTCCTAAGACCCAACCTATTTTTCTCATTTTTTGTCATTGTTTTTTATCAATAGAGGTGAATTATAAAATAAAACTAGTAATTTCATGGCTTGTCCCATATGGTAATAGAGAATCCGACAGAAAAATATCCACAATGATGTATGTCTCAGTAGACCCAAATGTTCCTCCCCCTCATTTATTCTATTCAATGTCATTAAAATCACTAAGATAGCAGTTGGAATTGATAAAATAAGCTTGTATCATAGCTCATTCCATAACATAGTCATTCATCACTTCTATGGGATTAAAAATTATTAATTTCAAGTGGTTATGAGGATAAGGGCTAACAAAAAGAATTCCTAAATCATATTAAATGTGTTTTTGTAAAATCATAGCTTTGATAAGATGCAGTGAAAGTTATAGATGAAAACATTCATGAGTTTCTCAATATATTTACTATATAAATAATTGAAAATATTTGGATTAGTATATGTCTTGGTATGAGAATAATGGTTGGGTCAATAACTCCTTGAAATGCATACAAATAATTTAATTAATTAATTCAAATTTATGAAATTTAAAACATGGCTCAATATTAGAAAAATTACTTCTTAAATGATTAACATGCTCCCTAAATTATAATTTTTCAAATACTAATCCACATGCTTATCTCTATTAATTCTTGTTCCCATTTTTCTCATTCAAATTTTTTAAAAATTAAATCTAACTTCATGGAATGGAAAATACCATGAGTTGTTTCATGTTTCCTAGTTCATTTGAGTAAATAATGAATATAGTGTTGGGAAATAAATTTTCAATTGAATACATAAAAAATTAATAATAAGTGAAAAATAGAAAATTATTGAATTGAAACACTAAATCCCCTTGCAATTGACACATCAAAATTGGGTTGTACAGCTTCTGCATGAACTCTGTCATGACATGTATATACCCTTTATAATGTGTAACTCACATGCAGTTCTTAAGCTTTCTACCTTGATGGTACTATAAAAATAAAATACAATAGTGAAAGTACATTACATAAAAGTGAAATTTAAAAAATTACTAGGGATGCGTGCATTATCGTTATAAAAAAAATTATGAAAAATAATAAATAACCAGGATGCCTCCTAGAAGCACTTTTTTTACCTTTGTTGGCTTGACCTTACCTCTTCATCTCATGTGGGCGACAATAGGAGAGATGTTACCTAATCAGGATCTATAAAATGACATTGCTTTAATTCCTCTGTGTAGATTGTTCCACTCCCTTATTAGGAAACTAATTTTACTCTACCATTGGTAAAAACATTTTGTATCTCCTTGGGCCCAATCCAACATTTCATTGCCCTTATTACATATCAAATATCACTTCACTAATTTACCAAACCTTATATTCTTATTTTAATTTTTCTTGAATTAATATTCCTCACATATTTTCATATTTTTCCAATACATTATTGTCTTTCTTCAGCTAGTTCTTACATTATTCTTTTATTTCCAAAATAGTTATATCATCTCTAATTCTAGGTATAATATTGTCTTGTTATTTCATAAAATTATCTTATAAAAAATCATCATAATGATTCTTCTGACTTCTGAATCACTCGGTGCAGATTGAATATTACCTCTAATCCTCATACTCTCAAACTCAGCACCCCATTTTGAACATCAATCAGTGCCCTTCCTGTATCTAGGAAAGGTCTTCCCAAAATTGTTGGCATATTATTTTCATCCATTTATATCACCAAAAAATATGCCCCAAAATAGAACTCATCTACTTTGACAATGACATATTCAAGCAGTCCTCTTGGTCATATCACTGTTTTATCATCTTGTTTAAGAATAACTCTAGTTGGATGAATCTCCTTCAAACCCAGGATTTTAAATTTTTCATATGACATTATGATTACTTAGTAACAATGGTAACTGGAATGGAAGAAATACTATGATCCCTATGTTTCTTCACTATGATGCTTAATACTACTGCTAAACTTTCTCCTTTTAGTTGAATCACATCTAATTCCTCCAGTATCTTCTTGATTTTCACCAAATCCTACATGAAAAATTCATACACAAGCATGTTTTCAATTGATTCGGTGAATGGAATATTGACGTGTATCTTTTTGAACACCCCTACTAAAAATTTCTTCTTCTCAGCAATCATTGACTACTTTTCTCAATATGGAAATGGTAGCAGCGATTGGTATGGTGGTGGTGCTTCTTCTTATCTATTTTCCTCAGCTTCTTGTTCATTTACTTGACTTTCCACCACTGGTGGTGGTTCTTTTTTTCCTCTAAAATATATTCCTATTCTTTTTGACTTCATTCTATTTCTATATAATTTTCCTTTCACAAATAAAAAAATATTATTTTCTAGCCATCCTTGAATCTCTCCTCTCTGTCATTCTCTCAGTGTTTCAGAAATTTGACTAAATTTTACTTCTACGTTCCTTAATGATCATTGTTGGTTTCAGGATTCATTTCTCTATTCTACAATTTCAATATTGTGATCTCATGATTATGCTACCATATATTTAAGTGCAGCTCTTGTGGTTTTCATGAATGATGCAAGGGTCTCCTCTAGTGAGTGGACATGACTAGTCAGTGTGGTCCCTTATTGTTGGGGTTGATAACCATATTTCCTTGTCTGAAATCCTTGATATTGATTCTGATTTTTTTGTCTTTGCTTAGACCTCCATCCGTGCACATAATTTTGATGATTATAATCAAGGACATTTTCATCTTCATGGTATATATATTGGGGTATTTGGTGGGCCATCATAACTTCCATCTTCCTTGTAATTGTATCTATTTGAAAAGATATCCATCTATTGTCCACCTTGTATACACCTTGAACTCTTACTTCTATAGAGTTATGTTTAAAACTATTACTGGACATCTCATCCAGTAGCTCATAACATTACTCATGTGACTTTCTCATTAAAGAACCTCCTACAGCTGCATCAACTATAGTCTGATTTCCCTATTACAATACATTATAGAATGTTTTAATTAAAATCCACATCTTGGTTCCATGATGAGGAAATATTTTGATCATTTATAGGAATCTATCCCATGAAGTATATAATTATTCCTCATTTAATTGATCAAAATTGAAAATACATACCCCAAATTCCATAGACATGGATGGCAGAAAATACATTGTTAATAACATTCATACCAGATCCACCTATGTTGTAATTGATTGTAGGGGAGGACTTTGGATCCAACCATGTGCTTTATATTTTCGTGAAAATATGAACAGCCACATCCTCACAACATCATTTGTGATGTTTTGAAATTTTAACGTGTCACAAATCTCTAAAACAACTTCCGATGTTTGAATTGGGGACTTCATGTGGTTGATTAACAATTTGCAGTGAATGTGTAATCAACTAAATTACCACCAGATTGATCTGGAAATGTTGTGTTGTGATAGGTGGTATGATAATGATGTGTTGAATCTCTTGTTTTTAGGGTCTCCCTTAATTTATATGTTCTTTTCCCTCTTGAATTATTCCATGAACCGGTGGTCCTACTGGTTGGCCCAACTTCAGATTAGCTTCTTCATGTTTCCCCCTTCCCACCATGTTGTTCTATTAATGGCTGGATTCCTCCTCCTTCTTTCCCTGGTTGTGTAAGTTCTTTTCCAAATCAAGGTCAAAATAAAGATTGTTTTTCTTTTCCGTCCCACTAGGGGAATAATCGGGCAATTTATGGCTTCCTGAAACAAAAACAAAACCAAACATAGTGTAATAGAATGAATAGAAATAAAAAAACCGTCCAAATTCCTACTAAATGTAAGCATAACAGAAATCTTCCATGATAACAGCACCAATATTGACAACCCCACATGCCGTCATTACTTCCCTATGGTGTTATGTAAGAATAAAATATATAAAACTCATAAAATCTTAACTCAAAGTGTAGTATTCGGTAACTCCGAGTGTCAAACCCACAAGGACAATCTTAATGTTATAAATTAATTAAAAAATTTAAATTTCAATGGATTGGTTGTTGTAAAGAAAATAGAAACTATAGAAGGAATTATTGGGATTTCGTATCCATATGAGTGACATTCCGGGTTTAGGTATTTACAAGTTTATGTGCTAGGGATTCAATTGATATGTGTTTGTTAAGTTTTTGTGCCGGAATTGGGTCAGTAGGGATCCTTGGTCATGGTATGTCGTCATATTCCTATGAACACACTTTTGGAATTGTAATATACTTAATGTAAACATAGAAATAGGTGCACCAAAACCACATTTAAAAATAATTATCCTAGATTGCACAATTTTTGTGGGAGAAGAAGGCTAATTAATTGAAGCAATGAAATAATTCTATTCAAATACATGAAATGGGCATGAAATTGTAAAAAGAAAGATATTAGAATTGATAAATAATGTTTGAAAAAATACAAAACATGAATAAAATAAATAAATAAATCCCTAAGAATCACTCCCCCTAAAAATCACATCACTTGGCACTATATAGACTACTTTCTCAGGTTACGAGTGAGATTCTTGGGTACCCGAGGAAAAAATCTAACAAATAACGGCTCCAAATAGACACTCATTCATCCACTAGTATTACCTTTCATTCGGCTCATCCTAAAATGTCTTGGAATAGAGTTAAGGACCGATATTTATGGGATTTTATCTTCGAATCTCGCAGACAATGTCGCATATTTTTTTTTGTGCATGACCACCTACACGATGTGTACCTGGGGTTCATAACATACCTCAAATCCTCGTTTTTCCTTCATTGCATTGAATCTGTGAAAATATTGTACACTTATTTGACTATCATCACATCATGTATTAGTGGTACATGATGTGTACTTCGTGTCCACACCATGTATGCTCATCACAACATTTATATCACATTTATATTTCACATGAAATGGTCACGAAGTGTACTTGGGTTACAAGATGTGTAAGTCATTATTCTCCAGTTTCCATCTCCCCTTTATCGCTAAAAAAATAGTGTTGCACCGCATCGCTTTGCTTGTGGTGCTAAGGTATTTTTAGCTCTTTTTTTCACCCAATATTTATTCCTTTTTCAATGATTATTCATATCCTACGACAAAACATAGCATAGGTAAATACATTCCAAAATAGGTAAGATTTATCATTTAAATACAAAATCAACACATTAAAAAACATTAAAATATTAGCATGAAAAACAAGTATCAACCCCCATAGTTGAATTTAGCCTTTTCCAAAAGGATGGAATCTCAAAATATTATAAATTAATTTCACTATACCATGATTAAATTTTATTTTGAACAAAATTGATTGGTCAAATGGAAAATTAAATTTTCATGAATCATGTGGGAAAATTCATTAATGCCTCGTTTTTTAAAGAATCACATCATTTATGTATTTTACTTTTCACCTTTTGAATTATCCTAGCCTTTTCAACCATCCATATTCATTTTTAAAATAATTATTAATATGGATTCCACTTGATATCTACCTCACATGAATTTTTCCACTCATAATAAAGGTACAATTATTAATTTAAATGTGAACATACCTCAAAAACATGTAACATACCATAGCCTTGCAGGTCATCTATCATCTCCACCACGTAAATAAAAAATAACAATTAATTATGGGGGATTAATTATTAAGGATCAAATGAATCTTAGGATTCAGGTTAGGTAGGTAAATAATGTAAAAATTAATGCTCAAAAAAATATTTCTAACACAAAATCATTTTTGATGATAACAAATGATAATCCCTATTAATGTCTGACGTTACAAATTTCATCTATCTCTTCCCACAAAATCTCAAATTGTGATCATGATACATATAACCATAATGAATATTTCAACCCCTATTGATATGTTTTTTTCATTTTTTTCTTTTTCGAATGTTATTATTAGGAAAGATCTCACATCTATCACCTAAACAGATACAATAAAAAATTATTGGTCTGTAAAATAATTATTTTTTATCTTCCTATGAAATAACCTTTTTTTCATTTTTTCAACTTCTTTTAGCATGAGAGGTGATTAAGGAAATAGAATGAATGATTTCATGGAATGTCTCATATCAAATAGTGAATCACACATCCAAATATCGACAATGATGTTTTTCCCAAGACACCCAAATGTTCCCCCCCACACTTATTCTTTTCAATATCATGAAAATAACTTTGAGGAATGTATTAATGGGAAATATAAGCTTGTAACATGGATCAATTACTAACAAGTTCATTCATGGCTAATAGGAGATTAAAATGGATCAATTTCGTGTTGGTCTCAGGATAAGTGATAAAAAAATAATTCCTCATTCATATTAAAAGTGAATCTGTACAGTCATAGCCTCGATATGATATACTAAACGTTCTAGAAGAAAAAATTCCCTAGTTTTTTAGTAAATATACTTTTGAAATTATGGAAAATATTTGTCTTAGTGGATATCTCAGGGATGATAGGAATGGTTGGTTCAATCACTCAAGTAAATGAATTTGAATAATTAAATCAATTAATGAAAATTTATGAAATTAATAACATG
This sequence comes from Viscum album, assembly GCA_963277665.1. Classification (NCBI taxonomy): domain Eukaryota; kingdom Viridiplantae; phylum Streptophyta; class Magnoliopsida; order Santalales; family Viscaceae; genus Viscum; species Viscum album. The sequence continues at coordinate 2,006,843,413 of OY728152.1, forward strand.
GACAATTCTAAAAAAATTCACTTATAATGATTAACATGAGACCTAAATCCTGATTTTTCTAATACTAATCCTCATACTTAGCTCTAATAATAATGGTTTCCATTTTTCTCATTTAAATTTATTGATAAAAAAATCAAACTTCATGGCATGGTAAATATCTTGATCAGTTTCATGTTTCCTAGTTCATTTGAGTAAAGAAAGAATATAGTGTAGGGATTAAAATTTTCAACTAAAGCTCAAAATAATTAAAAAGTCATAAAAAATATAAAGTTACTAAATTGAAACTCTTACTCCCCTTGCAATTAACGCCTCAAAATTGGATTGTACAACATCTTCATGAACTCTATCATAACTTGTATGTTCCCTTCATGATGTGAAACTCATATGCAATTTCTTCTTATTTCTTCCTTGAAGGTCCAAAAAAATAAAATTCAATTGTCAAAGAAAATTCCATAATAATGAAATTTAAAAAATTATTTGGGATGTATTTATTCCCTAATAAAAAAATAATAATGAAAAACCCAAAATACTCATGTTTCCTCCTAGAAGAAATCTTGATTACCCTTTTTTGCTTGACCATACTACTTCATCTCAGGTGGGTGATGATAGAAAAGAGGTTACCTGATCAAGAACTAAAAAATGTCGCATCCCTGATCCCTCTGTGTAGATTGGTCCTCTCCCTTTTTCTGAAACTAATTTTACTCTTCCATTGGCAACAACATTTTCTATATCTAGGTTTCTAATATAGTGGTTCATAGACCTTCTACATTTCCAAACAGAACTTTAGTAACTACCAAAAATTTTACTCTTTCATTGAATTCATGTTGAATGAATCTTTCTCTTCTATTTGAAAATTTTTCCAATCCATTATTTTCATTATTCAGAATGTTCTTACTTTGTTTTTTTCATTCCATATCATCTAATTTATCTCTCTATCCATGTACAACATTATCCTTTTCTTTCATCAAATTATTATCTGAAAATCATCAAATGGTTTATCTGAATTTGGAATCACATGGTCCAGATTGAATTTTACCTCCGATCCTCCTACACTCTAACACAGCTCTCCATTTTGAAAATTACTCAATGTCATTCATATAGATAGGAAATTTCTTCCAAAAATTATTTTCACCCTCTATTCACCAATGTCTATCACTAAACAGTATTCCATAAAATAGAACTCATTTATTTTACAATGACATCTTCAAGCATTCCTCTTAGTAATCTTACTGTTGTATCAGCTAGTTGATGCATAACTCCAGTAGGTGTAATCTCATTCACTACCAAGATTTTGAATGTTTCATATGAATTTATTTTACATTGAATCCTAAATCACATAATGTACTACCAAAATCATTAGTACCAGTGGTAACTAGAATGGAAATAATTCTTGGATCCCTCTGTTTCTTTACTAGGATTCTTGATACTGCTGTATAAAATTCTCCTTCCAGTTGAATGGTAGCTAATTCCTCCAACGTACACGTGTTTCTCACAAAATCCTTCATGAGTTTTTCATACATTGGAATTTTTTCAATTACGTCAGCAAATGGAATGTTGATGTGAATCTTTTTGAACATCACTAAAAACATTTTCTTCTTCTAAAAAATCGTTGGTATATTTTCTAGAAATGGAAATGGTAGCGGAGGTTGGTATGGTGGTGTTGCTTCTTCTTCCATAGTTTCCTCAACATTTAGTTCATTTTCATGACTTTCCACAACTGGTGGTGTTTTTTGTCCTCCAAAATCTATTCCCCTTCCTTATATCTTCTTTCAACTTCTACGTAATATTGCTTTCACATCTAAATGAGGATGATGTTTTGGGCATCTTAGAAGCTCTCCTCCTTGTATTTCTCGCAGTGTTTCGGCCATTTGACTGACTTGTACTTACAAGTTCCATCATGATGATTGTATGTTTCATGAATAATTTCTCAGTTCTTTGATTACAGTACCATGAACTCTTGAGTATGTCTTCATCTATTTAAGTTCATCTTTTGTGGTAGTCATGAATGATGAAAGTGTCTCCTCTAGTGAATGTAATTGACTAGTCTATGTGGGCCATTGTTGTTGACATTGATAACCTAGTTTCCTTAGATGAAATCCTTGATATTGATTTTTATTCTGTTTTTGTTGTTGTTGTTATTGGTGCCTCCACCCCTGTACACAATTTTGAAAATTATAATCATGGTAATTTTCATCATCATAGTACATACCGTGGGGGTTTTGGTGGACGATCATCACATCTATCATCATTTCCATGGTCTCTATTTGAGCATCCATTCCTCAATTGTCCACCATGTTTACATCTTGTACTCTTCCATCTTCAGGCTACCAATTAGAACTATTACTGGACATATCATCCAACAGCTCATAACATTCCTCATATGACTTTCACATTAGGAAACCTCCTACAACATCATCTACTTCAGACCTATTTCCCTATGAAAATACTTTGTAAAAATGTTTTAACTAAAATCTACATATTGATTCCAAGTTGAGGTAATGGTCTAATAAAAAAATTTATTCTCTTTCAAAAACTATATAATTATTCATCATTTAATTTCTCAAAATTGAGAATACTTACCTAAAAATCCATAGAAATTGATGGTGGGGAAAACATTGTTAAAAAATTTCTTAACAGGTCCACCAATGGAATAATTGAATGTAGGGGTAGACTATAGATCAAATCCCATGATTTATCTTTCTATTAAAATATAAATAACTAAACCCTCACAACATCTTTTGTGATGTTCTGTAATTAGATTGTGTCAAGAAATATCTAAAAAACATTTCATGTATGAATTGGGGTCTTCATGTGGTAGCTAGTTGAATTGCAACAAAAGTGTAATCATCTAAATAACCATATTCTTGATCTAAAAATGTTGTTCATTGATAGGTGGTATTAGAATTTTGGTTTTGAATCCCGTGTTTGGGGATTTACCGTAATTTATCAGTGCTTGTGCCCCTTTATTTCTTCCTTGAACTAGTGGCAATGATGGTTTTCCCAACTCCGGATTAGCTTCTTAAAATTTATCCCTACCAGCCACGTAGTTTTGTTATCGGTTGGATTCCACCTTCTCCTTTCTCTGGTGCCATAATTTCTTCTCAAAAATAGCGTCAAAAGAAGGATATTTAGTATTTTCCTTCCCATGAGTGAAATACTTGTGTAATTGATTACTTCCTGAATCTACAATATGAAAAAACAAATTGTAAAACAACGAATTAAAATAAAAGAAACCATCTAAATTTCTAATGAATTTAAGAATAATGAAAATCTTCCCCAGCAAAGGCGCTAATTTTTACCGCCCCACAGGGCGTCTTTAGATCCCTACGGTTCTATGAAAGAATAAAATTCATAAAAATCATACAATCACAACTCGAAGTGTTGTATTTGGTATTTCCGACTGTCAAAACCACAACAAAGATCTATATGTTATAAATTAATTAAGAAATTGAAATTGAAATTTATAGGTTGTTTGTGATAAAATATAAACAATATAAAGAATTATTGGGGTTATGGATAATAATGGGAGACTTTATAGGTTTATTTATTTTAAGGTTGGTGTGCAAGGGATTCAAGTAATATGGGTTTGTTCAGTTTTGGTGTTAGAATTGGGTCAGAATGGTTCCTTGGTTTTGGTATCTCATCATAGTCCTATTATCGCACTTTTGGAATGATCATATACTAAGCACAAACACAGAAATAGGCACCGAAGACCATTTTTAAACATCACTATCCATGATTGCACATTGGTCGTGAGAAAAGTATGCTAATTAAACAAAATAATTCTCTTTAAATCACATGGAATGTTCAGGCAATTAAAAAAATAAAGAAATTGGAATTGAGAAATGATATTCACAAAAATCCAAAACATGAATAAAATAAAGAAAAATAATCTCTAGGAATCACTCCCCCTACAAATCACGTCAACCAGCACTAGAGATACTTCTCTCTCTTGTTATGAGAAAGAATCATGGGATCCCGTGGAATAAAGATAGTGAAGAAATGCTCCAGGTGATCACTCCTTCATCTGATATTGTTGCTTTTCCATCTTCTCATCCTAAAATGTTTTGGATTAATGTCCAGGACCATTATTTATAGGTATTTTTCAACAAAACATATGGCTCAAGTCACATTATTTATTTCTACACATCACCCCCACCTGATTTTCACCTGAGATCCTCTTTTTTCATTCATCACATTGAATCCATGAAAATATCATATGTTGGTTTGACTGTCATTACTTTTTGTATTGGTGGTACATGACATGTAATTGGCATTCACGCTATGTATGCTCATCATGAATTGTATTTCACAATTCTGTTTCTCTATAAATAGTCACGACGTGTACTTGGGGTACATGAAATGTAACGGATTTTCTTTAGATTTTATCTCCTCTTTATCTCCAAAAATCTGGTGTCATTCTACTTGGCTTCACTTACAGCACAAAGGGTCGTTCAACTCATTTATCATCCAAATTCCATTCATTTTTAAAATAATCTTCATTTCCTACAACAAATCATAGTACGAGTAAATACATTCCAAAATTTCAAATATTTATCATTTAAATACATAATCAAAAATTTAGAACACATTAAAATATATGCATGAAATAAACATATCATAATTCATACCTTATAGTTTAAGCCCCATTTATTTATTACCAAAAGTTTAATTTTCAACCAATGTGCACCACACTCACCTTTATGTAAGTAGGAATATTTGATGATGGAATTCATGTTATAGTCAGGGGCCCAAAATAGCTCTAATTATACTCAAGATGATTCTTACCATTGACACCATCAATCATTTAAGGATACATGCATATGGGAAATGACAATTCATACATCCCATACAAATCATATTCAAAAAAAATATCATGAAATATGCCAGATCTTCAACATATTATTTATGACACTGAGCTGGACTCTTTGAGCATATATATTTGAGTTGATCATAAATGTAACCTAACTCAATTTCATCCAATTAGGGGATCCTACCAGGTGTAATAAAAAATAAATGTTTACCTTAGTAACTGTAGAGACCCAAGATTGACGTACATGGATATTACATTACTTTTTTAGAATAATTAATACATAACAAGAACTAACACTCAAGGACCGTAATAGTTTAGTGTCTTTGGAAACTCAGAACATAATCTTCTAATCATGGTGAAATATCATCAACATCTCCCATAAAGACCTTCCCCTTTTTTTCTTAACTAAAACCTTTCTTTAAATCCAGGGGAAAAGAAAACATATAAAGGGTGATCCAAATGCTCAGTAAGGGTAAGCATGGAGAAAATAAAACAAATTATATACATTTGAACTTAAAAACATGAACATAATGTTTAAACATAAAAAGCATGAGTGGTGAAATAAATCTTGGCAGTACATAAGGCATAGATCATAAAGGACCATTAATCATGATAAAATAGCATGGGAATAAAACATGTAATTGTGGAAAACCATTAAGCACATGATATTATTTCCATAGTTTCCAAGGCATTGCTTCCAAGACCATCTTATTGGAAAAAGACCCTTACTGAATCGAGTTCAATCCTTGTTCCAGTCCTGTATCATTGAACCGGATTAACATTTCATTCTATCCATGTCCATCTCTTGAGATATAAATCTTTACCCAATGCATTGGAGGGAGATATTGAAGTTTCCAACCACAGCGTAAGTGCGTGGGTGGATGTGCCCACTTGGCCTTTTGTCCTTAACAATGATCAATCTGGGATCAATACGACTATAAATGCCAGTATCCATGGATCGAATCACAGAAATAGAAAAAGGAAAGGAAAGTCCTATAACCACAAAGTAGGATCATTATAGGTTGATTATAATTAATTGAATCAATTTAAAAGAAATACCAATTGGGTGTTTTTTCATCGTTGATGTTCTTTATCACGTTCCGATGTGATTCGTTATTGCGTCGCAGAAGCCAAGTGTATACTTTTTCTAGCGGGGATCCACACATGTACCTCGTATCTCGGGACGTCACCAAAGGAGTCTCCGAGTGCTAGCGTGGAGAAACCTTTACTTGTGTTGTCCTCCTTGGATTGTCTTGATCTGTTAGAAGAGGATCTCTTTCGTTCTTGAGAGTGTTCTTGGAGGAAGAGGTTCTTTCATCCTTGAAAGAATTCTCCAGAGTTGTTATGCATAATGATTCTCTTATGTGTTGGAAAAGATTTGGGGTTGTAAGGATATTTATAATTAGGTTTGAGGTTGTAGAGTTATGATAATAATTAAATGTGTTACACGTTTTATTTATTTCATTGACTCTAATTTAAAACCCCCATGCCAAATAATTAATTCCTTGACATGCACCCATGCTGATTATAATAACTATCATTTAAACCAATATTATATCCTCAAAATCCCAACTGGAAAAACTACACGGCGTGTATTAATAAATACACGGCATGTATTAATAAATAAAGGGCGTGTATTAATAAATACATGATGTGTACTTGTTTTTCATTGAAAACTACATGGAGTGTACATTCAATGTACACGGAGTGTATATATTGTTTTCATTTATTCATTTCTATTCCATAAAGAAAACTACACAACGTGTAATTATTAATACAAGACATGTACTAGTTTTCCATGAAAAACTACACGGCGTGTAATCTTCAATACACGGTGTGTATATCTTGTTTTTTATTTACTTATTCCTCCATCATTAAAATGATTTTGGATTCCATGTATAATTATTAAATGACGTACGAGAATAATCTTTATTCTACTTGTGATACTTGAATTCATTTATTCTGTGACCCTCTAGGACTCTTTCTCATCGGCATTAAGAGGGCTTGCCTAAAGTCCAAGATTACTGTCTAGCAACGGTTCAAGGAACCCAAGAGAAAGAATTTGATGCCACATTGACGTATCACATCATATGAATGCTTACTATGTAATTTAATCCCTCTGTCTTGATATCTCATCAAGTAGGATTCATGGAAGTGTTATAAACCTATATGCTTGATCCGTTTTTCTTTGACTTCCTGAAATAAACTCATTGTTTACACCATGGCCATGGAATTTAATGCGACATTTCTATTTCAATCAAAGGGCTGAGATATCAACTTCCATAAATGGAAGGGAAAAATCCATCCTCTACTTATCCATTAAAAACATGTAACTCGTGACACACCCATAATCCGCTACTTCCTGCCAACTGTCTATGTGGCTATTTTCGTCAGTAAATCTAAGTGTGCGACTCATGTCATGAGTTAATGATAATATTCCAGTCTAAGGACCATTACACACACTTGTAGATAGCAATGTATGATGAATCCATGATATACAGAATTGCTATTGGGAAGTCTTTTCTCATAATCTCCCATCATGGAGATTACCAAGTGGGAACTCCATGAGAGAGAGTCTCATCTTCTCACGAGTACTCTTACATGATGGTCTATATACTATGTATCCTATCATAGTATGTCATCCCACCGTAGAACTTTATTTAAGAATATTGTTATAGTATTTCAAGGTTCTCATCATAGCGAGGATCCACCATGACCTTATCAATGCAACAGATATATCAGGACATTATTATATTATACTCATGAAGAAAAGTGAACAATATATAATTATTGAACATTCATGTAATCAAGGTACAAAACAGTTGGTTCTCAGGACACCAACCCTTATAAACTCCCACGTGGACTAGATCCAATTGCCTACGACTTTTAGTCCGATAGACCTTACATGATGATCATGTTTCTGCTGAGTCAAGACTTTAGTCAAGGGGTCTGCCACGTTTTCTTCCATGGAAATACTGCTCACTGCAACTTCACCTCTTTGAGAAAAATTCCCCAATATATGATACTTCTGAAGTATGTTCTTTATCTGCGGATGTGACCTTGGATCATTTGTAAGTGCCACAACTTTAGTATTATCACAATAGGGTGTGATAAGATCTTTACTGCCTGGTACTACATCCATCACATGGACGAAGTTTCACATCCATACTGCTTCTTTAGCTGCCTCAGAAGCTGTGATATACTCAGACTCCGCTGTAGAATCTGCCACCACACATTTCATTGAGCTCTTCCATTTCACTTCACCTCTTTTAAAACTAAAGATGTATCCATTCTATGACTTCATGTATTTTTGATCAGTCTAGAAACTAGAATCTACATGTACTCTGATGACTAGTTCCTCATCTCCTCCATAAACCAAGAACATATCCTTAGTACACCTCAGATACTTAAGGATATTCTTGACTGCCAACCAATGTCGTTCTCCTGGATCAGCTTGATATCTTCCTACCACACTTAATACGTAAGCAACATCTAGACTCGTACATAACATATAATACATGAATGACCCATTCGTGGATGCGTGATGAATCTCATGTGACACTGGAAACAATCCCCTCTTGGACGTTTCCATACTGAATCTCTTCAGTATCATGTCAATGTAAGTACTTTGACTCACGCCTAGCATTATCTTGGATCTATCATGATGGATCTTGATCCCAAGAATATATGATGCCTCTCCCAAGTATTTTATGGAGAAGCATTGATACAACTATGCCTTAACTGACTGTAAGACAGGTAATTCGTTTCCGATTAGTAATATTTCATCAACATATACTGTTAGGAAAATGACTGCACTTCCACTAAACCACTTGTAGACACATGGGTCACATTCATTCTTAATAAATACAAATTTCGTTACAGCTTCATCAAAATGAATGTTACATGACCTTGATGCGTTCTTTAATCCACTAATGGATTTCGGCAACTTGTATACCATGTTTGCATCCTTTGGAGTCACAAACCGTTCAGGTTGTGTCATGTAGACATCTTCCTGGAGGTTCCCTTCAAGGAATTCTATTTTGACATCCATTTTCCAAATTTTAAAGTCATGGTAAGAGATAATGGCCAATAGGATTCTGATGGATTTCATCATCACAACCGGTGAAAAAGATTCATCATAGTAAATTCCTTGACGCTGTCTAAAACCTTTTTCAACCCGTCGTGCCTTATTGGTGCTAAATTTCTCCTCAATGTCTATTTTCTTCTTGAATACCCATTTATTACCAATAGGTTTTACATTATCTAGAGGATCTACCAAAATCTAGACTTGGTTTTGGTACGTGGAATCCATTTCAGAATTCATGGATACATGCCACTTAGAAACGTCTGTGCCTTCAACTGCTTCCTTGTAGGTAAGTGGTTCATAATTTTCATCCTATAATGAGTCACCATCCATGATGATAAGAAAACCATATAATTTTGGTTCTCTCACCTCTCTCGGGCTCCTATGCAGTTCTTGTGTCTCTGGAACAGATTGTTCTTCCACGGGGCTTTGTGGAACTTGTTCTTGTGCCAACTTCTATGTATCTTATGCCTCGACTTCATCGAAGTCTATCTCACTCCCACTATCTCCTTTGGATATGTTCTCCCTCTCAAGGAATATGGCTTGTCATTCAACTGTAAACTTTTTATCTGAGGGTTTGTATAGGTAATATCCACTTGTTTCCATAGGATATCCTATAAAGATACACTTTGTGCCTCGGGGTGCAAGTTTGTTACCTGAAAAGGCCTTAACAAATGCTTCGCTACCCCACACATGTAAATTTGATAACATGGATTTTCATCCACTCCATAACTCGTATAGAATACCATTTATCGATTTAGTTGGTACTTGGTTTAGTATTTGTGTTGATGTTTGTAATGCATATCCCCAAAAGGATATTGGAAGACTCACATGACTCATCATTGCTCTCACCATGTCCTATAGGGTGTGGTTCCTCCTTTCACTTGCACCATTCCACTAAGGTGTATAAAGAGGAGTGATTTGAGATATAATCCCAAACTCCTATAAGAAATAAATAAACTCCTTATTATGATATTCTCCTCCTATGGATGAGCGGAGTTTCTTAATCTTCTCACCAAGCTGGTTCTCAACATCATTCTTGTATTCTTTGATCCGATCAAAAGAATTTGACTTATACCTTATTTAGTAAATATATCCATATCTACTAAAATCACCAGTAAAAGTTAGGAAGTAAGAGAACCCACACCTTGATTCAATTAGAAATGGTCCACACACATCTGTCTGAACTAATTCTATATGCTCTTTATCCCTTTCACCTTTCCCACTGAATGGGGTTGTGGTCATTTTACCTTGTAAACACGCATGACAAAAACAAAGTGGTTTTAGTTCAAAAAAATATAAATACCCATCTTGATGTAATTTTGTCAAACATTTCTCAATGACATGACCATGATGGTGATGCCAAAGTTGGTTTTGGTATGAGTCATGTGAATTGACTTTGTCATCAATTTCCATTACTTGGTTTGTGTAGTCTAACACATAAAGGTCGTTATATAAATGTTCCCAACCTAAACAAATGTTATCTTTATAAAAGTAGAAACATTAATTTACAAACATGATCATTAATCCATCAATATCTAATCTGGATACTGAAATAATGATTTTAGTAACAGAAGCCACATAATAAAAACCCTTTAACACCAATATCATTCAAGTTGGAAATGTGAGGTGGTAGTCCCCGATAGCTACAGCAGCAAGTCTATCTCTGTTGGCTTCTCGTAGATCTACCTCCCCTCGATCAATCTTCCTGAATCTACTTGGTTCCTTTATTTGGATAAACATGTGAGCACCACAAGTAGTATATAACACCAAATTAGTATAAATAGATAGAGTGAATTCAATAAAAAATGCACCTGAAGATTCCCCTTGCTTCCTTTTCTAGGTGCATTTTTTCTTCCAGTGGCCCTTCTTGCCACAAGCGAAACAAACAGCATCATGTTCCCTTACCTCCCCTTCGATCTTCCTTTTCTTGGATGGACTTGAAGAAGCTTTGGGCTTAAATATCTTATCCTTACCTTTAATTTTATTCACTATGTGGATAGAAGGCTTTTCACACTTCATTTCATTGTCCACATGGAGAATAAGGATAATAAGATCAGACAGAGAGTTCTAGTGTTGTTCATGTTTAAGGTCACAACAATGTTTGAGAAGCTCTGGGGGAGTGATGCAAGAATTAGATCAGTACCCAGTTCTTTGGGGAGATTAAACCCTATAACCTCCAGGCGCTCAATGTAGCCAATGATCTTGACAACATGAGGCCCAGCTGAGGCACCCTCTCCAAGATTACTCTGGAATAGAGCCTTGTAGAGCTCAAACCATTCCTATCTTGCTCTCTACTGGGATAGACCACTGAGGTGCTCGAGCATGCTGTAGGCATCCATGTCTTCATGAGACTTCATGAGCTCACTAGACGTTGATGACAACATCAAACACTGAACGTCATGTGCATCACTCAAATGTTCAACATAGACCAGGAAAACTTCACCACTCACCCATAGGGCAGGCGGATTAGGAAGTGAGGACTCCAGCACATAAAAATTTGGATCATGGCATTGGATAACCCAAAGGCTCCAAAAACATTCATGGAAGTTACTGTCGGTGAGGATATTTTCTTTGTCCAAAATTGATCGCAGAGAAAATGTGGTTGACAAGTTTGCCATTTTGATTCTACAAATTTAAATAGAAAATTTATCAGTACTTTCTTGATAACATTTTATGAGAAATAATAAAAAATTTATTAAGTCTCCCACTATTTTATCATTTTCCAATGGCCCTCACTATTGAACTCAGAATGTCCAGTTTCTTTGACATTCAAGTGGGAAGGATCCGTATTCCCCTTCACATAACCCCAACAAGGGTTGGTCAAGCTATTTGAAGGTATTTAGGTAGGCTGGTCTTTGCCAACTATGAGATTACAGTTCCTTGATCTATTTAGTGGACTCCCCAGTCCTGAAATCCTGATTGGATTTCCTCAACTCTTGCCTCCAATATTACACCATGCCTATCAAGGGCTATTCCTCTTTATGTAATTTGGGTAAGTCTACTCGATTCCTTTCATAAGGGATTCCCTTATAAAAGAATGTGTCCCAAAAATGGTTGGTCAAACACATAGTTTTATTGAGTCTTTCCCTTAATCATGTAACGGAAGGCTTGGTCTGACTTAATATGGTATTGAGGGATTTTAATCTTTATGTGTAGTTTCTCATTATCAAATGCTTGTTAATATTATGTGATGCTTTCTTAAGTGATTAACCATGTTTCAATAATGTTTACGCATAGTCCGGTTTTTATTTTATTCCATATTTGCATGCTTTTTTATTTCATTAATTATGTGATCACGACAACACATACATAATAAATAAACCATGCAATCAGATAGAAATAAAATAAGAGTGTATGATCATGAGCTTCTATTGGTTAGCTTATCTAGCGGTTTGATAAGCTAACCCTGTCCTTGGGAAAACTCCTTGAACTGATGGTTCATGTTTTGCAGCTCCCACCTGTACATCTTTGTATCTTCTTGGGTTGGTTTCACCTCAGTTTCGGGTTTTGAATCGTCTCCTATGGCTTGGGAGATCCTCTATTACATGGGTTTACATTAAAGAAACCATGGGAATGCAGGCCCTACATTTTATTGGAGGAAGGCTCGCAGGACAACAAATTTAAATAAATTTAAATGAAACCATACACACATACAATGGGTCATTGGTCTAGCTCATGATCATCCATAGCATGCAACGACATTTATGCATATTTAGAATTCAAATTCTTCTAATCCTTCTATTTATTCAAGATAAGTCGTGCTTGAATTCAATTAATTATGATCTTATAATTAATCAATTCTTTATCTTAAATTCCTTTCTGAATTTCCTTGAGATTTATCTCATCCATATTCCTTGTACAAGTCTTTGTACTTTTGGAGGAAACCGGGTAAATTTTTTGAAAGTATACGGCGTGAAGTTTATATTTACACGACATGTATTTATTTTCACCTTTTATCCAAAGTACACGCTGGGGGCTTTGGAGTGTTGTCTGTACTTTGGATATTTTAGAGTACATGGCATGTAGAAAAATCATACACGGCGTGTACTTCCTTGTTACGTGGTAACCAGCCTGGAGATCCCGTGTACTTGGTACGCGACTTCTCCTTTGTACACGGTTTCACTTGGGCTGGATCAAACTACATGGCGTGTTTCTCTAACATACACGCCATGTATTCTAGTTCCCACGCGCCGTTTAATTCTGGTCAACATGGGGTGTTAAATACTTTTGTGTAATCAATTCACATGGCATGGTTTGGCACACCAGAACCGGTTCGTTGAACCTAAGTACAAGGCGTGTAGTTTTAATTACACGCCGTGTATTCCCTTGTTGTACAGACAGAAAGAGTGCCTCCTCAGGATGGGATCCTTGTTTTTATTTTAATCAAAATTTAAATTAAAGGGTTTTTTTTGTGATATGAATCGAGAAACTAAGGAGGAAGAATATATCTCGTTTATTTAGATTTATAGAAACGATTTATTTCTAATTGAATCAAATATAAATGCGTAAATTATCAACAAAAATTAAATAACTAAAATCAATGTTGTACCTCCATCTGATACCATTTGAAGGTTCTGACCACAGCGGAAGTGCGTGGGTGGATGTCCCCACTTGGCCTTTTTCATTAACAATGATCAATCCAGGATCAATACGATGATAAACGCCAGTCTCCATTTATCGAATCATAGAAATGGACAAAGAAATGGAAATTCTCGAAACCACAAAGTACGATCATTACAGGTTGATTATAATTAATTTAATCAATTTAAAATAAATACCATTTGGGTATTCTTTCTTCGTTGATGTTATTGATCACGTTTCGATGTGATTCGTCGTTGCATCGTAGAAGACAAGTGTAGACATCCTCTTGCGGTAATCCACACATGTACCTCTTATCTCGGGACGTCGCCAAAGGAGTCTCCGGGTGCTAGCGTGGAGAAACCTTTTCTTGCATTGTCCTCCATGGATCGTCTTGATCCGTTGGAAGAGGATCTCTCTTGGTCTTGAGAGTGTTCTTGGAGGAAGATGTTCTTTCGGCCTTGAAATAATTCTCCAGAGTTGTTATTCACAACAATTCACTTGTGTGTCAGAGAAGAGTTTGGGTTGTGAGGATATTTATAATCAGGATTGAGGTTGTAGAGTTATGACAATAAATAAACGAATTGCATGCCTTATTTATTTTATTGACTCTTATTTAAAACCCCCATGTCGAATAATTAATTCCTTGACATGCGCCCACACTGATTATAATAAATATCATTTAAAACAATATTATATCCTCAAAATCCCGACTGGAAAAGCTTCATGGCATGTATTAATAAATACACGGCGTGTACCTGTTTTTCATTGAAAACTACACGACATGTAAATTCAATGTACACGACATGTATATATTGTTTTCATTTATTCATTTCATTTCCATAAAGAAAACTACACGGTGTGTAATTATTAATACACGGCGTGTACTTTTTTTCCATGAAAAACTACACGGCGTTTAATCTTTAATACACTGTGTGTATATCTTGTTTTTCATTTCCTTCATCCTCCATCATTAAATCAATTTTTTATTCATTGAATAATTATTAAACCACGTATGAGAATAATATTTATTCTACTTGAGATACATGAATACACTTAGTGTGTGACCCTCTAGGCCTCTTTCTCGTTGGTATTAGGCGGGCTTGCCTAAAGTCCAAGATTACTGTCTAGAAACTGGTCAAGGCACCCAAGAGAAAGAAGTAGACGCCGCATTGACGTATCACCTCATATGAACACTTTCTGTGTAATTTAATCCCTCAGTCTCGATATCTCATCAATCAGGTTTCATGGAAGTGTCATAAACCTATATGCGTGATCTGTCGTTTCTTAACTTCTTGAAATAAACTAGTCGTTTACACCATGGCCATGGAATTTAATGTGACAGCTCTATTTCAATAAAAGGGAAGAGATATCAAATTCCATAAATTGAAGGGACAAATCCTTCCTCGACTTATCCATTAACAACATGTCACTCGTGATGAACCCAACGTACTCTACTTCCCGCCAACTGTCTGCGTGATGGTTTTCGTAAGTAAATCTAAGTGCCCGAGTCATGACATGAGTTAATGATAATATTCTAGTCTAAGGACCATTACACATGCTCGTAGATAGAAATTTCTGATGACACCAAGACATGCAGAATTGCTACTGGCGGGTCTATTCTCATAATCTCCCATCTTGGAGATTACCTAGTGAGAACTCAATGAGAGAGAGTCTTGTCTTCTCACGAGTACTCGCACATGACTGTCTGTATACTATGTGTCCTATCATAGTATGTCATCCAACCATATGACTTTATTTAATAATATTGTTATATAATTTCAAGGTTCTCATCATAGTGTGGATCTTCCATGACCTTATCAATGCAATAAATAATCCATGACATTAATATATTATAGTCATTAAGAACAATGAAAAATATACAATAAGTGAACATTCATGTAATCAAATTACAAAATAGTTGTTTCTCAGGACACCAACCCTTACAGATATAGGTCCCACCCATCTCATAATGAAATCATTCTTACATGTGCCACAACATAAAAATAAATCATTCATTATAACCCAATGAATAAAATGGGTTTCATAAACATCATCCCATAATAGCATAATCCATATAAGACAAATGGATATCATTTCATCATAAGAAAAGTGAGACCATGTAAATCATAGAGACATTATACGTGTACCATACACATATGAAATAATTTCATCTTATATGGAAAATGGTTTTGATAAAACACTTGAAATGAATTCTTGAGAAAAATATCCTTTCTTCTTAAAAATCATTTTCTTTTCACAAAATGCCATGAAATTTCAAAAGAAAAGGTTTTTGTTGAAATTATTCATGAAATCTTGTTGAGTAATATTAATGAAAATAAGGTGTCATAAAACATTAAAAAACATGTTTATGCTATATAAGATAAATAATATTTTTCTCATACTTTTGTCAGAAAAGTCAAAAAGTTCCTCGTTTGGTAAACAAAAGAATGATTCCTTCCATAACACAATGTCAAAATCTAATAGGGGTAAAAATGGATTTAAAAATACATGGAATAATATTAAAAACTTCATGAAAAACATTTTTATGGACATGGATGAAAAATATAACCCCAGTAAATACTTACGTATAAGCAATCTCAGATAAAAATGAGATTGCAAAATTATCCCTTACCTTATATCCAATTTCTTTCGTATGTGTACGAGACTCTTGTATAGTGGGTTTAAACATATTATTAACCTGTAAAAGAACCATAATAATATTTATGATATCATATATGATTCACTTATAACTTTATCTTACCCGTTCATTTGTCAATTTCATGTTAAAGTCGCTTTTTGGGTAAAATCGTATCATTTATCGTACGTGTTTGGACTTGTTGTTATTGATATTATTATTACATATATCATGATACACTTACTTCCAGAATGTAAAACATGTTTTATATATCATATATATTCAGGATATATATGTAAATAATATATAGATAAATGAAATGAAATACACCTTTCATGGAGACGGTATACCGTACGTACGCATGAACACTGTTTTCATTTCCTTATTGAATTGAATGGATGTAAGTAGATGATATATATATATATATATATAAAAATCCGGTAACATTATTATGTCATAAATTTAATCATTATTTATTATATATAAACCTTATAATCATTCTGGAATGGTTAACATGGAGAATGAATCTCATCGCGTTGTGGAGACGGTAATCTGTACGTTCGCACAAGCGATGATACTGTTTCCATAATTTTTGAATGGAAATATAGTGGACGATATAATATCTGAGAATAATTATGATGTTATAATAACCATATATAGTTATTATTTACACCATTTTACCCATCCAACTAAGGTGGTGGTGGAAAAACAGATTACACCACAGCGTGGAGACGGTATTTCGTACGTACGTACGCGGGTTGATTTCATTTTCCATTGGATGGATAGAAGGTGAAATGGGGTTGCTTAATATTTATAATAACATATCATTATATTATTGATACTTATTTTATCACATTATAATGAAACAACTAAAGAAGAATAAGTTGAAGAAGAAAGAAACTGGAAAGAATCAGTAGAAGAGATTACCTCTTCTTCGACACACCTCTTTTAAGCTTCCTCTTAAGGCACTGGAGTTTGTCTTTTGAGAAGACCAGAACCTCTATAATATAACTATAGATGTTGAGAAGAAAAATTGGTGGGTTTCTTCCGAGCTTTAAGGATGAAAATTGTGTGAAGAGGAGAGGGAAGGAGGTGCCCTTATAAAGGAGAGGAGAGGGGAACTTTTGGAAACCTTGAAAATATTAATTAGTAATAAAATGAAAACCCTCTTAAAACCCACCAATAATGACTCAATTCAAATATTAAATGAGATAGGGTTGTATTATAATCAAACAATAAAATTTAGAGTTGTTTTATGTTTATGTTAAACCTTATCAACATGATTTATCACTATTTAATCTATTTAATTTTATTTGTGGTAATAAAATTATTAATTATAAATTGTTATAAATACATACTCAAATGTTGTAAATTTTCCATAATTGGATACTTTATAACCTCTTATAATATATAATTTTAAAGTTTTAGTTTTTAAACATTTTTGTGATATTTATATAATTTAATAATATATTATTTTTATAAAATATCAACAGTTACAATTTTGACACTATTCATTATTTGAAATTAAATAAAAACCACACAGAAGATATGTTCGAAACAAAATATATAATAGATTCCTAAAATTTTATATTCACCAAAAAAAATTAAGCCGAACATTACTTTTTTCATATAGTATTTATTGAAATATTTTTAAAACCATTTATTTGGTATATCTCTTATTAAAATAATTACCATGACATTTTTGTATAATTATTTAGTATACTTATTTGTTGCATAAAAATTTCAAATAAAATCCTATGATACATATAAATATAATAACTTTCATAATAATATTTTTAAACGAATTTATCATCTTAAAATCACAACACTTAAATTTTTATATTTATTAAATTATGAAGGTGACAACTTTGACATCATTTAAAATAAAATAATATAAATGTCCTAATCTCTTTTATACGGCTCTAAATGGTCCCCAAGTCTACCCTTGTATGCTTATGGTATAGATATACTCGAAAATTAAATTTTGGTCTAGTTTTTTGGCCTTTTTATGGGTATTATTATTTTAATAAAAACTATATTATTAATTTTTCACATAGTAAATAATTTCTGCATCATTAATGTATAAGCTATTAAAGTAATTAAATTTTTTCTAAAAATCACAAATAAATTACCATAATAAAGAAAACCATATTATCTTTAAAATAAGTATTTATAATAATATTTATATTCGGAATAACATTATATTGAAAATACTTTAATTATTAAATTTTGAGTGAGACATATTTCACTTTCCTTTAAATAAAATAAATTAAAGGTCATAATCACTTCCAAGTGGGTTCAAATAGATTAAATTTCGACCCAAGTATGATTTATAATGAATTATAGTAATCCAATTATATTAAGAGAAGTGTTAGGGTAATTTCATAATATTATATTTACCCTTAATTACCCAATTTACCTTTAACTAAGGTAAATAAAATTTATCCGTAGTTACTATTCATAGTGCCCAAAAAAAGCCTATTAACATAATTTGGAACTACTGATTCCAAATATGAAATAAATTTCTCCAAATTCAAAACACAAATGTTGTAGTATTTAATTTAAAATTAATCCCACTGTTAAGAAAACGAGTTTTAAAAGTTAAAACATTACAAAAGATTGAACTGTTTTAACTTATGAATTCAGTGTAAAATTAATTATAATGAATTAAATTATATTAAATGGTAAAAATATATTCTATTTATAATTTAAAACCATTCAATATTATAAGTTAACCATATAAATAATCTTGATGAAAAATCTTGTTTTTAACTAAAATTATGCTTATTTTTACTATTCATCAAAATAAGAAACATATCAGAAAAATATCCAAAATTTATACAAAGTAAATTTTTATATCCTGATTCAAAATATTAATTTTATTTTGTAAAATTTAACTTATAAACATGTAAAAAAATAAATTTAATGTGGGTTCTACATCAAAAGGTGACAAAACTGTATTTTTTGAAAAATACTTATTTTACAAGAAAAATTTCATTTGTTCTCATACCATGTTCTATAAAATGTGTAAGATGAATTATAATGTCATAAAATTCAAAATTTAGTTACTAATATTCATAACAGCTGGTTCATAATAATATTATATCAATATATCATTCTTTAGTGAAACTCATTATTACGTACAACACACGCTATTGAGGATGGTTGCTCTTGCATGCAACACAAGCCAAAAATAGTTTTTGCGTATAATATAAGCAAATAATTTGTTGTGTATAGCACAAGATAATTTTGGAGTATCATACAACACAATAAATCAATGAAATTAAAATAATATTTTTCATAAAATCTTGGGGGTGTTACATTCTACCCCCCTTAAAAGGAATTTCGCCCTCGAAATTCGTCGGGGTTATAAATGGTTTACTACTTGAAAGTTTATTTAATAGAAACCCACATCATAAAAAGGAATACCAAAAATTAACTTTAAAAACTAAATTAGGAAATGTAACGGTTAACCAAATTAACTAATCTCTGGGTTTCAACATCAGAGAACATAGGTTAAAATATGGATATAGAAGAGAAATCTGACCATCATGTTCTGATGGATAGTGGTAGAGAACATGGATATGAAAAATCCGAAAACCACAAAGCCATAAATTTGTGATGATCTAAGGTACCATCTAATTTATCAGATATTAGGGCAATAGGACAACATTTTTGGTTTTCAAGATCATTTCTCTAAAGGTGAAAAAACTGGAATTAGAAGAAATACTTTCTTGATTTTGGTAAAATATCCACATTGGTCATTCCTTGAATAATTCCCACTTCATCTATTATGGAAATGAAGTTGAATTTGTCATTTTTGATGTGTTAGCAGATCATGTGATATAATGATAGGTCATTCCATCTGTCTCAAAAAAAAATGTTATCAATAGTTATTAAATATACATAAGTCTGTCTATAGTGAGATTAATCATATATGATTCCTAAAATGGACTTATACTTCATATATCATACCACATAATAAAATAAAACTAATTTATACTAACCAGGGACATCCTGTAGGCTAGTGGTATATGATAAAGGTCTGTCGCACTTCAGTTGTGGGTTCGATTCCCACAGCCTTGTCCGACGTGATGGGTTGTCGCTTGTCCTATGGGTTGTCGTTTTTCTAAAACTATACTATTATAACATTCTAGAAATAATATCGAATAACGAGTTCTATCCTAAAATAATACCATCTGATGTCCAACATAATCCATTCCAATCTTTAGGCTTATCCAAAATACATTTTTCCAGTCTCATAGTATAAAGAAAAGGATTACATGAAAGGTCACATAACAAGCACGTGAATACCATCATTTTTGCCCCATATATCATAAGATATATCTTGTTGATCACTATTGATGATCCTTTTCATCACATTGTCTAAAAGAATGAAAAGGTAAATGACTTGGAAAAAAGTGATTTATACTTTGAAGAAAACATAAACCATCAACAAAGGAATGAAAAAGGAGTCAGAGTACCTAGGGTCGCGCAAGTTCCCTTACTGTCGTGCAAGTATAATTGCGCACCGCCTAATGGTCACGCAAGTGACTTGCATGCCCTAAGTGATAACCTCATGTGGTCTTCTCCAGTCTATAAATACCCTCAGTGGGCCCCCCATTTGGGAAGGAATTTTTTCAGAATTCAGATACAGAGCTCTAAACGCCCATGTCTCTTCTTCAAGTCTTCCGAACACTTCTAAGGCAATTCTTTACCTAGAATGGAAGTTCTAAACAAGTGGAGTAAGGTCTAAGTGTTAGAATTCACTAACACCTGCGCACCTAAGGTGTTTTACCCTCAAGGGAAATGAATATACTTGCGCACCTTCTTACCTACTCATTAAAACTTGTGCGCCCCTCTTCTGGAAGTACCTCAGGATAATTCTAAAGGCTTTGGTCAAGGATCTCCCAAGTATTACCCTACTGGTTAATAATCGCGCAAGTACCCATGTGTCGCGCAGGTATACCTGCGCGACCAGGACTTGCGCGCCCATGCAGTACCTGCGCGCCTACCAGGACTTGCGCGCCCCTGTCTATTTGGGTTCCTTTCCAACACATTTCACCTCTCTTATACCATTCCACCTCTCCTATTCAAGATTCAGTCTTCAAGACACTCTACAAAGCCATTTATGGCATGATTTCTTGATTTGACTTCCTTATCAGAATGGAACTCTGTGGAACATCTCTCAAAACCTAGTGATTTATATATCTTTATGTCACTAAAATTAGAGATTGCATTCATTCATCCTCATCCTTTAAGATGAGAGAACCCTATTCATGGGCCTCCTTTTCAAGAGTAAGTCCAAGTCATAATTCCCATTAATTTTGGGCATCCTCTTTAGGAGTAAGCCCCAAGTCCTTCCTAATCTGGGCATCCTTTTCAAGAGTAAGCCCCAAGTCCCCTAATCTGGGCATCCTTTTCAGAAGTATGCTCCAATCTTAAAATTCCAAAATATGGGAATCCTCAAGAGTAAGCCCCAACCATAATTCTCTTAACCTGGGATTCTTTTTCAGGAGTAAGCCCCAGTCTCAAATATGGGAATCCTCCTCAGGAGTAAGCCCCATGTCCCTTTAATTTTCAAATCCCTTTAACCTGGTACTCCTTTTTAGAAGTAAACCCTAGTCTTAATTTCTCTTAACCAGTCCTAATTTACTTTTGATCTGGGCTTCTTTCTCAGGAGTAAAACCCAATCATAAGTCCCCTCCTAACATGGGCATCTTCCTTAAGAGTAAGCCCTAATATTAGGGTATCCAAATCTTCATGAAGTACATATACCTTTATGGACCCTGTTCCTGGATTTCATCCCTGATGTGAATCGTAATCTTTACCTATTATTGGGAATTCATACATACATATGCCCCACATCATTGCATCTTTCATGGCACAGTTGTCTGGTTTCACCAATACCTCTTGTTTCTCACACCGAGCATGACTCATGTGAGCTTAGAGTGTAAAAGTAATAATGACATCTTTATTTGTGCCATCAATCATGCATAAACATCATACTCCCTTACTCGAACTACATGGGTTTTGATTCATTTTCTAAACAAAGGATACGTAGATAGCCTATCTGTGGGTACGATCCCAATTCTGAAATAATCAATGTTTTTCTGAATGACAATATACTTCAAGTGCCCCACTGAGTGGATTTAAAACTAGTATGGTCATCATAATGACCAAAAGACTTTAATGTATTGAAGGATACCATTGAATAAGAATCTCTAACAAATACAGATGATTCTCTATCGATGAAGAACCTTGAATACATATAAAAGATTCTATAAATTTCCTATATATTCAATCATTGATTGTCATATCCAAAGGAAAGCTCATTTTATACTTGGTAATGTAATAAGGATTCTCGAACATGACTTAAATCTATAAAGAGAGTCCCAGAGTAGACAATAATTCCCCTAAAAAATGTGTGATTAGTCCGACCTCCCATCCTCTCGACCGATGAAAATTCCTAAGCCTCATCAGTCCACAACCAATGAGCGCCTACCTTTGGAAAGTAGGTTCAAATGGATATGGAATAATTGGATGTTTCCGGTTCTGCGAACAAACCCGTTAGAACCCGCTTGGAATGTTTGAATATTAAATCAATGAGATCATCCCCCATTCCAGACGAAAAAAATGGTGAACCTGACGTGAATCCTTAACCAAGTTAAAATGATGTTTTACATATTTGTTAAGCCCCTATTTAAAACACAATGATAGGGAAAAAACAATTATTGACATATGTGCCCATCCAAAAGATCTAGTGGCTGAATTTACCTTGATTACGTCTGTTATATCAAACAGGAACTCTTTTCCAATATCATATACATTTCCAAAATTGCTTCTCTTAAGTTCACTTCTGTGAATACGTCTGCTATGAAAACCTCTGCTGTGAATGCCACTACTGCTACTCCTACTAGATCGTCGTCTGTTCTGAGGATGATATCACCTACTCAGCGTCTTCAACGCTGGGTATCAAATGCAATGGTTAAGGAGTACCATCAAAATGGTACCATTCCAACTCTGGAGGCTACCCGACAAGCCCTCCAAGTGAACAACTCACACCGGTCGTCCGGACAACGACGACCAGTGATTAAGAAGCAGGTGGTGCCAACCCCCATCTCCAACCATTTCAGGTCATTATCCCCAGAACACAATCAACATTCGCTCCCTGATTCAGGGGAGGTGAGTGAGCAGGTCCCTCAAGGCCTTAATTCAAGCAAACAAGAGTTCTTCACAAGGGATCCTATCAAAAATCACAGCCATACTCATGCGGCAGTGTGCCCTCAACATGATGAGGGTATCGACTCTAGGCGTTCGGCTCAGGTTCCTCGATCCCGAGAAGGAAAGAAGAATCGCCAGAGGTGAAATCCGGTCAACAGTGAGAAGGTTCTCATCTCTACCATCTCCGGAGAAGTCCACCATCCTATCATGGTGGCAAGCAACGAGCAGGCACACACACCTGCCCGTTTTAATTCCGATGTCCAGCAGACTCGTCTTGCAGCATCACGCCAATTCCTCCAGGTAATTTCAGCAGAGTACTATAGGCAAGAACATATACCTATTTATACATCATCATCTAGTCAGTAGGCTCGTCTGACTACATATGATGGAGCTCGTCAATGACGTTCGGCAAAGTGCAATCAGCAGGCACATACACCTGCTAGTATTGATCAAACCTACCAACAGTCTCGCTTGGTATCACATGGAGAGGTCAGTCGGAAAGCTCAGGTGACAAAAAAGAGGCAGACTCAAATTTCTGCCCCAACACTTGAGTACTGTCAGGATTCACTGACAGGAAAAGGAGGACAGGAGCAGGCACATACACCTAATCCAAGCACAGAATGGACGTATATCCCCATTTCGGAAGCTGAAGTCACCAAGCATATTCTATCAATGGTTAAAGAGCAGAATAAAATCCCTGCTTATATTATGGATGCTTTCCAGGATATTATAACAGCTTTAGAAAAATATCAGGGAAAGACACATAAATATATCCCTACTAGTGGAGTGACACATCAACAGTTCACTCCGGAACAGACACACACATATTTTTTAGTCCAAGAGGGTTGTGGGGCATACTCCCCCATATCATACGGACAACCAAGGCAGGCACATACACCTAATTTGAGTAATGATTGTTAGCCTAACCTAGACATCTCTCCTGATCAAGCACATACACCTGGTCAGAGCAGCCGCTTTCATCAACAAGTGGTTTCCAAGGTGATTAAGAAGACATCTTAGAAGAAGACCTGCCCAACGCAGTTAAGAGATCAAGATCCAATCTGTAACAAGGCCTTGCTCGATGCTGGAGTTCATGAAGCCCTCATACAGTTATATGTTGGATTCTAAGATTATACTCCCTCATTTCCCAATAGTGGGAACATTAATTCTAATGGTCTTCATAAAAAACTTCCTCATGAAGGCTTGCTTCATGAAAATTTGGTCGATCTTGAAGTTTCAACTTTAGATGAGAGCCGCATGAACCCTTTGTGTGGTCAAAAGACCAAGGATCAAGAGATCTCATCTTTTGTTGTAACCCACCATGGTGTTCCTCCCCATGATGATGAATTTTTCTGCGAAAGTCCTCTCCGCAGTAGTGATGCACATTTCCTGGAAAATGCTCTAGTGGACAATGTAGTACCAAGAAATCCCTTTTATCACGAGGCACTTGAAAATGCAAAACAAGTCATGTTTGATGCTTCATCCCTAGCAGGTGAAATACTTTCTAAATTAGAAGATATCCCATGGTGTAGGTCATTCTCCGAACCACCCCTAATTCATGAATCTTCTAGTTTGATCAGTGATTTATCTACCAATTTTGTTGAATCCAATGAAGAAACAAGGAAGAACTAGCTCTTGTCAAATCAGGTAGAATAATATTCATTTAATGATCAAGAGGAAATGATGAACATGATAAAACAACTGGTGAAAGTTGAAGTGCCAGTCATGTTTTGGATTCTGGATGACTCTCAGTATGACATTCCCGAGATATTGACAGAAGATGGAATTCATGATATTCGTCTCAACATATGGAAAAGTCTTTGTCGGTTGAAAAATAAATTATTATCTTATGATGAATATGAAAATCATGTTAATATAATAGAAGGGTTACAACGTCAGATTGATGTGGCATCTCTATCAGTCTCTCGATATCCGAAGGCTGAAAAGTAGCAGACAGCCCTTCAACGTTCATGCCTTGGCGCACTAAGAAGATTGCGCCAGTTAATTGCCATTGCCCCATCTTGTATTCATGTCAGAGGATGGGGTGTTCATGGAGCACTACATTTCACTGTGCTCTCTAGTCAGCATAGCCTGCCGAAAATGGTATCATGCAATGTTAGTGCCCGTGGCTGGCCACATTCAATGGGTTTTGTTTGTAATCAAAAGCTTTCCCAAGAACAGGACTCAACTAGTTATTCTGAAAATCAAGAATACATAGAACAGTTGTTGAATTACTCCTGCATCAAGCAAATGAGAATATTGAATAGGACTATCATATGGAGCAAGCACGTCATCAAGTGATAGAATTGTCAGAAATCATCCAAAGGTATTTCGAGCCAGGTGATAAAAGTGGATGTTGATTGATGCATCCAGCTAATTTCCGGACAAAGGTCCGCAAGATCAGGATAACTTTTAAGAAAGACTCAGACATAGAATTTCAAGAGCCTCCCTAGCTTGCCTGACTGGGGAGTCTTTTAACTCAACCCTTGGAATCAACAAATAAGATTCAAGGATTTGATCAAAAATAGAAGGAACAGCCCCAGTCCATCAGACTGGGGACTTTTTCATATCATCAATCCCCTCCTCAAAGAAAATCGGTCTTCGCTCGATTGGGGAAGAAGCCATAAGAGGAATAAAAAGCCAAATTAACAGGAGATTCTCTCCAAATTACGGTTCTTCAAGAAGTTACTGAGGGATCGAATCAACCAAAGGAAATGTCCTATCAAAGACATGGAAGAAGACAATATCGCAGGAATGCCGATAAGAGGAATACAATGAATTATTCATCAATAAATGTCATTAGTGTCGTTGTTGCTGATCCATCAGATGAGGCTCACTCAGGGGACTCATATGAAGAGGTTCCTACTCAAGAAGTTGTACACACAAACACAAATGAAAATGGTGTGCGTACATGAAATCAAAGGATTGCTCAGAATTTAGGTAATACTTCAAATAATCCACTTCCCCCTCTCCAAAAGGGGTCAAACAAGGGGAAGGGAAAGAATCAGGTTACATATCCTTCCTCTGGAGAATGCCAATCGCTCTCACTAGAGCAAAGGTTTTCACAATAGGAGGAAGAAATGAAGGAATTGAGGAGGATGAATATAGAACTACTTCAGGCTAGTCTTCCTCCTAAATGTGATGGTGCTGGCCAGTCAAGGGAATTTTTTGTGGCTACTAAGATGGATCAAGAATATCCTCCTTTATCAGTACACCCTTACAGGTCTAATCTTGTGGCTCAAGTGCAACAACAATTGGTAGTGCTGCCATCAGTTGCAATATCAGCTGCCATACCTGTCCATGCTCCAGTCAGTGCACCTGTTCAGGTCCAAGCTCAACCGGATGTTTCTCAAAAGTTAATAACTACTATTGAGCCATTAACAGATCGGTTGGAAGCTATGGAGGGAAAGCATGCTTAGGTTTAACCAGAAAAGAGAGCTTACCCTGAATGGTTAGATGCAATCCCTCCCCCATCAAATTTTGGGAACCCTATATTCCTTATTTTTAATGGATCATGCGATCTTGAATAGCATTTGACGCATTAAGTGTCTTGTTGCGATCCGATGATGGGAACTCCGGAGCAGGAAGAAGCAGTGAAACTCAGATGCTTTGTGCGAACCTTGCAAGGTCCAGCCTTTGCCTGGTACATAAGCATGAAATCCTGGTCAATTACAGGATGGGAAGATCTTTTTCAATGATTTCTTCTTCAATTCAGCTCATTTTTTCCAAAGACAACAGTTTTCGATCATACAAAATGTAAGAAAAAGGATAATGAAAGAGTCTCTGATTTCATTGCTCGCTGGAAGCAATTAACATATTCCCTAAGCATAGCACTCCCTCAAGAAGAACTGTTGCCAATCTGTGTGGCAAATCTGCGTGAAGAATTACGCACACCGTTGAACCATGTGATATATAAAGGAGGGTTTCGAGACCTTACTTCAATTTCTCAACAGATTGATGATTCTCTTATATAGACTAAGGCTAAATCTCGTGTAATTTCATCAGCTCCAGGAAGGAGAATGGGTAAAGTAGAAACTGCTACAGTTACACTTAAGCAAGAACTTGTACCTGCTTCTACTTCAACACCTTCATCTTCCCGAAGGGCTCCACCTCCTGAGCATCAACAACAGAGGCCATTTCATCAAGATGATCAAAGAGATCAAAGACGAAAAAAAATTGAGGATTTGAAAAGAAAAGTTTACTCTTTCTGAAATGAACAAGTTCATGGTTATTTAATTTCAACTCTGGAAAATAATTTGGTTTAATTGCCAAGGACCAAGAGGCCAAACAAGGAAGGAGATGAAGACCGTCCCATCTATTGCCCATTTAATCAGATGTTGGGGCATCCCATTCAGGAGTGTTTTGTTTTCAAGGACCTCTTGCAAAAGATGGTCGAATCAGGACAAGTCAAACTAAAATGCTCTTTATCCCAGGTTACATGAGTTACTGCTACAGTTCATGAGGAGGAAGACGAGTGGCAAGAATTCAAAAGCAAAAATGCACAAAAATATGATGATTGGATGGTCAGAAACACGATCAACCAAACTCATGCTATTTTTCAAACAAAATTGAAGAAACCAATTGTGCCTTCTTCCATGGATTGCACAGCAAAAACCTCTTCATTAGAGGAAAAAACCTCAAAAAAACGGCACAATTCCAAGAAGGAGGAACAATCAGAAGAAGATGAGTATGTGTCAAAGACTATGTTGTCTTTGAATCTAGAAGATTTGATGCCATATACTTCGAAAAAACGGGCACCATCACACCAAACGGCACAACCTAAATAGGATAATCATGCATAGTCTTCATCAGATGAAGAGTTGATTTTTGGTTTTGTTCATATGATTCAATTAATAGATCCATATGCCAGTTTCAGTTTTGTTTTTGATGAGCCTGAATTCTCTATATCAAATAGAGGAATCAAAGGAAGTTATAGAGGCTTAGGATACATGGGAAGACGTGGATCTTTCAGAAGCCACTATTCCAATTCTACCCCTGCTAGAACTGTGTATGCAACAGAAACTCGTGGCAGAGCCCTTCAGTGAGCTCAACAAGAACAAGCATGTTCTTCCACCAATTGCAAATTCAGTGCTGACACAGTTATTCTGGAAGACCAGTTGAAGGTTCCATCTTCTTCCTCTCAGAAATTAAATGGATCTAATCAGTCTAATCTTCCAAACCCAGGAATATTGCCAACTCCTATCCCGATACAAGATGCATCAACTTCCAAAGCATCAACTTCCAAGACACCTACTAAACCACATGTTCCTGTTGGGAAATACAGACCATTAGACCAAATGTATGATATATTGAAACACCTGGCCCAAGTACCGGCCAAGTAATCAATTATGGATGCATGGAATTTATAAAATGATCTTCGAGAAGCACTCGTTGAGGCTGTGTCAAGACCTCAGGAGTTTGAAACTGAAATTGCTGCAGCTGAAGTCTATCACATAGAGAATAATCCTGCAGAATGCCATGCAGCAATATATTTTACTGATGAAGATGAAAATGATGTCGTGCATGGAAATATTAGACCTTTGTACTTATCTGGCATGTTCAATGGTGTATATATCCGAAGAGTATTCATTGATAATGGTTCGGGAGTCAACCTCATGCCCATTCATACAGTTCATCGATTGGGCCTCACGGAATCAGATTTATCTCCTTCTACCACAATGTTACAATGATATGATAAAAATGAACAAGAACCACTGGGCGAAGTTACACTCAGAACTCAGTTTAGAGATCTTGTATCCAATTCAGATTTCCTGGTTATTGGTCAAGACTCAGCCTTCAACATCTTTCTTGGAAGACCCTGGCTACATCAACATGCGGATATCCCTTCATCATACCATCAATGTCTCAAATATTGTTCTGATGGTCAATTTGGGACATTGTATGGTGATAAGGCCCCATTCAAGACATGTGAATCTCAATACATTGAGGCAGAATTCTTTCACATGAAGGGAAGGGAGAAATCCACAACAAAGGAGATTACCAAAGTTAATGCTTCATATGGTTTGGATAATATTCCAGTAAATACATTTACACATGTGAGTACAGATTATGTGTTGCATATTAGTCAAATTCACAAGATAGACCCAAATCAAAATAATCTTATGGAAAGATCCATAATGTCAATTATGGCAATCGAGCCATAAAACATGGGAGAAATTGGTAACCCACCAAGTAGTGATGAAATCCCAAATAGTGACATCTTCATTTCATATGATGAAATCCAACAAGTGTATAATTCACTAATCAGGCCAGAAGAAGTTATTGAAACATTAGAGGTTAACAATGATGTCGATTTTCAATCCATCATCTCCTCTTTATTTCCCAAGGAAGACCCTTCATCTTCAATCGGGTCAGAAATAGAAGCTTCTTCTTCAATATTTTCAAATTTTAACATCTCTTCTGATCATGGAAATTCTGCTTTATCATCTACTATGCAAGTAGAAATATAAGAAATAACCCTTGTTGAAGAAGAAGAGGAAGATCTCAGAGATTCTCCTCCAGCATTTGAAGAGGGTATCTCTACCACCGTGGATGAACTCAGAGAAATAAATCTGGGTACAAAATAAGATCCACGCCCAACTTTAATCAGCGCGGTTATGACTCTTGAAGAAAAAGAGATTTATATTTCAATTTTAAATCAAAATCGAGACGTATTTGCTTGGAACTATACAGAGATTCCCGGGCTTGATCCTAATGTTGCTACTCATCATTTGGGTTTACCAGAAGAACATCGAGGATTTAAGCAAGCCATGAGAAGAACACACCCAACTTATGCTTCCAAAATTGAAGCTGAAGTGGATAAGCTTATCAAATCTAACTTCTTCAGATAAGTTCAATATCCCAATTGGTTTGCTAATATTGTCCCTGTAATGAAGAAGAACGGACAAATTAGAGTTTTCATCGATTTCAAAGATCTTAATCGGCATTGTCCAAAGGATGATTTCCCAGTTCCGATTACAGAACTTTTAATTGATGCAACAGCTGGCTATGAAGCACTTTCCTTCATGGATGAATATTCCGGATATAATCAAATCCGAATGGCCCCAAAAGACGTGGAATCCACAGCCTTCAGAGCCCCTCAGGGTGTGTTTTTCTACTTGGTAATTCCCTTTGGCTTAAACAATGCAGGTGCAACATATCAGTGTGCCATGCATCGTAACTACAATCCCTTTTTAGGGAAGTTTGTTGAATTCTATGTGGATGCTTTTTTGGTCAAATACAAACAACATTCTAATCACTTGGATTATTTGGAAGACATATTCCTCAAGCTTAGAAAACATAATTTGAAGATGAAGCCCTTAAAATGTGCTTTTGGGGTAACCTCAGGAAAATTTCTTGGCTTTTTTGTATTCCATCCTGGTATTAAAGTTGATCCTGACAAGAAAAATTCAATCCATGGTATGTCACCTCCTCAAAATTTGAAATAATTAAGAGGACTTCAAGGAAACTTAGCCTATATTCAGCGTTTCATCACCAATTTGGCAGGAAAAAGTTTACCCTTCACCAAATTGATGAAGAAGCGATTCACTTACCAGTGGACTGAAGAATGTTAAGAAGCATTCGATATTCTCAAGAAATACCTCTTGAGTACACCGGTTCTCATTCCACCTGTTGAAGGAAGACCACTTATCCTCTACGTGATAGCTTTAGAGTGATCATTGGGTGCCTTTCTTGCTCCGAGGATTGATGCTGGAAATGAAAAAGCCTCTACCACCTCAATCGGACTATTCTTGAAGCAGAAACCCGGTATTCAAGTATTGAGAAGTGCTTCCTTGAATTAATCTATGAAGTTCAGAAGTTTAGACACTACTTGTAACATCACAAGGTCCAATTGGTATCTCTCAATAACCCGCTCAAATTCATCCTTAGTCGTCCAATGCTTACAGGACGTCTGGAAAGGTGGACAGGTATTTTGCAGCAATTCGACATTCAGTATGTGTCTCAAAAGGCAATAAATGGCCATGATCTGGCAGGACACCCTTCATTTGAAGACACATCTTCAGATATTGAACTCCCTACTGAGGAAGTATTCTCTATTCAAGAAAGTCTTCAGGCATGGGAAATGTATTTTGATGGTGCTTCCAGAAGTCCAACAGGGAGGAAAATGGAAAATCCTAAATTCAACAAAGTTGGCTTAGGATTTGTGCTCATTTATCCAGAAAAGGCAGTGTTACCTTATTCCTTCTTATTTTGGGAAGGTGGTACCAATAATGAAGTAGAATACCAAGCTCTCATCATGGGCTTGGAATTGGCACTTCAAGAACAAGTGAATCACTTAAAGGTGAAAGGTGATTCATACCTGGTAGTCAAACAAGTCAATGGGGATTATGCCATCAGAAAATAAGAACTAATCCCTTTGCGTGATTATGTCAGAGAGTTAATGGAGGAATTCCCTTCGGAACCGAAATTTTCTTATGTTCTGCAATCACAAAATTCTCAAGCTGATGCACTGGCTAATATAGCCACAGCTCTGGCAGATATAAATCAGAACGAGACAACCATCAGTATTTCCCACCATCATGCAATTTCACCTAATATATGAATCAGAACTGAGGAAATTAATGAAATTATTCCCATTCCTGAACCGTATGGTCATACTACAAGACGGATGTCACCTATCAGGGAATACCTTCAAAATGGAACACCTCCACCTAATAGAGCCGAGAAAGAACAAATCCAGCGACGTGTGGTCCCTTTTACTCTTTATGATAGCCCAGATCACCTAGTGAAAATTCTCTACAAATGTGGTTTTGATGGAGTTCTCTTCAGATTTATTGATGGTGAAGAGACAAAAGTTGTCATGAAAGAAGAGAATGCAGGAGTCTGTGGGGACCACCAGTCTGGACATAGACTGTCTGATCAAATTTGAAGGCTTGGATACTTTTGTCCTTCAATGATACAAGATTGTGTTGATTTAACAAAGAAGTGTCATTCATGCCAAGTACATGCCAACTTCATTCATCAACCTCTAGAGTTGCTTCATATAGCTAAATAATCGTGGCCATTTGACACATGAGGAATGGATGTGGTGGGACCTTACCCATCAGCTACAACCAAGCAGTTTAAGTATATTCTTACTGCTACTGATTTATTTTCCAAATGGGAGAGGCAATACCTCTTAAGGAAGTTATTTATAAATGAATTGTTAGCTTCATCAAGTCTAACATCATTACCAGATTTGGTGTCCCTGATACCATATTGACTGACAATGCCACCAACTTCTGTTCATCCGAGGTGATGAAGTTGTATCAAGAATACAACATCAAATCCAACCATTAATCTCAGTATCATGCAGTGGACAATGGCCAGATAGAAGCCTTAAATAAGACTATTTCAAATATACTGCCAAAGATGGTGGATAAAGATAAGAAATCAGGGCCTGATAAAATCTTTCATGCTTTATGGGATTATCAGACTACCACCCACACTACAACGTGGTCAACTCCATATTCACTGGTATATGGAATGGAAGCCGTCATTCCCATTTATGTTCAAATAACCTCACTCAGAGTAGACATTTTTGATCAGTCATCTACAGATGAACAATCTCAAAAGCGATTGAATGAATTGGAATGGTTAGATGAGAAAAGATTGTGCACTTTGTACCACTTGGAAGTCTATCGAAATGGAATAGCACGAGCTTTCAACAAGAAAGTTTGTCTTCGTTCATTCACTCAGTGTGAATTGGTATTAGTTCTCAAAACTCCAATGATACCAAGAAAGAAACCTCCCAAGCATGAGCCAAAATGGGAAGGACCTTACTCAGTACATAAGGTCTACTCCAATGGAGCTTATTCTTTAATCTCAATGGATGGAGAACTCATCACTACTCCTACCAATGCTAGATTTCTGAAGAAATATTTTGTATGAACACAAAATACATCCACGGTCCATGCATACAACCTTAAACTATTTGCACATCCCTTACATCCAGCATGACGTTAAACTGCACCATCCACGGTCCATGCATACAACCTTAAACTATTTGCACGCCCCTTACGTCCAGCATGACATTAAACTGCACCATCCATGGTCCATGCATACGACCTTAAACTATTTGCACGTCCCTTACATCCAGGATGATGTTAAACTGCACCATCCACGGTCCATGCATACGACCTTAAACTATTTTCACATCCCTTACATCCAGCATGACGTTAAACTGTGTCCCCCTTCAACGTCCTTACTATATAAAATTAAAATATATAGAAGTACCTTACGTCCATCAAGACGTTAAACTGCATAACCAACGGTCCATGCATACGATCTTAAACTATTGGCACTTAAGTCCAACATGACGCTAAACGGTATCATCCTTTTTTCATCCAACATGATGTTAAACTGTGGAAAAGTCCCTAATACGTCCAACATGACGTTAAATGGTGTACTCTTTTGTCCTCACTACATGACATTAAACTGCATAGTCCCCCTTTTTGTCCAACGTGACATTAATACTGTATTGTCCTTATCGTCCTAATTACATGATGCTAAACTGTGCAGCACCAATAGTCCTAACTTCAAGACCTTAAAACTACATAATCCCTTTATATGTCCTATATGACATTAAACTGTGCATCATTAGGGTTGATCCTACCTCTTGTTTCTCACACCGAGTATGACTCATGTGAGCTTAGCGCAAACTTCAACCATAACACTCTCTCTGGGCTACTAACCATGTGTAAGTCCCAACACTATTTTTTAGGTTGTTGTCCCCAAGGACAACTTGATCCCTAATTCATTCTTTAATTGAACTACGCAGACATTGATCCTTTCCTTACAGGTTGGGTACGTAGGCAACCTCCCAATGTTCAAGCCCAAAACCAATCTCTTCGCATCGGTTCACCTTCATCTCATACGATGTTGATTCATTAAACCGCCCCTAGAATCAATATCTTTACATTATTTCACTTTTGTCCTTGCAATACGACGTTAAACTATACAACACGTTTGTCCAGAATTACAATAAACTACAATATTTTTTGATACCCTCACATGATAGGGAATAATTATTTACATTGATTTTCAATCATGTTTCATTTCAAAGACTACGTGCATACATGGAAATACCTGGACCTTTTATCTTGGGTTAAACCATCATTGCACTAAAATCTCCTTTCACCCTTCACATGTATGAACCTAATTTGTACAGAGGGTAGTTCTAGAACTACGTGGCCTTGATTCCCATCCTTATGGGATACGTAGGAACAATTGAGTGTCCCTCGAATCCAGCCCCAAGTCTTTTGGGCCTAACCCCAAATTCCTCTTTTAGTCCCCTGGCTGAAAAGTCCCCATGAAAACATCGACTCTGTATTTCTTATAATGGTCCAAGATCTTTGACCCTAAAATAAGATCTCCAATCCTTTTGTCCCACACGACGTTAAACTGTAGTTCATGAACTAAGTAGGGCTTAATTCCCATCCTTATGGGATATGTAGTGAAGTCCAGCATTTCTATTCAGGACCCATCCACATCATGATTATGGTTAGCATTGATCTGTGTATCTCTGTATAAATTGGAAAATACCCATATTTATGTTTCATAATCCTAACCTTAAATATTTTAAGATCTTCATAACCCTTTTCTTAACTTCTAATCAAAAAAGGCCTGATATTTTGAGAGTTCTTTTGCCTGACCATACAGCACGTGCCCTTAGGCGGCCTTGCATAAACAGTCTACATAACGGACCTGTCAGCCAAAAGATGTTATTTTTTCACTATGCAGTCAATGCCCTTAGGTGGCCCTGCATAATTCAACCCCTTAACGGGTTTGTTAAATAGTGGTAACTTCATTCTTCGGAGGAAACCATATTTTTTCTTTATTTGTCTTGATAATATGTAGGGATCCGCAAAAATTATCCATCCTTAACATATTTTTTCCATATCTTTTTTCATGATCTGAAAGTATTCAAGTCTATGGTTAATATTCTAATTCCCTACGTTTGGGTCAGACCTTCGTAGGAGTGATATCTATCCAGTTATTCGATAATCTTGTTTGGAAATATCTTCTCCATATTCAAGTACTTCTTTCCATACAACATACTCCATACTTTGGAAAACTTTAATCTCCATAATCTTTCATTGGATTTTTAACACTAGAAAAGTAAATTTTTGAGAGTTATTTTGCCTTACTATGTAGCACATTCCCTTAGGTGGCCTTACATAAGTAGTCTACATAACGGACCTGTCGGCCAAAAGATGCTATTTATTTGACTATACAGCCAATGCCCTTAGGTGGCCCTGCATAATTCAACCCCCTAGCGGGTTTGTTAAATAATGGTAACTTCATTCTTGGGAAATACTTATTCTAATGCCTTTTAGAACTTTTTCATATCATTCCTCATATTCAAATATTTTTAAGTCATAGTTTACATATTTTCCCTCAAATTTGAGTATGGCACTATGTTTTCAGATAAATTTTCAAGGAATTGAGTCAATATTAATCCATTTAGGTCAAATCTATTTCAACCTTAAACATTAGCCTATTTATGTCCGACGTGCATGACTTTAAACTTCCCAAAAAATAAAAAGGAACTCTGAATAAAATTCAAGTTCTAGATCACTATACATAAATTTTTTATGATTTAGATAATATTGAGAAATTAATGATTCAAAGTTTGTAGGGTTATTTATATTAATCCTAGTAAAAAAATCAAACTATGCTTACTAGGCCCATTGGATTATGTAAAATTTAAAGCAGGTATCAAAAGAAAGTATGAACAAATGATTGAGGATGAAAGTGTTTTTCATTGATGCACAAGAGTTAGAATGACATCCATAGACAAAAGTATCTTATCGTATTCAGGAATTACAAAAGGCTTTCAACATAACTCTTCATTTGATTTACGACATCCCGAGCTTCATCAGCAACCACCTGGAATTCATTCATTCAACTGGATACAATAAGAGATGCAGTGATACCAGCTCTTCTTGGAACAATTGTAAAAGGATGTTCTTGAGTGCGGTTTGAGAAAATTTTCTGCTGATCAAAAAGTGACTCTGTTTCTTTCCAAGAGATTTGGAAGATGGATACATGGATTTGAGAATGGAGCATTGAATTAAAGAGCCATTTGGAGAGAGTAATCTTTTCAGATATTGTTCCAATGCCATGATAATATTCTCTCCACCAACCGGCAGAAGAAAACATTTCATCCCATGGCTTTTCCATTTTCATATCTGCAAGGAAATGGCATGGAGGAAAAATTTGAATGTTCACACCAATGTTGTTGCTCTTAATGCACAGCATAACCGAAATAGAGGAGTAGCAGTTTAGATGAATCTCAGGCATATAGCTCTTTGCATCTGAAACATTGACTCCTTGTAGATGACCATGACCACACAGAGGAAGATAGATGATCTATGGGAAATTAAGATGATATTTATTCATGTGCTTAGCCAAATCTGAGAGAGTTCTGTCGTAGATATCATAGTAATCATGGCCAACAATGTTCATCATGTCATCAATCCGCTTTCTTACCAGTTCATCAGCCGTTCTAATTCTCTTGGGGGCCATTGAAGTTCCACAAAAGTTGAATAAAGTAACTCTTAAGTAAGTTGTTTTTTCAAAAAATTTGAGAAGTAATTCAAAAAAACGGATAAGGCATTAAGGCGTGCAAGTCCCAAAATTGGTGCGCAAGTATCAGTGTGTCGTGCAAGTGTTGGCGCGTAGGTATCACTGCGCAAGTCCAAAAACCTCTACAGCAGCGCGACATCAATGAAACAGCGGAAAATAGAGCAACTTGCGCGGCAAATGAAACTTACGTGATGAGAGATCGAAAGTTTCAAATCCATATGCTTTGTACGGAAATGGGGTCGCATATTTATAGGCCAGGCTGGCCACCTATGCACCTACAGCCAGCGCACTCCAGCCCTGCGCGACTCACACCTGCGCGATGACAGTGGCGCGGTGAACACCTGCGTGCCTCTTTCCCCTTGGTTTTATTATTTTCCTCAGAGTCACATCCTTATCCTTTCGGATCCAACTCTGAGGGGGGACTTTTGTTGACGCTCCTTTTTTGACATTGTCTAAAAGAATGAAAAGGGAAATGACCTAGCACTAATTGATTCATCCTTTGAAGAAAACATCAAAAATCAACAAAGGAATGAAAATGAGTCAATGTACCTAGGGTTACGCAAGTTCCCTTACTGTCGTGCAAGTATACTTGCACGCCGCCTAATGGTCGCACAAGTGACTTGCGCGCCCTAAGTGATAATCGCCCGGGGTCCTCTTCAACCTATAAATACCCACAATGGGCCCCCCATTTGGGAAGGAATTTTTCCAAAATTCAGATACAGAGCTCTGAACGCCCAAGTCACTTCTTCAAGTCTTCTGAACACTTCTATGGTAATTCTTTACCTAAAATGTAAGGTCTAAACAAGAGGAGTAAGGTATAACTGTTAGAATTCACTAACACTTGCGTGCCTAAGGTGTTTTACCCTTAATGGAAATGAACATACTTGCACGACTTCTTACCTACTCATTAAAACTTGTGCTCCCCTCTTCTGGAAGTACCTCAGGATAATTATAAAGGCTTTGGTCAAGGATCTCCCAAGTATTACCCTAGTGGTTAACAATCGCGAAAGTACCCATGTGCCGCGCAGGAATACCTGCACGCCCAGGACTTGCGCGCCCATGCAGTACCTGCGCGCCAGCCAGGACTTGTGCTCCCCTGTCTTTTTTGGTTCCTTTCCTGCCCATTTCACCCCTCTTATATAATTCCACCTCTCCTATTCAAGATTCAGTTTTCAAGACACTCTTCAAATACATTTATGGAATGATTTATTGATTTGAATTCCTTATCTTAAAGGAACTCTGTGGAACATTTCTCAAAACCTAGTGATTTACATAACATTATGTCACTAAAATTAGAGATTTCAATCATTCAACCTCATCCTTTAAGATGAGAGAACCCTATTCATGGGCCTCCTTTTCAAGAGCAAGTCCCAGTCATAATTCCCATTAATTTTGGGCATCCTCCTTAAGACTAAGCCCCATGTCCTTCCTAATCTGGGGATCCTTTTTAGGAGTAATCCCCAAGTCCCTAATCTGGGCATCCTTTTCAGAAGTAAGCCCCAATCATAAAATCCCCAAATATGGGCATCCTCTACAGGAGTAAGCCCCAACCATGATTCTCTTAACATGGGATTCCTTTTCAAGAGTAATCTCCAATCTCAAATATGGGCATCCTCTTCAGGAGTAAGCCCGAAGCCCCTTTAATTTTAAAATCCCGTTAACTTGGGCCTCTTTTTCAAGAGTAAACCCCAGTCCTAATTTCTCTTAACCAGTCCAAAATTAATTTTTATCTGGGCTTCTTTCTCAAGAGTAAAACCCAATCATAAGTCCCCTCTTAACTTGGGCATCTTCCTTAGGATTAATACCCAAGATTAGAGTATCCAAATCTCCATGATGTACATATACCTTTATGGACCCTATTCCTGGATTTCTTCCCTAAAGTAAATCTTAATTTTTATCTACTTTTGGGAAGTCATACATACATAAGCCCCACATCATTGCATCTTTCATGGCACAATTGTCTGGTTTCACCAATACCTCTTGTTTCTCACACCCAGCATGACCCATGTGAGATTATAGTGTAAAAGTAATCATGACATCTTTCTTTGAGCCATCAATCATGCATAAACATCATACTCCCTTACTCGAACTATGTGGGTTCTGATTCCTTTTCTAAAAAAAAGATACATAGGTAGCCCATCTGCGGGTACGATCCCAATTCTGAAATAATCAATGTCCTTATGAATGACAATAAACATCAAGTTCCCCATTGAGTAGATTTAAAACCAGTATGGTCATCATAATGACCAAGAGACTTTTATGTATTGCTGGATACCATGGACTAAGAATATCTAACAAATACAGATGATTCTATATCGATGGAGAACCTTGAATAAATGTAATAGATTCTCTAAATTTCCTACATATTCAATCATTGATTTTAAGATCTAAAGGAAATCTCATTTTATACTTGGTAATGTAATTAGGATTCTCGAACATAACTTAAATCTATAAAGAGAGTCCCAGAGTAGACAACAATTCCCCTCAAAAAGGTGTGATGAGTCCAACCTCCCATCCTCTTGACCAATGAAAATTCCTAAGCCTCATCAGTCCACAACTAATGAGCGCCTACCTTTGGAAACCTCTTTAAATGTTTGAATCTTAAATCAATGAGATCATCCCCAATTCCAGAGGGAAACAATCGCATTTCAAACATGTGAATACCTTAATCATGTATTCACTTGAAACATGTATAACCATATAATCTTTGTGAAAACATGAATGATCTCAGAATTTCTATACACTCAAACCATGAAATCACTTTTTCCTTATATCAGTCATGACCGCTTTAATATTATCAAACATTTCATTATCTTTTTATCCCTTCATTATGCACATATCATCTTCTTTCCAAAAATATCTGAATAACCTTTCATGGTTACCAGTACCATTCAACACATATTTTGAAAAAACATACGTAAAAATAATAGTGTAACAATCCTTAGATGTTTCTTTATTCTAGAGTACCTTGAAATTACTCATACAACATTACTCTTGATAAACATGCAATCATTCCACTACCTTCTTAAACCATTGACCGAGCTTTATCATTGTATTCTCCAATACTTCTTTCATCTCATATACCATTTGTAGTATCATCATCATCATCAACATAAATATGACCCATATGACCATGCTGATTCTCTTCATGATATTTTCCCTTAGAGAATTGGTTTGCATAATGCCCGTACATTCCGCATGTAAAACATTTAACCATTGTTGATATCTTAGCAATACCATTATCCTTGTCCATGGTGTTAACTAAACCTTTTGCTTTACAATTACTGAATTTGTGTACTTATTTTCCACACCCAAAGCATCTTCTAGTTCCTTTGAAACATTCAACCTGATGCATCTTTCCACATGATTTACATGAGGGAAATTGATCATTCATTCCTCTATTATCATCACGAAACTCCATCTTTCTCTTATTAGCTGAGTCGGTAAACTTACCAAAGTTGAGATTATTAATCATATTATGATATTTCTAATTAGGCATAATAAGGATATGTGGACATCTAGATCCTATTTCATCTGCTTTCTCATGAAGTATATCATTCCATTTTCCATCATATCCTCCATTATCGTGAATCTTCCTGTTTCCATCCATTTTCGAAAACCCAAAAAGAATAGTGTGAGCAGAAAAAATCATAATCAAGGGGGAGTACCTTCAATATCAAACATCTTAGGTTAAATTATAAGATCATTACCGTAATTCTAGGACTATAACCTATACTTATACATAACCATAGGGATATCCCTAGACAGACCATAGAAATATCTTCTAGGGATCTCACTAAAGTTTTCGCATCCTAGTTTCCAAAGGTTAACTAAAACTTTCCTCTGATACCAACTATAGAGACACATGCTTGACGTACATAGACATTACATTACTTTTTAGTAATAATTAATACATAACAAGAACCAACACTCAAGGACTGTAATATTTTAGTGTCTTTTGAAAGTCGGAACATTATCATCTAATCATGGTGAAATATCTTCAACATCTCCAATAATGATCTTCTCCTTTTTTCTTATCTAAAACCTTTCTTTAAATCCTGGGGAAAATAAAACAAATAAATGGTGAGCACAAATTCTCAGTAAGTGTAATCATGGAGAAAATAAAACAAATCATATACATTTGAACTTAAAAACATGAACATAATTATTAAACATAAAAATCTTTAGTGGTGAAATAAATCATGGTAGTATGTAAGGCATAGATAATAAAGGACCATTAATCATGATAAAATAGAATGGGAATAAAACATGTAACTGTGGAAAACCATTAAGAACATGATATAACTTCCATAGTAGCCAAGGCATTGCTTTCAAGACCATCTTAGTGGACAAAGTCCCATACTGAATTGAGTTCACTCTTCGTTCAAGTCCTGTATCACTAAACTGGATTAACTTTTCATTCCAGCCATGTCTATCTCATGAGATATAAATCATTACCCAATGCATTGGAGGGAGATATAGGTCCCACCCATCTCATAATGAAATCATTATTACGTGTGCCACAACATAAACATAAATCATTCATCAAAACCCAAAGAATAAAATGGGTTTCATAAACATCATCCCATCATAACATAATCCATATAAAACAAATGGATATCATTTCAATGTAATAAATGTGAAACCCTGTAAATCATAGAGACATTATACTTGAAATATACACATATTAAATAATGTCATCTTATTTGGAAAATGGTTTTGATAAAACACTTGAAATTAATTCTTGAGGAAAATATCCTTTCTTCTTCAAAATCATTTTCTTTTCACAAAATTCCATGCAATTTTAACGAAAAAAGTTTTTGTTGAAAATAGTCATGAAATCTTGTTGAGTAAGATTCATGAAAATATGGAATTATGAAACCGTAAAAAATCAGTTCGTACCATATAAGTTAAAAAACCATTCTACTCGTACTTTTGTTGGAAATGTCAAAAAGTTCCTCATATGGTAAACAAAAGAAATATTCTTTCCATAAAACAATGTAAAAATCAAAGAGGGGTAAAAATGAATTTAAACATACATGGAAGAATATTAAACACTTTATGAAAAATATTTTTATGTACATGGATGAAAAATATAACCCCAGTAAATACTTACGTATAAGCAATCTCGGATAAAAATGAGATTGCAAAATTATACCTTACCTTATATCCAATTTTATTATGTATGTGTCTGAGACTCCTTTATAGTGGGTTTAAACATATTATTAACTTGTAACAAAACCATAATAATATTTATGATATCATATATGATTCACTTATGACTTTATCTTACCCGTTCTTTTGATAATTTCATGTTAAAGTCGCGTTTTGGGTAAAATAGTTTCATTTATCGTACGTGATTGGACTTGTTGTTCTTGATATTATTATTAATTATATCATGATATACATTATTCCAGAATGTAAAACATGTTTTATATATCATATATATTCATGATATGTATATATATAATAGATAGATAAATGAAATGAAATACACCGTTCATGGAGACGGTAGACCGTACGTACGCATGAACGTCATTTTCATTTCCTTATTGAATTGAATGGAAGTATATAGATTAAATATATATATATACATATCCAGTAGCATTATTATTTCATAAATCTCATCATTATTTATTATATATAAACTTTATAGTCAATCTAGAATGGTTAACATGAAGAATGAATCTCATCACGTCGAGGAGACGGTAATCCGTACGTACGCATGAAAGATGATATCATTCCCATAATTATTGAATGGAATTAGAGTGGATAATAAAATGTCTCAAAATAAGTATGATGTTATAATAACGATATATAGTAATTCTTTACACCATTATACCCATCCAACTAAGGTGGTGGTGGAAAAACCTATTACACCACGGCGTGGAGATGGTATTCCATACGTACGCACATGCGGTGATTTCATTTTCTGTAGGATGGATAGAAGGTTAAATGGGGTTGTTTCATATTTATAATAACATATCAGTTTATTAGTGATAATTATGTTATTACTTTATAATGAAAAAACTAAATAAGAAGAAGTTGAAGAGGAAAGAAACTTGAAAGAATCGGTAGAGGAGATTACCTATTCTTCGACGCAGATCTTTTAAGATTCCTCTTAAGGCAATAGAGTTGGTCTTTTGAGAAGACCAAAACATCTTTAATATAACT
Source organism: Viscum album (assembly GCA_963277665.1). Taxonomy (NCBI): domain Eukaryota; kingdom Viridiplantae; phylum Streptophyta; class Magnoliopsida; order Santalales; family Viscaceae; genus Viscum; species Viscum album. The sequence continues at coordinate 2,006,886,517 of OY728152.1, forward strand.
AGAGAGGTTGAGAAAAAAATTGTTAGGGGTCTTCCAAGCTTGAAGGCTCAAAATTGAGTGAAGTGGAGAGAGAAGGAGGTGCGCTTACATAGGAGAAGCGAGGGGCACTTTTGGAAACCTTGAAAATATTAATTAATAATAAAATGAAACCCACTTAAAAAACTCCAACAATGACTCAATTCGAAGATGAGATGAGATAGGGTTGCAATATTATCATCCAATATAATTTGGACATGTTTTATGTCTATTTTAAACCTTATCAACCTGTTTTATCATTATTTAATTTATTTAATTTTATTTGTGGTAATAAAATTCAAAATTTTAAATTGTTATAAATAAATAATTAAATGTTTTGAATTTTCCTTAATTGGATAATTAATAACCTTTTCGACCAAATAATTTTCAATTTGTAGTTTTTAAATATTTTTGTGATTTTCAAATAATTTTATAATATGTTATTTTTATAAAATATCAATAGTTAGAATTTTGACCCTATTTATTATTTGAATTTAAATAAAAACCACACACAAGATATGTTCGAAAAAAATATAAAATAGATTTATAAAATGTAATATTCATCAAAAATTTCATGGGGAATATTAATTTGTTCATATATTATTTATTTTAATATTTTTAAAACCATTTATTTGGAATTTATCTTAATAAAATAATTACTACATCATTTTGGTATAATTATTTAATATACTTGTTTTTTGCATAAAAATTAGAACTAAAATCCTATGATGAAGATAAATATAATAAATTTCATAATAATATTTTTACTATAATTTCTCATTTTAAAATCATAACATTTAAATTGTTTTATTTATTAAATTATGAAGGTGACAACTTTGACATCATTTAAAATAATATAATATAAATGTCCTAATCTATTTTATACGGCTCCAAATGGTCTGCAAGTAGACCCTTGGATGATTATGGTATAGATGTACTCGAACAATATGTTTTGGCAAAGTTTTGGGGCTTTTTGAGGGTTATTATTTCTTAAATAAAAACTATATTATTAATTTTTCACTAAGTAAATAATTTCATCATCATTAATGTATAAGCTATTAAGGTAATTAAATATTTCATAAAAACTAAAATTAAATTACCATAACAAAGAAAACAATTTATCATTCAAATTATTATTTATAATAAAATTTATATTTTGGATAACATTATATAAAAAATACTTTAATTATTAAAGTTTGAGTGAGACATATTTCACTTTACTTTAAATAAAACAAACTAATTGTCTTAATCACATCCAAATGGGTTCAAATAAGTTTCATTTAGACCCAAGTATGTTTTAGGAAGAAGTATAATCATCCAATTATTTTAATACAAGTGTTAGAGTAATTTCATAATATTATATTTACCCTTAATTACCAGATTTACCTTTAACTATGGTAAATAAAGTTTACGTAGTTACTATTCGTAGTGCCAAAAAAATAAAAACTAGCCTATTAACATAATTTTGACCTAATGATACAAAATATGGAATCCATTTTTCCAAATTCAAAACACAAAAGTTTCAGTATTTAATATAAAATTAATCCCCCTATCGAGAAAATAGGTTCTAAAAGGTAAAACGTTGCAAAAGATTGAAATGTTTTAACTTATGAATTCAGTGTAAAATTAATTCTAATGACTTAAATTATATTAAATGGTAAAAATATATTCTATTTATAATTTAAAACCATTAAATGTTATAATTTAACCATATAAATTATCTCGATGAAAAAATTGGTTCTTAATTAAAATTTAGCATAATTTTACTATTCATCAAAATAAGAAACTTATCATAAAAATATGAAAAATTTATCAAAAGTAATTTTTTATATCCTAATTAAAAATAAGAATTTTATTTTCTCAAATTGAACTTATAAATATGTCAAAAACTAAATTTAATGTGGGTGTTCCATCAAAAGACGGCAAAACTGCATTTTTTTAAAATATTATTTTACCCGAAAAATTTATTTTATTCTGATACCATGTTCTATAAAATGTGTAAGATGAATTATAATGTCATAAAATTCAAAATGTAGTTACTAATATACATAAAATCTAGTTCATAATAATATTATTACAATATATCATTGTTTAGTGAAACTAAGTATTGCGTACAACACACACTATTGAGGAAGGTAGCTCTTGCTTACAAGACAAGCCAAGAATAGTGTTTTCGTATAATATAAGATAATACGGTGTTGTGTATAGCACAAGATAATTTTGGTGTAGCTTACAACACAAGAAATCAATGAAATTAAAAGAATATTTTTCATAAAATCTCGGGGTGTTACAGTAACAATCTAATTTCGATGAATTATTATTCATCCTCTTTTGGGTTTTCACCATATGAGTAAGCCACAATCGATTATTTATTTCCACGCCTTTTAGGAAGTAGATATATCAAAAGTACAACTTTAATAATTGTGGATAACATCCTTAATTCAAGATGTTACACTAGATGGTACGATTTGATCATATAAAATTAAAATATGTCAGTCTAACTATGTGGGATTTGATTACCATTTTAATTAAATATGTAGGATACCTCTTTATGGTTAGAACCCAATCTCAAATCTATTTTCTCCCATCACCAAGAGAACATATTCCTCATGAGATAACTTATGACCTTTCATCACTATGATATATTATTTTTAACCTAGAAATCTCTTTCATCAGCACCATATCCCCATAAAAATACTATAAACTAGTCTATATTAAAAATATCATCATAACCCTCTTAGAGGGCCACATTCCCCCCAAGCCCTATTATCTCTTCCTCAAAGTGACATCCCATGGGGATCATAATGGTTGGGATATATTTATCATTATAACACCCAAAACCATTATATTGCTAACAATATTTTTGATATTGTAGATGTTCTATCTTTATAGAGATATATTATCTTTAATATATCCTCATCAAGACATATACCTTATAAGATGGTTCCCTATATAGAGGGACATATTCCTCCCATGTGTCATTATATTTCTTCTATGGACCATATCCCACCAGTGGTTATCTTCAAAGGCCATCTTCTACATAATTCACACACCATCTATTCTTTTAAACCTTTAACATAATCATCCTCACCACATGAAAATTAAACATAATTGATCAGTTATTTCCTCCCAACCATAAAAGAGAAACACATAATATGTGGGTTTTGATTCATGTTCTAACGGGATATGTTGCACACATCTTTGTTGTTAAATCCTTATATTGAGATATTAAAAAATACTAGATGATGAAAAACTCATGATTTCCTAGTTATATGGATTAAAACCATAGCAACATGAAGGCTAACGTCTCCTATTAAGGAAAAATGATGGAGAACATATGACATATATGTATATAGTCACATCAGTGTAGTATCTTAACCCATCATTGGAATAAGGACACCCAGTTTTGGGTTGGTAATATGAGAAGGATTTATGAACGACCTAATATATAAGTGTGTATCAGATTTGGTAATAATTCCCCCTAAATGGGGTGATGTACCCGACCTCATATCATCTCTTCCAATTCTCATAATGATTCATCATTGATATGAACCACAATGACTTCTAGAATTTGGAATGTAGGTCTACAGTGGAATTTTTATCACATATACGAGTGTTGTAGGGTGTTTCTAGTTCCATGAACAACATCGTTTCAGAATCCAATTGAATCCCCCACCCCACACTTATATATATTTATATGTTTTTTATATATAAATATTAGGGGGATTTATATATATCTGTGTGTGTGTGTGTTTATTTATATTTTTATGTGTTTATATATATATATAATTATATTGAATTATATTTATTTACATATTTAAAAAAAGTTGTTTGAATTTATTTATAATAGATTCAATTATTGATATTTATAAGTATCTCTGTATATTTATATATATTATGTGGGGGTGTATATATATACGTACATTCATATATTTATATATATTATGTGTGTGTATATATATATATTTAATTTTTTATTTATATATATATATATATATATATATATTTATGTAGATATATATATTTATATATATATTAACATATATTATATTGACATATATACACACATATATTTATAAGTGTTTATATATATAATTATATATTAAAATATATATATATATATACATTTTAAAAAAATTTAGTAAATTTATATATATTTAATTGATATATATAAATATGTTCATACAGTGATACATTTAAATTTAAATAAATTAACCAAAAATTATATGTAATTATATATTCATATGTAAGTATTTAGAAATGTATAATTAATATATGTGAAGATATATATGTATTTACATATATATATATATATATAAGTATACTATTTTTTATTTAATCGTGACATGAATTTTTTCTTGAGGTGATACATATTTTGAAGAATAACTAAGAGGCATGTGGTTCCAATCTCACCCTACCCATATATATATTTTATTGTAATATGTGAGGCCTCGTATGTGATGGGTCTGGCCTAGATTATCTATATATAATGATATATATATATATGTGTGTGTGTGTGTGTTGATTTCTATTTAATATTTTTATATATATATGATTATATTGACTTGTATATATCTATTTGTATCCAATCGGTTTTATGCATCTTGTTTTATATTTATGTATTTATATTTGTATTTATGTAAAAATATATATATTTCTCTGTCTCTATATGTATATATATGTTTATATATATATATAATTATATTTAAATATATATATATATATGTATACATTTTTATATATTTATGTATGTTTATTTTTAGTATACAAATTTATAGATATTTATATGTATTTATCCATATTTCTGTATATTTGTATGTTATTATATACATTTTATGGGTATGTATATGTGTGTGTTGAGGTTTATGTATATTAATTGATTATATATATATATATATATTTATAAATGTGTATATATATATTAAAATATTTTTAACTATATAATAATATATATTATTTATATATGTCTATGTGAATTTATTTATATTTATTTATGTATTTTTATGTATATATCTATAAATATATTTATTATCTTGGTATATATATACTTGTATATGTATGTGTTTACACATATATGAGTGTGTATTTATATACATGTATGTAAATGTGTCTATATTTATATATATCTAATAGATTTTTATATATATTTACAAATACTTATAAATTAATTTAGTATAGTATTTAGATAAATTTATATGTATTTATATTTTTCATGTATGTGTTATAAATTAAGAATAAATAAATGCACAAATATATTTGTATATTCATTAATTTATCTAAACATATATATATATATATATCAAAGTATCATTAATTATGAAATAAAGATAAATAGTGTCTTAATTTTAAATGGTTGTCATGGTGTACTAGGGTTTTGGGTTTATCCTAGGTCATGCTATCCCAGAAACATTAATTTTTTTAAAAAAAATTATATTTTTTAAAATTTAAATATATATGTTTAATTTTCCTATGCATGTTGGGAAGGTCTAGGTGGCCCTAGGTTGTAGTGGGCTATAGTTTGGTTGGGGTCAGCTGATCCCAACATAATTTTTTTTAGAGAAATTGATATATATTATAATTTCATAAAAAACATATCCCTACCCGTAAATATTTAGTGGCGGGTTTTAAACAAATGTAAAATATTTGGATTTTAATAGTTTCATTAAAATATTAAAAATAGAAAACTAAAACTAAACATTTAAAAAATACTAGAAATATTCCTTTAAATTATTTATGCTGATTTTTAACATTGTCCTGATATAATGCCCAAAAGAATACTTAATGGTTGTTTTGAAAACTACCATGAATAATTCTGTTTCACTTCAAAAAACTACTAATTTTCTTTAGAGAAATAGTTACTAGTAGATACATATCATATCCCACTAAGATTACCTGGATTACTGTCATGAACATCCTTACGTACTTGAGAAGATGTTAGGATATGTCCATGGTCATTGGGGAGAATTTAGATCATTGGGGGGGGGGTACAACGATGCTACAATCCAATCCAAAAGAGATGGTATGATATCTTAATTTGTTTCAAGTTTTTACTTAATATAAGAGCTACTAGTTGTAAGAGTTCAAAATAATCCACTATAGTGGATTTTATTATATAGTTGGAATGGATCAATGCATCATATACTCTGAAGGAAGATATTTAGATCAAGAAATTTATCCCTAATTCTAAAGTGGTTCCTATTATTGAGTAAGGTATTAAGATTTACTATTGCAACAATAAAGCTATTTATCAGGACAAGGATCCTTAGTCCCACAAAAGGACAAAATAAAACCAACTCATATATCATCACATTAAAGAGATCATTGAAGAGGGAGATCTAATGATCATTTGGGGGGATATATAAGATAATTTATTGGATGATCTGAAAAAAATGTTCGAGAAATAAAACCATAAAGGAAAAGTTGAATTACTTGGAATTAGAAACATTATATATTAGATAAAATGGTAGTAAAATGTATCTAGGTTTTAATATAAATTTAATCTCTGTTTATAATCCAATCTTATAAGATTCATTTATATAACCTGAAGTGTGTATTTATATTATCCCCGCAAATAATTTCTTTATGTTTTCCCTAATCAATCATCATCAGGGATAATTATTGGTTATGTTTATATGATAATATTACATTGAGTAAAATCATGTATTTGATAAAAATATCTAAATGTAATATGTAATGATTAGACATATAATGTAATAAGTTTAGACTTATTATCTGGAATAACCCACCAATATTTATAACATGGAATCTAATTTGAAAATTAATATAATTTGGGGTGTTCAATTTTTATGAATCCCTATTTCATGAGGTAGGTGGGACACAACCATGAGAAACTTCATTCCATGATAACATTTATACACAATCCTTAAGGTAAAGCAAATGAATGGGTGGTTTTGGAATGATTCCAATTATTTATTCTTTTGATGTTTATATAATATGGGTTTGGTCTACTTGAATGAAATGTAAGGACATTCTATCCCTTGATTGGATTAAACTAATAAAATTAAAGGACACACTTATTTCAGTGACATATAATTTTCTCACCTACTTGGATGAAGGAAAGATGTTGGTTCACTAAAAATCATAAGTCTATTTCTGATAATCATTAAAATATTTGTTATAAAATACTATATGAACATGTCCCATATCTATTGGTCCATTAATTTCATGTATAATGTGACTATATTTGTTTATATTCGATGTATATGATAAATCATATCGATTAATTGTTTGTACATAGTTATAAGTATGTTAGATCATGATTATACAGGTCCCCATTATTTCTGGAGTAGCACTGGCATATATTTAGAGGACCTCTTTACATACATTTATGATATATTATTTCATTCAATTCAAAAATATCCAATAGAGCCACATATAATGTATTCATAAATGGGTTAAAATTTCAAAAAATGTGTTTGTTCCAAAATAAAGATTGTTTGATAAACCGTAACAATAGGATATTGGATGGATTCAAAACATGTTTTGTTTTTTAAAATAAAATCCTTCTAGGATTTTAGTGTGTGTGGTATATTTTTGAAAATGTACTAAATGGTATATCAAACTATATGATATTCTATGGTCAGAATTTGTGATATGAATATAATTTATATAACAGATATGGGATTACAGTATAAAGTTCATGGATACTATTGCATATCTCAATTAGTCTGTTATAGATTATAACTCAATTGGAATATTCATCTATTGATATAAAAAACAAATAATAATCATTGAAGTATTCAACGATTATTAATCACCAAAAATAATATGTTATCTTAGTTTATATGAGTTTCTATTTAATGTCAATCAAACCTTTTGATCCTTTATTGAATGAAGGTGCCTCTATGTAGTGTATGAATCCTATCTATGGGGATATATATGGTACCTATAGGTCATATCTGATTCTCCTTTCCTTATTATTCGTTTAAAAAATAGTTCGAGGTTTTGGAACCCCATTCTTGTTTGGGGACCCATTTATACTATATGAGGGTTTTGTGATTGATGTCTTCCCTATGGAGGTAAGAATTATTGGATTGTCACTTGGTGATTTTTATCAAACGTACTCCATCAACTTCTAATATTATTGTTACGAACACCTCACTCAAAAGATATAACAATGAATCAAGAGATATAATGACCCTAGAGTCCCACCTTTGGTAGGCCTCAGGTTGGAATCTATCACTGAGGGTTTAAAAATAACATCAAATGGAAAAAATTACTCTCTATAATACTCTTTGATCCTTATATAAGAATAATAATCCACATGTTACTCAATGAAATGATATAAAAATAAAACAAACCATCCAAAAATGAATATATAAAAATTCTGAGAGGAAAAAAGTGTCCAAAACTAAATACCAAAAAGAAAGTCTAAAGAAGTCACACAATAAAATTCTTGAGTTCTAAGCTAGTAATATTTGGAATAGTCCAGATAATACTCCTAGAAACCTTAAAATTAGTTTATAAATATTTGGTGATCATACATGTATACTCAGTATGAAAACTAAATTCTATCGTTCACATGTAAAAGAAGCAAACTAATGAACTTGTGACAAGAAAACAGAATCATCAACACCTAAACTGGTCAATTATCTATCCTAACCTAACCGAGGAACACTTAAAATATTACTAAATTAATATATAATAACATGATAATAATATTGATCAATTCTACCCACACCTATTTCCCGATAAATTTCTCCCCTCACACTCCAACATCAAACTTCAAAGGAATCACATATCTTCTAAATAAATATACCTCCACCCATCAAGCATGGTCATATCACATCAAGTCTGAAGACACTTGGGTTGTCACATCACAACCATATCTAGATTAGTATGGTATCATGATCATGAGGAACACAAAACATAGGCCCTATCCCACCATGCATGACCACTACCACAATACTCCCCATAGTATAAACTTATCACATCTCTCCTGAAAACACCTAGGCCACCCCCCGAAACATGACCATATTGAAACATTAATGAAAACACCAAGGCTACTTACCCACAGTAAAATCATATCAAATCTATCTTGAATACACATAAAATAAAATTTAGTGCTCAAAAAATCCTCCAACCGTCAAACCATGTTATTATAACTCACTTGGAAGAGATAGCGGGGAATAGTGGGTAGACAACAATCCCTCTTAATCATCTTGATGTTTGGGAAAATATCCACCATGTGAAAATATTTATTTCAAAACATAGTGCTCGACATGGGTTGGGAACATATAGATATCATAAGGAATATTCAAGAATATACATTTATCCACAAAAAATCTCAACCTATGGGTTGAGAGAAAAACATTAACCAACTAAGAACACTATTGCTTTTGTTGCCACATATAAATGAATAATACCCCACATACCATAAGCCACATCTCACAAAACCAACAAATTCTATTATCCAATACATTCATTTCATTATTCACCATCAACTGAATTTGACCACACAACCAATCATTTATTTGTTCACAAGACATTTCCATTCCATTAATCATGAAAACCACCACCATTTCAATCATTATTAAAACAATTACTGCTTCACTACCCAAGAACCTAGAATAATGAAACCAAACACGAAAATTAGCCCATAATTCCCATCGAACCATCATCTCACCACCCGAAAAGCATGAAAAAAACAGTCACCTCACCTCCTTAAAAGCATGGGAAAATAACCATCACTAAACTGCAGGAAAAATCATACCCATTAAACCATCATTTAACCACCCCAAATTCATCTACAGAAAACTATCATATTTCCACCAATATGAACACACAAACAACCATCATCTTACAGACCTAGATGCACGACCAAAAACCAAAAACCATCACCTCGCCACCACAAAAGCATGGACAAACAACCATCACCTCACTAGCCCAAAATGTCATCCAAAAAAGCATCACCTCATCACCCCAAAGGCTTTAACAATCATCAAAACACATTAAATAACATATTTTATATTTTAAAATCGGAATTTTATCACATTTCAATTAATTTTAAGGGAGTTAACACATCAACCAACAATTTCATTAGTTAAATATTTATGGTTAACCAATATCATTTTTTGGGTGATATCATAACAACATACAAAAAGGATTAAATATTAAAAAACTATAGTGTAAGAAAATTCTCTCAACATCAATGATATTTGGTAAGGAATTTTTCCCATAATATCCAAATAATATCAAATTTTTAAAATGAGACAAATCATTACCCTTTTTAATTCAATTTAAATTAAGAAATAAATTTATATATATTAGGTAATATCAATCCAGCCCCATTGTAAAAAAAAGTACACACCTTACATATGGTATAAAAAATATTGAAAAAGGGATTCTCAATCTCGAAGAAGCTTCGTTAACTCAGTATTCACTGTAGGGAGATGACAAACGTCTAGCAAACCACAAATTTATATTACAAACAGTGGATCAACAAACACCACACCCAAGGATCAATAAAACATATCCCAAATTAGAACCCATACTAAAATCAAATCATCATAATAAATCATTGAGAGAATATCAGGAGACAAACCACCCTTAAAGGGGGAAGAACTTACCACTGATCAAAAAAACACTAGAGCCAAATGATCGAGGAGTGGGTAAAGTGGGATAAAATATCTCCTCTTGGTGCGTAATGTTCACCCCTATTAAGGGATAAATAATACATGGCCAAATTAAAAAAATTGGTAGAACAAAAGGATTTATAACATGTAATCAAGATTTTTTTTCTTGTTTTGTTACAAATTTCATGACATGAAATCCAATATTTTTTTAAAATTCCATCTTCCACATAAAATTGTGTTTCCTTTAAATTTATTTAATTATATATAATGAATTAAAAATTCATGTAATGAATAAATTTAGTGGTTTCCCCCCTCATATTCATTAAATCTAGGTAAATAGATGGATACAGAAGCCATGAAATACCAATTTATGTTTTCTAAACATTTCACAATCTGAATTTCCAACAGCGGATCTATTTCACCTCTAACAACCATGGAACCTTATCAATAATACTATAAAACGCCAATGAAAATGAAAAGTATAAAAGGGATGAGATGGAAAGGCCTGATATGCTTAAAAAATAGAGGGCATATGATTGTGATACACCTATTTATATTAAAATCATTATCATTGTATACAGATTTTATAATGAAAGATTTGCATGAAATTTGGATTTATTAAAATAAAATGATAATGAAATATACAAAAATAATTATTACTAGGTCTATTATATAATATATTATATTATTATACTAGCTAGTTTGTCTTAGTGTAGTTTTTATGCTGGATAATAGATTTCCCACATTGATTCTAGTTGAGAGTAATGGCTAATTTAATTTCTTTTAGTAATGAAACATAGGGTGGATGTTGTTCCACTTGATTATATATAATACCATTTAATTATTAGACCTATTAAGTTACTCATGATGTTATTACTTTAGTTTGAGAATATTTTATGATTATTCTTATTATATCAATTTTTTTATAAACTTGTTTTCGTCCTAATTTATTATAATCAAATTTATTAATAGTTTAGTGCATATTACATGTAAATTTAGGGTTATAATTATGGTTAAATTACCTTGTTTCATTTTTTATAGATTTATTTTAACCATTAACATATTTTATAAAATGGGGTTTGAAAAAAAAATTAAAAGAGAAAATTAATTTTTTTGATTTCATAAGGTTTGAAGTATAATTTTGTTGATTTGATTTTTTTCATTACAAGTGGTGGTTACACAATTGATTTATATTCAAATGGTATTTGGATGAATTATTTCAATGGAAAAAAGAAACTCTTTTTTATCTTAATAATTTTAAAATCATTATACATTTAAGACCTAAAAGTTATTTTGTTTTTATAAGAATGTTGTTTTATTAAATGACAAGGTAATGAAGTTATTAATTTTTCAAGGGGAATATTATGATACATGTTTTCCTTATATATTATCATATGAAAACCTATTTTATAAATTACTTGAAACTGTCAATTATTAAATTTTATTAGAAATAAATTGAATAACCACTTCGTTGAAAAATTCCTGGGTACATTTAACTCACCCCCTTTTTCTACACCTTCATGTTTACATTGATATTATGATTCCAGGAAAGTTATTAGGTTATGAACTCTTTTTAGATGATGTTATGATAGAACCATTGATGAATATTTTGGATGTGGTGATTTCTTTTGGACACTTGGAGGACATTTTGTGGTAGTTTGGGTAATTTTTTGTTTAGGATATCTTCTTTTATCAACTAATTCAACCAAATGTATTTTTATTTATGTATATATCCTATTAAATTATTTTTATGTAATCATTATGTGTTTACATTTTAAAATAATATATTGGTAATTTTTTTATTCCATGTCTGGATGGTTTCATTTACTTGAAACAATTTATTTCATATATTTGAAAGTACAAAGCATGGATGGTTTATTTAGAAATCATGGTAAGGGTTTGCAATTTATTTATTTTTTTCAATGGATAAATAATTACCATTTGGTTGTTGTTTATTCCATAAATCTTATCGCTATCTTTTTTTGATCACAAATGCACTTCAATATTTTTTGTAGATAACTTTAGATGACATGGTTGCTTAATCCCTAGAAATATAAAAAAAATGGCATCGATGAATTATTTTCTATTTTGTGGAAGAAATGGTATTATGAAATATTATTTTAAGGACTAAAGAGGTATTTTCTGTATAATTGCATTATCACCACCTTATGTAATGATAACTAAATTTTCATGTCTGGTTGGGATTTAAATTTTCTATTTGAGTTTAGTTGTTTAATATTATTTTCTATAGTCATATCTATAACTATGGTTATTTTATCCACATTTGAGATATATTAGTTTTAATTGAGTTTCATAGATTTTCAGAGTGGAAAATAAGGGGAACAAGGGGATAAATATTGATGTATCGTTTGGAAGACAATTTTCTACTTGGGTGGATTTTTGAACATACCTTTTCTAGACAGATTCATTGTTAGAGAATGCTATGAAAAAAACATGAAAAATCATTACACACTTTAATTTTTTTAAATAATCGACTTTGATTTCACAAGTTATACCTAATGGTATTATGAAAAATTTTAGATGAATAAAATGTAGTTTTATATTTTATTATTGTTGTTTTTTTGAGTTATGATTGATATATCGAGACATGTTATTGGGTTTTATGTTATAAAAGTTAATTTTACGAATGAATGTAATTTCCGTAAATATTTCAATGTTATAACCATTTTGTAAAAAATATTTTAAAAATATACGAGTAATGTAGTGTTTTAAAATCTTGTGGATTATTTTTCAATGAAATTAAAGCAGTTTTTTAAAATAAATGATAATTTTATAAATATTAGACTATAGGATATTTATAATCCATCGGACTCTCTAAGATATTTTTAAGGTTTTACATGATGTATCATAAATTTTATTTATGCCAGTATGAATTTCAAGTGGGATTTTAAATTTCATATGACTCTACACAAAGAAGTTGGCAGTTTTAATGTTTATGGGAATATTTTTAATTCCCTAACTGGGAATGTGGAAAGAAGTTGGAATTTTAACTTGTGGTGGTTTCATATAATCGATTTCCATATGATTTATAAAAATAGTGGAATGTTTTCAAATTTTTAATTATTTTATACAACGAGTTTCTTGATTATCCATCATATTTTTATGGTCTAAAATAATTCTTAGTGTATCATAAATGTGTTTTTTATTTTATGTGTTTCTGTTCTTGATTTGATCTACTGGTTTGAATTAGGTATGTGCAAGTCGAATTATAAATTCTGAATTCATTGGGTTATTGATTTGTTATATGTTTTCCATATATAATTTTGTTAATTAATAGAGTTTTTAATGTAAAAGTATACATTTAACAGACAATTATTGATTTTTATAAATCAAGGATAAAAGAAATTCTTTCAATTTAAAATTTAAAATTTGATTCCCGGTGATAATTTGGTGAAATGAACTTTGTTTTTATTTTCATACATTTTAAGGTCACAAATTTTGGAAATTTTTTTATATAATTTCAATATTTTATGAATTATTATGGAAGGGGATTTATATTTAGTAATTAATTAATTAAATGTTCAATGTTTTTACATCACATATTCTTTTTGGAATAATAATTATTTTAATTACTTAATATTTGAAAAATTCATGAAAATTAAGAATTTATGAAATTACTTTCTAAGTCAACCATGTAATGCTTCTCATTTTTTATGACTTTTATAATTGAAATGATGTTTTCCCATTAATGTATGCAGTTTAATTTTCTACATTTTAGGTTTTGTAGTTCCAGTTAATGTTTTTTGGGCGACATTGGACATTTTCTATGGGACTCGCATGTTACTTTCTTCCCCACTACCTATGACTAAGGATCAAATATATAATTTTTACCACTATATATGGCTTTTGGATGGCCTTAGTAGACATCATTTTTTCAAAATCATGGATACTAAGATATAGGATTAATTGGATCGATTTCCACATTATTAACCTCATTACTATTTCAAAATTAATATAAGCAGAGATTTAGAATTTATTAATGAAAAAACATAAAGGTGATTTCATTAAAGATAATTAAAGACAGCTAAGAGGCGTGAACCGAGATGGATTTCAATTCCAAATTCCTCACGAAAAGAGAAAATGAAATATTTATGTCGTAGTAGAACATTCTATTATAATTATTCACTAATCTCACTAGGAAAGTAGACTATTTACAATATCAATTGACAGGTGTAGTTTAGAGATTCAATTTCAGGATGCTATTTGTGGGCTAAATACTAGAATATTCCAAAAAAGTAAATTCAAAAGGTGTATAAAGTTTTATAGTGTAAATATGAAATGAATCACTGGGAACATTTAATATGGTAGATAGGATTTTTGAATGAGAGATAAGGATAACTACTCGAATCTAAATTTTGGAGGGATTGGAGTGGGTGGGATGATTGAGCTAAAAATAAATTATCTCCCCTTCCAATTTTTTATTTTATTTCCACTGTATTTGAAAATAATTCATTATAATTTACTATCATTATGTACATGTGTTGCTAAAGTTTTTTTAGGGACTATAATGAATTTAATATAAATTAATTTTCTTTTAATTGTTCTTATTTTCATATTGACTAGGTTTTCTTCCTTACTTATTTCACACCCTTTTTCCCTATATTTGGGGTTAAATTGACAAGTGAAATTAATATTAGATCTATTCGTTCAATTTAAGAAATAATTATATCTCCACTCAAACTAAAAAATCCATTCGTTTTTCCAAAATTTTTTAATAATGTTAATTTTTATCAAGTGAATTTATTTCGTATTATTCAAAAACATTACTTTGGTACTAAATCAAAAACCAACAGGGTTTGAAAAAGTTAATATTTAGATTTAGGAACTTCAAAAAATTTATAATACTATAATTTCAAGCTATAACATAACTATATACTAATGGTTTAGAATATCTATTGGTATAAAGTGAATTTTAGTACCATATACGAGTGGTTTCTAAAAACCATTAGAGTATTATACAACAATTTTTTAATAAATCATTTGTATAATGTTAAAATATATGATTCATGCTTACTCCCCTCCCCTAAGATCATTAATTCCTCCCGATGATTATAAACAACATCCCCTCTCTTCTCCTTAGTGATCTCTCCATTTTAACTTCAGTTTTCATTCAATTATTCTTCATCATCAAATTAATGGGTTCCAAATCCATAATCAATTCTACCAATAGTAATTCACCTTTATTTTTAGCATGAAAAAAAAATTAATCATTTATGGTTGTTATTTTTCTTGATTTATTTAATTATGGTCCCTTTATATTATAATTTTTATATTAACTTATAATAAATTTGATCACAATTGATTTATTGTTTTAATTTAGTTACTTGATACTTCTATATAAATATAATATAATGTTATTTTTTTCTATAATAAATATTTTTTGATATTTTAATTATCTATTTTAGTAATTTGATTATTTTTTAATGTATTAGGGGTTATTAATTTATTATTTAAATTGTATTATTCTTTTTGTTGAAGGAAAATTTTCTACAAAATTAATTTCCATTTAACGGTGTGTGGATTATTTGAATAATCATGTTGGTAATTAATTAATTTTCACTTGAGAGTCAGTCACTACCTCTACATAAACTTGAAGTATGTTTTAGTTGTTTCCTATTCCATATTTTTGTTCTCAAGTGTTGAATTTTTTATCAATGATGTGTTAATATGTGTTTGGTGAGTTAAGATGATGTGGTGATGCTTGGAGAATTATTATGGAATCATTTAATTTCATTAGATGTCATGATTGAACAACTATCCTTAATAATAATGTATATTGTCGGGCCAGTCTTAATTTCAAAGACACGTGTTAGTGATATTAAAGAAGTAACATACTATTTTACATAATATATTAATTCTTGGAGACCAAAAGAATATTTATTTTCATAAAAAATTTGAAAAATTACCTAAAAAATATATTTATTATAGGGGAATATTGAAAAAGGAAATTGGATGTATTGAAAGTATGGTTTAGAATTTTTATTTTACATTCCAAACTTTAGTTTTTTATTTTATATGCACTAACAAACATATTTCCAATCTGTATCTCATAAAGGACCCACTTCAACCACATATAGAAATAGGGGTCAACCAAGAGAGAGGTAAGTCAGACTAACATACCCTTACTAGAATTGGTAAGTACATCTTCATGGAAATTCATAGTGGTGGGATATATGGATGAAGAGCACACACATATGTGTGAATGGAGGTAATTGAGACACTATGATAAGAAGAATAATGGTGAGAGGGTGTGGTATTTTTAGTGATTCAAGTAATGAACCCCAGTGTTGGATAAAGAAATAATAGAAAAAAATTACATATTAAGCATTCCTCAAGATCTTATGAGAAACATGTGGGACATGGGAAGTGAAGAGCACTATTCTTCCACTTTTAAACTTATGCATATGATCATAGCCACACATATTGATTAATCTGGGATATTTGATCAAGAATTCGTCATATTGAACCTATCAATATAGATTTTTAACACCATATAACTCTAGTGATTGGTGATCATATTTATGTCCATCTTCCATAATCATACTAAAGAAATGTTGCATTCATGATTAATCCATGGTGATCTATGCATTTAATTTTGTTTCCACTTATTTAACCTATTTTAAGAATAAACACATAATGGGAATGATACTATGTTATAGTGTTCTATTAATATAGTCACAACTAAGAGAATATTTAAAATATTGAACCTACAATTATCACTGTGTTCATGTGCAGAATTCATCAAAATGATTAACTCAATTTTGGTTTCACATTATAAGGAAATATACATGAGAATAATTCACTTCCAAGACCTTTAGGGTTATAAAAACAGACTCATCATGAAATATTTGTCAGATAATCTATGTGGAATTAATCTCATATACGATATAATAAAGACATTTCCTAGAAAAAGAGAACTTCCAATGCCTGAGCTTGAAGATTCCCGTTCAGAACTGCTCTAATTTTTTGATGGAAACCGATGTTCCATGATACCTTCTATTTCTAAATGAGGTTCTATAATTTAATACTATATCTATATGACTAAATACTATATGATTGATCTTTTATTACACATACTAAAAATGCTTTATGAAGAACTGGTTCCAATAAAAAATACAAGACTTCATGAAGTATGAGTTTTACTATAACTTCCACAAAAATGCACCAGTGAACATCACTTCTTGAAGAACACAATTTCATGTGATGATATTTTATAAAGGATATTTACATATAATTCACATTCTATTTTATTGCGGTGGTTGTCCGAAATGCCTATATTTCCAATGTAAATGAGCAGAAAATTAATCAACTCATTAGGGAGTATATGAAATTCATGTCCACAATTATAAATACCCTAACAATTTTAGATATAATAATTTAAAAATTACATAAAATAACAATGAATAAAATAAATTTTCTATGGTTTATAATATGAACCATGCATCACATCATTAATGTATAAAGTGAACTTGTATATATTTAATTAATAATTCAAGATAACGTTGAGTGAGTTGTGCATTGTTCATTTATCCAGAAATTAACATTAAATAATTCTGTGTCAACCACTTGCACACTTCACATTGAGGCTGATACTTCATCTGAATAATGAATTATTCAATCCTGAGTATTTTTTTCACTAAGGTAACAAATCATAAACATGTTATTAAAATTATAGAGTATGGTCGAGAGACATAATATGTGGATATTGAATGTACATGAAGTTTACAGAATCAAGTGAGATCACATATGCTCACGATGGAATATTAGAATATCTTCCCATAGTGGATAACCCTATATAATTTAAAAAGTATGTTGGTTACATATGAGACTAGGGGAATAATGTTTGTTGGATCTGGAAGGGGAAAAGTTTCTCAGTGGGATCACTGAACAAAGGATATCTTTTAATTAGAGATTTAAGCAGAAGAAGAATCATGTGTAATTAAGGAGTAAAATTTTAGTTTGGACTCGGGTAAAACTTTTTTAAGTAGTATAAATATCCACATCAATTTACTTAGGAGTCAAGAAAAAAATTAAATATGTATTAACCATTGTAATTGATGAAAATATTATAGTGTGAATCCATGTTTGGGGATATAAAAATGTAATGGGGTATAACATTCATCTGAATAATGTTAATACCATGTTTTGTGCCCACTATTATCATCTATACATATGAAGTGAGATTATGATATATCACTCAGTGGATTATGAACCATAATATTTTCAAGATGATGAATTCATAAGAAAGTAAATTTTAAAAGTAAACCACTAATTAACACCCCTACTGGTGGAAAATACAGCATAGAGATCTACATGTGGCCTCAGATCAAAAGTTACCTCTAATGAAACATATAGATATCATGAAGTCTATAATTTTGGAAATGAGTGAGTTACATTAGATAGATAAAAATGATGATTATCATAATTACACAAGTCCAGCTAATTATTTCAAGACTCCGATGATCATATATAAAATATAGTCAAGTAAACAAAAGAATAGTCTTACAACAAAGGTAGAGACACCACAGCATAAAATCAATAACAGTGCTATATATTGAAATAAATTTATTAACTTTTGTTTCTTTTGATGAATCTTTTTCAAGATGTTATAATTATATATCAATCAGTTTTATTCTTGTTCAATCCAAAAAATATCCAAATAAAATTCCCAAATATTTTTCAAATTTTATTGTTGGAGGTATTGAGGGGTATATTTTTGATAAACAACAAATAGAAGAAGAGGTTGAAGAACTGTATGATTCATTATTTAAGATTTTTATAAAGTTCATAACACTCATAGACCTTTTAGAAGAAAGGTAGAAATACATTCTTAACAACTAAAATGAATTTTGATGTTATTCTTGTGAGAATGTAGTTTGTAAGATATTGTTTTGGAATCATCCCATGCACTCTGGAAAATTTCACAAATATTATTTTGTTTTAATAGGTGAGAAGTTATAGGATAATTTAAATAAGGTCAATGATTTGTAATCTATTTAAAAAATTAATAAAAAATTATGAAAAAATGATGATGATAATAGAGGAATGGGACAATAGGATAATAATTTTTTATGATGAGAGGTACTATCTCAATATGTCATGTTTATAGATGGGTGTGATATTGATGAATTCACAATCAAAACAAGCGAGAATATCCCATGTTTCTAGAAAAATAGATGTCTCTAAACCCTTTTTCATTGAGGAATTTGAAACCATGAAGATAATGAGATCGTCCTCTAACCAAATAGAAACATTATATAAGAATAAGGTATCCCAAATAAAATAATTTTCTACAAATTATGTTTTAATTGATTGTATAAGTTAAAAAAAATTCATAGAATGTATGGATGGTGAAAATTACTAATAAACCAACTAAAACTAGGGTGAATGAGAAACTATGTGTTAATATTTTTACCCCAGAGGATTCAAATTTATTGGTGGTTCCACTAAAAAATAGAAAGTCTCATAAACTATTAAACCTAGATACACATCTCTATAAAGTAATATAATTGGATTCCTTGACTTTATTCATGTTAATGGTTGTTTGGTAACATGGACATAGAATTATCACAAAAATGAAAAATTCACAAAAATAATAGTTGTACAACATATATGGGGATCAATGTTGAAGATAAGATATGGAAAGAATATTTAACCAAGAAAACTATGGATAAATGTGTACCTTAATGTGTTTATAAAATTAAGGTTTTAAATGGGGAATTTTTACCTTTTCATAATTACTCATAATGGAGAAGTGTTATTTCTAAAAGTGATATTGATAAACATAAATATAAATTTTCTTCGACCCTAAAAAAAGTGACTGATTTTCTCCCACACCAAAGTGAAAACAAATATGTTAAGAAAATAAATTCCCCTAAGGTAAATGAAGGCATAGTTTGAAGAAGTACAATAATAACAAGTGTCTCAATATACGTAATATCATGGAGAAAGAATCATGTTTAGAGGTTTTTTTCTAGTAATATCAATGGTATGTTCACAAATCCTATCCTTTCTATTATAAAATTTTATTTCTAGAAAATATGCACGGATTGAGGGGAATTCATAGAAAATATATAAGAAAATATTCTAATAATTTTTTATTTTTGAAATAAATCCATAAAAGATGTGAATTTGATTAAATAAATCAATCCTTCATGTAATTTATTGAATATTTATGTAGATGGGTCCCAATTCTGAGATATAAAATACCAGACATAAAAAAGATATTTCATATATTGATAGTGTAAATCATCTTCAGAAAAAAAGTGCCAAGTCATGTGAATAATTTGAGAAGAGAGAGAATAATAGGAAAGGGTTATCAATTGTTTATCTAAATCATCGGAATTTCGATAAACAATCACTAATGGAAAATATGATTCCATGTCAAAATTATGATGTTTGTTATTGAAAACCCAATTCCATAATGGACAAATGAAAAATTTTAATATTATTTTTAAATTTATCGATGTCAAATACATTATATATATATATATAATCTATTTTTATTAATAACTAATTCTAAAATAACTTTTGTTAATAATTAACACTATTTTATTAAAACTACTGTAATTTTTTTTAATATATTGAATTTTTATTCATTGAAACATATTTTGTAATTTTTCTTATGTTGTGATGTTAGTATTAATGAAAACAAATATTGGTGGTCATTAAAAAAATATATGTGTGCATTTCTCCCTCATTCACCTGATATAATTTTTCATGAATTCTTAAAACCCATATCACATGACTCTCCACCTGGATTATTTTTGCTTGAACTCCCATGATTGATCTACTTTTTAGGATTCATTTTCATTATTTTTCTTTCCCCTTAAATCCTTCCAGCTAATTATTTAGTTTATTCAGATCATAAATCACCATTTTGGCATTATTATTTTTCAACCCACCATTTTGGACACTTATTTTATATTTTTTACTATTAAAGGTTCAAAAATTTCTATTTGGAATATCTCCATCATAGTTTTGAATTATATCATTATGTTATAATAAAAATATTTATTTTTTAATTTTAAAATATTAATTTAGTAATTTTTATTTAGAAATTTTACTCCCATTATATATATATATGTGATTTTAAATTATATATTTTTATTGTTATAAATTATTTCATATTTTAAATTTCTTTGTGATTATAAATATTTTGTTATTGTGGTTTAATTTATTTGTCTATAGAATTTTTTTATTTATAATTGTAAATTTTTGTAAATTTTTTTAAAAAATTTTATAGTTTTATTTGTAATGTAATTAATTTTATTTATAACTGTATGAATTTATAACATTTTATTATACATTTATTGTTATATTTTTTGATAATTAGTTAATGAGTGATAGATATTTTAATATTGAGTTAAATATTTTGATATTAGAGAATCTATGATGCAATAAATTATTTTGGAGTATGGTTACTCCAAAATGGTGCTTGAACAATATAAAATATCCCATGTATTTTCCCACTTTTTACTCAAAAAACAATATTCCCTAAATATAGTCCTTCATAAATTGTTTATTTTTTTAAAATTATTAATTTAAAATTAAATAATTATATATATATATAATAAAAAACATTTTTTAATTAAAAAAGTTAATTAATTAAATAAATTAAATCAAATTCACACTTATATAATCATAATAAATAAATTTAAATAAATATCATTACATTATGGTTATTTTCTGTCATCATATAATGTAATTTATTCCAGTATTTTTTAATTTTTAGCCCGTCTACTTTTAATCGCTTATTTTTTAATTTTTCGATGGTATATTTTGATCATTATGTATAATTTTTTTTAGTTGTCAATAAATATTTAATTTATTATTAGTATTTTTGTGATTAATATTTTTCTATTTATATATATTAAAATTTTTATATGATTTAATATATTCACCTATTATGTTATGATTTTAGGTAATTAATTCATTGAATGTAGATATATTTACGATGATCCATTGATAAAAATAAAGGAGTAAATGATTTCATGGAATTTTCTAGACAAAATATTCAATACAATGATCTAATTTAATGTCCATGATTGAAGTGTTTGAATATGAGAATGCTAAATTTTATAGAAATCATGGACCATATGATTTCTTTGTTTTTTCCATAATTATACATATTAGATATGACATGTTGAAATTAATGGAAAATCTAAATGTAATGTTGATGAAAATATTGATTATTAGATAGAGGGTCATATTAAATATTTAATTCATGTCATAGGCCTTAAAACAATAAAAAATAAAAATGTTTGAATTATTTCTTAGAGATGATGAGAAACCAATACTATAATGTTGAACTAAATTTTTAGTTTCATAAGTAGTTCAATGATATTTTTTCTTGAAACCAAAAATGTATTGAGTAAAAAATAATTTTTTAGTTTCATGAACTTTTAAAAGATCCACCTCTCTAACAAAATAGTCATCTAGATTCCAATTATGATGAAAAGGAAATATTATGACCATTTGGATTAGGGTAAAAAAGATACATTTATTCACCAATGATTGTTTGTTTTAAAGTTATGGAGATGAATATTTTCCAAAGTGATCTAAATGTGGGACATCATGATATATTATGGATGGTAAATTCTAGTATGATTCATTCATATATACTATCTTCAAAACTCACAATAAAAAAATTTAGTATATTCAATTCCTTGTTTAAAGAGTTTAGTTTAAAATTCAAATGATTAAAAATTGATAAGATTGCATAAATAAGAGTTCATCACTAATGAATAAATATTCCACCTAAATGTCTCACCATATTTTACGATATTTATAAAAATAATTACATTTTAGAAGGAAATCTATAAATTTTAAAATGGGACTGTTCACAAAAAGAATGAATCCATATTGTGGTCTCAATAGAAAACATAGATCATGGATGATTTTATTGTAAATTTATGACATATACCCATATACATGAAGGAATAAAATATATTTTATGATGAGATTTATGACTTATGGACAAAAATATATATGAATCGATATTTATGTGTATATTTCACTTTTGATTAATGAATTAAAAATTCCGTGGGAGATAGGCTTTACATTTTTTGTTGAATACTAGAAAGAGTATTTAATTTTGAGTGTTATGATATTTTTCATTATAAAAAAACATACATACTCATGGAAAACTATATAGATGCAATGTCAAGGGATATAATCATTTCTAATTTTTAAATAACATATTTCATATTAGTAATTGTTGAATGGAAAAAAATAGAACATGGTATATCAATGATTTTTTTGAATAATCCATCGTTACTATAGATTGGAAAAAGTATTTTTTAGTTTATTGGAATGTAATATCCCACCAAAACTATTTTTAGATGAATAATATTATGAAAAGGTGAAAAATATTGATTTCACATATTGAACGAAAGGATTCTCTGCTTATCAAAAAATATTTAGAGGAAACCGTCTATCTTATTTGAACATCCTTTTTAGAAAATTTTAGGGATAAAACATTGTATCAATTTTTAGCATATTGAAAAAAAAATATTTAATAGTTTGATTGGAAAATTTCAATAAATAAAAAGTAAGGACAAAAGATGAATTTCAGACTATATTAGACATTATATCTAGGGGAATATTTTTGGATTAATCTCCCACTATGAATGGAAACAGAACATATTTTCCACCGTATTTTAACACATTAACCAAGAGTGATAAAGTGATTTTTTTCAATGTATTCATGGGATTAAGGTACCCAATGGATATTCTATAAATGTAATTAATTTTATATCATTGATTGATTTTAAATTAATAGGTATGAAATATCATGACTGTCATGTGTCAATGCCATAATTATTACTGATCAAACAATATGGAATATTTCCAACACTTTTCATTGATAATATCATCAGGTTTTGTTATATTTTCAAATACTATTTTAGAAAAATAATTTATCCAAATTTCATATATGTTTTGGAGAATACATCTTCCAGCGTACATTTTGGAAAATTATTTCCATAGTAACATTTTTTGATATAATGGATCATCTTGTTATTTTTTTGGAATGAGTAATAAGAATATGTGGGTGTGTTTATTTAGGTTGGATTAATTATTTTTAAAGATATATGATGATTTTAAAGGGATATATTAAAAATACTCTTTGATCGGAGGCCTGTGTAGTTCAAAAATTTATATCTGAATAAGATATTATATTTTTTTCTAAATAATTGTATGAAGTAGAGAATATTAGTCATCCTTTATCTCAAAATATAATAGTCAATACATAAGCTAGAGAGATTCAGATATTAAAGGTAATGTTTATTCCAAATGATGAACTGATGTAGGAAAATTTATACAGTTTATAATACATAGATTAGATTCAACCATATATGTCATC
This sequence comes from Viscum album, assembly GCA_963277665.1. NCBI lineage: Eukaryota > Viridiplantae > Streptophyta > Magnoliopsida > Santalales > Viscaceae > Viscum > Viscum album. The sequence goes on from OY728152.1 coordinate 2,006,911,513, forward strand.
AAATATTGCCTGATTGAAGGTATGATATCTAAGAATAATTGATAAATGGTTAATGATTGAGCATAAAAAGGGAATTTTTTCATATTTAAAGATATATTCAAAAAATATTTATCTCCATCAAAAACATTGAAATGGGTTGTAGGGGATATCTCTTAATGTGAGAACATGGTCTATTATAGATATTAATTGTTAGCCATTTTACAAAAAACAATGTTGTTGGGAGGAAAAAATTTAAAACATTGGGGTAATGGTCATCATTAATGAATTTCATTTTTGAGTGAAAATGATAAATCCCAATTTATATGTCAAAGAGATATTTTTTTATTTATTCACAGTATATCGTAAATTGACTATACTGAATTTTAACTAACAATTTTTAAGTGTAATTGGGTTGATAGTAATATTGTTGTAAATGATGGGTATTATTTACTTTCACTCACTTATTTGGAAAAAATAGTTGTAAAGAGGAACCATTTTTCATGAGGAAAAATTCCAAGAAAGTATTTTATGTTACTGACCCATTGATTGATAAGTGGGCAATCAATTTTTAAGGGTGAACAATTCATTTGGGTGATGAGTATGATGAAAATGTTATGGATTTATGTGAGGTTTATTCATATATTATATGTTTTTTTATAAGATATTAGTGAATATAATGTTGAAATTTTACAATCAATATGAAAGGATTTTGTCAAAGGGATATTGGAAAAAACATAGTTAATCTCACAATAATTTCAGTAAATATTATATTTTATTTGTTTTCGTAGAATTAGACATGTAAAAATAAATATTATTATTTTGGATATTTATATATATATATATTGATTATTTTTATGAATATTTTGTTACATTGTATATTCAATAGTTCTGGATAAACATTGTTTTGATTAAAAAACCTGACATATGTCATTATGTTTTTGTTTAATGTATGCATATAATTTGTTTTGTAATTATGATATTTAAATTTTTAAATGATGATGATTTATATCACATTTTAATTAGTTTTTATATTTATTTATTTGTGTTTCATATTGTTTTTTTTATGAATCATGATTTTTTTTACTTACACATGGTCGGTTTTATTTTTTTACCTACATATGTTATTATTCAATGTTATTAGAGAATTAATTTTATAATAATATATAGGTACACATAATATAATTAGATTTTTATATTAAAATGATAGGTAAATTAGTAGATGGAAATTTAATGAGTCACATATAAGATTATATTTTCATATTATTAAATATTAAATAAATAAATAATTTAATGAAATAAATCCTTTAAGTTATCAAAAAATATTTTCCAGATTACTAGTTAGCCTCGTATGGAAGAGTCTTCTCTATATTTTCTAGAGTACTTCATTTTTTATACTTGGTAGACATGGGATTACATGTTTATCAAAAATTTCACATGATCACGAAGATAAAAAGGATACATAATTATTTTGAGGACAATAACAATCCAATTGGCCCAAATGCAATGCAATTTATTATTTATATTACCATTAAGAGATATTGAGTATAAATATTAAATATATTAATTGAAATTAAATTAAAAAGATGGATAAATTACAGTTTTCAGTGTTCATAATGGTAAAATATCTGAACTGATTTATTTTTATCATATTATTAAAATATTATATATTTTATATGAATAATATTTCATGCTTTCAATTATAGATCACATTCAAATTATAATAAATGAATTAAATTATTAAAAGGAATATATTATTAGTCGCTATTTGTAGGAGAAATTTAATAAATGTTCACAAAAAAATACTTTAATCGGGTGTCTCCGAATAAAAACCCATTTCCGTAGTTTGGGTATTTAGATGAAGAAACATAAAATAAATTTTTTGTAAGTTAACATAATAAAGAATTAATGGTATGATAATAATTTTACATTATAAAATTTTATATATATTACATTATTAATTATTTATTAATTTTATGTAACATACATTCATGAAATCTCATCAATATATCTAGTAGTGGAATATAAAACATCATAATTTATCATGTGGAGGGTATCATATACAAGAAGAGAAAATTATTGAATAAATATTTGGTGCGTCAAGAGATAAACCTAGTAGTGGATCAGAAGATTTCAAGTCTAGTCCTCCATCTCCCCCACTCTCCATGAAAACGAAAAATAGAAATAATAATTTTTTTTTCAAATCAATGTTAATATGTAGTGGTAAAAATTTTACAACATTAATATTTATTTTTCTGGATTTTTTATTTTTTAAATAAATATCACTATTTTATCATTTTAATATATCATTTATAAATGATTATTAAGAAAATATATTCATGGTAATTTTATATTAGATGGTCAGATGGACAATATAACAACATATTTAATAATCCCATAACTCCCTAGTCATGTCAGAAGTTAAGAGGTGACAATCAGTATTAATAATATTTTTGGAAATTAATGTACGAAACTAATGAAAAAATAAAATGATTCCCTAAAAGATATGATTTAAGACCTAAAATGTCCCCTAGGGGTAAAATTAAATCAGTTGTGCTAACTATATTTTTACAAAAGGTGAGATGATCATAGCCTACATATCCAGACTAATCATATCATCTACCTCCTTGTTCAGACCCGACCTTATACTGTGAATTTTGTGTTGGAGATACCCATGTGCATATTATGGTGTATGGAGTCGAACATATTATCATGGTTTCTATACATCACCAGCAAATGCGGTAATGTCTTGTAAGAATATTAGTACATGATATTATTTATCCAATTTCTCTCATGAAATTTTCTATATAGGAGGCTATGAGAGGTAAAGATTCCATGGTGAATTTTTTACTCTAGAAATATATCATTGTTCATCGAATGACATACAATTTATAAAATATTTTTAAATAAAATTTATATTTTATTGATAATCAAATATAATTTTTCATTATATTTAATTTATATTGGAATACCTAAAATCAAATGAATCGGTAAAGAAGAAAAATCTTAATAGGAACAAAAAAATTGATCCATGTGATATTTATGGTGGGATAAAAATATTATCACATATTTCTTCTTTCTAGTGTAATATTTATGAGTTTTCCATGATGTCTGGTATATATTGAATATATTATGATTTGGTAATATTTAAAAATGATATCATAAATATTTTTATAATTATGATCATCCCATACCATTGTTTCACTTATTTTCTATGTTTGTAAATTTATATTTCATTTTTCCGTTCCTTAAATAAATATGACTCCATGTGAATAAATTTACTAATTATTTAATTAGGTATCTATGAACACTTTTTATTCAAAATGAGACCACTACCATTTATGATTTTTATAGATATTTAATAAATTTAAATAGATATATATTATTTTAATGGTGATGTTATAGTAATATATATATGGGATATATTATAAAATATAGAGATTGGGTGTTGGTTTTTCTATTTATTAATGGGTAATAAGACTAAGGTAAGTATGATCTAATATTCATTATAATTTTATTAATTTTTTATTTTTTATATTATAGTTCTCATTGGGTATTCGGGGTGTTCTCCACAAATGAATGCACATTATATTCTTTTTTCAATATATTAAGAGTATTTCATAAAAATTTTATCAAATTTTTAATAAAGTGACTTTTATTCCATTTTATAACTAATTTAATCATAAAACATTTATAAGATCACTTGTTGATGTAGGATACAAATAAAATTAAACACATGGAAGAATAGATAAATAAATATTATATTAGATAATATTTGTTTTTTATATTTATATGTTAGTGTTTAATTTCATGTTAATGTTTTATTATTGTCTTTTCATTACAGAAATGGAAATATAAAATGTGTCTATTATGTTATATGTTTCTTGTTCGAGATTGTTACAAATTGGGTGATCAATAAATTTAAAAAAATAGTTATGTTAAATGTTTTAGGTTTTATATAAAAACATAACATTTTTATATCATATATCATTCATTGTTATTGTATATTTTTGATGATGTATCATAGTATATGGTTGATGTACTTTCCCACTTTAATGGTTTGTTTTAAATCCATTTTTGGTGTGGTTAATTAGAAACTTTTGTATCAATTACCTCTATTTACTATAAAGTTTATGAAATGAGTGTTTTGATGGTTTATTTTTTTGTTTCTATTGGTAGTTTTGGTTTTTTTGATGATTTGTTTTTTTGGATGTACTTTACATATTTCATATGTTCTTGGAAAATATATTTTATTCCATTTATTTAAAAAATGATTTTTCCAAGACAAATTATAAGGAAACATACATTGAAACATTCATGTTGGATATCAAAATCAATTTTTAACCATAACCAACATAGATAAACCTTTTGATAATGGTTTTATTGTAAAAATAAATCCAATGTTGGGAAATTTTTTAGAATATATTTAGATCTCATTTTTCTATAAAACCCGATGTCTATATACACATTCAACATCAGTTTTACTATAAAACTAAAGTTGAAGTATTTTTTCATTGATTTGGATGTTGATTTTTGGTAAAAACTGATGTTGAAGGATCCAATTATTTTTTGGTGTATTTCATCATCCATTTTAGGTAGAAGATGTCATATTTATCGACCATGAATTTTTAAAAGGTATGAATCATTTTTTTTCATATTGAATCCTTTTTTAAATTTTGTTAAACATTTCCTATGACCCAATGAATTTTGTGGGAGTTGTTGGGTCTTAATTACATCCCAGATCTTTAAGAATTTGGAACTAGAGTAGGCAATAGGGTTAGCCCCTAGTTATTACTAACCATGCGGGGTATGTGGCCTATAGTATAAAACAAGGTTTTTCTAAAACCATTTGTTACTAGGCATAGGTCATTGCATGTTTCAGAGGGTTTAGGGATATTTCATTCCCCAAGGCTTGTGCACGGGTAGGAAACCGTGCACCAAGCCAATGCGGGGACCCTACTTCTGTATACATGGGCTCATGATTGGTGCACAGTTTGTCCAATTACTGAACCAAATAATGAAACCCATTGGGATTGGTGAAATTAACGTTTTTTTCTTAATTAAATAAAAAACATAACCATTCTTTCTATTATCCCATTTCTATTGGATGACCCCTCCTTCTCCCTCCCGTTGAGAACTCCCATGGAATTACCTAAGCCCCATGATAACTCTTTAATCCATAATCCAAAACAATTTCCTCCATTAAAGTTGTATTTGTATTAATATGAAATCAAATTCCCTTACTTCGATTCATGGTTTCTCTTCGTATCTCTTGTGCTATTATGGTGACTACTCAATCACCATATTATTAGGTCTTCTGACCATTTTTCATTTTTCTTATGATTAATTAAAAATGTATTTATTTTATAGGATGATCATTCATCTATGAACCTATGGTAGGTTGTATTTTTTATTTCCCACCAAGTCGAGATGTTTCCAGAACTTCGATGTCTTTCTATGTGTCGACCGTTATCTCATTTCTCCTTAAATTTTTTTCTTAATTTTTTAAAAAATAAACCCATGTTTTTAATGTCACATATACCCTTTAATATAGGTTATAAGATTCCGAACTCAATCATTGACACCCATTTGGGTGTTTTTGCTTTAAATTCCCCTTTACACAATTGTTTAGTTGGCCCGAATCACATCCTACGAGCTTGGATTATCAAAAATGGGTTTTGATTATTGATTAATTAAATAGATTGATTCTAATGAATGATAATGGGTTAACAAAGATTGAATATGAATTTACAATACCTTGATTAATTAATTGGAATTTTTATGTAGAGTAGAATTGGGTGGAAAGACCATAAATCTTGTTATATAATTATAAAAGTTGAATTGTGTGATATGTGATGCCATTAGTTTTTTTGGGATTATTGATATTAATGAATTAGTAGAAAAACCTTAAGCTACTACTATTTGATTAATTATTCCATTGATATTGGCATGTGAAAAAATTTTAGGGAGTTGTTGAGCATGATGTTTCACTCTCCCTTACATTGGGTGTTAACCATGAAGTCTCCCACATTCATACTGGTATCTATATGATATGAATGAAGTTTCCTATTCCTTTTTATTAGTTGTGGGGAATGACATTTCATCCCAACCATCTTGAGTGTTGATCATAATGTATCACATTCATTTTGTGATTTAGGTCGTGTACCATTTTCATGAGCCTATAGATCATTAGACTAGTTCTGGACACTTGAGTTATACCCCAAGTTCAATTTTCACCTAGTATCCTAGTATATTACAAATTATATCCTCACATACTTAGTGTATATAGGTGGATATATCATATAAGTATACTATATATGTATGTATGGTTATTTATGAGACTCTTACACTGACATATGTCGAAGCAGGTAAAGCCAGACAAGTGTTCTATAGGAACATGATTCAATGTGTATGTATCTACTAAGAATTTTTCATATTCTTATACACGTACATTACTGTGTCTATATAGACAAGATGTATTTCTTCTATACACCATTAGTGGTGACCTGTTAGGATTTTTTCTCACACCCTACATGGGAAACCTTTTGTACCCTGGTTGATTAAATATCTGCATGTATGGATAAGGGAATTATTTGGGCTATATATGCTTGATTATTATTACTTATGGCGTGAATTATGGGACAAGAGGATTGAGCTTGTGCTCGATATTCTTGTGGAGAATTGTTTTGTGGTTTATGCATTTTTTGTATATCATGTTATATATACCTATCCCGTGTATCCCATGAATCTCTTTTATATTATAATTCAATGAAATTATTAGGTATATGAGTCATCCACTAGGATATTGATTATTATTTTAGTTGATTGATTATTATTTCTTCTTATTTCGAATCATCTATGGTGGGGTACATGCCATGTTTTTTATTATCTGTTTCCACTATGCAATTCGTTGTCATATACATTCACTATTTTCTATTTTCATTGTATGTATTGTTCTACAATAATATGAGGGTATATTCTCTATAATGTACTATCTTTAAACCTTACTATTATTTTGTATCCTCTGGCCTGTGGGGGGCTACGCTTGAGCCCATGTGACCAACCAACTCACAACATAGGTTAAGTGGATCCATGGTCGGGACATTAAAAAGTTGCGTGAAAGGAGTTTCTTTTTTTCCTTTATTTTTTTTTTGAGTATTATACATATGGCTTGGATGTAATTTAAATTGGTAATGATCCTATTCATTGGATTATCTAACCCACACACAGGGGAAAGCCAAATTACCTTGGATTTGTTATTTCTCTTCAATATTTTCTTCTATTATGGTAGATTTGACTTCACTGTTGTGTGATGAACATGTAATCTTATGCTACTAATACTTTTATTATTGAAATGAGATTTTTTATTTTTAATTCTGAATGAAACGAGGCCATTAATTACATGAAAAATTATAGTAATGTTAAGAGTAATATTCTAATCTTTTTGATAGGTAATTCCTACATTTTTCTTTAATTTTCCTACTTAATATAAGTAGTTATTGGGTTATTGTATATTTAAATGTGTTGATATTTCTTATAGGGAAAATAAAATTGGATTAATTAATGATCCTACATTAATATAGAACAGTATATATATATATATATATATATATATATATATATATTCAAATAAATATTTCAAAGTCAAATTATTTTAAATATTTAAAAGTTAATTGGTTTTCACAAAATGGGATTCCAATTAGAATGTTAATGGTACTTTCCAATATTCCATTCAATTTACAATAAATATATTATAATTTCTATCATGTAATATGGGTCTTAGATCCAAAACCATCCATATGAGTGGGTATTCAAGAGTCTCTTAGTTCTTTTGGATACTTAATGTATATACTTATCACCTAGAACTGGATTTTGGAGTAGGAAAAGAGGTGTGATCTTTATATAGGAATGTTGTGTACCTTTCGTAGTTATCTATTTTTTATCATTTTAACTATAAAGTAATCTAATTAGTCATGAGTTTGTATTTTTAAAATCATGCGACAATGATAGCCTTGAGTCATACACCAGGAAGGTGGTGGGCGTTGAGCTACCTAAGATCCCACATCTAGTTCCTCCTTTGACACAACCTATTGTTCCGAATATGGTCATCGATTCCCAATTCTGAGACATATTTTTTCTTATACTATTTATAATATTAAATGAGTTACTTGAACTACCCCGACCATGGAATAGTTGAAACAAGAGTTCCAGTAGTATCACAATCCCACCTTTTCGAGGAATGGTAGAATACATGATATTGAGTCATGGATGGGGACAATGCTTTATTTTATTTTACAATTTGGATATTCCTTTAGAGTGTAGGTTCAAACATTCTAGTTATATTATATTCAATTCTAAAAGTTGATGGTTGGATGTTATTACCTAGGAAGATCTACACCGAGACATGAGATACAAATTTTTCTATTTAATATTTTATGACAAATTCTTCCCATTGTCACTAAGGGTTGACCAGTCTAAATAGTTTATGAACCTTTATTAGAAATCCATGTCAATTATATAATATCATTCTCATTTTATAGAGATTAATCATTTCAAAACTAATTTATTGTGTAATGATTATATGAAACAAAATGAAAAATGTGCAATGGGATGATATATGTCATACAATTGTTGATCGATGTCTTCTGATTGGAAAATATTTTACAGATAGTGAACTATGACCTCATTACTAAGTTAAATCAAATGGAATTAGATGTTAGAAAATATGGTGGTTCGTCACCTATATTAGTTATTGTTTCATCCATAAAATGCAAAACGCTTATTGATGTTGCTTGAGGGGTGGGGGAGGGTAGAAGAAGTCTTATAGTTCTTGATAATAGACTTTTTATCTATCACTATATAGGGAAACAATGATATGAAAAACCTCATTTCTTATAGGATATAGTGGAATTCAGAGGCTGTAGTTGGATGGAGAATATCTAACACTTCTATGGAACCTTTACATCAGTTCATATTGATCATGGATCTACAAAGACTCTACACTATCTAGTAGCAGAAGTAGTCTCCCACCAATTAGTGAGATGGAATACCATTGGCTACTGAGGACGAGGTGGTGGTCGAGGTAGAGGAAATAAGACTCAGTACTTGTAGTTCAGAAGATAAGACTTTCCATAGGAAATTGGGTTGTGACACTGGGTGCGGTATAGACCTCTTAGTTGCAGTGTATCCTTTTTGGAAGAGTAGAGTGATAGAACTTCATTGTTCAAGAACTATTATTGTATCCTCTATATTATTGTTTTCATTATTTGACATAGGTTCATATCACTATATCATGTATAAGGATATCATAGAGTGACTAGTACTCCAGATATAACACTTATGTGGTGTCATGAAACACAATATGTCATTGAGTATTTGATCAGAGAGTATTGACTATGGTAATGATTATCCCTTTGAGATATTCATATATATATATGTGCTGAATCTTTTTATCCTTGACATGATGGGATTTGATAAATTCATTAGTATGGATTATTTAGTTCCCTATAAATCCAATATTTACTATAATCAATTAAGGGTGATGTTGACATCACTAGAGGGAGGGAGGTATGTTTTTATGTGAGAATGGATTGATCTTTCTTCTTTAGAAGGAACTAAGAAACAAAGGTTGGGTAGAGTGAGAAACCATATTCTTGAATTTTCTTAGATGATCAGTGGTTATAACCCACTATTTCACCCCTTATAGTTGATTAATTCTGGGTTGTATTCTCTAGTGAATGTTTTAGGATACCTTTAGTGTGAGGGTAATAATTCGCTATTGAGAAAGTGTATGAAGCATAACATGATTCTATTTCTCCTTAGACAATGACACCTTTGAATCTTCTAGAGATCAACAGAAAAGTAGAGGATCTAGAGGCTATAGGCATTATATTCCCAATAATTTTTCGTTGGGGATCCCTGGTCTATTTTTCTAATAAATAAGATTCTAATCTCACGATTTCTATATTTTACTAACAGTTTAAATATATTAAAACTATAAACCGGTATCCAATACCTATAATAAGAGAGATATTTTTTTCTATGAGTAGCAGAAGTGTTTTCAGATATTTATTTATGGTCAGTCAATCATCAAGTGTATCTCAAGTCATCAGATATAACTTGCACTAGTTTCCAAAGAATGTATGGTCTATACAAGTATGTTGTTATTCCATTCAGTCTCACAATGTCACCTATAGTTTTTATTGTTATGGTGAATATGGGTTTCCACCCATAACCTGATTCATATTTTGTAGTCTTTGTGGATGAAATGTCATTATATTCACACTCTCAAAATTGGTATTCCAACAATCTTGAGTTCTTTCTGAATACACTGAGAGAGCATCATATTTATTCTGATCTCATCAAATTCCACTTTTGGATAAAAGAAGTTCAATTTATGGGTTATATCATCCAGGTGTTAGGAGTTACATGGGATTAAGTTAAGGTAAGAGTTTTAGTTTTGTAGAAGTATCCTAATATATTCCTTAATATGTGAAGTTTCTTAGGGATAACTAGATATTAATGATGCTTGATAGAGAATTTTTCAGTCATAGAAGTGAAAATTACTGGATTAACAAAGAAGGGTTCAAAATTCATATAGTTGGAAGCTTGTGAAGTAATATTTATGGAGTTGAAGAGAAGGATTACATCAGTGATTATACTGATTCTTCTAGATCCGGATAGGAGAATAATTATTTCGTCTTGCACATCATGTATCAGGACGAGAGCTATTTTGATATAAGAATATTGAGTCATCGCATATTGTTCTAATTAGTTAAGGCCTCAAAAACAAAATTACCTAATGCACGACCTCATGCTCGCTACTTTTTTTTCATTCCTTATGCTAATGGAGACACTATATACATGGAAATTATTTTCTGGTATTCAATGTTCACAAAACCCTTAAGTATATATTTGAATAGAAGGTTCACATTACTAGGTAGTGTAGATGGGTTTAGTACTTGAAATACATTGATTTTAATCTTTCCTACACACCTAGAGCAGGAAATGTTGTAACTAATTCTATGAGATGGGAGACTTAAACAAATTATATTCTAGATTCCATTGGGGAGTGGGAGATCATGGTTTTTTCATAGATTCATGTTGAGGCTGAGGGGGATCAGATATAGAAAATACTCTTAGCTTTAGTAGTGACCTCTACTCTTATAGAATAGTTGATAATGAAGAATGTTTCAGATATCATGAACATATTCCTAAGGGATGGTATCTCATATAATGATTCATCTTTTTGTTCTACTTTGGATGGTGATAAGACACTACGATTTCATGGGAATGTATGGGTCATAGAAATCATCAAATAGAAGATGATGTAGGAAGTGAATGCTTCATTTGGAGAAATATATATTGGTTCCACCAAGATGTAGTGGGACATAAATCAATTGTATTGGTGGCCTACTATGAAACATGAGGTTTCCATCTTTGTACCTCGGTGTTCCACAATTTAGCAGGTGAAGTTGGAACATCATCTATTTGAAGAAATTTTACATTCATTGTCCAGTCCCGGCTAAAAATGGGGTGACATTTCAAAGGATTTCATGTGTTGTTGACCTACATCACATCATGGAAATGATATTATATTGGTAGTCAATGATTGATTGATGAAGGCCACACATTTCTTAACATCAATATATATTTTCAATATATGATCTATGGAGGCTATATGTTAGGGATTTCATACATATTAATGGTTCTCTAGGGTCTATCAAATTAAATACAGAAGCTCTCTTCGCATTTTTGTACTCTAATGGGTTATAGAATGCATTTTGAAAAAAGGTGATTCTGATCATGAGATATAACCCTCTGACTGACAAATAGATAGAGTGTATGATTCAGGTGTCAGGGTACACGCGTCATGCACGTGTCATAGATTTGAGGGGTCAATGTGGGAAATAAATACACCTTGATTAGTTTTACTAGGATAATATCATTCAGGATATCATCCATATGGCTCATTACAAGGCCTTATATGATAGGCCTTATCATTCTCCTCAGTGCAGGAGAGAGGAAGGGGAGGTATCCTTACATAGACAATGTCTCGTCTAGGAGACTATGGAGAAAGTCCATTTTATCATAAAGTAATTGTTGATTTCCCATTTATGAAATCATTCATTTGCTAATCAATATTGATGAGCTCTTAAGTTTGAGGTTAGAGATTGGGTCTTCTTCTGAGCATCACCTAGGATAGTCCATCGATGAATTTAGAGACAGGGTAAGATTTCTCTTTCATTCATTAGAACTCTTTGTGGTTTTGAATGAGTTAGACCAAGGACTTACTGGATAGTACATCCTCATATATACAAGTATTTTCATGGCGTCTTTCACATATCTCATCTTTTCCAATATTATCCAGACTCATCAAATGTTTTACATCCAAATGAGGTCTAGTAGGATATGGTCACTTCCATTTAGGAATATCTATTTTCTATCATAGAATAGAGTGTGAAGACCTTCTGAGGAAGTCTCTGGGTCCTAAAAACAATGAATATCATGACAAAGGGATTCCATGAATTTTGTAATGTGGAAAAGAATCCTGAAGTGGTTTATAATATTCGAATCCAACCAAATCGTAATGAAAGGGTTTATTATATGTAGAAAATCAAACTATGCGGACTCCCACTCTACAAGGAATCATGTGAATGAATCCATTTGTGGGATGTGATGGTACCACTGGAACCCATGAATGAAGAAATATATTTTGTTGGGCCAGATGGGGATTTTCACCTCCCATGAACAAATTCCCCTACAATAAAAATGTTGTTTGTTGACACATGCAGTGATTTCAATACCCTTAAATGGATATGTCATTTACATGTAAGGAAGGTGTTCTCTACACCCAATTAATGAAATCATTTTTGGAGATGAGATTTTATTTTGGATCCCTCAAATTATGCCTCATGGCCAACCATAGTTGAATATTCATCCCAATATTTTGTTCCTCCATCCCTCCTTTAAATACAAAGGGGGGAATAAAATTATATGAACATATGGATACGTATGAGAGAGTTGAATCATGTTAAAATATCATTGTTTAACTCAAAAAAATTGAAATGTCTTTCGATGATTACAATATATGTTTTAAAATTATGTTTTACTAGAAACTTATTTCCCAATTTTTTTTAAAAAAATGTTTTTTTCATTAAGAAACATTCCAACTTATTATCCATTAAAAAATTCCATATAAGAATACATACGTTAAGGATAATTTTTCTTTACATGGTATATGATCTAATGATACCATTATTATTTTTTCTCTAAATGGTTTATTTTTATGACGACATGAGTTTTATAAAACCTATATATTATTCCATGAGTTGTACTATGATAATATTTTTCTAAAATAAATTTATTTTACCCATTATATGCTATTATGAAATGATGAAATGCTTATGAAACCTTTCAATTTTATATAGGTTATGATATGGTGAAATATTTATTAATAACATGTTATTTCATGGGATATAATATGATAAATATTTTATGATCTAGTATCACAAATACATATGATTTTAATTTGGTGATAGGTGGGACCTATATCTCTATCCAATGCATTGAGTAAAGAATAATTACACATGATATAGACATGACCATAATGAGGATTGAACCTGATTCAATCAATGAATTTGTCTTATTTGATGGTCATAGGAGTAAACCTTGACTACTATGATGGTTTGGGGAGTGAACCTATTTTACTATGATTCCCTTTGAAATGATCATTGACTACTATAGAAATTATTTTCTATGATTATGTATATGTTACAATTCGATGTCTTATGAAAATGGTATTCTCTCATTGACCATGTTTTTTTTAATTTGGATTCATGTCTTATAGACTTCCAATATATATTCCATGACTTATGATTATTATATGTGATATGCAGGGTATGTTTTTAAAATGATCTAATCAGGTTCTCCTACCCATATTCCTGTGTAATGCTTATATATCATCATTGAATCTTTTGACTATTCATTTTAACTCACTCATTCTTATATTTTCTTTCCCTTGGTTTTGGAGAAATTTTTTTATAGGGTCACTGAAGTAGAATGTCATTATGGGGGACCTTGATGATCTTTCAACAATAAAGAAGTTTTTGTTTTACATTTCCAAATGAACTAAACTATTATAGTCCTTATGATTGTGTTTATCAATGTAATTAATAATCATGAAAAGATATGTAATATCCACTTATTAGAAGAATAGGTCTCAATATACTCATATGTATATGATTTATGGAATGAAGAAATATACATATCCAGGAATCCCTCTTTTAATAGATTGCCTAATTATGATTAATTAATGTTTATTAGAGACTCATATAGTATATTTCATCAAATAAATGTTTATGGGATTAGTGAAAAAGAGCATAGGTTAAGATTATTCATATGTTTTTCAAAAGTAATGGATTGAATTTGGTTATATCACATTAATTATGTAACGTATTACACTTTGGTCCAATTCGTCAATTCATTTGTTATAAATTTTTTTCCTTGGAACATTACCTCCAAGGTGAGATAGAAGACAATATTTTTATTCAATAAGAAGGAAAAGTATTCTTGTGAATTGGGATGGATTTAGATAACTTATTAGGTTATATCCCAATCAGAAACATTATTCCCTTATATAGAGGAATACATTTTATTAAGGTGTCACTTTTTAACACTAAACTACAGCAATCTAGTCCACTAGTGGTGTTTTTTTAGATATGATAGTTCACGAGTTGAAGGAAAATTTTAATAAACATACTCAATATTATCTAAATAAAATTCATACAAGGAGAATGATTCAAAAGAGTGAGTTCTATCCTTAGGAAATGATAATTTTCAATGATAATATACTTAGGTAAAAATGCTATCATTCTCGAGCCCTTGTTGTCCCAATTATTATATACCATCCCAATCCTAAAAAAATTTAAAATATATATGTATATACCATGATTGAATGATAAGAATGACCATTTTTTAAGAATAATAATGAAGTATATATATATAATATGAACCTTAGCTCAATCTCTTATTAAAAAATGGTTGGACCAATATTCCCATCATAAAAAAGATAACCATTAAAAAATTAAAATAAGGCAGTGTCCATAAATTAAAAGGAAAACCTATGTGGAATCATGAAACATATATTTAGAAGAATGGAATCCATAGAATCTTATCATAAGGATAAGATGAAACATACCGTTTGACCCTCAAATGTTCCATAATAATCAAGAAATTCAAATGAGTCACGTAATTCCCCATACTTCAGGCCATTTGATTGGTGATTTGGCTTACTTCACAAAAATATGATAGGTATGAAATTTTCGATGTCATATTCTACTTACTAGTTGTTTGGTTTATGCAGGTATCCTGGGGAGACTATACCCCATGTACTAGAGTGCCAATGGGAATAATAAATATGTAAATATCATCTATCATTATATTCTATGGCTGGATCAATAAATATAAAAAATCTAGCTAAAAAATGAAATCTATTAATTGCCTAAAAACCATGTAATGAATATAATATTTGACCATCAACTCGTTAGGTAATGTATATGTACCAATGAAGAGGAATAAAATATTATAATACCACGACCACATAATGAATTACGTCTTCCTGATCTTCAAACTCATCAGATCCATTCACAAGACCACACTATCATGGGTTTTATTAAAAAAAATATGCCTATAATAACCATGTAAGATCTATTGGGGTATCCATGATTGAAATAGAGACTAGAAATTTGTTAGTAAAAAACACTGTTGGGAACCATCAGCATTATCCTTTGCAAACCAACATATACAGTTATATGTACATGTGACATGATTGATATAAATATATTAAAAGTAAATATTAAGTAAAATAAACATGATTGTTGTAAATAAATAAAATCTAAATAGTAAATAAAATAAACATACAATACATACATCATCTTGACACTAGAATTTCTTGGAGTATATCACATGGACCATAATAACCCATATACCAACTATATTGTTTTCAATCTTTAGGACTATTACCCTGATTATACCTACATTGGGTAGTTTTGGGGTTTCTCTGAGCATGTCATGATATCCAGCCAACCATATGAAGACCAAATCCTAATGCAACTTAGCAATTCCAAATTATAAGGATCAAATGATAAAATTACCATCATGATTGAATCCATGACTAGATCTAAGTTGTCTTGAACATATCTGTAAACTCCAGGTATAATTAGTTCCTTGAAGTTACTTCCCAACATCTTGCGCAATCAATGAATAAAATTCTTCTGCCAAGTCATAATGCCCAATGTACAAATCACATGCCTATTGGGAATCCCATTCAAGGCCAATGAATATCAGTAGATTCAGCTAACCAGATCCTAGAGCTAGACTTAGTATCTCATAACAATCATAATAAAAATATAATAATTCTCCAAGCCTACTCAGATGGAGCCCTATCAATCTAGGCATTCTAGGGGCATGTATCATCCATGTAAAACTATATATACCCTTTTTTTAATCTTAATTTATTAAATATTCATTACATGGCTCTATAATAATATCCTAGGATACAATGGACATCCATAGTGATGTTGTAGTCTAATTCATATCAGATTGT
This sequence comes from Viscum album, assembly GCA_963277665.1. NCBI lineage: Eukaryota > Viridiplantae > Streptophyta > Magnoliopsida > Santalales > Viscaceae > Viscum > Viscum album. The sequence goes on from OY728152.1 coordinate 2,006,928,095, forward strand.
ATTATATAAGGAAAATAGTTGGATTCTAATAAACACCTCAAGGAAATCATGACATCATCATATCAGTATTCCCATAGACTGAGTACTAGGATGAAGGTTTTGGAACCTAGGATGAATCCATAATATTTCCATGAATGCATAAGTAAAATGTAAGTGTTTGAAAAACTCCAAACCCTATCACTACAATATGAATCCCTAGAGGATTACAAGTTTAGTGTGGGTTATAAGATGACTCTAGACACTATCTCTACGTATACCAGGTCTTTACAATCAGGTTCACTCAGTCATAGAGAACCCACTGGGATCCATTTATTGACAACATAGTAGATTCACCTTCACTTGTTTCCTCTATTCTTATCTAGGTCTTAGGTCAACCACCAATACATGGGGGATATTATGTCCCCCAAAATCACTATCAAGACCTCAAGACCTCAATGTCTATGTAGGGAATGTCACATTATCACACCCTATGGATGGATCAAATCCCATCTCAGTCCTCAAGGTATCACAAAGATGGTCCACCCCCTAGGTCATTAATATAGCATGTAGTCTATCCACTGATTCTAAGTATGTTCTATGTCAAGGCCTCAACAATTGATGGTTGGGGAAAACTATCATGTACAATGTTCCATCAGTGCATTGTAACTTTTTTCATCCATGTTTAGGGATTTAAATTTAATTAATTCAATAGGTAATTAATTAAAATAAAGTAATAATATTTTTATTATGATGTAAATTTAATTTAAACACATAGATCACATTAGTGGGGAGATAGAAAGACACAATCATATATTCAAAATCATAAATACCACAATTTATGTATGAAAAGCACATAACTTTTATTTGAATAATTCCAAATCTATATTCAAGGGATATAAATAGCATCCAATATCAAAAAAAGCTCCCGAATATTAAACAGATCCCATATCACCATCCAGATCTCCTTACAGAAACCATGTATAAATAGTTAATTAACTACAATATTAATAATAAATTTATTTATTCAAAACTAGATTTTAATATTGTTAGATAATGCACCAGGCTCCCATGCTACATTATAGTAAATTATAATGGTATCCCATAGGATTTATCTCATATCCCTATACATACATCACACCACATCCCCAACAACTATCACCAAATAAATCATAAAATTAAATTAAATGTTGTAAAATCCATATGAAAAAACCATTATGGTGATGTAACCTTTCAAAAATCTAGATAACCAAGGGAATAGAATATTTTATTATTATTTTAATACATGTAGAAAGAAATCCCCAAAAATATAATTTTATTTCACCATAATCTAGTGGAATCAGAATGTAATCCTTAGTGGAATGAGACAAAAATCAGAAGATAGGGGAGGGGATGAAAAAAGTAAATAAGTAGAGAATAAGGAATACACCAAACCTAATGAAATTGCTTCCAAAAGAACCCAAATAATAGGAGGAACCATGGTGGAATAGGTTGAAGAAGTAATTGAATCATTCACATTCAAGAGATTGTGAAAAGGGGGATCCCATATTTTATTTTTCATAGGTTACAAGTAGTATTTTCTTACATTTAATAAGACTCATGATTAGGACATAATGTTCTCTAAACCAGCCACTAACATTGAATCCTTCTATTTCCAAGGAATTAAACCTCACAAATTTGGTCTAAAAAGTTTTGTGAACCATGTTCTGACCATGTAAAACACCTCTCCAACTTTGTACACAGTTTTTATGAAACCGTACACAGGTCATTCTACATTCCCCCAACCCCAAAAACCACATGGTTTCCTCTAAAACATCCAATTATTTTCCCTTAACCTTTCTCCAACCATTATAGGTGACCATGTACTATATATATTGAACTAAAATTCTCCTTGAATAAGTGTAACCACTCAATTTGATATAAACTATGTGACTGAAGTCGTGCAGCCTTTTCAGAGTTTCCCAAAAACAATGAAACAATCCCAATGCTCTGGATGATCATCCAAACACCAAAGATACAATTTTGAACCTAATTCAACATTTAAAAGAATCGCCTTAAGAAATTACTACTCTTGTAATTTCATTCTGATTCATTGATAAAAATTCAACCCATTCACCAAATTGAAAATTCAAATTCTATCTATAATTTTCGTACTGTTTGGAAAGGATATCTTTTACTCTCCTCACCAATACACTTTTCAACCATATGAATTCTCATCAGATATCCCACTATCTTGCAGACCAACCTGAGTAATCGATTTATCACTAAATGAATGAGATCCAATTCAATACCTCTAACATAATCTTAAAGAACAACCTCCAATTTACTTATATCAAGCCACTAAATAGTGAGACCAAAATTATAACTATTACCAAAACCTTGTGATTGTGCTCCATGACATTCATCCATCATGAAACATGATGAAATTATCATCCAATTCTACACCAGATTCATTGTGCTCCCACTATAGGTCTTTTATCAAAACCAATGATTCTGAGACACGATGTGGACCAACATATGACTATCATATCCCAACATATTTAATTATTCCTCATGATACACTCTAATTTGTTCTATGTTTGACATCCTATGGTCGACCCTACCTGAGGATGATCCTCCCCATGTATTAATGTGTTGTTTTGAACTCAATAATGATTCATATATGTCCAAAGTCATCCTAAGATCATCCAAGAATTATCATTGAATCACATATCCAAATATCATTGATGTTCTAATGTTAAAATATGTGTTTCAATTTCTACCATAATGAAATTCCACAAGCAATAATTCACCACCTAACAAAACATGATTAGGTCAATATGAAACCATCCCAATCCCAACAACCACACCTATTGTCCACATAAAACATACCCTCATTTTTACCTAGAATTTATTAAGGAATACATAAATACCAAAGTCCATTTATCCACTAGAATCCAAATTCCAAAACTACCATCCAATGACCTATCTAAAACTCCCATGAGCTCTCTAACATGAGGGTCATATTTCCAGGAATAGTATAATAGTCTCCAAAATATAGATCTCATTACACCACTAATAAAACAATAAGTTAATAGGTTCCCTAGTCAAACTAAAGTTCCACTCCATCCAATTCACGCCCATTCCAAACCATGTATAATCTTCCTATACACTTGATTGGTTATACCAACATACCTGGACCCTTTCAAAAAAATCCAATACATTAAAGTCACTTATTTTAATCCATAAAAATCTCAAGGTCATTATAATTTCATGATCCTAATCAAGATTCATCATCTATTGAGATTCACATGTTTTTTGCTGATTCATAATTAATAAAGATTCCCCACACAAATGACGCAAAATATTCCCATATCATCATGTTTAGTGGGTGTAATATAATGTACCACCCAATTCATCACAAGGATCAATCTATTGTGATTCCAATATAATTAAACATATATGACCATACTCCATTTCATGTAAACTCACCAAACCTATAGCTCCCTTAGAAATCATCTCTGAAAATTTGGCACATTAACTGGCCCCCACTCTATCTCAAACTCACCCACTTCACGGGCTTCATCCCAAAACAACGGGTAGAAATACATTCTAGTAATTCAAATATCATATTAACACCACCTATCACAATAAAAAATTATTTAGAGTTATATCACCCCGACCCTAGTTGCCCAAATTCAGTGCATTATTACATAACACTGGCATGATTACAAAAGATCATGTATCGAAAGACTGATTAGTTGAGTAGCCTTGTAAATACTAGATACATTCATAAGTTTTACATTACATTATAAAATGAAAAACTACAACAACATATTCTCCATAGGCCTCACTCATATCCCTTAGACTATCCATGTAGGTCAGTCATAATATACTTCTTCGCATCTTGGGAAAAATAAAACATTGAAAGGGGTGAGCTTAGATGCTCATTAAGGATAACAATATAGCAGAATATTTCATAAATAAGCATAATCAATTAAGACAATGTAAGACTAGAAAAGCCTTTTAAACTTGAACATATACATAATATGACAAAGATAAAATCAAATAATTCCATTTACTTACTCACATGGATATTCTACTCGTCGAATAATCACATGAAATATCAATAGCCACTTTCATAATGATGAAATGAATGATGCCAAACTTCATAACCGAATAGTCAAGGCTTGGTGCCAAGAATACAATTAAGATTTTTTCAAGGCCTTGTGCCGAGACACAAGTTTGTCTCATGAGACCTACCGATGCATCGACGATCTATAGAGGGCCCCACTTGTAACTAACTAAGTCCAATGCATTCCTCATATAAAAAGGTTTAAACATAACATAAACATTCATATTAAAAATACCATACGAAATGTCAATAAATTATCCATAAACCATGAATGGTATAGATATAACACATACACTTTCAAACAAATCACAAAAAATTCAATACAATATATAAGATTTGTATCATAATAAATCAAATTCAAACAATATTAAAATCCATGAAAGGGTGATGACATAGATTAAAATTATTTGTAAAACTATTTGAGAGAATATCCCTTTATCATGAAAACATTTAAAGTCAAAAATTTTATAAAGGAAAACATTTAAAGAAATTTTTGAAACACTATGTCGCATACCACATAGAAACATTTGAAGGGAATTAACATTTTAAAAACATTCATTTCCATATAAATAAATCTTTAAAAACCATTTTGAAAACATAGATATTAATGAGAATGATTTAGAAGAATAAATATTTAAAACATTTAAAATGATGTTTTAGTAAAAAGTCCCTTACAATAATCCCTTTGAAAACACTTTCATGAAACACGGACATCGATAATAAAGCTTTCCCAGTAGATACTTACGTAAAAATATCCTCGGATAATAAAGATATTGTGAAATTAACCCTTACCTTGTACTTTTCCTTGGAAGAGGGTACGTTAACCTCATGTATAATATTAAAATAACTGTTATTAAATTATAAATGAACCATATAAGTAAATATGATATCATATATGATATTCTAATATTATTTTGATAATAATATTTTTGTATTATAGACGTTTTGGTTGATAACATCTTCGCTTTCCTTTATATGATTTTTTATGCAGGTATTTTTTGTTGGATAGGATGTATCTTATTCATATTCATAATGATATTTATTCTTTAAACATTATTTTTTAATCCTAAAATTCAAATTAATCTAGAATGGATATGATGGGGAATGAATCTTTTTGCGTTCATGGAGACGGTAATCCGTATGTATGCATGAGTGACAATATCATTCTTTTGATATTAAAATCATATATAAATGGATGGTATATAATATATAATAAATCATTATCATGTTATATTTTTGATTTTCATCATTTATACTCATTATTATACCCACCCAATTGATGAAGAGTTTGAATAACAAACTACACCACGATGTGGAGATGGTAATCTGTAAGTACGCACGTATGGTGACTATTTCATTTACAGGATGGAGAGAATAATGAATATGGTTGTTATATTTTTATAATAACATCACAATATATATAATATACATGATTTATTAATTTATAATGGAAACAAAAATGAAAGAGTAAGTGGAAGAAGAAAAGAAATTGAAAGTGGTGATGAAATATTTACCTCTTCTTCGGGTTCTTCCTTTTGATTTGGTCAAAAGGGCTCCATAGGATGGATTTATGACTAAATTAAGGCCTATAGGATAAATTTAGGGAATTTTAGAGGATCTTTGGGTAGGGTTTGGCTGAGCCAAAATGCTTTGAAGGTGTGAATTTGAGAGAAGGGGAAGTTCCCTTTTGTAAGATAGGTGATGGACACTTTAGGGAAATCTTGAAATTTTATATTAGAATTAAATAATTCTCGGTTTCTAATGCCTCCAAAATAAATTATTTAAATTATAAGGTGTATATGGGTGTAAAACCTCCCACACAAAAGGTTTTAGATACTATTAAGACATCATACTAACCTAATCTTTTAGATTTAACTCTTAGTTAAATTGTTTGACATTTATCATGTCTCTTTGTATTATTATATTATATTGTTAATAAACATACTATAAACTTATAATAGAGCCTAAAATATTTCATTAATGACATATATAATATTATTTACGACCCTTGGGCCAAACCTTATATTTTTAGAAATATTATATGAATCCATAATATAGTATTTGTTTTAAAAACTCAATTATGTCAATTTTGATATTATTTAATAAATGATTTTTGTTAAAGTCTAAAAAACTCTATTACTTATAAATAAATTCATATGTTAAATAATAACTTGTAATAATAACCTTGAAAATTAGTTTAATTAATCAAAAGTAGAAAATTACATTTATTTGGATATTTAAAATATCAATTATTTTAATATTTCATAATTAAGGTAATTGCTATGTCATCATTGTGTCATAAATAAATTAAATTATTTAATGTCTAAAAACATTAAATAAAATATAATTATGTAGGAAATAAATTTATATTTATAATTAATATTTATAGTAGAATTTATACAATGCATAAACCTATATTAAAAATGGTTTAGTTATTAAACTATGAATTTTACTCTTATAACTCTTCTTTAAATAAAATAATAATTAGTGTCCTAATATAATCCAAGTGGACCTAAAGGATCATAATTTATTTCTAAGATTGATTTTGGTTGAATTATACTTATCCAATAGAATTAGAAGAAGTGTTAGGGTAATAATAATATCATTTTTACCCTTAATTACCCTATTAACTTTTAACCGTAGTAAATAAAAGTGAAAAAGTTACTATTTACCAAAAGTTATTTTCATATTATTAAACAAAAATTTTCTTAATGATATCAACCATGTCTCCTGAATTTTTGAAATTCCACTCACAGAAGCGGTAAAATTATGTTTTATGCAAATTTGCAAATGCTCATATGAGGTGGGTAAAAGACGGTGAAAAGCACAATAAAATTTTATATATCTCATATTATTACTAAATAACTCCAATGAATTACATTAAACATATATATGTATTATGTATATATTTTGACCTAAAATATATTTAAATCAAATAATTCAAAATTTAAATAAAATGTTTGTATTAAACAATAACACAGTGGTTTTCACTATTCATCGAAAATTGAAAGTTTTTAGAAAAATTCCAATATTTCACCCTAAACTAATTTTGATATTAAGAATCCAAAAATGAAGTCCATTTTGAATGAAAAAATTTATAAAACATAAAAAAGTGGGTATAAATATTCATAACAGCTAGTTTGTTTGGTTGTGGTGTGTTTGAATTTGAAGTTACGTACAACCAAAGTTATCGTATTATTCAAAGGGAAACATACCCTGGAAGTTTAGGGTTTTAAATTATCCCATCCTTAAAATAATCTCATCCTTGAAATTTCTATAATAATAATGCATAAAAATATTCTGGTGGTTCTTCATCTTATGTTCCCCTAGTTCCCATGTTGCCTCTTCCATCTTATGGTTTCTGTATAAAACTTTTACCAGATAAGTCATCTGGTTTCTCAGTAGTTTATCTCTGGTGTAAAGAATTATGATAGGCTCTTCACAATATAACAGATCAGGTTCCAGTTCTAATTCTTAATAGTTGAGTACATGCATTGGGTCAGGCATGTATTTTCTCAATAGTGATACATGGAACACACCATGAGCTTTGGAGAGACTTGGCGGCATTGCCAAATTATAAGCTACAACTCCAATTCGTTCTAGAATTTTGAAAGGTCTGATTTACCTCGGTATCAATTTACCCTTCCTACCAAAATGTATTACAACCATCCATGGAAATACCTTCATGAAAACATGGTCTCCTACTTGAAATTAAAAATCCATCTTTCAGTTATCGGCATAGCTCTTTTTCCCACTTTGGGCAGCTTTGACGTGAGTTTGGATAACCTTCACCTTTTCCATTGTTACCTCAATTAGTTCTGGGCCTATGAGTTTTCTTTCACCAGCATCATCCCAACAAGTTGGTGTGTGGCATCTCTTTCCATATAATGATTTATATGGTGCCATCTGAATACTTGAATGGAAGCTGTTGTTATAGGAAGATTCTACAAGAGGTAAATAATGATCCCACATACCTTGAAAGTCAAGTGAGCAAGATCTCAACATGTTGTATATGGTTTGAATAGTTCGTTCTGATTTCCCATCAGTTTGAGGGTGGTAGGCAGTGCTGAAATGAAGATCAGTATTGAGGGATTTCTGAAGACTTTTCCATAATCTTGATGTAATATGGGGATCACGATAAAAAAAATCAACAAGGGTAATCCATGATTTCATACATTTCATTAATATATATTATTTCTAGACATTCAAGTGGTATATCTTCTCTTATAGAAAAAAAATGTGCTGACATGATATAATGATCAACAATGACCCATATTGCATCATTCCTTTTATGATTCTTTGGTATCCCCATGATAATGTCCATGGTAATATTATCCCATTTCCACCCAGGTATGGAATGAGGTTGCGTGACTCCTCCTCGTTGTTTCCTTCTAGGATTCACTTGTTTATAAGCCATACATCTTGACACAAAAATCAGAAATCTGTCTCTTCATGTAGTCCCACAAAAAATGTTCATTAAAATCACTATTCATCTTAGTACTAACATGGTGTATAGAGAAACTGGAGCTATGAGAATCATCCAACAAATACCCTTTTAGATCCAGTATATCTAGAACATAAATTCTCTTCCCAAATTTCAAAACTCCATCTTCATATACAAAGTCACTCAATCTCCCATCATTCAAAACATTAATCTTTTTTTGAAAGTACTCATCATTAGCCTGTGAACTTTATACCCTTTCTCGAAAAGATGTTTTTGCAACCATAAGAAAAATTATTGATGTTTCACCTTCCATGATTATTCCAATATCTATTTTCACTAGATCTGTGAAAATTTGATCCATTTCAACTCTCATCATATTCAAAACTCCATGGTCCTTTCTGCTCAAAGCATCTGCCAACTTATTTCTCTTCCCCATGAGGTAGTGTATTGTGCAATCACAATCCTTGAGTAGTTAAAGCCATCTCCTTTTCCTCCTGTTCAGTTCTTTTTATGAGAAAATATACGTGAATCTCTTTTTATCGGTGTATATCTCACAATTTTTCACCATAGAGATAATGTCTCTATATCTTCAAAGAAAATATTACAGCTTTTAACTCAAGATCGTGATTAGGATATTTTTTCTCATTAATTTTTAGTTATTGTGATGCATAGGCAATGACCCTATCATTATACATTAGGACAAAACCATGTCCTTTCATTGATGCATCACTATAAATAACAAACATGTCGTTCCATGATGGTAGAGTCATTATAGGAGGATTGAATAATATTCACTTCAATTCTACAAAACATTTTTCACAATCTCTTGTCTAGAAAAATTTAACCCCATTACATGTGAGCATGGTTAATGGGTTAGCCAATCGAGAAAAATTCTGTGTGAAATGCTGATAATAACCTATTGAACCTATAAAACGGTGTACCTCAGTTATGCTCATCGGTGCTGTCCATTCTTGGAATTCACTTTTCTTAGAAGGATCAACAGAGATTCCATCCTTAGAGACAATATGGTCATGAAAAGAAATCTCTCGATGCCAGAATTCACACATTATAAACATCTCATATAATTCATCTCTTCTAAGGGTTTTCAGGATGAGGTGCAAGTGATTTTATTGTTCTTCATAGATTTTGGAATATACTAGGATATCATCAATAAATGCCAATACAAAGTCATCAAGATATTTCTTGAAAATTTGTCTATTAGATCCATGAAAATAGAGGGTACATTAGTCAATCCAAAAGGCATTTCTGTAAACTCATAATGCTCGTACCAGGGTAAAAATACTGTTTTTGGAATGTCTTTCTCCTTCACACAAAATTGATGATATCTAGATCGTAGGTCAATCTTTGAAAAATATTGAGATCCATGAAGTTGGTTGAATAAATCATCAATGCGATGTAGGGGATACTAGTTCATTATTTTTATAGCATTGATCTCTCGGTAGTCAATGCACAACCTCATTTATCAATTTTTATTTTTATCAAAATTGAAAGGGCTCCCCATGGAAAACAATGGGCAGAATAAATCTCATTTTACTCAATTCCTCTAGTTGTTTCTTTAGTTCCACTAATTCCACAGTGGTAATTCTATAAGGGTTCTTCGATATGGGTCTTGAACTAGGAATTAAATCAATGGAAAACTCAATTTGTCATTCTGGAGGATGTCTAGGTAAGTCTTATGGAAACACATCAACATATTCTTGCACAATAGGTACATACTATATTTGAACAATAATTTCCTCACCCATAGTTATTTCATTCTCTTCTTCCCCAATAATTGAATTTAGTTGAGATACATGGGGTGGTTCTAGATAGGAATCATATGGTGTGGTTTCTTCTCTAAAGATAAGGTACTCCTCATCATCATTGAAAAGTTTAACCTCCATCATCTTAAATTAAATTTTCGCATCCTAGTCCAAAAGGGAATCTATAATAAGGATTATATCATATTAAATCCTAGGTATGACGATAATGTTAGAAGATAAATAACATTTACATTCCTTAATGGGAATTGATTCACAAAACACTGTTTCGTGATAATTCCCATAAGATTTTTGACTGACAACTCCCTTATTAAATCAAATTGAAAATATCTAATTTCTTTAGAAAAATGGCAAGATATGAAACACTGAAATGATCCAGAATCAAATATATCATTTTCTAAACTTAAGGAAACCAATAAATTACCTGCCACCACTTCTTTCAGAGCTTTAACCTTAGAAGTAGTGACTGCTTAAGCATGGCCTTGATCCGTTGACCTTTTATGAGGTAAATGTCCTTGGAACTTAGGAAATTCATTTGCATAATGCCCCCTTTCTCTAAAATTGTTGCATTCTACCTTGACAACCTCTTTTTCCCCCTTGCTATCATGAGCAAGGTGCCCCTTTTCACTACACTTGTAACGGACTCCCATTCCTTTCAGGCTAGTACTGGAGTGTTTCTTCCAACATTTACTGCAGGATGGATATTCAACTTTTACCTTCTTCCCCTTATTTCCATTTCCAGAGTGTTCAACATATATCTTCTTCTCTTTCTTTTCTTTAAAGTTGTAAGACATACAGAATTCATTTTCTGCCTTCATAGCACACGAGACAATATCTTCATATGATGAGAAGGATTGTGAGACTAATGCTTGATGTAGAAATGGTTTTAAACCCTCAATAAATTGAGCAATATTTTTTCTTGGGATACGTATATAATTTGTTTCATGCCTTGCTAACATTGTAAAGTTAGCCTCATATTTTGCGACATTCTCATCCTCCTTTTTCCTTAGACTCAAAAATTTTCATTCCATTTCCGCTCAATGGTCACGAGTAAGTTATTTTTCTACAAAAAGTTCTTTAAACTCCCTCCATTCCATATTTTATACTTCATCATCTTCCTTTGTTTTTTGAATCAATGACCACCATTGGTCTGCATCTCCTGTGAGGAAATAAACTAACAAGACAACTTTTTCCCTTTCACAACTCCCAAAGTATGAAATATTTTCTCTAAAGAATTTATCAATTGCTCAGCTACTAATGGATTTGTACTCCCATTGAATGTTGGGTATTTTTTCCTCATGAAGTAGTCAAACATTGATCCTCAATGTTGTGGATTAGGTTTCTCCATATGGGTAAGGTAATTATTCATAACCTGAGTAAGTTTTCCCAGTATGGTGATAAGATGAGAAACACCTGTTTCTTCACTAGCTCCACTATAATTATCTTGTATAGGAGGAAACTCCCTACATAGAGTACATGCATTGATACGATTTCCATTCTTTCCACTAGGTGTCATTTCTAATCAAAGGATTACTGTAGATTAGTTTATAAATCATAATACATAATTCCAAAATATTAAAACACATAAAAAATTGAATAATTGATGGATATAATCCATAATCATAAAAAAATTATTTGATGAAGTATATACTCGCAAACCCTATATAATGCTTTGTAAACAAAATGAGAATTATCATAAGTATATCCCCTGGGAGTGTCGTAACCATGAGTGAAGAAAGGACCTTTGTCATGCACCCGTTCTTGTTTGAGTCTAGCTCAAAGTTGTGTTTTCGTGTTTTACCCCTAAGTACATATGTTCCAGAGCCGGCTCTACCTGCTCGGATTCAGGCAGGGATGTATTTCGTGGAAAAATAAAAAAATATCTACAATACCAGAACTATAAGAAGTTCATTTATACTAATCCTCAAAGTCTATTGTACGGTAATGTTATCTAATCAGAGTTTTTCTAAATCTAGCTTCCATGGTTTGTACAAAACTTCCTTTGATACCAATTGTAACACCCCAAACCTAGTTACCCAGATTTGGTGCCTTATTACATAGCATTGGAATAATCACAAAATATCTTGTCTCACAAGATTGATTAGTTTAGTAGCCCAGTAAATACTAGATACATTCATAAGTTTTACATTACATTATACAATAAAAAACTAAAACAACATTGTCTCTAAAGTCCACACTTATATCCCTTAGACAATCCTTGCAGGTTAGTCATAATAAACTTCTTCACATCCTGGGAAAAATAAAACAAGGAAAGCGGTGAGCTCAGATTCTCAGTAAAGATATCAATATAGCGGAATTATTTATAGAAAAGCATAATCATTTAAGGAAATGTATGACTAAAAAAATACCTTTAAACATAAATTTCAACATATTATGGAAAATATATAACCAAATAATTCCATTTACTTATTCACATGTATATTCTATAAGTCTAATTATCACATGCAATATCAGTATCCACATTCATACTGATGGAATGCATAATGCTAGACTTCATAACCACATAGTCAATGCCTTATGCCAAGACTACAAATAATATTTTGTCAAGGACTTGTTCCAAGACACTAGTTTTTCTCATGAGACCTACCGATACATAAAGGATCAATAGTGGGATCCACCCGTCACTTACTAAGTCCAATGCCTTCCTCATATGAAACAGTTTAGAAATAACATAAACATTCATATTAAAACTATCATACGAAATGTCAATAATTTATCTATAAACCACGAATGATATAAAAATAAAAAATCCATTTTCAAACATATCAAAAAAAATTCAATACAATTTAAAATATTTTTATCCTCATAAATCAACTTATAACTTGTTTAAAATCCATCAAAATATAGTGACATAGACGAAAATGATTTATAAAACTCTTTGAGAAAAATAACCATTTTTCATGAAAACATTTAAAAGTAAAAAACTTTATAATGGAAGTCATTTAAAGACATTTTTGAATCAATGTTTCCAATAAAACGTTGAAACTTTTGAAAGGAATTAACATTTTAGAAACATTCATGTTCGTATAAATAAATCTATAAAAACCATTTTGAAAACATGGACATTAATGAGAATGATTTAGTAAAATAAATATTTTAAAATGATGTTTTAGTAAACATACCCTTTAAATAATCCCTTCAAAAACTATTTCATGAAACATGGACATGGATAATAAATATGTCCCACTAGATACTTATGTAAAAACAACCTTGGATAATAATGAGGTTGTGAAATTAACCCTTACCTTGTACTTTTCCGTGGTCGAGGGTATGTTAACCTCATGTATAATAGTTAAATCAAGGTTATTAAATTATAAAAGAACTATATATTTAAATATGATATCATATATGATCTTCTAATATTACTTTGTTAATAATATTTTAGTATTATCATCATTTTGGGTGTTAGCTGATTCATTTTCCGTTATATTCTTTGTAACATAAGTAATTTTTGTTATGGATAGGATGTATATTATTTATATTCATAATGATATTAATTCTTTAAACATTGCTTTTTTATAATAAAATGAAAACTATTCATGAATGGATATGATGTGGAATGAATCCCATCGCGTTCGTCGAGATGGTAATCTGTACGTACGCACAAGCGACAATATCATTCATTTGATATTAAAATAGTATATTATTGGACGGTATATCATATATACAGAATTATTATCATGTTATATTTATTATTTAAATAATTTCTACTCATTATTATACCCATCAAAATGATGCTGCATTTGAATAACAAACTAAACCATGACGTGGACACAGTAATCTGTATGTACGCACGTATGGTGACATTGTCATTTATAGGGTGGATAGAATAGTGAATATTGTTGTACCATTTTTATAATAACATCTCTGTATTTACAATATATTGGAATTATTATTTTAGTTTGGATACAACAAAAAGAGGATGTGGAAGAAAAAAGAAGATGAAAGTTGTGATGAAATATTTACCTCGTCTTTGGGTTTTCTCTATTGATTTGATCGGAAGGGCTACTTTGGAGGGATTTATGACTAAAGTAAGTAATCTATGATGAATGGAGGACAATTGAGAGGATATCTGGGTAGGGGATGGCCAATCCAAATGGCATTGAAGGTGTTAATTTGAGATAAGGGGAAGTTCCCTTTTATAAGAGAGGTGAGGGTCACTTTGGGAAATGTTTGAAATATTATATTATAATAATATTCTTTTTTGGTTTATAATGGCTCCAAAATGAATTTTTAAAGGATAAGGTGGGTATAGGTCGAATACCTCTCTAAAAATAGGTTTTATAGTGGTTTAGTTCTTCATATTAACCTTGTCTTTAAGATTTAACTCTTAGTTAAATAGTTTGACATTTATAATGTCTTTTTGTATTTTTTCATTATATGGTTAATAAACTTACAATAAATTACCAAGATAACCTCAAGTGTTTCATTAATGACATATATAATATTATTTAAGTACCTTTGGTCAATCCTTATATTTTAAGGAATACTATATCGACCAATAATATAGTATTTGTTTTAAAAACTCAATAATGTCAATTTTGACATTATTTAACAAATGTTTTTTTTGTTAAAGTCTAACAAACTTTATTACTTAAAAATAAATTCATATGTTCAATCCTAACATGTCATATTAACCTAGAAAATTAGTGCAATTCATAAAAAGTATCAAATTACATTTATTTGGATATTTATAATATCAATTATTTTAATATTTCATTATTAAGGTAATTATTGCATCATCATTGTGTCAAAAATAAATTATATTATTTAATTCCAAAAAATTATAAATAAAATATCATTATGTAGGAAATATTTTAATATTTATTAATGAGTATTTATAGTCGAATATATATTATGTATAACCCTATATTAAAAATGGTTTAGTTATTAAACTTTGAATTTCACTCTTTTAACTCTTCATTAAATAAAATAATAATAAATGTCATAATTTAATGCAAGGGGACCTAAATGATCATATTTTATTCCAAAGGCTGTTTATGGAAGAATTTCACTTATTTAATAGAATTTGGACATGTGTTAGGGTAATAATAATGTCATTTTACCCTTAATTATCCTATTTGCTGTTAACTGTGGTAAATAAAAGTAAAAAGCTACTATTCACCAAAAATTATTTTTATCTTATTTAACCAAATTTTTCTTACTGATATCAACCATGTCTCTCAGATTTTTGAAACTCCACTCACAGAAGTGGTAAAATTATGTTTTATGCAAATTTGAAAATGCTCCTAGGAGGTGGGTAAAAGACGGTTAAAAGTTCAATAAAATTTTATATATCTAATATTATTACAAAATGACTCCAATGAATTACATTCAACATATATAGGTATTATGTATCTATTTTTACCTAAAATAATTTTAAATAAAATAATTAATTATTTAAATAAAAAGTCTGTTTTAAACAAAAACGAATTGTTTTTTTACTATTCATCAAAAATTAAAAGTTTTCAGAAAAAAATCACCCAAAGCTAATTTTGATATTCATAATCCAAAAATGAAGTCCATTTTTAATGATAAAATTTATAAAATTTAAAAAATGTGGGTATTTATATTCATAACGTCTAGTTTGAATGATCGTAGTGTGTTTGAACTCGAAGTTGCATACAACACAAGCTATTGTATTATTCAAAGGGAAATGTATCGTGGAAGCTTGGGGTGTTACAAGGGTTTACCCATGCTCCCCCAATGATCATATGGGAATATAAAACACAATCACTCTATGTTACATTCCCAAAAAACTAAAGGCATCATCACCATACCCATATCAAAGAGTCAATTTTAACATAATTCATTGATTGAATATTCTGAAGAACTCACATGTTCTTTCTACTTCAACGAATCCCATAAACAAGGGACATCTACTCTCACTGGTTTCCCTAGATCATCAAAATTCATAGACAT
Source organism: Viscum album (assembly GCA_963277665.1). Classification (NCBI taxonomy): domain Eukaryota; kingdom Viridiplantae; phylum Streptophyta; class Magnoliopsida; order Santalales; family Viscaceae; genus Viscum; species Viscum album. Next base: position 2,006,944,353 of record OY728152.1, read on the forward strand.
AAAATTCTTTTAGTTTTACTAACGGTCTTTAGGTCATACCACCTACCCCATAGAACATGTTCTCCTTAAACATTAATTCACGAGACAATACCCTCTCAATGATACATCATATGAAAACCCTTACACCTACATGGGAACCAATTCTCACCAACATCCACCTACAATATTACACACTCATGAATCATCATATCATCAATCACTTGCTTCATAACTAATGAAGTCATTATAGATGACTGGTACCAAGGAATATCATAGTTAGTAGCTCTGTTAAGTAAACTTCAATTCCAATGATTATGGTTAAATACCATATTGGTTGTTACTAGACGAGTAATTAACAAAACATAAACAAAAAACCCACTAGGGGGTTCCTAATAAGCCACCAAATTCATTATTTACCTACATGGGGATCTAAAACTATTGTGAATATATTATTTTTGTGTTATCAAGAACCTCCGTGTGGATACACATGACCTACCACTAGAATAAAATAATTATACATATTGGCACAATTGAGTGGAATTACACCAAGTAATTTTTTGGGAAAACATTTTATGAAGAGTTTTTGAAATATTAAATAGTTTGAAATTTTTCATCCAAGATAATGAGAACAATCCAAGGCCTACATCATATTGATCCCACTAGTATATTATGATGAAAGAGTCACATGTTGCCAAAATATTCCAAGAGTCAAAACCCAATAGATGGCCACTTGAAAATGGGCCAAGTTATATTTTTCATATGCCATAAATTATAAATATCAAACCTCGTGCACATAACACTAGGTAAAAAACACATTAAACATAATAGAGTAAGCTATGAATATCAATCCCCTACCCATGGTAACGTGTAATTCCATTAAAAATTTGTTAGAGATGAAAAATACATTGTTTCATTCCAAGAATTAAAACATTCTTATATATCCAATGTACAAAGTCCTGAGATAGTAATACAAGGATAAAATAGCCTCTAATTTTACTATATATCATCCTGATCTAAATGATAGTTGACCAGTTCCATGAACCATGTTTTCATCATACCATAGTCACATCATAATAATCTTAAAGAAGATGAAATAAATATAAACAAGAAATATCTAAAAATAGAATGTATTAAAGGATCAATAAACCATTTCATACATACACCAAATTACAACCCATGGGCTTGATCACATATTTAAACAAAAAATATAGAATAAAATACATTTTATCCACTAACATAACAAGACTCGAATATTCTGGATTTCAAACCTCATTCAAGGAATCCATTGGACCATTATATCATGAACCTCTACTGAAACCACTACCAACAAAAACCATTTAGAGATGCTTCTGTACCCACATAAATTGTTGACCCAAGTAGGGTGTGAGTATAAAATTTAGTAGGTAACCACCAAAAAATTATATTTCTATGTATATTACACAATGATTCCATGATTGACAAAAATAAACAAATTACTAGGTAGTAAAAAAAACACCCCATAAATACCTGATTTAGATCTATACCAGAATATATCTAATCATATCACTCGAACCACACCAACCCATGTTCCAACCATTCCATTATCAATCCTTAGCCTCATGAACCTGATCAACCATACCTACTTTGGCCAGTGATATGGTTTCTCTTATAATTTTTTACTATAATTATGACCATATAAATAATTGATATAGGAATGACATTAGGATCCAAAATTTTCATGCTCCAATGACCAAAAACACATCAATAATGCATACATTGCTTGATCCCAGGCATGCTAGGTTTTTCGACAGACTTCATGTATATGTAATGGATCTAACAGATTTCCTATCTCTTAGGAAATCACTAAATAAAAATCATTTTCCAAGTCACCATATCCAAAAAACTAGATCACTTACATCCCAGAAATCCCTATCAAAAACAAGAAATATCATAAAGATTGATCGTCCATAACCTAGGTATGAACAAGGAATCAAATTATAGACAAAATAAAAATAAAATATTCCCCACAACTAAAATTATGTATCCTAGTCTTGACAGACATCCTAGGAACCCATGGAATCCAGGTAATCCAATTTAAAATTGAAGACTAATCTTAGTGCCTCTAGAATTATTTATGTGGGTTAACAACCAAATCCTTGGTGGCACTAAGCATCCACGATGATGTCATTATATTTGACATATCACATAGTACTAGCTAAGGTCCATGGCTAAATCCTTGGTAACACGAATGGGAATTCACCACATCATCACCATATCAAGCCCATTGGATGGGTCCTTAGAATAAAATTTAGCTTTCATGGCTTCTTCCAAAAAAACTCTTGGGTGAATAAAAAAATGTAAGCGTTTTATTAATTAAAAACCCCACAATAATTAATATAATCTCAAATTTACATGTTCATTATGTGTTATAAGGGAAAAACCAATACAATCTCAACTAAATAAATGTATATCTTCTTTTGGAAAGTTATTCAACAGGAATCCATAAGGATCCCTTTGGTAAAAATATTATAGAGTCACCCTCAAATGGGTTGTTGATAACAATATGGGCCTAAAGATAACTTTATATTCCTTAGGGATACTACATCCCTTCGTATTAGTATCAAGATAGAGAAAAATCATTGGCTATGTTTGGTGTGTCACATTAGCACACATAGATATGGAACACAACCCATATCAGTTATCAAGGTCTCACAGGTTTTTTATTCTCCCTAGACCATCACTATATCCTATATTCTATCCACCGAGTCTATGTGTGTTCCATGTTTAAGCCCCGACCATTAGTGGCTATGGAAAACAAGCTTGAACTAATGTCCATCATGGCCTTAGATATTTCTACATCATATCCAAGGAATTTCAAATTAATTAGTTAAATTATTAAGTAATTAAAGGTAGTATATTAATAATTTAATTTCCTAGTTTATTTAATTTAATCACATCAATCACCTTAGTTGTGAGACCACAAGTGCCAATACTAAATAGAAGTTTAAATACCACAAGGGTTAGTATGTGGACCACCTACCATTTATTCAAAGCTTCCCGATTCTGGATCTGAGGGATAAAAATATCTTCAATGGTCCATCCAGCCACACCTACGATAAACTTGGCTCATATCAGAATCCAGAGATCCTAACCAAATTCGAGCATTGATAATTAGTAATTAGAAAAATAATATGTAGTAAATTAATGACAAAATATCTTTTAGTTCTTTTAGAAATCAAAATGGTTTATTTCTCTATACTAAAACAAAGTAAAATTATACCCTCAAGGCTCCTTATAATAACCCCATAACTATACTAAAATAATTCCTCAAAACCCATCAAAAAAAATATTGTAAATTAAAATTAAAATTAAACCAGAACTGTATACCATGTAAAAATTCCTTGAAACAAATTTCAATAGTGTATCATATTTCCCATTATATAAATTAAAAGTAATTCCCGACCAATATTCTGATTCAACAATGCTCTTGTGGAATTAGAATCAAATCCCTAAAAGGTAGGAAAATAAAATTAGACAATAAGGGAAGAAAATATAAGGGAAATATAGTGGATGGCTCACCAAAATCTTGAAGAAATATCATCCAAAATAACCCTAATATAGAGTGTAATAGGGAGATTCATTAATTAATTGATTCACTCACGAGATAAGAATAAAATGGTAATTACACCATTTATTTTTCATAGGGGAAAATTGGGATTTTTCATTTTTTTAAAAAGATGTATGGTTTGGCCACAAAATTATCAAAACGACATGTCAACCATTTAGAAATTATTATCCCTGGAAGAACACATTTCATGAATTATCCAAATGGTTTTAAAAACCATGAAATGAATAATAATAATGAGTCTAATTTTTTTTCATGGTTTGTCTAAACCCATTTTAAATCCATACCCCAAGCATAAACCACAACCAAACCACACAATATCCTCTAAAAGAACACAAGTTATTACGTAAAAAATTAAATAACCATGATAGTGTACTATTTTTTATAAATATTTAACTAACACATACCCATGTAAAAGGGTACATGAAATAATTTATTTAAACCATGTTACCCAATCCTTGAACCCTTGTTAGAGTTCCCTAAAACCCATTAAACTTACCTGAATTTCTAATTCTTAGTCGAATTCCTGAGATACCTTCCAATCCTAATTACACATCTTAATCAATCACCATAATTCTTTCAAACTCTCGTAATTCCATTCTGAATCTCCTATAAAATATTTACCCTTCTTTCAAATTGAAAATTCAAATTCATTTTTTAATTTTCATCCCATATAGAAAGGGGATCATACAATACAAATAAAAAAAGACCAAGGTGTAAGATAGAAGGGTAAGATACATAAAATAATTAAAAAAATCCCAAAATAGATTTTTATTATTTTTACTATATGATACGGGATTAAAACATAATAATTTATTAGTGTACAACCTAGGTATATGAGATAGATGATGGAAATGATTATAAAAACCAGAATCAAGAACAATATAATTCTATAGCGTTGGATATAATAATCCAAAATGAAATGAATAATGATTCCTCGTATAAAAAACAGAAAATTTTAGTGGAAGATGAAATGTGAGTTAATTAATTATGGGAATAATATTTTTTGGATTGAGAAAAAAAGAGAATAAACAATCTATTTTAAACACTTATTCCCCACCCATCTCTTTATCCAACGAATTAAGAAAAATAATTATTATCCTTACTATTCAAAATTAATTTATGAAACAAACCAATCCAAGTCTCTATCTAACCTAGTGCCCAACCCAGTCAATGGTGTGGCCCTAAGGGTGTTTCAGATCCCCATGGGATGGCACAATGCTCGGGAATCAAAACAATACTTAGGAAAAATTTACCCTAAATAATAAACATAAAACAACTAACTAATTTAATGGGATGATACATAATTTACACAACCAAACCTGCCCTTAATACATTTCAAATTTAATGATTTATAACTTGAACCAACACCCCAAAAGATACAACAACAATGTAAAAACAAAAAACGCCAACTCAACTCTCTATGAAACATGAGGTGAAACATCGGCAGGCCACGTTCACCAATCCAACACGAGGAGGTCACTATAAACACGAACCACAAATGATATGCATGATGCCTCAACCGGTGATACACAACTAATATGAACTACATACAACCAGAGGTGTACATAGGGTAGGGGTCAAGAGCCTAGTTGGATGCCACCCAATAAATTATTTCATGCCACAAAAACAAATAGATAATTCAACATGCTTATTAAAAATTCATGGCTTTAAAAGTCTTTTAATGAAAACATATACTGGCTAAAAGTTAGAAGGAAAAAATAAAGAGACACCATTTCACAAAAAACTACAATAAAGTGGTGTAGAAAGTTCAAAAGGAAAACACAAACTCAAGTGGTCCTCCATATGCTGAAAGAAGTCACCACGTCATGAATAGAAAATCCATGTGGGTAAATCCCCCGAGGTTAATATAGCCTGAGTGGGACCCTAGGACCTCATACCTCAATTAAACTATGGTATTGAAACCACGATCATTAGTGTTATTGTGCACACCCCACTAGGGGGAATCACATACCATTTCCTAGTGGTCCCCAATCATTGCCCATATATTTGGTCACTGTTGTATGTGTAATTTGAGCTATGCGAAGCATGGAAAAGAAACATTTGTATCACTAGTGAAATTGTTCCTGTCTTCTCAACTAGATACTCTAGGTTTGCCTTGTGATCGTGATAAATTTTTCATGCACACAGACAATATATTTCATATCAAATACCTAAAATGTTAAATAAAAATTCATTCCTTTAAAAACAATTGATTTCCATTCATGCACACAATTAAAAAGCAACATTCAAATACTTTTTTCATCATTTACAAATAATTGAGAATTCCCATTTTTTTAATTATTAGAAAACTACTCAACAAATCTTAGCAATGTCAATGGGCCATGCACCTTCATAAACATACTCTATAATTGAAACTATTGTTAAAACTAGCTTCCACCATTCAAACAGTCCACAATTTATATACAAGACACACAACAAGGATAATATTCTAAAATGATTCATTTTCCATCAAAAATTTCAATTTAAATATACACACATATAAAAAACCCTTAACACACCTTCAAAACCTATCGAATAACCCCAAAACCCTTCCAAAAGTGTTTATCACTCCAAACAAAGCTTAATTAAACAATTTCTAGATTTATAAAACATCTCACATGAATTCCACAAGGCTTCAAATCAAAACCCACAAATTTCACATGCAAATAATAAATTTAAAATAATTTGCACATCCCAACACTTATAAAACCCCTTTCACACCCCATAATCATACTAAAGAACGCATCCACAAACAAAAACAAAAAAAATTATTTATTTAATGATGTTAGGGCACGGAACCACCTACCTAGGTGAAGAGAAATATCATGATCTGGGTGAAAAATTCAACTGCACGTCAAACGCACCTCAGACCACAAAAATAGGCCCTAAAAACAAGGTATTAAACCATTTAAATGATGATCTAACCAAACATGACATAAAACCATAAACTAAAAACCTACGAAAAGGTGGAAACAACCAATGGAGGATAAATACACCTACGGTGATGGAGCGAGAGGCTATCCATGTAGGGAGGGGAGCTGCTAGAGATGAGATGCACTGGCTGGAGCCTTTTTGGAAGGGGGAGCAACAAAGGGAGAAGAAGCTGAAGGATGTGTTGTGAGGGGTGTGTGATGCAGGCAGTATGGGCGGTGTGAGGGAAGTCTAAAGGAAGGAGAAACACTGTGTCATGAACCAACCAGGGTCGACCCTGAAATGGCCACCCGAGCCGGTCCGCGACATGGCCTGAGAGGCATTCCCAATCCTCCCGGGCTGGTGACAAGCGTCTTTGCATCAACAGAGGCTGTGGGAAAGATTTCTGCCAATATAAAAAAATAAAATAGTAGAAATAAATATAGAGCAGTGCAAGATAAATAAACCAAAAAGAAAAGACTAAACAAGTACAAACAAAAATCACACTGACCAAACATGGTGTCCAAACTAACTCTGTGTGACCTTGTGGTCACTCTCCGACTCAACGAACAAAAATCTCCCAAGGCGAGTGCAATCAAGCTTTGTCCTGTAAAAACACTAAAAACATAAACGAACTATAGGTGTCAGTATTAAAATGCAGTAGGCTTACCTGAAATCTATTCCCAATGCACTAGCATTAAAATTAAAAAAAAATCATTTCATGTTTGAAGTACAATTTATAAAAGTATGTTTTTCTAAATATTTTACTTAAAAAAAGTACAAACCATTGCCCGTAACCATTTACAAACATGGGTTCATTTCATTAGTGTCAATGGATTATTAGAAAGGGAAATTGATGTTTACATTTTCAAAATTTCATGAAGAGGATTAAACACTTTCATTTGAAAACCATTTTTAGAAACCTAATCAAAATCAATTCACCCCTTTCTAAGGAAAACAATACACCATAAATTCACAAAATAAAACACACATCAAGGGCAATGTAGGTATACATTTGAGCATCATAATCACTACTTCAAGAAACAAAAGCCAAATAGACATGGGTGAACCTAGAATATTGAGAATAATCCAGAAGACACCAATACATGGGAAATCATCCTTATTAACATGTCATGATGAAATCAAAACGCACAATACGCTCGACCATCCTCTCTCAGGCAGGTCGAGGGAAAATCCCATAGAAATAAACCCAATATATCCAGCTACTATGGGCCACTGGTCAATACCATAACCTACCAGTGCAGCAATCATTCTTAGAATATTCTCTCAATATGCAGGATTCCCATGTCTCAAGTGTTTGGAAAGGGGGTGAGCCAACCGATGCCAACCGAGCATCCAATAATATATATATATATAAAGCATAATACGCATCACCCTGAGCCACTCCATGGGAAAACCTATTTCCTTTAACTACTCAAGTACCCGGGAGCCTCTAAGTGCGGCCTCCGAAACAATCAATCGCATCCAAGGAAGGAGAGTTACTATAGGAGGGTGTTCATCAAAACAAATACATCATTTTCCACAAAGTGCCAAACGGACATTAAACACCTTTCACAATCACCATAAAAACGTAAAACATCTTTATAAGACCAAAACCAGTTTAAAACCATTTAAGGAACCCCCAAAACACTAATTTATAGGCTGCCAATATTTTTATAAAACCAAACCAAACCATTTTATTTTTCCCAATAAAAATTAAGAGCCAATCAGGAAATTTCTCAAAAGAACCGAAGTACTTGTTCATGCTTCAAAATAAATAATTTATCATTAAACCAGAACTATATTTGATATTCTGTGAATTTTGTTTAAAATCCAAATGAGCATTCTTTCACTATTGGGTGTCTGCTCGTCAAGAAAATATTTCAAGTGTGTGTATAAATTAAACAACACTTTTTTACACTGAGTAATTATGAAAAAAACAATTCTCTAATACTATTTCACATTTACTAAAATTAGTAGAATATTTAATTGAAAAGTTAGCATCCTCAAACATAACAAAACGACACCATTTTCACAACACTAGAATTACATTATAAATTTGCATGGTAAATGAATTAATCTCAAGTTGCATAGTAATATTCACCATATATATAGAGGGTGAAAACCACATGAAATAATGTAACTTAAATTTTAAAAGCAGTTCAATGGGGACCTACCTCAAGTTCAAAGCACGATGACAAAACAACCTCAGAACCAAGGCGCGATGACACAACGTGTGTCCGAAACCATGTGATTAAGTCCAATACTCTGCATAATAAATATCAAGGACCTAGACACATAAATAAACCTCATATAAAGTATGTGAAACCTTGTAGTGGGAAGAAACACTCACATTGAAACTAAAGTGTGACGATGATGCAAAATCAGAATCTTGGCGCGACGATAGCAACGCATGTTAGCAACCATATGGTAAGGTCCAACGTGCTAAAAAAACATCAAGGGTATGAACACATACCAAAAAAACTCAACTAGTGTATGAAAAACCAAGCGGTGGGGAGAAACCCTCACCTAAAATCCAAAGCGCAATGACAACACCCACTTGGAATCACCCTCCGCGGTTCTAAAATTCCAACTCTACCAAAATAAATACTTAATCAACAAAAAACCATAATCCAACAATGGTAAAATAAATAAATAAGTCAAGAATAATGGTATACCGGTGGGAAGAAAATTCATCGGCATAGGTGATGCTGAATAGGGGTGCGGATTGGCTGGGGAGGCTGCGACCGTCGAAGGAAGTCAGCCAAAGGGGTAGCTGGCTCGAGAAAAGCCTCATCAGAGGTCCGAGATGGTGCTAGGGTGGGTAGCCGGATAGGAAGCAGGCAGCGCATGGGTGAGCCAAATATGAGGTCAACCGGTAGGTAGGGTGCGGGTGAGCTAGAATGGAGGTGGGGTTGGCGCAGGCTGGGTGAAGCTGACAGAGGTTTCCAGAATGGGTGTGATCGGGTGGAGCGCGCAGGGTAGGAGCACCGGAGCGAGTGGAGCACGCACCAGGGGTCTTGGGTCGCACCGGATGGGAGCTGCGCAGCTGCTGTGACAGAGGAGGCCGAGTCCGGAGGCTGCTACCGGGAAGAGGGAGGGAACCGACAGTAGGCGAGCAGGAGGTCGAGTAGGGTGAGGTGATTCATAGGGGTGCGCCATGTGGAAGGACAGGGGGGCCACGAGAGAGTGGAAGAAGCAAAAAAAAGGTAAAACCCTAGAAAAAAGGAAGGAAAACAAGAAAAATAAAATATGAAAGATAAATCAAAAATAATAATGATTAACAAATACTTAAAAATAATAACCAAATATTCTAAAATCAAAAAAGTAGTAATAGTTATTATAATAACAGTAATAATAATAATAATAAATACTAATCATCATAGCGATAAAAACAAACAATAAAGGTGTTCAAATCATTTTAATAATAATTAATTGTTAACATGAAAAAAAAATTAAACACAAAAATTAATGTGCATTTTAATTATAATATCATTTTATTTTGATTTTTCTGAAGAAGAGCAGAAAGCATAGTTACCCGGGCGGAGTCACGCAATGTTTCCAAAATGCACACTGCTCATGGGCGCAATGACATCAACAAAAAGAAATAAAGAAAAAACTCACTTTTTGACAATACTCAATGAAATTAAACTGGGATGAACCGGAACCCCAAAAAAATTAAGTCATAAAAATAAATAAATAAATAATATACATAGGTCGGGGGTGAAAATTCTCCCCACCATAATGCTTTTCGTCCCTGGAAATCTAGACCACCAACCAGTCGATCGATCAACACCTAATGATTCCACATAAACATGATCCAATCTCTTAACCCAAGGAAATTTCACCGACCATCTACGGGACTCAGCCTCATTGTCTGAAACATATCGCCGGCATAGGGGAGGCCTGACTAGGATCCCCACCATAAGAACTCAACTAGTATCCAATAATTACTTAATAGAAAACCCAAGGAGACTATGGTCGGTCTCCCCACCATAAAGAACTATAATACTAGCGCCCAACCAGAAAACCAACATAGGCATGCACTAATCCTTTCCCAAGCTAGAAAGAGAATAGAAAGGACATTTAAAACACTCACTCACGTCTGAATGGAATAAGAGATGAATTGAAGCTCCATACAAACTATAGAACATATCCCCATGGGTGGGGAGGGATGTCCCAAGGATTCGATCAATGAAACTATGACAGACAATTAGTCACGGCTCACCACTTCAGGATGGACACAAACCAAAGCTGTAACCGATTTACATCAGTGGTCCATGCAAGGCCACTAATCGGTGACTGAAATCCAAGAAAATGCACAACTAATGACATTGAATGAGGGATAATTCTATCACACTACTTTTGTGATGAGAGAGGATGTAAAATGACAGAGAAACCACAAAAGAAATGTTAAACCGGATCACTGCGGCGATAAGGGCGCAACCTTAACCGAACTCCTTAAAATTCCCCAGGGTTCCTGACTACGCACTGACTTTACTCTGTGGCCTTTTGTCTACAGCTCTGATGGATGAAGCGTCTATTGCCTCACAGTCAGGTAATGATAATCCCAATAGGAAACTTACTTTTCTTGATCTGATAGATGAAAGGATATAATTTTGAAATATAACTATGCTAGCATTGAAATCTAGAGTTCATCAAAAGACCCACAACATCCCATACATGTCAAAACCCAAAACATTATCAATACAACTGCATCGATAAAAGATCCCTTACACTGAAAGGAATCTTACCCCAGAAACTTTGAATAGAAACCCAACACCATATCACTTTTTTGAACTTCTTTTGTGACTCTTTCTAGCAATGCCCTGATAGAATCACCGCAAGTGACCCAGGCGTCCACAGGCCTGGCAGGGCTTTGGAGCACCTGAACATGATGGCTTTTTGTGACCCAGCTTTCCACATAGATAACACATGAGGATCTAATGATCCGAAGAGGTGGATAAAAGATCCCAAGGCTTTTTGATTCTACGACCTTCTCCATCCACTTTCATTTTCTTACTCATCTCCTTTCCAGAATCTTCATCACTAATCATAGGGATTGAAGAAGGGAGGACTACTTCGAGCGCTCCCGCCATCGCGGCTTCGACATGATAATCTTGACATGCCACATAGAAAAAATATGTTAGGTTGGAATCTGACACCTTCGACTGTAGATCAGGGTGGAGACCCGCCTCGAAGCATCGAGCCTTCTTGGGGTTATTCGTGGAATACCCTGAATCCTAAGGTACTAGCTCCACAAAGCGCTGAAAATATTCCAACATGGATTTTTCGCCATGATACATACAAAACATCTCTATCCTCTTTCTCACACTTTCTTCTTTAGAGAAATACTAACGAATAAACAAATCCTTAAAAACTACTAGGTAAGCTCTTGACAGGGCTTGTTCCGAGACACCGACTTCCACCACATCCACGGTGAACCTTCAATCATGAAGGTCGCAAACTTGACCTTCAATGACTCGGGAAACTCAATGAGGTTAAAGCCCCTTTCAATCATTCGCATCCACTCCTATGCTACAGAAGAGTCCTCTTGACCATAAAAGAGAGGTGGATCCAGCTTCCGAAACTCAAGTATAAAATCATTAGGTTGATCAACCAGACTACGATCACTCATCGAAGCTTCAAGGGATAACCGTTGGACAAGTAAAGTCAAAAATACATTCATGTCAAACTCAATAAATAAAAATCCTCAAAAACCAACACCACATATATGAGAGGCTCTAAACACAAGAAAATGATCCATCATAAAATCAAAACATTTCTTATGAAAACCTCTTTGATTTAAAACAATCTTGGTGAGTTAAACCCTCGCCATTGGTTTCCCTTAGAGTCTCACTCACATGCATGTATTCAGGTCACCCCGGGCATCCATCCACGATACCATAAATCTGTCCACATTTCCAACATACCACTATGCATGTGAGCACCCATAGGAACACCAAGTCCAAAACAAAGAATCTTCATTTTCTAAAAACAAATCATTCATACCACTTCTTTGAAAAGAATTCAAAAATTAATAAAATCATTTTAAATAACCATGTTTTTTTCAAAACCAACTTTCTTGATTCAACCAACATCGAGAAACAAAAGGAAACCCAAAACAACTCAAGAAGGGAACTAGTGTCAGTGAGTGACTTGACCATATGGTTGGCAGCCATATGCCAAACACGTCACCGAAACAGAGAGCCTTCTTGGACCATGCCCCTATCTCTGCATGGCTTTCCGGGTTGTGCGGCTTAAGAAGACTATTATCCTAACTCCCTTTTTCATATCACAATCACAAAACATTTCCATAAAAACCTAATGAAACTAATTAAACCGGAATTCCAGTGGAAACCTAAGGATCAGAATGATCAAGAGTTCATGATGCTCTTCCCGCTCCTACCCCTCGAGTCCCGACAATCCTACGCCATCTACCTTGACATCCCAAAAAACAAAGGTGCTATGAAAAGTGAGGTCCGAAAAGATATGACCTCCTCTGATACCATTTTTTCATGAACCAACCTGGGTTGACCCTGAACCGGTCACCCGAGCCGGTCAACGACATGGCCCGAGAGGCGTTACCGATACTCTCGGCCTGGTGAAAGAGACAAGGCATCAACAGAGGCTGTGGGAACGATTTATCCCAATATAAATAAATAAAACCACATAAATAAATACAGAGCAGTGCAGGATAAATAAACAAAAAAGAAAAGACTAAACAAGAACAAACGAAACTCACACTGACCAAACACGGCATCCGAACTAACTCCGGGTGACCTCGCGGTCACTCTCCGACTCAATAAACAAGCATCATCCAAGGCGAGTGCACTAAATTTGTGGCCTGCACTAACACTAAAAATAGAAAAGAACTATAGGAGTGAGTAATAAAACTCAATAGGCTAGCCCGATATCTATTCCCAATGCACTACCTTTAAAATGAAAGAAACATCATTTCATGTTTGACCTACAATTTCTAAAAGTATGTTTTTCTAAATATTTTACTTTAAAACAAAGTACGAACCATTTCCCTTAAGCATTTCCAATCTTGGGTTCATTTTTTTAGTTTCAATGGCATATTAGAAAGGGAAAGTGATGTTTACATTTTCAAATTTTCATGAAGAGGATCATTTTTAGAAACTTAATAAAAAGCAATTTACCACTTTAGAAGGAAAACAATACACCAGAAATGAACAAAGTAAAACACACAGTATGGGAAATGTAGGTATACATATGAGCATCATAATCACTACTGCAAGAAACAAAAGACGAATAGAAATGGGTGAACCTAGGAGATCGAGAATAAACCAGAAGACACCAATACAAGAGAAATCATCCTTATTGACATGTCGCGATGAAATCAAAATGTAGAATACGCTCGTCCATCCTCTCTCAGGCAGGTCGAGGGAAAATACCATAGTAATAAACCCAATATATCCACCTATTATGGGCCACTAGTCAGTACCATAACCTACCAGTGAAACAATAATTCTAATAATATTCTATCAGTTTGCCAGATTCCCATGTCTCAAGTGTTTGGAAAGGGGGTGAGCCAACCGATGCCAACCGAGCATCCAATCATATATATATATATCACAACAGGCATCACCCCGAGCCACTCCATGGGACAAACTTTTTCCTTTAAATACTCAAGTACCCGGGAGCCTCTTAGCATGGCCTCCCAAACAATCAATCGTAACCAAGGTAGGAGAGTTATCCTTGGACGGTTTTCATCAAAACAATCACATCATTTTACACAAAGTTCCAAAAGGGAATTCAACACCTTTCACAATCACCACAAGAAATGTACAACTTCTTTATAAGACCAGAAATAGTTTAAAACCATTTAAGAAACCCCCAAAAAACTACTTTATAGGCTGCCAATATTTTTATAAAACCAAACCAAACCATTTTATTTTTCCAAATAAACGTTAAGATCCAACCAGGAAATTTATCCAAAGAAACAAAGTACCTGTTCATACTTCAAAGGAAATAATTTATCACTAAACCAGAATGCTATATGATATTCCATTAATTATGTTTAAAATCCAAATGGTCATTCTTACACTATTGGGTGTCCGCTCGTCAAGAAAATATTTCTAGTATCGTGTATAAAATAAACAACACTTTTTTAAACTGAGAAATTATGAAAAGAAACAATTCTATAATACTATTTCACATTTACTAAAATTTGTAGAATATTTAATTGAAAAGTTAGCGTGCACAAACATAACAAAACGACACCATTTGCACACCACAAGGATTGAATTAAAAATTTTCATGGTAAATGAATTAATCTCAAGTTTCATAGTAATATTCAGCATATATATAGAGGGCTCCAACCGCAAGAAAAAAAGTAACATAAATTTTAAAAGCAGTGCAATGAGGACCTATGTTAAGAACAAATCACAACGACAAAACGACCTCATAACCAAGGCGCGATGACACAACATGGGTCCGAAACCACGTGATTAAGTCCAATAATCTGCATAATAAATATCAAGGACTCAAACACATACATAAACCTCATTTAAAGTATGCGACACCATGCGGCGGGAATAAACACTCGCCTTAAAACTAAAGCGCGACGACGATCCAAACTCAGAATCTAGGTGTGATGATAAAAACGTGTGTTATCAACCATGCAGTAAGGTCCAACGTGATGCAAAAAAAACATCAAGGTCTTGAACACATAACAAAAACCTCAACTAGTGTATGAGAAACAATGCGGTGGGGAGAAACCCTCACCTCAAATCCAAAGCGCAATGACAACAGCCACTCTGAATCACATATTGTGGTTCTAAAATTTCAACTGTACGAAAATAAATCCTTAATCAACAAAATCACATAATCTAAAAATGGTAAAGAAAATAAATAAGTCAAGAAGAATGGTATACCGGTGGGAAGAAAATAGGTAGGCATAGGTGATGCCGGAAAGGGGTACAGATTGGCCGGGGAGGCTGTGACCATCGAAGGAAGTCAGCCAAAGGGGTAGCCGGCTGGAGAAAAGCCTCGCTGGAGGTCCGAGACGGTGTTGGGGCGGGTAGCCAGACAGGAAGTGGGAATTGCCTGGGTAAGCCGAACAAGAGGTCGGCCAGAAGGCAGGGCGCGGGTGAGCTGGAAAAGAGGTGGGGGTTGGTACTAGCTAGGTGAAGCCGCTGGAGGTTGCTGGAATGGGTGCGGTCGGGTGGAGCGTACATGGCAGGAGCACCGGAGTGGGTGGAGCACGCACCAGGGGGCTAGCGTCACGCCGGATGGGAGCTGCACAGCTACTGCGACAGAGGAGGCCGAGGCTGCTACCGAGAAGTGGGAGGGTGCCAGTGGTAGGAAAGCAGGAGGTCGAGTTGGGTGCGAGGCTGCACAGGTGTGCGCCGCATGGAAGGACAGGGGGCTGTGAGAGAGAGGAAGAACAAAAAAATGGTGAAACCCTAGAAAAAATGAAGGAACAAAAAATAAACTAAAAATAAGAAAGATAAAACAAAAATAATATTGATAAACAAATACATAAAAATAATAAACAAAAATTCTAAAATCGGAATAATAATAATAGTTATAATAAAAATAGTAATAATAATAATAATAAATACAAATCATCATAGAAATAAAATGAAACAATTATGGTGTTCATATAATTTTAATAATAATTAATGCTTAACACGATAAAAAAATTAAACACAAAAATTAATACGCGTTTTAATTATAATATCTTTTTATTTTTATTTTTTCGAAGACGAGCAGAAAGCGCAGTTACCTGGGCGGAGTCACGCAACGTTTCCAAAACGCACTCTGCTCGTGGGCCCAACGGCGTCAACACAAAGAAAAAAAATAAAAAACTCACTTTTTGATAACACTAAATGAAATTAAACTAGGCTGAACCCAAACCCCAACAAAAAAAATTTAAGGCACCAAAATAAATAAATAAATAAAGTACACTAGTCAGGTGTGAGACACTAGTTTGGTTCGCCGAAGGGGGAGAGTACTAGCTGTAGTGGAGGTATAATGAAAAAGGGTGGGAAGGGGAAGGGTTTGACAATGTAGGGTTAGAGGATGGCCTGCACAATGAGGGAGATTGGGGGAGGAAGAGAATATGCGGAAAATTGAAATGAAAATAAAAAGAAAGGAAAAAAATAAAATGGAATAAAACTTATAAATTCTTAGATCTACATAAAACAATAATAATTGGAAATTATAATAAAGAAAATTATGTTTATAATTTTATAATAATTTCAATGATTTAATAAATAAAATTAAAAGATAATTAAAATATTAAAGATAATAACAATAATATTATTTTTTTTATTATTTTTATTTTTATTTTTATAAAAAAAATAAAAAATAATTTTATTTTTCTCATTTCATTTTTGTGTTGACTTTCATATTCATCTGGTTAATTTATTAACTAACCACACACAAGGAAGGCTGCACAATGGCTTAGTGAATCCATGTGACATCGATCATTCCTTGCCTGTTTGTTGGACATTACCTAGAAAAATTCTCATTTATCATCAAAAGTGAAAAAACCCATGTCCGGCCCGGACCATACCAGAATGAATCATTTTTAAATACAGGTAAAATTATAAAATAAAAATAAAGAAAAAAATATTACCAAGGTCTGAAGATTAGTTTTGAAAATTCACTCCACCATAATGTTTTTCTCCCCCAAAAATCCACTTCATATATGGTTGACTCAAAATAATGAACCAGTATTTTGTTACAAAATAGGGGGACTCCCAAATGACCGATAAATAGAGATATGACCAGAACACTACTATAAAGGGAGATACATACCAAATAGACTTGGGAGACAAAAAATGGAGTCCCCACCAAGTGAAACTCACCCCCAAAAAATATGTAACCTCAAATTGACTAATGAAAGAAAGAAATTCTAACAAAGTTCCATTCAGTGTCCCAAGAAAAAACACTTTGATCACTTTCACGAAACACAATAAGACCCCCTAATGTGAGAAATTTATCATAATCACTGACACAAAGGGCCCGAATAGACACCCCACCATAAGAAATGACTTATTACAATAGAAGAACCATGACACTAACATGGGTATGCTCTATCAAACTACCTGCCACTAGAAATAGGCTGACACCATTTCATTTCAGTGGAACATTCAGCAAGACGCACGTCAGGTCTTCCCACCATAAAAACTGGCTAGGTTATTTGAACTCAAGTGCATTTTTGTTTGGACCAAGAACCCCTATTATGGGGGTGTGGAGGTAAGGGGATCATCTATTTGTTTATTTCCCTGTAAGAAACATAAATCCAACTAGACTTGATTTATAATCATGGGGAACACATGGCCATGAAGAAAAGACCCACATTTGGTGGAACACAACCTCTAGGATTTGAATGAAATAAAAAGACCTTACCTTCTTGCAACCAATGAAAAAAATATACCACCAAATGGGTCATAATTTGGAAAGAAGGTCCTCCCACATCATTCCACTGAGTAGAATCAATTAAAACAAAAACACTACCCCAGAGGCTTAAACTATCTCTATATCCCACAATAAGAACAAAACTCAATTCCAAACCATTCGCACTATTGGGGTCATCCTAACTACCTGAAAGCTTCAATCCGGGTCCTAGGGCTGGAGCTATAGTGTTTGAAGCATCTCTTACCTCATAGTCAACCGTTACAAACCATGAAAAGAACATATTTTTTTCTACCCTAAGAAACAATACAACATCCTAGATAGAACCACTAGAAATCAACCCACTCTAGGGGACACTTACTCTAACACTGCACTTTACTAAAATGGGGTCTTGGAAAGTGCACATGCACTGTCACTTTTCACTTTGAATAGAAAAACATTGGAAGGGGGAACAAACATATGAAACCCCCTTCTAAAACATGGGGATTCAAAATTCCCCAAAAAGTAACATTCTTTTATTGAAATAATAGTTTGAAAAAGTATTACAAAATTCACTATTGAATTTCAAAGGGAACCCTCACTATAGGATGCCACAAAACATGACCCTTGAAATTGAATGATTCATAATAAAGTGGGGAACCTAGAACCGAGCCCCTAATAGTGTGAGATTACTGTAAGCACCCATAGCATCGTCTTACGACTAAATTAAGAAAACGTGAAGCTTAGCATGAAACCTTACATAGATGAAACAAACGAAATATTCAAAGACCATTTTAAGATAATAACCAACACCATCCACCCAGACTACATTCTACTTCTGCCACTAGAATCCCCTTCAATGCTTATAGACAAGACCTATATACCTAACAATGTCGACCATCACTTTTGACCATCAAATTACCCAAAGAAAACTACATTTACTCAACCCCTCTCGCATCTGATCTCCAACTGTGAGAGGATGTACTTAAACAAGAAGGAAAAAAGCAATAGATATTTCACTAAAAATCAAAAATGAATGTTATAACATTGATCAACTAGGGGGTCGACCATCGTAGAACTCCTTGTGGTCACACGTCATTTAGTTGTTAACTCTTTATAGGGGTGTACACTAACCAAGAAGGAAGACCAAGAACCAAATTCACACCAGACTATTTTAAAACATCGACTGAAAACTGACACCAAAAACAAAAGGGGAAACCATCACAATAGTTTCATGAACAAACTTAAAAGATACCACTAACCAATACTCTAAACCAACTTCCCAAAAAAACACAACATGGAACATCTATCAAACAAAAGAGGTTTTAAACAGAAAACACCCCACTATGAGATTCTCATAACACAAAAAGACATACCACATAACCATGGATCATCAAATACTCTATCCTTTTTTGAAAACTCTTCTAAAAATTAAATTGGGAGGTTGGGCTGCACAATCACCAATGGTGCCTCATGGGCCTTACAAATGCATGATTTCAAGTCAATCAGGAAGCATTTCACCATTCACATATTACTCATGCATGTGGTTACCCATATAAATACCAAATGATAGTACCAAATTATTTCCATTTTCCAAAATAACAATCAACCCATACCTCATTATTGAAAACCTCTAGTCATAGTGTTCAAACATATTTATATTTTTTTCTAAAAACCACTTCAAAAAATTATCGACCCTTCAAATACTACCCACTTAGAATCTCACAAACAATTTAGAAAATGACCAATTATCCAAATAAAAATTCCTTTTCCAAAATTTTATATCAATTTAAACACTTCACCCCATTCAAACACCTTTCCTCAATATATTTAAACCCATTGAAAATAGTGCTTCAAAACCCACCTTAAAGCCACCAATGTTTCCCAAATGATTAGCTTTGTAAATCCAAATGTCTCAAATATAAAAATAAAAACCCATTTTAAACAAATAATGTTTCATGAAAATCCACATTTCTAGAACCATCTTTAAAGTAGTTTAGAAAACCCAAGTTCCACCACTTTGAAAATAAAGTCATTTCTAGATAAAAATCTACATTTTATATATTTTCAATAATCAGTTTTCAAAATGATTTCCAAAACACAAAGGGAAACAATTAAACACAAGAAAAATTAGTTCCAATGGGTGACTTGGACATATTATTGACAACCATACGTCTATCACTCCACCATCACAAAGAGCATACTTGGGCAATGTTCCCAGCTCCACATGGATTTCCTGGTTCTGCGAGCTCAATGAGACCACTAAACCTAATCCCTTTTAATTTCCCCCCAAAAAGATGAACCGTAATAACCAAAGACTCAAGAAATACTCAATATTTCCTAGTAAATTGAGTTCCACTATAAGGTGTGTTGGTCATGCACCATACTCGTAACTAGAATGTCAAGTTCCAACAAACCTATCATTGGTATTCCCTAACAATTTCCCATGAAACAAGATGCAAAAGATAGAACCTCCTGTGATACTATATTTTCATGAACCAAGTCGGGTCGCTATCCATCCCAACACCCGACCCAGACTATGACATGGACCAATGGAAATTTGTGATCCCCACGGACTGGTACAAGTGTTCGGGTATCAAAATGATACATGGGAATGATTTACCTAACACTACAATCATAAAACTACTAACTACTTTAACAGAATTAAACTGCATTTACACAACCAAACAATCCTTTAACACATTTAACATTTAATGGTTTATAAATTGAACCAACATCACAAATGAAATGACAAAAAATGAAAAACAAAAACACATATTGAATCCTCCAAGCTACATGAGGTGCAACGTCCTCAAGACACATTCAACAATCAAACACGGGGAGGAAACTATCAACCCGTACCACCAATGTTAGGTGTGATTCCTAAACCCAGGATACACAAGAAATAGGATCTACAAACACCCAATGGTGTAATTAGGGTGTAATCCAAGAGCCTATTAGGATTCCAGCCAATAAAAAATTCCATGCCATAACAAAAAAGAGATAATTCAACAAGCTTATTCAAAATTCATGCAATTAGAACACTTATAAGGAAAACATTCACAAGATAAAAGTTAAAAGGGAAACATGATGAAAAATCATTTTACAAACTCTACATTAACGTGGAATAGAAAATTCATAAAGAACATAGTCACACTCAAGTGTTCATCTCTATGTCGATAGAAGGCAACACATCATTAATAGGAGTGCACTCTAGGTAAATCCTCTAAGTTTTATCTAGCTCGAGTGGGACCCTAGAACATCGTACCTTAGTGAAAATGTTGTTTAGAAACCTTGATCATCACTGTTATCTTAGACAAGAAACATGGGGGAAATCACATCCCAAGGCCTAGTGGTATCCAATCATTATCCATATATTTAGTTAGTGTTGTAAGATTCAGTCTTACTATGTGATGTTGGGAAAGAAAGATCATTCTTAGCATCCCCTACATGAGGGATGTGGGCCCAGACTGTCCCTTTTGGAGCAATGATTTCTCTAGATCTTATATGGTGAAGTTAGGGTACAAGCTTTCTCTTGATACTCAAATCGAGGAAAGTGGAGGGCTCTGGAAAAACCTTAATCATCTTACAGTCCCCCCAAAAATCTGTCTTTTCTGGTGGCACGTTTGCACAAGTAACCTTCCCACTATGGACTTCCACGCCTTTTGATATGTCATGAATGAAAATCAATGTCCCATATGCTTGGGTGTACTCGAATCTCCTCAGCATGCGATCACCCAGTTCCTGGGGGTGGAAGAGATCTGGACAATTCGGGGCTTTGATTTGGAGCTTATGATGGATAAGGCACTGGACATTCTGACACTGCTGATGTTGTGGTCATATTCTTTTAATATGGACAAAGTTTCTTCATTATGCATTGTGGCATAGATCGTCTTGGCTCGACGCAATGAAATCATCTTTAACCACACATGAAATCCCCACAAGTTCTGGATTGAACGGGATACATCCTAGATTGAGGGGTGGAACCGGGACTCTAACCGTTATGGGCTCTCTGGCACTCACATAGCTGCTTCAAGATGGTACCCTCCCCTATAAGGGATTTTCAAGATTAAAATTGATTCATCTCTCTCCATGGATATTACTTATCGTAATTAGACTTGTGGTATGATATTTTCATTGCCAAATCATCGCGGCCAAACACGAATCAAACCACACTATCTCGGAGCCCGTTGTTACTGAAGCCTTCTTTGTGCTTGTCGGGCTAACATTTGTAAAATATCATGGATGGGAAGCTATTCACATTGAATCTAATTTCTTCTCCATCATCAACACTAGCAGGCATAATGATGGTGACCTCTAGTCTTTCTGCCCAGTTCTCAGGAACATTTAGTCTATCAGTGAATGCTTTACATCCTTCTCCTTCACCTTCATTAAAAGGGGCGAAAATGTAGCATCCCATCACTTGGATTCTTTCAGCACGTCTGGCGTGAATCATCTCTAGGTTGATCACTTTTCGTCTTGGTTGCATGACTATGTAACTGCTGACCTTCGTGTTTAATATATCCTCTTTCCTTTATAAAAAAAGTCTAATTATTTCAATGAAAATAGCATCCCATTCAAAACAACTCATTTCCATTCTTTCACACAAATTAAAAGTGTCATTCAAATACTTTTTTCATCACATAAAAATAATCCCCAATTCCCCTTTTTATATTCACAAGAAAAATACACAATAATGCTCAATAAAGGAAGTGGGTCATGCCCCTTCATAAACGCACTCAATCATTGAAACCATTTTTAAAACTAACTTTCCATCATTCAAACATTCCACAATTTTTAAACAAAACACACAACAAGGCTAATATTCCCAAATGATTCATTTTCCATTGAAAAATAAACACACCTCAAAATCCCTTAAAAACATCCCGGACATGTTAAGAAACACCAAAACCCAATCCAACAATGTTTCACATTCTAAAAATCATATAAATAAACAATTTATTAATTAATTAAACATCTCACATGCATACCACAAGGCCTCACTACAAAACACACAAATTTCACAGGAATGAAACATTTTAAAATCAATTACACATCCCTACCCTTCTAAAACTCCATTCTCACCACATAATAATAATAAATAACACATATATGAACTCAAAAAAACATATTAAATTCTTATAATGATGGTAGGGAATGAAAACACCTACCTCAGGGGAAAAAATCATGATCTTGGTGTACAAATCCCACTACATGTCAACCACACCTCAAACCTCAAAAATAAGCCATAAAAAATAGGTGTAAAACCATTTTCATTTTGATCGAACCAAATGAGACATAAAACCCCAACCCAAAAACCTACCAAAAGGGGTGTATAACCAAACAGGGGGAAACACACCTACGAAGGGGGAGTGAGTGGGAAAGCATGATGGGAGGAGGGTGACTGAGAGGCACCATGCCATATGGTTCCTTTCCAGAAGGGGGATTGACAATGGGAGTAGAATATGGGGAATGTGGCATGATGGGTGTGAAACGCTGGTAGCAGGGGTAGTGAGAGGTGAGCCAAAAGGGAGGATTGGCACTGTTCTGGTTCGCCGGAGGATGAGAGCACTGGCCATGGTGGAGGCCCGATGAAATGGAGAGGAAAGGGGATGAGTTCAACGGGGTATGGTTAAGGGGGAGGGCCTACGAAATGAGGGATAATGGGGTAGGAAGAGAAGAAGGGGAAAACAAAATAAATTAAAAAAAATGAAAATAAAAATAAAATGGAATAATACCTAAAAATTATTTATCTAACTTAAAACAATAATAAATACAATAATAAATTATAATTAAAACAATCACATTTATAATTTTATAATAATTCCAATTATTTAATAAAAAATTAACCTAATTAAAATATAAAAAAAATAATATTTGCAATCTTAATGTTATTATTGTTATTATTATTATAATTATTAAAACAATACTAATATATTTTTTCCCATTGTATTTTTAAATTGACGTTGATATTCATCCAATTAATTTATTAACTAACCATGCACCAAGTTGGTTACACATTATTCTGGACAAGCCACACCGCTTCAACCGTGCCCTATGCATGATACAGACATTACCTAGCCAAAATTCACGTTTATCACCTAAAGAAAAAAAACTCTAGTCAGAACCGACCCACAACTAAATTATAATTTTTAATGTCAAGTGAAATAGTAAAATAAAAATAAAAATAAAAAATATTACCAAGGTCTGATGTCTGATTGTGAACATTTATATGTGTAAAACATTTATCTTGAACATAAACTTTTCTGAATCCTTCCTAAAATCCCATTATATATCAAATTTATTGAATAAAGTTTTATAATAAATGAAACATAGATGAAATAGCCAGTAAATATGTAGATGAGGAATGTAGTTCTATAATTCAATATAAGTCACCTTGAAAATTACCTGACACTAATAGTTTTTAATGCATTTTATACTACGTTAATGTGAGAATAAAAATTCCCAACCTAATATTGGAGTTATTTACAGTCCCATTACATTATTATTATTTAATAAATTGGGTCTTGGGGAGTTGAAATCCACATCTATTTCACTATAGTTCATTGATAGATCTATTACACATCCCATTTGAGGGGTGGACAACAAATTTTCAAATTTAGGTATAACATCCTTATCTAAAACAATGGCTTAGAAATATTGATGGTGTCATTGATCATTGGAAAAATTCTAGGGACACTATAGGTAAGTCATTAATGTATAGAGTTTAGAAATAATTAAGAGGAATAAATTGTCCTTTTTATAAACACAAATTAAAACACACATATAAAACCACAAAAATTCAAACAAAACCCACAAATACTATATATGTAATGGATTACAAAAACCAAAAACAAAAATTATAAAAAATAAATAATCAATGTATCAATAGAAATAATACACCATAACAACTCAAGCTCCATAAAAACAACGTTTAGGCACCAAGGTGGAACTTCTACATACATATAGAACTTGACTAACTACCAAGATCCTTCTCCAAACTCCATAAAAACAACATCAAGTGGAATATCTTAAGAAATAATAAAAATTCCCCTTTCCAAAATCATATAAAATTGTGTTCACATACACAAAAACATTATTATGAATTGGTTGTTAATAATTTATAGTATAAAATCCAATTATAAATTTACCATAGGCCTCTAAAACAAGATTCTAGTATTTTTATATTTTTATAAAAAATAATTGGAAATTACTAATTTAGAAAAAATAGTTCCACATATATATGAAAAAAATAGAAGGATACATATAAAATTATTTTATCAAAAGTATAGTTATCTATAACCAGTGGCCACATATCATTTAAACCCACATAAAATTGAAAGTGTTGGTGCATAGTCACAGAGAAAAATAGATCCATAAAAATAATAGTCTCTATGATAATTAGAAGTGACTCATCCTTCGCCAAGATTTCACTAGGTGATATGACTTTGTGTGCCTATCTATAGCCCCTAGAACAAATCCCATTCCAATATGGCATCGTAAAATGAAAACATCAACACATGGTAACACCCTAATTTTTATATATTATCAAATTCAAAACCCATTCTTAATGGAAAACAATTTATTTTTTTATCAAAGTATTTTTAAGAAACACCCACAACCAAAGATATCATATTGAACCTGCGAGAATAAATTTTATAATATATTTTTGATTATATTTTAATTATAATTTAAAAGACCACCTGATAGTACAGTTTAAGATGCATTGGCCACAAAAATAAAATAACCACATAAATCAACACCTCCATGTCTTTATGTTGTATAGAATCCATCACGCAAAAAAATATTCTTCAAAATGGAAATCTATAGTGTAACATAACTTCCATGTAAAAACTACCAAAAAATATCTAGAACCAATAAAACTCCCTAAAAACTAACAAAAAATACTCCATGTCATAGTGATTTTCCTCATGATTCAATTACCCCTATGTACAAAAAAGAAAACGACCACATTGACAAGAACTTATCTTTATATAAACTCAAATTTCAATTTAAAAACATTTTAGAAACTCTACCCAATTATTTCGTAACATAAAATATATATTGAAATTTGTATTAATTCAAATTTGGGGTGATACATTCTTTTAATGAGTTGGATATCATTATTTAGAAATAAATATATTGGAATTATCTTTGAAGAGTTAGGTATATTATTCCAACTGTATTTTCATTTTTTATAAAGTCTCTTTTTGAAGCTATCCATGTTTCCATAAAACTCATACCATTGAAAATATATCCCCGAGACATGGTATTTCCCTATCTATGTAGAATATGAATCGTTTCCTAAATAAAAATTAAATCATTTTCAAGAGTACCGTGATCCAAACTAATCAAAGGAGTAGAATCCAAGTAGTAGTTCCTCATTTGAAAGACCTATAAAAAACTATGGACAATACCAAATCTCATAGGTATAGTTAATCGATATAAAATGTTTATCATATGTTCCATAATCTAAAATAGTCCTAAATATTCTGGATCGAGTTTTTAATAAATTCCCTAACAATGAGAACCCAATTTTAGTAAAATTCTAAAATAAAGTCTACTTATACTAATTGGAAATTATAGATAACGATAATATAATAATTATTTTTATCATATATGGGTTATATTTATGTAATTATTTATCATATAAGTATTTTAAATTTTATACATTCCATAATTATATGGAATGTAAAATTATTATTCTTCTTCCACCCAATAATGTAGAAAACGAAAAAGTTATCCATACAATTCCTTGAAGAGATCCATATATATCATATCTATAAATCAATTATTTTAAGAGAAATATACTAGTGGAACATAATCTTCCAATGATCAACAAAATTAATTGATATAATATATGACCATAATTAAAATATATAAATCATACATTTTGACTACCTACCGATATCTGGATGATATGACACACTCATGTCCAACTAGGATCTAAGAGCCTATGGTAAGGAGATCTAAAATCATGTTCTAAATCATGGAAATATGATATAGAAAATTTATATTGGTACTTCATGTAATATAATCACTTCTAAAATATATAACTTCTAAAGATATTCTACCATGTTGGGAACTCAAATTGAGAAAAATATGTGTTGAATTATTGAGTTGGTCCAAAATTACATTAATAACTTCATATTTTTTAAGAGTAACTATTAAAATTGTGATAAAGTATATAGAAATCTTATCGTATTTCAAAAAAGGTATCATCATAGATTGTAGCATAACAGGTTCTCAATGTTGGCAAAACATTAATTTTTGACATGTGAGACATTTCCAAACATGGTTGGAAATATTTCTTTTTGAACCTGATCACACTAAATGAGGTGTAATTACCATTTAATTTTTCAGGTACCTAGGTGAATAGCCAATGTTAAATGGTGAATTGTTGAAATATTCAATTTGATAAATGTTTATAGTACCCAAATTTCATCCTGGAAATGAATTGAAGAATTTTAATCCTCTTTGAACTCATCATTGGCCCCCACCATTTAGGATTTCCCTAATGGTGATGCAATTAGGGTCTGATCCTTGAGAATCTTTGAAAAAATATGTCAAATAAGAAACAAGTGAGACTAGGATGAAATTGTCTTTCCCATCAATTCAGAAAATCCTTGATTCATGTAAAAAATAATTCTCATCAATTTCCATTTTTTATGAGATTCTCAGACCATTCCATTCTTTGACCACTAACCTATAACATTATCCACAATTTTCCCTTTCTCTGGTGAATACACCAAGTTGAAATCAAACATATGTAGTTAATTCATCCAATATCGTTTCCATAAGTTCATGTCTCTCTATGTGAAGATATATTTAACGATTTTATTATTAATGGAAACCATAATCAATTCCCAAAAGAGATAGTGGTTACATGTTTTTAAGTAATGCTCCAATGTATCTAATTCAAGATCATGTTCCAAAGAAATATTTTTTTACTCACCTAAGCCATAAGATAAAACATTTTCTCCCTATATAAGAATGCAATTGGATCCTGATCGATATACATCATAATATACCACATATTTCTGACCTGGTTCCGATAATACAAGAATATGTGCTTAGTGAATCCCGACATTAATATCTTGTAAATATTTATGATAATATCCATTTCTCTGTAATCAAATTCCACTTATAATTAATATATTAATGGGATAAACAAACCAAGATAAATCTCATATGAATTAATGATAATGTCATGACCCGTCCTCCGGGCCCGTGCCGTGACTACCCCAAGCCCGCCTTCCATAGGCCAGGGGCTGGCGACTAGCACCAAGGCGTAAATCCCAACAAAAGGGAAGACATTTCCTTTGAAAAGTAAAAAAGCACCATAGAGTAAGGAAGCGGAAAAGTAAACACTAAGTAAAACTGTCACAAGCTGTGCTGGAAGTAAAAGGGCTGGAAATACAAGCCCAACTGTAAAGTACAACTGAAAGGGGAAAACAACAACTGTAAAGAAAAGCCGCAGCGTCGAGCCGTCCTCTGAAGGTCCCACCTGATGGGTGGGTACAGATAGCCTCCACAGCTCCTCGGTCCAGCCGTCCGCTCCGAGCACGTCCCGCCCAGTGGTCCACCTCCAGGTACCGTCCTGCTCCGCACGCCTCCACCACGGTCAGTGCTGTCCGTCGTCTGCAACCAACACCACGAAGTGCGGGCATAGCCCGTGCAGGGGTGAGTATAAGCTACTCAGTAGGGACCCCGAGACCCCCGAAGGTCTCCCGAAATCCACGAAGGATAATCCACAAAGGAAAGATACAATCATGAAATAACATCTGACACGGCTTAGGTATATGCCCATACATATACCTAAGTCATCAATTCCCGTTCGGCTCCAACGTCCGAGCCCAAGCACAACCCAGTCTACACAGGAAAGCAAAAAGTATACCCACACAGGATAGCTCAACACAATCCGCAAAGGATAGAAAACAGTAAATCCACACAGGATAGCTCAACACAATCCACAAAGGAGAGTAAACAGTAAATCCACACAGGATAGCTTATCACAATCCACAAAGGAGAGTAAACAGTAAATCCACACAGGATAGCTCAACATAATCCACAAAGGAGAGTAAACAAAAGATTCAGCTCACACAGGTATACATCATCAAAAGGGTGAATGAGATGATCAGACATAGATACTGAATCATCTACGCTGGGACCCACATAGGATACAAGACCAGCACAGCTAGGACCCACATAGGATACAAGACCAGCTGTCTTCATTGATTCATCTATACTGGGACCCACATAGGATACAAGACCAATATTGAATCATCTAAGATGGGACCCACATAGGATACAAGACCAGCACAGCTAGGACCCACATAGGATACAAGACCAGCTGTCTTCATTGATTCATCTATACTGGGACCCACATAGGATTCAAGACCAGTATTGAATCATCCAAGCTGGGACCCACATAGGATACAAGACCATCATTGAATCATCTAAGTTGGGACCCACATAGGATACAAGACTAGCACAGCTAGGACCCACACAGGATCGGGCCCACACAGGACCTATAGCACTGATCCACGTAGGATCCCTGAGTGTTGTAGTCATCGCAGTCCAGTGAGGATCTCTGCACAGTCGTTGTCGCAGTCCACTGAGGATCTCTGCACAGTCGTCATCGGAGTCCACGGAGGATCTCTGCACCGTCGTCGCCGCAGTCCCCTGAGGATCTCTGCACGGTCGTCGCTGTCGAAGAAGCAGTCGCAGCCAGCACTAAGGTTCCCGCACACAGCAAGCTCATTCGGGAGGGTCCTCTCCACGAGTAGAGAGGCTGATACATCAACTGGCACAAAGTCCAAAGTTGATGTATCCAAAAGTTCCGTATCGTCAACAGGAACTCAACGTCGCAGACGGCGCGTCAATCGGACGCCAGGTCTGCGAGTTATTGGCTTTTTCGTCCTAGGGGCCCGTTTGGTTTTTAAGGCAAAACAAACCCGACCGTACTCCACCTACGTCCAAGCCTCGGGCGGAGTAAGACAAAAGATCCGTCTCACTTATAGGAATTCAACGAAGCTGACGGCACGTCAATCGGACGTCCGTAGCTCAAAATATGAGTGTTTCCGCTCCGGGGGCCCGGATGGTTTCGTGTACGAACCAACCCGGACGAACTCAAAGTATTCCGAAACCATGAGTGCGAAAAACCGAAATGACACTCTCAATCCAAGGGTCGCGTTGCCACAGATGGCTCGTCAAACGGAGACCCGTAGCTCAAGTTACAAGCATTTGACCGAAAGTGGTCTGAAAAACGGGGGGGTCCGGGTCCGGGCCGACCCGGCCCGACCCGGTCAGATCGGTCAGGCTCGGCCTGCCCGGCTCGGCTCGGCCGGGCGCCCGAGCGGCCGACGTGGGAGGAGCCGCCGCTCCCGCGTGACACCGGCGGGACACCCCCGCGACACCCACGGGGTGCCGCCCTGGACACCCGGGGGCGCCGGGGACACCCGGGGGGCACCGCGTGCCAACCCCGCGGCACCCGCGGGGTGCCACCCTGGACACCCGGGGGGTGTCGCGTGACAACCCCGCGCCACCCGCGGGGTGACCCCCTGGACACCCGGGGGGTGTTGCGGGACAACCCTGCGGCACCCGCGGGGTGCCGCCCTGGACATCCGGGGGGTGTCGCGTGACAACCCCGCGGCACCCGCGGGGTGCCGCCCTGGACACCCGGGGGGTGTCCCGTGACAACCCCGCGGCACCCGCGGGGTGCCCCCCTGGACACTCAGGCGCGCCGGACCCGCGCGGCCGCGGGTCCACGGGCGCCGCCACCTCCGGCCGCAGGCGCCGCCGCGCCGGAGCCCCGTGCCGCTGGAGTCGCTCTGGTGGCCCGTTTTCCTTCTCATCTGTGCCGTTGTTCCTCCCGGGTTCCGTTCTTCACTGCAGGATCATCAAACATCCGTTGCGGCACGTTCCGTCGTCGCCCGCCAAATCCGCAAAACACGAAGAACAGCAGAGGGTTGTCGGGCCGTGTTCGTTTGACCCGCACCCTCCTCGTTAGATAAAAACAACGGGAGAAATTGTTCAACACATGAACCGACAATTTTAATAAAATAAAATATTTTCCTTTGAAACCGGTTCTTTAATTTTTAAAGAACGTTCACGGGAATATAAAGAGGGTTATTCCAAAATTATAAAATCCCTACCTCGTTGGTCGTCGTCGTGAGCGTTCTTCGCGGAATTGCTCGTCGCGGAAGAGGGGGATCGTCGCGTCGTCGCGGGAAGGCGTCGCGTCGTCGCGGAATCCGACGTTGAGCCGGCGAGCTCAACGGACCAAGAACAACAGATTTAAATTATAAATAATTAAATCTGTGTTTCGTTTTAAACCAAAAAGAACCTTTATAGGAAACCCGAAATCACTCACCTCAAACGATTGGTGATCGGAGATCGGGGCAGGGAAGAACGTCTCGGATGGGAACGTCGTTGATTTCCGGGTTCGGCGTTCTTCACATTCTTCGCGAGGGAGAACAAGATACAAGGGTCCTCTGAAATCCTCTCAACGTGCAAATAACCAGAGGTCATGCGTTGGCCTTATTTTATTATTACGCCAACGAATTTGAAGACTAGTTAAGAAATGATTGAATTAATTCGTTGAATTAATTCGACGAAAGAAACTACCCATTTAATTCGCGAAATAAACCGCCCAATTAAATGGCCTGTTAAGATTTTACGAAACTCGTCAGTTGACTTTCATAAAGACGGTTTTTCACTGGTGCGTTTCTTAGCGGAAAGAAACGGCGGGGCTTGTGCGGGACCCACCTCACAAATATCCTACCAAGGGGGTAGGATGTTTCTGGATAGCATCCTATCTGGTTTAACTCAGTTCAAGCCGCCTTTAAGTGGCTTCAAGTGGCTTCCAAGTTGCTTAAGTGAAATAAAATAAAGTTGTCGCAAAATTATTTTGTTTCTTAACTTTAAGCCCGAAAATTCAAAACTACACCCGAGCAAACGCAACTCCAGAAGAGGCGTTTCTAAGCGAATACCGACGCTGCGATTTCATCGGTGCCCTCAGAATTCGATCCCGGGCACCGGTTTAAAAGTTAGAAAAACCCGCTCGTCCGTTCACTGAACGTATCCGAGACAAACTTCGAAAAATGATTCGGGGCACACCGGGCCTCGGAATCAGGCATCGTCAGAAACTGCGTTCTTGTAAAATTCCAAAGAAAATTAAGAAAAAAAATTCCTTGAAATTTACGGGTCTTTACATTACTCCCTCCACAGGGCGTTACGTCCCCGTAAAGCTTCAACACAAACTAGGGATACCAAGGCGGTACTGAGCACGCATCTGAGCCTCCCGCTCCCATGTGCTCTCCTGGAGGTTCCCATGCTGCCATCTGATTTTACACAAGAGGAATTGATCGCCCACGTAGGACCGCTCCTGTCGATCCTATATCTCCATCGGAACCTTCGTAAAAGTCGCCCCATCATCCATGTCTATCTCCCCATGGTCAATGATGTGCGTCGGGTCATGCATGTATCTCCTCAGCTGAGATACGTGGAAGACGTCGTGCACCCAGTGCAACTGGGGTGGCAGAGCCAGGTGACAAACCACCTCGTCAAATCTCTGCAAACCACGTCGAGGTAAGACCCGCAAGAAGACGTGGTCGCCATCCTCGAACTCCAGTGGCCTCCGCCACCTGTCAGCATAAGGCTTCTGCCGGCTCTGAGCAGTACTCATCCGCCCCTGGATGACCTTGATCATCTTAGGTCCCACAAGAGCTGCAATATTTCTTCTTTGATGATAAGAGAAATCTGGTCCCATCCCCTAGATGAACCACATTTTTTGCCTAATACAGTCAATCCCGACATGGATGATACTAATCCATACCAAGGATGATGTCGTAAGACCTCGACGCTACTACCAAGAGATCCAACTGTTACTCTCGCCTCCAAGGGTTGAGTCACACTGTCGGCATCAGTGTGTGGTAACTGAGTCTCCTCTAGTAGATGTCTCACGGATGAGGGTCAAGTCAACAGTCAAAACTGGAACCTCTTAGTAACAACACAAAAGAGGACAGGAATGAAAACATCACAAAGGTATGCGTCTTTTATTATTGCAGCTCATAATACAAAGATGCTACACAATAGAAACAAGGAACTAGAGGTACAAAGGACGTATCCACTAGTTCTGCTCTTCTCCATCTGCTCCCGGAGCTCCATGATCGAAGGCCTCGGCTTCCTGAAGCTGAGCTCTCGCATGTCCACCTACTCCCTGCAGTCGGGGCGGACCTCCTGGTGGTGGTGGTGGCAGAGGCTCAAAGCGTCGCCCACCACCTGCTGCTCGGCCAGCTCCTCTGCCTCGTCCGCCTCCTCCCTGCGAACCGCCACGGTCGACCCTCTTCCTCTACCTGGGTGGACCCTCCACCGTCTGCTGCTCCTCGGTACGGCGGGTCGGGCAGTCACGAGCCATGTGGCCCTGCCCGCCGCACGAGTAGCACTGCCTGCCTCTCGGAAGGCTGGCTTCGCGCTGTGTGCCCCGCACTGCTGAGCCAGTGTCCCGAGGCCGTCTTCTGGAACCCTGAGTCATCCGTCGGCTACCTGCTGCTGAATACTCCGCCACCTGCCGCCCTGCGGTAGGTCTCCTTGTAGACTTATCCAGAAAGCTCTCGATCAGAAGGGCTCGCTCTAGCACTCCTGCCTGGGTTGGGATGCTGAGGGAGATCAGTGATGCCCTGATCTCGTGTCTCAATCCCAGCTCGAAGGTCCGGGCTCGGAAGAAGGGGTCCCGTACCAGGTATGTCGAGTAGCAAGAAAGGTCTGTGAACCTCGCCGTGTACTGGGCGACCGTCAAGCTGCCCTTCCGCAGCTGAAGCAGCTCCTGAATTCGCACCGCACGGAGGGTGTCCGGGACGAACTCTGAGTGGAAGAGGCCCACGATGTTCGTCCAGATGAGGGTGGCCTCATCGTGTACGTGGAGCATCAGGCTCCACCATCGCCCTGCTGCTGCGTGCAGTAGGCTCGCCGCGAGGATCACCATGAGGTCTGCTGGTGTCCTCACTAGCCTGAAAACTCGGACGATCGCCTCCAGCCAGTCCTCGGCTGCCTGGGGGTCCGACTCCCCACGGAACCTGGGTGGTTGCTGGCGCTGGAACTCGTGCAGAGCTCCGAGGCATCATGCATCGTCAGCTGCTAGTGCTGGAAGCATCGGGGGCTCGGCGGGTAAAGGTACCGTCGGTGCCTCTGCTGTCAATGGGCCCTGTACCAAGGCCTCGTCGCTCGGCGGGCTTTTGTCGCGCTCTACTCTAGGAACCCTAGTTGGCTACTATCATCGTGCCATCCTGAAAAGGAAACAAGTGCGCCACGGTCGGAACAGTGTACCTGGTGAGCTGACACAAGTAATCACAAAGAAAACTTGAACACACATGCAATCAATGTTTTCGTGCATTAAGTCGGAAATCAGAAGTCAGGGTCCTGGTGTACGGATACGTCAGCCGCCGCACCAACACTGGACTCCCTGGACTGATAACCACACCCAATACGCTAAACACTATTGTTTCACATAGAAGAAAGATCAGAGTCCCCGGTAGAACCGACCCCTCTGATACCAATTTGTCACGACCCGTACTCGGGGCCCGTGTCGTGACTACCCAAAGCCCGCCTTCCATAGGCCAGGGGCTGGCGACTAGCACCAAGGCGTAAATCCAAACAAAAGGGAAGGAATTTCCTTTGAAAAGTAAACAAGCACCACAAAGTAAGCAAGCGGAAAATTAAACACTAAGTAAAACTGTAACAAGCTGTGCTGGAAGTAAAAGGGCCGGAAATACAAGCCCAACTGTAAAGTACAACTGAAAGGGGAAAATAGAAACTGTAAAGAAAAGCCGTAGTGTCGAGCCGTCCTCTGAAGGTCCCACCTGAAGGGTTGGTACAGATAGCCTCCACAGCTCCTCGGTCCAGCCGTCCGCTCCGAGCACATCCCGCCCAGTGGTCCACCTCCACGTACCATCCTGCTCTGCACGCCTCCACCACGGTCAGTGCTGTCCGTCGTCTGCAACCAACACCACGAAGTGCGGGCATAGCCCGTGCAGGGGTGAGTATAAGCTACTCAGTAGGGACCCCGAGACCCCTGAAGGTCTCCCGAAATCCACGAAGGATAATCCACAAAGGAAAGATACAATCATGAAATAACATCTGACACGGCTTAGGTATATGCCCATACATATACCTTTGTCATCAATTCTCGTTCGGCTCCAACGTCCGAGCCCAAGCACAACCCAGTCCACACAGGAAAGTAAAACGTATACCCACACAGGATAGCTCAACACAATGCAAAAAGGATAGAAAATAGTAAATCCACACCGGATAGCTCAACACAATCCACAAAGGAGAGTAATAGTAAATCCACACAGGATAGCTTAACACAATCCACAAAGGAGAGTAAACAGTAAATCCACACAGGATAGCTCAACACAATCCACAAAGGAGAGTAAACAGAAGATTCAGCACACACAGGTATACATCATAAAAAAGGGTGAAAGAGATGATCAGACATAGATACTGAATCATCTACGCTGGGACCCACATAGAATACAAGACCAGCACGGCTGAGACCCACATAGGATACAAGACCAGCACAGCTAGGACCCACATAGGATACAAGACCAGCTGTCTTCATTGATTCATCTATACTGGGACCCACATCGGATACAAGACCAGTATTGAATCATCTAAGCTGGGACCCACATAGGATACAAGACCATCACAGCTAGGACCCACATAGGATACAAGACCAGCTGTCTTCATTGATTCATCTATACTGGGACCCACATAGGATTCAAGACCAGTATTGAATCATCCAAGCTGGGACCCACATAGGATACAAGACCAGCATTGAATCATCTATGTTGGGACCCACATAGGATACAAGACCAACACAGCTAGGACCCACACAGGATCGGGCCCACACATGACCTGTAGCACTAATCCACGTAGGATCGCTGAGTGCTGTAGTCGTCTCAGTCCACTGAGGATCTCTGCACAGTCATCGTCGCAGTCCACTGAGGATCTCTGCACGGTCGTCATCAGAATCCACGGAGGATCTCTGCACCGTCGTCGCCGCAGTCCACTGAGGATCTCTGCACAGTCGTCGCTGTCGAAGAAGCAGTCGCAGCCAGCACTAGGGTTCCCGCACACAACAAGCTCATTCAGGAGGGTCCGCACCGTGAGCCGAGGGGCTGATACATCAACTGACACAAAGTCCGAAGTTAATGTATCCAAAAGTTCCGTATCGTCAACAGGAACTTAACGTCGCAGACGGCGCGTCAATCGGACGCACGGTCTGCGAGTTATTGGCGTTTTCGTTTTAGGGGCCCGGTTGGTTTTTAAGGCAAAACCAACCCGACCGTACTCCACCTGCGTCCAAACCTCGGGCGGAGTAAGCCAAAAGATCCGTCTCACTTAGAGGAATTCAACGAAGCTGACGACACGTCAATAGGACGTCCGTAGCTCAAGATATGAGCGTTTCCGCTCTGGGGGCCCGGTTGGTTTCGTGTACGAACCAACCTGGCCGAACTCAAAGTATTCCGAAACCTTGAGTGTGATAAACCAAAAGACCGTCTCGATCCAAGGGTCGCGTTGCCGCAGATGGCTCGTCAAACGGAGGCCCGTAGCTCATGTTACGGGCATTTGACCGAAAGCGGTCTGAAAAACGGGGGGGTCCGGGTCCGGGCCGACCCGGCCCGACCCGGTCGGATCGGTCAGGCTCGGCCTGCCCGGCTCGGATCGGCTGGGCGACCGAGGGGCCGACGCGGGAGGAGCCGTTGCTCCCGCGTGACACTCGCGGGACACCCGCGGGACACCCGCTGGACACCCACGGGACACCCCCGCGGCACCCACGGGGTGCCGCCCTGGACACCCGGGGGCGCCGCGTGACAACTTCGCGGCACCAGCGGGGTGCCTCCCTGGACACCCGGGGGGGCGCCGCGTGACAACCCCGCGGAACCCGCGGGGTGCAACCCTGGACACCCGGGGGGTGTCGTGTGACAACCCCTCGGCACCCACGGGGTGCCACCCTGGACACCCGGGGGGTGCCCCGTGACAACCCCGCGGCACCCGCGGGGTGTCGCCCTGGACACCCGGGGGGTGTCGCGTGACAACCCCGCGGCACCCGCGGGGTGCCGCCCTGGACACCCGGGGGGTGTCGGCTGACAACCCCGCGGCACCCGCGGGGTGCCGCCCTGGACACCCGGGGGGTGTCGCGTGACAACCTCGCGGCACCCGCGGGGTGCCACCCTGGACACCTGGGACCGCCGGACCCGCACGGCCGCGGGTCCACGGGCGCCGCCACCTCCAGCCGCTGGAGTCGCTCCGGTGGACCGTTGTCCTTCTCGTCTGCGCCGTTGTTCCTCCCGGGTTCCGTTCTTCACTGCGGGATCATCAAACATCCTTTGCGGCACGTTTCGTCGTCGCCCGCCAAATCCGCAAAACTCGAAAAACGGTGGAGGGTTGCCTGGCCGTGTTCGTTTGACTCGCACCCTCTGCGTTAGATAAAAACAACGGGAGAAATTTTTCAACACATGAACTGACAATTTTAATAAAATAAAATTGTTCATTTGAAATCGGTTCTTTATTTTTTAAAGAACGTTCACGGGAATATAAAGAGGGGTATTCCAAAATTATAAAATCCCTACCTCGTTGGACGTCGTCATGAGCGTTCTTTGCGGAATTGCTCGTCGCGGAAGAGGGGGATCGTCGCGTCGTCGTGGGAAGGCGTCGCGTCGTCGCGGAATCCGGCGTTGAGTCGGCGAGCTCAACGGACCAAGAACAACAGATTTGAATTATAAATAATTAAATCTGTGTTTCATTAAAAACCAAAAAGAACCTTTAGAGGAAACCCAAAATCACTCACCTCAAACGGTTGGTGATCGGAGATCGGGGCTGGGAAGAACGTCTCAGATGGGAGCGTCGTCGATTTCCAGGTTCAGCGTTCTTTGCGTTCTTCACGTTCTTCGCGAGGGAGAAGAAGATACAAGGGTCCTCTGAAATCCTCTCAATGCGCAAATAACCAGAGGTCATGCGTTGGACTTATTTTATTATTACGCCAACGAATTTGAAGACTGGTTAAGAAATGATTGAATTAATTCGTTGAATTAATTAGACGAAAGAAACTTCCCATTTAATTCACGAAATAAACCGCCCAATTAAATGGTCTGTTAAGATTTTAAGAAACGCGTCAGTTGACTTTCATAAAGACGGGTTTTCGTGGGTGCGTTTCTTAGCGGAAAGAAACGGCGGGGCTCGTGCAGGCCCCACCTCACAAAAATCCTACCAAGGGGGTAGGATATTTCTGGATAGCATCCTATCCGGTTTAACTCAGTTCAAGCCGCCTTTAAGTGGCATCAAGTGGCTTCCAAGTGGCTTAAGTGAAATAAAATAAAGTTGTCGCAAAATTATTTTGTTTCTTAACTGTAAGCCCGAAAATTAAAAACCACACCCGAGCAAACGCAACTCCAGAAGAGGCATTTTTAAGCGAATACCGGCGGAGCGATTTCATCGGTGCCCTCAGAATTCGGTTCCGGGCACCGGTTTAAAAGTTAGAAAAACCCGCTCGTCCGTTCACTGAACGTACCCGAGCCAAACTTCGAAAAATGATTCCGAGCACACCGGGCCTCGGAATCAGGCGCCGTCAGAAACTGCGTTCTTGTAAAATTCAAAGAAAATTATGAAAAAAATTTCCTTGAAATTTACGGGTCTTTACAGATAATTTCTAGATAATCCCACAAAAATACATATATATAAGTCATGTTCGCATGACTTCCAAGAAATGAGTACATCAATCATCAAAGGGTAAACGGATTGGAATTTTTAAAAAGATGAAATGATTGAATAATAGAACTTATATTAAGAAGTCACACTTATAAAATTTATCATGAAGTCAATGAGTGCTCAATGTGATCAATAAAATATCAACATTATCTTCATTGGAAGTCAATATTGATGAGTAAACAAAAATATCAACAGAAAATACACAATAAATTAATCAAGATACCAATGGAATATACAGTTCATCAGGAAAAAGAATATTTTAGGTGGATTTTTTCAGAAAATGGCCATGGAAAGGTATTCATAACGGTCGTATAAACTCCAAAATGTTTTCTTTAGAATATCCAATTTCTTGATTCCGAGTTAATAATATACCAATAAAATATCAATCCTTGAGAAAAACATAGATCCCATTAATTGTTCATACATTTCACCAATCCAGAGAATATGATAAAAATTATTTATCATAACTTAATTCATTTTATAATAGTCAAGACATAATCAATGAGAACTATCTACATTCTTTATGAATAGAACTAAAGCATCCCAAGGATACATAAATTGTTTAATGAATCAATTTCACTCAAAATATAATATATAGAAAATTAATTCTAAATCTACTAATTTATTTATTTTATATGATATAAGTGAAATATGTATTGTTCCTAAAATTATACTAATAGATAATTATATTTCCCATTCACTAGGTAGCTGAAAAAGTTTTTTTAAGAAATGTGGGTATAGATCCACTATTGTACGAAGAGTCATATCTATAGTTTCATCTATAAAACCCAAAGTCAATTATTCCAATTGATTATTAATGGTTACATTTACTACCCCTTAAAGTATTTCTCACTAAACATTGATATCCAAATACCCATTAAGTAAATAAAAAGTTCCATCCTGGGATGTTAAACATACATATCAAAAATAGAAAATAATAAGATATTAGTATTTCACCAACTAGCCCATTATTAATATTTAAATGAAAAATATTTTTATCAAAAATAATAAACATTATGTGGAATTTTAATGCATCGATGATAATTTTACGGGCATTTCACATGAATCCTCTACATTTATTCTGACTGAGTGGTGTTTTGATTCTCATGATGTGAAGAATAATTTCCAAATAAAATACCAATAATTTGACCACAAGAGAAGAAAAATATAATGTGATGACATAGTATCAAAAAATGAAATTCATGAGGGATGAGTTTAGTAGAATTGGATCTCACACCATCAAGGGACCCAGTTTTTAAGTCAAAATATCCTTATCAAATTCAATTAATTATCAAATAAATCCAATAGAATAGTATTTCCCCCCTACTATGGTGACATTTAGACGATCAAGGTTCTCTTGGATATATCCTAGTTCACTTGATTATGAGATTGATGACTATTATTATGAAATCATCTTTATTGATTATGGCATAAATTAGGTTATTTTGAGCCATCTCCTTTTGTTGAATTGTTGAGGCCTACAACAATAATTCACGAGTTGTCATATTTTCCACTATTTAAGAAATTTCATGGTGGTGTAGTGAATTAATTCATATGGTGATATATATAGACACATTGAGAATACCTTGTATATTTTTTTGGAATAATGGATAGAAAATGGATCATATAGATCAATTTTCTAGAGCCTACATTCCTTGGGAATACCTTTAATTTTTTTTAATTATTCACTATACTAGAGTAATTAACTTCAATTATATGGATGGACATGTCCACTCAACTAGGAATAACTATAATATATATCCATCTCCCATTAATGAATTATTCATTATCCTTATATAATTATAAATATAGAAGATAACTAATTAGTTGTGAATATAATGTCGGTGACCCCCTATAATATTCACATAATCAGGATTTCAATGGATTCTAACTCTGATGAAAAACCAACTACATATAGGGAAACACATTCATTCAGAGAAATATATCCTTGTTTCAAATAGAAATATCGCATCCTAATCAGTATCATGAAGGTGTGGCAATGGATATTTTTATAAAACATCACCATGAACACCTTCAAAGTAATAACCTTTTCTAGACTCACTTGAAAAATTAATCCCCACCATTATAGTTCCCCATATTCATGTATTTACATCACTAGATAAATATTATACCAGAAAGTGTTTTGAGGAAGTTAAATATCATGGTAATCATACACATATATACTTCTTCTATTTATGGTCATCGATCAGCCTTAAATGTTGGTGGATTCAGCTTTGTAATTTTAAAAAATTATTCCTAAGTCAAGGTTACATAGCTTGAGGTCCATTAATAAAATATAACAATGCTTTCAAAATACTCAGGACAAACTAAGTTTTACCTATTATTCTAGAAGAACCATATTCTTTAATTCACTATGGTTTTTAATTCTCATTATCCTTACTGGTGGAAATTGTTTTACATTACTATAACAAAAATTAAAAATTAATTATTTTATTACTTTATTATTTAGGGTCATATAATATATTATATCTATGTTACCAAAAATAAATATAAGACACTACAAAAATAAAATTATTATATGAAAATGTAGTCCTATCGGGAAGTCAATTTTCTAATGTAGGTTACTATAATCTCAATGGTTAAACCTATGATGATGAGGTGACACCACTGTTAAAAGTGTTTTTGAACTCTTTTTTGTAATTGGACCATCTTGGTAACATTATGTTTAACATAAAAACATTGATATATCTTTTTTTATGTTACATATGTCTTGTCGTGAAATGAAATAAATATTTATACTATCTGGGATCATGGATCGACAAAATTGACACCATTTTAAACATTCAGACACTAACCCTTGGCATGGTAAGAGTAAATTTGAACCAAACCTTAGGCGACATTTCACAAACACAAAATGATTATATTAAATTTAGAATGTTAAAAATAAATATGTATTGGGGGTTATTTTGCCATTTTTAACCACAGATAGAAACATATATATACAACAGAAAATTTTCTCAAAAATTCAACACAAAATTATAATTTATTAGTGAGTAAATACAACCACATAAACTATAAAAAATAATAAAAAGATTAATATAAGAAATAAAAAATCTAGAACAACTCATACATCCAAAGAAAATCAACTTGGGAACTAGGGTTACTCTGATATAGACTTCTATAATAAGACCAACTCACAATATCCATCTCTAATGTCCATTATATCTACACCAAGAATCGCTTCTAGTGAAAAAATTATTACCCTTTAATATATTAGTTAATAAACATATACCAATGAAAAAAGTGAATTTGATTGGGTTGAGTTTTCATAATGTGTAAAAAAACTCCAAGTCAGCATTCCAACATGCCACTAATTGAGGAATTGGGACAGATCACTTTTTTAAAAAACAATATTAAAAATAAAAAATTAGGTAAAATAGTTCCATTGCTAACATGTAAAATTGAATAAATAATTTCAATTATGTTTTTCAAAAGTATTTATTTTTTATAAATAAAGGCCAAAAATATTTTAAACACTCATGGAATCCATAGTTATATTTTCCCTTTATAACACACATATTCATGTAAAATAATAGTCATTATGATCGTGAGTGATAACTAATCCTATACTAAGTGGTCACTTGGTGATATACCTTCTCATACCTCTAGTATGGAACTATGTGCTAACTCCTTAATAACAAGTCCCTATACAATGAAAATATGAACCCATATCACAAACTAGAATTTTTCCATGTTTATTATACTCAATCCAAATTTTATTTCGGAAATTATATTATCAAACACATTGTTTAGATCACTAAATAATAGAAGATTTTAGTAAAGGCTTGATAAAATATCATTTAGTATAAATTCATCATAAATATTTCATTCAAAATTTGAATCTATTTATT
This sequence comes from Viscum album, assembly GCA_963277665.1. Lineage (NCBI taxonomy): Eukaryota > Viridiplantae > Streptophyta > Magnoliopsida > Santalales > Viscaceae > Viscum > Viscum album. Next base: position 2,006,986,863 of record OY728152.1, read on the forward strand.
TAGTAATTTGATAGTCTTCATATTGTAGAGAACGTAGAAGGAGGAAAACAATTTACCTAAAAATGATTGATATGAGGAATCATCAGATGATCTCACAAATATAAAAGAATAATTTAACTTTTATTTTGTTTCTAAGATCTGACACTAAACAAACCATCATGTAAGAGTTCAGATGTCAATAATTTGTTAATGTGGGAAGAGAAGGAACACGTGTATGATTTCAATAAACAAATTTATTGAATCTGAGGATCAAAACTGTAGAAAGGGGGTTTAAAAATATTTAAAGGATCGATCAAGATTTACCAATAATTAATATAATGGCTGAAAGAGTTTTGGTTTATGTGGGGATTTATAAAGTTATAGGAAAAGTTGAAATTAGAAGGCAATGGTGAAACACACTAGAATATGTCACAATATACTTATGTGGAGAAGATTTTATGGTTCTATGAAAGTGACTATGCAATAATGGGGTCGGTCAAAACAATGTTTGAAAATTAGGAAAAATTCCATTCCCTCAATCCTATAAAAGATCTAAAGGGAACACATTTTATGGGTACCCCGATGACACACAATTACCATTCTAAGGAAGACAAACAAAACTATTTTCCTACTCCACAACACAATAACCCTCAAACAAGAAGAACAACATAACCCCCCCCCCCCCACTTCGGGTATCCACACACTAGTGAATGTATCATGATGATGAAAATATACATAATGATAACCCCTGATGAAAATTAAGGGTCAACTACATCTATATTGAAATTGACAGAACCACCATGACTCCTCAAAAAGTTTCAATAGGGTTCCATGTCATACCAATCCATATCATGCTGGAAAGACCACCTACATGGTGCAGTGAACACTGGACATCAGGAAACATCTTGAGAAATAGGCCAACTATTATATAACATAAAATATCAAATAAAATACTCTATTACCTTAATCCATGTTTGTTTATATAAGGAAATATAAATTACACAGAGATTTTATAGTTCTGTAAATAGTGTGTGACAAAATAGTCATATTAATTTTGAGGAGGACATTCATGGCTACCGGTGGGGTGTAATAGATGTTTATAGTGGAAAAATAATTTACCGAATTATTAATGATCAATTAGAGTTCAATTAATTTAGGAAGAGAACACTTAAGGTGAGTTGAGAGAATATTGATGTGCTAGAAGAAGTTTTTAGAGATAAATTTAGTAAGGATACTCAAGATAATTTTAGTAAAATAATTGAACATTATATCAATGAATAGTTTAACATTAACATTATTGAATCATAATCCACAAAAGATCTTGAATATATATGGTTTATTATATGAGTATTTCCTAAGATAATTTCAAGAAATCATGATGTAATTAATTTTGAATAAATATTCTATTTATAAAGTATAATGTTGGTTATTGGAAACAATAACAACAATATATTTGTGAGGAAACCACTTATATAATAAAAAAATAGATTCATATTTAAAAATACATTATCATTTGTTCTTTTATATTTTTTGTGAAGGATTATCACATGTTATTATGTGTTTAATAGTCTTATATACTGTATAAAAATTGTTTGATTCCTATTATTATAGAATAGATTTTCTCTCAGGAAGGCTTATTACATATAGTGAATAAGTCCTTGAATGTTAATTTTCAACAAATTTTTAAAAGGATAACTTATTTGGAGAAAATTAAGGAAACTAAAAATTATATTTGGACTACATATTTTTTCATGTTATTTAATTATCAATTTGTTTTATGTTCAATTTATAGAAATTGTTAGAATTTTTTATCTTGTTTTTTACTTATTTATAAGATATTGGCTACCTAATATGGGAGGGAAAACTAGGATAAATTTTTTGATAACTTTGGAAAATTTTCAAAGTTACTAAATTATATTTTATATTATTTCATGATAATTTTTTAATAATTGTTATGGGGAATCATCAGTCATATGGTCTTAGAGGAGTTAAAACATCATTTATAAATACCAGTATTTTAAAATTTTTGGGTAATATTAATAATATCTCACCAGAAAATGAAATAATTTTTCATAACATACCATTCTTCTAGTAGTCATTATTAGACACTTTAGGAGATAATTCAAGATAACGTCTCTTAAATTATTTCAATATAGGAGTACATTCAATAATATTAATGTGTTTATTACATATATGTTTTCAATGAAATGTATCACACACTATTTGTGTGTATTGCCCATTTTTTTACAAGTATGAGAACCTCTTCCCTGTTATTAATTCAAGACCTTGGTCCACTACTATAAGTAAATTTTTAATGGAATTGAGTTTCACAATAATATATTATTCATTTTACCTAGTTTCAAATCTTGGTTTTCATTGGTTAAATATTATGGGTTGTGTTTTATTATCTTTTAATATCATAAATGAGTGAACCTATCTGACACAAGAATTGTGTAGGAGAGTGATGTTTGAGAATAATATTTAAATCACGGAAAATAAATTCAAGGGAAAAATTTATATATTATCTCATTAGACATTGATGTTGTAAGGTAGTTCATACTACAAATGAATACCCTAAAAATTAACTTAAAATTTTTTATATTATTTTTCATTTGAAATATATTTATTAATTTAAATTAATTATGTGGGAAATATTATTCAAAATTAGAACTAAATATAATTTTAATTGGTGTTGAATATGTTAAGTTTTTTTCTTTTCAAAATATATATTAATGAAGATAAGTTTGAATCAGTTTAAAATCCATCCATAACAACATTATATATCATTGAATTATTATACTGGTTTTAAAATGATTCTTTATTCTATAATAATTGATTAAAATGTTGTTCTTAAAAACCATATTAAAAATCCATGTTTTTATTATATTAAACCAAAGAATATAAATTATGAAATTCTTGCGGGAAAATTATTTTGAATTTTTGGGAGTATGATTTTTTAGTTTTATTGTGACCCAAAAACATTATTTTCTCTAATAAATTTAATATATTGTTAAATATAAACATCTAAATTTTTCTCTTCACTGTTGTTAAATATTAAGGACAATGTTAAATATTTATTGTAGGCTAGGGGTCAATCTATATTTCGTTAAATTCCCAATAAATTATAGTAAAATATTTTTAACAAGGATGATCATTTTATGTTTTCAATGGTTATAATTTTTTCATAAATTTGGGGATTAGTTTACTTATTTGATTAATTAATCATTAATTATTAACCATGTATTTAACCATGTAATATAATTAACATTGATATTTTAAAACACTTGTTTTGTTTAAAATTCAGGTGATGCATTTTAACTTTAATTGTATTTTCAATTAATTGACTAATTAAAACTAATTTGAGTACTAAAAAATTGTTTTTGTAGGATAGGTGTTTCTGAAAAACTCATGAGGTGTGGGGGGGGGGGGAATAGATTTCCTAAAATTTTCTACACTAAAAATTAAACTATCTCATGCTCTCAAAAATTGAGTGATTTTGTTCTTCTCTTATACAAAGTAAGAAATAAAATGAATTTTAGTAATAAAAATATATAACATAGAATATTTTTAGTGGTTTGGGGAAAAAAGATTGGCAAGTACAATCTACCAAGATTCTAGTCCTAGAGTTTACCAATTTACAGTAGGGCTTCCCTTTTTTATGGGATTATTAACAGCATGCAAGAAGCTATCCCATGGTGAAAAGTTCTATGGTATTTCAAATATGATCTCCATTTGCAATAAATTCCCACATTCTTACGACAATGAAAATAATGTATGTAAATACATTCAAAGACAAAAAATAATATATTGATTTAGGTACAATATAATGTTTCAAAAATAAAATTATATATTAATATATAATAAATTTATACAGAGATATAATATAATTAAAGGGTAGACATATTTGATATTTTATTAAATGAGATAGTATTTACTAATGAGAATATTGACGCTCAATTATTGATTATGTAGTAGAGAAATGAAATATAAGTGTGTGTCTATGTACCAAAATATGTCTTATTATATTTTAAAAATCATATTTTTTAATTTGAAAACATCACACTTGTTAATTCCATTGGCCATGTGAATAATGATTTTTGAAATTTGAAGCAACAACCCCTTAATTGGTCTGTGTCTTTATTTTCCAAATATTGTGAAAAAGATAGCATGTGTACCTCTTATATATAAGACTTGTTTTATGATACATGTAAAGAGGTTATTTGAAATTCTAAAATATAATATAACGGTAAAAATTTTATCCATGTGATACTATAACATTGAGGGTGAAAAATGATCCTTCATAATTTAATTTGATCTCCGTTAGATAGATGGATTGGAACAACCTTACAATTATATAATTATAGTGTCATAAAATAAATTACATTTCTTATTATAAAAGGTTTATCAACACAATTTACATTTCCAATGAATATGATAATTTACTTATGAAGTTAATTAATATATGACAAATCAGCATTATTCTAATGGAAAAGACCTAACTAAATATCCATCTGTTATGGATTTCTAGGAATGATTCATTTTTATCAACTAATAAATCTACACTACAAGATAATTCATTTACACCATTATTACATCAGATAAATCCGCATTTCAAAAATGAAATTTTAGATCAACCAACGAGATCATTTGATAGAGTGTTATTTATCATGTAAGATTAATCTAAATTTATTAGTGAAATGAATTTCCTACAATGTGAAATACTATAATGAAATATAAATTAATTATATTTGACAGTAAAATAATATAATGTCCGTAGATAAATTTCATTTAAAACATAAATCATTAAAATAAATTATGATTATATGGATATACATGAATATAAACATTTAAAACCTATGATAAACATATTATTAAAACAAATGAATTTTTGTAATAATTAAAATATGTATGACTTTATTAGTAATGGGAGAGGAGTATATGTTTTTCCAAAAATTTCCACCTTTTGAATGAAAAAAATTAAAAACAATATGATCATATAGATTCATCATTCTAAAATTTACTACATGAAAAATTTTGTGTTCTATCATAATTTAACAAAAATGCTCACCCTTTAATGATAAGAAAAATTACTATATAATGATATTGAAAACAAATTTATCATAGCACATTGATAGATATAAAGAGTCTAAATATAAGTATAAATTAATGAAATCATCTAAAAATTCAACGAATAATCATTTGGGGATTAACATATGATAATATCATCAGTGAAATAGAATTTAAAGATAAAATAATAATTTAGATGAAAATAAATATAGATATTTTTATGTGTATGGTTATTGAACAGTTGATCTTGGTTGGGTGGTAAGATAAATCTAGTGGAAGGCGTATTTCCTCTTTCTACTAAAATATAACTAGGAGAGACATCAGAACTAAATTTTAATATGAGACAATCCATATCATTCAGAACATTCTTTTTAGTACTACCCTGAATTATATCCATTGCTTGCCTATATTTATTTATGTTATATTTTTCTGTAAGAGTAAAAAGAGGCAATGAGTATGTGACAAGATAAAAATTAGTTATTGAGGTATTAAGAAAAATATTCTAGTATTATGTTTCATAATTAATGAATGGTAAATTATCACTTTGAGGAACTATTATGTGTAATGATGACCATTTATGAAATATCATCGAAGAGACCATATGATACTGAAAGAGTTCATCTATGAACATATTTACTCAATTCATGATTTCAATATAGTGACCCTAACCGTAATATCTTGAAGCTGGTGTCTTCTTTATTACATTTTCAAAAGATAAAATGAATCACTTCCTAGAGGAATGAACATTTTAGTAGTTATGGTAAACTACAGACATACATGAGTCTAGAATTAAATTTGAATATATAAATTATTAAACAATTTTTTCAAGAATAACACTATTCCATCAAGTATATACTTGAATATCAATCATAATAGACATCATGCAGTCTTAAAAATGGAAATAAATTAAGGGTGAGATGAAATGATAATTACAAGTGATGTATAGTGGAATATATCATTAATTAATACAAATAATAAATATGGTAGTAGAAATTACTAAAAACACATTACATTTTAAAAAATTAATATATAAATGAATTCAATTCAAATTTCATTATGAACATATCATAGAAAATAGGATAAGGCATAAACAATATAGAAGGGTAAATAATTGAAAAAAACATACCATTTAATAAAAAAATTAGAATCAAATGCTTCCAAAGATAATATAATTGAGTTAATATCTGGTATAATAAAAACTAAATTCTTAATGAAGTGAATTATTAATTCTTGGGTACCATGATATCAGACATCATGATACAACTATGGTGAAGACCATTCAAAATAAAAATTATACTATAGGTAGAAAACCAAGTAATGATAGATTACATATTTTTCTCATGATACATACCAAATCCATGAGGGGCTATATTATACTACTTCCCCCACATCACTGTAGGTCTATGTCATTCCTCAAATATTAAATAACCAGTTTAATTCATGAAGAAATATGTCATATAATAAAATAACAATATTGAGTAAACAATAATGAATTATCCGTATTTATATTTATAAATAAATAAATATAAATGTAGATAATAAAATTTAAAATATTATACACAATTTAAGATATTAACAAATTCATGATAAAAATTTATGGATATTTTTGGGATATTTTATGGTCAATGATCATAGGAAACTAAATATTTTAGATGAATATTAATGAATACATAAATTAATAAAGAAAGGGAATGTCAATAATTTCCACTGTCATTATGATCATAAAACATCCACATAATGTTTAAGGATTGTGTTAATACATTATATACTTTTTGTTTTAAGAGTAAACAATTTTTTTCTTTGATGAATATTAATTGAAAAAAAATATATTTATGATTATTCTTGATGAAAATACGTGTTTCATTTTGAAAATCCCTTTTCAAAAATAAATGTTTGCAAAACATTTTTAAAACACATTCCATTTAAAATACTGATTTAATCATATAAATTGTGACTTTAAACATTTTAGTGGTCATGAGAGGTAGAAATTATATTCAATCCGTACATAGTAAAATAATGGTTCCTTTCACTTATTATATAAAATAAAAATATGTATTATTTTCAAAAGAAACTAGAAAACAAATTAAAATAATTTTAATAAAAAAAATCAGTAACAGTTTTTTTAATAAATGATTTTTAAATAGTTAAAAAAATTTTTGAGAACATTTTGATAAAACGTGATTTTAGAAGAAAAAATAATTTTTGACTAAAGATTCAAATGAAATATGATGTTATAGAAATTTTGTTCTCATAAATTTTAAGTAACAAATAAAAAATAGTAATATTACATGATAATAACATGAATAACCAAAGGAGAATAAAATAAAATTTTTTAAGACAATGATCAGCTGATTTTCATGCACTAAAATTCAAAAAAAATTATCATTATTTAAATAAGATTATAAAATAAACCCTTAAAATGATCATAATATTGAAGTGATAATTAATAATTTAATATATTGTATGTATAAACATTAAATACACATAAAAAATTTGAAATGTAAAATTATATAATCAGAAATAATTACATTAAAAAATATTATAATGTTAAAGATGATGAATATGTAATATAACATAAAAATAATAATTGAGTTTTGATATTCTTTTCCACTGGGTATATTCTAATTAAAATACCCATTTTTAAAATAAATATAATTGAAAATTAAGAAATCCAAAATAATTTACTATTCTTAATATTAAATTTTAAATTGGTATTATATTCACCTTATAAAATAAATTAGGTTCTTAACATCATAATCTTCCTTAATGAAATAAAATTTAGATGAGATCTATTACCCCATTCTTCATATTAGTTGAATGTTATTTAACCACCAATATTTTTTTTTCAAACTTTTGATTAACTTATTGTAGAAATGTTTTAATATTTACCATACCATATATGGTCCTTTTATAACATCTTATTACTCATTAGTAAATAATATTTCATTATTCTCATTATTTCGAGTGTCAATAACATAGTTTTCTCATTTGTTTTTTTCATTAAATATCCAATTATTTTTCATGTTATATTGTAATATAATCATCAAAATAATTTAAATTTCATAATAATAATATTTATACATCATTTATACATTTAGGGTCAACGAAGATTTATTATTTTGAAAAAATAAGTGAGTTACAGTCATGAAGATAATATGTCGTATGCATGAATAAGTATAATTTTCATTATACAATGAACATCATGAAAAGAATATAAGTAATATGTTATATTTAAATAGTTTTAATAATATAACATATCTTCAAAAATACTTATATATGTGGTGTTGTGATGAAAAGGAGATCCAAATTGTTTCATGAAGTTGGTGGTCTACACATACACGAACGACGTAATCATATTTTATTGAGTGAAATGGTAAGAAAAAAAATGATATATATTATCTTTTAGGAATTATAAATATTTCAATAATATCATAATTTTATAATTTATAACTCATATAATAACTAATTGTATCATTATCACCATCCATGGAAAGTATTAGTGAAAGACGCATCACATCACTTTATGAGCTGGTAGTTCGTTATACACCCAACTAATGTAATGATATATCCTACAAGAATTAAAATTAAAAAGGTATATATATGATATAATGACCGCAACATATAATAATTTATAGGTAACATATATATATAATTTAGATAAATTATCAAACCCATCCGTGAGGGGTGGTAAGGGAAAATTAATGACACTGGTTTGCGAAGTGGTAGTCTTCTATACTCAAAAATGATGATATCATTACCCATTTTATTTAAGGTGGGATGTATTTTTGGTATTAAAAATGACATTATAACACCTCCTTATATTTAATATACCATGGTTATTTTTATACAACTTGTTTAACAGTAATTAATGTAGGTGGAGGAAGAAATAAAATTTTAATGATCTTGGAAGAATGTTACCATTTATTCGAGTATCCTCCTTAGGATTACACCTAAGTATTCCTATATTTTATTTAAAAAAACATAAGGCTTGAAGGATAGTAGGATTAATTTGAGAATTTTATTATGGATGGTATTTTCTATAAAATATCTTTAAATATCTAAAGAATAATGAATAGTTTGTGGACTATTATAAGTGATTTTAGTGGCAAACTTGTAATTTTGGAAATTAATGAATTCCAAAAAAAAATTCATGTAAAAGGATAAAATAATGGAAAATAATTGATAATATAATTTATAAAGTCAAAACATGTACATAAATATAATTTAGAAAAGTCTTTGGGTCAATTTAAATTCATATATTTGTAGTTAAACACCATATAAATCAATTTTTACCTTTACTGTGATAAATATTTTTTACTATTTTTACCATTAATTTGGGTAAAAAAATTAATTTAAACTATTATAAAATCAACATTTTTAATATTAAAAATATTTAATCAATTTTTCATAATTAAATTCATTGAATTGGAAAATTTTAATTTAAAATTAATCTCACAACTATGATGAGAAAGTGTGTTTTCAAAGAGAAAATGATCAAATGTTTAAAAAGCCTTTGTATAAAAAGCTTACATTAAAGATATTCCAATCCAAAAAATTTGATTAATTGATATATTATAGAACTAACATGACTTTGAATCAAATTATAAATTTTAATTACCATAATAAATATTTTAATGGGAAATTCTTATTTCAATTAAAATTTAGTGTTTTCAATATTTATTAAAAATTAATATTTTATTAAATCATCCAAACATTCACTCTATGATATTTTTTAAAATACAATGTAAATATTATGTAATTTTAAAAATTAATTTTTATAAAATTAAGAAAAACTAATTTTAAATAATGTGCACAAAGCCTTACTAATCATTCTTTTATAAAAATACTGTTTTTCGAAAAGCATTTCATTTTATTTTAATTTATTTTTAATTTATCTTTAATCAACATATAACAATAATTTTAAAAATTTAGTTACCACTATTTATTACTAAAAATTTAAAAACACGGTATACCATCTTATGGTTCAGTTCGAATTGGGGATGCATGTTTCGTGATCTACCATATATATTAAATTTAAAAAAATATTTTGTGAGTTATTGAAGCTTAGTGTTTCATGATGTATATGTTATTGAGTAATATTTTCATATTTTATATTTTCAGGGTGTTAAATTATCCCCACATTAAATAAATTTCATCCTCATAATTTAATGCTAATATTGGTAATAAAGGTTTTGACATTCAGAAATACCGTTGTTGAAAAACTCAAAATTTTAAACGGATAATAAAATATCCTCTTAATAATAGAGAAAGGGAAGTAAAATAGTAATATGAAAAGTCCCATGAATTTTTTTTAATTAGGATAAAACTTGTGGAACAAGAGGATGGGTACATGAAAGAAATGAATAAATAATTATAGGAAGTGATTGTGGTCATTGATGACAATCATGTGGATGGTCAGTGGAATGCCAACGGCCTTAAAACCATATATTTATGATGACTTAAAATATTGTATGATATATTATATATGAAAGTAATAGTATAACATGTATTTTAGAAACTTTTGCTACATTTATTTAATTATTTTAGATTATATGAATATAAGGAAATATATTTAATTTATATAATTTCATTTCAAATGCACGATTTCATCTTTTGGTTGTGCTCTGATAAATGTAAAATTAATCCATTACTCCATGAAAGGAATATCCAAAAATTAATTCATTAAAAAAAATCATTGAAATTTAATTTTAACGGATCTAAGATCCATACAATAGTGAAAAGTCTTTCCATCTATATCTAACTGTTATCAAAAAGCAATATGGTTAGAAAAACATTTCAAATATAATAAACTAATCTATAAATGACAAAAATAACACCACTAGTTCATCTTTAATATTTATTTTTCAAATAATATAACTAAATACAATGACATATTAACTAGGAAATCATGTAGGACAACGGTAGCTATTAAAACCATATCGTCCATCAATCATGGGTTCAATCCATATAGCCATGTCAGAAATGACCAGTTGTCACCCATCATAAAGGGTGTAATTTTTATAAACATTATTAATATAATTTTGAAAAAATTCCCAAATAATTATGATTTCAAAACCTTAAATAATGTTAATAATCTAATAACATTTCAACTATTGTTTTCAATACAACATATTTTTTACATAACGTATAAAAATTACAATTTAGTATTATAGAATTTTTATAAATGATAATAATAATCATTAAAGTTTTTAATAAATTTAAACATATGTTTATAAAATTTAAAGGTGTAACACCCCGAGCTTCCATGATATGCCTCTATTTCAATAATGCAATAGCTTGCATTGTATGCAAGTTCGAGTTCTAACACACCGCGGCCAATAAAAGTAGTGGTTATGAATAGAAATACCCACCTTTTGAAATTATATAAATTTCATATTTCAAAATGTACTTCATTTTTGTATTCGGAATATCAAAATTATTCTAATCTGAATTTTTTGTAATTTTCTGATAACTTCCAATTTTTTATGAATAGTGAAAAATACTTAAAAACAACTTTTTTTAATAAAAATAATTTGTAGTGATAAATAATAATATTGAGTGGTGTTAAATAATAATTAGAATATATTTTCACCATTTTATCCAATGGTGGTCATTAGAATTAATTTCACTTTGAAACTGGACATAAACAATTGTCAATCTTTTGATATATATTGTTTCTTAAAAACACGCTATTTGTTATGACAACGGGAATTAATAATAAAATTAATTAATGAAACTTATATGTTTGGAATTTTTTAAAATAGAATTCATTTTTTAATTCGGAATATCAATTATAGCTTAGTGTGAAATTTTGGCATTGTTCTGAAAAACCTCAATTTTTGATGTATATTGAAACCACTAAGTGGTAGTTAAAAAAGTGATTTTTTGTTTAAATTAAACTTTAAGTATTATATTAATTGAATTTAAAAAATCTGACACACATGGTTTTCATTAGGATATAAAATGTTTTTCAATGGGATTAAAATAATTTTTTGGTAAATAGTAACTTTTACGTTTTATTAATCGTGATTAATGGTAATTAGTGAAATTTAAGGTAAAAACGATATTATAAAAATATGAACATATCTTGACACTTGTCCTACCCTTATTGGATAAGTCATGGCCGACCATGACAATCCATGGGTCAACTTGGGGACCCCATGGAGCCACTTGGGTAAGAAAATGACATTAATAACTTTTTATTTAAAGTAAAAATAAAATTGTCACAAACATGTGTTGTTTTAATAAAACAATTATTAAATGGGGTTTTATAAGTTAAATTTTAGACTATAAATATTCATTGAAAATATATAAATATATCCTACATCATGATATTTTTTTTATAATTTTTAAACATTTAATAAATTAAATATTTTATGACACAATGATGATGCAGTGATTACCTCATTAATTAACGATTTAAATAAAATGAAAATATAATGTAAAATCTAAGACTCACACTTGTAAAAAACCTATTGGATGAGTATATTTTGAACCCTTATCACCTTATCGTAGAAATATATAGTTCTGAGACATCTAAAATCCGAAAAGCATTTCATAATAATGCAATATTTCATGACTTTCCAAGAGTGCCCCTCCTCTCCTCTTATAAAAGGTCCCCACCTCTACCACCTTACTCACTCCATCAAAGCTATTTGGCTTGGCCAACCTCTGCCCAAATACTCTCTCAACATTCCTTCCTTCATCCTTGAAGCCTTACCTTAGGCAGAAATCTCTTCAAGAAACCCTTTTGGTTCAAACTGAGGGGAGTTACCCGATTTTAAGGTAATGTCTTCTATTATGTTATTTTGTTTTATTTTTCTTCTCAAACCCCTTAAACTCTTTTTATTCCTTTATTCTGTAACAAAACCAGTATCTTAAATAAACTAAGATTTTTTTATGAGAAGGATTTTATTTACACTTACACACACCTCCGTCTAATGGTTAAAAAACATACTGTTTCTGTGGGTGGCAAAATACTGCCTCACGAAATGATGGTTGTTCAAATATTCTTTTAACACCTCTAATGGTGGTCATTATGATGACAATATTTTTATATATGATATATATTGTGTTTTTTTCTTATGATTCTTTATTTTTCATTTATTTCATACCTTTATGTTTTCCATTATGGGTAAACGCGATAATTTCATTTTAGGAAGTGCGAACTACCGCCCCCTCAAAGTGATTTGAATCGTTAATGCCATATGTGGGATGTATAAAGGATGGAGTAAATGATATTATATATGATATTATACTGGAATTATAATATACCATTATATCATTATGATTTTATTCCATTAAATACGAAATAGAAATGTAAGTAGTGTTCATGCGTACGTATGGCTTACCGTCTCCATGAACGGTGCATTTCATTTCTTACCTCTAAATGTTACGTAATATTATGGATGAATGTATATACTAGATATATATGATATAAATGATATCTACATCAAGAATATAATTGTGGAGATAATGGATATTCTACCACATAAACAACTTGTAATTATAAGAAGTTTATTTTTGACTCAAGTAACAAAGATCGACAAAACGACCGTTATTAACTTAAATAATTACATAATGTTAATAACATAGTAATAAGTGATATAAAATAAATAATGAACTTGAAAAAGGTTCTTAATCAATTATAAATTAACTCTAGTTTATTATTTATGAGGTTAAAGAACGATCGAGTCAAGTCGGACACGAGGTAAGGGAACTTCTTAACCCAATTTCCATTATTTGGGTTAATCTCCCACTTTAAAATTATGTCATGATATTATTATGTCCTATCATGTACTAGTACTTTCTTTATGTGTACTTATAGTGAATACACAAAATATATCTATTTTATTTAAAAAAATGATCTTTGTAAGGGACTTTGTCTCAATCTCCTTTCATTGAGGCATATTTTGTTTTATACACAACTTTCCTTTATACGGTGTATAAACCCCTTTGACTTTTATTTTTATTCAAAAAAAAATTATATGAAGAATTTTTACTAAATGGAAAAAGGAATGTTTTTTTGTCATACGTATGCGGTGACAATGACTTCTCTACTACCGTGACCATTATTTGAGTTCTGGCTTCCTCTACAAGCCATAACTTTTTTTAAATGAAAAATAATTACAAAGTTTTAATTTTCATTTATTTTGGTATTGAAAATGGTTTTGAAAATGTTTTTATTATATCAATGTGTTGTATTGATATCTTGTGATTGAAACGTGGAAATATTATGTGTCCATTATGCATGTTTTATGTGATATGATTATGTTATGGTTTATGATATGTTTAAACCTGTACATATGAGGAATGCATTGGACTTAATAAGTGACGGGTGGAGCCCGCTATAGCTCCTCAATGCATTGGTAGGTCTCATGAGACAAACTAGTGTCTTGGCACGAGGCCTTGACAAAATCTTATTTGTAGTCTTGGCACAAGGCCTTGCCTATGTGGTTATGATAGTCTGGCATTATGCATTCCATCATTATGAAAGTGGTTATTGATATTTCATGTGATTATTCGACCAGTAGAATATCCATGTGAATAAGTAAATGGCATTATTTAATTTTATTTTGCCATATTATGGTGAAGTTCATGTTTAAAAGGCTTTTATTTAGTTATACATTGTCTTAAATGTTTATGTTTATTTATGAAAGCTTCCGCTATATTGTTATCCTTATTGAGCATCTGAGCTCACCCCTTTCAATGTTTTAATTTTTCCAGGATATAAAGATGTATTTTATGAATGACCTAAAGGGATAATATGAGTGGATATGAACACAAGATGTTTTTGTAGTTTTGTATTACTTTGTGATGTAATGTAAAACTTATGAATGTATCTAATGTTTCCAAGGATACTAAACTAATCGGTCTTTCGAGACATGAACATTTTTTATCATGCCAATGTTACACAATAATGCACCGACTCTAGGTAACTAGGGTCAGGCATTACAAAAGGAGTCATTCCACAAATTACATTTCCACTAAAACATATGCTTTCAAAAAAATTAACCAAGATTTTCTTTAATCTTGGTAGACTCCAATCACATAAGAAATATGATATTAATACTATAAGATTATTATAAATTATAAACAAATTAACCATTGATGGAAGTAAAAACACATCAGTTATTGTTGATATATATTTGTTTTAAATATATGAAAATCCTTATATTATTCACAATTATATTCACTAGAATTCCATTTTTAAAAACACTTAGACAATTTAATTATTAAATACCTATACATAAATAATTCATCGGTGTTATTCCAACATTGAAACATCCATGGTCTAGGGTTAAAAATTTAGATATGGGAATTGAATCATATAATGAAAAGGTTCACCCTATTTATGGGAATAAAAATTAAATGTATCCCCTGGGTGAGATTAATTTTTTCAATAACACTCTTCATTTTTCCTGTAATGTTAATTAATTTATTCCCTTAATTATCACACGTAATAAATTTTCTATTTCCCTAGAGAAAAATAATTTTCAATATAAGATACCATAGGTTTAACCAACATCATTCATAATCATCATCTAATAAATAATTCATGTTGGTTTTTAAAGAAAATTCCAATTCTCCTAATGATATCCCCTTGGAGTGTTAAAATAGGTGCATAGTAAGGATTATTGACTTGCACCAGGTGATGATTGGGTTAATAACAATGTTCCCTTTTTAGAGTTATTACCCTTATGTACCTCTATTTTATAACCAAATATAATTTTAGTTTCTAGAAAAGGATGTATTTATAGGAAAAACTCATTATATTTTTCTTTACAAAAACATTAGGATGTCCTTATTAAATTATCCTCAAAGCCAATAATAAGGTTATCTATGTTTTGTTAAATCTATTTATAAAGGTTTTCACTAAAAAACAATAATATCAATTGTAGTAATTCCAACACCAGTACCCTTGATCCTTTGTCTACATTATAAAATTGTCATAATATACACGGAATCTCATCCTGAAGGACTAAATAGTTTAGTAGTTTTAGAATACTAGAAATATACACGAGTATTTAATTACATTTTAATATATAAATCATAAAACGTTTTCATTCTAGAATTAAAGTATTATCTCAACCATATACCTTCATAAAAATCAAAGTGAAATTTAAGGTTTCCTATGAAGAGAATTGAAAGAAGGGTGAGCTCAAATTCCGAGTAAGAGTTAACTAAAATAAAAGCCATCAAGAATTAATAATCATAATCAATATAGAGAGGTAAATAAATAAAAACAAATCCTATTTAATAAATAAAATTTTATTAACATTCATACAAAAGTAATTTATTTTCTAAAATCTCAGGAATAATAATAACTAAATTATTAATAATAGAAATTCTTAATTATAAGAGGTGGTGATCTCTGACATCACGATACCTCAATTAATGAGACATTTCACAAGATAGTTTAATCTATATACAGAAACATTATTTATTATATATTTCTAATTTTCTTATCATACCTACTGATGCATGGCAGTGCTATTTTATATCAGTCCCCACTCATCACCGTAAATCCAAAAAATACCTCACATATCGAATAATAAATTTTATTCAGAAATCAATATTCCTTATTAAAAATATACATATTAAGAAATGAGAATATATTTATAAACATTTACTCATATGAAAAAATATGTTTTCATGTAAAATCCCATATTTAAAAATGATATATAGTATATGCAATTAAAATACCAATGAAAAATAATATGCATATTGATGGTAAATTTAATGACCAATTATCATAAGAAAGTGAGTATTTCATGGGAAAGTTAATAACAACCAAAATAAATAAAGAAAGTGAATTTCAAAACATTACTTACTCTAAATGATCATAAACCATCCATGTATAGTGTAAAGATAATATCAATACAACATATACCCATTATATAAAGAATAATGGGTTGTTTCCATTGATGAATAAAAAAAAACAATAATCTTCTTCAAAGAAAATTTTGAGTAACATATCCTATGAATTTTGAAAATAATATTTGAATACTAAACTTTCACAAAACATTAAAAAAATATTTTTTCTATAAAAATAACCACTAAACATATAAATGATTTTTTAAAACATTTGATTAGCCATGAAGGCAAGAAATTTTGATCAAGCCCCACATTGAAAATTAATGATTGCTTTCAATTTTTTATTAAAAGGAAAATGAGAATTGTTTTGAAAATTTCATGAATATTAGTTTTAAAAAACTTTATCAAGAATTATTTATAGTTCAAAATTAATTTAATAAATAATTATTAAAATTCTGAAAAATATAATCAATTTTTAGAAAACATTTTTTAGAAAGAACACAAATTTACAACCAAAGTGAGAAATGTGGAATTTTTGTAAAACAAAATTCAAGCATATTTTAAGTACCAAAGAGTAAAAAATGGTAATATTACTTAAAAATATCATATATAACATGAGTAGAAAAAATTAATTATTCTCCTTGGAAAATTATCAACTCATTTCCATGAATATAAAATAAATTACAAATAATAATTATTACTATGAGATTCTGAAATAACCCCTCACAATGATCATATTGTTTAAGTAATAATTTATCAATGAATATAATATTTGTACCAAATTTAAATCTATATAAGTTTTCTTAAATAAAACATAAAACAATAAAAATTATCTAGACGCAAAATCTTATAATATATTGGATGATAAATAAGTAATATAACCCAATTAAATGAAATTAATCTATGAAATTTTTTTCCACATGGTAAATTTTAATTAAAATACAAATTGATGAAATCATTATAATTAAAACATTAAATATCATGAATAGTATAGTTTTAATGATATTATATTTCATATAGGAATCATATAAACCATATAAAATAAATTAGGTTCACTACATCACAATGTTCCTCAATGTAATAGAATTTAGACATGACCACTTACCTCATGCTTCCGTATTGTTAAATGTTATTTAAACATCCATATAAAGGTTATAAACATGATATTTATATATAAAAGAATCATATGAAAAATTTTATAATCATATATGATCTTCTATAACATATAAACATTTGTTCATTAATAATATTTCTATATTCCCATTATTTCGGTTGTTAATTACCTTATTTTCTCAATCATGTTTTTTAAGAAGGTTATGATTCTTTTGAGTTCTATATAGTTACACAAAATCGAAAATAATTTTCCAGAACTAATTATAATATTTATAAATTAATTATACTTTTAATACCAACCACCAAATATGGTTTTGAGAAATGAAGTACGTTACGATCATAAAGACGGTAGGTCATACGTTCGCATGAGTAACGTTTCATTTTTCCATTAAAAATATGGATAGAAGGTATGTAATATATTATATTTATATTATTAAAATAATATAATATATAGTAAAATATATATTTAAATATACATATATATATCATCAATTTGGTGTGGTGATGAAATGAGAGTCACATCATTTTGTGAAGGATGTAGTCCACACGTACAAAAATGACGTTATCATCTTCCATTGAGTGAATAGTTAAGAAAAAAATGATATATATTATATTATTAATAAAAAAAAATATGTCATGAATATCATATTTATTTTATAATAACATTATCTTTATCTCCTTCCCTGTAATGCTTTAGTGAAAGACAAGTCACATCACTTCGTGTGGCGGTAGTCCATTGTACACATGAGTGACATTATAATATTTCCAAATGAATGGAATGTAAATTTTTATCTATTATATAATAATTATAGATTTATAATTATGTTATAAATAAATAATATATATAATATATATATATATATAATCATACTAAATGGTGAGAGGTGGTAATAGAAAAACTAAAGACTTTGGTTCATGATGTGGTAGTCCATCGTACACATAAATAATGTTTTTTTAACCCATTTCATGAATGTGGGGATGGTTGTAGGTAATATTTATAACATAAAAAAGTATTTATATCTATAATAATAATTTTTTATATAATAAAGGTTTAATACAGATTTATGTAATTTGAGGATGAAATAAAATAAAAATGCTAATTAATGAAAGTTACCTTTTCTTCAGGAATCCTTTTTCCATTTTCACCAAAGGCATAACAGGTTGGATTTATGAAAAAATAATTATTATATTATTGGTGTAGTTAATTTAAGAGTTAATTTAGGTAGTTATTTTAAAAATAAATTATTTTAGAAGTACGACTAATAGACGAGAGTGTGTGGCCCTTTATAGGTGTGGTGAGTGGCACATATGTAATTTTTGAAACAAATGAATTTCACCCCCATTTTTATTTAATGTAAAAATGCTAATATAATGGCCATTTTTTTAGAATATAATTTATAAGGTCTAAATATATCTATATAACATATTTTATACAAGCCTCTAGGTCAATGTGGAACTTTTATTTCTAGTTTCATCCCCTGGTAAATCAATTTTTCCCTATGTCATTGTAAATAATATTTATTATTTTCACTATCCATATTGATTAAAAATTAAGTTGGAAATATAATAAATTATAAATTATTAATATTTAAAATATTACATACATATTTCAATTTTAAATTAAAAAAATTGGAAAAAGTTTATTTAAAATTAATTCTACAGTTGTGACAAGAGAGAGTGTTTTCAATGGGGAAATGTTCAATAGTTTATAATGTTTATATATCAAAGTTAAATTTAAGAATGATTAAAATTACTCCAATTGGATTATATTATATAAAATTTATATAATTATACTTAATAATAAATTAAAAATATAATATAATATTATGCATTTTTTATAAGGAAGATTTGAATTAAATTGAGTATTTTTCTTTATTGGAAAAATATACAAAAAAATTGAAAAACAAAAAATATTACCCTAAGAAATTTTTTTATTTTCTTATTTAAATAATTATTTTCATTTTATCAAATAATTATACTAAATTTTGAAAAAATTAATATTAAAATTTGTGAGAAAAAGTGTATAATCCCTCTTTTAGAAAAACTAACGTTTTTTCAAAAACAATATTTTTTCTATTAATTGATTATAATATTATATTTAATAAATAGTGAATCATAGTTTCCATATTTTGATTAGTAATATCAATTAAAGTACATTTAATGACTAGGTATACTATATTATTGTTCACATAGACTTAGGGTTGCGTATTCTACAAGCCATCCAAGAGATTAATTTTATTGAAATATATTACATTTGTTGTTTAAGATCATTGTTGTTTTCTATATATTATATTTCATTAAATGGTCTTAATTTAAAATTTTGTGGCTTTTATATTACATTTTAACTAAACCAAAAAGATAAATAAAACTAATTCATTATTTTTTGTCAAAGGTATTGATTCTGTCTTAATGATCTGAATTTCAGGAAATGTTATTGGGATTGAAATTGAACAAATTCATATAATCTTCTCAGATATTAGAATCACTAATTACATGGTTAGATGAAATTGAAATATTATAAAGAGTAGTATCTATGATAAACTATTTACCATTATTATAAAAACATATCTCTATCAGTTTAGTAAATGCATTATCTTTAGATGGTGATGTGTCAGAAGATTGAGACTGGGAAACCAAATGATGAATATCCGTGAGAATATCCTCCAAATATGATAATATTTAGATAATGTATCCAATAATATTAACATTTCTTGTAATGATGAAATTTTTTCCCTTTAATGATCATTATAGAGGTCTCTTTTTATTGGAGAAACATTTTCTTGAACAATACCTCCCAACATTTTCAAAAAAAAATTCGAGATTCTATCGATTAATTCTTCGAAAATAGGAATATGTAGAATATTAATAAATAAATATATTTTAATCAGTAATTAAATTATATAGATATATTAAATCAAATTAAAAGGATAAAATTCTTAAAGTAAGTTAATTTGGACTAATAGAAACCACTTTAAATTATCTTCCACGAAAAATTGAGCAATTAATCCAATCCTTCATTATTTAATAATCGGGTCTCTTGGATAGCAATCAAAATGAAATTGAAGAATGATATAAGTACATTAAAAATATATATTTGTGACTATATTTAATGGTTCATTGTAATTATTTTTTATGTACTTGAATTGGGCTACAAAGAGCTTATTTAGTAAATCTAGATCATTCTTCATAACTGAGTTCACTATAATAGTTTGAAATTTATCTCTAGAATCAAATAAGATATCCTTCAATGAAATAAATTATATTATGAACTCATAAAACATTTATATAATTTATCACTAATATTTTAAGCTTATTATTATGCACATCATTTATAATATGTACAAATTTAACACGAACAAGAGAGGTAACATTTCTATCCTCTTCTACATGAGAGGGAAGAACCAAAACTCAAATAATTATCCTCTTATATTACAAAGGAATATAACCTTCTAATAATTAATAATATTGAAAGGATTATATGAATCCACTTAATAATAATTATATTTGATCATTATTAATTATCCTTTCATCTTTAGAAAAAGAGGAAACCTCAAAAAAAAAATGAAGGGAACCCTCAAATATTTTGAAAATATTTTTTTTATACTTGATCAATACTAACAAGTATAATTATTATTGAATCCAATAGTTATATATTAGTTAAAATTGGTAAAATAAAAGTCTATGGAATTTGTTTTATGATTATCATCCTCATGTATTCAAGGAGAGACATCTTAAAATTCAGTTTTATAACCCATAACCAAATTCACTACTAATTCGACTCCTAAATCATATTTCATATCCCTATAAGATTCTTCAAGTAGAATTTAATCATAAATAGAAATTTTAATCTTTTATTAAACCTATAAGGGGTAGATCATCCATAGGATATTCCAATTCTAATATTTGAGTAATTTTATTTTATTTTTCTTAGAAACAAGAAAATTTCGTGCAATATTCCCGTTAACAAAAGTAATATCTACTACAGTATACACATCATATCTACTAGGTAAATTCATCATTAGATAAAAATAGTAGATGTTTCTACTACACTTTAGTACACAGACACCAATATCTGTTAGAAAATGAAAAGATGATGTCATTTCATCAATAAATCAAACACTAAATTTCACAATGATGAGAATAAAAACCCAAAACTAATGATTGAAATTTAGATAAAAATCCTAATCCTAAAACATATTTCCTGCAAAACGTATCTTATAATATTAACATACTTATTTATCAATAATAGATACAATAAGGAAATTTATCGAAAAAAATGATCTCAAACTCACTATATTATTAATTGATTATAGATTTAATTAACATTACTATTACATTCATTTATATAACAATTTCCTTGAGTGTTTTATTCTCTACAATGAGAACTCTAAATAGAGACTTCATGATAGGAGGAGGGAAACAATCATAATAAATAAAGACCTGTGTTAATGTAAAAACATCCCTCATGTAGATAATGTGATACTCATTCGATTTCCATAGAAGATATCTAACTCTATTTCTATTCAACATAAAAGTGACTAGATACAAATTAACACCTAAAAAAGGACATAATTATATAATTTTTATAGTTATTTATTTTAAAATAACCCCCTCAAATTTTCATTATATACAAACTGAAATCCCAGATGATTCATAATAATATTAAATATCACAACTATACAATAAAAAATTTAAAATATTGGTTTCATAAAGAGAACCCCCCCCCAAACATCATAGGTATCTTCAAAGTACTTGTAGATGTAGGGTATAAGAACTTAATCTCTCCAATTATAAAATAACTAAATATAAATGATATTCATAGATTTAGGTTAAGAAGGGTTTGAATGAATTCACTCTGATGTTTTCAATGATTTTAGGTTGTCACATGAAGTATTTAATTACACTCTCTTTTTTAAAATATATGGTTAGTCTTAATGGATTGAAATAAAAAAAATTACAAAAGGGAAAAATTTTACTTTTTCTTTCATCTATACATAAATAGAAATATCTAGTGAAAAGGGTAGAAAATTGAAATAAATATTTACTTCCAAATTTAAAAAAAATAATGTATTTAATTAAATTTAAATATAAAAAATCAAGAAAACATAATTAAAATTTAACAAAATAAAATTGATCAGTTGTAAATGGAATTTTAAAAATGGTTTCTAGTTTATTTTTTGTGAAAATTAATTATTACATGATATCACACTTTTGTGTATGATATCAAAGGATGTGATGCCTGAAATATATATTATTTATTACCATATCGTATATTGAATTTTTTCCATTGATGAATGAAATTTTTTTATAATATTTGATTGGTATGTAAGAGAAATTAAATCCAAAATCCATCAATGTGTATTTTATCCACAATACATGGGCACAAAAACTACAAAATGTGATATATTTAGCATCAACAATAGTAAAACGAAATAGTTTATAACATTATATGTAACTCCCCGACCCTAGATACCTAGAGTCGGTGCATTATTACATAAGATTGGCATGATCACAAGAAAGATCAACTCTCGAAAGACCGATTAGTTTAGTAGCCCTGGAAACACTAGATACATTCATAATGTTTACATTACATCAATAAGTCAAAAACTAACACAACATATTGTCTTCATATCTCCTCATACTATCCTTGCAGGTCATTCATAAAATACTTCTTCACATCCTGGGAAAAATAAAGCATTGAAAGGGGTGAGCTCAGATGCTCAGTAAGGATAACAATATAGTGAAAGCATTCATAAATACACATAAAAATTTAAGTCTATGTATAACTAAAACAAAAGAATTTTAAACTTGAACTTCAGCATAATATGGAAAGGATAAAATGAAATAATGGCATTTACTTATTCACATGGATATTCTACTAGTCGAATAACCACATGAAAATACTAATAACCACTTTCATAATGACGAAATGCATAATGCCAGACTATCATAACCACGTAGCCATGGCCTCGTGCCAATAATACAAATAAGATTTTTTCAATGCCTCGTGCCAAGACACTAGTTTGTCTCATAAGACCTACTGATGCATCGATGAGCTATAGCGGGCTCCACCCGTCACTTACTAAGTCTAATGCATTCCTCATATGAAAAGTTTTGAATATAACATAAACATTCGTATTAAAACTAGCATACGAAATGTCAACACTTTATCCACAAACCATGAATGGTATAAAAATAGCACATCAACAGTCAAATAGAACTCATTCAATACAATATGGAAGATTTTATTGTATCATATTATCCTCAATCGAGAATGATGAAGGATATTTGACAGAGATGAAAATAATCATCAAAACAATTAGAGTGAAATATCCCCCTTTTTCTTGAAATTATTTAAAAGTCGCACTATTTGTCAAGAATCCATTTAAAATAGATTTTAGAACCAAAGTGTACCATAACACAATGAAACTTTTAAAAGGAGTTTAAATTTTAAAATAGTAATGTCCATATAAAAAATCCTTAAAACCATTTTTAAAACATGGACATTAATGAGAAAGATTTAGAAGAATAAATCTTTAAAACATTCAAAAATAGTATTTTAGTTAGAGTTTCTTACCAAAAGAGAGACACATGAATACAAATAATTAAGGTAATCAAAAAATTTTAATATCATGAGAATAAAGGGATTGATGATATACTATGTCAAAATACATTATATACACCACATAAAAGTGATTTGGTGTATAACAACAAAGAAGTCTCAATGGAATATAAATTGAGATGAAATCTCTCATAATGGCCATATCCTTAGGTTAAGGATAAATAAACGACATAATTATGAGTGAAAAATATAAATACACTCAATATGATTGGATATTAAGTGTAAAACAATCAAAGTACATTCACACATATTCTTGTAATAACAACACCAATGAATTGGATGTTTAACTCAACAAATCGAGATAGAGTAAAAATTACTCTTATCAAGTTCATACCGATGACCTGATAATTTATCAATGGAGTGATTATGTGTATCCAATGTATATCCACAGAAAGGGAAGTGGAATGTATGACATAATCAAATGAATATTTATTCTACACATAATCTTGGAGTAAAAAAATCAATGAAGTATGCGTAAAGACGAATGAGTGGAAATTGAAATTTCAAATTTCCTTATGGATTTGGTAATGTACAAAACATACACCCATGAAAGAAGGATCATAAAATGATGATGTAAATATATATTAATTAAAGTATATTACACAATTAATACAAACATGGGCAGTACACACACAACATGTAATAAATAAGTGGTGAACAATGGAATTCTCATGGAATTAAATGTGAGATAAGAAACCCCTAACTTTGTACATTTTCCTTGGTCGACGGTATGTTAACCTCCTATATAATGGTTAAATAATTGTTTTTTAATTATAAAAGAATCATTTACATTAATATGATATCATATATGATCATTTAACATTGATTTGTTAATAATATCTTAGTATTATTGACATTTCAGGTGTTAGCTTACTTGTTTTCCTTTATATATTATTTGTTACGTAAGCCATGTTTGTTATGGATAGGTTTTATCTTATTAATATCCAGAATTATATCAAGTCCTTAACCATTATTTTTAATCATCAAATGAGAATTATACTTGAATGGATACGATGGAGAATGAATCTCATTGCATTCGTGGAAACGGTAGTCCTTACGTATGCATGAGCGACAATATAATTCTTTTGATGTTAAAGTAATATATAATTGGATGGTATATTATATAGACAGAATAATTATCATGTTATATTTATTATTTACATGAATTAAACATCATTATTATACCCATCAAAAAATTAATTTATTGAATGACAATTACACCACAATGTGAAGACGCTAAGCCCTACGTCTGCACATATGGTGGCATTCCATTCAAAGGATGGATAGAATACTGAATATGGTTGTACCATATTTATAATAACATCATAATATATATAAGATACTGGAGTTATTATTTTAGAATAGAAATAACAAAGAAAGAATAAGTTGAAGAAGAAAGGAACCTGAAAGAGGGTGGTGAAAACATTACCTCTTCTTCAGGTTCTTCCTTTTGATTTAATCAAAAGGGCTCTTTAGGCTGGCTTTCTGATAAAACTAAGGCCTCTAGATTGTATTGAGGGAATTTTAGAGAGTATTTGGGCAGGTTTTTTCCGAGCCAAAAGGCTTTGAATGTGTGAATTAGTGAGAAGGGGGAGTTCCTTTTTATAAGAGGGGTGAGAGGCACCTTTGGAAAAGCTAAAAATGTTATTTTATAATAAATTCATATTCGGTTTATAATGTCTCAAAAGTGTATTATTTAAAGGTTAAGGTGGGTATGAGTCGATAACCTCTCAACCAATAGAATTTAGATAGGTTTGGGTCATTATATTAACCATATATTTAGGTATTAACTCTTAGTTAATTAGTTTCACTTTTACAATGTCTCTTTGTATTTTTATATTATATGGTTAATAAACATACAATATACATCCAAGAGACCCCCAAGTGGTCCATTAATGATACACATATCATTATATAAGTATCATGGCCAAACATTATATTTTTAGGAATTGAATATAAATTAACAATATAATATTTGTTTTAAAAACTCTTTTATGTCATTTTTGACACTACTGGGTATTTTGTTTTTTATAAATTCATAACAACATTATTACTTCAAAAACAATTTATATAATCAATCCTAATATTTCATTTTAACCTAGAAAATTAGTTTAATTCATAAAAAGTCTCAAATTACATTTTTTATATTTATAATATCAATTATTTTAATATTTCATTAATTAGGTAATTACTGCATCACTATTGTGTCATAAATAAATTAAATTATTTAATGTATAAAAATTATAAATAAAATATTATTATCTAGGAAATCTTTTTATATTTATAATAAATATTTACAATCGAATTTATCTTATGTATAATCCTATATTAAAAATGTTTTTTTAAATAAACTTTGATTTTAACTCTTTTAACTCTTCTTTGAATTAAATAATAATAAATGCCCTAATCTAATACAACTGGACCTAAATGATAATATTTTACTCCTAAGGTTGTTTTTGGTCGATATAAACTTGTCCAATAGAATTAGGACATGTGTTAGGGAAATATTAATATAATTTTTACCCTTAATTACCATATTTACTTTTAATCGTGGTAAATAAAAGTAAAAAGTTACTATTCACCAAAAATTATTTTCATCTCATTGAACCACATTAAACTCCTTGATATTAACTGTGACTCTCAGATATTCTAAATTTCACTCACAGAAACGGTAAAATTATGTTTTATGCTGTTTTTTAACTACTACTTAGTGGTTTCACTATTCATCAAAAAATGAAAGTTATCCGAAAAGTACCAAAATTTCACCCTAAGCTAATTTTGATATTACGAATCCAAAAATGAACTCCATTTCGAAAGATAAAATTTATAAAATTTCAAAAAGTAGGTATTACTATTAATAACGTCTAGTTATATTGGTTTTGGTGTGTTAGAATCTCGAAGTTGCGTACAATGCATGCCACTGGATTATTCAAAGGGAAACGTACTGTTGAAGCTTGGGGTGTTACATTCACCCCTCCTTCAATATATTGTGTCCTCACAATTTTTTTAAAATTTTTCTTGAGGATATAATGGAAGGCCCCACATCGGAAAAAGAGTCAATAAAACTATCACTTTAAAAGAATAGAATATAGTTATAAAGGTCACCCAAGATATCCCATGCTAGGATTCCATGTAGGTAAACATGGATATGGATGATAAACTAAGTGTTATGTTTTGATGGATAGGGATAGAAAACATGATCAGGAGAAAGTTAACAATAAGAAAATCACAAACTTGTGTTGGGACAAACGGTCATTAGTCTCCCAGTAGGAAAAGTAAACGGACAACATTTTTTGTTTTAAGTTACATTACATAAGGACAAGTTATTCATTTATGATATTGAAAAATAACATAATGATATATACTTACTTTTTAATTAGAGTTTCATTATTTAATAAATTTTTACCACTAACTCATTTTTTTTTTGAACAATGAGTATTCAAGAAGACTTGGTCACAATGGAAGAGCTAGAATAACCTTCTATAGAAATACATGATCCACATAGGATAATCTATATATTTACCTTGTCTTTAGATATTAATCAAAAAAAATTGTTAGTATAATATCTTATGATCCCAAAAATGGATATTCTATTAGAGAAAAAAAATCTTATTTTCTAAAATTAAAACATCAATACCTCAAAGTTAAATAAATACCATTCAATAATCAATTGTCCTTAAAATACTTCAATATAATCCAAACTAATATTGAAACCGAAAAGTTATAATAATGTAGTCTTCCACGTTAAATTGTATCTGTAAATGACATTAATTACTCTTAAAGTCACATAATTAAAAGTAATTAACCTAATCATTTCCATAAACAACCCAAATCACTATAAATCCATAATAAAAACATAGATAAAAATCCACCATTACTCCTCAAATGAAATCCCATACTATTCTATTTTCCTTGGGCATATAGTGTTCACAACAAAGCAAACAACTTCCAAAATAAAATTTATCACTTAATTACCAAATCATTTTCCTATACTAAGGGTATTCATTTGATAAGAAATAAGATCCCAAATAAAATTATTATTGATCAATAAAATCATTTAACTAAAAATAATAGTCACACTAACCAGGGACTTCACATAGTCAAGTGGTAGGAGATAAATCCCAATCGCACTTTGGTTGTGGGTTCGATTCCCAAAACTTTGTCCGACGCGACGGGTTGTCACACGGTCTGCGTGTTGTCGTTTTTCAAAAAATATATTTTATAACATTACCAAAATGAGATAAATTACTCAAAATAACCATAACATAATTTAACCACAAATATTATATCTTACCTTTCATTTTCATCCCAAATTATAATAACTTATAATTTCCTCAAACCCAAAGATCATATAAAACCAAATGGTTATTTATAACAATATCCACAAGAGAAAAGATTATTCTTCCTCAAATATCATTCTTACATGGAAAACTACAGGGTTAAATATACAAGAGAAAATTATTCCAAAGTAAACCCATCAATAAGGAGCACTAATACTTTTTAAACATTTCTCCAACCATTTATTTTGACATTGCTTCTTCTTTGACCAAGAAAATATCCTATAGAATAGGGCATTCACTCGACTAATTGCCAGGTCCCCTACATTTACGGAAAATGACTGTAAATGGATTCTTGGGACCATTTTTATCTTCTTCCATAGTACTCTTCATTTTTCTTCGGCAATTCTCCACTTTATTTCCTTTTTTCTCGCACGTAAAGCATTTATTTGTCCCATTGAGACACTTTCCTCGGTGTCTCCTTCCACATTTCCTACATGATGTAAATTGAGGATTCCTTTCTCCATGGCCTCCACTGCTAGAGCTCTTCTCATTCATCACCTTTCTCTTATTTGTTGAGTCCGGGAATTGGTTAATATATATATTGTTGATCATATTTTTTGAAAATTGATTTGGAATAAAGACGATAACTTTTACGCCTATCAACATTCAATTTTGTTGATCATTGCCACCAGCGTTCCCACCGTGTACATCATTCTCAAAGTCACTATGACTTC
Source organism: Viscum album (assembly GCA_963277665.1). Classification (NCBI taxonomy): domain Eukaryota; kingdom Viridiplantae; phylum Streptophyta; class Magnoliopsida; order Santalales; family Viscaceae; genus Viscum; species Viscum album. Next base: position 2,007,016,475 of record OY728152.1, read on the forward strand.
CTGGGAATCCGGCAATTGACTAAAACCAGAAAGCATTGTGCGAGTAACAGTAGTCATAAAATCATTTATAGATTAACATGTCACCATATTCTCAATTTGAAACACATTAGAATTAACCAGGGTCATTTAATCTCATCTTATATATATAATACTTCAAATCGGTTTGTAAAGAAAATTTAAATTATCCTAAGCATATCCCCCGGGAGTGTCGTAACCAAGAGTGTAGCAAGGCCCATTGTCGTGCACCAGTTCCCGTTCTAGTTTATCTCAAAGCGATGTTTTCGGGTTTTACCCATAGGTACATCTGTTCCAGAGTCGCCTCTACCTACTCGTATCCAGATAGGGATGTATTTCTTGAAAAACTCAAAAAATCTCTACAATACCATAATTCTAGGAAGTTATTCTATACTAATACTCAAAGTTAATCTTAGGTCTACATGCTCTAATAAGAGTTTATCTATATCTAGCTTCCGAGGTTAGTACTAAAATTCCTCTGATACCAACTATAACGCCCCGACCCTAGATATCCAGATTCTGTGCATTATTACATAACATTGGCATGATCACAAGAAAAATCAAGTCTCAAAAGACCAATTAGTTTAGTATCTTTAGAAACACTAGATATATTTATAAAGGTTACATTACATAAATAAGTGAAAAACTACAACAACATATTGTCTTCATATCCCCTCATACTATCACTGAAGGTCATTCATAAAAAACTTTTTCACATCCTGGGAAAAATACAACATTGAAAGGGGTGAGCTCAGATGCTCAGTAAGGATAACAATATAGAGGAAACATTCATAAATAAACATAAAATTTAAGGCAATGTATAACTAAAAAAAGCCTTTTAAACTTGAACTTCAGTATAATATGGCAAGGATAAAATGAAATAATAACATTTACTTATTAACATGGATATTCTACTAGTTGAATAATCATATGAAAATAATAATAACCACTTTCATAATGACGTAATTCATAATTCCAGACTATCATAACCACATATCCAAGGCCTCGTGCCAAGACTACAAATAAGATTTTGTCAAGGCCTCGTGCCAAGACACTAGTTTGTCTCATGAGACCTACCGATGCATCAAGGAGCTATAGTGGGCTCCACCTGTCACTTACTAAGTCCAATGCGTTCCTCATATGAAATGTTTTAAACATAACATAAACATTCGTATTAAAACTAGCATACAAAATGTCAATAGTTTGTCCACAAACCATGAATGGTATAAAAATAGCACATGCACAGTCAAACGTAACTCATTCGATACAATATAGAAGATTGTATTGTATAATATTAACCTCAGTCTAGAATGATGAAGGTTATTTGACATAGATTAAAATATTCATCAAAACAATTAGAGTGAAATATCCCCCTTTTTCTTAAAATCATTTAAAAGTTACACTATTTTTCAAGAATCCATTTAAAATAGATTTTAGAATCAAAGTATCCTATAACACTTTGAAACTTTTAAAAAGAGTTTTAATTTTAAAACTTTAATGTACATATAAATAAATCCTAAAAACCATTTTTAAAACATGGACATTAATGAGAAAGATGTAGAAGAATAAGTATTTAAAACACTTAAAAATGGTATTTTAGTTAGAGTTTCTAACCGAAAGAGAGACACTTGAATACAATTAATTGAGGTAATCAAAACATTGTAATATCATGAGAATAAATGGATTCATGATATACTATGTCAAAGTACATTATATACACCATATAAAAATGATTTGGTGTATAACCACAAAGAAGTCTCAATAGAATGTAAATTGAGATGAAATCTCTCATAAAGTCCATATCCTTAGGTTAAGGATAATTCAACGACATAATTATGAGTGAAAAAAATAAATACACTAAATATGATTGGATATTCAGTGTAAAACAATCGAAGGACATTCACACATATTATTGTAAAAACAACACCTATGAATTGGATGTTTAACTCAACAAATCGAGATTGAGTAAAAATTACTCTTATCAAGTTCATACCGATGTCATGATAATTTATCAATGGAGTTATTATGTGTATCAAAATTTTATCCACTGAAAGGGGAGTGGAATATGTGACATAATCAAATGAATAGTGATTCTACACATAATCTTGGAGTAAAATAATAAATGAAGTATGCGTAAAGCCAAATGAGTGGAAATTGAAATTTCAAATTCCCTTATCGATTTGGTAACATAAAAAACATCCACCCATGAAAGAAAGATCATACAATGATGATGTAAATATACATGAATTAATGTATATTACACAATTAATATAAACATGGTAAGTACACACACCACATATAATAAATAAGTGGTGAGCAATGGAATTCTCACGGAATTAAAAGTGAGATAAGAATCCCCTTACTTTGTACATTTTCTATGTTCGACGATAGGTGGAAATCCTCTATAATGGTGAAATAATTGTTATTCAATTATACAAGACTCATTTACATTAATATGATATCATATATGATCTTTTATCATTGATTTGTTAATAATATCTTAGTATTATCGTCATTTAGGGTGTTAACTTACTCATTTTCCTTTATATTATTTGTTACGTAAGCCATGTTTGTTATGGATAGGTTTTATCTTATTCATATACAGAATTATATCAAGTCATTAAACATTATTTTTAATCATCAAATGCGAATTATACTAGAATGGATACGATGGAGAATGAATCTCATCGCGTTCGTGGAGACGGTAGTCCGTACGTACGCACGAGTGACAATATCATTATTTTGATGTTAAAATAATATATAATTGGATGGTATATCATATAGACAGAGTAATTATCATGTTATATTTATTATTTACATGAATTACACATCATTATTATACCCATCCAAATAATAATTTATTGAATGACAATTACACCACGATGTGGAGAAGGTAAGCCGTACGTACGCACGTATGGTGACATGCCATTCAAAGGATGGATAGAAAACTGAATATGGGTGTACCATATTTATAATAATGTCACAGTATATGGAAGATACTGGAGTTATTTTTTTAGAAGAGAAATAACAAAGAAAGAAGAATTTGAAGAAGAAATTAACTTGAAAGAGGGTGGTGAAAACATTACCTCTTCTTCGGGTTCTTCCTTTTGATTTTCTCAAAAGGGATCCTTAGGTTGTCTTTCTGATCATACAAAGGCCTCTAGGTTGTAGTAAGGGAAGTTTGCAGAGTATTTGGGATGGGTTTTTCGGAGCCAAAAGGCTTTGAATGTGTGAATTAGTGAGAAGGGGGAGTGCCCTTTTATAAGAGGGGTGAGGGGAACCTTTGGAAAACCTAAAAATATTATTTTATAATAAATTCATATTCGGTTTCAAATTTCTCCAAAGTGGATTAGATAAAGTTTAAGGTGGGTATGGGTCTAAAACCACTCAACCAATATAATTTAGATAGGTTTGGGTCATTATATTAACCTTATCTTTACGTATTAACTCTTAGTTAATTAGTTTCACTTTTACAACCTCTCTTTGTATATTTATATTATATGGTTAATAAACTAACTATATACATCTCCATTAATAATATACCTATCATGATATGTGTCTCTTGTCCGAATCATAGATTTTGAGGAATTGAATATAAATTAATAATATAATATTTGTTTTAAAAACCCTTTTATGTCAATTTTGACACTATTGGGTATTTTGTTTTTGATAAATTCATAACAGAATTATTACTTCGAACACAATTTATATAATCAATAATAATATGTCATAGTAACCTAGAAAAGTAGTGGAATTCATAAAAAGTCTAAAATTACATTTATTTTGATATTTATAATATCTAATATTTTAATATTTCATTAATTAGGTAATTACTGCACCACCATTGTGTCATAAATAAATTAAATTATTTAATGTCTAAAAATTATAAATAAAATACAATTATCTAGGAAATCATTTTATATTTATAATTAATATTTACAATAGAATTTATCTTATGTATAACCCTATATTAAAAATGTTTTAGTAAATAAACTTCGATTTTAACTCTTTTAACTCTTCTTTGAATTAAATAATAATAAATGTCCTAATCTAATACAAGTGGACCTAAATGATAATATTTTACTCTTATGTTTGTTTTTGGTCGAGAAACACCTGTCCAATAGAATTAGGACATGTTTTAGGGTAATATTAATATCATTTTTACCCTTAATTACCCTATTTAATTTTAACCGTGGTAAATAAAAGTAAAAAAGTTACTATTCACCAAAAATTATTTTCATCTCATTGAACCACAATTTACTCATTATTAACCGCGTCTCTCCAATTTTTGAAATTCCACTCACAGAAGTGGTAAAATTAAGTTTTATGAAAAATTTAGTTACTTAACTACCACTTAGTGCTTTCACTATTCATCAAAAAATGAAAGTTATTCGAAAAGTACCAAAATTTCACCCTAAGATAATTTTGATATTACGAATCCCAAAATTAAGTCCATTTCGAATGCTAAAATTTATAAAATTTTAAAAGGTAGGGATTAATATTCATAACATCTAGTTTGATTGGTTGTGGTGTGTTAGAATCTCTAAGTTGCATACAATGCACGTCATTGCATTATTCAAAGGGAAACATACCGTGGAAGCTCGGGGTGTTACATTATACATGTCCAAAAATATAAAATTTCTCCCAAATAGTGAAAGGTTCATAATGTAATCTTTCTATCTAAGAAACACCCACTAAAATTAGTATCTAAATATGAATTTAAATTAATATATGAGGTTTTTGGAATAAGAGGGGGTAAATTGATTATTCATTTCAAATATCCAAAAATTATTTTCTATGCATTCGAATGATATTATTTTGGACATGATGGAAAAAAAAGAATAATGGTAGACTAAAAACATAATATCTTATTTTATTATTAGTGAGATAAACCATGATTTGAATTATTCCTCTATATAGTTTTCTATAAACTAATTTTCAAACATCATCAAATTCATGATCAATATTTGGACTCGTAGGATTCTAAAAACTATAACTACTTTCTATTACATATCATTTTAGTATATATGGTATTTATTATACATGGTTTAAAATATTTATAACAATTTTTTGGTTAATTTAAAATCCATTGAAATATTTTAACTCACCAATCATTCTTTTATAAAATTATTTTTTCATGCATTTAAAAAAACCCCTACACATCTTTTTTAGAACTAAAAATTACATCATAAATATAAATTTATTCACTCAATTGTTTATTATGTTTTATTTAAAATATTTGTTTTTTCCAATCCCGTAATAAAACCATTTGACCAAATAAGAGAATTTAATATTTCATAAAATTCCTTAGGTTCTTGTGTAAGATGATACAAATATTTTTTATGTTAAAATTTATTTTGAAAATGATCGAATCCAAATCAAAGAGGAATAATTAAATATATTTCACTTAAAAAAATTAAATAATAAAAATAAATTAAACATACATAAAATATAATTTAATCTTTATATGATATATGTATTCTAAAAGGGTTTTAATGGATTCCCATCTTGGAATCGAGGAGAAGTGTTCCTAATTATCTATTCATTATTCTTGATTGTATCAATGAGAAACAGATATAAACTTATTTTTAATTATTATATATTGATCATCCCATTTTCTCCAAAATACCTATTTATTTACCGTAACGTTATATTAATAGGGTCTATAAATAATTTCATATAACATTTCCTAATGAAAAGGAATATATATTCTTGCATATAAATTTACCAATATTCCTATTCTAAATCATATTCTATGGTTTTAGGTTCAAATTGGGAAATAAAAGATGATTCTTTAGTATGTTTTTCTAAACTTATATTAGTCGTTATAGATGTATGTATATTTACTATAATAGTTTCTAAAGGTTTGACCTTGATGGTTTTATTTTTCCTATGAATTACCCATTCAGGTGCTTCAAAAGTACTCCCTTGAGGTCGGTATTAGGCATGATATTGTTCTAAATCATTATATTTTTTTCACCAAATAGAGGTTCAAGTTTAAGGTTTTATATAGAATCAAATAAGATGTCAATTGTAATCATTTTTTAGATTGAATGGTTCACATAAATAAAATTTTACATGAGTATATTTGTAAACTACCTTTGATCTAATATTACAAATTATATAATATTTACAAGAAGCCGAATATCCTACGAAGATTACATCATCATCCTTTCAATCAAACATATTGGTTCTCAATATATACACTTTTCACCTAGAAATTCAATGTATCGGAGCTATTTACAAGAAGTAAAATGATTTTCTATTTATTATAGGCATTATTATAACTCTATTAAGGATATAACACATTGTGTTAATTGCATTATTATTTAAAGAGTTTGAATTCCATATTTTCATATCATTGTTCAAGACATTTAGGGGAATATCCTATTCGTCTTCTCAATAACATTACTATGTTGAGGAGTTCTTGGGGATGATAAGGTATGTATAATTCAATGATTTGAGAAAAATGAATTGGAATCATGATTATCAAACTCTCCCCATGTTCAATAATTAATGTAAAAAAATTTCATTATTTTAATTTTTTACAAGCATTGAAATTTTTTTAAATACAGAACATGATTCAATTTAATGTATTAAAAATTAAACCTATGTAAATTATGAAATATAATGAACTAAAAAAATATTTTCCTCCTAGGATTTTTGTCCCAGATAGTAGAAGAAATCAATGATGATAAGATTCAAGGGTTTCAAAATTGAAAACTCATATGTTGTTTTAAAATATGATTTGTGTTTATTGGTCATTTGAACATATAAAAAAGTTTATTTTTGTTAAATTTTAGTTGAGGAAAATTAGAAATAAACATATTAATTTATATCCTTCTCAATGTGTAAACATTAATATGTGTAAGTCTTTTATTCCAAATTTAAAGCTCACTTATTTTAGTATTATGAATGTTTATATTTTATCTACTCCAGGATTTATGATCAAAGATGTATAAAATTTTAGTTATTAGTACATATAACTGAAGTGAGATATCTATGAAAATAGAATGCTAATTTCCATAAAATTATACCACATAAACTTCATCACAGTGTTGATATATTGATATTAGGTTGCGCTTAATGCCTTAAATATAAAGAAATTTGTTGTTGAGAACTGAGTTTCGATTTCTAATAAATTGATCTATAATAATCTTATATTTAGATTTGTAATAAAAATTGATACAACCTCCATTACACTTATATAATGAGTAAATGTTTGAAAAATATACAATCTTATATTTTGGGAATCCACTGTCCCTGAACAACTTTGCATTGTTATTCTTTTAAATTTTTTCTTATATAAGAGATAAAAAAATGTGTGTTTGTACCTATACTAACTTGGGTCTTGCAATGTTAATAACCAAGGATTCATGAATCCAAATAATATTATGCTTTTTAAGAAATCTTACTTTGAATTTTGACATTTTTTTAAATAAAGGTATGCTTAACTTTTAAAAATTGAGGTAATTTAAAACTATAAATAGTAGAATAATGTCTAATATATCTATAGTGAAAATATATAAGTTTAGTTTGATTTTTTTATAACTAGGAAAATAATTATATATATATACATATTAGTCTTATTCTTCATTACTACTTAAACTAAAATAATTTTATTTTAATTATTTTTCCTAAAATTTTTTCGAAGATAGATTTTTACATTTCCAAAGACACTAGAAGAACAAATTATAGTTTTTAACTAATTTTTTATGATTTTTTTATAATTATCTATATAAGAGAAAACATATTTTTCATTCATGTTTTTAGATCTTAAATGTTCTTATTCATTGAACATTTTCCACTGATAACAACATTATAAAATTATCTAGGATTTTTTCTTATTTTTATGAATTCATATTTATCTTACAACATGTTAAAATATTAATTTAATTCCTCAATGGATTAGTTTTTAGTTTCAAATTAAAATTCACTTTTCTAATAATAATCTGATTTTAACTAAATTCCATCCTCCATAAAACACATGTTAGGTTTTTAATTTGATATTTCCACTATATATTCATAACATGAGTTATGACCAATGTCTTATAATTCACTCTAGCCAGCCTTTATAGATTCATTTTTTTTATTCCTATTACTAACCTTCTCGAAGAACTTATTTTTATCTATTAGTTGAGGGAATTCATTATTGATATGTCAAATATTGTATCACTCATAACAACATATTCTACAAGTTTATTAATGTCTTTTTTCTTTTCATGTATTTATTTAATCATATTCTTATATTATTTAACATTTTTTAACTTCATATAAAATTGATAATGTTTTCAATTGGAACTAGAACTGTTTGCTTCATCTTGAAAATATGAGTTTGATGTAGATTCTTCTTTTAAATTCAACTAATTATTTTATGTTGAATGATTCAAAGAAATATTTAAATTATTACAAATATTATGATATCTAACCCAATATTCCATCTTATCCTCATACATTATTCGAGTCCGAATAAGATAAACTTTTTAAAAACATTGAAAACAATATATTACCTAAGGGAAGGTGAAATTACACTCTATTTGGTTGACATAACTCCAAAAATATTATGATCTTGTTCGGTTTTATAAGAAGAAATTCATAAGGTAGACACATTCTTTGTAATTCATCTGAGCTATCAATTCATCTATATGATTCTCTCACCATCAACCATTCTGAATATGTCAAATATTAATCTTAAATTATTTCACATTAGCTATATACATTATTAGTACCTTCATAACTACTAATATTTTGGTCACTATTTAATGTGCTATAGCACATTGAAAAAGTTGATTGAGATCATCATGTCCTAGTCCACATATGATACTATTCGTGGATTTTGGGATTAGATAATAATCATCTTCTATAGTAGCATCCAATTTTTCCAAATCACCTTCATGAATCTTATAGAGATGTATAAATTTCATGTAAACCTCTTCACTATTATTTTTCTAATATATAATAATCAAAGCCTTATAGAATCCATAGTTTTCACCATTGAAATATGGTTCTTGATCATAGAATTACACTCTTTGTTACTAGAAATTACCATGTCTATATCTTTAAAAATAAACTAATTACAATTGTGAAATAAAAATTAAAAACCATGATACCAATTGTGGGTTATAGGAGTTTTGAAATGACTCAAGAGGGGGTGAATTGAGTTATTGAAATTCACTTCATATAATTACATTCTCAGTCAAGGTCTTTAGGTGTGAGAACTTCAGATCTTCTCTTCTCAAAAATATAAAACATAACAATATTCAATAAGATAAAGATATAACACGGGGTATATATAATTATTTTAGGATATAGATCCCCTAGTCCCCTCCACCGACCCTATACTCATTTAGTCTAGTGATTTCCACTAGACCTCCCCTTTTTATATAATATACCTAGCATAGTAAAAGTAGATGTCACTTTATAAACATGACTATGACATTTATATAGGAATTAACTTTACAAATCCTAATAATTACCATATCACACTTGATAAAATATGTTGTAATTGTTACAAAGATTGAAAATAATGGATTGATACATGTTCAACAAAAAAATGTAACAAAAATATTCATTTTAAAATAAATATCCCTATAGTTAGAATATCGTCAATGAGTAGATCTAGGGGTTCTTCAATTTCATGAGATAGACTTTAAGGAATTGAAATATAGAATCTAATAATTAGGTCATATAGTAGATCATGTTTATTTTTGCATGTATCTAAGTACATTAATCTAGGTTTTCTCATTTTTATATCTCATATCAAAGAATTTGAACTTATCAGACTGGTTAATTAAAATAGTTATGTTAATAATCATTCTCCGAATATATAGTGACAATACCTTAATTATCACGCTTCCTTCTTCCCTAAATATAAAAAAACCTAATGCTTTAGGTTATATTGTCTTCTTTAGGAATTTATCTTTCTATTCATGGAAATATGAACTTTATTTAAATTGTGCATCCCTTATTTGGATGAATTATATTCTAATACTCATAAATTTATATGTTGAATTTAAAAAAGATATGGTAATGGTAAATAGTCTATCCAAGAGATACTTTGACATTGATAATGAAAATTCATCATTAATAAGATAATTTTATCTATGTATGATAAATGTCTTGGAATCTAATTTTTGTAGGATAATTCAAGATTCAAAATATAAATTATCTTCGATAAGATAAATTATTTATTTTCACATTTGAATTTCTTATCATGTAAAATAATTTACCAATAATGTTTTTTTGTTATTTTAAATCAAGATCCTCATAAGATAGAAAAATTACCGGAATAAACATATTTTTCTTATTTTTGAGTATGATTGAATTCCATAATATAATCCATATACATCACAAGAATCCATATATTCCATAAGATATTTTATTTTTACAAAATATATACAATATAAATTCCATTAAAATAAACAACATTTTAGTGCATGAAATTATATTTTATGTAAGAGAATAATTTAGAACATAAGATAAATTAAAGAACATAAGTGAAAATAATTGGGAATACTATGAAATATAATGATGTATAAGAACTATATTAACTTCTATATCCATATAAGAAAAAATCATTCAGAAATATTATGATAAAAACCTACAATATTGAAACAAATTCAGAATATTTTAATCAGTGTGAGATATATTACTATATAAATTAAGATAAACATATTCAAAAAGTAAATGATAATTTTATAAGAATACAAATATTTATTATTATATGAAATTTGGTGGAACAACATACATATTTCCTATAATCTGGGCGAGGAAGTAACTCATAATATTAATTTTATTCTCTTATCTCTAAGTTTTGACTATTAGGTGAGTAAATTATTATTCCTTATAATTACTATTTTCAATCATCCATTTATTCATGTCTATTTATTCTTAGTGTTAAAACATTTTATCCTTTTTACCATAGAGAAAATGATAAATTTGAAGGAAAAATTGAAACCAATATATTATTGATTTAAATCCTTCTAAAATTTAGAATTTCAGTTATCTTTATAAAACTAGAACCCCTAATTTGGTTAACTATATTCTTTTGACTAGATAAATATGTAATAAAGACATAAGAGATTATATGGGGGAAAATATTTTTGTAGACAAGTTATTTTTTATCAATTAATTTTTCCCATTTCTAGAGGAATTTACTTTTATAGAGAATGATTAATTTACTTATTAGGGAAAATAAATGATTTATGTGTGTGAAAATTTTAATTGGAATTAATTTGATACATGTTTTTCATATTGATATCAAATATCACTGTATTAATGATCAGGTGGATCATCATATTTTAAAAGAGGATTTATTTCCAAAAAATGTGAAAATAGATTAGGTGTTTAATAAATCATTTTAGAATATTGATTTCAAAAATTTATGTTATTGATATGAATTAATCATAATTCCAATCAAGACTAAGTTATAGTGAATTCATCCCCTTTCTCAGTTTTTATTTGAATTATTTTCTTAAAAGTAGGGAAATTACATTAAAAATCTTTTTATGGTTAATAATTTTTGTATTTAAATACAAAATTTAATAGCGGATAAACATATTTTAGTTCTAATATTTTAATGTGTGTTTTAGCTAATAGGGTAGAAATATCTTATATGAGGGTTCATATATCAAGATATAGTTATTGAAAGGATAAATGTGTGAATTCATTATATGAGTAAGTGAGTTATATTTTATTCAAACAATTCTAGTAATTTAAGTGAGTAATAATTTGAATAATTTTTATAGGGTTTATGAATAGTTTGGATATACTAAAAAGGGTTTATTCTAATGTGCTAAAAGGATTGAGATAAGTTAATTTTTTAATTAATATCATGTGTTTTATGATCATAAAAAATATGGATGTACGTCAAAATTATAGGTACACCATGCTTTTATTATTAAATGTCTTTTTCCATAGTAATTTCACTAATTTAGGATTAAAATTAATGAATAATAATTCATTGATAATTTTTTTTATTTTTAATTTAATTTATGTTCAATGTATTCCAATAAAATTAAAAGGGGTAGATTTTTTATCCCAAATATGTTTTTGAAGGTGATGAGTTCATGGGAAATTTTTGAATCCAAAGAAGTATTTTCAAATATCTGTAATTGAAGAAGAACCTCTAGTAATATTATGTTTTTATGGGGAATATGTCTTGGCGAAATGAGGATTGGATTTGGTTAATGTGTAATATTTTATATACATAAATAAATCATACTCAAAATAATGAGATTTTTTGGTATTGCATTTGAGGTAAAATATATTCCAATGTTCTGCAGCATTTTAAGGTAATTCAAAGAGATCTAAGGATGTTTTGTAAGGTCTGGAAGTATTGTTAAAGTAAAATATCTTTGGTCTGAAATCTCCGAAAGTACAAAGATACTTCTAATAGAAATTTTTGACATCAAAGTACATAATTGGATATGGATGAAAACTTTATAGGATTTGTCCATGACATTCTAAGATCCATCATGGGCAGATGATATAGAAAATATAACAATGTCAAGGCTTTGTAAGAGTCATGAAACACTTCATAAATATCATCTAGATCTCATAAAGATGATTCTATTAGTTTATAATTATGGTTATATAACATCATCGGAAGATTACCGACATCATAAGGATGGGAAAGAATTTTATAAGGTTCATTTACAACTACATAAGACTTATTCCATTACATCATAAGGACTATTAATGATATAATAAGAGTTGTTTCTGAATAAATAAGAGGCATTTAATATTTATAAGGATGATTTTATTAGGTTTTTAGTATTACTAATAAAATTTATAAGATTGATTTTATGACTTCATAATGATAATTGTAGATGTTTTTCTGATTCATTTAAGGATTCTTTGAGGATATAGAAATGGTGGGTAAATACTAAGAACTTCATAAGATTGATTTTATTCTTACAAAAATCCTCATTCAGCATAAAAATGAAAAATTAATGGTTCCACATTGTAATTCATAAGCATCATTTTAGTTATATGAAATAATTATCTTAATTATATTGCAAGAGAAAAAATATATTTCATTGGAAAATGAAATTTATACGATTTATAGATTAAATAATCATAGGAATTAGAATATTAAAATGTTGAAGTTTTTCTTGTTTAGATTAAATATTATTGGGGAATAATCGGATTCATTAAAAAGAAAGATATGTTCTTATTTAATGAAGAATATAGTTTCACTTTGAGGGAAGAAGATGTAAATTATAGTTAATGATAACTATTTCACCATGTCACAATTCATATTGTAGCCATATGATGTTATAGATAATATTTCAAAGAAGATTAATGAAGTGACAATAAGAATAAGAAGATGGGAGTAGTTAAAAAAAGTATATTTATCTATTTTTAATTTGACATTCAAATTTCAAATATGAAATTTTTTTTTTCTAATGAATAAAATATTTATAGTGATGTGAAAATATACATGTAGTGATCAAAAAATTTACTGGTGAAATTTCATTTATTGTTATCAAATTCTTTCATAGTTATCACATAAACCAAAAAACAAATACAAAAAATTATTACATTTACACGGACAATAAATTTATTGATTAAATATATCCTAATGAAAGTAGAAATTATAATTGTATAAAAAATATAAAATAAGATAACTATATTATTAAATTTTTGATCTTCACCATCCCCCAAAATAGTCTCACCCACACACTACACTATAGAAAGGAAACAAAATATATATAAATAGATCTTGGTTTTTAAATTGAAAATATATGTAACCATAAGAGAAAATAAAATTTAATGAAGAATAAATGAAATGTGAGGATTTTATAAAATTTTGGGAACCTATATGACTATTACAAATTTGACCATTGGAATAATAATCGGACCATTGAAATAATAAATTTACTATTATAAATAGTAATTTCAATATTTGAATAATATGAAGATATAAAAAATTTATTTTAAGATACAAGTAAATAAATATTTTAAAAATGAATAAATCAATGTTTTTATTTTTTAAAAAATAGGTTTTTTATTTTCTATTTTTTGATAAATATAAAAATTTAAAATAAATTAAATTTTCATATAATGGGATTATAAAAAACTGTAATGTGACATTATAATGAAAATATAGTCATATGAGAATATAAATAATTTTTTAATGGGTCATAAAAAGGGACATAATAATAAAATTTGTTTTTATCAAATAAATAAATATTTTAATGAAAAATTAAATTTCTCATATATATAAAATTATTTTCAAAAAATGGTTTTCTTTTTGGAATATTCACTTAAAAAAATTTCAAGGTGCATGTTTTGTACTTCTCTAAAATTGTCGATTTTTTTGAGTAGTGAAATATGGAAAAAATGCATTACATAATATTATAAGTTCTGTACAAGAATTTATGTGACATGGATTATACATGAAACCATTACATTGGAATCATATACAATCATTACTTATACAATCACAAGAACCTACACTATAGATACCCTTGTGACAAAATAATAAACTAATGAATATAAAATAAAAAACAGCCCACTCCTCCCATTATAAATATCACCCCATGACCCATTCTCATATTACATTATAACTTATTTACATTATAAAGTATCCACAAAATCATATCCCCATATCTTTACCACATTCCCAAATTACATAGTTTGAACAAATGAAAAATCCAGGGTTCCTTGAGGGGAATTCTAATAGATGACTTCTAAAGGGTAATGTAATAACATCAATAAGTCTTTTTAATTTTTATTTTTCCTCATCATCCTTTACTAAAAATTACATATAACATAGAATAATTTAACAAGTGACTTAAATGTGTTATACTTTTATTATGTTAATAGAATATCCATCATCTTGTATCTTCTCATTTCATTCTAAAATAGAAAACTTATCCACAGCAGAGTTTGTTTACCACCTCTATAAACAATGTACATTGTTTATCTCCATTGAAATTTGGGATAGATAAATAAATAATTTTATGGATAAAAATATTCATAATTAGTATATTTTAATTTATTTCATCTTTTGAAATTTATTAATATTATTTTAGTTAAATAAGAAAATATTTTACATGATGGTAATCAAATATTCTTAAACAAACTAATTGTATAGCGATGAGGTTCAAACTAAATAAATCAACTATATTATTATAACCCATATAGATATTTAGGACTGTTTAGTTGTTTTAAAGTATAATTATATATTTTATTCACACTTATAGATTTCTTAATCCATTCCATAATAACTATCTTAAATACCTTCAAATTAATGTGACCTTGGAACCTCGAAACACTAAACCTTGGGACAGTAGAAACAAAAATCAAATCTAAATTAAATGAATATAATGTAATGTAAAATCATGATAATAAATAAAATATATTTTCAAAGGGTTTTAAATAATATTTTTATTAAATATAATTTTATTACGGAAGAGGTTTAGTGAAATTGAAGAATGAATTCATATATGAGGTAACTAATCTATCCAAACCACAATATTTTTTGAGGTTTTGATTTCCCTATATTTAACTCAATTTATCTCCCTATTATTCATATTTAAATATCTTATATTCTATATATGTATTCTAAAAATAAAAAGCTAGTATAATTCAAATTTCATGGACGGGTATATACATGTTATAAAGTTCCCCTTTATATTTTATTTCATTAAGGAGATCCTAATAAAAGGAAATTCTCTAATTTCTAGACAAATTTGAAGAATAAATCAATGAAATTTTATTAATCATATATTATTTCTAAAAAAAATTATTCTTTATGTAAAAACATTTTAACTCATTTCATTTTTAGTGATATTATTATTCCCTTACCCTCTTTAACAATTCATTATCATTTATCCTAAAACCATACACAAAGAGAATATTTCCGAATTTTTTATCCACTCCATTTTATGTATTTAATTATCTTAGATGTAGTTTTTATGTAATATAATTATTTTTTATATTAAGAAGATCCAAAAATTACTCAGTTCCGTATTTCATGGAATTCATTGTGATTTTCTATTTAGACATTTAATAGATCAAGATTACATCACACATTTTATTTCCATATTTTTATTTTGGTGACTTATGTACAATTTTATTATATTGAACACATAAACATTTACTAATTATTATGGCTGCACATTGATAAAAATACACATTTTTAGGTAATATTTGTTTCTCATGAGATGATTTGTTTGGGATTAGGTAGTAATCCTAATCAAGGGTGGGACTCCATCCACCATGTGATGTTGTCTTTGTGGTTAGATTTGACATATAATTATGTTATGTTCTATGTTACGACCACATACATTTGATTCCTTTATCATATGTTTCCTATATATTTATATCATCTCTCTTTATGATCAATCATGTACCTTTCCTCTTATAAAATCAAGATATGACATTTTATTCATATGCTATGTTTATTTATCGTGTTTACTCCCTTACTAGGGTTTTAGATCACCACTTTTTAATTTATTCCGCAGATTTTTATACATAGTTTTACAAGCTCAATGTTATTTAGGATTTCATTATAGATTCTAAAATAATGGAATTTTTTAGTCTTGATTTTATGTAATAGATACTTTTTTTTCCAATTATACTATTCTTCTGGATCAGTAGGTTGTGTTTATTGGATTATTATGTTAAAAATAATGTTACAATATGTGTATGTGGTCTAAGGCATTATACATGGAATCATATAGAGGTCATGTTTTTTTAGGATTATCGAAAAATAAGTTAGTATGAACTATATGTATATGTTCATGTGTAAGAAAACATTTCAAAATTTTGGTGACATATAGAGTTTGTGATTTCCAATAAAGTATATCAATTTATTTATACTATAATTCGACGTGTGTATGGAATATATGTTCCTAGTATTAATGAATATTAATGATATTTTTGGTTATCAACATTAATTTCACATGGTGCATGAAAATTGGCCTTTTTGCACAACTGGTTTGACACTCCTATAAGATATGATTTGAAAAATTAAAAAACTATTTTTGAACCATTTTGAAGGACGAGAATAGAATATGTATTTAGAAAACCTAATTGGAAATTTACAATTGATAACAAATATTGAGACCATGAGCATCATCTTTTTCACATACATTTCATTTTTAAGCCATTCCTTCCAAACTCATAGTTTCCCTGCCTATATGATTATTAGTTTAATTATTTTAAAAATTAATTTTACTTTTAATGTTAATATTATTGTAATAGGGTAAATCATGCTCAAATAAATGTGATATGAAACATGATGGCCTCACTAATGAAATGAATAATCTGATAGGGTAAGGTGATGATAAATCCTTGGTCGAAGTAGCTCATCATTTAATGTTAATAATAATAACTTGAATAACATGGAACACCATCCTTCACCTAAAAACCAAAATGATACTGTCAAATATTATATGCGACAATTCACATACTTTTGTAGGATCTCCTGATCATATTATCTTTGACTGTTATATTGACACCACTGAAACAATATTATCTATTCTACAATACATAGAGAAAGTGGATATTGTACTAAATGTTTATCATCTTTAGGGTGAAGCTAATCATTAGTGTACCCCGATCGAGAATACAACACCAAAAGAAAAAATCAAATCCTTTGAATGGAAACAATACAGGAGACTATTTTTTAATAAATATTATCCTCAAAATCTACATATTAATATAGATATAGAGTTACTTATTCTGATGAAAGTAGTGGATTATTCTATCGTGACTTATGATGAAAAATTTACTAGGATTATACTATATTCCTCTGACTTTGCCATCATCACTGAAAATATTGTGGATTTCTTCTTTTGTAAATTAAAGATGATTATTAGAGAATATTTGAGATTCGATACTTTTATATTTATGAATAATTTTTCCATAGGGACCTTACGGTCAATATAGAGAATATTCAATCTTTGAGTTCTTGTGGGGACATATAAAAAAATAGGAAAATTGAGTTTAATTTAGGAGAATTAATGGATAAATCCCATACAGGAAAAAGAACCAAACTATCCAAAAGTTAAAATGACACAATATTAATCTTGTATACTAGCTAAAAGGATCTTCGAGAGTCATGAAGTGTGAAAAAGATATAAATCAATATAAATATTTATAAATGGAGATGGATAATCCCATTAATAATATTAAATAAAATAAAAATCCAATCAATACACATAAAATATTATAATGTTTCAACAACTAGTAACATAGACATTATGAAATTCAATTAACTAAACCAATGGTCTTCGTAGATAGTGAATGAAAACAACCTCCAAGTCCAAGAGAAAAAGAAAAGGCATGTGTTATAACAATTATTGAGATGGATCCTCAATATTTTGGGGTGATAGATACTGTAGTTTTTCATTTATTTATAGTGAATACACTATTTTATTTTGGTTCTAAAAATTTATTAATTTTATGTATGTTTTTCAGAACTATTCAAACACCACTTTAGAACATGGGTGTTGATCTATCCAACAGAACAAAAATAATGAATTTACTATATAATAAGTATATAACTCATTCCCACTCAATGTATGTGGATTAAACATACCAAAACAATATCACACTTTCTGAAGTGTAATTATATGAAATACTAAGCATTAATTAATTTTCCTAATATAAATCCAAGATAAAATTATAGGAGTGTGAAATAACTCTCAATATCCCATATAATCCTCCAATACTATACATCGGTTTGGAAATCACCAACCCTTACACATGTAATTCTATAATTTATAAATCATATTTATTTCTGGCTATCATCATCTTATGGTGAATAACTATGATAAAAAAGAAGGCTTTTCATATAAGGTATGTACACTATGTGTTTACGGTAACACCCTTTGGATTGACTAAAACACATTTTTTATTTATATTTTTTATGAATTGAGTAATAAAGGATTATCATGGTAACATTGTGGTGGTATTTATTAATGATATATTGATATACTCTAAGAGATCCAGAGTTTATGAGAGTCACATACAACTAATTTTAAAGAATATCTGAAAAAATTAATTAGATTGATAATATAGTATGCATTAATTTTTTCACAATGATGTTTCATTTTAATCTATGTTGTCTCAAAGTATGGAATATTTATTGATCATTAAATGAAAAAGTTAGTAAAATATTTTTATACATTAAAAAATATAATAGATATTCATATTATCTTTTGTTTACTAGGTTATAATCGATGATTTGCTAATTATTTGACCAAGTTGGCCAACCATTTTCCATGTTTAAATGTATGGGTGTAAAATTAACATGATAAAGGGAACATAAAGAATGTTTTGAAGAGTTGAATAATAGGTTGATTAATGAATCCAAAATAACATTACTATCAAGTATGGAAGGATTTTTAACATATAGGGATTTATTGATGGATGGAATTTGTGGTGTTTTTTAAAGAATTATAAGCTTGTATCCTATGAATCACGGAAATTGACAATTCATTAATATAACCATCCAAACCATGGAATTGAGCTAGAATCCATATTATTTAGGTTGAAAACTGGGAGAAAATTATTATATGGTGAATTATGATATTTATATTCATATATATATACCATAAGTGTATGTTGTATATCTTATCTTGAATGGAGCTCAACATGAGTTAAAGAATATTGTTTGAACAAATCAAGGAATATGATTTCTTGATACACTACCTATCTAGAATGGAAAGCGACATGGTTGATACACTATGTATGATAGACTATATAATTTTGAAAATTATTATAATTAAAAGGGATCCTATATTCAAATATCTATTAGTGAAGAAAATGATGGTTTTTTTAAAATAAGATACATCATTTATTTTTCTCATAAATTGAAAAAACAACCATACTAGAATTTATTGAGAAGTAATTGTCGGATGATGGGTATATATAAAGTTTGATTAAAGGTGTAAATAATGGGAAATTGAAATAATTAATTTATATCAATAAAGTGTTCATTTTGGAAAGATTTTATGTGTTCCATCCATACAATAAAATATAAGAGAACCCCCACAAGAATTATATAGCTCAAATTTCTATATACGCAATTTTATCACAAATATGAAAATTAATTAAACAGTGCATTTCTTATGTGTTGGTATGTAGTAATAAATTCTGGAGTATGTGTATAATGTCTTAGAACTCATGTTGGTAATGATTTAAAGACAATTTTTAAGAGAAGCATGAAACCTCTACTCATACCTATATGACTGTGGGATAGTATTAAAATGGACACTTTATTTTTAATTATAAAGAATCTAAGGATGGATGATGATATATGGGTAATTTCTAATTACTTTACGTTGTATTATCATTTCATAGTGATAAGAGAAAATATAAAACTTAACCACTGTTCTCAACTATATATCTATAAAATTTTAAGTCATCATGGTGTACCTCTATTTGTTGTATCCAATCATGGAATTTGGTCCACATAAATGTTTTGGATGATTCTCTAAATGGATCTCAATATTGAGATAAATTTAAGAATAAACTATCATCCCCAAAATTATTGGTAGACTAAAGGTTCTATCCAGACATTAGAATTTATTTTGAGTTCATGTCCCTTTGACTATCATTGTATTTTATATTAATTTTTTTAAAAATAATAATACAATAAAAGATTCCATTTGATAATATAGATGAATCCATATGAAGCATTGTCTGAGAAGAGATTTCATACTCCAACCAGTCATGACCAATTCGGATAAAGAAATCGTTGTGACAATGGGTTTGTAGATATGATTATTGATAATGTATGGATAATTCAAGATCATATTAAAATAAAAAATAGTAGAAAAGAGATCTTGGTTGATAATCAAAATATGAATTTTCATTTCATTTGGAGGAATAATAAATACATAAAATTTTCCCCATGGAATGGATTTTTATTATATGATAAAAATGGGGAGTTATTCCCTTTGTACATTGGTCCTTTTGAAATACTAGAACTTATTAGAGTTATATCTAACCAATTGGTTATGCCACATAATATATTTAAAGTGCATGGCGTCTTCAATGGTTTATTATTAAGAAAATTAATTTCAAATAAAATTCATATAATCACATCTGAGGAAATATTGTTAGAACCTGACCTGTCATATAATAAAGTGTATTTCATGATTCTTGAGAAAAAGTAGTGTTTCAGAATCAAATAACTATGCTGATAAAATTTGTTTGGAAAAAATAAAAAATTAGTGGTGGAAACAAGGGAGACTGAACATGATATGAATATGGAATACCCAAACATGTTTATTGTCCTACATGAAACCAATTTCTATGGAAAAATTATTTAATAGGGGATAATGTAATACCTCAGACCCTACTATTGCAGGTGAACACTACATCCCAAAACTATTTCACAATTGACACTTTAAAAATAATTTAGTCACGATTATATTTAAAAATTAAAATTTTAAGAATTTAATTGGAAATATTAATTTAATTTTTTAATTCCACATATCACATTTATCAAAAAATTAATTATACAAAATTTTCTAAAATAATTTATTTTTAAGTTGACAGTAAAAAATACTGATTTTTCTACAACCATCACAATTATAAAAGTATCATAATATAATAATTATTTTTTCCATTTATTTTTATAATAAATAAATATTTATATATATATATTTTTTTTCAATGTAAATTATTTAGAATTACTTTTTTGTATTTATGTATATCATTTTGGAAACATCAGAATATTTCACTTAAAAACTATTTTTATGAACATATATTAATTTTTCATTTATATGTAACTAATTTTTAGGAATATATTTTATATTTATAAATGATGTTACATATATATTGATAAGTAAAATTTCATTTTAGGCATAAAAATAAGATTACTGTGATTTAGGTTAATTTTTGTAATAATGGTAACACTATTTTTCTAAAATAATTGTCATATTCACATTATATAATTTTTTTAAAATATAATATTTTATAAATTAAAATTAAAATTTCTTTTGTAAAACTATATATAAATATACTAACACAAATTCACTTATTAATCAATAAAAATGTTTAGTAATAGTGAATTGTGAAAATATAGTTTTTCTTAAAAAATTATTTTTCAATATATTAAATGTCTTATTATAAAAGTAAATTTTAGTATACAATGAAAATTTATTAAATTAGATAGAGGATAAATTTAGGATCATAATACCCATATTTAGAAATTTGGGTTACCTATGATTTTTAATGAATTATACATTCCATATATAGAAACATGTAACCAAGCTGTAAACCAAAATGAAAAATGTAAAAATCTTAAATTAAGTATATAAAAATATGTTTTTTTTAATTTATGGTAGAGGATTTATATCCCCAAAGTCACCCAGACCCTATTATTTCTAACTTATGGAGACATTTTACCCTTTAAGTTTATAATTATATTATTGAAAAGTATAAGGTATCAAAAAAGTTCCCTTTTTAGGTCATATAAAAGGGTCACATGTTATCCACTTCATAACATAACTATCTATTTTAATTTCTTATTGAAATTATTCCAATCAAACCTTTAATCCTATGTCATATTATTTGGACTCTTATCATTATTAGTAAGCTTAACGACTCTATTTACATGGATATTTATAGCATAAAACTCAAGATCATGGCGTAAGTACTACCTTCTTATTATCTTTAATTTATAATACCTATCTTCTTAGAATAATATATGCATACCAATAAAATGAATTAATTATAATTAATATTTTGTGATTTTATTATTTTAATGAAAAATCATTATTTTTCACTCTATCAATTTATAAAAAAAGTTACATTACTGGGTGTGGGAATACTACCTCCTCCTCGAATCTTTTTCTTCCATTTTTCTCATACCACCACTCATGGATGGTTTTACTAATGATACTAATGATTAAATAATATTTTTATAATATAACAATTATTCTAAAATTTTATATTTTCATGTTTTTTAATTCCATCTCACTCTTCAAAAAAAGGAAACCTCAATCATGAATTATGCAGTCTACTAACTCCATGAACTAACATATCTCATTTTTCAGCTTAGATTTTTATTATTTATTAATACTAATTTAAATTTGACTCCCCAAAATAGAAGTATATATATAATATCATTATTATCCTGTAATGATGATTTTATCTTCAAGTGAAATGTCTTTCATAATAATAATCATCCCTTAGTTCAAGTATGTTACTTTTGGGGTCCTTCTAATCACATTCTCAGAGGATAGTATAAAACCATATAAAGGATGAATATGAAAACATAAATACTAATATTTTTATAATTTAATAAGAAACTAGTTATGGATTAATGGATTTAAAGTGGATATATTAAGTATTTAAAATATTATTGAAATATCTTCTTTTATCACCAAAATTATAGATTTAAGCTGATCTAAACATCACTTTTAGAAAACAAAACTAAAAAACTAAGGGAATGAGAAAATAGAATTAAAAAATAATAAAAAATTTCTATTATATTACCTTATTTTGTCTTTGAATGATGAAATGGTATAGAATAAAATACAAAAACACTGATATTATTAAACTAGTTCATAACGATCATGATTACTCACTCCTAATATAGAAAATAGGTGATACCTAACGAATATACCTATAGAGAATAATAAAACTAATGGGTTAAAAATTTTATACTTACTAATTAGGTCCTAATATAGGTAATTAAGATTTATATTTTTATATACAAAATGTTAGATAACATTCAGATAATCAATATTTAGGATAATATTATACTGTATCGAACTCTTCTTTTTGAGACATGTTTTGTATTATTCATTTTATTTACATTATGTGTTGTATATACTACTTATTTGAGATGTTAAAAAATGATGATAATTTTATTCATGCAATTTAAGATCCATTTGAAACTTTATATTTAAATAATTTTTCATTATATTTTTAACCAAGCCAAAGTGTGTTTTTTCCATCATAATATTCATCGTTTAGGATTGATGTTATATTGACCACTTATTTTATTTTTTCTAGTTCATACAATTAAATAATTGATCATATTTACTATCATCCATAGAAATACTACAACATTGAATGTACCATAACCACTATATTTTTTCGATGAGGAACATTATATTACATTAAAGATGCACCATAAAATTTATTTTGATTAATAGAGGATATCCTAGATATACACACTAGTCTATTTAATGGAGATGTAAGTATTTTCAATATTTTTTATTTTATAGATAGCCATCCTTTTATTCATCTAGTTGTCCCTTAGTAAAATGTATTAAATGTCTTGTTGACTCTTATAGTGAATGAAAGAGACTAAATAAGGTGATAGGTGGGAATCAAAATTATATATTCCTCTGATGAATTTACAAATATTAGGATAAAATAGTTTGATATTTTGTGTGTACCTCTCCCCATATCAGTATAGTTTATTGGCACAAGGCTTTGGTAGTTTATTTTGATTTCTGGAATAATAAATTTTAGAAATATGAGATAAATTATTATTTTTATCCAAATTTTAATTTATTATATTGGATATAAAATTATTTTACTTTTAGTTATCTATTATATCTTTTTTTTATTTATTACTTCCTTATCACTTGTTCCATGTCTATGTTATAATAAATTCCAGTATATTCTACTTCATACTTTTCATCTAAACTCACCCTTATTTTTTTTCTTTTCCCCAAACCCCTAGATTATAATTATGTGTAATTTTTTAGGATATTAAGTAAGTGTTAGTAATGTTCTTTCAATGTATTCATATTGTATATTATGTTTTTAATTTAAGTTAATGAATGTATCTTGACTTCTAAGACTTATATAATGTTGGATATGATGGGAACACTTGTATTCTATATCAATAATGTAACGTAATCATATAATAAAAGGTTCCAGATTCAATGTTGATACACTTAGGGATATAAAAATTATATAAAAATCAACTATGGAGACTACATTCTATATTCATTTTTTGTCAAAAATAGGAATCATTACACGAACTCTCCCATTGATATCTCTATTCTCAACCACAGAAATTTGCTCGTCGACCCATGATGCATCTTTGATATGTCAGGGTGCAGCATTAGAGGAAATATAAGAAACTTGTAGAGGAATATATAATGTTATTATAATAGAAAAAATATCCTCCCTTAGAATAGAACCCAATATTATCCTTCATTTTACTAGAACATAGGTGAATTACCATGGACAACCTGATCACACATCACCGATTTGTTTTAGTCTCCCCAATAAGTTTCCTCCAACTTCCTTAACAATGGGGGCTCTAGAATCATTTGAACCAACTATCCTTAGTCATGAAACTCCTATACTATTTGATGTGTGACCAATAACATATCCATCTCTCTACAGGAATCCTTACATTCATGAACGGTTCACTAATACATTCTTCTTAGCAGATATTCCATGATGTATTCCTTCCCTAGTGTATAAGATAACCAAAAATCATTTTTTTAGAAGAAATGAATAATCATCAATGATTAAAACTTAATGAAATGATGATAAAATATATTAATCATGAATTTTTATATCTGAAGACCAAAAATCATTCCCTAAATAAGAAATGTCATTACAAAGTCTAGGAAAACACCGTTTCTCCAATATCCAAAATGTGGGTGGAATATTTTTGCATTGTGGGGTATATAAATAGGGAACAATATGAGATAATTTTCCACTATTTAAAAAAAATCACCCCAAACACAAGAGGGAATAATCACATACCACCTAAAACTTTATGCCCCATTTAAGAAACTAATGCACAGGGGCACTGCCAAACCTATCTTCCAAGTAGTTAAATGCTCTCTAGAATTGATTCGTTTCAAATATTTCACGGAAATTTCTACTTATTGATGTTATCATGGATTCAATATAATATAAAACAGATATAAACTATTGATAAAAACTTGTGGGAACATGAAATATGAAGACCTCTTCCATATTATTGTGTGCTGAAAAATAAAAAACCACATTAGTGAACATGACTATGAACTATTCCATAAAATCCAAAATGATAGAGTCCATGAGTCACATGAACATATATGGTTCATTCATGAAACTGAATGAAATGAAAATAAACCTAATAATACCATATATACATTGTAAATAAGTATTTGTAATCTCTACATCATTCACCCTTAGACAATTGTATCAATATTATAGATCATTCCTATAAAACATGGTAGATCAACTCAGTTGGTCTTAGGGATATACTATTCTATGAAGTGGGTAACAATTAATGATCTTCACTTGATTCACCCTATTGTAGTCTATACAGAACCACATGATATCGTCTAACATTTTGGTGAAATAACTAGATCTACACATGGTGGTTCAATATGCCATATAAATACATTATATATCAGACCATATACATGGTCCCTCAACTCTGACAACATAGAAGGTTCCGGCCAATAAGTTTCTATAATAATTAGTTTATCACATAGATGAAATTTTATTCTAAAATCATTATCATGTTGAGAGGGATGTGTCAAGTAAATCCAATGGGAAAACAGCCAGATACTCTCTAACAACTCTGAGACCTCCATCACCTAATTTCCCACTTACACAACAAATTAATCATACACCAACAAAAGAAGGATTTATTTTTTATTACTAACAATTTGAATAGATTTATCAGTGGTGAATAAAAAATTATATTCCCCCATATATGAAAAATAAAATCTCTTATGAAAACAAACAATAAATGTACGGATGGAATAATACTATTATATGTTAGTAATGACATCACATGGTCACATTTACAGTAAAAATAAATATACCGATGATTTAGGTTTCCCAAACAACACTAGGAATCATCAACTCACATCAAACAATCTAACATGGTCATTGAAATGTGAGGATAACATAAAGGGAATGGAAAACATGTCCAGGTTGTATCCCAATTTTTGGATAATGGTTAGTGAAACAAAGGAGTGTGAATCTTAAAAATCAAAAAACAATTGAGACCAAGGTGGATGATAAAGAGAACATAACCGAAAAAACCTATGATCACATAATAAATAGTGTTTCTATCACATTAATATGGTCGTAGAGGGTTCATATGCCTCACTATAGGGACCCTACATGCCCATTGATAGGTCTGTGTCTCTAATAGTGGATTATATATTATGTATTCCAATTTTTAAAGTCTACCTCCTCCCATATGATCATAAGACTAATGAATAGTCTACTAAACATAATCATTAAGGACTTACTACTAATAATACCTCAGAAGAATTTTCCAATGCTTTTGGAAGGATGTATGTCTACAGAAAACAAAATAAACCTCTCGGCATAACATAAACTACCATTGATAATGACCATGAGCAAAACAAAAAATCACAAAATAAAAGAACTCAAAAAAAATTCACAATAATTACAAGACCTATATAATTTCAATGAAAACTTGTGTGGCCATCTCACTATCAATCAACATATCGATAGGTTCAACAAATGAAAACTTTAATCTAATGAACTTCTCCTTAGAGGATCAATGTTGACCTTTAATAAGTGATACTTCATCTTACTCATGTGTCATCTCCATCACCTCTTCCTTATTTTTCACATTCAAATACATTGGTATCATAAATGGGTAGGATATATAATGGATTTAAGGTAGCTACTCCTAATCCTAAAATCATGTTAGGTACTCAAAATGAGGAAATAAAATGGGGTAAAATCATATATGTTCATTAAATAGAATACCTAGCTCTCAAATAATCTTGAACCCATGATAATACATACTATTGAATATTTGATTCCATCACCATTTCAAATAATAAATCAACCACAAAATCATTATAGAAGACATTACCTGACACATTAGTATGTTTTTCTCCCTAAGGTACAATATCCATCACTAATGCATTTCTTCCATTATCTAGATAACTACTTAAGGAAACCAATCATCAAATCCGGATTGAAATAAATAGAAACTAATTAACAAATCCTTTAGCCAATTCCCTATTTCAATATCAGATATTCTAACCACATACTTCAATAGGTCCTAAGGATAAATTTTTTGTAACAACCTTGGCCACTACTCATCCTCTTCATCAAGATCTACTAACCGATGGTCATTAGGGTAAGCCAACAGAACTTTCCAAACTTAGAAAAAATGTTGCTGATGGGTAATAGTAATCCCAATAAATATTAAAACGAAACATAATCCCATTAGAAATATATATATATATATATATATTCATTTAATTATTCAATTTATTAATTAAAATATCCACCCAATTCAAAATATAACTCAAGATATAAATGATTGGGTACCTCTTCTGGTTATCTAACCTGAAAAAAATATCTTTTATTAATAAATAATGTGTTAGTAAGGTCCTTTTTTGATATCACATGGAGCCCTAATATCATGTGTCTTATATAATCTTTCTTTTTTTCATCATGTACCAGGTTTTTGTAATAGTATTGCCTTACCAACCCATGAAATCCACAAAGACTTTTACTTAAATATCCAAACTATCTATTCATAAACACCGTTGAAAACACTATGTCATGGCGCCCCTCCAATGTTACACAACATTGGATAGTAGTGAAGATAATGAGCTACCCATCAGTCTTGAATCTAGGAGTCCATGGGATGGCCATCACCACCAGTGGTATATGAAATAAATATGGGAGGAATTATCCTAAACTATCATAGGAAAATTAGAAAAATACAAAAATCAAATAACCATGAGTAGTTGGGGTTTCACTTAGTAATAAGAACCCCTTAATTCTACATGAAAAATGGGGGTTTACAATCCTTTGGGCATAGGTACTGTAGTACCAGCTACACTGTAGCAACGACGAGCACTATAGTGGAAGTAGGGTATTGTAGTAGTGGAAGGTTCTGTGCACAATTATAGCAGTGCAGGTACTATAGTAATACTATTCACAAAATTGGCCTTGGGACAAATAAATGGGCCTACGGGCCATTTAATGTAAAAAATACCCATTGGGCCTTCAGGCTATGTAATGGGTCTCCCTCTACCTAGTTAAAGAGTTATTTTCTTTTGTTTAATAATAAATGAGGCTTTGACCCCAAACATTAAAAAACCCATGAAATATAAACAATCTATAGTCCCATATTGGAAAACCCAAATTGCAAGAATATAAAATAGATACAAAACATTCAAAAAAATACCCAAATATTCCAATGACTTAAACTGTAAAAACACAAACCTGTGAGACAGAAATATCCTACATGAATATCAAATTCCTCATTTTAAATGTCTTATTGACTCTTATAGTGAATGGAAGAGACTAAATAAGGTGATAGGTGGGAATAAAAATTATATATAACTTTGATTAATTTACAAATATCAGGAAAAAATAGTTTGATATTTGGTTTGTACCTCTCCTCATATCAGTATAGTTTATTGGCACAAGGCTTTAATAGTTTATTTTGATTTCTGGAATAATAAATTTCATAAATATGAGATAAATTATTATTTTATCCAAATTTTAATTTATTATCTTGGATATAAAATTATTTTAGTTTTAGTTATGTATGAAATCGTTTTTTTATTTATTACTTCCTTATCACTTGTTCAATGTCTATGTTATAATAAATTCCATTATATTCTACTTCATACTTTTCATCTAAACTCACCCTTATTTTTTTCTATTCCCCAAAACCCTAGATTATAATTATCTGTAATTTGTTAGGATATTAAGGAAGTGTTAGTATTGTTCTTTAAATGTATTCATATTGTATCTTATGTTTTTAAATTAAGTGAATGTATGTATATTGAATTCTAAGACTTATATAATGTTGGATCTGATGGGAACACTTGTATTCTATATCAATAATGTAACGTAATCATATAATAAATTATTCTAGATTCAATGTTGATACACTTAGGGATATAAAAATTCTATAAAAATCAACTATAGAGACTACATTCTATATTCATTTTTTTGTCAAAAATAGGAATCATTACACAAACCCTCCAATTGATATCTCTATTCTCGACCACAAAAATTTGCTCGTCGACCCATGATGCATCTTTGATATGTCAGGGTACAGAACTAGAGGAAATATAAGAAACTTGTAGAGGAATATATAATGTTATTATAATAGAAAAAATATCCTCCCTTAGAACAAAACTCAATACTATCCATCATTTTACTAGAACATAGGTGAATTACCATGGACAACCTGATCACACATCACCTATTTTTTTGAGTCTCCCAATTAAGTTTCCTCCAAATTCCTTAACAATTTGGGCTTCAGAATCATTTGAAACAACTATCCATAGTCATGAAACTCCTATACTATTTGAAGTGTGACCCATAACATATCCATCTCTCTACAAGAATCCTTACATTCATGAACGGTTCACTGATACATTCTTCTTAAAAGTTATTCCATGATGTATTCCTTCCCTAGTGTATAAGATAACCTAAAATCATATTTTTAGATGAAATAAATAATCCTCAATGATTAAAAATTCATGACAGGATGAGAAAATATATTAATCATGACTTTTTTATCTCTGAAGACCAAAAAACATTCCCTAAATAAGTAATGTCACTACAACATCTTGGAAAACACCGTTTCTCCAATATCCAAAATGTGGGTGGAATATTTTTGCATTGTGGGGTATATCAATAGGGAACAATAGGAGATAATTTACCACTATTTAAAAAAATCACCCCAAACACAAGAGGGAATAATCCCAGACCACCTAAAAATTCATGCCCTATTTAAGAAACTAATGCACAGGGGTACTGACAAACCTATCCTCCAAGTAGTTAAATCCTCTCTATAATTGATTCATCTAAAATATTTCATGAAAATTTCTACTTATTGATGTTATCATGGATTCAATATAATATAAATTAGATATAAACTATTGATAAAAACTTGTGGGAACATGCAATATTAAGACCTCTTCCATATTATTGTGTGCTGAAAAATAAAAAACCACATTAGTGAACATGACTATGAACTATTCCATAAAATAAAAAACGATAGAGTCCATGAGTCCCTTGAACATATATGGTTCATTCATGAAACTGAACGAAATGACAATAAACCTAATAATACCATATATACATTGTAAATAAGTATGTATAATCTCTAAATCATTCACCCTTAGACAATGGTATCTATATTATAGATCATTCCTATAAAACATGGTAGATCAACTCAGTTGGTCTTAGGGATATACTATTCTATGAAGTGGGTAACAATTATTGATCCTCACTTGATTCACCCTATTGTAGTCTATACAGAACCACATGATATCATCTACCATTTTGGTGAAATAACTGGATCTACACATGGTGGTTCAATATGCCATATAAATACATTATATATCAGACCATATACATGGTCCCTCAACTCTGACAACATAGAAGGTTCTATCCAATATGTTTCTATAATAATTAGTTTATCTCACAGATGAAATTTAATTCTCAAATCTTTATCATGTTGAGAGGGATGTGTCAAGTAAATCCTATGGGAAAACAGCCAGACACTCTATAACAACTCTGAGACCTCCATCACCTAAATTCCCACTTACACAAAAAATTAATCATACACCAACGAAAGAAGGATTTATTTTTTATTACTAACCATTTGAATATATTTATCATTGGTGAATAAAAAATTATATTCCCTCATATATAAAAAATAAAATCTCTTATGAAAACAAACAATAAATGTAAGGATGGAATAAAACTATTATATGTTAGTAATGACATCACATTGTCACATTTACAGTAAAAATAAATATACCGACGATTTAGGTTTCCCTAACATCACTAGGAATGATAAACTCACATCAAACAATCTAACATGGTCATTGAAAAGTGAGGATAACATTAAGGGAATGGAAAACATCTCCAGGTTGTATCTCAATTTTTGGATAATGGTTGGTGAAACAATGGAGTGTGAATCCTAAAAATCAAAAATCAATTGAGACCATGGTGGATGATAAACAATACATAACCCAAAAAACCTATGATCACATAATAACTAGAGTTTCTATCACATTAATATGGTAATAGAGGGTTTATATGCCTCACTATAGGGACCCTACATGCCCATGTCTAGGTCTGTGTCTCTAATAGTATATTGCATATTATGTATTCCAATTATTTAAGTCTACCTCCTCCCAGATGAGCATACGACTAATGAATATTCTACTAAACATAATCATTAAGGACATACTACTAATAATACCTCAGAAGAATATTCTAATGCTTTTGGAAGGATTTATGTCTAAAGAAAACAAAATAAACCTCTCGGGATAACATAAACTACCATTGATAATGAACATGAAATCAACAAAAAATCACAAAATAAAAGGACTCAAAACAAATTCACAATAATTACCAGCCCTATATAGTTTCAATGAAAACATGTGTGGCCATATCACTATAAATCAACATATCGATAGGTTCAAAAAATGAAACCTTTAATCTAATGACCTTCTCCTTAGAGGAGCTATGTTGACCTTTAATAAGTGATACTTCAGCCTACTCATGTGTCATCTCCATCACCTCTTCCTACTTTTTCACATTCAAATACATTGGTATCATAAATGGGGAGGCTATATAATGGATTTAAGGTAGCTACTCATAATCCTAAAATTATGTTAGGTACTCAAAATGAGGAAATACAATGGGATAAAATCAGATATGTTCATTAAATAGAATACCTAGCTCTCAAATAATCTTGAACCCATGATAAGACATACTATTGATTATTTGATTCCATCACCATTTCAAATAATAAATCAACCACAAAATCATTATAGAATCCATTAAATGACACATTAGTATGTTTTTCTCCCTAAGGTACAATATCCATCACTAAAGCATTTCTTCCATTACCTATATAACTACTTAAGGAAACCAATCATCAAATCCGGATTGAAATTAATAGAAACTAATTAACAAATCCTTTATCCAATTCCCTATTTCAATATCAGATATTCTACCCACATACTTCCATAGGTCCTAAGGATAAATGTTTTGTAACAACCTTGGCCACTACTCATCCTCTTCATCAAGATCTACCAACCGATGGTCATTAGGGTAAGCCTACAGATCATTCCAAACTTAGAAAAAAATTGTTGATGGGTAATAGTAATCCCAATAAATATTAAAAGGATACATAATACCATTAGAAATATATATATATATATATATATATTCAATTAATTAGTCAATTTATTAATTAAAATATCCACCCAATTCAAAATATAAATCAAGATAAAAATGATTGGGTACCTCTTCTGGTTATATAACCTGAAAAAATATCTTTTATTAATAAATAATGTGTTAGTAAGGTCCTTTTTTTCTATCACATGGAGCCCTAATATCATGTGTCTTAGATGATCATTCTTTTTTTCATCATGTACCAGGTTTTTGTAATAGTATTGCCTTACCAACCCATGAAATCCACAAAAACTTTTACTTAAATATCCAAACTATCTATTCATAACAACCATTGAAAACACTATGTCATGGCACCCCTCCAATGTTACACAACATTGGATAGTAGTGAAGATAATGAGCTACCCATGAGTCTTGAATCTAGGAGTCCATGGTATGGCCACCACCACCAATGGTATATGAAATAAATATGGGAGGAATTATCCTAAACTATCATAGGAAAATTAGAAAAATACAAAAATCCAATAAGCATGAGTAGTTGGGGTTTCACTTAGTAATAAGAACCCCTTAATTCTACATGAAAAATGGGGGTTTAAAATCCATTGGGCGTAGGTAATGTAGTAGCGGCGGCAATGTAGCAACGACGAGCACTATAGTGGAAGCAGGGTACTGTAGTAGTGGCGGGTTCTGTGCAGAATTGTATCAGTGGAGGTACTGTAGTAGTACTATTCACAGAATGGGCCTTGGGACAAAAAAATGGGCCTACGGGCCATTTAATGTAAAAAATACCCATTGGGACTTCAGGCTATGTAATGGGTCTCCCTCTACCCAGTTAAAGAGGTATTTTCTTTACTTTAATAATAAATGAGGATTTAACCCCAAACTTTAAAAAACCCATGAAATATAAACAATCTATAGTCCCATATTGGAAAACCCAAATTGCAAGAATATAAAGTAGATACAAAACATTCAAAAAAATACCCAAAGATTGCAATGAATTAAACTGTAAAAACACAAACCCGTGAGACAGAAATATCCTACATGAATATCAAATTCCTCATATAAACATAAAAAATATTAATATTTATTTGGGAAGTTGATATAATATTTTATTACTATTATCATAGTAAATTAATCTCTTGGAAAAATTGAAAATATCTTATTTATTCTCTTATGAAATAACAATGTAAATAACTAGCACCTACCTAGTTCAAATAATTCCCCATCCTCACCATTGATCATTATCAAAATAAAAAAAATAAAAATATTACTAAATTAATATCCCAAGAATATAGACAAAGGAACCCTATAACTACTTACCCACTATTTTTACACTCACTACTGATATAAATACATCATTTCCTTGCATCCCTTAAATTTACACCAGTGATGAAATCAACCATATATTTTGTCTCCTGAAACTAAATGTATACAACATTTTTTAGCACCAACAAATATCTTATATCAAATGTAAAAGGTATCATTGTATCAAGAATTCATAATACATCAACATCATCCCCTCATCCTACCATGTACACCCCCTCCACATATCTCATCATCCTCTAGAAGTATTACAAAAAGATTATTTTTAAGGGGGGAATAATAATAGTGGTAGATAGTCCTCTATTTCATCCCCATCCCAGATGTTATAAAGAAATACCCCAAGAATATTTGGGTTTCATTCAGATCATCTGACTTGAGTGGGGTTTATAATGAAAAATCAAGAAAATGCAATTATATAATAGTCTCACACAATCCCACACCAGTGGGTTCACAGAAGAAATACTTCCACAACAAAAATAATACACGTCTGATATCACACCACAATGTACAACTTCTAATGTTGAAAAATAAAATACAATCATCAAAAAATGGTTCAAAACTAGGTTCCATTTCATTTTAATTTGTTTACAAATTTGTCCTCAAATATTTATCAATATAGTTATTAATTAAAATTTCAATAGATGATTTATTTTACCTTTACCACATCATTATATAAGATGATATTGTTCTATTGATACTGAACTACTAATAAGGAACCACCACCTTGGGCCCCTGTATCACATCAAATACCACCATGTATCAAACAACCAAGGCCACCAAACCATAACAACTAATGGAACCAAGATTCACACAACCAATTCAAGAATTCAACATGAATGTTCTACTTTGTCTTATTGTTTAATAGATTTAATTTTTTAAACAATTATAGGGTATTAAAAATAAAACCACCACTATAAATCATAATTCCATAAAAATAATATAACAAGAAACATAAAATATAATATTAATTATAATTCTAAACTATTCATGTATTAGAGGATTCCATTCTATTTCATTAGTACTATTTTTTATCATTATTATTCTAATTCATACCATTCCCCAAAAAGATATAATAATCATGATAATATCAAAAATTCATATAAATGAAAGATAACATGAATCCCCTACCTCAAAATAATCTCTTTGATTTTTTGTACAAATATAAAGAAAGAGAGGATGAACCTTTGGGCCAGAAGTACACAATGGATCCTTAAATAAATCTACCACACATTGATGTATCAAAAAAAATAACCTAAAAAATACCAAAAACCTTTAAATACATTATATATGAATCACATATAGAAAAATAGAAAAACGTAGATAAAATAACAAGAAACATTCCAAAATCCCCAATATCATTTCTCTGAAATCCAAGTGTGAACACTAAATATTGGTTGATGTTAGGGATCTGAAAATAACATTGGGGTACCGTAATGTTTGATATGAACAATGGGAGAATGAGGTAAAATAGATAGTGGATAGAAATTATTGATTTCTTAAAAATCAAATTATTCATGGAATAAAGGATTGGTTCACATTGTGAACCTCACACAATTCGCATATTTCGAAAAAATAAACACAATATAAAAACATAGGGATGATTAAAAATCATGAATATGGCCTCCCATACTATTATATCATCAATGATATAATTAATAAAAACTCCTAAATGAAATATCATTCCATGGCCAATGATTCCCAATAAAAACTAAACATTGATATAATTTCTAGAATCATGGTTTCTTGAGTCATGAAGATACCCTATGAAACATTATTCCCAAAATAAACTAGTGGTTCATAGTGTAAATCAACATATTCTATTATAGATTCAACTAAATCTCCTTCAATACAATCATGAATTCAATATCATGGTTTTTACACCCAAGACTATTAATGTAATAGGCCGAAAGGGTTTGGGAAATTACCATCAGTCCCTAGGAGGCATTCCTAGGAGATAAATAGTAATTTAAAATCATAATCAATCCCTATGTGGTAATCCTTGGGGATCGATATCCATCATAAAATATCATTTAACCATAGAACATAATCCTTGGTGAACCTTATTCAACCAGAGTCATCGATGACCCCCACGATGTAATACTATGTGATCCGTAATCATTAGGCAGCATCACCAATCCATAGTAGATAATCCCAAGTGGTACAAAATGATATGGAGTGAGCACTAATCCGTAATTGGTTATCCTATTAAATATATAATAATTAGACTCTATGTTTATTCTATAAAGGTAATCCACGGTGACCAATAATAATTATTTGTAATGATCTAACCCCAATTAGTGATCCTGGGCATTCCATAGTAATAGACATGAATGTCAGATCTAAGGAAACCATATGAGTCCTCCCATGTATATACTTATATCATGGATAGAAGTATTTTCCTAAAAAATTATCCAATTTCATCATTACTATATGATCCTTAGGATTACAACGTTGATATTAGTTCTAATGTGAAAATCATTTTCATCACTACCAATTATATCACCCACCCACTCAAAGGTAAATAAATCATTAGGTCAAATACATCTAGAGTCCACTAAGTAACACCTTCACATAGACACAATTACATGGATTCTTCAATCACATACATATATCACGTGTCAACACTCACACAAAAGGGTAATATATCCATAAAAAATATGATGATTAACATATAAACTAACTGGCCTTATTATGAAATAGTTATTGGCATCATTTTCATGACATTGCACAATTCCCATCTTGAAACCCAGGTCATCTTAGGTCAGCTCTCTGACTCAACCCATCCACAATATACATAGGGAATATCCACCCTGTGCCAATATAGTATTTGGATGTAAACACAATGCTATGGGAATCTCAACAATCCAAATGGCTATAAAACATCTTATGGTTCACTATAGCCTTATATGGATACTCGATGCCATACATTCATATCCCTATACTCAAAGGATGATAGGGAATGTATATTACATCCATCTATATTACGTTCCCTTTTTAATTCATAAGGTTACTGTTGAATTACCATTCACCATGTACTTATAATCTATGCCTCAACAATTTGCGACCAAGGGAAACAAGAGAATACACATGGGTCCATTATGCTTTTAGAACATTTTTTAGTTGAACCATATTTTACTTTAATTAATAGAATTCATTTAATTAATGGGTCAATTTTACATGTGGGTGAGAGAAAATATCACATATATATAAATATAAAATATATATATACACAAGGAGTATGATCTATGGACCACCTACCTCATTTAAAAAGAAATTTTCTTCTCAATTCTATAGATCAACAACTTTGCCAATTATATTCCACACCTCTTATATTTCCAAATAGAAACACCCACCAGAATGATGCCCAATATCATTATTTACATCAAAAATATTCATTTATAATTAATTAAATGAAATAAAATTATATTCCAAATTTAATCTAATTAGGAATAATGGACAAATAACTCACATGAACTCTTGTTTCTCTAAAACTGTAACCACTGACATATCAAAATCCCATAGTATTCTCCTGACAAATCAACCCAAAAAATATTTCATATAAAACATATATTAAATAAGAAATATCATTTAATATTGGAGTATTTTTAAAAATTAATAGGTAAACTGAACTTTAACAAAATGGAATGCGTTAGTGTGTGGAAATCATATAAGGATTTCCTCTGACCAATGCATAAAAAATACCCATCATTCTTGAAATAGTTCACCATGATATAGTAAAATAATCACTAAAACCCATACTAGAGCATATCTACATTAAAGGAAATAATAGAGTAAGAATTTAGGAAAGAAATAAAAATCACTTCAAATCACTCAAGAATCCCACAAAAAAGAACATTAAACCATGGAGAATAGATATAGGAAGGGGTAGTGGTTGAATGACTCAGTGGGAATAAGAAGGAAGAGAAGAGAGATCAGGGAACTAAAAAATTGAAGGTGAAAATAGGGTTTTACACATTTTAAAACCACTCTTCTTAGAAAAATCACATTCATCATGGATTGAATGATGTCTTGGTGTGCCTCAAACCATCCCCTGGGTTTTCAACATTCCCAACGCCACACTCAAGGACTCCTTCCATCCTTCCATCTCACTCAAGGTCCTCGAGACCCGAGAATAGTCTTCCCTATATTGCATCCCCCTCATTTATATTTATTTTTCATTGTGTCTTTATTTGGAAAAAAATACCATTGAGTAGGGAAAACAACATAGATGGTCTCAATTTTACTATACCTTAGTTCATCACTACATTTGATCAAATTCATAGTTCATGAACACTATATAGTGGTAGGTTTCACAATCACAACATCCATAAAAAAGATCCACACCATAGTCCATCGAATTCCAACCATCACTATGGGTTTCACTATAACTTAGTACTTTTATTGGTGGACAAACTATCACAAAAACGATTGAAGCTCCCCCTAAATTCCTTATAAATACCACTTAATAACCCAAAACACTTTCTAGACCTCATTCCATTTATTAAATCATCTTCTGAAGACGTCCATACACATTTAACTATGAACATATCAAAATTTATAAAAAATAAACCCTCACTAAAAACTAAAAAACATTCTACTCTAAAAATAAAAACCCATATAGGTGTTGTTTTTTATATCCTCCTCACCATATAAGTTATCTTCCAAGAGAATCTTCTACAGCCTTTAAAACATTTGAATCAACTTTTTCATATCATCCATTCATATCCCACTTGTCAAATTCTATATCAACTTTCTAAGTTATCTCCCATAGTATAAATGCAATCCTGAGTTATTATATTCATTAAAAAATAATAACTCTTAAAAACCATTAAAACATAGAGAAAATGAATAATTATGACAATTTGTCCCATGAAACTAAATATCCACCATAAAGGCTGATGTTGATCTATAGTGATCCCCAACCTTATAATTGACAAGTGATACAAATTTATAATACTCCGATGACATGATAAGTGTGGTATCAACATCATCACTCCCAATACAAAATTAAAAACACCAATTAGATCATGTTGCCACTCCCTATATGAAATTAATACTAAATTAGATTCGTATCTATAACTCATGAATAATACAGAATACACCATATTTTCCTCATTAATCTTGTTAATTTAAAATACTCCCCTCTCATGTTCCACACAATGCATCTGATGTGGGTTTTTACCAACCACCCACATCTACATAAAAATTCATCAGTTTTGCCTCATCTAGAAGTTTATTCTAAAAATACATTGCAAATCCCATTGATCTGCTATAACATCACCCATTATCAATGAAATTACTCCTAAATGTATCCCAATAAGATAAAAACACCAACACCATTAAATTAAACTAGCTCTTTGTCTATTTACATAGACTGATCCTTAACAAACCGAATATGTTGATATACACAATGCGAAGCACTAACACATTACTAGTCCATCTTATGCTCATATCACATCATGATCACCACAAACC
Source organism: Viscum album (assembly GCA_963277665.1). NCBI lineage: Eukaryota > Viridiplantae > Streptophyta > Magnoliopsida > Santalales > Viscaceae > Viscum > Viscum album. Next base: position 2,007,056,411 of record OY728152.1, read on the forward strand.
TTATTTATATGTAAAATTTATTCTAATTCCTCCTATGAATACAGGAAAAAATATTTGATATGTAATAATATCAATCAGATTCCTTATTTCACTGACTTCAAAGATCCACCTCGACTATTAAAGGATAATACACACCACATCTATGACCCTACTATCATGGTGGTTGTTCCTCCATAACCAATTCTCCATCCATTAACTTGAATGAGGAATGGCTCTGGACATCCTACTCTTACCCTAGAAATAACAAAAAACATTAATGAACACCAATTCATAGATTATATGAATTTCATCCTCGACACCCCTTAAATTTCATCCATGGTGTTGGTCACACCCTCAAATGGTCAATAGTACACAGCCAAACCACATGTCTTCCTTTATAGAACTTTTTTGGAAAAAATTAGCAACAAGCAACATCCCCATGATTCTCTAATACTAAAATAAAAGGAACCCTCTCTTTTTGACCATATCATGACACCCTAATCCATTTCCAATGTCTCCTCTCTATATATAGGGACACTTCACTTTTCCTGAAAAACTCTTGATAGATAAAGCCCATAATTACTTCATTAAACCAATATTCCCCATCCCACTCACAATCACTCACCAATATAAAATTCAATTGCACCATGAATCAACATCATGTGCTACCTTGATCCAATCTAAAATAAATGGTTGTACACTCCCATACCACCAAATCCCAAAATATGACCCATGATACCATAATTTATACATCATCGAACCTAGAATAAATCATATATAAAACTATCCATTCACCTCGATATGTCAATATTATCCATATAGAATAACCCTTAGTGACTATCTTCAAAACATGGCACCTCACATATCCCTATGCATATGACCTGATCACCCACTAATCAGATTTGACTAAGAATCTGTATCATCTACCCAAAATCTATTTATCTTATATAATTCTTTTATCTATATCATTGAAAATGACACACGAAATCTCCATGTTAAGAAATACTACTTTTATTTACCTCTAAACCCTACCTTGAATCCAAAATCACTAGCACTAAAAGATAATCCCATTGATAATGCCCAAGGTATCATAATTCTGAAACCACATACCTTCTAGCACCTCATGTTCCCCGATCTCACACTTGAATTATCAACATATTCCTCAAAAAACTAAGGTGCTAACAACCTGGGTTAATAATTATATCCTGAAACCCCTTTAAATTACTACTATCTCATCCATAATAACCATATAACCAATATCGTGATCCTAGTCTCTAGGCAACATGACACCCTACCTATCCCATAATAGACAGCTCATGTAAATCATATATTATAAGAGACACCTATTTGTTACCATTAAAAAGTGAAATGGAAAAACATGATCAAAACACATATATACTATTGTGTCATACATATCATAATTCACATTTCATGACATCATCTTACTATGGCATTGATCCTCATCAGAAATACATCTAAGGGACAACCGCTATATATGCCTCATCAAGGAGAAACCCTCTATAGATCTTCATGAAAATTCGTAAAAGTAGAATATAATGTGGTTTAGAAAATTATAATTACACTAATATATTATATTTTAAAACATTGTATATGTTATAATTAACACTTAAAAAACTAAAACTTGTCTTTCATGATATCAAACACACACATGTATACGAATGTCATGGGAATCCTATGTTCCTATACATGAAGCATCAACACGACCATTTTCCCTTGGTCCAGTATCCAAAAAACCCATAAATATTCACCCTCAAAAGAAAAAATGCATCACTCTAGGTTAAATTAAAATATTTTCACATCTCTAGCCACGAACAACAATTACATGGCCATCATAGCCAATAATTCATAATGAATAGGGTGTTTAGGATTCACCCATCTGATATCTAGCATAATATTAAACACATACCCATGTCACCTTCCTAATATATCCCTATATACTAATTCAAGGAATAAAATAATTCCTTCCAAGATATCGGTCAATTAATTTCTGGTACCATTTTGGAATGTCCTTATCCAGAAACAACTCACCACTATCCAGACCAGATATCTTTTAGAACCACAAATGAAAAACCCTATATGCTAGAGGCTACTGAATATGAATATGAGTTTAGGGATAATTCATTTAGTGACCATATTATTTATTAGAGTGCACTATAAACGAAAATAACCATAAATAATAAATGGATAATAAATTGAATTTGATTACACAATATCAAGAACCATTATTAATAATAATAATTAATACGATAAATTTCGTATAGACTCACAATAACGCCCACACACACTACTAGATCACCCATCGTGATGATCACATTTCACTAATAATATAAATAAAATTAATGTTGTCTCTACTAATTATTTTATTAATACCACATCATACTATTTAGTTTACACAATATATCATGTATAACCATGAAACTCAAGGCCTATTCCAACCCATAACCTGAAAGAAGTGAATTTTCTCGGATACCCATGTTCTTGGACCACCTAAGAAGGGTGTGAATACAACTCATTATGGGACCACTAACTTGATCCCCTGCATAACTAGTAAATTTAGAGAATACACGAGTATAAACAAAATATAGTGCATATGTATAAGTAAATTAACTAATTCTATCCTAGGGTTATAACATAAAGACATAGATAATCCCAAACCATATTTATATATTAATATAGTGTCTATGAGCATGCGATTCCTGGGGATGATTCTTAGGAGTAAGTATTAGGTAATAAAGATGTGTTTAGCATAATTTTAATCTCAAGGAGGTAATCTTAGGTGATCAATAGTCTTCAAGAATCATCACCAATCCCTTCATGGATACTCAAAGTAATCAATAGTCATCAAGAGTAATATCCAATCCCTAAGAGGTAATTTTAGTCAATAAATAGTCATCATGTATCATCATTGGGTTTTAAAATATAATTCTAAGAGTTGAATTGTCACTGAGAATCATCATTGATGCCGACAAAGTAATACATAGAGATAAATAGTCATTTATAATCATTACTGATCCCTATGAAGTAATTCTAGGTGATCCATACTAAATAAGCATTATAAATTATCTTTTTGAAGAAATCCTAGGTGATCTATTATCATCAGGCATCATCAAAAATCCATAGGATGTAATCATTAGAAATAATAAATTATCATAAATAAATAAAGAACCTTAGGAGCTAATCCTTGGAGATCAATAATAATTAGGATCGAAGGTTATTCCTATGAGGTAGTCCTATGTGTTAAATAATAATCACCCATAAATTACAAATCATGAGAAGAGATACTGGCCACTAAGATGTATAAATCACAAAGTCTTGATCTCTGGAGAAAGATTAGGGAATCACATGTATATAAATGCATCTCAAAGGTGCGTGCATTCCTCATAAATCATCCCATTTCATCATTAAAACAATCTCATTTAGATCAAAAATCCAATCTTGGTTTTAGGGGGGCACTAATGATTATCACTACTCATTCTCATATAAACCCTCTCTAGTGTCAACATATCACTGGGGGATCTTACATATGGGGTTCCATAAGTTACCCCATCATAAAGACACTATTAAAAGGGTACCTCTATCACATACTCCTCTATTACATCAAAAGGATTCACCAATAGGTAATACATCCCTCAATCATTTGATGATTTTCAGTCAAAACCATTATCCGTAAAAGTCAATCCTTAATATCATTTGTATCAAGAGATGACACAATTCCCATCTCACAACCCATGTCATCTCATGTTAATCATCTCCCAAAACACATAAATAATGTACCAAGAGTATACCCACCCATTTAATATATACAAGAGGGAGAGAAAAACATTTCCACATTCACCAAAACAATACCTATGGATATAAAACATCTGATAGTTCATCAAATCATATTTGGGTCACTAACAAACATCCAATTAAATTCCCATATTTAGAAGTTATAAATTATCTTTAATAAGTGAATCTACATTATGTTCATTTTTATTCACACACCTCAAAGTCCAAGTACCGCATGGACTACTATTATAATCATGGCCTCATTCATTTGTGGGTGAAGAAATCAATCCAGTGCACAATGGTACATTTTTGACCATAACACTTTATTAAATACATTTTGTTATTATATTAAAAATGTTAATTTTAATAAAGTGGGTTTTTTCATAGCGGATAGTCCTCCAATAACATGTATAAATGAAAATGTATATAACAAATGAGTATATATCAAAGGGTCACCTTCCTATTTTATAAGTCATTCCATTTTAAATTCCATAGCCCAAAACCTCTTCCTAGGAATTTGCATGTCAAATCCATTTCCATCCATCCACCCCCATAAAAACAGGCCTTATGTCAAGTTACAACATCTAGATTAATCACTAATAATCATTTATAATTTATTACAAAAATTATAATTAAATTCCCAATTTAACCATTTTATTGTTAATTTCTTAATAACTTATCATTTCTCTAGCAACACTTAAACCACAACAATTGACATGACAACATACTTTTTAATTCTCCTAAAAATACTCACACAATACCATTAATATACTAAAAGATGTCAATAAAAAAATTCTTATTATTTTAGAAAAATAAAAAAAATATAGGGGACATACCTCTGAAAAAATATTGTGTGGAAATGTGGGAACATTTTCATTAGGACATCCTCTAGGTATGACCCCTGAAATCCCCATAATTCATAGATTATTCTTATATGATCTAGATAAAAAAATTAATCAAAACCTTATCTAAAACATCACAAATATTTTAGGAAGAAAGGAAGAGTAATACTAAAAGAAGGATTAAAGAAAACTCACCTAAAATCACTGAAGAATCACACCAAAACCAACACCAAACCATTGGAAATATAAGGGGGAAGTGGGATGCGGTTTACCTGCTTTTCTATGAATGGAAAGGAAGAGAAGATGGAAAAATAAACAAGATAATATAATGATAAAAATGGGGTTCCATAATTTTAAAACCACATTGGAAGAAAAATGACATGAACACATCTTGCACCATTTGTGGTGTACCTCCAAAAAGTCCTCGAGAACGGGATAAAAATAAGGCCCTACAAGGGGATACTCTCAACTCTCTATTTAAAAGAGACACTTGGTACACCTGAAAAATCAAAAACTATATCTTATCCCCATCCATACGTAATTTTCTATACTATGGATCCCTCTGATAGAATTGACTAGTGAGTGGGGACCAAAGCATAACCAACACCCATTTCTCTAAACCTCAAGATAAGACCATATCTAATCAAATAAACAATGACTAGGAGATATCGTGTGGTGTTTTAAATTGGAAAAAATTCGAACCAAATATATTATGACATAATATTCAGAATTTTTTCATTCATCCTGAGGTCCACCATGTCATGGTCTAGCCTTTAGTGGCCGACCTACTGCAACAATGGCTATATGTCTAACTAAATTCACTCTAATGTCTACTTCGGTACCCATAACAAATTCCATTACACATTCAATATCTACAGTTATTTATATCAAATATATGAACACTTAGAACACAAATTTGATCGGGGTTTCTCCGTACAAACTCCTCCCTATGACCAAAAATTTAATTTTTTTTCTAGAATTCATAACCTGAAAATTTGAATGTATTTTAAATTTGATTTTAATTTTACGACCCTAAGAGATAACCATAATAAAAAATTTGGATTTTATTTTAAAACTAAATATATAGGGTTTTCTTGAAATTCCATGTAATAGTGGACGGGAAAAAATGAATATGATATAAAAGTGTGTGTGAAGATAATAGTAGTGTGTATTTTAATAAATTTGAGGAATATTGAATGATTTTCAACATCAATGTTTAATATTTTGTATCAAAGATTCCTAAAACTAATTTCTATTCTAAGAGGATGATAAAAAATTATCTGAGAGTGTCAAATATATAAAATATAATGAAAAACTGCTAAACACTTTTTGGGAGGAGGAAAGGAGGACATCAGTTGATCATATAAACCATTATCCATTAGTTTCCCTAAACTATAATCTATTAAAAAAGTTTTATAGATATAAAAATATTTCATAAATTAATTTGAGGGTATTTTGATATAGGTAAGTTATATAAATCTCTAAATATGAGATGTAGAATTTTGATTGAATGAGAAATCAGTGTATCTTTTTTTGATACACACATCTTTTTCTTAGATACCAACATTGAGATTTTATAAAAAAGATGATAATGGGAAGAATAAATGTAGTATTACTTGAATATTAAATTATAGAAAAGATTGAGATTCTATAATATCTAGAGAAATCATACTCTTAGGAAATCCTATTCAATATGGAACTATTCTCACAACCACTAGTTCCATATATTGGTGGATAAATTATAGAAACATATGATACATAATTACTATGTAATATGTCTCTATATATAAGTATTTATTTTCAATATGATATTATTAATGAGATCCAAAACTAAATCATAGTTTTGGAGGTCAACTAAAGAATGAAAAACAAGACATAGATACTCACCATAACAGTATATAATTCTCACTATAGGGGTAGAGATAGATATTTATGATGATGATGAAATTAAGAGACAATAGAATATGGAATAAAAAATAACTTGTAAGAGGATATTCAATCCTTCTATAAGAATCTCATATTTTAAATAATATTGTTTACACATGTAAATAATTCCCTCAAGAATAAGTTGGTGTAAAATTTAGAGATGAGAGTTATATATCCCCACTAGGCTACAATGCTAGGATTTTTTATGGTATTTGGTTAGAATAAATACATTTAACATGTTGAATGTTTTTATTATGTGGTAAAAAATTTCTGTAAACAGAGTTGTTCTTAAATTGATGCAATCTCTCAACATGGTGGTTCAGAAACAAGATGTAATAACTGCCTTCTTATATAGAGACCATGAATAATAGATTTAGATGGATATTCTATAGGTATAATTACTATATGGAAAATAAAACATTATATTTATATATACGGAAATTTTTTATGGTTTGAAATAGAAACTGAGGAATGGTACTAGAAGTTTGACTCAATTTTGGAGAAAAATGATTACAAGAGAATTATTATGAACACAAGGTTTTCATTAAATATTTTTTATTGTTATTTAATTATTATTTTTTATATAGATGAAAATTTATTTACTAGTATATATGTGAGGAATAATTTTATGTCAATGAATGCATTGAACATGTTTTTTAGTCAAGGACGTAGAAAATTCTATACAAATCCATGGTATGATGATTAATCACAACAAGAGGAATAATAGGATAAAGATATATCAGGATTGGGATATTGAGAAGGTTCTTTATATATTGATCTTATGTACATTTAATGTATTTATTACTCCACATGTTACTCAATTCTAGATCACCAAGTTCATGAGTCCATCAACTAATGTGGGTAAAATAGAAATGTCAACAATTCTTTTTCAATCAACAGTTTATGGTCTAATATATTTTGTGAGGCATAATAAATATAAGAAATTATAATTTAATTTTTTTATGTTTTTATCAAATCATGTAATGAATAATTAGATAGTATAAAATGTATATTAATCTAACTCCATAGAACATCTAGTCATGTTTTATGTATTAACAGTTTAAACAAAAATATTGGAAGGATGGAAAAATATTTTTATTACTGGAGATATAGATACGAGGAAGTAAAAATCAAGATATATATTACAATTTATAAGGGGATATTTTTAAAATGTGTATATGAACCACCATTAAAGTATTTGATATTTTCTTCATTAAACATGATTTAACCACATTAAATTAATTTATAAAAACATTCACTAACACATGGGAATCCTCATATGATTTAACCAGAGAGTAATAATGTAATGTATCAAATACATAAAACCATTACTTTGTGAATTCAGAAGGTGTGGATGTGTTAAATAAGCCTACACAGTATGTCCCCCCTTTGAAATTTGTACTTTTTTAGTTTGTCCACTTGACTAAACCTATAGATTAATGTGTTCCTACAGTCACTTGGTTGTTAGTGTAGTCGATAATTTTTTTTTGAAGTCAATTCATTCATGGTTTTTTGGTTTCTCTATTGATTGACCATGTGGTTAGACAATTTATTCTTAATTTTGAACAATTAATTTATTTGGATTATTTTTTTGATCATGCAGTTAGTATATTTTTTATGCGATCTACAATTCATGATCAATCATTTTGTTTATGCAGCTAATCAATCATGGTTTATCTATTTGATTATAAAATCATTTTATTTGTTATTTGGTCAATCATTTATTACCAATATATGTATTTATAAACAATATTTTTGGTATTTTTATCGATCACGAAATTTATATAGTCAATTAAACTGGTTTCTTGGAACAGTTCATACTCATGACCAGTTATTCCTTTCAAAAATTTCAATAAATTCTTTTTTTTACAAAAAAAACACCATATTTCCTAGAATGATATATCAACCATCCATTTTTAAATAATCTATAATAAAGGGGTTGGATTTAATCTCAAATCAATTAAGATAATCATTACCTTTGAATTCCTTGGCTTTTGGGGATTTAAATGAGTAATGGAGTGAATAATTAATCAAACTATTTTAAATATTAATTTAAAAGGGAACATGACTGTGTGATTTTCCAAAAATTGGATTACTTGTATTTTTGTATTTTAAAATTTTCCATATTTCATAAATTAATGAATTTCCCTTTTTTCCATCAAGTCCGAAAAATAAATAATTTTAACTTTAGTATTTAGAGTTATCTTCAATTAACTAGAACTCATAATGATTTTAATTTCTATGTGTTTTCATTATATTATTATTATCTTAATTTATATTAAAAATGTGTAGCATCTGAATTCCTGAAATCATACATCTTTCAAATATTGGTTGTGCAGTATGGCACAGATTTATTTTCTAGGTAGGGTAGTTGATGTAACTATTTATTTTAGGATTCTTTTTAAATATAATTTTTATGTTTTTATTTGGGTGGATATTAAAGATTAACTAATAAATATAATGAACCGACCAAATTGATTTTAAGGGGATAAGCCATGTTTTTTTATTGTTTACCTGTTTTTTTAATGTTAACATTAATGATCATATTCTTAAACTCAAAATTTGTTGTCATTCAGAGGATATGACTATTTAAAAAATGTGACCCCTAAAACTTTTGACTATTTAAAAAAACCTTTAAATAAATGTTAATAATGTATATTTCGCTATCAATAAATTGTGTGAGAATCTTGAAATTGTGTGAATACACTAGTGCGGGAGATAGTGTTATATTTTTAACTACCTTATTAAATAGATGGAATTAATTATGTTAAATATAATTATTTTTCTTCAATATTACTATAAGTTTTTAATCATTATGGTTTAGTGTGATTTTTGATGATTTTATAGTGATGTTGGTGATCAGATCAGATGCACAATGTGTTACTGGATTGAAGTGTAACGGTAGATATAATGTTGTTGTTTTGATATGGTTAAGGTGTAGGGATTGTTTTTGTAGGAAATTTAATATTTTATATTGTGAGGTGAAGGAGTTTTATAGTATAATTATAGTAGTTTCCCGGTATCTATATAATAATGAAAATTTTAATGATGAAATTCAAAAGTAATGGAATGGAAATTAATTTACGGGGGGATGGAATTCAAATGTTGTAACTAAATTAATAAATCGAATGTTACCAATGGTTATAGAGAAAAATTTGATTGAATGTGGTTAATGGTTATTTTTCTATGTAACAAAATATAATATTAAATGTATTTACTTATAAGAAAATTGTGGTTGCTATTAGGATTATCTATCAAAAGGTTTAATACTTATGTAAAATAAAGGAATTATGTTGTGTGTGTGGGGAGAATTATTATAGTGAAGTAGATTTAGTGGAGGAAATTGTTTGGGTTTTATATTTTGAGGTGTTCTGGTAGTGATATGGGATTTTATAATGTTGTTTGATATAAACCCTTAGTCTTTTTATTCTATGATATCATATGTAATTTTATTTCCCTGTTTTTTATTTACACACCCCACCCAAATCGAGTATGATATATTGAGACCCAAAGTTTTCATTAGGGTGTTTTTTATAACATATAAGATGGTTATGGAATTAATGAATGATTTCCCTTATTCACTAATATTCCATCTATTCTAGTATATGGAAGAAGGTCATAATTTGGGGAAAGCATCAACTAAGGATAGTATAGTTGGTTGTGATTCCAGTTGATGAAGTTATATACCATGTATTGGGGGTCCATTAAGGTTGTATGAGGGAATATGGTAGACGATTTCCATGGTCACAATACCCCACTTCCAAGGTTTTGTGTTTGATATTTGATATTAAGGTGAATAGGTGACTTATAATGACGTGATGTGTGATGTGTGGATATTAACAAATGTTATTAAGATATGTTGGTCCCACATGAGGATGTAGATGGTTGGATTATGAACCAACTCACATAAAGAATGGGTATATGAATTTGTTGGTATAGTAATATGGACTTACATGATTCAAACATGACATGTTAGACAAATTATGGGTTCGGTATTTGGGTTTCCACACAACCCACATTAGGTTGGAAGGGCTGAGAGAATAAGATGTTTGATGTTGGGGGCATGAGAGAAGAAGCTCATTGGGGAATTTGATATGAGAAAATTTTATCTATTATCCATTAATATTATTTTAATACCTTTGATTTTTAATTTGGAATTTCATCCTTGGTGAGGTGAGGAAGGTTTCTTGAAATATTTTGCTTCATATTAGTTATGTTGTTAGTTCATTAGTGAATTAGTAAACTCGGTTTAATTTTTCTGGAGATCCCTAGTGTGTAATCCTACTGTGTAAACATGTTATGATTACCCTACATATATAAAAAATTATAAATTATTTTGGAAAATTTTTTGTGAATTTTTTTGAATGTGATTGCTAGGGGAGTTTTTATTAGTGTTTGAACTTATGTTTTGTTTTGGTATTTTATTTTTTTGATTGATTCCATTTGACATGACATGCATTATTGTTTATTATTTTATGTTATATTGGTTTCTTTATATGAATTATGGTTGATAAATGATATCCAAAATATATGTTTTAATTAATTTCATATTTTTATGGTAATTCCTACCATTAATTGATTCATACAATCAAGGAATATCACCTTCCCAACACATATTTGAGGCAGGATTTTGGGGTCATTCATTCTCTTAAATTCCTACCCAAGAGGGGTAAATGTTGGTGTGGATTCTATATATTGTGGACTAAAATCCTTTGATTGAGAGATTGGATGGATCTTAGAGTGGAGAACTTTTAGGAATGATTGTTTTATATAATAACCTGAGTTTTTATGAATTATTTTATGAATAAATAAAATATCATTAATATAATTTATTACAAACAACACTGAGTTTCCATGAATTACATGCACTATTGAGTTCTAAAAAATAGTGATATATTATTAATATTTTTATCAAATGAGATTATTATAATCTATCTATTAAAAATAATGATAGGAATAGTAATTAATACTTTTAAATATTATTTATACTAGATTTATATAAATAGAACATATTGATAAAAAAGTACATAATTTTTCAATAAAGTCATTATATGTTTGAAAATACTATTTTCTAAAAAACATTTTCTATTTTTTTGTTTATATTTTTTTTAAAAAAATTAAATTAATTTTTTCATCATTTTGAAAATTAATTCAATAAAATAAACATAATTTTTGAATTCATCATGTCAAAATTTTCTTAAGGTTAATTATTGATATTTTTATGAAAAGATTATTTTTTTCACTCAATATGAAAAGATACTAGTTTTTATTAAAAACATATTTTTCATTTAAAAATTTTAAAGGGATAATTTTTGTTTTAAAAATATTTTAAAATTAAAATTACATATATTATATATCAATTATTATAATATAGGTTCATTTAATAAATATCATTTTTAATTTTTGTATACAAAATTTTAAAACATTTGATCATATTCTCATTGGAAAACTGCATTCTCGTTTCGATTATCGGGATTATTTTAAATTAATTTTTTCTTATTATGTAAATTGAATTTATAATAATGGATTACATATTTTTAATAATAAAATTATATGTTATCAAATATTTTATATATAATTTTTTACCATTATAAATAATAAAAATAGTAAAAAATATTAACCATAATTATGTTGAAATGCAGCTTACCTGAGGGTTAAACTAAAAAGATGTGGGAAAACAATGACCTTATACATTCCAAAAACAATTTTTATGGACATATTTTGAACTTAAATATTATATTATATATAATTTTACATCTTTTGGCCAGTTTTATGAAAAAAAACATGGCTATTCCTTTTTATTTTAAAAAATTACAAGTGTGCAACTCACCTCAGTTATATTAGACCACCACCTATAATATTCTATTAACACATAAAAAACCATTGGTTGGGTAAAAACTATATAAAAAATTCCCTAACTCTATTTTACCATTCTATAATCCTTATTGTTTTATATATCAATCCTAATAATACTTTTGGTGAAAACAAAAAAAATGTTTTCCGAAGAATATATAACAACCCAAATAGAGAATTTTATTTTATTTCATCCTCAACATCCTAAAATTATTATAAAATTTTTTATATAATAGCATCATTATATTAAATATATTGAAACTTATTTTTGTTACCTTCATAAGTTACAACCATTTCCTCTACCATCATATGGGATAGTAAATAACTATTTATGTTTATGACAGACTATCACCTCAGGAACTGATGTAATAGATTTCTACCAGTACCACTTAATTATTGATATAATGATGTAATAAAAGATTATATGTGATATTCATGATATTATTATACATATTTAATTATTAAATCACATATATATTCATTATTTCTATTTTTGAAAATATGATAATGCCACTCACGTGTACGACTGACTACCACCACGCGAAGTAATCCGATTCTTTCATGATTTACATGAAAGTTATTAAAGATGGGTTTAATGAAAATATGTTATATATATATATAATAAATATGATTTTATAATATTAATATATTATATACCTTTATCTATTTAAATCGTTAAATAAAATAGGACCAATATTTATGCATGTGTATGGCCTACCATCTCTATAAACGATTTATTTCATTTTAAATCTCTAACTCTTATGAACTAAACTAAAATTTTATATACTGAATATATATTAAATCTATTCCATTGTTAATATTTTTATTATTATGGATCCACAATCAAATTAAGATGACCAAAAATGAAAAATAAAAAAAAATGCAGGAAAAACAAAGTAGTTATTTCCCGATACATGACTTTAACATGGAATTAATAATAAACTGGTAATAAAATCCGATAAGAAAATTTTATTTGGTATGATATAAATACTTATAGTTATATAATAAATTTATTGGAAACTTTCATTTATTATGAAGGAGTTTTTAGTGTTTACGAAGGAAGTCGATACTTAAGGTAAGACTTTTTGCCTCAATTTTACTTCAAAGAGACATATGTTATGTTCTACACCTATCGTCTTCTATAAAGATTATATATAACCCATTTTACATGTATGATAATTAACTTAATTATTCTATTTATATTTTATATTTTATTTAATAATATTTCTTCATTGGACATTCATTTAAATGTTATGAATGTGGTAAATATCATAGGTTACTATCTCATCATTTATCAAGATTGTTTTATATTATGTTTTTTATGTTATAATATTATGATCCACCTATCAAAATAATAAATATTAGTATCATATGACTATAATAAAACTATACATCTTTTTAATTCATTTTCCTCTATATATATACTCAATTGTTCAAAAATAATTTTCATAATCAATACTATCTTTATTACTCTCTTCTATCAAAAACCTATTTTCCTTCCAAAATCATGTATTAAAAGTGTTTTCAATGATTTTTTACATACTCAAAATGATTTATTTAATAAATTGTTCCTATTTTTTTATTTTTCATAAATTTTTTTGAATAGAATATACATTTAATTTTCCTAATAATTCTTGTTTGTAATTTACCAAAAATATAAAAGGGATCTTCATTTTAATCTGTACGACATTAACAGAATTTGATACTATCATGAAACATAATTGATTTGAATACACCATTATATGCATCCAATGTTTATTTCAATGAAATGAATTTTTACAATTTTTTATTTTTATTTTAAGTTATTTTCAAATTTTAATGAATATTTTTCTCAAGAAATATTTCTAAATAATAATTTAAAATAATTTTCCATATAAGATGACATCAATTGTTGTTACCTACACCTTTATTGAGATTTTTCCAGGGATACAATTATTATTATTCTTCTGAATAGTTTAATTCTAGAATGGAATGTTTTTTATGAAACCTTTTTATATTCCATGGGTTATACTATTATAAAATTATTAAGAAACCTTCTTCATATCATGGGTTGTTTTGTGATAAAATTAAGAATATATTTTGAAACATACCACTCTTTCATAGGTTATAAAATAAATATTTATATATAAACCTTTTAATTTCATAGTTTATGTTTCGATAAATTTTTTTATTATCTTTTATAAAATATAAGTATGATTTTTATTATGTCATGGGTGTGACATATATCTCCCTTTGATAAATAGGGTAATGATTTATATCTACTGATATATAAAAGACTCTAATAGGGGTTAAAATGGGTTGATTAAAGGATTTGTTAGAGTATAATGGTCTTTGTGTGATCCTTGAATAATATGATGATTTTGGGAGTTATCCTATTTTACTATGACAGAATTGGAAAGATTCCATGACTATTATGGAAATTATTTTCTATTCTTATGGGTATAGCATAATTCTATGCCTTATTCCAATGTTATAATATCTTGGATCATATTATTTAATTTCCTTATGATTAAAGTCTAATTAAATGATTATCTTTATGTTATGATTCATATTTCTTATCTTCAATATCAATGAAATGGTTTTCATGTATTATGATCATGTTTTCATTCCCTTATGTTCAGGTTATGCTTAAATATCTCACTTCCTTACCCTTACAAGTATTATGAGATAACCCTTTATTATGTTTCATATCCTTAGGTAATAAAGAAATGTATTATGAATTATTTTCTTAATATGGGTTCTAGATATGAATAAAATAATGTGATATGATGTAGTTCACATATGAACTAATTGATTATGTTTTCATATTTCTTAAGGATATATATCTTTTCATCCCTCAGGTGAATTTATTTGTAATATATTGAATTTTCATAAAATATTATGTAATTTATATGTATAAAAATAATAAGAAACTAGTGTGGGTATCAGATGTTTGTTTAGATAGCATTTCGAAACAGTAATGAAAAAACATTAGTGAGATATATAAGGATTTGACTATGGATTATTCAATGTATATAAAAAATACATGGAATATTTTTGAAGGATAGAGATAGGGGTTTCTATAATGACCAAACACTTTCATACATGTATATTTAATCTCTTTTTTAGAACACATAATACATACACAACCCAAAGCCTAAATAAGGTATTAGTCCAGGGCCTTTGGAAAGACAGAAACAAAAAAAATTGGTACATGATTTAGATTCATTATCTCATACTCGGTTCTTCTGGAATAAAACCCTTATTAGACACATCAATCTTAATACATATCTTTATAACCTATGTTAAAATAATTAAAAAAATGGGTTAGATCCGATGCTCAGTCTGGGTAAACCGGGGAGATATGTAAACATAATCATGAGTATAAGAGTATGAAAACAAAATAATGAAAATGGTTGATCATACCATGCATATCAAATGATCATATGAAAGAACCATAAAATAAATATTCATAGTTGATATGACAATAATAATAAGTAAATAAAGAATATAATTCATGATATCACAACATAGGAATAAGACATGAAATTTGTTGAAAACACCTAAGCATATAATAATAATTTCCATAGTAGTCTAGGCATCGATGTAAATACCATCTTTGTAGTATCGGTTCATCTCAAATAAAATATTTTTCATCATGTTTAAATCCCATAACCACCGTGGTTGTTATGGTTCACTTCCATATCCATCATAGAAGTCATGGATTACTCCCATAACTATATCTAATAGTCAATGTTCACTCCCAAGACCATCTTAGTTGAAAATGTTATTCATGTATATCTCATGAGAAATAAATATATACTAAATGCATTATTGGGAGATATAGTCCCCACCCATGTCATAATGAAAACATACATATATGTTCCACAAGATCATGAAAAATCATATCATAACCAATGTAATTGAATTTTTCATCATAAACATAAAGTTATATCATAACCTTTGGAAAAGGTAAATGTTCCAAAATCATTTTATCAAAATAATACCTCTAAAAGGAAGAAAATTACTAAAACTTCATTAAATAAAGATATAAATCATTTGAAAAAATAATACGAATTGTATTAATGTACTATAAAAAATTATATCATCATAGATGGGGAAGTATTTTGAAAGATCACTTTGAACATCAATTTTCATAAAAAACTATTTTGAACATTAAACATTTTGAAAACCCTTTTCTTTGAATCCACATTGAAAACATATAATGGATTTATGAAAAATAATTTAAAACATTTCTTGGGAAAAAATATAATTTCTTTTTTGAAATAATTTTATTATTTTAATATTATACACAATTTTAAAAAGAAAACATTTTACTAAAAAATAACATTTTAAAATTTGTATCGAACAATAAAGAAAATAAGGTATCATGAAAGGATAAAAATATGTTGATGTTGTATAAGTAAAAAACATTCTTCTCATACATTTTCCAAAAAAGTCAAAAGTACCTATTTTAGGAAAATGAAAAAAGATTTATTTAAAAACATTTAAAAAAGTCATACATGAGTAAAAATGACTTCAAAAAATTTTAGAATCATAGAAAAAATATTCTAGAAAAACATTTAATAAACATGGACGTGGTTGAAATTTATACCAGAGTAAATACATCTGTATAAACAATCTATAAATATAATGATATTTTCAAATTAATACTTAATAAATTTAAAATAAATAAAATTATATTCCCCATGATTGAACTAAAATTATATGGGTATTAAAATACCATACAATTATGGTTAAGACTCATAAAATTCATTAATTTCAAATATATACTCCATGTAGAAGAAAAAAGTTTTGTGTGTGGAAACTGTATCACATAATAAAAGATGAGACAGAAATCCCTTAGCATAAGTCTGACTCCCTTTTTTTGAGTTTGATACTCTTATTATCTGAATATCTCATTCTAGATCTTCTCTTAGGAACACTAGAGTTGATATTTTGATAAGAACATAACCAATATAATGTTACTATGGAATTTGATAAGCGAAAAGGGTAGTGTATGGCTATGCTGGAAAGCACAATGTGAGGTCAAGAAGAGACGAAGGAGGTGAATTTTAATAATTGAGTTGTGTGGCACTTTTGGATTTCCTCAAAATATTAAAATATAATAATATTATGTTAGATATAAATACATAAAAATGAACCGTAAAGGAAATGAAAAATATATGTCTGACTATATCTTATCCCCTTTTTATTATTTTTAATTTTTAATTTTTTAATTTTTTAATAATATATTAATTCATTATGATATCATTATTGTCAAATTTAATACTATTCATTTAATTTGACTTCCAATACATTAAAAAATAGAAAATTAGAATCAAATTCATCCAGACATCTATAATATCTCTTATAGATCTCTTAATTTCATTATACACATTAACTAATCCAAAATATATCAAATTTATTATTATTAAAAGTAATTATTATATTTTTGTATCACTTAAATAAACTCTGTTTTACCATTTCAGATGGAATTAAGTTGAATATATAACTTATAAAAATTAAAAATAAATTTATATAATGAATCATATTTCATTTATATCAAAATAGAAATTTAGATTCATTCATAGATTAGTTTTTCCCTGCGTAGACACAAAAAAGATATTAAATAGAAGAGATTGATAATTTTTAACTATCTTTAATTTAAATAATATTAAATTTATTACCTTGTAATATATACCATTAAATAACTCAATATCAATCATAATGGGACAATGGTTGAATCCAATTCATTTGATAATTTATCTGACAGGTTTTTATTTTATTTTAAACATTATCATTTTGATTTCCCATTACTTAATCAATTGTAAATTTAAGTGTAATAACAATATTTTAAATATTAATAGGTTGTAAATTATTACTTATATGTGGTTAATTGTCCATAAATAGGAATTTTACTATTTTTTATAACTTATAATAATCTATTTCAATTTTTAAATGATATTTACAATTTTTAAATATTTTAATAAACAAGTATGTTTATAAAATAACATTGCTATAAATTTTGACACTATTCACAACTTTATCTTTAGATAAAATCCAAACATAAAGATAATTTCGAAAAAACCCTTTACGATACTCATAAAATGTCATAGTCACCTTGATAATTCATAGGGTAATTTAATTAAATCATATTATTTTTATTTTTTTATTTTTTTATATCATTTATTTAATGCATGGTTAATTAAACAATTACTGCATCATCATTGTGTCACCATTTAAGTAAATTATTTTAACAATAAAAATTATAAATAAATTATAATGATGTATATAATAATTTTTTATTTAAATTTAATATGTATAGTCAAATTTGTCTTTTTTTATTAAACTATATTAAAATTGATATAGAAAATAAAAATTGTAATATGACACTTTTTACTTATATTTAAATGAAATATAATAAATGGCATATACTTAACCTAGTTTATTAAAAAGGTTACAATTTCTACCTATGGTTTATTTTAGTTTGTTTTAACTCACTAATCCAATTAAATTAGGGAAAGTGTTAAGGTGCTGTTTTAATATTATAATATTATTTCTACCTTTAATTACATGATTTACCCATTACAGTGGAAAATAAAACTACTAAAGTTACACTTCACAAAAAATTATGTTAATCATATTAGACCACAAATTTCATATTGATTACAACCTTTTATTTTCATTTTTTCAAATTAAATTCACACAAGTGGCTAAATTATGTTTAACGCTAATCTACATACATGGTGAGAAGGTGGGTAAAAGGAAATGTTCAATGCACTTTTATATTTAATTTCAATATAAAAATGATTCTAATAACCTTAATAAGATTAATATATGTACAACTGAACAATTGTTAAATTAAAAATAAATTTTAATTAAAATAATTACTTAAAAAATTGTATTTTTTAACTATAATGCGGTGTTTTTCACTATTCTTCGGAAAATGAATCTTTTCAAAAAAATAGTAAAAATTAAAACTAAGTAATTTTGAAATTATGAAATAAAAAATGGTGTTTATTTTACCATATTATATTTGTAATAGTGTCTAAAATTAATTTTATTGTTGTTCAAAAAATTATATAAAAAGAAGTTCCTTTAAGAAAATATTACTTCAAAACATTTAAATAATTTACAAAATATTATACATTTGATTATAAATATATCTTATTTATTACTATTTATAGTACTATGTGTATTTCCTAGTTTATAACTATGTTATTTAATTAATTATAATACTTATGTTTTGTTTTGTAGAAATTCATTGTTATGTGTAACGAATGAGAAGTCGGTGTTTCCTGTAATGATAGAGTAGCATGATCTTATGTATAATTTAATCCAAACATATTTCTTTCATATAATGATAAATAAATTTCCAGTATTTTATGATGTTTAAAATATAAAAAATATTAAATTAATTCAAAAAAAAATTTACAAAATTTCATGGTGTTACATTATACAACCCTTAAAATAAATTTCATCCTTGAAATACATATTTATTATCAAAGGTTTAATACTTGAATATTTCTTTTATAGAAACTCATGTCATAAAAATAATTCTAGAAATCCCCTTTAAGTATAAAATGCTAGAAAATAATTGATACCAAAAGAAAATCATAACTATATCTCCGTATAGGAGAAAAATATATGAACATTTGAGCATAAAAGAAAAGAATAAATAATCATAGAAATTTATAATGATCATTTATCAAAAGAAAGTGGGTGATGTCGAGACTGTTAAGAATCACAAAAAAATTAAACTAATGAAATATTAAATATGGCATTGATATCATCAAAATTTTGATAACATGAAAATAATTTTACATCAAATTTTTTTTCTAATGTTTAATATTTTTCATGAGAATACATACTTACCTGATTTTAGCACAATCTCACCCCTTTTCATTCCCAATTAAATTTACTCTTCATCTCTTATTTTAGGAAATAAAGTTGATTTTTTTACTCTTTATGCAATAGTAGATTATGAGATTCATAAATTGAATGATAGGTCACTCTGTCTATCATTATCAAAACCAAAATGTCATCACATGTTATCATATATGAATAAATACACCTATATTGAGATAATACATTAACCTCACTTACTAAAACCTAATTTAAATATAAAATTTCTATAAAAGGATAACCATATGATCTTCCTAAAAGATGAAAATCCAAAACTTTAGATATAATTGTACTAAATACGCTTAACATTTATCTCAAATATATCATTAAGTATATCAATGTTTTCACCTTCCAAATAGATGAATACCTTCTCAAGTATTTTCTTCAAACATTGTAATAACTTATATTTTCATAAATTCCAACTAGCATGCTTCCATATTTAAATGATCACTGGATATATTACGTAAATCCAAGAAGTTATAATGTTTATACATCATTAAATAACCCTCTTGTAAACTAATACATAACATCATTCCATGAAACTAGTATCATTTAATTTAATTAATCAAATCCAACATATCTTTTTACAAACATTTTTATCATAAAACATGGGACATATTAAAGGTTATCTTTCCCTTAATCATGTTTTCTAAAAATATATCACCTTACCATTAAATCACATTCCTTTTTCATTAGATCAATTCAACATATCCTTTAAAATCCTTAATGAAAAACTTATCATGAAAATATTTATATATTTTATGATTCGTATAACATAATATGTGAATTAAAAAACAAATACACCTCAGTCATCCATATTTATTCTTAAACCATTACTGAGGATCCATCAACATAGTATTTCATAAAATATGAATCATGTCTTAGGGTACCTTTACCTTAATCTATCCAAGATACATAGGTTTAATATAAAAAATAAGTCAAGAACATCTCATACCTTTAACATGTCATTTGCAGTTTCCTTATCATCAATAGTATAACCAATAAGTGTACCGCCTTATTGATTCACATAATGATATTTACACTTCGGAAATAAATTTTTATATTACCCATACATTCATTATCTATAATATTCATTGTTAACCAAGTCCCATCTAGTTATAAGAATTGACTAAAGTGAGGAATAACAGTGTGATAAACATTAACCATAATATAAAATCACATAATCCTTGAAAATGAAATAAATAATGTCTAAATCATGACACAAAATTAATTAATATTTGGATACATAGGTTTATACAAGGTCATTCATAGCCATCATATATTTAAATACTTAATAATGTTTCATAAATAGTTTTTCGATTCCCAAAATCATATCCTTTGGGAGTGTCAAACTAGGTGTGAAGCAAGGACCATTATTGTGTACGGAGTTATGCTATGTTAGGCCCAATGAAACTTATTAGAGGTTTTACCCCAAGGTATATCTATTCAAGAGGCACATCCACTTTTAGTATCTAGAAATGGATATAATTCTAGGATCTAATGAATCTATCCCTAATAAAATATTCCATGAAATTTTCATCAAAATTGACTCATCTATTGAGGGATCCTTAGAGACATACCTAGATATATATTTTGAAATATTTGTAGGGATCTCCCTAATATTTTCTCACACTAGAATCCAATGTTTAACTAAAAATTTGATCTGATACCAACTATAATGACCCAATATATTGACACATAGATATTGCATCAATCATTAGTAACACTTAATACATTTAAAAAAATGTCAAAATACCGTATTAGTCTACTGCCTTTAGAAACATTGAAACATAAACACTAGTACATAATTGAGCTAAATTATCTCACACTAGGTTCTTCTTAAGTATAAATATTCTTAGGCAAGTCAAACAAAATACATACCTCCATAACCTAGGTGAATAGAAACACAAAAAGGGGAGATCTCAGATGACCTGTAAGTGTAAACAAGTGAGATATGTAAACATCATCATGAGCATAATGGTATGAGAACATAATCATGAAAATAGAAGATCAAACCCTATATATCAAAAGATCATATACTTGAGTAATGACATAAATATTGGTATTTCATAATACATGAATCATTATTAGATAAATAACACAATCCATGAAATAAAAACAATGGAATAAGACATAAAAGTTTTGGTTGACACATAAGTATATAATAATGATTTTCATAGTATTCTATGCATCACCCACAAGACCATATTATATGTATGGCAACACATTCAATATCTTCTTATTAATCATGTTTACTCCCATAACCACCACTTTATTCATGTTTCACTGACATACCCATCCTAGTTGTAATGTTTTACTCGAACAACCATCTTTGGTAGTGAAGGTTCACACCTTAGACCATCTTTCCAATGAAGGTCCTTCATGTCTATATCATGAGATATAAGTCATTACCCAATGCGTTGGAGGGAGATATAAGTACCACCAATCTCATAATTATATCCTTCATACATGTTCCACAAGATTATAAACAATCATATCATAACAAATGTAATAGAATTGGTGTCATAAACATATAACCATATCATAGCCTGTGGAAAAGATACTTGTTTCATAATAATTTCATCAAAATCACCACCCATAAATATATGTGGGTTTTTTAAACATATTTCCATTAAAACATAAACCATTCTATGAAATAATATTATGGTTATTCTTAAACTATAACCAAGTATGCCCTCTTATTTGGGGAAGGATATTGAATGATTCCTTGAAACATGAATTTTAGTTAATTTTTTTAGAAAAAATTAAATCATTTTCAAAACCATTATCTTTGAAACCACTTGGAAACATATAGAAAAATCTTGTCAAATAATTTAAAACATTTCTTAATGAAAAATATCATTTCTTTTTTAAAATCCTTATATTTTCTTAAAAATACACAGAATTTTAAAATAAAAAATTATATTAAAAAAGAAACATGTATCCTTGTAATGGAATATTGAAGTGAAAAAGAAATCATGAAAGCGTAAAAATAATTTCCTTACATATTGGTAAATAAAATTTAATCTTGTTAATTTTCTAAAAAAAGTTAAAATAACTTCATTTAGGAAAATGACAAAATATTCCTTTGAAAAATGTTTATTATAAATTCATACAAGGGTAAAAATGAAATTAAAAAATTAAAGAAGAATAGTTACAATATTAGGGAATTTTTTTTAGAAACATAGACATAGATGATAAATATACCCCATAAAATATTTATTTATAAATTATCTCAGAAAATTATTAGATTTTTAAATTTACCAATAAAACTTCATAGTCAGTAGAGTCCTATGCCTGATGAATGAATGAAAATTATTTGGATTTAAAAATATCATAATAATATGGCTAAGACCCATAATAGAGATTTATGGGTAGTATATAAACCATGAAGAATAAACAAGTATTTTATGAGGCATGTGTATCTTAGAAGTAAAGCTAAGACAAAATTCCATTACCTTTGGTCTGATCCCCTCCGTATGTGTCTGAATCTCCTCTTATTTGAAAATCTCTCTCTAGATATGCACCTAGGGACACTATAGTATGTCATTTCAGAATAAAAACACCTCTAAAATGTTTCTAAGGAAGTAAATATGGTAACAGACTAGGTATGGACATGATTTAAGTCTCAATTTGCAGTGATGAAATAAGGGAGTGGATTTTTTTTATAATTCATGTTAGGGGTATTTTTGGAAATCCAAAAAATATTTAAATATAATAAGATAATTGTAGATCTAAATTCATAAAAACAAACTATAAATGAATATGATAATATATTTTAGATCATATCCTATCCCCTTATTAGGATTTTTTTTATTTTTAAATAGTTTAATAATAAATTAACTCAATAAGATCTCATTATTGTCAAATATGTTACTATTAATTTAATTTGTTTTCAAATAAATCAAGAAAAAGTATAAATTAATATATATTGATTTAAATAATCTATAATATATCTTATAGATCATGTAAATTCGTTAGAAACATTAAATAATACAAAATATATCGAAATTAATTTCATTAAAATAAATTATTCTATTTTTTTGTTAATTAAATAAATTTTGTCATCGTATTGAAGAATATTTTAAGAATATTTTATGACTTATAAAAATTAAAAATAAATTTATATAGTGAAAAAATACATTTATACCAAAATAGACATTTATATTAATTTATAGGTTTATTTGTACTCTATTTATACACTTAAAAGTTTGTAAATAAAAGAGAGTGATATTTTGTAACTATCATTGATTTAAATAATATATAATTTATTTTAATAGAGAATTTTTCACTAGACAACTAACAATATCTCAAAATGTGTTACGGTTTAAATACTCTTCATTAAATTGTTTTTTACAGGTTTTGGTTTTATTTTAAACCTTATCATTTTGATTTACCCATAATTAATCTATTGAAATTTTAATTATGGTAACAACATTTAAAATATTAAGATGTTATAAATTGTTAGTTATATGAAGTAAAGTTCCCATATGTGTAAAATTTATGATATTTTAGACCATATCATAATCTATTTTTATTTTTGGATTTTTTATTATATTTTATTAAATTAATAAAATATTATTAGTGTCAATTTTGAAACTATTCACAACTTTGGTTTTAGAAAAAATAAAAATAGAAATATAATTTAAAAAATCAATTTATAGTACTAATAACATGTCATGGTGACCTTGATAATTCTTGGGTAATTTTAATTAATTAAAATTAAAATTATATTTAATTTAATATTTTAATACAATTTATTGGATACTTTGATTAATTAAAAAATAACTACATCATCATTGTTTCATGATTTAAGTTAACAATATTATCATTAAATATTTTAAATAAATTATAATCATTTAGATTATAATTTTATCTTTGAAATTACTATATATAGTAAAAAAAAATTCTTTTGAATAACTCTATGTTAAAAATGATATTGTTATTAAAAATATGAGTATGACATTTTTTACTTATTGTTAAATGAAATATAATACATGTCATATTCTTATCCAAGTGGATTAAAAAGACTAATAATTTTTGGATATGGTTTATTTTATTCGATACACACTCATCCAATAAAATTTGGACAAATGTTAGGATAAGTTTATAATATAATATTATTATTTTTAACTTGAATTACATGATTTTCCTTAAATCATAGTAAATAAAAATTTTGAAGTTAATATTCAAAAAAAATGACAATATTAGACCAATAATATTATATTTATTATATACGTGTATGTATATTTTTCTAAAATCAATTAACCGATGTGGATAAATTAATTTAAACGCTAATTTGAAGATGTGGCGAGAATGAAGGTAAAAGGAAACATTCAAAAGCCCAATGAGTTTTTTTTATCTAATTTAAATTTAAAAATTATTACAATAAAAAATACTGGAATAAAATATTTATATTTGATCTATAAAGAATTAAAATATCTAATTAATAAATAATATTTTTAAACATGAAAATTCATTTTTTATAATGCAGTATTTTCTATTATTCCTCAAAAAATGAAACACCTCAGAAAAATAATAAAATTTCACCCTTAGTTAATTATGATATTTCCAATTCAAAAATGATATTTATTTTACCAAAATATATTTCTAAAGGTTTCTCAAAATAATTTTATTATTATTGAAAAACGGACATAAAAAGGCATTTTTGTAAGAAAAGAGTCTTTTAATACATATAATGATTTTTCCAAAAAATATACATTTAATTATAAATATGTTTTATTTATGTGAAAACACAAAAAAAATTGTTATTATTATTCATATTACTAATTTAATGGTAGTTTTTAACTATCTCATTTAAATAAATGTAATTGTCAAGTTTTGTTTCTCAAAAAATCAATGTTACGTGTAATGTCAGCCAAGTCATTGTTGCATGAAGCGTAAGCTTAAATTATTTTTGTGAATAACATAATAAAAATATAGTGATTTTATGAAATACTAAAAATATATATTTACTATTTCATAATGAGAGAAATATCAAAAATATTAATTTATTTTGAAAAAAATAATTCCCAAAATCCCAGGGTGTTAGAGTTTCAAGGAAACTACATCCCTATCTGGATACTACAAGGGGATTTGGATTTATTTTAAAGGGACATGGAGGTAAGAACTCCCATTATGGAAAATTAATTTAGACTCAATAATCACCTAGTGCCTGAAATTAGGCCTTGCTGCACAACTATTTTTACACTCTCGGGGGATATGCTTTAGAAATTGATAATATTTTATAAACCATCATAAAGGATTTAAATAGATGATGAATAGGGATGAACTAAGTTAAAACAATGGTGTTAGAAATTAAAATTCATGTGACATGATATAGATATAATAGTGTTGATTTTTAAGGATTATGTGGTTTTCCAAAATGATTATTTTTTCTTACACACTTATTTTTGGGTTCGGTAAATTTTTTCAACCTAAATGAATAAATTTATTTATGATTGTGATGTAAAATGAAATTATTTTGTTGCTAAGTAGCCAAAAATCATAGGACGTGAAATGAAAAATATCATTATTATTCTCTCACAACATTCACAGTTTTTGAATCAAGTAGTACATCAAAATGGTTAAAGGAGGGTATAATATTCTTGTCAGTCCTTTATGAGGAAAATCCATATTCCATTAGTGGAGTCGTTGATTCTCTAGTTGTGGAGTAATGAATCCATACCCATGGAATGATATTTTTCATTATCCACTATTGCAAAAATTGAAATTATTTTTTGGATTTAATTTATTTTTTAGGTAAAGTAAACCAATTTTGGAAACTCAATAAGAATACAATGGAACGTGATGAAATTTACTCCATGGATTGGGATGAATTAGAGAACACATTTTTTAATATGTACGGTACTTGTATGCCTTATATGTAGATGAATAATAAGTTTCATCAAATAAAGAAGAAGTATAATAATTTTTTTGTTACCTATGAAGAAAAAAACTATTATACTTGAGAGTTACCGGTTTGGAATTATCATCCATCATGAAAATAAGGATGATCTATTCTTCAGTGGTTTAATATCATGTATCTAAAGGGTGTTGAGAAAAAAAGACATTTTGGTTGTTATTAAGTGATTTTTCTCTGTGATATTAACATGGAAATTGATGTTGGAGTTAGTTATTAATCTCATGGGTTTTATAATTATAGAAAAAATAAAATTACAAGGAAAATCTAAAAACTATAGAATTAATATGACGATATTTCCTTTATGCACAACGTGTGGGAATAAACATGGATTTTAATTTCTGAATGGGACTAATAAATGTTTTTTTATAGAAGGGAAGGTCATTGGAAAATTTAATGATGATGTGGTGAGAATATTTAAGATAATTTTGAAAATATATAGGATGATCCACAAAATGAATTCCCCACACTCCAATGCCTCAAATATAAGTAGTATGGGTATTATGATGACTAGTTCCCAAATATAATGTTTAATGATGATGAAAAACATTAAAATCCTCTTAAGAAAAATAAAAAAAATGTGAAATATCAGGATATCACTAGTTCTAATTAGGGGATAAAATTTTACATAGTGAAAGGTAAAAATACCATCCACTTTATTACTACTAATGTGTTATTTAAATCTCGGTCTGCCAATAAATTCATATCTGAAGAAATTTCCAAGGGTATCTTGAAGCCGCCTAAAAAATTATATGTCTAATTATTCATAAAAAATTGTATTATGATTTAGTCTCAAGTCAATTTTTATTCACTAGTAAATGTTTGTGGGAATTTTCTTCCTATAAACCAAGTCATTCATCCACTAGTTCAATTTGATGTTATCATAGTCATGGATTGGTTTTCTCTTCATAATACCTACATAAATTAACAAGTAAGAGAAGTTATTTTGGACATTCCAAGAAAACTTATGATCGTATATTAGTGATAAAATGATTATAAAATTATGATGGAAGTCACATCTATTTTAAGGGGTTAGTTTTTTATTCAAGAGGGTTATTTTTCTTAAATAGTTATGATGAACCTCAAAATCTATGATACAACTATTTTGTTGGTGTTTTTTTATGTATTTCTAAAATAATTTTCTATCCTTCCTCCCAAATGTGATGTTTATTTCCAATATATATCAATCTTTATTCCAAATCAATTTCAATGATTTCCTATATAGTTTCCCCGAACAGGTTGGATGAATCGAAAATGAAACTCCAGGAGAACCTTGACAAGGGATTCATTCATCAATGACTGTCACCCTAGGGTGAATGTATTCTTTTTAAAAAACAAAAAGATGCATAGAAGACACTCTAAATTGATTATCAATAAATGAAAATGATCCTGACGATGAACTAGTATCATCTACCCAGTATTGTTGAGGTTTTTGATGAACTATGAAGAGCTCGATACTTATCTAAGATGGACCTTCTTTCAAGATATCATCAATTGATGGTTATCAAGGAGGGTATACCCAAGAATAATTCTTTATATGATTTGTTAACAATGAAAATATAGTGGTTCTATTCATTCTTACTAATTCTCCTATTATCATCATGTATTTAATGAATTTAGTTTTTAGAGATTACATTGATTCCTTTGTGGTAGCCTTTACAGATGATATTATTATATATTTGATGATAAAGTAAGGCAATGAAGATCACTTAATAATTGTACTAACAACCCAAAGGAATGTTAATTGATATTTAAAACATAAAATTATTGCATTTTTTATGAAAATCTTTTCAATTTTTTGTTATATAATAAAAACAGAGGGTATATTATATGATCCATCAAAGGCGGAGACTATTGAGAGTTGGGTGAGACCATTAATGGTGACTAAGATCGATATATTAATTTTTTTATCTTTATATTTTAAATATATTGTAGGGAATTTCTCAATAATATATAGTCCACTTACTAAGATAAATTTGAAGTGACTGATATTCCTCTGGATAGATGAGTGTGGGAAAACATAGGAGGAACTGATGAAAATATTAGTTAGTACACCTTTGAATACATCACATTGAAATGTATTAGAGTTTTTAATCTGTATTAATTCATCCCAAAATTTATTATGATGTGTTATTATGTATAATGTCATCGTTTTACCTTATGCCTCATTAAAATTGATGGTTCATGAGAAAAACTAACCAACAGATGATTAGTACTTAGTTAGGGTAATTTTTTCATCAAAGATATGGATGAATTATATTTATATATAAAAGTTGGATATATATATATATATAGTTATAAAAAAATATAGTCTATAATCATACAGAATGAGTTTCATATGTTCCATAGAATATGTTTAGAGCTGGTAATATATTATGAATGATTAAAAAATTAAAACCACAGGAAAGAAAACAAGGTGGTTGATTCCTTGAGTTGAAAGGATCATTTTAGATTATCCTTGATAAAGATCATT
This sequence comes from Viscum album, assembly GCA_963277665.1. Taxonomy (NCBI): domain Eukaryota; kingdom Viridiplantae; phylum Streptophyta; class Magnoliopsida; order Santalales; family Viscaceae; genus Viscum; species Viscum album. Next base: position 2,007,086,082 of record OY728152.1, read on the forward strand.
AAATATCTAATATTTATGGTTTTTCAAAGGATAGATCTAAAAATATATAACTAAGGGGAGAAATCATATCTCTCTCAACTGAATGATCAACCATCTATTTATGTAAATATAATAGAGGTGTAGAAAGAAGATGTAGGGATACGAAATAATATTAGAAATGCTCCTGAGATTAACCATGATCATGATGGAATGATTTGGTTTAGGAACCGTTTATGTGTTCCATTCATACAGTATTTAAATATTGAGTTGTTAGGGGAATCTCATTGTTCTTAATTCAATATTCGTCATAAAATTATGAATATGTATATAGATTTGAAAGAGTATTTATGGTTAGATGAGATTAATAGAGACATTTTAGGGATCTTATCTTAGTGCTATGTATTTCATAAATGTTAGGGATAAGACATTGAATTCTAAGGGGATATTACATCCATTACCTATACCATAATATAAATTCTAAAAATAACATTGTTTTTGTCATTTAACTCCACAAAATGTCTAAAGGGAAAAATGTTGGAGTGATGTAGTTTATTTCATTAAAAAGTCATCACACTTCATCACTATCAACTAAGACCTCTCTCTTGCTCAATCTTCCAGAATATATATTAATGAAGTTATAATCTAGCATGAAGTACTACATTCAGTTATATCTGATTATGATCTGAGGATCACTTTAATGTTTTGGAGAATTTTCATAAAGCTCTTGATACATAGTTGAGTTTTAGTACTTAATATCATCCTCAAGTACATGTTCATTCTTAGGGAACAATTCAAACTGTAGAGGATATGTTCGTATGTTTTTCTCTGGATTTAAATGGAGTTTGGGATCATCACCTTCCCCAAGATGAGTTTTCATACATTAATAGATTTCACATGAGAATTCAGATTTCTTCTTATGAATCCATCAATGGGAATAAGTGTAGTTATCTAAAATTATATAATATAGTTAGACAAAAAAAAGATATTGGAACCTAAGATAGCTGAAGAAATTTAATATAAGGTAATATCCATTCAGCAACAAAACTAGGAAATATAGAGGTAGTAGATAAATAATGCTGAAAATCTCAAGAATGATCCAGAATTTGATGATGGTGGCATGGTGCTTCTTTTAATTTTTCCTTTGATGAAGGTAATGGGATTTATAAATAATGTAAAACTGAGATCAAGGTATATCGATCCCTATCATATTCTTGATCATAAAGGTATGGTATCTTATCGGTTAGTGCTTGTACCTAACCTCTCCTATCTTAATGATGTGTTCTATGTATCTCTCGTAAGGAATTATATAGTTGATATATCACAATTATAGAACTAAATGGTCATACTATAGGAGTGGGATATTTGATATGAGGAATATCCAGTAGAGATTTTGGACTACAGAACGAAAGTTGTATAAAATAAGACCACTACCATAGTTAATGTTTTGTAAAAAAACCACTAGTTTGAAGAATATATATGGTAACCTAAAGAAATTATGTGTTAAAATTATCTTTCTTTATATTTTCAAGAGTGATAAATTTTTAGGTAAATTTTATTATGGGTTTATTATGTAACACATTGGGTTTTTTTGAATTGTTATTTTTGAATAAATTAAATATATTCGATAACAATCATTACATGAAACACTGACTAAGGAATTCATTAAAGGAAACAATAAATTTTAATAACCTATTATATATTATTAGTAATATTTTTAAAACATGACTGTTATAACCTTGTCATTTTATTTAGTGATATGACTTCTAATTACTAAGTTTAAATATTATGTTTATTATTTTTAGATAAAGAAACCATATTATAAAAATTAATTATTTTATGAATAATTCTTATACATGTTTAGAAACATATAATTTTCTAAAAATAATAATTTTCTTTAAGTTAAAATGTCAATATTATCTTATAATTATTATTTTTTTGATTTTTCTAACGAGTATTATTTTGAAGTGTATAGTGAAAAATAATAATTTTTACTAGAAACTAAATTTTCATTAAAAAAATTTATAATGTTAATTTTTGTTTTAAAATTGGATTAGTGGTAAAATTAATTAAATTATCAATCATTTATTAAAATTTAGGTCTTTTTAATCATTTAATTTTGAAATGTTTTATAAAAACATTTAAAACTTTTGAATATTTTTTTTGTAAAAACTATTTTCTATCACCACCACATGTTTTTCATTAAAAAAATTTCCAATAATATGAATAGAATTTGATAAAATGTATTCGATATTTAAAATAAAAATTATTCATATGAACCAATATGGTTAATGAATTTTTTTATCATAAATAACATTAAAAACATTAAATATTATTTATTATTGTTAAGGTAATAATCGATTTACCAGTGTATCATCTAAAATGATTAGGTTTAAAAATGATCCCAAAATTTATAGCACCCATTGGATTACAAAATTTCATCCTAATAACGTCTACAATAATAATGATTAATTTTGGAACATTTTTTCTTGAGAAAAACATGGATACACCATTTTTATTTCCAATATTATAGGTGTATCAGTCACCTCACTTATAAAAAGACACCCCTATCCTCTATTAATAAGAAATAAAGAACCATTTGGTCAAGAAAAACCATAACTAAATCAATTTCTTACTTACCTACTCCCATCCTAAAATCATTAATATTTTCATAATGATAATCTATGAAGCATTATGGTAAAAACTAAAATATATGTTCTGAAGAAGAGATAACACCCCAAACCAAGCGTTCCCTTTTATTAGTTATACCAGCTCATATAATAAGTATTAAATAATTATTTAATTATAAACTAAATTTATTTAATAAAAATATGTGTTTTCATTTTTTGTTCATAACCTACAACCATCTCTTAGACTGTCAAATGGGATAAAATAGAATCATTCGTGTATATGGTGGATTACCGCCTCGCGAACCGATGTTATTCATTTTTCGTCACCACCTATCATGGATAGATATAATGAAGAATTAAATTTTTACAATTGATATTTATTTTATTATTATACTTATGGAATTACTATATCACATATAAATTACTACAATCAATTCTATTGGAATATGATAATTTTTCTCTTGTGTACGGAGGACTACCACATTTAGAAGTAATATGATTTGTTCTTTATATAAATAAAAGGTTGTAAGGATGGATTTAATGAAAAACTAAAATTTATATGAAATAATTATTATTAATTAATGGTAATAAATTATTTACCATTTTTTTCATCAATACTTCAATGAAATGGAATCATTATTCACACATACATACGACCAACCGTCTCCATTAACGGTGTATTTCATATTTATCAGTAACTCATATGAATTAAACTAAATGAATATATACTGAATATATATGATATTTATTTAATTTTAAAATTTATATATATTATGTAACTATTATCAATGAATGGATACCAAAATTAAAAAATCAAAACATACATGGAAAACAAAGAAATAAATTCCCAAAACATTACATTAACATGATATTATTAATAAAAGGGTAATAAAAGGTCATAAGAAAATAATATATTGTATGATATATATATATGGATCTCTAATAGATTTATAGAATAAAAATATTTTCTAAATAGGATTTTAGAATGGGTATGTTGGAAATCGAGGCGTAAGGTAAGGGATTTTTTTCTCAGTTTTCATTCCTTTGTATATATGTTATGTTATAAACCTATATTCATTTATGAGGTGAATATAAAACCCTATTGATATGTAATAAAATATTTCTTATTATTAAAATGATATTTTATGATTCATTTAATTTTATTCTTTAATGGTTCCTACAATTAAATTTTACCAATGTTGTAAATATTATATTTTAAAATCTCATTATTTATTAGGATTTTTTATGATTAAGATTCATATGATAAAATATTATGATCTATATCTCAATAAATTAGTGAAAATTCTTCTACTATTTTTATTTCCTGAGAACACATTTTTTCTATTCATTTTTTTCACTTTATGTAAACAAGATGTCAATATATATTTTTTAAAAATTTGCCTTTATTTTTATCTTCCGTCAAAAATACATTTTCTTCTGATGCTATGTTTTATAAAATTGTTTTCAAAAATATTTTTTACATTGAACACATTATTTATCAAATCCCTTTTACCTATATTTATCTTTAAAAAAGGTTTTTAATGGAATATTCATGTTATTTTACAAATATAACTCATTTGGATTTCATAAAAAATGTGGAAGGGATCATCATTTTATCATGGAAAACATGAATGAAATCCACCATAATGACCGATAAATTTTGCAATGACTAATTTATAATATTATAAATCTATTTTCAATTAAAGGTATTTTGAAAATGTTTTATGTTTTCAAATTTAATTTTCAAAATGGAAAGGATGTTTTTACATGAAATTTTTTAAAAGACCGTTGAAAATCATTTTCCATATAAAATGACATCAATTGATGTAATATATAACTTATATGGGATATGTTCCAAAGATATCATTCTTATTATATCACTGAATTTTTTATTTTTATGATGGCATGGTTTTTATGAAACCTATTTCCCTTCCATGTGTTATAACATGAGGAAATTATTATGAAACCCACTTCTTTTCACGAGTTATGCTATGATGAAATGCTTAAATAATTATTAAAATTGTATCTTTTATACAGTTCATGATATAATGATATGTATATGAAACCTATTTATTTTCATGGGTTATGATATTATGAAATTTTTGGGAACTTTTTTAACAGATAGGTATTATTTTCATTTTGTGACATGTTGGACTTATATCTCCCTCTAATGAATTGGGTTTAGATTTATATATTGTGAGATATACATTACTGGAATGGAGGGTGATCCCAGTTTAGTAAAGGAATTTATCTTGTATTGTGGTCTTGGGATTGAACCTTTACAACTATAATGGTTTGGGGAGTTAACCCATTCTATTATGATATTCATGTAAGTGATACTTGTCTACTATAGAAATGATTTTTTATGATTATCTGTATAAACCAATTTATGGATTATGCTGATGTTACGATATCCTGGATCATTTTATTTTATTTCCTTATCATTCAATTCTTATGATCAACCAATATTTATGCCATGAATCCATTTTTAATATGTTATATGTAGGTTATAGTTTCAATTTGTTATTCTCATTTTCCCATACTCTAATGTATATGTTTTCATGATATGTCTCTCTTGTTTACCCTTTCTCAGAATCTATGTTCACCATTTATTATGTTTCATTTCCCAGGTTATGAAGAAATGTATTATATCTGATTTTTTAAGAATGGTTGTATATACAATGAAATTAGTGTGAGATTATGTATTTCACCTATGAACCAGTTGTTTATGTTTCCATGTTTCTAAAGGAATTATACCGATATGATCCTCAAGTGTGTGTTTGTGTAATGTGATGAATGTTTATACTAAAATGATATAATATATATGTAACAAAATATTAGAGTGTTATTCTTTTATGGAAATGATATCATTTGATTTAGGTACATCACATAGGCCATAAAGGCCAACTAGGAAATGTGATTTTAGGGACACCTATGAATGTAGAGACTCGAAGTCATCAAAATGGCTATGTGAAGTGGAGATAATTTTGGTGTAGAGACCAAGGAATGTAAAATAAATCATGATTTTTTGTGATTTTTATTTAATGGGGTGATTTTGGGTTAATTCGGTTCTATTAGTCTTAGGTATTTACCATATTTGGGTGAATTATGTTATGGAATCAAGAATATTATATGGGTGGATACCCCCCCCCCCACAAGGAACGTCATTTTAATGAAGCATCATATCTATGGTCTTCATCACAAGCTTCCTAGACTAGCTGTTACAATATAACCATTTGTATCAATATAGAGTGGTCGAACCGAGATGTGTGAAAATATAGCACCAAAAGAAGAGAAATGCTAGATCATCAACAGTTCAGGAAGAATATGGGAATAATGAAACTTCAATGAATAAATCCAATATAATATTGGCCATCATGGTGAATGGGTAAGGGGAAACCCTAGCCAGGGATTCCCAATGAGAGATATCCCTAGAGTGCCCCCGTATCTGCAAATTGTATGATGCCATTTAACTTTTTTATTATTGTTATTGTTTATATATTGTTCCCTATTATGGGCCTTCATTCACTGTTATATAGATATATAGACTATTATCATTATCATCAATATAGTGTATAGTCTCTCCACAATCAGTCAATCAAACCATCACTTCTTTTTGGCTGGCTTCGGCATATAGGGATGTATTCCTAATGCATATTGGCCCACATGAAAAGAGAAATGAGAAAGTGGAATACTAGGGAGAGGAGCTATAATAACCTTGTAATATATTTGTAAAAATATTTAAAGGATTTTATAAAGGTAAATTGATATGAAAAAAACTGTATATATTATATTACATAAATTATTGAAATTATTATATAGGATTATAGAGTTTGTTCGAGTAAGTGGGATTATAATGTAAGGGTGTTTTATATCAATTTCTTTTATTAGATACATGTTTTGTTTATGAACCCAATATCATTTTAAGGGTGTATATACATGCTAATGGATACATCATAACACGAATAATCATTTATTTATAGTAATTTAATTTCAAATTCATCCTCTCTATTTCAAGGGGTTTTATTAATATTTATCTCAAGCTCTAAAGTATTTTGAAAACTCAAAACTTATTTATTTTAGTTATAATATAATATATGGAATGTATTTATATGATGCTTGGTTTCTTCCTCACCTATTTTTTTTAATAAAATGTCTCTTAATCTTTATGTAAAAAGATTCTTTTTCGTCAAATATTTCACATCATTGAATTTATTTGTTATAAAATTATAACATTAATAATAATAATTCCCATTATTTTAGATGATAAATCTTTTTCAATGTCCATATTTTCCATTAATACAAACTATTTATTTTATATTTAGTAGCATAATTATGTGTTATATCATGTGACCTCTATTTTTCATTTATTTCCTTCAAAAATTATTTTTTATTAACCCTTTTTTATGTATTAGTTTATCAACAAAGGTATTTTAAAATATTAAATAGTTTTTTCATCCTTTTAAAATAAATCATTTATATTCTACTACATATTTTATTCTCAAATCCTTCATGTATATATGAATTGAAGTTATTAAATATTATTTTTAATGTAATTTTTCCAACAATTTTCCCTTTTCCTTTCCAAAAATTATTTTTCAAATAGAATGTGAATTATTATTTTACCAAAATGATAAATTGTATTTCTTGTTTTTTTGTTTCTCTCAGTATCTGACAATTCTTCTTTATGAATCTTATATAACGTGATTTTAAATAGTTGATTAATTTTTTTAAAAAAACTAAAACGTTTTTTATTGGATATTATATTTTTTTATATTTAATTAAGATTTTTATAATTTTTAAAAAGTTATTTTAACTGCATTTTTGTATAAGAAATAAATCATTATTGACCTTCGAAGAATATTTATTTTAGAAAAATATTCTACAGAAAACCAATTTCATTTTAAAGGTTATTATATAATTTTTTTTAAAAATTCTAATGTATATATTTCTAAATAAAACATTATAAAAATATTTCAATCTTTTCGAAAATGAATGATTCTTCTCATTTTTAATGATATTTATCAAAAAACCATTAGAGGGAGTTTTTATATAAGTCAATATCCATTATTGTTCCTTTTATTACACTAAGAATATGTTTTTATACAACCATCAATTTTCATTCTATAGATGGCTTATAGAATTTTCTAGTGTAGTTTTCCACAAAATCACCTCTCTTCCATGTGATAATTAATTAATGTTTCAAATATAAATGTTTTCATGTCACCTAGGAAAATATGTACAAATGTTAATTATTGATGGATGGTTTCCAATATCACCCTCCAATGCATTAATTATTATTTTATACCTCATGTGACATCTATTTTTACTGTGAACATGATATTGATTTTATATATTCACATGAGTTAGTCTAAAGATGATAAAGATGAGCTATACTCATGATAGTTAGTATGAAAATTTTGTAGAATAGACACATTTACAACATAGAGTGTAAAAACTATTTAGATTCACTAAATTCATATGATTTATTATTAACAAAATATTTATTAGAGATGTTTAGAATATTGTGTAGAGACAAAATAATTAATATCTATGTTCACATGATTTATCATGAACTTGATTAGGTTTTGTATGTTCACAAATATTTTTATTTTCAATGCTTATTTCTATGCTATAATTATATGTAATATTATTTTGTTGTTACAGATGTATCATTTTTAATATATCATATTTTCAAATCATTTCTTACATAGTATGTTTTTTTAATTGAGATAATTTTCATTCCATCATTAATTATGGACAACTATAATTATAATATATAATTTAAAAAAGATATTTCTACACTACTCATGTTCTCTCATATGATTATGATATAACCCTTGATGAAATGTAGTTGTATTTTTTCCTTACTAAGAATATAATCTCACCCCATTATTGTGTTTTAGTTCCCCTTAGTTAAAAAGATAAGTATCACGTACAAGAAGTCTTGAAGGGGGTTTAGTGTAGTTTTACTATTGAGAAATGTTCATAGGTATAATAAAATAATTTTTATGTGTAAGAGATACTCATTGAAACAAACCCTATTTTATTGGAATTTTCTGATTATTTTTTATATGTAATGTTTAAATTATAGAAATATTTTTAAATTAAAATGTTTACTTTGATTTATAAAGTTCATATGAGAGAAAGTATTAGTTATTTGGGAGGATTATTTAGTTATTTTTAGAGATTATTATTGGATAAAATTAGTGAAAACAATACCAACATGTATAAGGGGTAAGAAAAAGAATATGAAAACATCCTAGTATGTTGTTATAGTAGAGATTGTATAGTTATCTGATAAATTAAATACCTGTTTGGATATTAGAATATGTATGTGGCTTTAGAAAAAATGTAGCTAGGTGAAATCCTCCCAAAAATAGATGGTTTAGTAGCAGTTCAATCTTCACTCTTGTGTAAGATGAGTGGGAATAATACCACACTCCGTGCTAGACACTACAATTGGATATGCATTGGTAATTCACATTCTAATTATAAACCAATATGAAAATTTTAAATGTAATATAATTCAATGATGAGTTAGGTTGGAGATTATAATTGGAAAATTACCATAGACCACCTATTTTAAATGAAAATAATGACAGGGTTTTCATGTTGTATCATCATTTAACCAAAAGTATCATTGGTTGGAATAAAGATAAAATATGAGAATAAATCATTGGTATTAGTTTTTCATATTCATATGATCATTAATATGATTTTATCACACATTATATCATAGAAAATTATTTATATTATTCGGTTCGAAGCTATATCATGAAAATGAATCCATGAAAGTTATTCCCTTAAAAACTCATAAAGAATAATATTTAGGATAAATGGATTCTTAGTTTTATCAAGGATATTGAGGTTGATATATAATTAGATAATAAATCCTTAGTTTCATATGTATCCCTTGGATTCATTTATTTGTAGTTTGTAATTAAAATTATGAGGATGCGGTGTATTTGAATGGGGATAATTTGACACTATGAAATTTTATTATTAATTTCCAGGTAAATAACTTTTATGTTGAATATGTTACTCCACTTGAAACACCAACTTAAAATGATATGTGACATATTAGATGAATATTATTAAAAAAATTAAGATTAATAATCCCAATGTTAAATTAAAATATTTTAATTAATTTAAAATGCATAAAAATAGATTCAAGAACCCATAAGTTTTTAGATGAAATTTTTTAAATAAATGATGTTTTCATATACATATTATATTTTTAATTAATAGTTAAATATATAAATATTTTAATTATAATATGAAAATTTTAACTACATTTTTGGTTTAAAAATATAAATATTTTCTCATGGTTAATTATTTATATTCTTCTATACTAATAATTTTTTAGTGAATAATGAATAATAATTTTTTTACAAACATTAAAATTTTTATGACCTTATTAATATATGAGAAATTATTAATATTTATAAGTAAAATAAATTAATTAAATAATTATTTATTAAGTAAAACTTTTCATTTTATAATAATATTTGTAAATAATAAAACATTAAATTAATTTTAGAACATAAGAAATATTATATTTCAATTTAAAATTTGTTTGTGGTACTTTTTATTTAATGTTATTTATAGATATAATTTATTGTTTTAGTGATCCAAAAAAATATTTTTTATTAAAAAATATATATTCCCTAAGGTTAATAAAATTTAAATTTTCAACCAACACATAAATTGTATGCCTAAAAACAATGTCTTCAAAAAAATTTCTTTTGAGTTATGTGTGTTTATTTTAAAATTAATATTTCTCACCCATAGATATTTTATAAGATAAAATTAATTAAGAACCTTAAATCACCATATCAACAATATTTAATAAGTCCAATTTCTTAATTTTTTGTTAAAATTAATTACCATGGTAACAAATGTATAACCATGGTAAAAGTATATTAGGGTGAAAGATAAAAGGATAAAAATAATAATGCTAAAATAACTCAATGTTGTCTCCAAATTTAGTGGTGGAGAGTATTATAGGCAGAATAACTATTTAAACATAATATGTTATACTTTTGGGTCCTTTTAACTTTGATTACATCCATTCAAATGTTAAAAATTATTGCCCACACCCAAAATTACCTTTCTGTTGACTTCAAAAAGAGGAACACTTACACCACTTCATGCCACTCTTAATCCTTCAAATTTAATCCTGAATCACTAAATAAAATCACACTATAAATATAAATAAACTTATCATAACTATGGTTTCAAATATATATCCTAAGGCCATCATTTTAAATGATATTTCAAACATAAATCCTTAGTTCTCAAATGGAATATTCTATACGCTTTCATATTTTCATATTAATATCCGTAATCAAAAAATAATCAAGAAAACCTAAAATATAAAAACCCATATTATAAATATACTTGGATTTTTTATATTAATTTACCATCAATTATTTAATATTTTACCTCCCCATAGAAAAAAACTTCATTGATCATTCTTATGGGTAGACTACCACCGCCATGAAGAGATGTAGTTCATCTTTCACAACATCCTTTCATAGTTATCGAAAAATGATATATTTTTGGAATTAAAATATTTTCCATTGAATAATTATTTTTCTGAAATTATAATTTATCATATTCCTTAATTAAATAGATTTTTATTAATAGAACCATTCATCATGTGTATGTGCAGACTATGGCCACCATGAATATGAATTTCATTGTTCATCGACACCCTTCACAGGCAGTTATAAGAATAAAATTAAAAAATATAAATGATATTTATTACATGTATATTATTTTATTAAAATTATATTATCATTATATAAAAACATGTCTTTACTCGTTAAATCATTATAATAGTCCCATGTTTGGAATGGTTTCTCCACCTATGAGAATGGTGTTATAATATTACTTTAAATAATGATTAATGATTAGTATATAATGACAATATTATTTAATTATAATTTTTTTTATGTTTTAATAGTTCTAGAAATGTGTTATTTATATTTAATATAGTTACTAATATATCACTTGTATATCATTAAACATGCTAAAATTGTTCTTCATAATTACCATTTCTACATTGCACGCATTTTTCACTCACTAAATAAAAATTGGATATGATGAATTATTTTAGAATCGTGTTTATTGTATCTTTTATTATATGGGATTGGTGAGATTTTAACTAATAATTAATAATCGGCCCTATCACAATGATATTCATATACAAAAAAATCCTAATTTCTGATTAAAATAGATGTTCTTAAAATAAATATATACACGTTTTTTGAAATTAAAATGATATCTAAGTAGCTTATTAAGATTTTTATTTTTATTACATATGAGGTTATGTAATGTTTAATTAAGCAGTAATACAAGGTAATACTATTTTATTTCAATTTCTTTCTATTGATACATGTTTTAATTATATACACAATTTTATTTAAATTGTTTTTATACATATATACATTAATATATATATCTAATATCATAAATTATATGTCATTATAAAGAATTTTATGTTCAATTTCAGGCTCTCTCTTTCAAGGGGTTTTATTAAAACGAATTGTGCCACAAAAGATATTGAAAACAAAAGATATTAATCTTTTATTTATATTTTTTCTTTATAAAATAATTTCATCTATTATAATGTTCTTCAAACCTAAGATTTAATGTTAAAAATTTTCTATACATATAATTAATATGACCTTATTTATTAAAATATTCAACCACTATGAATTTCTTCTTTTAAATGAAATTTTATATTTAAGAAAAATTTTCATTTTATTTGAAAATGATATTTCATCCGTTTCAATATTTTCCATTTCCACCAATGATCTCTTTTTATTATTTCAAAAAAATAATTATGTGGTATCTTAGGAAAAATAATTTTTCCCTTATCTTATATAAAAAATATATTATATTTATCCTTTATATGATTTTTTTTTTCAACAATCGTTTTTATAATATTCAAAATGTCTTCCTTCCTCTAAAAATTAAATATTTTATCTTTCACTAAAAATTATCTTTATATAAACTTTATGTATCAAAAAAAATCTATTGTAGAAGATTATTTTTAATGAAAAAACATTTCAAATTCTTCCCTTTATTTTTTCGAAAATGACTTTTCAATTTTAGTGCAACTTATTATTTTTCGCCTAAATGAAATAATTTTATAAAAACACTTTTATAGACTCTCTCACCTTATGATAATTATTCTATATAAAGAATTATTTATATAATTTTAATTTGTTTTTAAATTGTTTTATACTCTTAATTATTTTAAATTTAAAATGTTATATTTTTTTATAGAACTATTGATTTTTTAAAACGGTTTTTAATATCTTGTATTTTTAGGAAAGAACATTTCAGTGTTTTCTCAGTGAGCCTTTTATTTATATGATTTGACTTTTGAAAACCCATTTTTATTTTTGTGATTAAATTTAATAATGTTCTATCATTTTCAATGTATTTACTTTTAATGAAAACAATTTTAATGGTTTTCATGCATTTCAAAATGGTATGATTCTTCCTAATTTCAATGTAACTAATATAAAAATATAAAAAGGGTACTTTCCACAATTTCAATAGTCTTTGACATTTATTTTTTATACCGGTGATATTTTTTTATTCCATAATCTTCATTTATTCTTAATTGGATTATTTTATATTCATAAAATATTTTTTATAAAGAAATCACATTTCCATGATTTAATTAAGTGACGTTTTAAAAATTAATATTTTATGTTCACTCAGAACAAAAATATATGGATAACTATTATTGATTGATGTGGTGCTATATAACCATAAAATACATTATTCATTATTTAATACATCAATAGATAAATATTCTGAGTGTGAACATGATCAATATTAGCTAAATTCATAGGATTCTGTATGAATGTGATGTGAAATACCTATATTGGAAATACATATTTGGAAAACAATCTAGATTATCTACATTCCCAGTATTTAGTGTAAAAAATTGAGAATTTTCTATGTTCACATGATTTGGTGTGATAACAATGTTGATTATCTACGTTCACACAATTGATCATTAACATGATTCTGATTAGCATCATTCACAACATTGAGTGTGAACATAATGAGGCCAATTATTTTCATAATTCCATTATTTATTAAATATATGAGTATTAAATAATTATATATTTTTATTTATGTAATTCCCTTGTGATCATGTTTTGTTTTATTATGTTTCCAAACTCTTTTTCTGTGGTATAAGTTTGTTTATATAATAACGCATATCATCCTATCATGACCTATAGATAACTCATATTATTAAATATTATTTTAATAATATATTTATGATTGAAATATTTTATTTCATATCCTTATGATCTAGAACTTATTGAAGTGTAGTTGATTTTTTCACTTACTAAGCATTTGATATCACCCCTTTATTATGATTAAATTCCCTAGGTTAATAAGATATGTATAACTTTTTTGATGTCTTAAAGGGTTCTTATTGTTGGTTTATTGTGTAGAGATGTTCATTATTATTATCAAATATCTTTCTTATGTATATGATCCTAAAACACACTAATGCATTCCATCATGGGATTGTGTGATTATTTGAGTGATGTAATGTATAAATTATGGAAATTTGGGAAAATAAAAATATTTTTACTTAGGTAGATATTCTTAGTTGAATAGAATGGAATAATTATTTTTACTGATTAGTTAATTTTTTGGATTAGGATTATATAAAATTAAAACAACCACAAGGGATAATCCTAAGGGATAAAAAAAAATATGAAAATATCCAAATGTTTTGGTAAAGTAGATATTGTGTTATTCTTCCTGAAATTGCTTCTTTATATGTATACTAGATGGCGTGTGTGGATTTGGCTCAAATTCATCTAGGGATAATCTCCCTGAAAAATGAAGTCTGATTATCAACCCAATCTTCACACTAGGGCATAATGGGTGGGTGAAAGGCTAAATAGTAGGGTAGATAATCCCCTAGGATTCACGTTCGTTATTTACATTCTATTTAAAACCCATTTAAATGGGACTAAATATATTGGAATTCAATGATGAGTCAGGTTGGAGAATGTAATAATTAAATGACCATAAATAGCATATGCTAAATTGAAGGAGTGATTTTTTGGTCGAATTGTATCCTAATTTAATTGAATTTATCATATATATAAATGAATTATTATGTAGATAATACATAATTAGATTATGTTTTCACATTCATATGACCATTTGTTATTATTTATTTTAAATTATCATAACACTTTTAGATTTATTAATAGGGAGGAAACGAAATCATGGATATGAAGGAAGGATATGGATTTCCCCATGAACACGTAAAAGACTATATATGGGATAAATTTTTTCCTTGTATTATAAGGATTGTAAGATGGATATATTTTTAAAAAAATTCCATAAGTTTTTATGGATCATTTATCTCCATTCATTAGTATACAATAACAAAAAATTTGATGAAAAAAAATTATTTAAGGGTTGTATATGGAAACACCCAACAATTATTGTATTAATTTCCATTTAAATAAATATGATGTTTAATAGATTTTTGAACATGGAACACTGATGTAAAAAAATATGTGATAAATAATATGAATATTATTAACAAAATTTCATAATAATAAAAATTGAAGTAAATAATGATATTTTATTCATTTAGAAATGCATAAAAATTGTACGAAGAACACTTAATGTTTTAATAAGTAATTTCTTAATAAAAGTTGTTTCCTTTTATATATTATAGTATTATTTAAAATATAAATTTATAAATTTATGATATTTATATTGGAAAACTAATATAGTTCAGGGATTATTCATATAAATATTTTCTTATGGTTTATATTCTAGATTTTTTAAAAATAAATATTTTTTTGGAGAGTGAAAAATACCATTTGTAACAAAATTTTAAATTATATAACATTATAAATATATGAGAATGAGTTAAAAGTTTATAAAACAATTTAAATAATTAAAAAATTATTAAAGAGTTAAAAAAATTATTTCAAAATATTATTTTTAAAATATAAAACATATGTTTATCTTTTGGAACATATGTTCCATTCTGTTCAAATTTTGAAATAGTTTCTGATAATTTAATTGAATTAAAAAAATTTATGGAAAAATTAGCTTTTCTATTTCACTGAATGACAAAAAAAATATGTTTTATAATAATCCAATTTATTCCTTGAATGTTAATTATGATGATAATTTTACAATAAAAAATATGTTCTCATAAAAAATATATTTTTTCATAAAAAAGTTTTTACATGTTTTATTTGATTATTATAAAATTAAAATTTCTCAATATAATAATAAATCATTGAAAAAATTATCTCTAAATTTTAATTCATAATTTTCAAATTACATAATGATTTAATTTTATATTTTTGTCTTTAAAATTAATAATAATGTTTGAAATGTTATATAGGTGAAAGCACATTATGGTGAAAGTTAATAAGGTAAAAAAGATGAAAAGAATTAAATCTCACTTAGATTTCTAAAAATGTTTTTTTGTGATGAGTATAGTACCAATAAAAATCTCAAATACATATTTTCCACTTGAAATACCTTTGGACCTTGAATATTAACATTCCATTATTAAAAATGTATGGGTGATCCCAAAATTACCATTTCCTTGAATTATTAATGAGGAACACATCCACTACTTCATTCAACATTTATAACATAGAATATCATACTAAAAATATGAGATATTTATCCTTTTATAAGTACGTCTCATGTTATTAGTCTTCTATTCTAAATTATATAGCCTATTCCTTCAATTTCCAATTAGATTTTTAAGAGACATCTGATGTTTTTAACATGTGTATTTTTTTCTTCGTTAGTCTTTTATTCCAAATATTACACGTGTAAAAAAGTTTATAAACCATAAAATAAAGAAACCATTATTATTATTACATTGTTATATTGATATATTAATGTAGAAAACATTATTGAATCATTTCACCCATCTAAGAAAAACAAAATAAAATCGATCGTGTGTACACATGGACTACCCAAAAACAAAGAGATTTAGATCATTTTTCATAGCTGAATATCATGCATGGTAACATTAATATATTTTAAGAATTATTATTTTTATTATCAGACAATTATACTTTTTTAATCATAATTTATCATTTGATTTCATTTAATCCCATTGGTTTAGAATAATAATCATTAAGTATGTGTATGTGTGGCATACCACCTCCACCAAAAAATAATTAATTTTATCACCACAACCTTTCATTGAAGGTTATTATATTTAATTCCATAAATATATATGATATTTAAAAAAAGTTCAATATTATATAAAATTTATATGAAAAATATAGAATATGATTTCCTTATTCATTAAATCGTTATAACACGCCCTCATTTGGGTTTGTTTTACCACTTATAATAATTATGTCATAAAATCTATTTAATGAATGATTAATGAATATTATATAATGATAATATCATGAAATAATTTATTTATTTATTTATTTTAGTTATTATATAAATTTGTTGTTAATATTTAGTATATTAATTAATAAATAACCATTCAATAATTCAATAAGGTGAAATTTTTTATTAAAAAATTCCTTATTGAAAAAACATTGGTTTATAATTCCCAAAATGAAAATAAGATATACTAAATCAATATAACACCATGATTCAAGTGTCTTGGATAATCATGGAAGTATTGAATTTCAACCAATTACTGAAAATCGATAATGTCACAGTGGTACTTGTACAAAAAACTATCAAAATATCCATAGACATGATGATAGAAATGAACATCACATGAGTAATATATTTTAAATATATTTTCATAAATAAGTGTATAAAAGTTTTTAGATACAAATGAGGTTTAAAAAATGTTATTAATAGATTTATTTTTATTATATTGAAGGTTAGAAAATAATCATCTATGTAAAAATATGCGGTATTCGTATTTAATCTCAATTTTCTTTCATTGAGATATGTTTTTTTATACACCTAATTTATTTTTAATAGTTTTAATATTACCTATTGAATATATAATAGGAAGAATTTTCCTTTTTTTTGTGAGATTTTATATCTAGTATCAAGCTCCCTATTTCAAGGGGTTTTTACTAAAATGTTTCCTAAGACATAAATGATATGGTCATATCATTACCTATTTCATTGAATTATGAGGTTTAATATTGAACTTATTTCATCAATTCATGATTTCTTCCACCCCATGATTTTATATATATGTTTTTACTTATCTCAAGGAAAAAATTGAACTTTTGATTTAAATATCCCACCTTGATGAGTTTCTTCTAAATAAATGTATGACATTGTTAAAAATAATTTCCATTCTCTTTAATAATTACTTTTTTTACATTTTCATATTATCTGATCCCACCAATAACCACCTTTAGATTTAGAAAAATAATTATATGTTATCCTATGTGACCTATATTTTTACACTCTATTCATTTAAAAATAATGCTTTATAAACCCATTTTGGAAATGTGAGTATTAATAAAATGGTATTTTTAAATATTTAGATGGTTTTCTATCCCATTAAAGTTAAATTTTCATCTTCCACTCCACATTTTTTAATGAAATAATTTATTTAATTTTTTATTCTCAATTATTGATTATAATTTTAAATTAAATTTTTATCAATGTTTTAAATTTAAATTAATGAAAATGTATTTTAAATGTCAGAGTGACTGTTTATTTTATGATAATGATAAAATAATTTTCTAGAAACTCTTTTATGGTTTCTATAATTGTATGTGAAATATTTTATTATGAAGCTTACATTCCATTTTTAAATTTTTTTAAAAATTTCTTATCTCTTGATTTATTTGATAATAAAATAAAAAATATTACACTTTAAAGGAATTATTAATATTTCAAAGTGGATTTTAATGGAATGTGTTTTTAATAATTAATTAATTTGTGCTTTAAGGAATATTTATTCAATAATTTTTGTCCCATGAAAAACCTTTTGGTTTTAATGAATAATAATTAAATTTTATTATCGATATAAATGTATTTTATTAAAAAAAATTACAGTGTTTTCAAGAGCTTAAAAAGGGATGAATCATTATGTTATTCAAACTGATTTATCCAATAAGTTGGGAAGGATTTGTTTCATCTATGTAAACATTCATTGACATTACTTCTATTATACTAGTGATTTGTTTTTGATGGATCAATCCCCCATCATTCTCTGGATAAATTATGTAATGTTTTGGTAATTTTAAATTTGAAAACCATCCCTTTTCCATGGATTAATTATGTGTTTTTATGAATAATTTGTTTCACTTTCTGTTGGAAAAAAATGTATTTATGATTATTATTTGTGGGTGTGGTCCTATATCTCCCTAAAATGCATTAGTTAATAATCCATACTTTTTGAGGGAATTGTGTTTCTTGTGAATAAAATTCACATTATCTTTGTTTATATGATTTAGAATGAAAATTATGTAGAGTTGATATCTTCATTAGATTTACTGTGAACATGATAAAGATTAGATATGTTTAAAATATTAAGTGTAAATACGATGTACATTTTTTATGTTCACAAGATTAAGTGTGAACAAAATATAGATTTGCAACATTCAATGGATCGATTGTGTAGACAATGCACACTAGCTATGTTCAGATGATTGAGTGTGAACATAATGCTGTTAAGAATGATTACAATATTATTATTTCCTATATTTATTAATATTCCATAATCATATGATTTATGGTTTTTCATATTCCTTGGATTAATTTTTTATATTATGTTTCCACAACCTTTTCAAAATATATTTTTGTTCATTTGTTATTACATGTCTTTATATCATGATTTATGGACAACTCATCATTTTCTATGTTTTTTTAATAATTTAGTTATCCCATAATCATGTTTTCTCATATTATTATTAACTAACAATAGAAGTAATTTTGTTGAGTTTTTTCTCTAACTAGGAATATAATATCAACCATTTCATATGTTTTTATTCCCCTAGTTAAGAGGATAAGTATAATTTATGATAATTCATGAAGTGGTTCTAGAACACTTTAATTATGGGGTGATATTAACGAGTATTATAAAAGACTTTCTTAATGTAGATGATCATCAAAGACATTATACCATCAATATATTGGATTGTGTGATTACATGTGAGATATGATGTTTAACATATGGAATTATTGTAAAATGTTGATATGTTTTTTTATTCTATAGTTGGTATCAGAGTAGGGATTAATTATTTTCAGGTAATGCATTAGTCCTTTTTTTGGGATTATGATTATAACAAATTAGTAAAATACCTATAGATAAGTCTATGGGATAATTTTGAGAAATGGTTAATATCCCAATGTTATTTTAAACTAAATATTTTGTGGTTCTATATAAAATTACACCCCTTTGTAGTAAATGAATGTTGGTATTACATTGGAATAGTATCACCTAGGGGTAATCGCTATAATAAATCAGTAAATGTTATTTATTTAAAAAAATAGAATACATAAAACTGAGAAAAAAAAGAGCATCAAAAGACAAATCCAAAAACAAAGGAAAGGAAAATGACCACATGAAACATCATGTATTGAGTTTTCATATTAATTAGATCATTTACTATGATTTGATTTAACATTATAATAAACATTCATGTTGTTTTATTTGAACAGAAATGTGATCCAAAAAATGATGCTATGAGAGGCATGTCTCGAAAAAATCAAAATAAAGAAACTTTTTGATAAATAGTTTCTTAGACTCACTAAGATTAGTGAGGTGGTTATATTAGTATAATATATATCTTCAGTTTCTTATGGATCCATTTTCTTCAGTCATTTATAGTTGACAATTATTATTTCAATAAAATTATTTTTTTAGGGTGGATAATGTAATACCCTAAAATTTTAGTATTAATTTTTCTTTAAATAAAATATATATTGAATTTTTTATCCCCACAAGAAATCAAATAAAAAAATTTCTTTACAAATTAGATAAATATTACTTAAAAATATATGAATAATAAAACCCCTAGTAAATTGAAATATTGTAATAAATTACAAATTCACACACAATTGGATAAAGAATACATAATCTTATAAAAAGGTATTTTCGAAAGAAATTTTTTTTTTTAATATAATTTATTTATTAAAAATTTAAATTAATAAATTTTAAAATTTTAATTTGAAAAAAAAATAACAATTTGGGAGTAATAATTTCAGTATTATCTTATGGTGAATTTTTAGGATTTCTCAAAAATAGTTGTCTTTTAAGTGAATAGTGAAGAAATCAATATTTAACAAAATTGTAAATTTTATTAATTTATCCATATATGAGAATGACCTAGATGTTTATAAGTCATTTTAAATATATGAAAATTTTATATAATTTTTTAATATATATTTCAAAAAAATATTTTTGAATTTATTAAACATATTTTTAATATTTATAATTTATGTGTCATTTTATTCTAATTTAAAAATAGTTTTGAGTCATTTCTTTTAATTAAATAATTTACTTGTAAATTTTAGATTTATATGGATTTTAAAAAAATATAAAATTTATATAATAACCCAAATTATTTGAGGGAGTTTAATATTATTTATAATTATAACCTACAAAAAAATTATGTATGAGAGAAAACTTTTCCTAAATTATTTTTCTACTTATCATGTGATGTTATTATAAAATTAATAGTTCTCATATATAAATATTTTTTTATAATAATATTTTTAAAATTCAAATTATAACATTTAAATAAGTTAATACAGTAATTATTTATTTTTTCATTCGAGTTAATTATCATTGTTAATAAATTATTACCATATTAAATGTACATTAGGGTGAAAATTAAATAGGTACAAATAAAAAAGACATAAATTAATCCATTGTCCCAAAAAAATGAGTTTTTGATGGGTGTTTATGCCCAATAACTATATAATAATTATATTTTAAACATTAATAATCTTTTAATAATAAATATAACATTACACTATTGAAAATTAATGGGAACACCTAAAATTACCCTTTTGTACACTTATAATAATGGAATACTTCCACCACTTCATGAAGACATTATTATTTATAATTTTTAGTTAAACTATTAATTTTTTTTATCCCCTATGAATATTATACTTATTTCATAATCTTCTAGTCTCACATGGGTATCCAAAATATTTTATTTAAAGAGATATTTCTACGTGAAATATCAACTTCTCAATGTGGGTATTTTTGACTCCTTAGTCTTTTATTCTTAAACATAAAATTATAAACATATAATAACCAGAATAACATAATTAAATGATTATTATTAACATAATATGTTGTTTTTATATTAATGTATCAAATTTTATAAAATTCCATCTATATTATAAGAAAAAAGGTTACTACATTGACTGTGTGTTTGTGTAGACTACCACCACCACGAAGCGATGTAGTTTATCTTTTGTCCATACCCATCAAGGATGGTAATAAGGATATATTTGATGAGTGAATAGGTTTTATATATTGAAATTATAATTAATAATTAATAATTTATCATAATTCATAATTCCATACCATGTCATATGAAATTCAATTTTAAATCATGCATTCATGTACCCAACCACCTCAATGAATGATAAATTTAATTTTTCATAACCACCCATCATGTATGATCCTAAGAAAAAAATTTATTATGTTAAATAAAATTTAAAAAAATATCAATATTATATATAATTTAAATTAATATTATATAACAAAATCTATTTACTCATTAATTAATTATAACATGTCCTTATTTTGGTATGTTTTGCCACCCATTACAATGATGATATATTATTTTTTTCATGTATGATCATGGAATGTTATATAATAACAATATCATGTCACTTATTTTAGTTTATATTTTTTAATTATTCTATATTTTTTATTGACATTTAATATATCACTGTTTGTTCATTATAAATGTCGAAACTAGTAATTCACAATTTCCATTTTTGAAAAGTGCACCTTATCAATCACTGAATAAAAATGTGATGTGATGAATTTTTAAAATAACAATATTATAGCTTATTAATTAATATTGGAATGATGAAATTTGATAGAATAATTGATAATAAACACCATTTAAATTACTTGGGTTTGGAATTTATATCCTCAGTTGTGATATGTGGAAGTCATTACTTACTTGTTGAAAACCAAAGGATCATTATTATTGCTGAGAAACCTCACCTACCCAAAAAAAGATCTATAATTGTTAAATAAATTAAGGGAATATCCTACCACCCAAAAAAATTCACTAATAAAATTCTATGGTGAGGCCTACATGAACATCTGGTCTCCCACCTCAAACAACAATAGCCTCCAACATCGGCCAATAATAGAATTTGAGGACTATGAGCAATCCTTCTAAGATGAGATATTAATTCTCTATCACCTTTAAAAAACGGTAGACCTAAAAATTATGAATATTGAGTGTAAAAAAAATTAATGGGTGAAGTTGTATAAAACCAATCAAGGTAGCCACCTAAACAATCGACTAACACATTCTTCCAGCAGTTCGATGGGTGTTACCAATACTCGCGGCTATTCAAATACCACTTTGGAATCACTAAACACACCTTGGGAATGATTTATCACTTGTAATAGAAGAACAATAAACATCAGAAACAACTAAATAAGAATAAAAAATAAGATTTAATAATGAATCATTCCATCTATACAAATAACAAAAACTATAAATAATAGGAATAACGCAAGTATATTCAAATTACAGAAATATATAAAATACATTAGGCTCTAGTTACCAATATAATTATTAAAATAAATTTGAAACTCTAATACCAATCTAACACACCTTTGGGAGATCTAAAATCACCAATGAAACCAATTTTTTTATTAATGTTACAAGAAAAAAATAAGTAGGCCAATGATATAGCTACATAATGTAATAATAGGAGAGTTATATACAACAATTATTGAATACATGGTGTGAGTGAAATATGAACTATATCATCTTATAAATTAAACTATTTATCCACCTTCATATTATATTATAAAATTATATTTCAACCATAATTTTAAAATTTTCTTTTCATGTTGAATTCCATAGGAAAAATAAAATATCATGTAGTTCCCTCTCCTTTTAAAAATAAAAAAACCATTACAAATAAACATTGTGCATCATGCCTATATTATTAATTTTAATCGCACACCCAATTTTTAAACATTAGTTTTAAATAACATTAAAATAAAACGAATCCATGAGTATTTTTAATGAAAATAAATGATTTTATATTAAATTTTATAAAAGTATACAAAATCATTGTAAAACATCAGTTCACATTTAATGAACACACATTTGAGACCCATCTAAAATATATTTAAATTAAAAACACAAATTTTACCTTAATTATAAAACCATGAATATAATATATTATTAAATAATTTTAAAAATAATAAAATACATAAGGAAGTTGGAATGATCTGATCATGTGCTACAATTTCAATAATTCATAATCAGGAAAAATAATTCAATTAAAGTAATTTTGTCCCGAAATCACATAATCGATAGAGGATTCAAATTGTGATAAGGAAGTAATCACCTAAACAATCCTAAATAAGATCATTGTGTTATTGGATATTCCATTAGAATGTAGTGATAAATACCTTAACTGGAAATGACCAACCTATTTTGGCACTAAATATCTTATTTGTGTCCTCAGTAGTCCCATTAAACTATATGGGAAGAGAACCTGCATAGAGAACATCACTTCTATTGGATATTATACATCCCAATACACCTTCAACCATAAAAAACATGGTTTAACAAATCCATATTCCACAGCAAACACTCAATATATTCTAGGACTAGAACTCATTGAAATCATCTATTGATTCCTAGGATTAAAATTCCATCTATCAAGGAGGTGCAGATACCTGAAAACACAATACAAACCATCAATTAAATTACAGTTATTTTCATACAATTAATCATCTCATATCCAAAAACCATGAATTAAAAATCATGGGATTCAAATACAAATCTCTAAATTACAAATCCCATTTTAGACACATGTTAAAACAAAAAAACATCAAAAACATTTCGTAGAAACTATTTGTCAAACAGCTCAAAAAAATCACAATGTATATTCCTTATGAAAATATAATTCTAATAGATTATTCCGAATGGAAACCCAAACTAAATTGAAACATTATAATGTTAAAATAATCATTTAACATTATAATATAACAACTAAATTAGTTGGTACAAAAATAAGTATCCATATTACAAATTATATGAAGAATAAGGATGTTTATTTTCTAATATGTTGATAATATTATCATGATCATTTTACACAATTTTTTTTATTAAAATGTTAATTTAATTTGGACTATTTAAAGAAAATAAATATATTTTATATGAATATTACATATAACATAATAACACTAATTTTATTAGAAATTGATAGGAAATATTACTTAGAGTGGTAAATACTATGAAAAAATAATTTACTATAAAAAATATTTATCAGTATATTTTATGATTTTATGTAAAAGTCAAAATAGAATGTTATAAAAATTTAATTTGAAATATTAAACATTATTTTTGGATTTTTAATGTCAATAATATTCTTTGATGTTTTTTTTATGTTTCAAAATAGTTATTATTAGTAGAAAAGTGAAAACTCTATTTAAAAAAACTATAACTTTATAATTATAAAATAGAGACTTAAAATTTTATTAATAATTTAATCAATCAAACATGTGTTTCATATTTAAAAATATAATTTTTAAAAATACTATAGTTAATTTAGATAAACATTGATTAATATTTTAGGAACTCCATTAATATTTTTAAATAAAAACTATTCATGTTATTTTCATTTCATTAAATATTATTACTTTAATATTTGGATTTTGATTTATTTTAAACCCGAATACATTTTTTTAATTTTTAATAGAATAAAATATTTCATGAAAATCAAATTCCTAGAAAATTTTACCTTCTAAATTAATTTTATTCTTAAAGATACAATTTTTTTAAAAACCATTTTTTACGTTACATGGGTTAATGTTATATTGAGTTTTCCTACTATTATAAATTATTAAAGATAAAATTGATTCTATATTTTAAATCATTATTTCAAAATTCTATAATATAGACCATTTTTTATACATTAAAAGTAAATTAAAAAAGAAAAAAATTAGTAACCACGGTGAAACCAATAATTATACATTAATTTCTTTTAGACAAAATGATTTAATACAATGTTCAAAAAATGAGATAAAATGAATTTATATTGAATTTTAGACTATATCTCATCCCAAAAACAATTCGTATCTATTTTGTATCCACTTTAAATGTTTAACAGTTCCCCCTGTTATATAATGGGGTTACAATTAAAAAAATTACATTATGACAACTTATAAATTGTTCCTCACACAACCCCTTATTATCCACCCTAAAATATATATTTTCCCCTATAAAATATATATTTATCATTCCCCTAGAATCATAATCTTTTTTCCTTAAACATTTATTTATAATCTATTATCCAAAGATCTCTATTTGCAAGGTGTCTTCCAAGGCAAATTACTTATTTCGAAAATTATTTTCCCTTCAATCTTACCTAACCAAATGTAATTTTATTATTCATATATAATGAAATTTGTATTTATTAAATATTAAATTTTACTAACCTAATTTAATGGATATTATAAACCTCTCAACATTTCGTTTAAGAAAAATGATATTGTTGTTCATGAGTTGTGAAGAATATCACATTCATAAACCGAAGAAATCAATTTTTTTTCAAAGACACATCTCTTCGTGAAATTAATTTGAAAAATTGAACAATAAATATTAAATTAATTTTATAATATATATAATAATGGTAAACAATATAATTCACATTAATTCCCATTTATTTTTTGCAAAATGAAAGTTTTTATTATGCATTGTGCAGACTACCGCCCCTATGAAGTAATATATCTATTTTTTCATCTAAATTTTGTATTATTTATTAATATACATTAAAATATGATTCATTACCTTATTAGTATATTAATAATATTATTATTCATATTTAATAATTATATTGTTCTAAATAAAAAAATCATAATCATAACCATCAATTAATTATGTTATGTTAATGTTTGGGCCATTCAAACAAAATAGTTTAACAATGCTACAAAATAGTATCATGGATGATTATGAAAACCTAATAATGAATAATTTAATATAGAAATGTGAAAAAAATAAGTTTTTGAAATTTAATATTAAAATTTAATTAGTAATTAAGATTCCATTGATTTTTAAAAATCAAAAAAACATACTTATCCCTAATTCCGTCTATATAACTGACCACCAAAAATACAATAGAATGAAATTATAACATTAAAAATAATTGTAAATAATAAATTCATGTACCCTATATGATACGGAAATGATGAAATTTGGGTGTTGAATTATGAAATTCACCAATGTTATGAAACTAGTTCAAAATGATCAATATTAAAAACACATAGTATTGATGATAAATAATAACTAACTAATATAAAATTATTTAATAATTAAAAATAAATCTCTTGACCAGTTATATATATGAATAAATTTCACAAATAGATGATTAAAATTGTTATTTTTTCACAAAGGAGATTTAAGTGATTTAGTGGAAGTTGAGAATTAAGTTGTGGGTTTCTTGTCTTATTTTCCCCATTGAGTTATATTTAATATTTTACAACATGTAATTTTTAGAATATTGTATCTAAGAAAATTAGTGTAAGTAATAAATTAAGATAATTGCTTCCACTAATTATTCACGGTATTTAATTTTTCAATTGAAATTATACCCTTCTAGTGGTTTTAACAGGAATGATTCTACGGTTGTAAAGGGAATATCTTTCTCAAAATTAATTTCATGAGATAGTTATTATTACACATAAATATTTGTTTTATACAATCAGATAAAAAACCTATTTATTTCATTTAAAGAATAATTTCATTTTTAGTGGATTTTAATATCCATTTTATGATTTTACTTTCAAGATACAATGATTCCTAATTTACAAATACCAAGAGAGTGTTATCTCCTATCTCATTTTTAAATATAATTTTTTTAAAAGAAAATATCAATGGTAAATTTGTATTCTTTTATCTATAAAACACATATAATTTTAATCTTTTTTGGAAATTATTAAGGTATGACTTTTATTCTCCCAATTTCATTTCCTCATTGATATATTATTTAATTGTTGTAAGGAAACCAATGCTACCTTTTTTTAATAGGAATATCATTTTTACTTGTCCATATTTAGTGGATTCTTTTGATAATGTATTCATATATTCCTTGAAAATATATTGGGGTCATTTTCTTCCACATGGTCTACTTTATATATTTTCAAAAATTTAATATTCTCTATATTAGTCATTTTTATAAAAATGTGTGATGAATAATGTTTGATGTTTTACCATAAAATTTGTCATCCTGTTAGCTTTTAAATTTAATATGAATAATTATCTCTATGTTTTCATGGTTATAAAAAAATTAGTTTTCGCATAGATTAATAAACGATTTATTTTAAAATGTTTCTAATTATTATGAATATTTCATATACCAAATATTAATTTTCTAATATCTTAAAAATTATTTTTCATCTAAATCATTCTTCTTTGAAATATCTCATACATTATCATGGGAATTCATCAAGTGATATTAGACATAGCCTTTATATTTATGGATTATTTTATATTTTTCCCAATTAGAGTAATAATTTGTTACAACCTTTTTCATTCCTAATAAACTATCATGTATAAAAATGAAATATATTATAACAGTTTTCCTATAAAAACAATATATATTTACCTCTTCTGATTTATTTTTTTACATAGATTATATAGATCGATTTATGGGAAAAATTATTTGTTTTAAGTTATATCTTATTTCTATTATGTGTAATTAATATATTCTTTATTAACATGTTTTAATGGTATTTATGTATAATGATACAAAATTTGATTTGATGCCAATTTTTACATAGGTTTTTCTTATTATGATTTCATTATGTGATTCAATTTTAGAAGGATATGAAACCAATTTTATTTCCATAATGTTATTAGGAATGGATTAGTGAATAATTTTAATTGGAATTTTTAATGAATCCCAATTTATTTCCATGGGTTATTTATGACACGATAGGTGAATCATTTTCTTATACCACTCATATGTCGGGATGAAACCGAGCGAGGTCAAATATCACCCTCCAATACATTTGATAAAATTTTATACCAGAAATCTTAGTCAGAGGAGAACCTGTGAACATTTATAAAAATATAGGAAAAGTACAGAAAACTAACCCCACATGAAAAAAAATAGAAACTACATACCATCAAAATTAATCCCGTCACAACCTCTATGATCAAGAACATCATCCACAGTCACCGATTCACATTCTGATCTTTCATACTACTTTAGAACCATGGCATAATTTCTTTTATGATTTAACGTCTCTAATGAGAGGAATTCATTATTTTCTTGTATACATTTATTGAATGACCAAGTGGACATCTGCTTTAGAAAATAAAAGTAATAATTTATCAGCCTCCTTCGCATCGAAGAAAGCATCTTCTTCTTGTTTACAGACATCATATTCTTCCCTCACTGGACAACATCAATATATAAGGGCCTAGCCATGCCTCCATCACTTTCATTTTCACTATAAGTAATGTTCCCCCATTTTGATGAGTCTGGATATCCTGATAAATCTATAATGGGTTCTATTGGAGCTAACTGTTAGTGCCAATTATATCAAAGCATTGTGGTTGGTCCATCCCTTCCTTACCTTCACATATCCCTTTTTTAATTACCTCATTCACTGCAGCATCCTCTTGCAAAATTTCCTCAGACTGCATATTGACACCATCCTACATAACCTTCTTCACACTCTCATGCTCCAACCCCTGAAAAAGATTTCCAGTTGGAATAGTGATCATCTCACCTTCAATATCTATAGCTCGTCCATAGAACCCAACATCACAGCCCTCTGAAATCACCATAAGGTGATTATCCCCACATACAGTAGAATCTAAGTTTCCCTCCACCCTAGGCAACTTCCCCTTAGACCAAACAGCCTCATTGCTACTGTTAAACAACCTTCCTTCTGAACCAGGGACACCCTTACCA
The DNA here is from genome assembly GCA_963277665.1 of Viscum album. Classification (NCBI taxonomy): domain Eukaryota; kingdom Viridiplantae; phylum Streptophyta; class Magnoliopsida; order Santalales; family Viscaceae; genus Viscum; species Viscum album. The sequence goes on from OY728152.1 coordinate 2,007,115,826, forward strand.
GATTTGAAGATTCCACTACCTTCCTTCCCAGGGTGACAAAATCACGATTCTCAGTACCAGAAACCATACCATGAGAAAAAATGGGAAACTGTCTCTACCCCTCGCATGTCCTCACCTTCAGATCAGACTTCCTGCTCCTACCTTCATAATAAAATTGTGACACTAGATTCTCCATGCGATAACAGTTTGAGCAGTAGTTAAACCAGGACTCAAAAACCACGACATGTTTCCATCTAAACTCTGTACCAACAGAAATCCAAATTAACTCCACCTGGGGCATCGACGCTTCCATCACTACCTAAATGCACAGATTGATCAGGTGACTCACCGTAGAGGTTTTGACATCAGAATAGTGGAATAAATCCACCATATTTCCCATTATGAATATCATTGTAGGATATTGAATGGGTAAAGGGAGTTGAGGCAAACTTACCCATGTCACAATGGAGGATGGGTCGTGATTCAGGGAAAGCTCGAACGTCCATCGTAGAAGGAAGAACTCGCATCTGCTGCAATTTTGGGGAGCACTAGACCAGGCCCATATCAGATCATCCTTCAAGGCAAACTATATTCGGAGATGCCTCTTATCAAGAAGACCAACAATCACGCGGTCTTGCAGGTCCCATTTTCTAAATACAAACTGATTGAAATGATCAACTGACGGTCATTGATGGTTGAAGTGGACCACTAATGTCAAATCCACAAGGTTTGATGCTTCATGGAACTCCGATAGTGAAATCGAGAGCCGAGGGCCACCAAGTAGAATGTGAGGGACCTTCGGGCTTAGAGAAATCATCGAGAAGTCCGGAAGTGAACTAGGGTTGGAAAAAGGAATAAATGGTATCATCGAGCTCGTATGTGGTAGAAAAAAATAATCCACCATAGTTTTAATGGTATTTTGGTATAATGATACTAATGATCATTCAAAATTTGAATGATTCCATCGTTTTATTCTTATTATCATACTATGTTATACTCTCATGTATCATGTTTATTTACTCTTTTTTCTTAAATATTTTTATTTGTGACTTCTAGTATTTAAATCCTTTTACCGTGATATAGGACCTATGTTATATTGTGTATAAATTTTATTATTTATCTTCGTTATACACATATTCTCTTCTTATAATGACTTATGATATTCATTTGTTTTCAATAATATTTACCAATAATTGGTATCTATGTTAAACCCTTTATTTTGTTTTCATTCCCCAGGTTATAATTATTATTATATTTTCTTAGAATCATTTAATAATTCTATTTTGGCTCAATTATTTAGAAATATTCACAAGTTCTATAAAATAAATAGTTTATATTTCTACTCTTATAGTACACTAAAATATTAATTCATAGGATATTTAGGTAATTTTTTGAGATTAAATTTAGAAATTATGTAAATGAATTAAAATAATTATATTTTGATCTTGGATATCAATAATTTATAAATCAACACATTATTTAGAACCAAATTTGAAATATTCAATGATATCGAATAGTTTCAAAATATACCTTTCATGTGTAAAAACCCCCTTTTTAATAAGAAAACCCATTTGAATACTTAAAATCCTTAATATGAAACAATTTAGTGTGATACAACAATTAAAACTCTCAAAATATTGTCAAAAACATATATATAAATTTAAATACCTTTGAAGGGACATCATATTCAACCCATACGCCAACAAACCACTTGATTGGGTCAAGAATTAACCATAAAATTAGCTAAAATGACCTTAATGTTTGTGGGATGAAAAAAATAAGGGAAATGGTGGAATGAAATAGGGTAAGTGGTTTATATAGACTTACCAATGAGTAACAAGTTTGAAATCATAATGGGAGAGAAAAAATTAAATAATGGGGGAGGGGGGACTACCCACCAGAATTATTTTCCTATATGAATGAGAGGGAAGGAAAGATGAGGCCAAGAGAGTTAAAATATTATTTGGGTTGTTCTAGATTTTTACACTTTAAACAACTTGAGAAGACAACAATATTAGGTCACATAGTTTTCAAAACAGTGCACTAACAATGAAATGTCCACTTTCTATGGAAAAAACCTCACATGATTTGGGCTACATAGTTTCACTTAACCAATATACAACCATATGATTAATCCTTACAGACATACTATATTGCATGGTTTCATAGATACTCTACATGGGATGACATATTGTGTGAAAAACATGCTAAAAGTCATTGATGAGAACTAAAACACTATAATATGATCACTATACTATTTACACAATTGAAAAAGAAAACCCTAAAACCATTTAAATTAGTAAAAAAAATTAATTACCATTCCATACTCTAAAAAATATATATTAACTTATATTAATATAAAATACACCATAACAGTTACACAAAAGTGTCATAATTCTCCCCACTATTTCATGTTCCACCCCAATAAATACCAGGTCGAAGTAGAAGACAACAAAAGATAAATCCCATGCATAACATGGATGAAATTTCATTAAATGATCCCAATATAAGGATAATAACAAAAATATAATAAATTATAAAAAACGATAACTCCTTAATCAATGGAAAAAATACTCAAAAACTATAATTAATATTGAGTTAAATCTTATCTAAAACCAATCAACTTCATATCTGTGAAAATTCAGGCAAGATATAGGTCTACCCTTACTTATAGATGATATAAAATGGTGGAAAAAAAATAGATTATTATCTACGAAAAGAGAAAAACACTAAACAAACCAAAACCTAAATTCCTCAAAAAAATAGGTACAATATTGGAATTTCCACAATTTACTACAAATCATCATATCAAAAACACAAATGTAATACAATGTTAGGAAACATCATGATGGATGAAAAGACCACATCATCAAATCCATGATATCCCAAAATATCAAAGATAATACAAAATGAAGAAATTCGAAAGTATGAAATAACATTGTTCTGACCTAGGTGTCATGAACTACATATATGTTAAACATAGGTACATGCTTGAAAAGCACCATCCCATGGTGATCGTAATAAGTAACTCAATAAGGAGGAAACCATAGTATAATTAGAAAGAAACCACACTCTATGTTACCCATGAGCATACCCTAGGTTTCCACATACTCAATCCAACATCTAAAACTCATTTTTAACCCTCTCTGTAACACCAAAATGTTTTAAAAATAAATTTAAATTAATGAAACATTATTTTAATAATATATTAATAACTAGACTTTAAACTTATTTGTTTGGTATCTAGGTTTTTTATTTTGAAAAACAGTCAACTACAATTGTGATCAGAATGTTATTTGGAGTTTGATGGAAACAACATGATTTTTGGTGAATAGTAACATACCCTAATGAAAAGTAATATGAACCTAATGAATAGATGATTTTATTATTATTTTCATTTCTTATGGTTATAGGATAATTATTTTTTGATTAATTTTTAAGGTGATATAAAACCAGTTATTGTTTTAAAATTGATATTTTTTTAATAAAGTATGATTTTTATTTAAAAAATAATAATTCATATAGAGAAAATTATTTTCAGAAAAATTGAATTCATTTTGGAATTTTACAAGTCGAAAAAAAGGTTAGGTATAATGTTTTGGTATTTATCGAAAATTATTGAATTTTTGATGTATTGTGAAATACGATAAAATACCATATATAAAAATTAATATTTAAACAAACTATTTTTGACATCATGACGGATGTAGGCCCATTTGTTTCAAACTTATATGTTCTCATTACTATTTTTATGACCATAATGATGCCTATTCATAGTCCAGGTCCAAAATATTAAAATAATTATTAAACTAATGTAAAATCTCTCTTCTCCACCACTATAAATTATAATCTAATTACCCTATTCCTCTCGCACCTCTCAGACCTTGAGAATAGTGTATTCTCTACCAAATCCCCTCTCCAAGGATCTTCCCCATGTCCATGACCAAACGCTATCACCAAATGTCCAAAACCAAATTCTCTAAGGAGAATCTCAAGGAGAAGAGATCAATAGGTAAGAGTCTTATATTATATTCTTGTGTTTTATTTTCAATCCATTTCAATTCTTATACTCTCTTAACCCACACCCCCTTATCCAAGAGAAATTAAATCTACAATATTATATATATTATTCATTTTTATCATGTTTTTGGAAATATTAATCATCATTATTTATCTTATCTTCCAATTATTCTAATAATAAAAACACCTTCTATGTTGTGATGATTTACCAAAATCCTAGATGATATGTTTACATTTTCCATTAATTCCTTAAAATCTAGTTATAAAACAAATTTAATTATTGCAAACGAATTTAAAGTCTATGTTTTGTCCAAATTCATGTTCTATAGTTAGCATATATTCATAATATTATGTTATTGAATGAAACAAATTCAAGATTATTAAATAGCTGCAAAAATGATCTAAACTGATTTCACTAAAGATTTATCTAAGAATTAATCCATATTCCATATAACCAAAATTATTTATAGAATCATTAAATTTCATTCCACTTATGGAATTTCATTTTCATACTACAAGAAAATAAAATACAAACCGACCATGGAAATTATATATAGAAGGCACCTAAAATAAATAAATAAACAAAATGCTAATAATTAATGGGTGAAATGTTGTAATTAAAAAATCATATAATCTGTTATAATCAGGAATATTTTTCTCTAAGATATTAATAAAACTCTTTTAACCATTATAAAAGATGTTTTAGAATGAATTTAGTAAGACTAACCCAAGGTAAGGGAATTCTTAATCAAATTTTCATAATTTGGGTTAACTTTCTACATTATTAATTGTGTGGTATTATGATATTTTATGTGATGAATTTTTTTTTATATTATGTTTTATAATTATTATTTTTAGTTTATATAAATATTCATTCCATTCTATTATTTCTCACTATAGTTATAGTGGTCAGGGAATTTCATTTTAAAATAATTTTAAAAGTCTCATTAATATGTTTCAAGAAATTATTTTATATATATATGTAATGAGTGGTTTATCCTAAATTCATGATAATTTATTACCATGATATGTTCCTTGGACATAGTTATTTTAGTTTGAGCCCATTATTGCTTAAGATATCTTGGGTTGAGCACATTATAGATCAAGATATGATGGGTGAGCCCCTTTATTGCTCTCCAATGCATTGGGTACTCTGGATATGGAATTTTACCAAATGGGTTTTCCATGTGTAACAGTGATTGTAATAGTGATATGTTAAATATATCCCAATGAAACTACATGATGCTTCGATGCATTATAATGATTTTTTCTAAAATCGGTTTTATTGGTTTTTATGCTATCACTTAAAAAAAGATTTCATTCCTTATATCCCTTACTGATCTTTTTATACACATCCCTTGTTTCTTAATGTTTTTCATAGGTTATAAGGATGTGTAAGAGAAATAATGAATAAAATTTAAATTTTATAATGATTTTCAATGAAATTATATTTTTATTTAAGATGTATATTTTGGAAAAAGTGGATACTATTTTAGTAGTATCCTCTTGTATGATTATTGGAAGTAATGTATGTTGTATTTCTTAATTTATCTAAAACTATAATCATTAAAAGATAATAAATGTGTTTGAATTTATTTTCTGGTATCAATATCAATATTATGTAATGCTTTATGGTTGGTTCCTTATACTCTCTATGGGATGTAAAAATCAAAAAGTATCCTAATAAGGAATGGAGAACAAAGGGGCATGAACATTCCCAAATCATCCATTTCATACATTGAAAAACTAGAATTAACCTTTAGAATAAAATGTGATATGATATTTCAAGACACACTACACCAAATTCATCAAGCATAACTTTCTAAAACATTTCATTTTGTATATAATCAATACTTTCAATAGAGAAATCATAGATTTTATAAGGATAAAATAATCCAAAGGCATATCAACCACATAAAACCTTACCATTCCCATTCAACCAACCATCCAAATGTAAAAAAATCACCCTAAAAATTATCCCACAACTAAGTCTCAGGGAAAACATATCCTTTTCATTTCAACTATCTAACCAAGGCTCGTGGGCCTAAACCACTCTACATGAAAGGAATCCAAAATGGAGACACTAGAGAATCACCACTATGAATAACTCCAAGACACACCAAAAGGAGAATAAACAACACCTTTATCTCCATTCTGGTGAAGTGAAACATTAAAACCATAACTAAAAATATCCCTTAGATATAAGCACTCTACCACCTACATAACAAATTTTTGGGAGGCTTATCCTAAATAATATAGGACAAGATCCTAATATAGTCACATATCATAAATCACTTCAAATAGAACACAATAAAGAAATGGATAAATAAAAAACACAATAGCACCTAATAAAAATAATTTCATATATATCAACTTGTAGAATAATATATACATTAGTAAAGGGTTAATAAATAAAACAATAATCAAATTCCAAACATGAAACCAAAAAATGAAACATTTTTTGTTTATGATTCTAAAAAAAGTTTATTTCCAAATCAAAAACCATGTTGAATTAAGAACAATCATATTTTCACGTAATTTCAAATCACCAACCTTGAAAAAATCACAATGGTTCATGACCTAATAAAACCACAAAATTTAATTTTGTAAATCCCCAACTTCTTTGAAAATCCATTCCCAATTTTAGATTCCCTTTTAATTAGAAATATCCTCACCCTTTTAAACCATTCAAAACCAAATGACAACTTGATTAAAAAATAAATCACCATTAAAAAATATAATATAAAAGTTAATTTTAACTTTAGAACACTTTCAATTAATTTAAATCTAAAATACATTCCAAGTAATTTAAATTAAAACCAACAAAATTTTTAATACACCAAAAGGGAGTTTATATTCCATTATAAAAAATTGGAACCAATATTCATATTGAAATAGACCTTTTAAAAAATGATTAATGACACAAAATATCATTTTTTAATAAATAAGTATGGCCTTTTTAAAATTGAATACATTTTTACCACGAAATGACCTTTTCACACACAAATTTAATTCAAAAATAATACTAAAGGAAAAAAGGGACATCACAAGATTCAACTAAAAACCAATCTCACTTCACCAATATATCTCAAGACTGTTTTTATTACTTTCCCACTATTAATAAAATGAAATATATGAACTGATATTTCTTAATATAAAAACCAATCGAGGTGTAAAACTTATATAATATTGTTTATAATGTTTATAAACACATAAAAAATTTCTATGGTTTGTAAATGTGTCTAGAATTAAGCATTTGGTATCCTCATGGATTTTCAAGACATGTAAGTCAACCTCATGTATTAATTACCTTTTATGTTCTCATCCTAAACACCAAGTATGACCCCCATGGAGACTAAAACTATTCCAATGAAGATCGAAATACCAAAAACATAAACATCGATTCAAAATTAAATGAAACATTCAAACATGAAACTAGGATCCTTACAAAAATATCAAAAACCCATGACAACTCAAGGATCCAAATAGAAAAAATAATAGTTACACTCTTTTCACACCATCCTCTCATGTTATGATAAACTAGTATGAAAATAAAAAAACTCATAAAATAACAAGACATAACTCTATAATATAGTCCCTATAAAAAACATATTCACTAATACCATTTGAAATGAACTGGACTAGTTTTCCAACAAGAACATCACATGACATATTCATCCACTATAATAAAGGGTGATTCTAATACCAATAGGGTGGAATAAAGTTTATGGGTATCACTGAACACACTATGGGAATGATTCCTCACCCGTACCATGATATAAATAAGTTATAAAAATGAGAAAATAAACATACCAAGATAGAAATATTAAATAAGATTCCAAAACATGAATACAACTAAATCCATAAAAGGAATTAATAATATAATAAGATACATATACAATGAAAATATTAATTAAAAATATTGGTAGTGGTGGATAAAATACCCGAAACTAAAATGAGATCCCAAGGACACTCAAAAATATTCTTTGTGACCCACAATCACCATCCAATTATGATAATTTCAATTTGTGAAATACGAAAAACAAAAAAAGATGATTAAAATTTGTGAACCTAAGAAAACAATTAGAAGGAAAAATAAACCCATTCATTCATATTGGGTTTTCGAGAAACATTCCTAGTTGGATATCACTATGGAATCTATACACTCACATTCTTATTACATTATAAAAATACTAGTTTGAAAATAATTATTATATTTGATTGTAAATGCGAAAACATACATAAAAATAGTAAAAATTTTAATATCCTTTCTAAAATCAATGTAAATCATTTAGAAGTAAACCATGCATGACATAACTAATATCATAATTAAACAATTCACACTAGATTCTATCCTTTCTATTAAAACTCTATTCAAATAAATGGATGCCAAAATATTTTCTAATGAAAAACCATTATTTATCATATATTTAAAAAATTCAACACAACCTTCAGAATAATTCCTTTTTTATTTAAATAACACATATTTAAAAACTATTTATAAACATTTTTTAGAAGTAAATTAAAACAATTACTTTTTTCCTTTATTTGAAAAAAAATCCTCAAAATATATTTTCAAAACATTTAAAAAACTAACCTTGATATATGTAAGGAGGAATAAAAATGACCAATAACCAAATTATCAATAATACATGATGAAGAAAAATGAATCAATCATTGTAATGATATTTAAAAATAACACAATTGACATGGGATACATTCAAAGAAGTGGATGTAATCCAATAACTGATCCTAAATAGGATCCAAGAATCATGGACGTATTTATAAAAAATCTGTTTAATAGACCTGAACTAGATACAAGGAACCAAGTTCATAATTAAATAACTTTTCTATGACCTAGATAGTATTCTTATACTATCTAGTAATAAAACCTCCTAAGAGAACACTTCTAATGTGGGCCACTATACTTCCTGCTACACAATCCATTCTAACTAATTCAACATAGCCATACCACAATACCTAGTCAGGTCTAATAATAAACTTTGGATATCACTCATTTAGATCATAAAATAATTACTAGGATTCCTATGATGTAAATAAAGGAGAATATAAAACATGATAATATAGGAAATGAAAAACTAGATTCAAATCACTTTAAAAAATTTCCCTTTTCACCTCTCACACCCCATCCTAAAACAACCCCATAGATCCATCACTAGGTATACACATAGATAAAGATACACCCATAAAATGGAGTAAAAAAATCATAAGGGGAATAAGGAGGGTCATAAAATGTTTATAAAAAACTCATTATCATAAGGTGTCATATGGTTCTTTATAAATATATGAGTTTCACACTCAACTGGCTCACACCATTTTGAATCATATTTAAAACATCCTTTATAACCATAAACTATCATGAAATTTCTTGAAAAATATTTCTAAATCCAAAAATCTATTAAAACTAACTTTTAAATATTCAATGGTACCAATAATATATAAAAAACATACTCATGTCAATACACACCAATTTAATAAAATAATATTTAAATAAATAAATAAATAATAGGAAATAATTAAGTGTGTAACACTAATTTAAAATCTAAAACATGTGATAATAACTTATTTAAAACATTTAAATAAATTTGAAGATGCACATGGTCATTTTTAAGAACACCATTCATGGAATGTCATTCCATTCCAAAGGTTGATACGTCTTTAAAATATACATTGGTCCATTATGGGGCATATATATTGGTATAACATGAAGGGTAAATCATTTTTTATATCTAAATAACACTATGTAATATAATATAATATAATTTCATAGAAACAAATACCATATTCCATGATTAAACAATTAGAAACACATGTCATTCTATAGAAGATACACAAAAATGGAAATAAATAACCTATAAACCCCGCACACAAAAATTCCAATTGATTTGGCCATCTCGGAATGCTAAATTACTCCAAAATTCCCTCTAGGGTTTGTGGGAGGAAACAAAAATAAGGATAATAGAGAAATGTAAGAGATTATGGCATTTCAATGGACTTTCCAAGTATAAATTTCTTTGAATCCCTTATGGAAAAGCTTAAAAATAAAGGTGTGAGGATGGATTCCCCTCACACATACATAAAAGGTCTAAATGATATGCAAAGAAAGAGGTGTGAGAGAAGTTTAATATTAAGTAGGGATATATTTATAATTTCACACTTTTAAAACATGGGAATATCTAATGGTCTAGCTATATGGTTTTCCAATGTTCCTTCCAACCATGTGGGATCCACTATCTATGTCAACATACTTTACATGGTTTAATCCATCTGGTTTCTCCTTACTATTTAGAAACTGCACAATTCACCCTCCCACAACAACCAATATGCCTTATTTCCCTAATACTTGGTGTTGTTTGACAAACCTTGTGTGAATTAGGCCAAATGTCGTACATAATATATATGGAATTATTTCATAATCACCTCTCATTTTTCCTAAACCATACAATATAACTATAGGACACTTGAAAACCATCAAATTTTAAAATTTTATATCCCAAACACTGAAAAATTAAAATTATCACAAATTAGTATAAAATAAACTATAAAATTGAAAATACAGTCACATAGACATACAATTCTTCCAATATGGGGACAAGAAATATGTAATGATATATATTTTGGATTCATACAGTTGGGGATAAATTAAAACATTTATCACATACCATATTTCATTTCATTAAATAGGACTCATATTGACAATACACATGTTGGAACATTCCAACATGATTTTTCTAGATTTATGATAAGGCTTGGATGGGTTATGGGTGATTGGGTGAGTGTCTATGTATGGATGATAGGACTTACTAAAATATTTATCCTACAATATGTTGTATCATGATGTACTACAGTGAGGAGGCAACATGCAATAAATTGGAGATTTGTTGATTGCTAGGTGTTATGACCACCTACCCTCATGGAGTAACCCTTTTGGGATGGTAATGCGAGGAGGCTAATAAATACTTGATTCTTGCCTCCAATATGCCCGGATATGGTGAATAGAACTAAGGGTATAATGAACATAAAAATCATAGGAATTTTTCTTCCTGAGAACATGATGAAGGGAGCGATATTAAAATTACATTAATCAATTGTTTACTAGATAGGTAAAATAAATAAAAACATAAAGAAAGTATATTGAATCCTAATGATAAAAAGTGGAACCAACCGAATACCTAAAAAGGTATATTAAATTCCCAGACACACCATGGTTGTTAATAACTATGTATATCATTTGAATACCATTTATTAATGTAATAAAATAACATGGGTAACCCAAAAATTAATCCCCATAGTATTCCTCTATGCTCAACCATCATTTTCCCGTAGCCATATCTATCTAAAAAAGCCATCCCAAAAACATAATGGATAAAGTATCACAAAAAACCTCTCATGCATCACGTCATCTCATTATCCCATCCCCATATCCATATAATAACTAAGAGGTTTTTTTGAGCTAGCTAACATATCATGTATAACGTGTATCATGTATTGGATATTATAAAACAATCCATCATATCCCATACACAAAATATGTTACCTCATTCCATCAAAACCAATACACATCCTACCTATAAAAATCCATTAGTTACTATATTCAAAAAACACGTGTTCCAAATAATAAGAATACATTTCATCCCTCTACACACATATATGAAAATTTTAACCACAGTACCTACTAGAACATAATACTACCAAGAGTATAGAGTGAGGCCATAGGGCACAATTAGCCATCCATCCATCACGATCCAAGATATTGGAGAAATCCATCCTAGAGTTCACTATGTGTCAATCTACCTAAGCAACATAGGTGGGGTAATATATGAAATTACAAGACATATATGATATAACATAGCACAAAAACACACTATGGGAATAATATTGTCTTAGAATAAACAGTAGAAAACGTATATTAGACTCCAAAATTGCACTACTAAAAACTATATATCATATAACAACCTGGTCATTATGAATAGTTTCATTAAATTAATAAAGTTTCATTAAATAAATACCTTAACATTTATTAAAAAAAATTCTATTAATTAACAACATTTATTAAAATTAAAAATTAATCTTTAAGGAGAATTATTTCCCCTCCATGAATTACCAATAGATTCCCTGGTTTCTCAAGGTCATATAATTAAATTCCAACAAAATCATCCCATGAGTTATGTTTTTTTAATCATTATCAAAATTTTATTAATTTCAAGTATTATTAGGAAATATACTAAGCTACAACTAAAGATATGAACAACCTAGAACATCCAAGTGCCTTTCAGAAGTGGGGAAAGATATTCATATAAACATGAAACATGGTCATATAACAATTAAATAGATTAATTCACAATCAAGTATCCCAGGTTCTATCACATTAATGGTTTATCTCGACATAAACCTATTCCACTGTCTCTGCTTCCATTCTAGACATTGTCATGCATATTACCATGAATTTCTCTATTAAATGCGTCAATTTCTACCAAAATCATGGGATTCACAAACAATATTTCATTATCCATCCTTGGATCACATCACATCACATTTAAAGGATCACAACATGAATGCTTTAAAGAATGAAAATTAAAATCATAGTCAATAGAGAAACTAGGATTAAAAACATAGCATTTATAATTTTTATGAAAATGTCTCACTCAGCCCTAAACACATGGTATATAGCCTTATCAGAAAAACTTGATCACACATACAAACAAAATTATCATTACCAAAAGAATACTTTTTTCCAACATTAACTTACTGATTCATTTATCACATATCCAAACTATGGGTAACCTAAGGCTTTAGTAATAACAATCTATTAAATAATTTTAATAGAATTTCTATAAATTTTTATCCTTAAACATATTTAAAGAAAATAATATCTAATATAACATGTCTTGAATAATTAATCCCTTCTATAAACCTTCTATTTCAGGTTCATTATATAATTCCATTACCACGTAGAATACCATATTCAATTAAACATTCATGTTTTGTCAATTTGAAAAAAATAAAATTAAAAAATATAAGGATTCATTGAACCTGATTGTTTATGTTACTTATCCATTTAAATAGATATATACATATGTTCTTTACCAATTCACTAATTAAAATTGATAATATAACCAAAAAACATGCTACGAACATGACATATATATGACCATTATCATGTAAGTCATTGTAGAAACCATTGTCCTGGGGGAAAACATCAACATGTGATCTCTATCCATAAATAAATTCATTATTTAATCCAGTTTAATCATTATATTTTTAATTAAACCACCATAATAAGGGATAAAAGATGGTCAATATATGATTACATGGGAATAATTGAATCAATAACTACACTACCATAAACATATAATGTTATTGAATCATAAATATTATTACAGCCCAGATATTTGGTCACCTCTCTTGTAAGGTAACCAAGATCTTTGAAGGAAATCATGCCAAGAAAATAATGGAAAATAATAAGGTACACTCTATTAGAATGATATAGATCAAAAATCATTTCAAGGATAGTAAAATGGATGTAAAATTATTTCAAACAAAGAAGAATCACTCCAAAAGTAGATGAAATAACCTTAAATCACTACAGATTGATCCTTATATGGTAGGGTTTATTCTTAATCAAAATGGAATTCGGTGGAATTTAAAAATCACACCTAATAATCTAGTTTGTTGGTGGGGGTTATTGAATGAAAATTGATTTTTATGGGATTTTGGATATTTTAGGTGATGGATAGACATAAAAATATAGTGATACGCCACACACCATGCTAAAACACTATTTAAAAAGAGCTAGACTGTGAAATAATGAAAGGAGACCACACTATAACCCCTCAGTCAAATCCACATTTGTGATCCATAGGTATATCCATGGTATATGTCCTACAAAATGGGAGAATGGGCTATGACATGATTTTAATAACCACACAACATAACATTTTTTCTATGAAGGTTTTTATAATGCTTCACAGAAATCCATTTGATAGGCACCGCAAAAATAGAAGAACCACATTAAACCCACACTCCATTGTTGATCCCCCCATGCTATATTATTCAAACATCAAGGGAAGGCCCAGGCTGCAACCAACATTCCATGTTACAACTACCGCTCATTTTCATGTAGCTCATAGGTCCTTATACAGGGACCCTATATTGTATCCCAAACCG